>JAULSW010000006.1:0-1313750 GCA_033439775.1 Podospora didyma | reverse complement strand
CATTTACAATCTTCCAGCTGCTGCGTGTCCAATCCTTTTCCTTGTCGGATGTGGCATGCCACTGCCCCAAGTCGCCTCACGGAATTTTGGCGTGGGAAGAGGATGACGAAGCCGCCCGGCAGGTGTTCAATAGGTGGTCCTCGAAAACGGGAACGGCCGCACCGCCAATGAAGATTTGTTATTCTGAGTTATTATTTGAGGAAGGTCATCGAGGAAAATTTGGGCCCTAGAGAGTCCACCAGGTACGACCAACACGTTGAAATTCACTACAGGCATGTCTTTCAGGGGCTGATCAATCCCAGAACAGATGGAAACACCACCAAAGAGCAGCAGGGATGCCCCGCAGCCTCCACATTTTCTCCATCTCTGGAGAATTTATCGTCAAAAGTCCGCCAATGGCAGTTTCCTTGATGGCCGTTCGCACTTGCCCCCATCCAGCGCCTTGGCCTGACAGGATTGGCAAGAGCGTGCGGCAGGGTTCTGGCAGGGTACTTCTCCAACTGCAGCGAACCATGGAACGTGACCGAGAGTCGGGTAGCAAGGCAAGTCGTGAGAATCTTTCCTCCTGTCATGGTGGATCAGGGACACTAGGTGTCTAGGTAGGTGCTACTGCAACCACACACTCACAACCCACGATATCTTGGCACCGTTCCCGAGAATAGCACCCGTTGATTCCTACTCTCTGGTAAAGCCGTGTTCAGGCTGAATAAAAAGAACAAATAATCCGATCGCTCGAAGGGAACGAATGCTTGAAAAAAGATCTACCCGGTTCTCCCATATATTGGTCTGCATTGCTGGGGCAGTCTAAATCTCCGACACCAGTGATGTTGACGACGACCTTGAAGGCCGCTACCTATTTCGCCATTGTTCGTATTTAGGCAGTCTCCGCGTTAGTGCGATGCGACGAGCAAGGCGACTGCTACTGTATGTCATGGCTTGCTCGTTTGGTAACGACACCTCACTGCCGGAAAAACTCGGACAGCTTTTTCTAGAAAACACACACCTAGCATGATAAGATGCAAGCTGACCACTGGCCTGAGATATCATGTCGATGCAAGCGTAGACCGAGGGTAAATGCAATTTACCCGTTCTTATACTCAGAAAATGCATAATGAATGCCCTGAGGTTCGCCAAAACATGACACTTAAACAGACTAAAGAACTGGATTGTTAAAAACTCCAAGTAAACGGCCAAGATGCCCCTATTTGAATTGTTCTTGGTATAGGCTGAGAAGAAACTGCAACAACCTACCTAAACAAAAATTGGCGATACAACCACAAGTTGACAACAACATATCAGAATGGCGTGCTCGACTCACTCTCACTGGGGCCGGGGACGAAAACTGGCGACGGGGACCCTGACATTTCTTTACTCCTTTATTAAACACGATAATTTCCGTCGCGATTTGGGTGGAGATATGTTATCTTTACATGGGGAGAAAGGAATGGAATGTAATTCTGCACGAGTGAAGAGCTGTTTGTGTTCCAAAGTGAGTCCAACCACCATACCACCTCCCCGAGGCAACATTACGGACGGGGATAAGATCATCCGCCCAGCAAAAACATAGAACATCGTCCGACGTCAACACGGGATAACTCAAACCCACCTCTCTCAGACTGAAGATACCAATGACTGCAGAGATAACCCAAGGGTGAATACAGCTTATCATATTTGGGCCTATCAATCACAAGAAAGAGCCTCACTTCGCTTCACCGCCGTCACATCCGGTCTCACCACTTTCCCCATTATTTCTCTGGTTACCACTGCCCACCCAAACCTCTGTCGATCTCCCCAAAGATGTCCAGCCCCTTCAGCCCTAACCCAGTACCGACACCCACCACCGCAGCCCCCACCGCCCTCATGCGACGATAGCCTCCCGCATCCAACACACCCCCAATACCGATGACCTGAATATGCCCGAGCTTATCTCCACGCTCACCCAACATCCGTCTCAATGTAGCCACGTTCCCAAGGGCCAAGGGATGCAGCGGCGCGCCGGCCATGCCGCCAATCCCGGCGCCAGGAAGGGCCCACGCCGCCGCCATGCTAGTAGTACTATCACCATCACCACTTGACGGGGTCGGAGAAGCGAACACAAGGCACGACCCAAGGGTATTCGTCGCGGTAAGGAAACTTACCGGCGAGACGCCCCCGGCTTCGCCATTAGCAGACGCCTCAAGTGCGTCGATCAGGGCCTCGTACTGCGCGGCGTGGGTGTACGGTGGGGTCTTGAGACCGATTGGAATCCCTCCGAGAGCATGGCCACTAAGCGAGCGCAGGTACTCGAGGATGGCGTCGCGGGAGTAAGCGGGCGGCGGCTTGTTGGCTATGTTGGGGCAGCTGAGGTTAATTTCCATCGCCAGAGGAATGTGTATTTTCTCTTGCGCGGCGGCGATGAGGGAGTAGCTCGCCAAGACCTCTTCGGGCGTGCCGGTGACGGAGACGATGAATCCTTTGTAGTTGCTGACCTTCTTGCTTGCCGGGGATTCGCCATCAAAAGACGGTTGTTGTTTTTGTTCTTCCGAGATGGTCTTGATGAAACCGAGATATGAAGTCAGTGTGATCGGGCTGTAGCCGAGCGAGTTCAGGCTTCCGTTGTTGTCCGTATCCCGGCTGAGCCCGGCTTTGACGTCTGGGTTGGTCGCCGTGTGGGCCGCCGTGTCAAAAAACACATACTGGTGTTTTTCGGAGTCATGGCCGAAGCCGCCGACTAGGGAGGTCCTAGTGGTGACGGCGCCGGTTGATGGACAGGCATACAGGAGTCTGAGGTCTTCAAGAGTGGTTGCCCAGGGATTTGCGGAGTTGATGAGAGGTGGGTTCACCTCCCACAGGCAGGGTTTGGATGCCATCTTGAAGAATTCACGTCACTCGACCACCGCCAGTTTCTGAGAAGGATAAGTGAATTCTTTGAATGCCGCCGGTGAGTTATCACTAGATGGGAACATATGTCTGTCCGGACGCTCCTTTTACCTTGCCTTTGCAAGGGCGGGGTTAGTCAACTTATTGGTGGTCTGATAAGATAACGACCTGGAAGCAAGATACAGGACCCCGCTCAAGATGGAGGAGTTCAGATTTGGGTTGAATCAAACTGTCAAAATATCTAGCCAGAACTACATATCTTAGAACATATCGTCGAGAGCCTTGTCGCCGTCTTTTCTGATCAACTCCAGCATGCCCTGAAATCTTGTCAGTCCGGAGCCAGGAGTTGGTGCAAGGGTTGGACGCTCGTTACCTTGGGCATGATGGGCTTGCAATCTTTGTCAGTCACGTAGCGGAAGGGCATTTCAGTGCACTCATGCTCGTTGAACCGCAGCTCTGGGAAGTCCACAGTGGGAACCTCCAAGAGAGGGACTGGGAGTGGCTTGATTAGACTTGCATAAAAAGAGAAACGGCTGTGAAATGACAAACTTTTATCGTGCACCACCATCCGCGTGACACGCACCGCAGTGTCGGTGGTCATCTGGATTGGGCCAAGTCGGCGGCCCTCATAGCCCTTCTTTCTCAACTCAGAGGTTCTGTCTGTAAGTCCTAGTCAGGCTTGGGCAAAGTAGAGACTGGGTTTTCGAGTAAGGTTACCTCTGGGGGGATCATCTCCTGTAACGCGGGTTAACATGAATCAATACTTCATGTCTATGCCAGTCGCCCAGACGTACCCAAGATACCTCCGAATAGGAAAACATCAAAGATCTCTCCGTCTTCCGGAGACAGATCTTTTTTTGCGGCGGGATCGAGAAGGCACACTCGTGCCTTGTCGTTGGCGTAAATCTCCTCCACGCTTCTCACCTCAGGGGTAAAGGAAGGAATAGCTTTCAAGGCAGCTGGGACCTTGAACTTGGGGGCGAGAGAAGAGAGAAAGAACTTGGCGCCGGCATCGTGCGACTCCTGCGCGATGGCGAGATATTCCAGCTCTGACCAGGGACCAAGCTCCTCGTCCAGATGCTCAACGATGAACGTTTTGGTGCAGGCTGAAGACATCTTGGAGGGTGCCAGGCGGGTTGGATGTTGGTGATCAAAACGGGAAGATCCAATCAGATCAGCTGTCAATTCGAAGCGTTATGAGGTCTTAAAGGTGGCCGGCCGTTGTAAAAATATAAAAATGGAATATAGAAACTTGAAGGTCGGTTTGCTCCTCAACCAACTTCTAGGTTTGGCAGCCCTGGGATTTTGGCTTTTGCGCTCCAACAGGAATTCGCTTGCGCCTAACAAATCGTTGCCAAGGCCTCGTGGGGACCCACGCTCGCTAGGCATTCATAGATCAGGATTCCATCAGATCTTTGGGGACCCTGCAAATCCTATCCACTGTTAGATTGTTAGAGGCCGGCCTGTAAATCTGCATGCAGTGCCTTTGCAGCATTTAAAACTGCAATCCTCAACTTTGCCAAAAAGATGTCACTGCCAATCCAACTATCCACATTTAAGGCAGAGACAGCTAAATACCAACAAGTCCAACCCTCTGCTCCCGCCTCCTTAGTCATGGGTCGCTCTATTCAGCACCCAATCCGGCATGGCGGCCATGCCAGGAGGAAGCCTCCCCAGCTTTGTTACAATCCATCCTGCCTTCTGTGTGGATAGAGGGGCGGTCTAGGCTTGGGGCCTGAGTTCGGACTCCTCGGTAGTGTGAAACAAGGGTCGCGATCTACTTTTATACTTTGAGACTGACAGTTGGACAAGATGCAGGGACGAGACAAGTCTCTCGTGGCTTTCAATACCAATTCGGCTCGTAACCCTTTCCTTCTTCCCACTCACTGTAGTGGTGGTGTTTGTTGTTATATTTCCTTTTGGTTGCAATTGACAAGACGGACTCACACTGCTTACGGATTACTTTTTCCCTCTTCTTCCCGTACTCTCGATCGTCCCGCAGGTGGCGCGTGTGGCTCTGAGAGCCAAGGCTAAACTGTGTAGGGAATAGCTTTCCATTGGTTGGTACGCTACGCTGCACTCTGCGGTCGGTACTCGTCAGCCGTCAGCCGCCTCCCAACATCAGTTTCGTTCGAGGACAGATCTATCATCCAACCACCATTTCGTGCCGAGTCGGATGAACGACACTCGGCTTTCCCTTTCTATTTAATTTTTCCTTTTCACTCCCCATGACTGGTGCAGGTGCCAATCGGTAGCCAACGAATGCCTGCTCGCTCTATTGGGGCTACTCCTGTCTACTTTCCGCTGTCGGGGTCGTCGTAGCGACACCCGCGCACGACACACCAGGCGGACATCATGGCTGTGGCAAGCTGGAGACGGCTGCCAGCCATCATCGCCGCATTTGCGCTCTCCTCGCCATGGACGATAGCACCTGCCCTTGCCGCCGACGAGAAATTGGCTGGCGACTACTTTGTTCACACCCTGCCCGGAGCGCCGGAGCCGCTGGTAAAGATGCATGCCGGGTGAGTACCAGACCCTGAAATGTCAACTGTATTTATTTCGCTTGCGCTGACGGATGTCGTGGACGTGTCTAGCCATATCGAAGTTACCCCCGAGCATAACGGCAATCTGTTCTTCTGGCACTTCCAGAACAAGCACATCGCGAACAAGCAACGAACCATCATCTGGTTGAATGGCGGGCCCGGGTGCAGCTCCGAGGATGGTGCATTGATGGAAGTTGGTCCCTACCGCCTCAAGGACGACAAAACACTCTACCTCAATGACGGCTCTTGGAATGAGTTTGCAAACATTATGTTCGTCGATAATCCCGTTGGCACCGGCTTCAGCTATGTCAACACCGACAGCTACTTGCACGAGCTGGATGATATGGCAGACCAGTTCATCATCTTCCTGGAGAAATGGTTTACCTTGTTCCCCGAATACGAGCATGACGATGTGAGTTCTTTCTTGTCCTTTCCGTGACACTGCGCCGACTGACGCATGCCCCTCTTTGCAGCTCTATATCGCCGGCGAGTCGTATGCCGGCCAACACATCCCCTACATTGCGAAACACATCTTGGCGCGCAACAAGCTTCCGAATACTAAGCACAAATGGAACCTGATGGGTCTGCTCATCGGCAACGGATGGATCTCACCGAAGGAGCAGTACGATGCCTACCTTCAGTTCGCGTACGAGAAGAACTTGATCCAAAAGGGGAGTGATATCGCCAGCAAGCTCGAAGTTCAACACCGAATCTGCCAGCAGCAATTGGCTGTCAATCCCCCGTCAATCGATAATCCCGAGTGCGAGAACATCCTGCAGAGCCTGCTGCAGATGACGGTGAAGCCGAACGCCAAGGGCGAAGACGAGTGCCTCAACATGTACGACGTGCGACTGCGCGACAAGTACCCGTCGTGTGGCATGAACTGGCCGCCCGACCTGACCTCTGTGACGCCGTATTTGCGTCGCAAGGATGTAATGGAAGCGTTGCACATCAACGCGGCCAAGAATACGGGCTGGACCGAGTGCAACGGCATGGTTGGGTCGCAATTTCATCCGACCAAGGCACCACCGTCTGGCGAGTTTCTCCCGGATCTCCTTAAAGAGGTGCCCATCCTCCTTTTCTCAGGCGCCGAGGACCTGATTTGCAATCACCTAGGGACCGAGGCGCTGATTAGTAATATGGAGTGGAACGGCGGGCGAGGCTTTGAGCTGTCTCCCGGTACGTGGGCGCCCCGCCGTGACTGGACGTTTGAAAGTGAGCCGGCAGGGTTTTGGCAGGAAGCACGCAACTTGACGTACGTGCTCTTCTACAACAGCAGTCACATGGTACCCTTCGACTATGCACGGCGCACGCGCGACATGCTGGACCGCTTTATGGGCGTCGACATCAGCAGCATTGGCGGACACCCCACAGACAGCCGACTGGATGGCGAGAAGCTCCCTGAAACCACTGTTGGTGGCGCTGCCGGCAACAGCACGGCCGACCAGAATGCCGTGAAAGCCAAGCTCGACGCCGCCAAGTGGGAGGCCTACCGCAAGTCGGGCGAGATTGTGCTGGTCATCGTTGCCATTGCCGCGGCGGCATGGGGCTACTACGTCTGGCGCGACCGCCGTCGCCGTAGGGGGTATCAGGGGCTCGCCGGCGCCGAGAATGGCGTTGCCGCGCGAGGCGTCGCTGCTGTGACGGGTGCCGTGCAGAGGGGCAGTAGGAGCGCCGTGACGGGCCTTGAAAATTTCCGCAATAAGCGCACGAATCGCGACGTCGAGGCGGGCGATTTTGACGAGGGCGAGTTGGATGACCTGCATGTCGCTACGCCAATAGACCCCATCCACGATGATCGCTACAGCGTGGGCGGCGCTAGCGACGAGGAAGATGAGGCAGAAAAAGGCGGGCGCAGTAACGGGCACATGGCTGAGAAGTGATTACCGAGCCCGACATTGGTTTCGTTCCTATCGCATCAGTACCATTATCATTATCCCATCTATTTGATGGTCGGAGGTCAAGTGTATGTAATTGAGGCACGGCGTACGAGGAGAAAAGGTCCAACTTTTATCATTTCCTTTTCTTTTTCCTTGGTTTTTTTCCTTTTTTTTTTGGCTTTGTTTTTCTACCCTGGGATTTCTCATTGTATTTGGGAACAGCACCCTGCTTCATTCAAGCTGAACGGAAAAACTCATGGCGTGAACATAAAGTTGAGGGTTTCTGTGCTTTCACGTCATGGCAAATATAGATCGTTATCTAGAACACGCGGGTTGTTTTGATCATCAAATTTGTTTAAGTACGTGAATTATGTTGTTCTCTTGTTTGTTATTTTGGGGTCGTTATCCCATAAAGTTGGTGACAACCCCGATATTTTCCTCTATTTGGTATACTTTATGCCCGCGCTAACTCGTGATTTTTAGTTTCGTGGACAAGAGTGGATCACTTGTGATGCTAGTGGAAGAGAAAAGCCTTGATGGATATTGGTGACGGTGCATGGTTTGTGAAAGAGCTGCCGAGGATAAGAGTCTACAGCTGAGCAACGTTGTTCAGAATCATCACCTCTTCGCCTAGCTTGAAGGGGGGCAGGCCGACATAGGGACACTGATAGGGAAATATGGTTAGCACTTTTATATGGTTAAGGAGTGAGGAAGGGAGGATAGAGGAGCTCGTACCCCGTCGCATCGGAAGGCATCGCCCAGTGCGCAGTTCCCGCATGAGCCCGTCTTGCCTGGGACAGTGAGATCAAGTTCCAGCTCGTTCAGGTCACCCGACGTCAGCTTCAATGTGTTCAGGTTCTTATCCGCTTTCTCGCGCCGCGCCTTGTCCTCGGCCTCGAGCTTTTGGGCTAGCCCGCACGTGCAGTCCTTGCACGCCCGTCTCTTCTTGCCCGGCTTGGGCTGGCACTCGGGCGCGAGAGGCACTGGTCGTCGGAGGTCCTCTTCTGTGAGAAGAGTGTCCTCGTCGATCAATGCGTCGTCGTCGTCATCATCGTCGTCGAGGTCGTCAAGGTCGTCGCTGAAGTCGACGAACCCAACGCCCGATGGCGCTGAGACAACTGGTGCTATTGGCGCTGGCGCGGGCGCGGGGATGACAGCCGCGGCAGTTCCATTTGCCTTCTTCTTCAGCCCAAACCGCAACGGTACCACCTCCTCCTCTGCGTAGTCCGGCTTTGTGAACCCGTCGGCGGCGGACACGAGACCAGCTAGCACAGCCTCGCGCGCTGCCGCCGCCGCCTCAGCCCCCACTGTGTTGCTGTTCTTCCCCAGGCTCCGGTCCTCGCTGCGCAGCTTGCCTCCCGCCTTGATAGCCGGCACCAGGTGCGCCCACACGTCGCGGCCGCTCAGAAAGGCGGTGGCCTCGGCGTGGCGGCTCCCGTCCGAGTCGGTGAGCACAAGCACCAGGTCGTACCTTGCGGCGGGCAGCGTCACGAGCCCGGCGGCTAGCCGGTCCAGCATCTGCAGGTCGGTTGTGCTACGGCTGAAGGTGGAGAAGAGGGAGCTGATGCGCTCCTCGCGCGAGGCGATCGAAGGCGGCGCCAGGAGCAGTGTCCGCGACTGTGACTGTGACGAAGAGGGGCCATTCGAGAAGGAGGAGGAGGAAGGGGCGGGGTCGAAATCATCCCTGAAGTCAATCGAGATGGGAGACATGGTGACGGAGGTGGTCGCGTGCCCAGTTCAATAAATCGAGAGTAATGAAGAAGCAATATGTCAAATGACTCTTTGTGTTTCTCTTCTCCCTCTGTTGCACTGGCGGTCCTTTTTCCTCTCGTACGTGTGCTGGCCCAACGCAAAGTCGAATGGGCGCGGATGGGGGGTCAAGGTTTGTGGTGGTTGTGGATTGTGGACTTGTCAAAAGTTTCCCCAGAGCGATGATTTGCATTACAAAGCCGCCTTGCCACTAATTTTCCAGCGGGCGGAGATGCAAAAACAAGCACACTGTGCGGTCCGAGGAGATGCACCACCAAAGACGGTGCGAATCCGATAAAATAACGGTGCGTTAAGCTTTTGATGATCACCAAGTAGGAGCCAAAGTTTGCCAGGGCTGTCAGTTGCAAGAGAGCAACCCCTCCATCCGCCGATGTCGGCAACTCCACAATTTTGTAGTCACAATGAAAGACGATGTGGATGGAACACTTGCTAATGGACCCAAACGTTCACAAGCATTCTGCGTGCCTGCCCTCGCAGTCTCCCACTAGCAGCAATATAGGGGTGCGTCATGCATCGGAAGGGCGATCGTTCCACCGACAGTGCCGGGCTTGGGAACCCTCCCAAGTGGGGGACAAAAAAAGCCGGACTGCGAACCACCCAAAATCAGGCATAATAGTGTTATCGCGAGGAAAACGAGCTTCAGTACAGCCCTTATTCCTGCTTCACCGACTAGGAATTAAGAACTATTTACAGAAATGTTTAAATTGTTTACTCTCCTATTTTTTTAAAAAAAAAATTCCTATTTGATTTAGCAGAAATATCGCAGCTTGCGCTGGGTGAGTGCGTTAGGGAGTCCGGCTTATTTTGTCCCCCACTTGCCTCCACATCCACTGCGAGTGCCATCGTGCCTCCAAACAGCGGGCAAAACGATCGATGGGTCGCCTTGTTGAACCCCCGACCAGCCACCGACTCGTGCAGGCGGGAGGGAAATGGGATGGCAGAGGTCGAGATCTTCCACGGGGAATTGTCCCTGGGAATTGTAGGCGCAGGTACCTACACTAGGTATGCAATGATGTGATTCACTTCACAACCTCGGCTGGCGAGGCTTGTTTGGTGTTTGGAAGGGAAACATGGGTTTGGGTCCATCCTTTGCGATCAATCTGCTTGCCACAACCAGCAATCCAATTTGAGTCCGAATCACGTAGTGCAAGCTGGCCTGAAGAGAAGTTGCCTTGTCCTGGGGACCCTGTTTCATGCCTTTTGCGTGGAATCAGCCGTGGATGACGAGCGGCAGGCTGCCGAGCATGCCATATTTAATTTAGTCATTGAATTGCGGACGTAAATGGTCTGATAAATCCTGGCGACCCAGAATGACGATTGAGGCCGGTGGGGACCTCCCATCTTGCCAGCAGCTGAACCGGGCTTGCCCGTGGGATTGGAACTTTAGGAATGCCTCAAGAACTCGTTACGGCTGTTTTGTTGCTTTTGATGGAATTCAAACCTCTTGTGAGCACAGACTTTCAGCCCCTTGCGAATGTTGACCCCGGATGGCGCCGACGGGTGATAACGCTAGCCAGTTATTAGTGTGAAAGCATGGCTCCGGGGAAGTACTCCATACCCCGCAAAATACCTGGCGAGCAGGGGCGCAAGGAGTCCCTGAGACCTGCAGTTAGTGGGTCCCGTGATGTCACAAAAAGAGATCGGGAAGCTTCCATCAGCTGTGAATGCCGCTCCGCGTAGAACAACGATCAATTGGCAAACAAAAGTTGTTTAAGTCGTGCTATGGCTGAATTGAAATCATCGGTAGCCGAGCTCGGGGGAATTGACGATTCTGAAGTTGTTGGGAAACGCACATAATGTAGAGAGCCAACGAGGTAAGGTACCTTATCTCAGGTAGGGAAGGTGAGCTCCTCGAGCATGGGAGCTGATCAGCCCATCACGCGACTGGCCATGCCCCTCCCTTCACTCCACGGCTGCATGCCACAGGCCCCTTCCCTTTGGAGCCGCCCGCCTGATCGACTGGCTGGCCTGGCCTTTGATTGCACTGGAGCTTTCCAGCTTTCCTTTTAAATTCTTTTAAAAGCCAGGAGCTCCCAACCTAGGTCTCTTCCTCTTTTTCCATAACCTACTCATACATCGGCATCAACCGGAAACCATCACATAGACCACCCAAGAGCTCTCTAACCGTACTCCCATCCCCAAACCAACAATAGAGGTATGCTACTTGGTGCACCCCTTTCACCCTCTTCGACATTAGCCTCAGCTTCGTCAACCCCGCACTGGATTGTATGACGCTGACCTTACTCGACGACAAACAGTCAAGTTACGATCGATTTAACATCTCCATCTCCTTGAAACCAAACCATCAGTCACAATCCATCCATCCATCCATCATCAGTAAGCACACAGATATTCCCTGCCATCTCCCGTGACATCATCGGCCGCTAACTGTTGTTGTCTCGTAGTGACTCGATCTCACAAGTACAACGACAAGGACCACGCCGGCATTGCCGAAGGCAGCGTTCTCCCTCAGGAGAATATCCCAAAGTTCTTTGCGAAAAACGGCTTCGCTGACGTCGATCCCAAAAAGACCAAGAAGAATGGCGGTGGCAAAGGCAACTGGTATAGTTTTCCCTCTTTCTCGGCATACATATTGTCCCTCCATCCCGTCACACTAAGACATTTTGTTCCTTATCTTTCCCTACCTTTTGTGCCTTATCTTGCCCGACCTTCTTTCGACAACTATGGCGTGATATTTTATCTGCTCACTTGGCAGCAAACCAGCGCACTTTTTATCAGAATCCTATTTCAATATCTGCTAACGTATATTGTTCTTGTAGGGGCAATGCCGGAGAGGAGGTGATTGACGAGCCGTTCAACTTCGTCAATGCTCGACGCCGCTCCAACAGTAGCAGCTTCTCCACCCACCCGGAACAGCTGAAGACTAAATTCGAGTTCAACGAGCCTGAGCCGGTCTTCGAGGAGAGCCTTCACGGGCCCGGCGAGGAAGATGAGCACCAGACCGAGGGCTCGTCCAGCACCGCCAGTGACGAGGACAAGGTCGTCAAGGACATGTAAGACCAGCAAATGGCGAATTCCATACGTGAGGCAGTCACCCGTACGAGGGGTGCGGGAATCCATATTCTTTTGGCGGAGGGTGGTACTAGCTGGACAATGATCTGGCCGGGAACACTTTCTATCTGACTCCTCCACATAACCTGGAGAATTGTGCTCGAGCTTTCCCATAGCAATTGCGTCCGCGGTTGGCACACCGCATGTACACTATTTCAATCAAGGATTTTTCAACACGTTGCTCTGTCATTTGCATCGTGATTTTTGCTCTGCCTGCAGAAATAAGAAGCGAATATGCTGGTATACTTTCAGGCAGAAATTAAGCTGTCTTCAGGACTGTCTTTATTTCGAAGCAAATGCCCAAAAAGAAGTTCCTGTTTAAGTTTATAAGGAGAGAAAGTGAGGGTTTCAAGCCTTTGAGAGTTTGCTTGGCAGTTTCACAATTTCGTAGAAAGAAGTTCGTTATATCACTTAAATCACACTCAACATGACGAATTGGTTGATGTTTGCGTGTGTACAGCGCTTACCATGACCCAGTCCACCTCACGATATTCCGCATATATGTTACCCGGAGGCTCTGGGTCGTTATGGTATTTCATTTGAATGGAGCTGTCCCCCAGGGAGGCTAATCAAGTAAGATGAGAGATCTGCTGGTACATAGCTAATCACACACCTAGGTAGGTATCTAGATATGCACATACACACATACACATAGGTACATTTTACTTTACACACAGTTTACACTCCACACGGAATATCCGATGGCATCTATCTCTTTTCTCTCTTGTTTTTAGAAGATGTCAATGTCGATATCTTCCAGCCACGACGAGAAATGATCGGGTAGCCGTGGGTCCAGGAATAGTCCGATTAGCTCGTCCACGAAATAACTACCGGATCCAACTGGCTCCTGTTCTTGCGAGAAGGGCTTGATCGCTGTGGCGGCGTTGCGGGATTTGTCGCCCTCGACTTTGATGCTCCCTATGCGGAGGAAGCCGCCCTTGGCCATCGGGACAAGGATTGTAGCTTCGTCGATGAAGTAGGGTGTTTTTCGGTGATGTCTTGTGTTGTTGCTTGACGATGCTGCTGAGTTGGTTGGCGGTGAGGCTTCCAGCCATGTGATTGTCTTGGGTGGTTCCTTTGCTGAGGAGAGATCCGTAGAGGAGGAGGAGGAGGAGTGATGGACGCCAGAGGCAGGTTTTTGCTGTTGCTGCTGTTGCTGCTGCATGGTGCGCACAAATGATATGACTTGTGCAGGCCAGGTGTTTTGCGGTGCCGGTGATAGGTCTTCCAGCATCAGCCGCTTCTCTCTGCCGTCGTGCAGCAGCGCCCGTGTCCAGACCGGTCCGAGGACCCGGGACTGCAGAGCAATGTCTTCTGCGCTGCTGCGAGACCAAAGGACTTGCTTGTCTGCTTGGGTAAGTTTTGGCGCGTGTTTGAGTGGAGGGGATGTGGAACTCGGCATCCAGCCGACGGGCTCGTGAGGGGGGGCATGCACGCCATCCCGGAGGCCGCGGACCAGCATCTCGGCCCCGAGAGGCGCAAGCTGGTCGCGCAGCTGCGTCACAGTGCAGGACGGTGGGATGGGGATTCCGGGGAGGGGAGTTTGAGCTAGGATGGTGCCTGCGTCGAAGGCTAAGGGGGAGAGTGTTTGGAGAGATACACCTGTATGTGTGCGCTTCGCGAGGAGTGCATGGTGGAGAGGTGCAGGGCCGCGGAGGCTAAGTTGTATGTCAGTGAGATCCAAGGAAAAGGGGGTGTACGGGAGCTTTGAACTCACTCTGGTAGGAACGAGGGGTGTACGTTAAGTCCGCCGTATTGGGACGCAGTGAGTAGCCTCGGCGGGACGAAGAGGCCGAACGATACGGCCACAATGAGGTTGATGGGCTCACTGTTAGGACGGGGCATCTACAGCACACAAACTTGTCGGTTACATGAAACACCAATGTAAGTGAAGTATTGCTTACATTCCAGCCCGTGAATGTGTCTCGTTCGTGGACGGCAAGCCCAAGCTCATCGGCCACTTTCCGAATAGGCGCTATGCCATGAATTGTCAGACATTATTTCCAAAGTAAACGACAATCAAATGAACATACCTTCATGGACAACCTTCAACCCACGCCCAGTCCGTTTGCCAGGCCGTACCACCACATCAATGGACCGGATCAGAGACGCATTTCGTTTATGTTCAGCGTGCAACGCTCTTAAAGACGCGCAGCTGAATTCATCTGAGCCACAAAAAAGGATGCGCAGCGGGTCTGAAACTTTTGTTGTGCTGGAGCTATACAAGCACGTTGCAACAAAGAATTGCGGTATTCGTGGTTGTCTGATAGACGTTGCTAGCCGTAGGGGAGCAAATGGCACTCTGTAGATGCGTTGCAACAACATTTCGGCTGCTTGCATATCTCCGTCACTCCCTTAACCTCACTCTCAAGGGGAGAGAGAGGTGGCTGGGAAGGGGGCAGCGATGAGCTAGCTCATCTTGGTGTGTGGATTTAAAGTCTTAAAATGTTAGCAGGGACAAAATTCCGAAATAAAAAATCACAACGAATTACTTACATAGTATTTCACAAAAAGATCCAAGCTGCGCAAGAGTGAGGTGGCGCGGCGCGTTCTGCTGACCTAAATGCCGAGTGAGACTATGGAGAAGAGGCCGGCATACGGATACAGCTTTCCATACTAAGACATCCCGGCGGAACACCGGCAAGACTTCAAATCCAGGTGGGTGGTCTGCTTAGCAGTGCACTGCTTGACCCCTGTAATTCTAGACAGGGGTGACTCAGACGGGCGTCAGGCTTCCACGACCAGCTTGAACATTCCTCCCCATCTATGCTACCGAACGACTCGATCTGCTCACCACACGTTGAAACGAGCCCCGAGGACAGAAGGCTCAGGAAGCAACTATCTAACCAATGAATTAACAGAGCATAAATCGTGGGATATGAAGGCCAAGCACACGGCAGCGGTCTATGAGGCTGACAGCCAAGGGCACCAATGTCAACGAACCACATCTTCATTTCTTCACAAAATCCCAATATCTGTCCTGACCGCCGTGAGGTATCTAACTTTGTCGCTCTCAGTTTCTGTCACGAAGATCAATAATGTTCATTCTTACTCAATCTCAGTCTATAGGGGTTCAACATTACCAGAGACGCTTCGAGCTCCTTCGCTTACAAACTATATATATCTCTTCATTGCGTCGAGACGCTACCCTGATATAATGCAGGCTTCAATATAGTATGGCTAGTTTTAAATACCAAGATGTTTTCCATTCACGACCTGCCCGACTCTAGTAATGTGGTCAACTTGATGGTCGAGCATGAAATGCCGCGCAAGAAATCCTCTTCCATGGCCGGTAAAGGAGGATGTCTGAAGATCTGCGCCGAAGGGAGCTTGCATCAGGATGCGAAAAGAAAGCATCACGATAATGCTACCACAATAGCTTTAAACAACACTTTTAACATGAAAAGAATAAAGCGCAACGGGCCTCACTTATGTGTGGTCTCATCAGAGGCATGAAGAAGACTAATAAAAAAGGATGCTTGAAAAAAAAAAGGAGTTGAAGGTGGGAGTCGAATGCACAACGTCTCGAGATTCACATGCGGCATGTCCCAGGGTTGGACGGAACCTCGACAAGCTTGACAGGCAACGTTGACTCAGCGCAACGACGATGGCAACAATCCCCAAAAATTGTGAAGTGGTATAGCGTACAGATTTTATTACCCGCATCCCCTGGGGGCTTCATAGGGTACTGAACGAGGATATCCCACTACGCAGGATCCTTATGGAGGCTCCATACTTCCCAGGGGCTGAGATGAAGATCGTGACCTTCAGACTTCGCGTCGACGGTGTGTCAGTGCGAAATCAGTATGGAGAAGTGGAGGGAAGAGACGGGTCACATTTTTCAGGGCCTGCGCCAACTCCAACCACACTACTTCTGTCCTGATGCGATATTAAGCGATCGACCAGATACATATACCCTCAACCACCCCTTTGGTCACCCTCTTGCCCAGCCCTCCACATTCTGACCCACGCCACCATCGCCCGACATCGCCCACCATGTTGACGCCGCGCGTGCCTATTTTCGTGAAGTCTGTTGTTGCCTGCGATCCTGATCTCTACCATCGCTCGCAATATTCATGATGTTTTTCATCACCCTCGCCAACACCCATTCTTTGCGCCCGCCTGCCTGCACGCACTTGAAATCTTCATCATCGCTAACACTGTCCACAATCTTTTCGCTTTGTTGACTCTTAATCACACCACACATAACTTGCATATGCGCACACGCAAGCACTTCCTTTGCTACTTCAACCCCATGTCGCGGCCACAATGTTCGAGAACACCTTTGTGCATCTTCCAAATCCAAAGCACTATCACAACACCCATCGAGAATTATTAGCATTACGCGAGGCCAATTTCCAATTTCGCATCGCCTTCCGTATGTGTACGCGTTTAATTCGCGAAGCAAAAATTATTATTCAGCTGGATCTGTGTCAGTTGATGTTCCAGACGTAATATTTAGACTTAATGGGGAAGATCCTCACGTCAATGACTTACGTCCGAGCCCATGGTATGTACCGAGCTACCCCAGTAATCAATCACGCATTGCTTTGGCGGTAGCGCGTTTTATTTTGGCTGCGATGTGTCGCTATATCCTTGGTCGAAGTGCGTCCGGTGACAAAGATGGACTGTAGTTAACAGGCACAAAGAATCATTTATTCGGCAGGAAACCCTCGTCCCTGAATGTCTCATCCGCCATTGCCATCCCCCGGATTCCGCACCACCTCCCAGCGGTAGGCGACCGCCCATCGAGTCTCAAGCTCAACATCCCAAGCTGGGGGCGCAATGGAGATGACGGCCCCAGGGGAAACTCGATTCTTCTTGCTGCTGCCCAGCCCCTCAACACGGCCCTCGCCAGCCAAAATGGCATGAACAGTTGGAGCGTTTGGCTTCGCAGGCCTATCTCCACGGGCGACTCGCCCAGCAATCAGAGTCAGCCCCTGCCCACCATGGTGTACATGATTAATGGCAAGCCTTACGGCCATTGTAGCCGCACACGACTTCTGTTCGCTGTCATCCCCGAACTCTGACCCTTTGACATCCACAAGCCAATCGCGTAACTCGGCGGCTAGACCCCCGCCGATGTACTTGTCGCCCCCTCGACGTTGGGGAGAGAATATATCGGCAAGGTGATCCTGCTGTGGCGCTTTGCGGTCGGTTTGTTCCGATGCCTTGAAACGAGGCGCTTTCAGGAAGTTGGGTTTTGTTTCCCGGACGACGCTAGCTTTATCTTCCTCGTCCTCCTGGTCCTGAAAAGTAGCTTTGTATTCAGAGCCAGCAGAGTCAAATACTTCGGGGTCAACGATGTCGGCCACTGGTCTGCGGGCGTCATCTTCATCGTCTGAGGGATACGAGATAATGCGATCACCTCCGATGCCAGGGGAGGGTGGTGCCTCGGCTTCTCCAGGTTGCGAGCTGGCAATGATTTCTATATCTGCGCCCGAAAAGTTGATGGATACACGGCGCCTCTTGGGGGATCGGCCGTTTTCAGATTTCTCGTCCTCCTCATCTTTTTGGGATGCCGGCTGTGAGATGAATGATGACTCAAACTCGATAGGTTCTGGCAGCGCGTGTCGCTCAGTGGGGGATGGAGACGGCGAGTTACCTCGAGAGAGAGGTGAGCTGACAATTATGTCTTGGTCCTGGGTTGGCCGCGTCCTCGAGCCTCTTGTGCTGATGGCGAGGGCTGGAGTTGAGAATGCGCCGCCACCTCCTTGATTTGACGACGGCTGAGGCGTGGAGGCAGACGAGAACCGTGGTGTTGCACGGAACTGGGGCAGTCCCCTGCCGGCATTCGCCTGCTGGCTCCCAGGCGTTTGGTTCTGAGACTGCTGTGTGTTTTGTCTCTTTGAGAGCAGAAAGCGGGAAGGCGCGGGCGTCTTGAGATGTGTGTTAGTCATCGCTGCACCAATTCTCGCAAGAGTTGTTGAAACTTACGACAGGTGGTCGGCCCATTTTCTACATTTAAAACTCGAATGAACAATCTTTAGACATGGTGGACATCGAGATTCTTTTGGGACGTTGTAAATGAAGGAATTTGGACCTAATAGGTGTGAGATGCTTGTTCAGGGGGAGACCCGCCCGATCGTTTGCTGCGGGGGTCAGTGGGCATACCAATAACCCCAACCCCCAACCCCAACCCTCAAACTTTGATTAAAGTAACTTTAAATCCGTAACCTTTTCCAATCAGAGTAAAAAAAAGAAACCTTTACCTTCTTCAATGGTCAGGTTTCCGTGAAATGCTTTGGAGTCTCTTTCAATGACGTCTTTTGAAGCATTTACTCAACTGCTGCCACAGCAGCTGCCAGCACAAAGACAAACTTGTCACTTGACGTTTCCTTTATCGCTCGCCATTCAAATTCAACGGAGGACGGAAATTCATCCATTATCTCCTGAGGCGAAGACGCGCTGAAATCAACTGTTCGGCACTAGGTCGCGCAATTCTTGAGCTGCACGGCCGATAGCGAGCTCAGATATACTCAGACTTTCTTCACAGAAGGAACGAGAGTCTATTTGGATCACACCGGAAGCCGCAGCTTGCCAAGTTCCCACAGTTCCCAAGGTACTTTCCTTCTGAGTTTCGTGGTGTGCATCGTTCCTGAACGACGTCACAATGACCCGAAATCTTCAACTCTGCCCTGTGGTGTCAGGCAACGTGCTTGCCCGTTCTCAGGTACGCACTGCACACAACCTTCACGCTGAACCTTCGCTTTTTCAGACAATATCAACCACAATTCTCATCGTATTTGTACCCATTTGTATCACGATTTCCTCCCAGCCGCCGCCCTGGAGCAACTGCCGTTCTTTCGTTGCGGAGAGGGAGCCAACCTCTTTGTCCCCGCAAAGTGCCATGCTCCTCACGGCAAGCGACGCCAAGCATCAAGTGAGCCAGGATACCAGGTTCGCCCCGTCATGCAGCGCCTAATTGGCCAATGTTGACTGACGATGTCATCGCACGGCTAGGCACTTGGCTCGTCACAGGGACTTCCTAACGGCCCTCCCAGATCCTCACAAAGCTAGAGATAGCTCTTATCACACTAGATACCCAAAAATGGCGCCTCCGCTTTTCCCGGCACAGACTCAACCGGGGCGTTGGGACGGTTTAATCACGCATTGAGTTTAATAAAGTGTCCCGCGCTCCCACGCTCTTCAACGGTGCTTGTTTGGTAGCGGTGAATAAGTGAAAAGGGTGAGGAGTGAGCCCTCCCCGCAACCCTCATACTATCGAGTCCACTGTTCTTCTCTTTTATAGCCATCCTCGGCCTACTTAGTATGTGTGCCCTTTGTCTACAACCTCGCTATACCAGCTCGATCCCAGGTAGCCTAGGGTTGCTTCCTTCTCCACTTGCCCGACGAGGCGGGGTGTTGCACTGGGTGTCGATCGTCAGGAACCACACCTGAAGGCTTTCTTCAACTAGACACAAGCTTTAGGTTTCCAGCAGCAATATCGGCTGATTCTGTGTCACTCGCCAACTTTGACCATACGATAACGTGTACGGGGACATGCTTGGTCTGCACCACCTTCACCAGACCGCGGTAGCCCTTGGTTTCATCTCCGCCACGACCTGCCTCTCCCTGTGTGACAGAATATGGGGATAGCCTTAATAACGCTCAAGGATCTTGTTTACTATTCTCGGCCGCCATAACAGCTCTCAGCTAGGCTCATTCGAATCCTCATCATGGCAGAAGCTGAGGTCCAAGCGGGAGCGGGGGGCTTCCCAGACCGAGGACCAGCAGTCTTTGCCATCACCACCGCCACCTCAGTATTAGCAGTAGCTTTCGTCGCTGCCAGACTGGTCTCTCGAGCTGGCATTGTTCGCAAAGTTTCATTGGACGACTACATGATTCTCCTGGCCATGCTGATCGCCCTTTTCATGAGTATCGCTATCAATGTAGGGACGACAAGAGGCCTGGGTCGTCACGATGCCAATATCGACCCGAACGACGAGCCTGGTTTGAGGATGTGTGAATATCTTTTTTCCATCTTATATGTGTGTTTGTATGACTTTCCCTATCTAATTCTGCTATGAACTAATTTGACTTACAGAACCCGGCGTTAATGGCCTCTAAGACATCCATTCTGATTTTCTATCTCCGCCTGGCCAAGGGGACACAGAAGATTTTGCGTCTGGCCTCTTGGGCGGTCCTTGTCGTCGTCAACACGGCGGGGATCATCCTCACCTTCATGAACATCTTTCAGTGCCAGCCAATAAACGCAGCATGGGACATAAATGTCAAGCCGACGAGTTGCATCCCATTGCTCACGGAGTTTATCTGCTCTGCTCCGGTCAACATCACTACCGATCTGGCAGTTCTGGCTCTCCCAATCCCGGTTCTCACCGGAATGCGGCTTCCTCGAAAGCAGAAAACAATATTGATTATTACGTTTGCATGCGGTATCTTCGTAATAATGGCCGATGTCGTCAGGATTCATTACCTTCAGCAAGCTATATACTTTGTGCCGACGAGCGCATCGAGCGACCCTGCCGCCATTTTTGGTCAGAGTTCTGGGTTTTCGTGGAACGCCTCGCTGTCCTTGATGTGGTCAGCTGTTGAGGTCAATGTCGGCATCGCCTGCGCGTGCGTCCCGACTCTCAAACCCCTGATCATCCGGATTCTCCCCGCTATGATTCTCGACCCTCACGGCACTCGTCGACGAAGCAGCATTCATGCCCAAGGCGGTCAAAATGGTACCAGCGATAACACCAAGCCAACCAACAGCGAAGACACATCCACGTCGATGACCGAGTCACGTTTCAGCATACCACCGATATTACCACCAGTCCACAGCCAAGAAGACATTACCTCCGAGGAGCTAACTTTCAAGGACTTCCTATCAAGGACGGCCGAGGCGTCAACTTCACAAGTTTCAAAACAGAAGAGACCGCCAATACCAGCTAAAGGGAAGAATCGATCCATGTACTTTGGGTTCGTTAATATGGAGAAGCCAAAAAGCATGATACGAACATCTCCTTTGGAGTCCTTCAAATATTGTGCTGTTGTTAGCATCCTATTCTTTCTGTGGGGCGTTTCGTACGGTCTTCTGAACACTCTCAATAACGTGGTAGCTGCGGTTGCCAACATCTCGACCGCCCAAGCTCTGGGACTCACCAGTGTTTATTTCGGAGCGGGATACTTTTTTGGGCCGCTCTTAGTTGGTGAATGGCTGCTCCGACATGACGAGCATCATCGTTCCAAAAAGGAAAAGGGGCGTGCGGCCGAATCCATCGGCGGCTTCAAGACGACGTTTATCGTGGGGCTGTTAATATATGGAGCTGGGACCATTATGTTCTGGCCAGGTGCCGTCTTGTCGGCGTACGGCGGATTTATGGTCAGCAGCTTCGTCATCGGGTTTGGACTTGCTGTTCTCGAAACAGCTGCGAACCCTTTTCTTGTTCTTTGCGGCCCGCCAGAGTACGCGGATGCCCGGCTGCTTATTGCGCAGGGCGTTCAGGCAGTGGGGAGTGTCTTGAGCGGCTTGCTGGCCAACAAGGTCTTCTTCAACAAAGTGGAGGAAAGGCAGTTTGACTCAATGACGCTGCTTGATGTGCAATGGACATATCTGGCAGTTACTCTTCTCTGCGTCCTGTTGGCCCTCTACTTCTACTATATGCCTCTGCCCGAGGTTTCCGACAAGGAGCTTGCCCAACTCGCCAGTCAGCTGCCAGTCGATCCGCAGAAGCGGTCAATCGGCGGAGTACGACTGAAGACATGGTGTATCGTCTTTGCAGTTCTCTCACAGTGGACCTACGTGGCCGCTCAAGAGAATATGAGCATCTTTTTCCATCCGTTGCTCACAGCGTTCTTGCCAGAGTCAACCGGGTACGAGTACCGCCCTCGAGGATTCGCTCTATCCGTGCTCAACTACCTCCAGGTTGCCCACGCAGCGTTCGCCGTCTCGCGCTTTGGCGCGGGCTACCTCGCCTACTTGTCCGTCAAATATCCAACCAATCGTTTCATACCAACACCGAGAACTATGCTTTCTGCAAGCGCAGGGCTGTCTGCCCTCTTCGTCCTCGTTGCCGTTGTGATGCCGCCCACATCAAACCCCAACTTGATGGCCATCCCAATCATTCTTTTCTATCTTGCCGAGGGCCCGATATGGCCGCTGGTCTTCTCGCTAGGGATGCGGGGGCAAGGAAAGCGAACCAAATGCGCCGCCGCCTGGCTGACGATGGGCGCGTCCGGTCCTGCTTTCTTCCCATTTGTGTCGTACGCCGTCACCAAAGCCGGTGGCAGCATCCAGATGTCATTCATCGTGGTCGTCGCCCTCATGGCCGTCTCGATGATCTACCCGCTGTTTCTGACATTTGTCAAAGATGCCAGGGTCATGGTCGATCCGCAGGCGGCGGATGCTCGAACACGCTGGCATGATGGTGATGGTACAGCTGATGGCGATAATGCCGACTTTAATAATGATCAGATCCTTGCTCAAAGGCGACGCTTCCAGCGTGAACCCATAGTTCCAAAGCTCTCTCTCCGTCTCGGAGGCATGATGAAGCGCAGCCGCCAGCGAGATTCAGGCGTCCCTGTGACCACAGCCCCCGCCGTGGCAGATATACATGTTGAAAAAGGGGAAGGAAAAGATTTGCATGCCGAGGCCCCTTGGGAGCACCAAGAATTGGATACAAGCATTCTGCAAGACTAATTCGTCGGCTTCTTTATTTGAAAATTTTTAGCGCAGCATGATGATGTATATAGGCGCTCGGTGTGGAATTGACGGCGTTTATTGGACAAACGGATCGGCCGGAAAACTTATTCAAGAATGAAGTGTTGAGCTTAGGGGGTTTCGACACTCGTGGTCGGCTTGGTGGTTTCTTAAACTGTATATATTGCGTAATTCAGGGCATATACCAAGTACATACAACGCACATACTTGTACGTATGGATACGGTGATAGATAGATATGAACTATCTCTCATGCGAATATGAGATAAGGAACAGAAAATTCAGCTTCCATTATATGACACAATAAGACTGCCCAATTATAAATGATACTTAGGCACTCTCGAGATTCCTAGTCAGGCCTATCAATCAAATGCTTGCTTTCTATGTACCTCTGTCATAATATCTCAAAGCCGGTCTTTCCTATGTACGACATATTCTATTATATATATATATAATTCTTTTTATTTACTTGTAATGCATATATGCAGTGATGCTCTCTCACATCTCACCACTATATCCACTTCAACGACTCCAATCCTTGTTTTTTTCTCGCCATTCGACAAATCAAATAGAATCCAATGCAAAAAGAACATTCATCCATTTTCTTTTTTTTTTTCCTTCAAGCCTCCATCACGCCATCATGCTCGGCAATCGCCTCCTCAATCTCCTCCTCCTCTTCGTCAGTGACGGGCGGCGGCGCCCACCCGGTCCCGGCCTGCAAGACGCACGCCAGCACGCAGACCAGCGCCGCCGCCGTGTACAGCACCTTGAGGGCGCGCTCGTACCCCGCCACGGCGACCTCGCGCTCGGGCGGCGTGAGAAAGTCGGCATCGGAAACGGCCGCGGGGCTGCCGATCAGCACGGTGATCAGCTTCTCGCGCGCCTCGGACAGGACTGACCCTCCGTCCAGTCGGATGAAGCCCGCAGTGAGCGCATCGCGCAGGTTGCGCATGAACACGCCGCCGCCAATGGCGGTGCCGAAGCTGCCGGCGAAGCCGCGGAACGTGGCGAGGAGGCCGGTGGTGATGAAGTGCAGGTCCGGGTGTGAGAGGTGCAAAAGGTGGGCGAGCGAGTAGTTGAGGGCGGCGCCGGTGCAGAGCCCGTTGACGAAGACGACGAGGACGTACAGGCCGCCGGGGGACGCGGCGTTGCTGACGAAGGAGAGGGCGAACAGAGATGCGCCGAACAAGATCAGGGAGAGGGCCGACGGCAGCCAGAAGGACCCCGCGCGGCGGATGTGCAGCCACCCGACGACGAGCCCGCCGAGGCCAAACCCAAGATTGGTCGGGATGAGCACGGAGCCGGCGACGGCGGGGCTCAGGCCGCGCACGGCCAGGACGAACACGGGCGCGTAGAAGAGGACGGTCCAGCGCGAGGCCATGAAGCCCAGCTGGGAGAAGCACGAGAACAGGATGCCGCGGTCTTTGAGCACGCTCAGGGGGATGATGGGATCACGCGCGACGTAGTGCTCGACGGCGAGGAAGATGGGGAGGGTGAAGAGGGAGAGGATGATGGGCAGGAGCTGGATCTTGCCGGAGAGCCCGAATAGAAACAGGACGATTGTTAGGGTCTGAGAGGGCATGTGTTGTTGTTAGCAACTGGCCGACTGTTTACTTATATAGGTGGGCAGATAGATATTTCAGAAATCTTACCAAGGAAGCAGCGCCAGCATAGTCAAGACCAGCAAGCTTCTCGCGGGTGGTCTTGTTCTTGGACGCGCTGTGCATGGCAAGTTTGGGGAGACTGAAGAAGACGCCAAACCCGGCAAGGATGCCGATGGGACTTTGGACCCAGAACAGGGCTCGCTGTGAAGGTTTGTTGGTCAGAAGCCCGAATGTGTGTCATTGCTCGTATTCATGAAACATACCCATCCTATCACTGGCAATAAAGCGCCAAAAACAACGGCTCCGGTTGACACTCCAATGGTAAACCCCTGATTAAGTTAGCTGACAGTCAAACCAAACAGACCCCAGTTATGGACGCACAGCATTTGTAATGCCAATCCACAAACCCCTCCGCCTCTTGGACGTGAGTTGGATGACGAGAATCAATGAGAGGGTCATGATGCCGCCGGCACCGACACCAACGAGCACCCGGCCAATAATGAAGACGACAAACGTCCGGGCCTGGGAGGTGACGAAGGCGCCGACAGAAAGGAAGAAGGACGAGATGAGGACCATGACGCCGGGCGAGAAGATCATGGCGAGACGGCCCATTAGAGGAGCAACCGACGACATGGTGATCATATATGAACTTGTAAACCACATGGCATATTCATACGCGTTCAAGTCGGCGGCAATATCGGACTGTGTTGTGGAGATGCCACTCATGTTTGCGGCTGTTTATTATATCTTTTGTCAGCCATGAGATGGAACATGATTATGGTTTTCACACACGGTGGTGATGAAATAAGGGCTTTGCTTTGCTATCTTGCCTTGGAGGAATATCAACGCCCACAGGCTCAAGACGATGGATACGGCCTGACCCCGTCCCAGGGGCTGCTCCAAGCCGTTGCTGTCGAGATTGACAGGCACCGGCTGGCGGCGGCCGGGCAAAATGGCAGGGGAGCCATCGCGGGCCGTCAGCGAGCTGGCCGTCTCAGACCGCAGCAGAGGCGTGTCCTCGCCAACCGTGACCGAGTCTGACAAGTTGCCGTCGTCGTCGCCGCGACGGCGCGACTCGGCATCCACCGCCATGATGGGATGCCGAATGCTGCTTTCCTGGGGATAGCGGGGTTCGAATGTGAAGATGTGGATCAGACGTAGGCTATAGCAGCACCTTCTAGGCTGATCCCGACGGCGAAAGTGTGGGGGGAAAGAAGACAATCAAATATTGGGTCACATCTAATTTTTGGTTATCATCGTTCATCTGCGAAAGAAGATGCAGATAGTGTCGATCAGAGACACGCCATCAACAACTGGGGTTTCGTGATTGGTAATGGGCTGAATTGCGGTTAACGGGAGGCTCGGGGGTTGGGATCCCGGAGTTATAGTGGGACATTCCCGAGCTGTTCTAGCTGTCGACATCATCTGTCTGTGTAGCGGTAGGCATGTTGACCACTGGTTTTCTTCTTTTTAATCAATTGATATTGCATGAGATTATTCGAAAGTAATTCTAGTTAAGAACGAATATCTATTGATTAAAAAGGTTAGTTGAAGATAATGAGATAGTATGGCCTGTCCTTGGCTGGCTCCAGGGAGGTTGACGTGACCCTAACCCTGCTGAATCCTCACCTCTGAAATCCCCTCACGTCAACGACTCCAGATTGGGCACCGAAATCCTCTCAGACCTTGAATCTTGCCCAAGATCTTTCGTATATCAACACTGGTATTGCTTCTATTTAATCAATTCTCCGAGAAGCTCATCTCGTCTGACAGGATAATAACGAGTCAGAATCATCAATCAAGGTAGCTAGCTCTGTGACCTCATCGGATACGCACCCCCTTCTACCCTAGGGTTATACTCGCACCCCCTGCCAAGATGCCCCTCGAAAACTCATACCTACTACCCGCCGCGGCGGATATGCATGTGCACCTCCGCAACGCCCCCGGCCCCATCTCGCAGCTGGTCACGCCCACGATCCGGCAGGCGGGCGTCGACTGCGTCTTCGTGATGCCGAACCTGGCTCCCCGCCCCGTCGTGACCGTCGCCGAGGCCCAAGAGTACCAGCGTCATCTGCAGGCCCTGGACCCCGAAGTCACCTACCTCATGTCGCTCTACCTGCACTCGAGCATCACGCCCGACGAGATCCGTGCCGCCAAGAAGGCCGGCATTGCAGGAGTCAAGGTCATTATTTCTTCACTTCTCCCCTTTAACTCACTCACTCGCTCACTGACTCAACACACAGGCATACCCCAAAGGCGCCACCACCAACTCGGAATGGGGCGTGGTCTCGTTCGAGCCCTTCTACGAGGTGCTGGCTACCATGGAGGAAGAGGGCATCGTGCTGAACCTGCACGGCGAGGTGCCCAGCAACCCGGCCGACGGCGTGACCGTCATGAACGCCGAGGCGCGTTTCCTGCCGGTTTTGCACGACCTAGTCGAGCGGTTCCCGCGGCTCAAGATAGTTCTAGAGCACTGCACCAGCGCTGACGCAGTCGAGGCCGTGCGGTCCGTCGGCGACCAGGTTGTCGGCACCATTGTACGCTCTCTCACCCGCTATCCCTCCCATTAATATATAACATCAGACTTACTAACAACCATCTTTTCATTTTTTTTTTTTAAAAAAAGACCGCACACCACCTCTCCCTGTTGGTAGATGACTGGTCCGCGAACGTGGTCAGTACTGTCTCCCTTCCGCCCCCTTTTTATCCAAACGCCTAACAAACCCAAAACAAAACAGAACAACTACTGCAAACCCTCCGCCAAGAGCCCCCGCGACAGACAAGCCCTCCTCAACGCCGTAGTCCACAGCAATGGGAAATTCTTCCTTGGAACCGACAGCGCCCGTACGTCCCCCCCTCTTTATCCCCTACCTCCCTCCCTCCCTCCCTCACTCGACTGACTCACTAACCCTACCCCTACCCCATAAAAGCCCACGACATCTCCGCCAAAAAAGGCAAAGGCAACACCGCAGCAGGCGTATTCACTCAGCCATACGCACTAGGCTACGTACGCTTCTTCTAAACCCCCCCTTTTCTTCTCCTTTCCTCCACTCCACCCATCAACCAATATTAACCCGCCCGATATATAGGTCCTCACAGCCCTGGAAGAAGGCATCATCCGCGGCGACATCCCCGACGCGGCCATCTCGTCCTCCAAGCTGGCCGGCTTCTTCAGCCACTACGGCCGGCGCTTCTACGGGGTGCCCGAGTCCAAGCACAAGGTGCTCCTGACGCGGAACGGGCAGACCATTGCTGAATCGTTCAAGGGCGAGGGAGCCGAGATTGTGCCGTTCCGCGCAGGTGAAAAAACCTGGAGCGTTGAGTGGCAGTGATTTTTTGGGAGGGAGGGGGGCATTTTCTTTCACCAAAGTGGTGAATTTCGAGAGGAGTAAGTAGTGCTTGCTTGATATGAAACGAAATTTGAAAAAGGAGGTATGGCCAAAGGGAATGGGGAAGGGGGATGGATAGATCCATAGATGTATTATTCATATCTCTCATCAGGAAAGAGAAGACACAAAACAGAAAGAAAGAAAGAAAAGATACCACTTACACACGCGCCGCCAGCTTCCGCAGCCGAAAATTCAAATCATTCATCACTCGTGGTATTTCTTTTTATCAACATAGAAAAAAAGAACAGGCTCAACCTTGATTTTTCCACCCTTCCCTAGATAGTTGCCGCCTCCCCCTCCCCCCCCAAAACGCCAGGCAAACATCCACCTTCCACACTCTCCACACACTTGAAGCTATTCTTTGCTGCTGATAAACAGCCCGCCGGTACTCAGCAACTCTTCCTCTGTCTCTGGCGACGGCATATGCACCACGCCAGCCGAAGGCGTCACAATGATAACCTTGGGCCTCGCGGGCCGGGGCGTTCCTTAAGCCCCGGCGCGCGAGGTATTCGCGGCTGCGGAGCCGGGCACGTTCTGACCCGAGGTAGCGGTGCGTGTGCGGCGCCGCACGGGCTGGTACACGTCGTTGAAGTTCATGGACACGCCCAAGAAGCGCATGTCGACATCGGGCTGGTACGCCAGGTCGCCCAGGAGGATCTGTAGGCGTGTTCGGAAACCGGCGCCAAGGGTCTTGAGCCGGTCCTGCAGGGCCGGGAACTCGGACTTAACGATGCTCGGGACGCTGGAGGAAAGGCCGCTGGCCGGTCGGTCGCTAGCGTTGTCGGACGGGGTGGGGATGGGGTTCTTACGCATCAACCCCACGGCGTCGGCCTCCTGGCGGCGGGTGAAGTCGGCCACGGACCAGCTGTAGAGCCCGTCGACGCTGTCGCGGTAGGCGAGCATGGTGCGCAGCAGTTCGCTGAGCTGTATCATATACGAGTTGCGGTCCTCGGCGGGCGCCTCTGCGGCTGGGCCTCCTGCTGCGGATGTTGCGCCGACGCCCAGCGCCGCCGCTGCGTCCCGGAGCGAGTCATGGTGCTGACGGCGGCGCGCGCCAAGGAGGCCTTTGTGAGTGATGGAGGTGAGGTACTTGGTGTGGGCCGTGATGAGATCGTCCAGGGTGCAGTCGTCCTTGCGGATGTTCTTCTGGAGCTCGGCCCAGCTGCTCTCGATCACCTCGAATAGGATGTAGTACTGGAGCTGG
This sequence comes from Podospora didyma, assembly GCA_033439775.1. NCBI lineage: Eukaryota > Fungi > Ascomycota > Sordariomycetes > Sordariales > Podosporaceae > Podospora > Podospora didyma. The sequence continues at coordinate 1,284,761 of JAULSW010000006.1, read as the reverse complement.
CCGATGAAGTGGATCATCTCGGCCAGCACGCCGCGCGTGCTCTTCCACGTCTGGAGCACCTTATCCTCGGTCGTCTGAAGGACGCCGCGCGCCCCTGTCATGCACTTGCGCCATGTCGATGCCAGCGCGAACTCGACGCGCTTGATGCGCCACAGAAAGTTGAACACCTTGAGATATTGCCGGTTGCCCCAGTCGGTGACCACCACATCGACCGGCGCATCGATCTTGTATTCCAGCGTAAAGCAGTCCCACCCAATGTCGCCGTGGCTGAGCTGCAACATGCGAGCATCCAGCCTGCGCAGCACCTCGTCGCTATCGTACTGCGCGTTCGAGCCCCTGATGGCGTGTTCGAGCTGGGCCGTCAGGGTGTGGCGGTACTGGGCCCCAGCAGGACGGTCGAGATTCGCCGCGAGAGACTCCATCAGAAGCGCAATGAAGTCGCCCTGGCCGAGCAAGATGTAGTTCTTAAGCGCCTGGAGGTGCTCAAACGCGTGGAACCGCGTGTTCATGAGCTGCATCAGACGCTGCATTGTCGTCTTGTAAGCCTCGTCGATCCAGGTCTCGAGCGTGGCCGTGTCGCCGTACTTGAGCTCCTTGGACGACGTCTTGCTGTAGGCCTCGACCCACTGGCTGTCGCCGCAGCTGTGCCGGATGAAGTTGAGCGACTTGCCGATCAGAAACACCTTCTGCGCAAAATCGGCTGTGATGATGCTCGGCACCATAGCATCGACAACCTCGTATTTCGAGTTCCAGACACTCGACCGGCCTTTAGCCTTGGACTCCTGCTGGTTCTCGTCGTTGGGGCTCTGCTCTCTAACGAAGAACTCGAGGTGGGGGTCTGAGAGCTCGCCATCGTAGATCCAGCGGCGGAGGATGTCATAAAAGGGTCGCGTTACGTCCGCCAAAAGACGCTCGGCGAACGCAGCCACAACCGGGTCGCCGTGCGAGGACGAGAAGCCGTGGACAAGGCTGATCAGCTGTCCGCCGTGCTTGCTGTTGCTTTCCTCCGCCATCAGCGACATTAGACGTAGGCCCATGGTGGCCTCACGCGTCCACACAATGCAACGCTTCAGGGTCACGCCGGCCTTGCCAATCCCACCGCGGGGCGCGGCCTCGTCTAGCGAGGAGAGAGCCCGTCGAATCTGCCCTTCAAGAGTAGCCACGAGGGTGAGGTACGAGCAGAGCTCATTGTTGATGGCTGCTCGGAGACTCTGGCCTAACAAGCCCCGTGCGGGCGACTTGACAAAGGTGCCAAGACCCCGAAACAGCAACGACGGCTCGGCCAGAGTATGAAGGAGAGAAATAATAGGACTTGGGAGTGTGGGGGGCAGTTTTATAACGGTCTCTTTGGAAAAGGGTAATGTCGTAGAAGACAGTCCCTGGAGTGTGAAGGGCAGGTCTCTGAGAAGTAGTGTCTCAGAAGGCTCGAACTCGGCAGAATTTCCGGCCAGGAGCGTTGACTTCAAGGAAACATCTCTCGCGCTCTTTTTCGCGGCACCTTGCGCTTCCTCCTCATGTCTCGGAGGCTCTTCGTGCTGAATGCTACTTGGCCGTTCAGTAGGCAGCTTCTTCAGCCCACTAGGCGCAAAGGCATTGTCAAAGGCATCCTCTTCCTCGGGTATTGGCAAGGGAGTCAGGACTTTGGCCAGCTTCTCCTTGCCCTTCTCTGACTGGCGGGACGGGCCTCGTTGCTGCACTGGCGGCTGCTGTTTCGGCGGGCTTAATGGCAAGGGCTCGTTGGGATCTGGCGAGTCAGAGAGCTGGTAGAGTAGATACAAGATCGCCCATTTCTGATTAAGAACTGGCAGCGACAGCAGTCGGGTATAGAGGTTGGAGAACCGAAGAGCCTGACTGGGGTTGCTCTGAATGAGCTTCCTCTTGATCAGGTCCGAGGCGTGGTTAACGTCGGACGATATGGCAGGCGAGTTGGGACTGTGGGACATATGAGCTGTTGTCCCATTTTATTTTTATTATCCTATTCCAAGCTGCATACCTCTCTAGGATTGACCGGACAAACTCGAAGCAGGCATTGTGTCGCTCCTCAGTAGCCTGCTCCTCGTCGTGGGGCCTGGACGGGACCAAATGGACGATCAAGCTGTCGATAGCAGACGATATTCGGTGGCCACGGTCGTTAGACATGGTTACATTTTGCCAGCTAATTATTCCTTTGTCTTCGTGTGGAATCGAATAATGCTCGGTGTGCTGCGCGGTGGCTTCGTACAATATATGCTGCCGGTACTGATGTTACTCTTTGGGGGCTTGACTGCATCCACTGGAGTCGAGTCTATGGCGGGGAGAACGCGACGCGACGGGCCAAAAGTTTGGGGTCAGAGAACTCAGAAGGGGTACTTGCGCACGTCCCCAAAGCCCCCAAAAAGTGGCCTGCGCCCAAGTACCTCTGAACCCATCCCTTGTCCACTTACCCCCTTGCAAGGCGTCTTTGGACCTTCACCAGATCTTCAGCGACTCGGCTCCGCAAATCGAAGCGAAACCCACGACCGCTAGACAAGCAGGCCGTCGAGAAACATCATCCATTTGGCAGCGCCAACATGTCGGATCCATCAATCTAATCCCATGATCGTGATCGCATAACATCGGCCGTTCGCCTGATGCGCCCATGAATGCATTTTCGCGTCGCGATTGTGCTGCTGTCTGCACGCGACTGACCGACGCATGAGACCGCGACCTCTGCGCTGTCCGCGACCGCAATTGCTCACTAATAAATCAATCCCGCAGACTGCGCAACATGGTCGATATCAACCCCGCCGCCCTGAGTCGGCCATCCATCAGCCTCTCCACCCCCATCCTTTCCAACAAGTCGATCAACGTTTCTGTTCCCTCCTCTTTACAGAAGCCCGCCAAGTCTAGCTTGTTAATAGCACAACGCATCGATCTCGAGCCAATATACGCCGCGCTTAAGTCAGCCATCGGTGCCGAGGGATGGGCTATCTACAAAGAAGCCACCACCCAATTCTTCGTTGGTATGTGTCTCCTATCTCCTCCCTTCTCTTGTGGCTGCGAGCCAGACAAGAGTGCTGACACTTGTGTCTTCCAGGCCGCCTCAACCAAGCCGAGTTCAGTGAGCGCATAGACCCGTTACTCGCTTCACCCGATGGCTCCAAAGAACACCTCCACAACCAGCTTATCGCAGCTATATTCGGCAATGTCACCCGAGAGATGCCCGAGCAGGGCCTTGCGCCCTGGGTCAGCGCAAACGACAAGCCCTCCATCGCCACCGGGAGCAAGCCCGTGTCCGGCGATGCGGCCGAGCGGCGGTTAAAGGGGAATGTCATGCAGCTCCCAAGCCGCGACAGGAGGAGGATCAAAGATCTTGTTCAGAACGACGTAGGTCAACTCCGGGGGCCTTCTCCGGTCTTTGCGGTGTACGCAATGGCGCGGATGCTGACAGAACCTCACAGCTCGACCAGCCTTATGAAGCAATGGCGAATCTGTTCTCAGACAGTAGCCGGATGAAGCCCGCAAGGACTGCCGAAGTTCCTCCTGCGAGTGCCGGGGGCTTGAGTAGGATGAGTACGTGGCTTGGCGCGCTCATAGCGGCATACTCAACGTAAGAAGAATCCAGCTAACATAAGGACTCAGACGTTGACCTGGAAATCCGAAAACGGTTCGCACAGCCATTAGCGGTAGAGTCCGGAGAGTTCCCTGATGTTAGCAACATCGAAGCCCGGATGCTGCCCTTCTGCTACGAGGCCGGGCTCACCTCGGGGCACGTGTCGGACGCTGCCCAATTTATGTCTCTAGCGACAGAGACATACATCAAGGAGGTTTTGTCCACTATATTTAGCCGCACTAGGAGCAATGGGCCCGGCGACTCGGGCAACGCTGGCTTTGGGCCCGGCAGTGGGTGGGTGCAGACCCACAAGTATCGCCGGCAGTTGGCGAGGGAAGAAGAGGCAGCTGCAAGGGGGGAAGTGACCCGCGACAAGAGCGGCCTGCTGCCGGTCGAAGCTAAAGCTGCTGGAGAACGCGGACCACTGGGCATGTCAGACCTTCGGCTCGCTGTGGAAATGGGCGACTGTGGCTTGGCCAACTTCCCCATTGTTTCAAAGTCAGTCGTCTACAGCTACAGAGAAGGGGAGCTTGAGAACTGGGATGATTATACCTTTATCAACAGGCATGATCCACACACAGAGATAGAAGAGGACGTTGAAATGGGCGGAACAATAAATGGAGAGAAAAGCAGCGCTCTTCCAAATGGAGTTCACCCTGGGGATCAGATGGATATTGACAACGATATGTGGTGGGAAGGGGCCGACCCTAACGAGGGAGATTTCCTGGACGGGGTTCTGGATCAGTGTCTGGCCGTGGGCTGATATGCCTAAACCGCCATTGTTTTACGATGAGGGGATACATGCGCTTCACGGAGCAATCGCTTTTATTTTGGGAAGGGAGTTTCTGGCTGGTGGACATGACGGCGGCGTTTTCCTCTTTTCCCCTTTCAGAACCAAAAGCTAAGAGGTGGCGTCTTGAGCCAATTCTGCATGGGAAGCGGCAGCATTTGATTTGGGCGACATTTATCGTACTCAAACTAGTACTCTGTGTATATATCTTATTCGGGCTTTACTAAAAGGGCGGTAGGCAACCGGGTTGGTTGTCATTCGGGGTTTTTTTGGGGGGTTTTGTTTGGAGAGGGCCTTGTACTTTTTACGATACCCGAAAAGCCCTCCGACCGACAGACGGATGCCATCATGTCAAACAATTTTGGACAAGCTGTTATGCCATACCTACTATAAAGGATCAATGATAAACTATGAAAATGAAGAAACCTTGTCCAAGTATTTTCCTTCTTTGCACGTCCCTTGGTGAAGAAGGTTTATATTAATTACTCCGACGTTACGATCGGAAAGGGGGTTGATGGATGACTAAGTCAGGAACCATCATCGCATGACCTGTGTTGCTAGGTCTTCGCGACTTTCGGATCCCAGTCGAGAATGAAATGCCGTAGAAAGGAGACAATGCCATCGTTCAACTAATGTCTTGCCTTTTATGACTTTTCTTCTATAAAATAAAAGAAGAAAGAAGAAAGAAAGCCCCTTTTTTTCATATATCTTGCCATATTCCTTACAGTATCCCTCGAGATGTAACACAAGCAAATTTTTCTTTTTTTAAAAACACGTAGGTGATGTACAACCCGATTCTTAATTTTCTCTAGAAATCACACATCCATCCACTTTGAAGAAACAAGAAATCATATTTTCCATAACGCCAATAAAGGTATCATATACTATAAATAACTCTTCTCCAAATAGAGCTCGCTGCAGATCAGATTTTTCGTTTTTATGTCTACAGCCGCTGCCTCCCGCGGGTCTCGATCGGTACGAGACACATACTCACAAAGGCCGCCATGATCAACGCGGCGGCCAGGTATATCGGCGCGGTCTGGCCATCGCCCGCCATGGTGGCGGCAATGACGGGCGCCATCAGGCCCGTGGCGCGGTTCAGGAAGCTCGCGACTCCCGTGCCGGCGCCGCGGACGGGAGCAGGGAAGATCTCGGGCGTGAAGGCGTACAGGACGCCGTACATGATGTTCTGCGCGAAGGCCTCGACGCACGAGAAGAAGAGCTGCGCGAGAGGGCCCGAGGACCCGAACTCGGCGAAGAGGAAGAGGAAAATGGCGGAGACGAGGGTCGAGAGGGCTAGCGTGCCGCGCCGGCCGAGGAGGGGCGAGGGCATGTCGACGGTGTAGGCGGCGAAGAGGCTTCCCGGGATGCCGGCGAGGCTGGTAATGACGCAGTTGCGGTATGTCTCGGAGGAGGCGGTTATTTCTAAGGATGATGATGACGAGACAGGTTCTGGTGGTGGTGTGGGCGATGCAATGCTACCGCCGCCGCCGCCACCGTGTGAGAGGTATTGGGGCAGAAATGCGTTGAAAAGTGGGTAGCCCATTCCGATGCTCGCCCAGCAGAACCATATGATGGCTGTGGTGAGGCCCAGCTTGCGAGTCTTGAAGAGTGGACGGAGGTGGTCGCCGGAGAAGGTGGCGAGGCGAGATTTGATGATGTTGGTCGTGGACAACAACAGCCTGGGAGGATGTGGCATGGAGTTGGAGTCGTCGTCGTCTACAACAGCGTCCAAGATAGCCTCCGTCAACCACGTCTTCCTGTTGTTCCGGAAGGCGATGCCATGCACAACGGCCACGGCCTCGGCCTGACGCCTCTGTGAGAGGAGAAATTTTGGGGACTCGAACAAGTGGAAGATGAAATACCGGACGATAAACATGACCAAAGTGATTAGACCAATCGTCATGACAAAGTACCGCCATCCCTGGTCCGCCGGCCAGTTGGAAATGAAATACCATGCAAATAGTGAAGACACCAGCTGCCCGATGGGCCACCAGACGGACAGGAGAGTGAGCAACGACCCTGAGGCATCGGGGAGGAACTCGAGAAACAAGGCCCCATCAACAGGCAAATTGCCCCCAACCCCGAAGCCTAGGCCGGCAAACAGAACACAGACACCACCCCAGCTTGATGCCCAGGCGGAGGCGATCCCGAAGACGCTGGTGATGAGAAGTGTAGCATTAAAGGCGATGCGCCGCCCCATAATATCAGACCCAAAACCCCAAAAGAAGCTTCCAAGGCAGAGACCGACGAACAGCGCAGACGCGGTGTAGCGAACCGACTTTTCTGAGACGCCAAACTCGGCTGAGAGTGACGGGAGTGTTAAGGAGACACCCTGCGGTGAGTTGTTAGTATGCCACCATTTCCGATTCCTGAACGGGGCAAGGGCTGCTCACCTGGATCCACAGGCTGCCATGATTCAAAAAGGACTTGATTAGAAAGCGTCTCTTACTGGTGGTTTAGAGATCTCTTGTTGCTGGTTTTAAACTCACTTGTCTGCAAACCAGCCAAAACCGCACAGGATGAAGAGCTGCCAGTTATACCTCCCCATGCCAATGTCCTGGATGGCCTTGTTGATGAGCTTGGATTTCACTACAAGTTTTTAGAACCTAGTGTTAGTCACAAATTATCTAAATTTTGACACCCCCTTTTTTAAAAATAGAAAAAGAAAAGAAAAGAATGGGACAAAACAAGAACTTACTCTCATAGGCAGTCCACGTCTCGCCCTTGCCTGCTCCTTGCCGGACTTCCTTCCGGAGGCCTTCGATGCTATACTCTGCGACGCTCATGTCTAGCATGCCAGTGACTTCGTCATCGTCGCCGCCAATCTTCCCACGGCCGCCGCCGTGGTGGTTTGAATCGCCATAGTCGTCGTCGTCGTCATCCACCAGAAACTCATTAAGCTCGGTACGGCGGCCTGATCGGTGCTTATGGCTGTGCAGATGCGCTTCTTCCAGCTCAATCAACACGCCGGCGTAGTCGTCGACAGATTCGGCTCGACGTCCTGACCATAGCTCCCAGATCGTCATGTTTCTAGCCGGACTCCGACGGAGCCGTAGTTGGGACCGGCGAGAGCAGCAGTTCAAGAGAGGATTGGAGAATTAAATGAGAAAATCATGTGAAATATTGGTTTTATGAAATAAACAGTTGAGCCAGAGCATGACAAAGATACTGTTATGAGGAGTTGGGGGCGGGTCTTCCGTGAAACGAGTATTTGCTTGGGATGTCCGGGATCATGACGCTGATGTCCCGAAGTTGTTGTGTGTCTGAGGAATGCCTATCCAAGAACAATACCCGCTCTTCATGAGTACAGTTTCGCAGCAAAGCGAGATGTGTTTGCCTTGGTCGGGTCATCGACTACATCTTAACCCTCAAAAAGGATCAATTGAAGCATTGGCTGAAGAATGAAAAAGCATCCAAGTTTGAGCAAGCGGAGGAATGGAGAGCCTTTTAGGTTGAGGGAGAGCGTGCTGTAAGACCGATCATTCAGTGCTAAAACAGTGGCTGCCACTGCAGGTGGAAGAACAAATGGGCGAATCGGGTGCACGCCCCGAGCCATGCAGGCTTCCCGCGTGACAGGCGGGGGTGGGGCCATTTCTGCAACCTGACGACCATTTCTTCAACAGGTTGCAAGCAGATACGCCTAGATTACCTAACCTGACACCATGCAGGTGGACTGGTAGCGCATGAACACATGTCTTATTCAGCAGACCACTGGAAAGCTTGCCGAATTCAAGTCGGTAAACTTTCTCTCCTAACCCTAACCCTTATCCCGCCCCCTTTTCCTCACTAGTAGCGACGACCATCAACAAAATACTCTCTTCCGCACTTAATATTTCACATACGACCATAGGCACTGGAAAATTCGGGATCCCGTCTGCTCTCCCATAGACAAGCCAGTGACCGCCAGACTAGTAGTTGGGTGGGTGACCACCAGCGAATCCCTAGTGTTGTATGTTTTCGCCAGTTTTTTGCTCCACTGGCTCTCCTCTCCATCTTAATTAGCTCAACATCAGCAACAGGAGCCACTTCTATAACAGCTTGGTCGATGTTGAACGGGGGCTGGCTGCTTCCTTTGCTGCTCCAGCTGCCGGTTTCTCTCGGCGTCCCGCTCCGCTTGTCGGCGTTCCCTCGCCATTTGGTCTTGCCTTCCCAGATGGCTTTGGCTCTGTTGATGGGGGTAGTTCATGCTGCCCCTCCGTTGTTGTGTGTTTTTTTTTACTGTCTCTGTGGGGCGTGCTGCTGCGTCGGGTACGAGATGGAGTGCGTTGGCCTTGGTGACCTTGGCTGCTGCTGCTGCTGGCTGACCCAGTAATCCAAGAAGCCTCCAGGGAACCCCCCATACTGCATCGGCAACTGCGGTCTTGGCTGGTGGTTTATGGGCACCAGCTGAATAATCTCGACTATGCAGTCTTGATGCTCCCATATAGGTTCTTCTGGAGGATAGTATCTCGGGGTTGAAGGTTCGTAGCGCGGTAGCTCCTCTGTTGAACGGCTTCTTGAGGAGTCTCGGCAGTGAGCTCTCGGTGGTTGAATTGGTGTGTGGATTGAAATTAGCTAAGCGTGACTCCTAGACTGCCGCTTAAGTATGTGAAATGGACTGTGACTAACCGTGGTCGTGGAGGTGCCATTTAATTGACTATACGAGACTTTATCTAGCCACCATTTAAAATAGGGGAAATGCGGAGCACTTTTGTAAAATGGGGACGAGCAAGCACTACTGAAGAAGATATATAATGGTGACAGAACCTAGGCAAAGCAAGGAGGGATTTATGTAATGCCCACCATGCGACCCGCGGGGTTTGAAGCTGCCATGTTGTACAGTGCCACACATACCCCATTTGCTATTCACGAGAGACTTGAACAAACAACAGATGAGTGTCGTACAATGTCACCAGCGAAAGCCAGAACCGAAGTTTTCTCAGTACAAGGGCGCAAAGATGAACTGGCGAGGTAACCTCTTATCTATCGAAGTGACACCAAAATCGGTTCAAACACCATCAGGCCTTCGCGGCTAAACTTGACGTGTGAGGTTTGGTCCTTCCCGGGCGTTGTGCGTCCCCATGTGTCTTGCTCCAAAGTGACTTTTCGTAGCTGCATTCAGAACGCTGTTAGTATTTCTTGGTAGACCCATCTTCGTTTATAATGATCTCGGCAGGGTTTCAGAGTTGTCGAGATCTGAAGTATATATGACATCTGACCCTCGCCAACGCCATAAAAGGGCACACGAGAGCCGCCCTCCGCCGGAACCGCCGCTGCTTGGAAGATGTGCTACCGTATCTGAGAGCTCAGCAAAGATCAGGCAAGTCGAGCTTGGCCATCAAGTTATTTGCTTCTGAGTGTGTGCCAGGCGGAATCTCAGGGCCCCCTTATATTTAATGTTTTCGTTCCCAAGTTTAGTTAGTCAATACCTAAAATCATACATTGCTAACTATCATGTTTCTTTCTATTTATTTATTACTGTACGCAGAGAACAGAATAAGATATACATAACTTTGTCCGTTTCCTCGCCGCCGCAGCAGCCGGGAAACAACCATCTATTGCCCTTCCCGCCAGTAACTACACTACCATTCCGAAAGTATCATTCATCAACAATGTAGAAGCAGCCTCAGCGAAAATGCTCACACTCGGTCAAGATTCATAAAACAGACAATCCACAAAAACGCCATCTTCCATTATGTTAAACTCCAAGCCGATGGAAAGAAGATAGCAAATCTACAAGAACCAACCTGCCATACACACACTGAGTCATTCGTTCCCTGTCTGTGACTTCAGATCATGGCCGCCTCGCCATCTTCACCCAAATCCTCTTCCTCGCTCCACTCTACCTCGGCGGCCGCCGCCTCGGCGAGTCTCTGTACTTCGGCTAGCCCACTTAGCTCAGCCACATAATCTCTGCTTTCAAGAGCTTTCTGGACAAACTCCCAACCGTTCTTCTTGTATTCATCAATGACAGGCTTGCTGCATGCGCTGCACTGTGGGAATGAGCGCCCGCGGATAAGCATGTTCTGAAACGTGGAAAGAAATCCACGAATCTGGTGTGGGACAATACCGAGAGGGTGGTCCGGCGGATCTCGCTCGTAATCTGATGTTCCCGCTGTGTAGACGGGTGCTGGAGCATGTTGCTTCTGCGGGTGCTGCAGGATGCTGGTTAGAAGCTCGACGAGGAGTGCGGATGCGATTGCCGCAACTCCTGGACGTGTGACTGTGCATTGCTGGTCCAGAGTCTGGTCTTTCACAGACTATATGATAGGTCAGTAAATACGCAATAAAGACACATTTAGAAAAAGAAGAAGGATCTTACGTCGGCCGCCACCACGACATCATTGCAGAAGTAACACCCAAGAGTGTCCTCGCTGCCATCTTCGGGCGCGGATCCATGTCTCATAACCACATAAGTATCGAATCCTAAGGCCGCGTTCATCACGATCTTGTTTGAAGCCTTGCCCATCAGCGTTGGGAGCCACCTGGACTCGCGAGTATCCATAAGAAGGAAGATGGCATCATGGGAGTCTACAAGCTCCTGAAGCTTGGTAAAGTCCGCCTTCACCTTGGCCGTGTCTCCAACAGGGTGGCCGAGCATCGGCACCGAGAGAACATGGCCCTCCGCCTCGACACCTGGATAGATTTCTTTAAGTGTCTCAGCAGCTCGTATCGCCTTGGGCTTACCTCCGTTGAGGCAATCCTGAAAGGAGAAAAGAGGCTGTCGCACGGGGTTCGAAAAGGATACCGAGCCATAATCGACAAACGTGATCTTCCGGACGCCCCACCCCATGAGGTTTCGAGATACGTAGCTACCAAGAGTACCTGCCCCGAGTAGAAGGCAGCTTGTATTCTTGATCGTGTCGAGGTCAAGATTTGGTGAGAGTCGCCACTTCATCAACTTTAGGTTCAGGTCGACTGCTTGATCGGCCAGGCGAGTAGGGTCCATGTATTCCCCCAGGTTGGCGACGCGATACCTCAGATCGCCGTTCATATTTCTCTCCCAGCCGGTGACCTTGGGCGTCTCCGTAATATCCATATTGTCCACCGGGTCCATAGCCAGAGGGAGAATGATACTACGCGCCTCGTGTCTCCGCGCCTGTGTGTCGCGATAACAGAGAATCTGGACCTCTCTCAAACGATATCTGTGCCGAATCAAGACGAGAAGGTTGCGAAGAGGCCAGGACGGGGACTCTTCGTAGTTTGAGGGGTCCACAAAAGAGACATATCTGTCCTCCTCTGGCGTGTCTCTGAAGAACCCCGTCTCGAAATCTCGCAATGATCCAATCTCCCACTTATATCCAATGTCTGTGCCCGGCTCGTCCAGCGGGGAGGGGATGGCGTCCTCCCCCCGCAGCTTCTTCGCAAGAAAGAAGCCATGCTCTCGGCTGTCGGTCATGTAGCGCCACGTTCCTACAGCCTCGGCCAGCGCTGTGCTCTCTTTCGAGTTGATATGCCCTACCGGGCCTGTACGCTTCCAGGAAGGACTAGAGTGAAGGGCTGGGAAGGCGAACCAGTACGTTAACTTGTATTTCTTGAGGTCGGCAAACGAGAGAATATTGAAGGAGGCGAGAAGCGACGGGACGGAGTAGATAGTGCTGTCTTGGATCGCATCCCAGATCTGCCAAGCGAGGAGCATTAGTATCACCTCTCGGGACAAGGGGTGGCTAGTGGAAATACAAACCTGTTGCCCAGCCTGTTTCATCATGGCATTCTTGTCTGTATTCAGAAAGTCTTCGATTGTATTCACGTTCTTGATAAAGCCCTCGGCGCGGCTCATTCCCAGGGGTACGCTTCTCCGGGTTATTAAACTGCGCTTGGAGGCCGGGATGCGCTCACTAGGGGCAAAACGTACTGTATGCTCGTCAGGGAGTTCCCGAGGATCTGCATTCTCGTGCTCGCCTCAGGGTTTGCCTGTGGACGAGGCTCATATAGGCCGAGAACGGGGCGAGCAGAGTCGTCGAGCTTGTCATGCTCAAGCTTGGAAGAGAACAGGTTAGAGTAGAAAGGGAGTTCAATCTCCGAGGAGAAGGTCGCAAACTTGAGGGCGGCCATAGCGATGCGCGCTTGCAAATCGGGCAGGCAGGTGGTGCTTGTTCTTCGTTCTCAGTGTTGTTTTGCGCTTGTTTGCGCACGCAGCGGTCGAAGCTATGCAAGAAACCGCGCTCGTGTCGTGCAGCGCGCTCGCTGTAGGCTGCGACAAGCAGAGTCCGCTCAAATTGGCAGTAAAAGTTAAGTTGAAGCAGCTGTATGCGTACAAATCAGAAGTTTCGTCAAGATACACAGCAAGCGACAGCTTTTGTTAGGATGGGCGCAAAGAAACCGAAATAATCATAGACCTAAGCTTGCCGGCTGAAAGGTTGAGCGCAACAACGGGGAAAGGATCAAAAAATCCAATCTTGTTACAAGGTCAGTTGCCCTACGCACTGCCTATTCATGACCAGGCAATGTGTCACCGGATCAAAAGGGAAGACAACAGATGGGACGACTGATGATCGAGGTAAGCAGGCAGTGACAGGCAACCACAGGCGTGTGGGAGGGTGTTGGAGGGGGGAGCTTCCTCAGCTGGCTGTGCCCCGCACTAACTGTGTCACAGCTGACAAGGGTCATTTAATTGCCCTGAAATGCGGGATGCCCCTCCGGCTAATCATCGGGTGGTCCCGAGGTTGCTAGGATCGCCCGACGCGTTAATTGCCTGTAGCAGAAGCAGCAGGGGACGCGTCTTGGTGGTGTGAAGTCCCAAATACCTAGAGAGGCTGGAAACACTCAGCGACAAGCAAGCGAGTTGTTTGACCATGCAACTCCAAATTAGGTCCATAAATCACACGTAACCCGTAGAGACACGGCAGAAGACGCTATATAGCCAGGCCTCCTCCCTTTAATAATGTTTATCGGCATCTGCGGCAGTAATTGGCCCCATTTCTCACGTCCATCAATCATTCCCATTGGTCCAATCTTTTTGACATCAAGTGTCCAGGCATCTGCGCGGGCAAGAGCACCATTGCCCAGTACCTCGTCAGCCACCATGGCTTCGCCCATCTCTACATAAAAGATGACTCCTCTCTCACCCAAGGCGGCAGCAGCGAGGAGAAATCACTGGCGGTGAATGGAAAAAGCGACGGGGCGGCCAATGGCGGCGACCCCCTTGAGGGCCTCCATCGACTCCGGCTTACCATGGGCTCCCGCCTGTCTCGGCAGCAACAGCAGCAGCGGCAGCGGCAGGAGCATGTCTTTTCCATGGCTGATGACCTTCTCGACTTTGTGACCAAGCGTTGGCGCGAGAGATGGGTCACGACGGACATCCCGAACGAGGCCGTGCTGGACATGTACACACGGCGGCCCTTCTTCCTGCTGGTCAGCGTCGACGCGCCGCTCACAGTGCGGCTCCAGCGCTTCCGGGACCGCGGCTCCGGCTCCGAGCAGCAGCAACAGTCCGTCGGAATCGAGCAGTTCGTGGAGCTCTCCGACACCCACCTATACGATCCCGTCTCCGGGCAGCTGCCACTCATGTCGCGCGCGACCGTCCGGTTTCTCAACACGTCCTCGGACCTGGCGCACCTGTACGCAACGCTCGGCAAGCTGGACCTGCTGAATCCGGACCGGCTCCGGCCCTCGTGGGACTCGTACTTCATGGCGCTGGCTTCGCTCGCCGCGCAGCGCTCCAACTGCATGAAGCGCCGGGTCGGGTGCGTCGTGGTGCGGGACAAGCGCGTGATCAGCACGGGGTACAACGGGACGCCCCGGGGCCTGCAGAACTGCGGAGAGGGTGGATGCGGGCGGTGCAATGACGCCCAGGGATCGGGCCAGGGGCTGGCGACGTGCCTCTGCCTGCACGCCGAGGAGAACGCGCTGCTCGAGGCAGGCCGCGACCGCGTGCGCGACGGCGCTGTCCTGTACTGTGACACGTGTCCGTGCCTGACGTGCAGCATCAAAATCGTCCAGGTGGGGATCAACGAGGTTGTCTACAGCCACAGCTACAGCATGGACGGTCAGACGGCGGCCGTGTTTCGCGAGGCAGGCGTGCGGTTGAGGCAACTCGTGCCGGTGAGTTCTTTATTTTCCCCAATCATTTACATAGACCCCTGGATTCATACTAACGTAAAAAGCCCGCCCACGGTTTGATACATCTCGAAAAGTCAGAGATGTACAAGTGAGTGAGTGAGGAGGATGTCCAGGCGAGTTTCCCGAGAGATGGAGAATTTTATCGAGACAAGGGAACGGGCGGGCATTAGTAAAGTATTTATTAAAATATAAAAGTTTTTCATTCTTCCTGATATACTTTTCTGCCATTTTTTATCCGCAAACTTATCTATATAACATTTATATAATTGCCCTTTCTTGCTCCTAGTATCCCGGTATTCGAGAAGTTTGGCACCCACACCGGTTGTTGATAACCCATCATCTTGCAGCGGCGCGGCGAGATGTTTTGCACAACACTTCTGCATTTCAGTTGCATGTGAGAGCTTACTGTCTCAAAAGAGTTTTTTTCCCCATCTGATCATGATGATGTGCATCGTATGGAAGAGGCCACATTAATACAGCACTTGCAGACCCAACATCAAGTACCAAACAGCATTCACACACAATGATCGATCATATTGTATATTCAATCAAGTACCCAACCTTTGAAGGAGGTATCAAATAGTATTAAGGAGATAAAAAATGACTAAAATCAAAAAGTTAAATCAGAGGCAACAAGGTTTGAAATGTCGGCTGTGACAACAGACGACCATTATCATCCTCTCAAATCCTGTTGCCCCTTTTTGGCTGGCTTTATGTCCGTCCATCCGTAACTTGGTGTCGTGTGCCATTGCTTCCTCTTGCACACAACCACCTCCATTTTCGGGTTTGGGTCTTATCGCTTGCTGAAGAAATTCGCGATCTTTATCGCTGACCACCGACTTGCACCCATCACCGCCACCAGTTTCGCCCCATCATCTTATCCACACACCAGCCACCTTCGAGAATTGTGAAATGGAAGGTCGGTGAAAAACGAAACAGAAAGAAAAGATTTCGGTGGCGCCCCTTACGCGTTTGAGGCTGAAAGTCGTCGGAGTGTTGCATGGGTTCGGTTTAATCGATCGTCGTTCCACCACCAACCCAGTCAACCCACTGCTACCGCCACACAGCCTTGGCTGACCAACTAAGGTAGCCAAGCTTTTGGCAGCCCAGCATACACTCCACACGCCAAGATTCCTTTCCCTTGTCCTAATGAACCCTTTCATCGTTTCATTACCACACCCCGTCTGTCGACTACCTTCCCACCATCTCTCCTTAAATGCTCATCAAAGAGGTGGACTCTTTAAAATGAGTTTTGCTTAGCCGCCTTGCGGGCAGCAAGCTTTTTGTGGATGAAAGCGGCGAGGACACCAACGGCGACCAGGAACACGACGCAGAAGACAACCACGACACCGGCCTCCTGGGCTGCCCAGTTATCAGCGCGCTTGGCGAACTGGGAGACGGCCTCGCGGGCAATGAGCTGAGAGGTTTCGATGGCAGGCATTTTAGTGGTATTTTTGGTGCTAATGTGGCCAAGATGATATGTTAGTGACTGCGTAATTGCTGAAGTCTTTGCGAAGACCGAGGGGTGATGGTGTTTTTTGAAGGTCGCAGGGAGAGCGATCGGGGCGTTGCTAAGGCGCTAGAAAAGCGCGCCCAGGCGGCATGTGGAAGCTTGAAATTCTTGGCATCCGTCATGTTTCTTTGAAGGCCGCGCGATGCGGACTATCAGGATAACCGATAACTTTTTCCTCGCATCACAAAGACAAATGATACATTGTACGTTGTAGAAGTAGGAGAGGTTTGATCAATTGGCTCACGGGGAGGGCGGGAAGTGCTTACTTTTTTGTGTGATTTGATGGAGTGGTGATTGAGCTGGACAGAATCTCTCTGATGTAGCGTTGTCAGTTGTGAGCGAGGGGGGAGCCTTCAAATGGAGTAACACACAAAGTGACAAGGCTGACAAAGATGGATATTTGAAGAGGACGACCAATTGGACAGAATGGGTAAATATTAGGGAGGTGAAAGCAGTCTCCTGTCTATGTCGAATGACAGGTTGGGGGACAAGAGGGGAGGAAGAAGAGAAAGGAAACAGCGACGGGCGGTAGAGCGATAAGAAACAAAAAATGGCCCTGTGGGGTTCGCCCTGGGTGGCAGCAAACAAAAAAAAGCTTAGCCACCGGCGGCGAGCACGGCAAGCAGGACCATGGGAGTTATGGATTCCTTTCGGTACGTGCGCGAATTTTGCTAATGGCGACTTGCCGCCGGCTGCCAGCCTGAGAGGGCGAAGATGGGCATTGACAGGGATATCTCATGGGTATTGCGCGGTGATGCGAAGGGCGAGGACACACGACTCGCGCTCTCGCCGCTACGACTCGGCCAAGGGATGGCCCGGTCACTGCACTCGCGGGAGCGGAACGCACTGGAAACGAGGACGAACAGAAAGCTGGAGATGGAACCTACCTTGATTTTTTCTTTCCTTCAAAACGGGGCGTCCAGAGAAACAGTGTGGTAGAAAAGAAAAATGGCCCAGAGGGAATGCTTCCAAGGAGCAACGGAAAATCCCGTGGTCAGTCAAGTGATCATACGATCCGGATGGAATGGAAAGGTGAACAAGTAGCTCGACACTAGCGTGCTGCCGCCGGTATCTGGCTGCAACACAGGGATCGGTCACGTCACTTGTGGTGGAGTAGCAGGATGAAATACATATAGGGTAGCGTTGTACAAGATGAGTGAGCACGCACAGATCGCTTGTCCAGTCCAGCTCGGGCTTACTGTACGAGGTATGATGAGTGAGACCAGCATACGCAGCGCAGCAGCTTTTAACACGCCCATCACAAAGCCTGTGGGGAGGTGAGAAAGCTTACTCGTCGGGCTAGGGTGTCGGGCTTGTCTCGGAATTTTATGTAGGATACCCATTTAAGTTGATCTCCGAGAGAGGAAACAAAAACCCGCCTGGCTAGATCTGACTAGCATCAACACAACCGTGAACTGCGTATTAGCAGTAGACTCGAAATTAGTCGCGGGATTATCCACTCGTGCGTGGGCAAAAGCTTGTCTGTCCAGCTTGCGCATGGTGGCTTGTCCGACCCTTTGATGTTTGGGTGGAGTTCCTCATCGGAGAGCTAGCCCCACATTGAAGGTCGGTGAAAGCGGAGCGACTCGATCAAGTTGAGAGCAGATCTTGCCGTTTAGGATCTCGTACACAGTAACCATACGCGGCGAGAAATTGCAGGTGTGGGGTTGAGCAAGCAATGCATACAATCAATCATTGGACAGGATGACGTTGCATGCCGAAGAAGTAAAATATGTATAAGAATGCTATGGAAGAACACGCGGGCACTTATTAAGACAAGTATTCTGCTGGGTCTTGACTCTCATTGCGAAGGCCCGCCCTGTTTGAGTGTTCACATATGTATGGCAATCGAAGCTCGAACTGTATGTTCTTCCGCTGAGCCTCTAGTCTCCGTAACCCCCCCCCCCGCACTAGCTAGTTTCTCCTCGTTCCCAACCTAGCATGTAATCGGCGCCGGTCCTGGGGCCTGGTACGGCTTGCCATCGTTGTCCGGCTGTCCCTTGAGGCCGTAAATGTTGACCGAAATGCCGGCGTCAGAGGCCTTGTACGCTCCTGGGAAGCTCACGGTTTGCGACGGCGTGAAGGAGCCGGATCCCGAGACGTTGATCTGGGCACAGCTCTGGTAGAACTGAGCCTGGTTGGGCTTGTTGGCCGAGTGAAGGGCAATTGTCTCCATGCGCAGGAGATACTGGCCGGGAGCGATGCACGTAGGCAGGTTGAAGAAAGTCCAGCCGTTGTTCGCCAGCATGTTATCGACACCCCATTTCCTCGACGAAGTGTCGAACGTATCTTGCCAAACCTTGAACCTAGTGACACTGTTAGTTGGTGTCCTCAAGTATCTGACAATTTATCGATGAATGTCGCATACCATTTCAAGCCACTGGTGCCAGTGCTGGCCGCATTGTCCACTTTCGCAAGATAGGCCATAACGGGACCCTTGTGTGACTTGGCGATCGGGTTGTCGACGTCGTTGGCAAACTGAGCGCCTCCAATAACATGCCCCCAGTACGCTCCGAGTCTGTCACCCGCCGTAACCGGGATCACTGTGTTGGATTTCGACCCTGGCGCGCCACAGATCATGTTCGAGCTTGTAACATCTTGCACCGGGTTGTTGTTGCTGGGCGCACGGATACCCGTGAGTTGGCCATTGTCCTTTCCGTTGACAGAGAGTTTCTGAAAGTCACAAAGTCAGCTTGCCGTCAAGGATCTATATCAGATCAGGAAGCCATTGTGATATACTATCACTTATTCCACTCACCTGGAAGATGGTATGTGCGTCCACGGCGAGGCCGCAGGCGAGAAGGGATACAAAAGAGAACTTCATTATGGCGGTTGGTAGTGTCGGAATCGTGTAAATACCAGATTGACTTGCTGCTGTCGTTCAGTTTGAGAGAGCAACAGTGGGAGCTTCTCACTCCATATTTATACTTGCCGGTGCCACGAGAAATGCCAGAAGCCTGGCGCCTGGGCAACAACTATCGAGCATGCCCAGTTCGTCCGAGAAAGGCACCGAGTTCCTAAATCCCGGACAACTCAAGGCCAGCGCGTATATTGTGAATAACGGCAAGCATCCCTGTTCCTGCGATCAATGCGGTAAACGTGCTTCCCATGGCTACGTTGCCGAAGAGTGGCTTGCAGGCTCGGTAGTCTGAGGACGGCTGAGATGGCGGGGCCCCGGACTTCGAGAAGACGTTTAATCTATCCAGATAGACTGGAGTTAGATTGCCTTTGACTGTTGCGGTAAATGCCCATGCGCTGGGCCAGAAACGAGCGCTGGCACTCGTCAACGTCAATGCCGCTTCCCATCCATTTTGCTGGCAATTTAGGCAGTATCCCATGCGATCACGGGAGCCAAGACAAAAACATGGACGTATGACCTAAACTCAAAATAAGGACAAGACGGAAGCCCTCCCATTTGAGCCGGCGGTCAATGAGCTCCAGACAACCTCGCTGGGTCGCAGGAATTATGCTGGTGTCGATCAGCTCTCGGCAGGCTCTCAGGGAAGTTAAGCACCTGGCAAATGCCATTGGCGTAGAAATTGCTGTCTACGCTCACAGCATGGAGAGACAGCCGTCCGAGCTTCCGCGTTAACCTGAAAATCATTTCGACCACCGTGAAGGGGTGAGGTATAAACGAGCAGACTTGTGGAAAACCCGGCTCCGTCCATAGTGCCTAGCTTTTGCACTTTGGGGCTGCCTCTCCCACGTGTCACAGACAGGGTCGACACGCCTGCTGATCAACGATAGGGGGCGCAGCAGGATACTCATAAAAGAAAAAAATCATAGAGACAGACTGCCAAGAAGCCAGCCGATATAATGGGAGGGTCCAAAGTATACAGAAGTTCAAGATGACGACGACGACTGATGAGAGAGTGAGGACCACTTGGTCTCGACAATTCCTGATGGGACTGGGCCCCACTGAACAAGGAGCAGGGGGCTGTTGTTCGGGATAGATCTGGATGAGATTTGAAAATGACCAATGTTTGCTCAATACCGAATCTGGAAAGAATATGGTTCTGTAGATTGTGACAGTAATAAAGACGTGAGGCTGACTTTCAGCTAAGATTCCAGGTTGTGCTGAAGACAGAAGAATGATGGAGATTCAAGGTAACCAACAAAGGACGACTTGGGGAGAAGTGGATTTGAACCCAGATCGGTTAAACGCATACACCGAGCTCAAACCTTCTCGACCAATCAGAGGGTCCCAATTGTCAGAGCAGTGGTGCAGCACCTTAGCAAGTTGTCCCGAGCTCCCCATTGAAGCGAGCGACGGACGACGAGAGCGTCAAACTCCACCAAAGAGACATTGCAATTGACTCTGCCATTGCTCGACCAGCACTCGCAGCCATGGCGAGCAAATTCACACCGCTGTTTCTGCGAACGGCCGTCCGGTCAGCATGCCGGGTATCGCGACCACAGCAGACCCGCGCATTCTCGCTGTCTGCGCAGAGGCCGAGCGACACCCTCATGGTGGTGAGTTTTATTTGACCCGTCTGCCCGCCTGCGCGACTGCCTGTATCCAATGTCATCGGCATCAATTGAGGTCGACGCGAAAAACGGGGATAGCGGGACAATAGAGGTCGAAAGGGCCAATGCGGGCTGCTTCGATACAGTAGAAACGAGAAAAAGAGGGCTGACTACCAAACCACAAACAAACAGCACCGTAACACCCCTGACAACAACCCTAGCATCCCCTTCAAGTTCACCGAGCAGAATGAGGCCATCATCACGGAGATTCTCAAGCGGTACCCACCCCAATACAAGAAGGCGGCCGTGATGCCGATCCTGGACCTTGGCCAGCGCCAGCACGGCTTCACTAGCATCAGCGTCATGAACGAGGTGGCGCGCATCCTGGAGATGCCGCCCATGCGTGTCTACGAGGTGGCCTCATTCTACACCATGTACAACCGGACGCCGGTGGGCAAGTTCCACGTCCAGGCCTGCACGACGGTAAACACAACCAACCCCCTTCCCCCCTTCCCAAACAACTATCTGTAGCCCAAGAAAAATACTAACCCCACACCCCCTTAAGACGCCATGCCAGCTCGGCGGCTGCGGCAGCGACGTGATCGTCAAGGCGATCAAGGAGCAGCTGGGGATCAACCAGGGCGAGACCACTCCCGACGGGCTCTTCACGTTTCTCGAGGTGGAGTGCCTCGGCGCGTGCGTGAACGCGCCCATGGTGCAGATCAACGACGACTACTACGAGGACCTGACCCCCGAGACCATCAAGTCGCTGCTGTCCGCCCTGAAAGAGAGCGTCACTGATGTGGGCAAGTCGGCCAAGAAGGTTCCCGCGCCGGGCCCCTTGTCCGGGCGGGATACGTGCGAGAACAGCGCTGGCCT
Source organism: Podospora didyma (assembly GCA_033439775.1). Classification (NCBI taxonomy): domain Eukaryota; kingdom Fungi; phylum Ascomycota; class Sordariomycetes; order Sordariales; family Podosporaceae; genus Podospora; species Podospora didyma. The sequence goes on along the minus strand of JAULSW010000006.1, from coordinate 1,263,497 downwards.
GACCAACCTGACGAGCGAGCCCTGGGGTACAGAGACGACGAGGCAGGATTTGTAATTGTAAAAAAAGAAAATTTACACACAACACACACGTCCGTCAGCCACACATACGCATGACGACGAGGAGGGAGGCCAGACAAGACACAGAAGAGAGGAGAGGGGTTATGTACAACAAATGGGAAGAAAGTGCAAACGAAAGACAAAAGCAAACCCGCTATCTTGCAACTCGTGACAGAATGACGGGAGGCTGACTTCAAAGTGCTGCCGAAATGAATCAGTAGGACAGAAAACTTGATATTTTTACTAGGTGCTATTTCAAGTATCAACATCATTCATGTACAGTACATGAAACCCCCCAACCAGCATTGCATGAGCCATTTGCCCCATTCATCATTTTTCAGTTTCTATCATTAACAGGAGATCAGCAAGAAACAATAAAATAACGGCTAGGAAGGCCCAAACGACGACGGTTTCCCCGCCCGCTACGGCGGCACGCCTGCTTGCTTTCTCCTTGGCTGTGTGTTCGTGTGTGCTGTCATCTCTATATAAATAAATCATATTTTCCCACCAACCATGCACGCCTTTTCCGTTTTTATCCCAGGCGCAGGATCCACCCTTCCCCCAGCCGCTGGTTGCCCCCCTCGGCACTCAGTCCTCCCCAGATGACAATGCCGCTCTCCTCGAGATCGCCCAGTGTCGCGCTGGCCATGTAGCCCCTGGCACCGGGCCCGTCGAGCGAGGCATCGTCTTCGTCGTCGTACGGCGTCGTGGCGACCCGCACCCATCTACCCTCGCCGCTCTTGCGGCCTACTGCTGAGAGGACCGTGTCTGCGACGCTGGCCGGCGACAGGCCTTGGGCGGGGACTTGGAATGCCCAGACGTCGTCCCAGAACTTGTTGCTGGTAGACGTGGTCGTGTCAACCCGCTCGCCGAACATGAGGACGAGGAACTCGCGGCCACCGCCGACTGTGATAGCCTCGAGCGCCGCCGCCGTGCGTGCTCCGGGCCATGAGTCGCCATCGCCGCGCGTAAGAGGGTTGGTCGCGGTGTCGACCTCCTTGTACCCCACGTTCTCCTTGCCACGGATCAGGCTCTGCCAGCCGCCGCGCGCCGTGATCGAGACCTCGCCTGCGCTGAACTCGTCGTCAAAGCTGTCTACGCCGAGATCCAGGTAATCCAGCTGTCCACCTTCTTCATCCTCGTCTTCATTAATGCTGGTGCTGCCGCCAAACCGGAACAGCCGACTCCGAGAGAGCGCCAGCGCGGGGGCGCCAAGCGGCGTGCCGGGTGCGTCCGGAAGCCGCTGCCACGCGCGGCTGTGCACGTCGAACGCCCAAACATCGGAGGCACGGCTCCCGTCCGCGAGACATCCCCCATGGATGATCAGCGTGCCATAGCCCTCCGCATCCGCATCCGTAGCCCGTTCCGCCACGGTCCCGACGATCTCGTCCTCAGCGTCGGCGCCGGTAGCCCACTCACGCCACGTCTGGTCCTTTTTCTGCGCCTGGCGGTGTTGCGCCGCAGCTGTGTTGAAATCCCGGGGCTTGTCCGTCGCCACTGCGGCGTGGTGGCTGCGTGGCGGCGGTACGGCCACCGTGGTGGCGGCTGCGCCAGGCGAGAAGACCGGGTCGAGGAACGACCACAGGTGCGTGCGCGTGTCGAACACCCAGACACGGCCGCCCTCGTCCAGCGGAGCCATCGACCCGTCGCCACCACCGCCCTGACGCCCACCGAACAGGAAGATTCGGTGGCCAATCACCGCCGAAGCGTGCCCCACGCGCGTTGCCGGGATGGAACCTAGCTGGTCGGCAGCGAGCTCGGGTTGTGTAGCGGGGCTTTTGCCCTTGGTGTCTTCTTTCGACGTAGCAGAACTAGCAGCAGCAGTAGTAGAACTCGGCACCGCCGCCTTGGCCTTGATAGCGAAGTAGTCGGCCTGCGCACCGCTCGACGCCAGCGTGACAGCGTGCATGGCGTTGTCGGGTCCATGGGCGCTGCCGGTCTCGCCGCCAAAGATGTACACCGTGCCGGCAACGACGTTGGCCGACGGCGACGAGCGCGGCACCGGCGGGACGGCAATTTTCTCCCACGTCGCCTTCATTTGGGCGGCGGTTCTCCCTGCCATTGGGTTCTTGATGGTAGGCATGTCGGGTAGCGTCGGCATCGTAGGCATTGCAGGCATCGCGGGGAGGGACTGTGGGAGTGAGTGAAGCAGGTCGGTGGTCCGGCGCTTCAGGAGCTTGAAGGAGTCCATTCTGATAAATGGCTGTAATTCTTATGACTGGCTGGTGGGTAGATGGGTACGGCGAAAAGAAATCAGTTATGAGGCAAGGTAGGTAGATTTAGACAGCGAAGTAGGGTAGGTATGTATCAATTGTACGAACGGAGGAGAGGAGTGGGCTGATATTAGCTAGGTTGGACGGCGGCGGAGAGCTATTAGCTTCCAACTCCGTGTGATACGCCCCTCGCTCTTTTCAGCTCCGAATAACCCTGCCGTCTCTTTGGTCAGAGCAGCAGTAGCATCGGACAAAGGGCCAATTCTGCAGGGGCGTCGAGTGGACTTGTTGGCTGTGAGGTAATGCTTGTTGGATGATCTCTTTTTTCCAGGGTTCTTTCGTGCTCTTACTCCTGCGTTGGGCTGTGTTACTGTTTGTGCTGCAGAACTGCGTCATTGAGGCGGGGTAGATCGGTGGCTTCAGGGTGCCTTGCATACCTCCAAGCCACTTGTAGAATGTCCCTGCCTTGTTACGTTTTAGGAGGTCCGGATTGTAAGAACGACGACCGTTCGAGTTCATCCTGTCCTTTTTATCCCAAATCGTATTTTAGTATTTTATAAACTTTAGAGCTATGCGAGAGACGCATTTCTATGTTCATCGTAGCAGTTAGCAGTAATCAAAGTCTTTCTCCCCAACACCTGCAAAGTTCCCAGCTATATACAGCGACCAATCCAGAGCAACGGAAAGCAAACTTTAAAATTGTCCTTGTTCCACCTTAATAAATTTATTACACAGTAGCCCAACTTTCAGAGAGAACTGTAATGTATCATTGATTTGCTTGCTATCATGATGCAAATAAAAAAAGCTAAAACGCCGTTATAAATTCCTCAAGCCATGCTAGTTCATAATCCAAGTACCGCTCGTTCGCTCTCGGGTATAAAACTCCCACACTTAGGAATAACCTCAAACACCCCATATCGAAAGCCAACCATAGACACCTCAGACCAACTTAAACCCCGAGCTGACACCCTCGAACGCAGTGACCGTCCCACCAAGGCTCTTCGCATCGCCGTAATACCTGAGACGATACACGCCAGACTCCTCATCTCCTGTCTCCCAAACAATCTCGGCCTCGCTGGACCCCATAATCTCGCTGGTACGTCGCCAATGAAATACCAAATCCCAATCGCCGTCGTTTCTGACCTGGTGCCAGGGGAGCTTATTCTCGTCCCATATCCGAGGTGGCGACGGCAACACCAGCTTCTCAACCGCGGCGTATGTCTCCTCCAATCGGAGGTTGTTACGAGGATTTGCACCTACAAAGGTGGCCCTTACTTGCGCACCTCGCTTGTAGACCCTTTCGACATCGACGAGCACGTCGCCGAACGACTTGAAAAAGGGCGTGCCGTCCCTGACTACCCCTGGGATAAACGACATCGACCGGTTCGAGTTGTCTGGCGGAAATATTTTGTGTTCTGGCGGGGCCGAGCTACTAGCACTCAGATACGGCATAAACGACAGTGTCACATTAATATAGGCCGCAAGAGTGTGCGGGCCGTACAGTGTCGAGGCGCCTTCATACCGCTGGATAGCGTACTCTTCCTCTGTGGTGATGTAGTGCGTGTAGCTATTGGCGGGTCCGCCGAGCACGACAACCGGTGATGCCACCGCTGAGGAGGGCGATGATGATTCTTGCTGGGACAAGATGACAGTCGCACTGCGTACAGCTTCTTTCCAACGCCTGCCGGCCATGGTGGTGGCCTCGCCAGGGCTGACGATGATGACGAGTTGGCCCACGCGAAACGTCTGCACGTCAACTACATTTGGGGTCCACTGGTAAGGATTTTCCATCTCTCCGACGTCCAAAAGAATGGGTTTTGGGTCATGGCAGGCCCGCTGGTGTGGTGTAGGCTCCTTCAGGAGGCGCGAGACCACCCGCCACATCGGCGAGGTAGTATTTTCGTTACCGTCGTGCTGGGTGAAGTCAAACGCTCCCGGTCCATCAGATGTCCCGGCAGCAAACGAGTAGCCAAGAGCAGCCGGGCACGTACGAGCCCAGGATCCGTTGGGCAAATGAAACGAAAAGTCAGACATGTTATGAAATGTATGAAACGATTTGACCCAAGAGCCTCGGACGGGGTTCGGATCACGCTGGAGGGCATCGTAAAGTGCCCGCGCAGGTTCAAGCTGACGCTTGCCAATCTCAAAGCACGAGCTTGCCCCGTTGTCGTTAACTCGGAAAAAGGGGCCCCGAGCGTGGCAAGCCTGAGATTTCCCGTCGCGGCAGGTGCTATTTTCAAAGCTACACTGCTCGCCTGAGCCATCTTCACACCAGGCACCAAGGACATTGGGGCTGGTGTCGCCGACGCTGGCTTGTGAGAAACCCGCCACGAATCTCTCTGCGGCCGTTTCTTCGTCGCGTATACTCTTCTCAAACAAATAGGCAGCCACGCCCTTGTTATCCCCAGCAACGAGAGTATTGTTGCCTAGCAATGAGGTCCCATGCGTGGGGAACCAGGTCAAAACACCAATATTTTTGCTGTCTGAGGAACGTTGAAATTTGAGCAAGGTCAGCTCTTTTTCCACGGATCCATCATCTTCAGCGCTGGCGTTGTATCTGGCGCGTTCATCTTCTGGGTTGGCGAGGTAGGCATATAAGCTGCGGTTAATGTTTGCGCCGTCTACCTTGGTTGTGCCGATGCTGAGGTATCCTGGCTGTAGACTCTCGTGAGCAAGGCGAATAGAGTGAACCGCCCCATCTACGATGGCCTGATACCCCTGGCGGTCAAATCCCTTGCTGGTGATCTGGGGAAGCAGGTAGTTCAACCAGCCAGCTGGGCCGGCATGTGAGTGAGTGCCTGTAACGGCGACATTGTTGTGGCTGTAAACAGCGAAAGAGGGCCCAAGCTCTTGCAGAGCATTCAATATGCCATATCGCACAGCTGTGTCGCCGGACTGCGTATCCAGGACCAAGTAGACGAACCTGTCGTCAGGACGATCAACATCTCCGACAATAAAGGCGCGGGAATAGAGTCGCTGGCGCAGACCGGTGCCCAACTGCTTCGGGTCTGCGTAGCCCATGAAGTTGACCTCCACAACTGGGCCAGTGATGTCGGCTTTTCCCACTCCAATGAGATATTTGTCTCCAAGTGGTGAGATCTTGTCATCATCAGACGCTCCATCTTGAGCAGCCCACGGTAGCTGGAGCTTCCACTGCGTGTGGCGGGCAGGTGTCAAGATTCTGAACAAGGAGAATCCAATAAACAGCGAACCAAAGATGTAGAATGTGATTCTCAGCCAGGAGACAGACTTTGAGGGTTGCTTAGGAAGGGTTGCTGGATTCCCACCGATACCGTGACTGAGGAACGGAAGCACATCCTCCTCATTCCTGCCGGGTTGGGTTTCGTGGGAGTCCTTAACATCGTTGTCCATCCTGCTTCTTTCGGCAGGATTCGAGGACTAGCAGCGTAGCATAATCGAAGTAATATAAATAAAGTGTCTGCACAACAATACGACAATGTTCAAGTTGATGGAATCTCGGACGAAGCCAAGATGCGTTGTGTGCTGATAGATAAGTGTATGTATGGTGGCTTGGCAGGTTGAGCTCTCTCATTGTGTCGTCATTGGAGCGCATGCCTAAGCCGCGCCTGACTAAAAGAAAGCGCCATGGATCATGGAACCATGACAGGGGTGCCAGTACGTAGCTGGGCAAGAGCGATTTCGGTAATCTGAAGATGTCTCCTTTTCATCGTGAAGTTCACAGCTAAGTAGAAGCTGTTGCCAACAACTTGTCAGAATAAGCGAGGGTTTATTTACTCTACTAAAAGAGCTTGACTTCCTAGCGGGAGGGAAACTGCAGGTGAAGTCACATCTCTTGGCTTCGACGGAGGCAGAGAAGCTAAAGTGACCCCCTTGGGGGTGAGAGCCTCTCTACCCCACAGTCCAGCGACTCTACAGTGGGGACCAACTTTTCGCGATCCATCTTCAGCTGCATTCGCGACTTGATTATTCCCATGCGACGCCCCTATAGCCACAAGCGTCGTCAAAGTCCCAACCCGAATAAAACAGAACAACCAAATCCCACCACCGCCGTCAACCGAAAGATACAACAAATCGCATACATTCGACTTCATAGCTCTGCCACCGGGGCAAAGCTTTCTTCGAACTCGCCTCCCGTAAACCGCCCCAACTCTCATTTACGATGCCGTCTATCACCACCGTCCATGAATCTCTACCATGTACGCCCACCTTCTCCCTCCCCTCCCTACTCCAATCTACCCTCTCTCCCTTAACACAGAAAGAACTAACCGCCACACCACCACAGATGTCGATGCCGAACCTACCCCATCAGAGCGCTCTGCAGCCGAAAGCCTAATCGCACAAGAGCGCGCCTCCTCCGGACCAGACGACACCTTCCACGCCCTCCTCACGCCCCTCAAACCGTCCCAATTCCTCACCCCCCTCCTCGAAAACGAACTCGCCCGGGCATCCAACGGCACAAAGCTCGCCGCGCTAGACCTATCACGCTACGAATCCCTCGACCCTCCCGAACTGGACTCGCTGTCCGCGGCCGAGGCGCAGGCCGCGCTGACGACGGCCCTGGAGCGCGCATACACGTCGCACGGGTACATCGGGTCGCGGCGGGCGCACCTCGCGCTGTTGGACAGCTTCGGCAAGAACGCGTGGCTGGCGGGCAACTGGCACCTGGAGGGTGAGCTGAAAGCGATCGAGCGGGAGCTGGCTGAGACGAAGCGGGTAATCGACGTGGTGACGCTGCAGCGGCGGGGGACCCAGGACGCGGCGGGACCGGAGCTCAAGACGCTGGAGGAGACGTGGCGGCGCGGGGTGAGTAGGACTTTGGAGACGGAGACGGCGGCCGAGAATCTGCGGCGGGAGACCGTCGATTTGCGGAGGCAGCGGGCTAGGGACTTGGCGGAGTGATGGATTTTAATGGGCAAATAACTAAGATGAAAACTTGACTATCTTTTATATTGAGATAATCACATGTGCATGGAATACCACCTTCGCGCATGGATGGGGGCACAAAGAGCTCATATAATGGTCGCCAGGCTCTAGGAGTTTTTGGATACGACGCGAAAATGGTCGGCATGGATAAGGTACAGCGAGTAAGAATAGTGTAAGCATACGGATGCTGCTAGTTTGTAGGACCACTGCCTGCTCCTGTGTTACTTTCCCTTCCAGGTATCAGGACAATCTCCGTTTAAAGTAGGGGGTTCGCGGTGAATGAATCCTAAACGCCGCCCTGAGCCGAACAACAATAGCCACACAGCATCAACGACAACATCAACGCCGTCTGACCTTCTTTGCTTTCGCAAAGTCCTGATTGGTTTGATCCATATAAGTTATCAAACACCCCTTTCTCCCCCCCTCGCCATCCGTTCGATCAGCCCCTTTGACTCAGGGAACTTGAAGCGGATCCATTTCCTCGACTCCCGATTTGACACCGACGTATTTGGTCCTCCTCATGATGCCCTCAACTGGGCCAAGCAGCCTCTGGAAAGCCGACTTTCCGAGGGTGGCAACCTTGACCTCCGTCAAACTGACAACACTTGCTGCTCGCGGGGCATCATTCAGCAACGCAAGCTCGCCAAAGAAATCTCCCTTCTTGTAGTGCTTGACAGGGGTCTGGTTGCCAGTCTTATACGCAGCCGCCTCGCCAGCCTCTAGCAAGAAGAATGAGTGACCAGGATCGCCCTGGCGGATGATTGTGTGGCCGGCGGGAAACTTCTGGCTCTCCAGCGCATCGGCGATCTTGGACCGCTCGTACGGTGTCAGAGTCGATAGGAGAGGTACTTCCTCCAGGAAGCTCTCGTACATTCGCCGACGGGCAAATGTGGACTCCATCAAGATTCGGCGGAAGGTCAAACGGTCAAGCGCCCACAAATTGCAGTGCGGTTCCGCGGAGATGACGGTTGCCGCGCGGGGCGCGTTGTACATCAGAGCAAGCTCTCCGAATGACCCGCCAGCCTCGATTTTGCCGACGTTCTGGCCCATTCCGTCGGGACCCGGTTGCAGGGCACCGCTGCTGTTGACGTAGACGTCAAAGGATCCCTTCTCAACAATATAGAAGAAATCACCCGCATCGCCTTGCGTAATCACCTGAGAGAATTGTCAGCGGCGTGGCTCCTTTGTGTAATATCTCCACAAAAAGCATGGAAAGGGCCGCGCTTACCTTGATTCCCTTGGTAGGGATTGGTTTCTCTACCAAAGCACCCAGGATTTGCGAGCTCTGCTCCTCGTCAAGATGACTGAAGAGAAAATTTCCGCTGATCGCGTTCTTCAAGCGCTCGAGCTGTTCTTGTGACTTAGGATGCACGGGAGGGGACCAGTTGTCGTAGGTATCGGCAACTGGCTTAAGGGATTCTGCCGAGACTGAAGTACGGCGAGCAAAATTGTACTGTGCTGGGTAGCTGTCGGGGTTGGGTGGTCTCAAACCAGAAAAGGGCGAATCGGAGGAGGCATCGGCGCCAAAGGGACCCCGAAAGGCGCTGCCTGCAGTGATTCCAAAGCTAGGAGTTGTAGGCGAGGTAATGACGTCGTTCTCGTCCTCCTCAACGACCCGATGCATCGGTCCAGTATCAACCCTCGAAGAGCCGAATGGGTTGGCATTCGCCCCGAAGGGACTGGTGAAGCCAGCACTAGACATGGTTTCTTAGTGATTTGTCGAGCGAGCAATGACAGCCTAAGTAGACGATTTCCCTCGACCAACTCTGGTAACTAGTGACACGACTGTTAGACTTGCTAATGGTATGTATATATAAGGGCCAGAATAGGCTTACCAGGTGACCCAAGGATTCAGACCAGTCCGATACGCTTCTGGCACAAGGCGATAAGTTCAGCCGCCAGCGGACAGTTGATCAGATAAGATGACAATTCTCGAAAAATGAGCCCGACGGAAAAGCGGAAGAGTTGATGTGGGATGGAAAGAAATACGAGTTTAAGTAGTGCTCGACCGGACAAGGAGGGGGGTTCAACAAGTCGTTTCTTTGGTCGTAAATGACGTTGGTCTTAGTCCTGCGTCCCTGCGCGAGGCGGTCAGAAATCGGTCTGGGGAAATGAATATATTACAGATCGAATCTCTGAGGAACTGTGAAGGAGGGACGGTAGTAGTTCGAGACAAATGGCCCGCGCGACTCGGCCGGCTGCAGCTGGAGCGGAAAGCTGCCTCTGCAGCAACCGGTTTGGGAATGATTGGTGTGCGTAGCACCTATCCATGCCAATGCAAAGGTTCGTGGGAGAGGAGTGTCTTCGGCCAGTATGCCCCGCTAGGCAGACGAGGGCAATTGAATAATACACGAAGCACGGCGGTAAGCTGGAGCTCAAGATGGGACTTAAAACTTTGAACTTGCCTTGGTGCGATGCAAGCTGAGAGGGGCGTCCGAGGCCAAAGGGAGGCAAGTTACCGATAAGGGATATTGCGTCTAAGTGGTTAAAATCGAGAGCGAAGTCTGTCCTGCGAGGGGAAGAGGAGTGGAGGGCAGGCAGCTGGGGGTGGAGGTGGAGGAGCAAGGAAGGTAGGTCCTGTCGAGCGAAGGCAAGAGGGTGCCCAGTGCCAAAGTTGCGTGTGGCCGTGTGCGTGTGCGTGATAAAGAGGAGTAGCAGTCCAGGCAAGTCAGGGAGTGCTAAAATGGATGGGCTCGCAGGACGACACGCGAGGGGGTGGACAAGACAAGGAATAAAGGCTGAGACAGGGCGACTCCGGTACGAGCACAAACATGGACGGGCAGCCAGAAAATGGGGAAGCTTGGCCCGGCTCCTGGTAACTGAGCTGGAGCTGTTGCGCCGTCTTTCTTTGCTTTGAGCTACTCCTGCTCCTGCTGCAGCTGCTGCGAGATACAAACACAGCCGTGGCGATTGTGTTGATGGGGGGCGGCAGCGGCAAATCCAACAGTAGGGGTAGGGCCTGGTAATGACGAAGAGAAAGCGGGAAGCGGGCAGCGATAGAGGCGAGGAGGGGGGGGAGATGGTAGGTGTTGAAGGGAAGCTACCTTAGGTTTAGGTTTGGGCGAGTGGGGTGCTTCCCGCCCTACAGTGGACGATGCCCACTCAGTATCAGGGCGTTCCAAGCCTGCAATTTATTTTATCAGGTGGCTCCGCGAACAACCAACCTACAAGTACAAGCAAGGCCTATCTGTCCCTTGCAGAAATTCCCATCGCTTTGGTTCTTTCACGCATACACTGATGCCATGTCAACGGCCTTCGTGGCGCTCTCGTGCTCTCGACGTCCGAAATCGTCAGCGATCCTGCAAGCACACGGGCGTTGATAGCCTCGTTGTGGTTAGCCCGTGCGGGCGATTCGCTGTCTCCTCCCTCTGCCCCTCGCGACCAGGTCCCCCCTCGCACGGTTTCTCCACAAGCTGCCGCTGGGCAGGACCAGTCATCTCTGTCGAACAATTCTAGAAAGACGCACGGGCTGTTTAGCGGTCATTCCTCCGACCCAGGGCGATGCTGGGCCAGCTGTGGTTGGCTGCGGCTTCCCTGAGCATTTCGTGCTCCGAGCTTTCGATCTTCTCTTGGGCTTCTGTGCAGATCTGCCGCAGCTTCTGTTGCTTCTTCTCGCAGGTGACGATTGTCATCCCTTGGCGGCCCGAAACAAATGCCAATGGGGCTGCCCGCCACCCGTCCCATAATGCATTTACATTGTTGATATGTAGTAGTTGTGAGCTCGCTTGTGCAATTATTCCAATAATTGAAATGATTCAACGGATGCAAGCATCGAGCGTACAGACACACATGTATGCCTTCACGGACGGTCCTTGCTTCTATCGTAACCGCATGCGGGCCCCAGAACCTTGGGTGGAGGTCCGAGGAATCGGATGACCAGATTCATCCTGAGTTATGTAAAGATGGAAGACTCAAGAGGCTTCAAAGGGAGGGAGGCTACCGCTGGCAATTTTATGGCGAATTTGGAGTCTTAAGTATGGGGTGCGCCATCGGTCAATTAAACTCCAGGGCTTCGGATGAGGAAATCGATACCAAATCGCCCTCCTGTGCGGATATGGAATTTATCTGTCTGATAAGCATCCCAAAGCCAATTTCATTTGGCGGTGCCTGCCCGACCCCGCCCACAATGTGGGAAGAAGCCCTCCTGGAAGCTAGCTGCATAAGAGTAGAGGGTTAGGGTAAAAACATGTATTCCTATCATCCCAGACGCGAGCGACTTCACGTGCGACGTCTCGTGACTTGCTTGGATTACGAGACTGCTGACAGATTCCAAAATTGGAACGGTTGTCACAGCCTACCTACATTGTCAGAGGTCCTCAGCCTCCTTGTCAAGGGGAAGAGCACAGACCCACACTTCCAGCAGCCAGCAGCCCAGAACCCCCGAAGGCTCCGCGTCTTCGAAACGCTCATTTTCTTCCAACTTCCAAACACCGAGACAATCGTCCCCGACGACCCAGATCCGACTGCCTCATCATGGCACCTCGTCGTCGCCGTGGCGCCGACAGCGATTCGGCCCAAGATGAACCCGCCGCTGCCGATGTGGCCGACGCTCCCAAGAACCGCCCGCCCAATACCGCCTTCCGACAACAGCGCATGCGTGCCTGGCAATGTGTGCTGACGCCAAAACTGATTGTCACCGTCTTCTCCGTTCTGGCCGCCATCTATCTCGGCTTTGGCGCCTACCTCACATATCTTGCCTATACAGTATGATGAAGCTCCTGCCCTGCCCTCCCTACCCCTTCGCAGACATCCGCTAAACACCACGATCACCAGGTGCGAGACATAACGGTCAACTATTCCGACTGCATGGACAAGGCACCACGTAATCCTCCCGACGGCAAATTCGGGGTTATGCCCGAGGATCTGATCACTTACCACTTCTCCTCAAACATGGACGTCAATCTCCCCCCAAAGGTTGCCGGATGGAAGCTCGAGGACAGGCTTTATACCTACCCTGACACCAAAGTCACGGTGAACAAGACCATGTGCCTGATCCAAATCAACATCCCCGAGGACCTCAAGCCCACTGTCAGCTTCTACTACTATCTTGAGAACTTCTACCAGAACCACCGCCGTTATGTCGGCTCTTTCAACGCGAAGCAGTTACTTGGGGAAGCCGTCGACGGCGCCACCCTCAACAGCTCAACCTGCGACCCTGTGGCGCACGACAGCTCGGGTAAAATCGTATATCCCTGCGGCATCGTGGCCAACTCCATGTTCAACGACTCTTTCTCGTCGCCCGTGCGCGTGAATGCCCAAGACTCGTCGCCCAATTCCACCTACCTCATGTCGAACCAGAGCATCACCTGGCCAGGCCTGAAGGATCTGTACGGCAAGACCAAGTACGACATCAAGGACATTGTGCCGCCACCCAATTGGGTCGATCGCTTCCCCGACAAGAAATACACCCTCGAAACCCTTCCTGACCTGGCCACCTGGGAAGGCTTTCAGAACTGGATGATGCTGGCCGCGGCGCCCAACTTCTACAAGCTATACCAGCGCAACGACCGCGACGTCATGCAGAAGGGCAAGTACCAGATTGACATTGCCTCCGACTTCAACACCACCATCTACAACGGCCGCAAGTCCTTCGTTATCACTACTGTGTCGACTATGGGCTCCCGGAACATATGGCCCGGCATTATCTTCCTCATCGTGGGCGGCATCTGCCTGCTTCTCGACGTCTACTTCATCCTGTCCTTCTTCCTGTGGAAGCCCCGCAAACTCGGCGACCCCTCGTACTTGTCATGGAACCAGCCATCCGCAGCAGGGAATACACAGGCAGGCGCCGCACCTTTGTAATGGGGGTAAGTGTGTGAGTGTGTGCGCGTATGTGTGAAGCAAGTAGACGAAGGCGACAAGCTTGGTGTTTTGGGTTGTCCACGTTTTTTATATCAGGGGGGGTGGGTCTTTGTGTATGTGTATCTCTCTTTTTTATTGGAATTGCTCAAGAGGCGCAAAATCGGGCGGGCATCATCAATCAGGGATTATTAGCCTTTTCTTATATTTTGTTTTCCCTCCTTGCTTTAAAAATACTCGTTTTGTAGTTGGTTGATCGCGAGACGGGTAGTGGTATTTTCTCAGCCAGTGTCGTATTGTTCAAGCCGACTTATTTGTTGTAGGTATGTATACAAATCCAATACCTTGAAATCGTCGTGCGAGGGTAAGGGGAAAACACTGGATATCAGGGTTGAATCGAAATCTAATGAACACCCCCCAAAAAAGCATACGTCTGTATCGTGCATTGCTTCTTACCTCTTCTTTCTTTCTGTCTTTGCACGGCTGCTGTAAACTATGAGGACTTTTTACTTCATTGTTCACTGGGTACCTAAGTTGGCACAATGCCATAATCTCATAGTGCACTGAGATCCCGATATGAAAAAAGTACGGGGAGGAGCTAAGAATTTCGAAATTCTGTGATCCTTCCGTCATTTCTGTCGTCTTCGTTATCCTGTCCAACCTCTTTGATAGACGGGACGACACTGCAAATCAATGCCGAAATAGTGTTACAAATACAAAGAACGCATACATATTAGATAAGAAAAAGAGAAAGCAGCAGCAAGCAAGCTTCCAGAAAAACAAGGAAATTTGCCAATCTTCCCTCGAGCACCCCTTTGTGTCCAGCCGAGCCTCTTATCTCTTGCGCTGCTTCTTCTTGCTTGCTGCGCGCTCTTCTTCCTCATCGTGGCCGCTCTCCCGATCGCGCTTCTTCGCTTTCGCCTCAAGCTCGTCCCAATCCTCTCCTTCCTCTTCATCATCGTCGCTCGCATCGTCACTAGCTTCAGCAGAGGCGTTAGAATCAAAGTCCGAGTCTTCTTCGCTAGACTCTGACGCCTCTTCAAGTTCGCTCTCATCAATCTCGAACGCACTCTCTTCAGACTCGGGCTCCTCATCGTCGTCATCGGAGTCGTTCTGCAGGAAACCCCAACCGCCGTCGACAAAGAATTGGTGGGTATTGGCGGTCACCGTCTTCATGATGACAGACCAGTTGAGATTGAGCGGTCCCTCCGAGAAGGCGATATCAGAGGAGTCGAGGAACTCCTTGACGTCTTCTAAGGACTCAACAGGAATCGTATTGATGTGATACGGCGCCCGTGTAAAGTCTTTAAAGATGAAGACCAGATCAAAGTTCTTCAAGCCAAACTGCACACGCTCGAGATGGGCAACCTCAATGTCCTCCAGAGTGATAACCATGAAGGGTGGCTCTGTGACTTGGATGAGGCATTCAGTGGTCGGCTGAATGTAGACGTTGCTGCGGAACGGAACACCATGGAAGCCGAGATCTCGAAGGGGCATGTCCACTTCAATGCTCTCATTCCTGCCAGCCTCGGCAATTTTCTCAGCGAAGCCCTTGAAGAGGCGGTCGAGTTCTGCTCGTCTCCGGCGTTCCTCCTGCTCGGCCTCGAACTCGTCCTCGTCACCATAACGGTACTTCCGCTTGCGGTTTCCTGTCTCGTCGAACTGGATATCTGTTGCTTCTCGGTAGAACTGGACGTCCTTGGTCTTCTTCTTATTCCCGATGATGATAGGGTCCTTCAGGTGGATGTGGATGATGACGATCAATTCGTGCTGGCATGGCTGGAAGAAAAGGTGCCGCACGTTGGAGAACAAAATGTCTACGCGCTGCGTCGTACTCAGGGGCGACTGGTATCGGATACCATTTTGATGGATCTCCACCTTGCCAGGGACACGCTTGCCCTCCATCGCCGGTCGTATGAAGACATTATCCAATACGGCAGGGCGGCGATCTAAAATGGTTAGCAAAAGGACAGCTCTGGTTGCCTGCTGGCTGGGTAGACTTACTTCTTATCTCCACAAGCTTATCCTGCTCGACAACGTCCTCCATGTCCTTCTTTTCCTGCTCCTTCTTGAGCGCATCCTTCTTCATGGTCAAAATTATGTTGGATATCTCGGCGTACCGATCACCGTCTTTCGATTTGAAGGTCAAGCTCCGAACAAAATGGGCTGACGCGTCCTCAAACGGCTGGTCGTCTTTGCGCCCGACGCCCTGGCCCGGGGATAGAAAGTTGACTCGGAGAAATGACCAGTCTCCCTCGTCACTCTTGCTCGCATTCTTGATTGTGTTGATATGGAAAGGAACCGGTCGGCCCATGACAGGGAGCACGACGGTCGCGTTCTTCTGGTCAATCACGATCGCCATATCCCGCACCTTCGGCGGAAATTGGTTGTCACGCTTATATGACTCAAAGCGCTTGAATTTCTTGATCTCGACACCATTCTCATCGGCAGTGGACTCGGCGTACTTGGCGAGGCCCTCTTTCTGCTTCTTGAGGGCGAGTTCTTTCTGATGCACTCGGCGCTTCTTCTCTGCATCCTCGTCCACTGTCGTGTTGCGCTCCGATCGCAGCCGAGTGCTGGTGATGTTCTTAGTTGCCACAGCGCCCACTCGCGAGTCACGCTTCTCCTTCTTTGGAGTCGGCTGAGCCTCTTCCTCATCCTTGAAAAAGAATGAAGTCGCGTCAACATCCACAGGCGCCTCGCCGGTGAAGACTACCGGCTCGCCCCCCGTGACCCGAACAGTGTCGGTCAAAACCAGGGAATAAACTTTGCTACTCTTATCCTGAGGGGTGGGATTCTGGATGTCGCTGAAACCTGTGGTGATGCAGAGCGTCATGCCGTCTTTGAGGGCCCGAGAGTTCTTGCTGTTGAGGATCAGAGTTGGGTCCTTGTTCTCGAGGCCAATCCCATAGCCAACGTTCTTCAAGAAGTGCTTTTCGAGATCGGGCTTCTTGGATTTGATCAAACTGTGGGCCTTTGCGTAGACGTCCTTGACAATAACACCGTCTCGAATCTCTTTGAGGATGAGGTTGTGGACGGCAAGCAGAAACTTGTAGTTGCTCTCCTGCGATTTGTTGGGGTCGACCATGAAGGTTCTGGCAATCTGGGAGCAGTACGACTTATACCGGAGCCCCATAGCCGCAATGATGATGCCGGGGTGTAAGACATCGTTATCCGAGTCTGCCTGCCACTTGAGGTCAAATTTTCCGCCACTCTGTACGATCGGGCCCAAAATCCAGTCCAGCTGTTCGGGGTCGAAATCAGGCGGCAACTTCTGTCTGTTGGGAAGTTCGACGGTCTTCCAGAATTTGTCGTCCTCGAGTTTGTTGTAGACCTTGTCGGCTAGGGCGCTATGCTTGATCTTCTTGTCTTGGTCGAGGATATTGGACATCTCGTCAAGGAAATATGGGGTCAAAAGCGCAACGCAGGCCTTGGATGAAGTTCGCATTGCCCGGAGCTCTGTCTCGTCCTTCACCGAGAATGCGCTGGCAGACATGGCTTGGGAGATGTCGACTTCTTCAGCGTCCTTGCAGTTGTCCGAGAAGCATTTCTTCCACTCGTCGATGAAAGGGCCTTTGGAGTTGTCCTTGCTGAGCACGCCAACTTTTTTCTAGTGCCGAGACTCTTGTCAGCCCATGAACCCGTGCGTCTGCCTAGAATTCGTGACTCACTCCTGCTGCCTTGATGGCATCGGTAATCTTGATGAAGAGCTTCTCGTTTTCGGCGGCATCTTTGCCCCGGACGAGGACCTCGACGGGAAATCGGCCGCCCTTGACTTGGTCAAGATATTTGGCTATAGGAGTCAGCCCCTGCGCGAGCAGGTAGAGTGTGTATTTGGGGGCGTACCCTTCTTCTGGGTTGTGAGGATAAAGATGTTGTCGAGAGTTAAGAGCATCAGAGTGGTGGGGAACTCATAGCCCAAGAGCCAGAACTGCGACGAAGCTGTGTCAGCGGGGGCATCGAACGGGTGGCGCATCAAATTCAGCGGGAAATGAATGGGACGGTGCAAACGTACGTGCATCGCATTGTTCTTGTGAAACTCGGGGTTCTGGTCGGTGACCTTGCCCATAAGTATGACGATGGAGGAGGCGCCAGCGAAGAGCGCGTCGCCGGAGCGCTTGTCGGCCTTCCAGGCGTTGATGAAGTGCGAGATGCGCTCCTGAAAGACTTTGCTATCGATTTTGATGTCGGCCATGATGGGCGACAGCGATGAATCGCGCAATTAACGATAGGTGGGAAAACGAAGCCCAGGCCACGCGGGGAGATGCGGGAGGGAAGTGATGTCGTCGCGGTCGAAGGTCGTCGCGGCAGCAAATAAACCGCCTGTCCCCGTGAGCATGGAAGCACCAAGGCACCACAAGGCTAGCAGGCTAAGCCAAAAAATTCTGGTCGCGTCGACTCCCTCACGTCTCAGACCCACCTTTCCGCTTCTGGCGCGTTTTGTGGGGTTGCTGCCTAAGAGGTTCTGCCTTTTGGCCTCAGGCAGATATTGTCTTCTGATTCATCACACCATGAGGAAGTCTGATGTATAAATTGAGAGTTGGAGAGAGAATTTATATTTCTGAAAGCAGTGGCGGTTTTCTTTATCGGGTTGCGGTTGTAGAAGCGGAGTAAAAAACAAAATACGGGAAAGGCTCTCGTTGGCGGGTGGTCTCGGCACTTCAAAAGAAGGTGGGATAGAATCGACTTGGGATGATTTCGGTTTACAGCACCTGTCTGGGAGAGATCGTGGTGATCAAGTTGTCTAAGATGTGTTGGAATCCCCAATGCCCTTTGTCACAGGACTGTGTTCGCCCTAGAAAGGGCAGCACATGTGAAAGAAATTCCAAAAGCACTGTTTGCGTTGTTGCTACGAAATCCATCTCTGGGAAAAGGAAAGGAATATGGAATGCCAGAACTACGATATATAATCGCAACTTTGAATAATTTTTAGGTCTTCCTAGTTCATAAATTTGGATCCCCGAGTACACGTCGTCTCATCTTGAGTATCGGGGCCCATGACGAGACAATTTGCCTAGATGTTTTGGAGCCCAGTGTTATGATGATTTGCGATAAAGGTGCTAAGGTGAAAATTACAGTTTATAAGGCGAATCTACCAGCCTACCTGTACGAGTCTTCGCACTTATTCGAGAGTATGGGGTCGTAATTTCAAGTAACAGAAGGGGTCGCACTTTCCCTTACACACAAATAAAAAAAACCAGATGTAAGAGGTGAACAGGTCAGTATGCAAGAAATATCTGAAACATAACTACCTAAGTAAGGTACTCCTGGGTAACTGCAAGGATATTATAGAAAGCCCTTCGTTTGGGCTGCGCGGCGACAGAAGATAGGTAGGTACCTTAAGTATTATGGCGAGTTATGTCCCTAGATATCTTAGCTATAAACATCGGCTCCTCGAACACATCGGCAGATGTACGTATTCCTTTTAGCTCCTCGTAATCCTACCGATATATTTTCTGATACTCGTGAATACCCACACAAAAGTGGCACCACTTTGAAGATATCGTTCTGTCTCAGTAACTGAAAGAACCGTTTTGTCTGATTCTCGTTCCTTCCACTTTGGGATTTGAAAGCTTCCAGAGTCTTCCCACTTCCTCTGTCTGAGGAAAGTACCTCTATATATTTAAGTACCTTAATCTGCTATTGCTTTTCCTCCCTCAATTTTATTCACTCGCGTCGCAGCGTCACCGCGTTACCGCGGCAACGCGAGGTTCCCAACACCAGACGTTCAACGCATACGCACTTAGTCTGTCGTCTTCCCTGCCTGCATTCTCCGGGCCTTGAACATTCGAGAAGTACCTTTTTGTTTCGCTGTCTATCTATCCGGTAGCCTTTTTCCGTCAATTTATCCTTATTCTTGAACTTCATCGTCAGACACGCGATCCTAGCTGTGGCACATTTCGCGCGGATAGTGCGCCAAGGACGAAACCGCTCTTAAAATCAATATCAGGGTCAATTCCCCGTCACTCAAATCATGGGTGCATAGTTTCCTCTAATACCAGTTCAATAGGTCTCCGTCATCAAAATGTTTTCATCTCACACAAACGGAGGGCACTTTGGAGGCGGTCAAGGTTGGCCTTCTAAAACACGGTAACAATTTCATCAATCAGAATACCAACGTGACGGCCTCGTCGGGTTCTGGGTCGTCCAGCTCACCAGCCAACGACATTCCTCAGGCCAACCCCGAATTTGATGGCGATCCGACAGGAACAGCCATAGTTGCTTTTGCTTCCACCTTCGAAAATGTGCCTGACTATCAGAGCGCCAGCAACGCATTTAAGCATATAGCCTTCATGCCCGCCTACAGGAAGTGGTCTACGGAAGAGCTGAGGCTCGCAGACTACAACCAGGGACGACAGCCAGGGACTCACCGTCACACCGGCTTTTTTGGTCCCAACAGCGCTCGATCTGTCGTCTCACCTAGCCAGGGAGGGAAAGCTGTTTGGAGGTCAAGTTCCAAAGCTTGAAGGCCATCGTGGCACCGGCCTGTTTGGTACCAACAGCGCTCAGTCTGCCAATGCACCCTGGAGAGGAGGACTGTTCGGAAGTCAGCAGCCAAGTCTTGTTGATCCCTTCACCCCAACTTCGAACTCTTCTCCTACACCTCTTCCGTCTGAGATTACAAACCTTGCCTCTAGCTCTATGGTTCCGTAGACGGTGTCCATTGGAGACTCTCAAGTCGATGTGATTCAGACGACGGAAGAGAAAATCCGCGGCTTAACACGTATTACTGATAGATAAACTGAGAATTTCTCGATGTCATACAAAGAAGTCGCTTGCACTTCAAATGGTATTGCGTCTTTGAAGTTCCTGAAATCGATGGGAGAAAACAGCATCAAGGCCGAAGATATTGGCATCGATGCCGATGGTCATCTTTACATTCTCGGGCAGAGCGATGATGATGGACGCCACTTCCGGGACGACTACATGGCTGCGATGAAGACTCGGGATAGCCACGTGTCGTGTATTTCTCTCGTTGCCAAAACCAACGACTACTTTCGCGCCCAAGTTGAAGCCTCTCGCGGCCCGATCGAGCTTACTCGTCTCAACTTGGCTGCCACGGCTGTAATAGACAAACGCTATTACACGCAACACCTAGCCACATTTGTGTCGGAGTCTGACAACGTTGGCGACACCTTGTATACTCAACTCGGAGCTCTGACTAATGCAAACCTACTGCTACTAGGAAGAAACAACACCCAGAAAACGGAGCACTAGGGGATTGCTGAGAGGCCCCCAAACAGCTGGGGGTCACTGCGCTTGAGACTGACGCCATGAAATCGAAATTACTGAAGGACCAGCTGGATGATTTTTTCCAAATTCTACCAACAAAACCATGCAATGGGAGGCACTTATGGGGCACATCAACGCCATGAAGGCTGCTGCCGAGCGGCATATGGATTTATTCTAGGCTAACGGGAAACCTCTGAACGAGTTGAAGGTTTCACAGTGAAAGAGTCGATGCGAGTCAGAATTGTATGGAAATGGACATTGAGAAAGATGGACGAAGATCATGTCGGGTTGATATGTACAGTAATTGGGGCACAACGCACAGCACACATGTCTCCAGCCCGAGTTCTTTGAGATAGATGGACGTGAGACTAGATTTGCGTGCTTCCCGGAGGAGATATGAAAGTACCTGCAGAAAATACACGCCCTGGAAACAGTTGTATCTGTGGGGTCTGTAGTAAGGTCTTGAGAGATAGTAATTACTGTAGAGGACAATGGAACACTGAAGGTGTTTCCCATTGCAGGATTCTCTCCAAACAATATTTTCGAAGGACACTTCGTTTACCACCAGCTTTCATCGTGCCGGATTATCTCTAACAACACATTTCCCAAACGAGATACATTGTCAACGACCAAATTTCATAGTACCTGGCGTACAAAGAAGAAAGTAACCGCCAAAAGGAAAGTGTGGAATCCCAATGGGACTCCTGCGTTGGACGGGCTGGGAATCGAACCCAGGACCTTTCGCATCACGGATCGTGTTCTGGAAGACGACGAGATGCTAAGCGAACGCTCTACCAACTGAGCTACACGCCCTATGCTTGTTTGATGGATGTGGTGGTTGGAATTGGTGAGGAAATGTTTGTGTGGGTGGTGGATCAGTAGAGGCTTTTTTTTCTTTCTTCTAGGTTTGGTGTTGAGGTGGAGTTGGGCCGAACTGGGTGGGACTGTGACTAGGTATAAGGTAGAGGTACCTTACTGCAACTGTAATTCAAGGACTAAAAAAGGAGATGGGAAATTACTTTGGGTTTGTGGAAATCATGGGATTATCCTTTAACCATGGCAATCGTTATTGCAAACGGTAGTGTTTTTAGGGGGGGGGGGGGGGGGCCAAGCGGGGTTTGTGGCACGCTGACTCCTGAATGTTGTTTTGATCACCAGTCTGCCCCTTGCCCCCTTTTTTTGACAAAACAAGTACAAGTCCTAACGGATACGACTGCTTCTGGCCCATCACCACCACCGTTTTATCTGTTTCCCTTCGATAAAGAACAGACACGTTATGCCAATACCCCGGATTGCATTATGAAGAAGTCTGGAAATAAAACAAATCGGACAGACAGACAGCTTGTCCGGTATCCTTAAGCTCAACTCAGGTTGGCCAACATCATGCAAGACTCAAACCAGCAGCAAGAAGCAAGCAAGTTCAAAACAAAGAGTCAAACAGACTCAACATTTCCCTGTCCGCAGGACTCCTATCACTCCGAATAGAAAAAAGGGACCAACCTTTGCAAAAGGCAGGGTCTAAGACTTTGTCACCTCAGTCCCGCATGATTGGCCGATCCGTGCCCCGGGGAAGACTTCATTAGGATCGTGAAAAAGAGTAAGGGGTTTGATTGTAATCTTAGTGTCACTTGAATGTATCCGAGATCATGGGGAATTCCCGTCCCTTGCCAAAAAATAGACCAAAAAATAATTAGGGGACTATGAGATTTCTTCGGGATCTTGTAGTGAGTGAAACAAAGTGACGTATTCATATCTCAACTAATAAGCCAGGCAAAGATCAGGGTCCTGTTGAGGAACAAGGGGGAAGGGTATCGATAGTCGCCGTGTGAGGTTGCACGTACACATACATCGCGGTCTGTTCAAACAACAACAAAGACGATTCCCATTACCTACCTGGGTTTGCCATGACATAGAGACACGGGGACATGGGAATAGTTGAACGCAACTCGGGAGTCTGCATGTCTTATGTGTCCCTACTTATGTCATTGGGGGTTATCAGTGTTACTGCACAGAAGCTCACGGTTTTCTAGAATGGCGGAAAGACGAGGGTACTCCCAGTTCAGAGCCGCTGCTCTCGGGGTTGACTGGACCCCTGAATATCGATCGTATGTCCAATGTATCTCGATGAAATCGAGGACGACGAGGTGATGGCGACTGAATATGCGGTGAGCTTTACATCCCTAGCCAACCTAGACTTGGTTATAGACCCTGGACGTTTTGATTTCTGTCCTCCCACCCTTTTGTCCGGACTGAATGCTGGAGAGTGCTCAAGACAAGCTGCAGAGGGGGCACTTGGTCGAATTGACATCTAGCAACATGAAGAATGAAGTTCAACACTGAATATGAAAGTATCTGGATATTTCACGTATTCCACTTCACAAACCCTCAAACAGCTACAGCCAGCTTTGACCAACCTGAGGAGTTTGTTGCTCAATGTTTCTACTTTTTCTTCGAAATCCCGGCTTGTTTACATATTTCGGGCATTCTTGTAGAGTCGAGAGATGCAGGTGCACTGCAGACTTCGGACATCTGCCTGCCATCGATTTCCGCCCACCGCCCATCACAGGCAAGGAGGGTCCTGTCAAAACTGCCGCCAGCCGACGGACAGCCTCAGTCCGTGACCTGGTCTTGTCTCCACCAAAACGGTTGGGGGCCGCCCGATCCTGCCTTTGGTCTCAGCAACCATCGATCGAGGCTTTTCTGGATCATATCAACACAAGGCCTCCCTGTCCAAAAAAGATGACCCGGACACCTTATCTTTTTATGTTTTGAGTCCGGCATGTTTTAGCCTGACACGAGATCTCGGCCGGCGGCGGAATAGTCCGGGGAACCCCTACTTGGGAATCCCTTTCAAGGCAGCATAAGTTCGAATAGGCCAACAGCCGCCCCGCTCGCTTGCTCGGCACCGAAACACCGAGTCAGCCGCCCCTGCTGGCGTCAAAGACGACACCTGATCAGCTTACGCGGAGATAGAGAACAGCAATCTCTACACCGCTCTCAGCCACGAGATCTAGCTAGGGCTTATAGAGAGGGGTCCACGGTATGACGTCCCCGAGCGCCGCCGCCGGCGCACATCGTCTGACCAAGACAAGACCAATGGCGGCTGGAGGTGTGTCTCGGATGAGATCCGCTGGAAGAGGGCAAAGGGGGAGAAGCTATTTTTTTCTCACTAATAGAAGGTAGGATCCCGGTGCCCTCATTGGCCCAAAAGCATCAATGGTTCATGTTATGACGACAGCTGAACAGCTCCTTTTGGTTTCGTCCCCAGGCTGCCGTAGCCGCGCCGCGCGTGGGTACTGGGCATGGCCACGTTTTGTCCTCCTGAAAAGGCCAGCCAGCTGACTCGTCGATTTCACGGCCCCGATCCGGTCCGGTGTGTGGCTGGCGGAGCAAAATGGTGCACATCCTATCGCGGGCATTTTCTCTTGGAAGAGGGTGGGCGAGTGAGACATGGCTAGCTCGGTCAAGGGCTGTTGATCTTCCAATGCGCTGGCACGGGTTCGGTTTTTGCATGCGTAGCTAGCGCGGCCGAGGGGATCTCAGTTTTGACACACTAGCCTTGCCATTTCGCTCCGAGGGGTCCAGCTCGCCAGCCAGCCACGACGGGCCTCTTGTTTGTCTTGCGGGTTAGTAATGATACGGTGAGAGGAAGGTTGTCTTGAATGAACGGTGTTCTGCCAATGGACGTGTGATGACATGTGCATCGTTGGGTCTGCAGACTCGGTTGTCTTCGATCGCTGGTTGGCTCTGGTGAGAGAGCGTCGCATTCTGTCCCCTGCCCACCCTCCATCATGTCGAGCCAAGTACCTCGATGTACTCCAAGTGTACTCACATGAGCGAGTTACTCCCCGTCAGCGTCGTCTTATGCCAGATCGATGTGGGTGACGGCACAAAGGCCAAGCCGGACGGCATTAGGCATCTCATGCAAAACCTCGTGGAGCTGTCATCCAGACACAGCAGTGATCGGCAACCTTCGCTCCTTTCGCTGTGGTTATATCATCTCACCCCTGCGGGCATTTGCTCCTGAAAGAAAATAATGTGACGTAAGAGGCGCGCCGTGTCGGGAGCAGAACACCACCCCCCTTTTGGTTTATTTTTGAAATGTCGCGCTGAGAGATGAGAAAGACTCGGGCCTGGAGCGAGCAGAAACTGCTCTGAAAGCTGGTTTGGCCGTCCTTGAATGGTCTTGGCAGCCGGCAATGTCACACACGCACACCCCAAAAACGACAAACAATGGTGGGCCAATTCTTTGCGCACTGGGCTGTGGGCTGAATGGGATCGTCCACCATTTACTTAGGGGGGCTTCCGTGCAATCGGGCCACGATTAAACATGGGTATATATGCATACCAGATATCCTGGTTGGCTATCACGCCCCCGCACTTCTCCCCTCAACTTCATGCGGCTGCTTTGGGGGTCATTGGAACGCTGTTCGGCTTGGAGATCTGGATCTCTGATGTCTCCGATCCAGGTCGTGTTGGAGTCCACCTGGACTTGGACCTGGGCCTGGGCGAGAAGGCGGGGGGGCAGACCAGAGACAACGCAACGCACTCCACCACATCAAACCCCAACTTTGGAATGGTAAGAACGATGAACGACAAGAAAATGGAGGCAAGCACGACCCAGGTGCTCGTGCTCTCCTTCCCCTTGCTTCTCTCCCCTCTCATTGTCTCCACTTCTTGCGCCATGATGGCATGAGTGCTTGTTGCCCATGGCCTGCTCTTCCCTCGACTCGAGGATTTGCGAGCAGGAAGGCGAGCTCTCGGCAAGCATGTCAGGCGAGGCTGCTGTTCTCTCGTCTGACACTATCTTAAGAACCTAACGCGAGTTTTCGTTCAACGCCGGGTCCAGACCCAATGCACCCGACATGGAAGCTTCTTCCTCTACTCCATGCATTTGTAATTCGGCAGGCAATGCCTCAGTCGACTCCGGGAGCACCCTTGCCTGACACATTGTGCAAGCGGGAGTGGTGAGCTGATCTTGCAGGTGGCTGCTGCAGGCCAATAGCAAGGTGAGAGAGTTATTATGGACATGCGCGTCCTGAGAGGGAGCAATCGTTCCTCTCCCTTTCATCTTCTTCCTTACTGGTCCGCATTCGAAACGGCTCCTATCGACGATCCAGTTAAGTCTCATGTTTTCGTGGCTCGCCGTCCCCGCAAGTCCTCGTCAAGGTCACTCAGGCTTTCTGTTAGTTTGGTACGGAATACTTAGGTACCTACCTATCTATCTCAATCGCAAAGTCTTGCCACACAAATGCTCACCGAGATCCAAAATATGACCAGTCTCTTTTGTTGTTTTTGCTTTTTTCCCACCCCGGGATGAGCACGATAATGTGAGAACAAACAGCAATCACTGATTAAGTCGAATTAGTGTCATCTCCGCCGCGTGAAGCGCGCACAAACATTTCCACCATACACATTGACCATTTTTGGACAAGATAGATTTGGCGTCGATCTACGCTTGGGTTCACGGTTCATGGAAGAAGACTGTGCCAGTTGCTGCCCCTTCAGCCTTCCCCCGGATACTTCCTTCCAGAGGGGTAGAAAATAACGACCCCAGTTTTCCTTTTCTTCTTCGCATAGACCGGTCTCAAGCAGACCTTACCGTGCTAGCCCCGCCGAATAGAAACACAGCACATAGCACATGCAAGAATGGAAAGCCGTGCCGTGTTGCCGTGGACAGGTAACAAACCCCACTGACTCGCAGGGTGGTCAACAACGACGAGAACTGGAAAGTGTAAAATGTGAACTGTCACATCACACCACGTTAGATAAGAGTATTATTGACCCTAACCTGCCCGAGGCCGTGAGATGTGTGACCGCTGCAGCCCCCTTTGCTCCTCTCATTTTCACCCCTCTCGTCGAACAGTTCAGGGCCGGGGAGGGCGAGTGACGGGATGCTGCAGCGTCCCGTTACGCCAGCACATAAATTTCGGAGACGGGAGTGGGAGACTGAGTAATTATGATGGGAAACTCGACATCAACACCACCCATCTTGAGAAACACAAGAATATGATGCCAGTCAATTCCCTTCTCTCGCTCTGGCGAAATCGGCGGCTGATAGACGGACGAGAAGCATCCCCCCCCCCCCCAAAAATGCCTCAACCACACACAGCATGTTCAGCTTCAGACTGAACCAAGTTTCCCGAGAGCGGGGAGGAAAGAGAGGGTGTGTGCGTGTGTGTCATCTTGCTGTTCTCTTGTCTCTTACGCCGTTCTCGGGTTTATCATGTCTCTCTCTCATGGTAACACCTCCCCTTCCCATCTTTCAGAATCAGCCGTAGCCAGCAAACAGCAGCAGTTAACCTTGTGTCACCCCTGATTTTCTCCCCTTTCCCTCCTCTTCCCCTCCTGCGACTGCCTTCCGGTAGCTGGAACCACCCCCTTTCGTCTTCCATCCATTCCTACGTCACTTCATCCCGAAGCAAAAAATGGCTGCCAGGTGGCTGATCTCACGATAACTACACAGTATCCAAGTCGACATAGTGTATACTGTTTGGCCAGTTCTTTATCTTTAGGATCAGAAACAAAACCGTAACAAATGACAAGTGACATCTAATATAATAAAATGACCAGTCTCCTCACCTTCCAGCCTAAGCATCAGTAAATCAAACCAACAAGCACAAACAGCAGAAGGGAAAGTGATAAAAACGACTTCCCCCCCCCCCAATTCCGCCCTTTTCTCTCCCTCAAAAAGAGGACCCATGGGGCATACTTCACATTTCCCACCGGACCCGAAAGAAGAATTAAAAAGAAAACAAAAAGAAGACCAGCCTCACTCATCCCTCTTCTTCGGAAAAGAAACATTGTAGATCATAACTAAAACCAGAGTAGTTACCCATTATGGCTTATCCGGGAAAAAAAGACACCAAGAAAAGAAAGAAAAAGATTCTTGCCCAAGCCCAAACAAAAACCCAACAAGTCTTGGCCTTGACCAAATATTGGGCATACCTACTCGCAGACAATCCAGCAGTCAGTCAGTCAGTTCTGCAAGCGAGCCGCCTGCCGAGCCGATAAGTTTCGTTTTGTTCTCGTGCCGGTTCTTTTTCTCCTTTTGCTTTCCGCGGGCCGGGGCCGGGGCTGCAGCGGATAGTAAGCTGTCTTGTCTTTCGTTGCTTTTTTCCCCCTGGGTTTTGGCTGCTTCTTACTTTCCCCTTTCGGTCCAGATATTGGATATTTCTGCGGGTGGACAGGCGGGCGGATGGGGCAACACACTATCACTGGCTCGGATGACCACATTTGATAAGAACCAGAGACACACACACAAACACACACACACACACACACACACACACACACACACACACACACACACACACACACAAACCGGCAGAACACAATGAGGAGAAACCGATACGTAGGTAGAATAAGTGCATCATACACATGTTGTAGTGCACACCATGAGTTGCTTCCGGGCTTGGCTTGATGAAATAAAGCCATGGCTCACCTCAGTCGCTTTCCAATTGACCGGAAAGTGGGATGGAAGTAAGAAGGTTATTATAAGGCTTTTCGTTGGTGAGTCTTCGTTATTGTAAAAAAAGGCAAGCTGTTTTGTTCGTTTGTAAACAATAGTTTCGCCTGTATTTTTGTTACTACTCCGTATCCGTTCCGTTATTTCCAAAATGAGTATCGCCCTGCACATAAAACGCGTTTCCAGCCGTTAAATGACGGGATCCCAAGTCCCCAGCCCCCAATGTGACATACACCGCTCCAGCTTCTAATAAGGCGCTCTTTGCCTCAGAAAGGCAAGACAGGGTAATTTGCAGAGACACACTGTTGCCCATCCCGCAACTAGTCTCAAGCCGGACCTCCTCAATCTAATCTGACACTTGGATATTGTCCAGTTTTCCCTGGACTGTTCCAAACCCAATGGCCTGGAAGCGTGTTCTATAAACTGAAATGTAAAGTGAGGAGAAAGAGAAACTATAACAAGGAAGAAATCAAGACGCCGTGGTAATGCCTTGATGCCGTTCCAACCAGCCAGCCCAGATACCAAACAGAAAGGGGTATATATACAAAATCTTGCTTCGGGTGGCCGCGTTAGGAGAATATGGGACCGATGCAGGGATGGCCCACCAGACACCCCGGGTATTGGAAAACAAAACATTTTTGTCCAAAAAAGAACCGAAAATAGAAAAATCCATTTCGCCTGCTTCTGTTCTGCACATTGAAAGGATGTGGCACCAGAGCATGTATACCCCTTCGCCTGTGCTAGAGACATTGTTAGGAGAAAAAAAAGAAGAAAAAAAAGACTCGTGCAAACATGAGTAGTTGCGGCTGGGCCTAGCAAAGAAACTTGGTGCTGCCTTGAGATGAGATGTCGCCACACCCCTGAATGGCATGGCCGAGGGACGTTCGAGGCTAGTTTCTGTCATCCATTTGCTTCGCGCGCAATGATCTCTGGTCTAACTGGCGTTTGCGTTCCAGCTTGGCATAGTGAAGCCCGCAGGCATTGCAGAGAGTTCTCGCGCCATCAGGGCCACGTCTCCATTCTGGAGTGTCAACTCTGTTGCAGCTATGGCATCGTCCAGGTGGGGCCGCGCGCTGTGTTGCGTGTAAGCCTCGTTTCGCATGAGATGGGCATCCTTTCGCACTACTTACACCGCGCCGTTTCTTCCCATCGCTGCCATACGGGTTCTTCAAGCCTTCGTACATTGGGACATCATCGTCATCGATGACTTTCCGCCCGCCATTTTCTCTGGTTCGTTCTGTGTTCAACCGATTTTGCTGCCGGACAACTTGTCGAATCTTTTCTAGCTTCCTCGTAATAAGAAGCGAGTTGTTGATGAAAATATCTAACTCGTTGTCTGTTGGTAATCTGGACAAAATTGGCTGCGACCCGTGCTGCTCCCGTGCTGCAGCCGTATAACCGTCAGAAAATGCTACCAAGGTTCGTGCCGTGCTGGAAATCTGTGTCTCCATATTAGCTGTGTCCTGGTTGGTAATGCTGCCAGTTGCAATCATCTTACCGACTGCATCAGCTCCTCATAGCCCCTATCATGGCCCCAAGTCTCGTTAGATTCATCCATGCTTGGTTTATGTTCATTCCCACGTGCTAACTCCGCCTCGTCACCATATACAGGCGTTCGTGTCTCAAATGGTGAAGGGAGAGCAGGGGCAGATCTGCTCTGCTGGGGCGAAATCGGATATCCCAGAGGCAACTGCCCAGGGGGTAGCCTTCCGGACTGGCTATAATGCGCTGAATTGGGCTGTGAGGACGGGTGATGATGGCCCGCACTATAGGGAGAGACGTCCAAACGCCTGTTCTCTGCATCGGCTTGCTCCATTTTGACAGGAGGCGACGGGTGTTGGCCGGTGAATGTGTTCAGAGGAGCAGGTATTGGCCTGCTCGCTATGGCAGGTCGTGCTGGGTCTGAGAAGGCTGTGAGGGTGTCGGTTCTCGGATAACCCGTCGTAGGATGTAACGTCCTTGGTGACGGATTCGTGTCTGCCACTACATCTCCATAAGGGCGGGATGGCGCGGATGATGCAAAGGGCGAAGGAAGCCCTTGGCTCGAGGACATTGGAGCTTGTACTGGAGGGGCATAAGACTTCGTCCCTGAGATGATCTCGGATATAGAGGGCAAAGATTGGCGATGATTTGTCTCAGAGCCATCTGAAGTCCTGCGGGAATCGACGGGCGAGATCATTCCTGGGATGCTGGTAGCAGGAGCTGAGTGAGGATAGCCGGAAAAGGAAGAGTGGTGCGAATGGTAGGGACCACTCGGACTCATCAACGCTGCCGTCGCCATGGGGGGCAGTCCTTCCCTGTAGGATGTTTCGATACGTTGTCTGGGCGGTTGTTGTCTTTTATCGGTAGAGTCTTCGCTGTTGTTGGCAGGTGGGTTTCCGCTGGACACAAGACATAAGAGTTAGATCACAAGAGTTTAGACAGACACAATAAAGTGGACGACAGCTGTCGCTGATTCCTGGCAGAGCTGAACAGACACACCTTTGCCTAGCGCCAGAATCGCCCGCATCCATAGCGGGTCTTGTTAGAAGTTTGCTTCAGTTCCTGGACGTAAGCATCTGACTCGATGAAGGCCGGTGAGACGATGTAGGGCGCAGGAGCTGCTACGTTGTTGAGGACGATCACCCAGAGTGGAAGTCTAAGCAGTGCTTATTGACAAGATGGCGGAGTGGCTCTTGTAGGAGAGTTAATTTACACTGACAGCTGCGCCAAAGCAGAGAAGCGGGAAGGGTTTGGATGGCGTGGGGGCTGAAGTACTGTATATTTATTGGCAGAGTCGAGGTCAAGTCAGCGTCCCAGTGGGGAGGGGAGCAATTCTAACTGGATCTGATCGAAGATGGGACGGGGCGATGGTGGCGGGTAGGAAGCAGCAAGCAGCAAGCAACAATGCTGACGGGCTGAGTCCAAGGCCTTGCTGTGCAGCTGTTCCGATCCTTCTCCCTTCAGGGCAGTATCCAAAATTCACACAAGAGACGAGGCCTAGCAGCACCCGAGCGATCTAATAATCCTCAAGGGCGGTGGCAGACCCACGGATTATGTGGACTGGAGGTGGACAGTTGTTGGTGGTGGCGGACGTAGCAGTTTGTGTCCTTTCCCTGCTTTTAATAAGACGACCAGTTGCCGCCTGGGAACATGGGCTAGCGTGGTGTAGCTGCGTCTGGGTGGATGGGTTTTTTGGGGGGGAGGGAGGGGGGGGGGGGGGGGTGGCAGATCGTGAGTGTGGGTCGGCTACGATCCCGCCAAAACGGATTGTGGGAAACTGTAGACAGCTCCAAGACCAGGTACCTCGACCCAGCGTTCCAGCGCCTCGCCCTCCGTATCGTGCCGTGTCTCTAAAAAAAATTTGGCGGGTGGGAAACAGGCCAAGCCCGGTTTGCCCGCCGAAGGAAGCCTGTTCGCCCGCCTGTAAGCTGGCAAATGCGTGTGTGTTCGTGCCGTGTTGATGTCGCAGATCGAGCGAATAAACGTGGAATGGGGGGTCCCCTCGTCGCCGGCGGGGTCCTCGTCCTTGGTTGGCCCGACCCGACCTGGAATGTCTCTCGTGAGCTTCCTAGTGTCGACCCAGAGTGGCAGAGTTTCCCAGCTGCACTTGGCAAGCGCGCGGGCACGAACACACGGGCGTCGGGGGCGTTGGGAGGTGTGTGTGGTCGCTTGTGTGGGTCAGGAACGTGCGGAGAGTCGGGAGCTGGGCGGCAGGTGTGGTTGGGAGGAGAAGGAGGAGACAGATCCCGTGACGTGACAGGCAGCCCTTTTTGTCGCGTCTCGACGAGATAGAGGGCAGCAGTCACAATGCTAAATCGAGTGAGGACTCGGAACAGAGCGCAAGAAGGGAAAGGGAACGGGGAGGGGATCGACCTCCCGAGCGGGCGGCCAGATGCTGTATAAAAAGACGACCGCAGGACAGCTGCAGCACGGCTGGTACCCTAGGTATGGAGGTATGTAGGATGTATGTACAGTACTGCGCACTGCGTTCTGTGTATTCTAGGGGGGTACGGAAAGAGTCAATGGGAGACGAGGGCGGCCTTGTGGCAGCTTGTGCTCGATGTGCCAGTCGAGCGCCGTGGCCGGGATGCACAAGTCGGAGAAATACACCAGTAGAGTCGGGACTTGGACTTGAAACAACGAGAGGGAAGAAAATGGGACGAGCGTTGGGCCTCTCCAACAGCAGAACAAGCGTGAGGGCGGGACCGACGAATGCCTCTATCGAGTCGCTCCTGCCTGCAGCATTCACTGTATGGCAGTATGTATGTACATCCATCCTCTTTACACTACCCGTACTCGTGCTTGCGCTGGGGTACGTGTATACTACGTACCTGTCGGGCGGGTACAAGCGTCCATGCTCTTCTGGTGTCGCCCACCACCTCTGATCCTCGTCCCATCCTCCTATTCATTCCACGACTTCCATGCAATCAATCAGTCAATCAATCAATCAATCAATCAATCAATCAATCAATCAGTCCATCAGTCCATCAGCTGGCATCGGCACTGGGAGCTAACCAAAAAGCCTCGATGGATAGTGTCCCCCCCGCTGTGCTGCTCAATGTTCTGCTATGCCAATCAATGGATGCCATGCTCGTCATGCGAAAAAATACCTGGTACATTGTACATGGACACGTGTACCTCGGAGTACCCAGCGATGGGCTGCCAGTCCCCTCACGCGATCGCATCCCATGGGGCAAGGGTGTGAGATTTGGGTCGAGGGGGCCATCTAGAAAAGTCAGGGAAATGCAGCCCAGATTTCCTGACGAGATTGGCGGCGCGGGTGGGGGACCTTGGTGCGGGAGAGGGGGCACAAATGTCGAGCTAGGTGGGTGCTGGGATAGCTTGGGGTACCGTGGCAGACAAGCGTGGGTACCACTGGGCTGGGGCCTGGGGACCTTGGGCCTGGCGACTGACGATGCTTGGGATTTTGGCTAGCCAGGATCCTGGTACGGACGGGCGGGGGGTTGATGAGCCCGATGCGGTGAGTGCGAGCTTGTCGAGCGACTGTGCTCTAGCGGCCCGGGGAGTCGTAGCGGCCACGCGAGAGGGGATACTTGCATACATGGGTTAAGGAGAGCCACACCGTTTGGGCTGTGGCCGCCGTACTGTGCAGAACGTTGACGGTGGAGTGCAGGCAATCTGCCAACAGACACTGGACACTGGACAGACACACAACAAAGTCGCAGCGACCGACCTCCTCCCCGCCCTGCCGCCCACTGACGTTGGCGATGCGCCGTCAGAGTTGGTAGTCAATCAGTGTACGGGATAGGAAATGCAATCTCGTTGGTTGTGATTAGACAACGTCAACACGTCCCCGCAGACGAGATTGATCTGGCCGCGGATCGGGCGGTGTCTGCGACCCTAGGTCTCCAGTCTCTCGCCTTGTAACCCGCCTTGTTGGATGTCGAGGGCAAGGATACATCATTGGAAGCGCAAAATCAGAGGGCGGGAGTGTTCAGACTTGAAGGCGCCAGGTTCCAACTTCCCGGCCGCTTTTGTTTATGGCTTATCCGGGTACTCAGGAGGCTGAAGCAGCGTTTCTCTGGCAGCGTCCGTCTCGACGCTCCGTGATGGGAGAATGACACCACTTTTGGTTGCTACACGACCTAATCTGTACCTACATAGGATTTAGTGACAAGGGCTTGGGCGGGCTGGGGCCATGCAATCAACGGTGTTTGAGCGGGGCTCCAGTATAGGTAGCTTAGAAGCATGGGATTTAGGCGGCCACTTTCTTTGCCGTGGTGCTTTAACTCTAAAGAGGGACACAAGGGGTGAGAGCCAAAACCGTTCGCCGATTGGGAGTGCAATCAATCGATCTCGTGTAAACGCTTGTATTGGCTTGCACAGGAGATCCTGCCGAGCTGGAAACAACCGCTCAGCCAACCGATGGAGTTACCTCCGGCCTTTGTACCGAGTGCCGTGGGCTTGTTGGCAATCCCCCTTTTCGTCGTAGGGAGTTGGCATTTGGCAACCCGCCTTTCGCCTTCCAGCAATGTTGGCTGTCAACTCCTCAGGACCCCCGACAATGGGGCGGGCTCGAGTCTGTCCCAATACGAAAACTCGGCTTCGCACCGTATTCTAGAAGCTTGGGGGCATGGCTGTAGTGCACACGTGTAGTGTAATTGCGCCCTCCACTGGGGCGCTGGATCGAGATCCGTCACGTTCGCTAGTCGACACTAGTGTGCTCCAGGACCAAGGACCGTTCCAGGGGATTGTTGATCTTTTCCCAAACGACTTCCATCTTTACCAATAAATACAGATGGCGGCCGTGTATTGGAGCTGTGTTTCGCCCATCCAAGAGCTGGTTGTGCACATACCAAGGCTTATCGGATGACGCCTTCGGGGACACTGGCCCCTTACAACTTTCCGAGCGCACCCGCCCTGCCCGCCATCCTTCGCGGAAGGCATCCGGAAAATAACTAAGGCGACGGTGTCGCGAAAGGGTCCAAGTTCGCTCACGTCCAACCCATGCCATGAGGGGCAACGCAACTGAACGGCGTGGGCATGGCAAGCCCCTGCCCGGTCTTGAGAACTCCTCGCTCACCTCATGCGAGGCTCAAGTTCTCGACTGCGTAATAACCACACTTTGAGGAGGTGAAAGAGTAACAAGGACAAGGATAGGATGTCACCCTGCCTCTCTCTGTCACTCGCGGACGAATCGCCTCATGAATCACACGGCAAATGGTGCAGCATCTTGCTTTGTATTACCCACGGCGAATGGCGACACGTTTTGACGAGGTTGTGCAATCTGCCCTGAAAATCTCCCAGAAAAGCCTCGCCGACCAAGTGCAAATGCCGAGATAAGAGGTCTGCGCGTCTGCATCTTGGAATTCGCCTGTCCCGCTCCGTCATCCGCTGCCATGGCACCGAGTGCCATTGAAGATGGAGCACGTCGTTTCCAGATATGGACGTTAGCTCCGATTCAGACAAGATACTGACCCCTGCTTGAATTTGACAATGTCTCCCACCACCATTGAGATGGTAAAAAGCATGGACCTAGACCGCGTTTAGTTTCTCAGGTCAATCCATCCAACGCTCCTCCAAATCTCCGGCTTCCTCAAGCACAGGGTCTTACCGGCCATCGCTCGCCGAGGTGGAACAGAAACTGTCGGTAGTTGAGGCGCCGCGTGGCTCAAGATGTGATTCGCACGGTCACGCGCCGCTTGGTGGCCCAATTGAAAAAGTGAATGAAAATGGAGCATCGCCGACCACGGGGCGGGTCATCCAGGACAAAGCAAGCCCAATGAAACAGATATTCGTCAACAAATGTTTGCTCCTCGAGTTGCGGGATGTTGTATCTGGGCCGTCCCCAGCCAAGCCTCCGATTCCACGGCAGAGGCAGGGGTTGGATGAGATGGGACTCGAGAGCGGAGCCAATTTTTGACGCATGCGAGTGCTCTGTGAGGTTTGGGAGGGTTCCATCGTCTCGCTAATCGAACGTCGAACGGTCGTATCGGACGGGCTGGAGCCTGGGGGCCTTTCTGTCGAGGTAAAGGGGACAGATCCGAGAGTGCCAGGCGGGAACCCACTGGCAGGTTCGCAAGGGAAACAGGACAGGACAACCGAAGGTTGCCAATGCCCAAGGAATGATGGCTAAGAATAACGCACTTCATGCAATGGAATAGGGAATACCGGCGCACTGTCCCTTCCTCTAAATGTTTGTTGTCGACGACAGCGATGGCAGCTTCCCCGCTCGCGGACTTCCATGCCAGCCAACAAATCCGTGGGAACCTGGAGAATCGACAAGTCCCCGACCAGGAAGGACTGTTGGTGGGCACAAACCAATCGATCGCAGATTCCTCGGTGTTCCGAACAACCTACCTTGCCTGCCTAGATCCGGTAAGAGAGACACAGAAAAGGGGGGGATGATCAGGTCCAATGCTCATGCCGATCGTGCGGGCCCATCACCATCCTATCTTTGGAGATCCCAGTGGATCAGAAACAAACTCATCTGCGGATGAGCGCAGTGATTGGCATCAGCTCCAGGACAAGTGTGAGTGATATCGGAAGGGCCATCGCTGCTGTAACCATCGAACAGGGAGTTCGGCAAATTTCAAAAGGGCACCTGTTCCGTCCGGCCTGACGTGTCGATACGTGTTGATGAAACGCTCTGGGGCACGACAATACCACCATACGAATGATCAGTACCGTGCAGATGCCCAAAGTGGTCTTTATGGGACGGTCATGGGCGTTCAGTTGAGCAGGTGAGGTGCAGCGTGCCAGAGCCAGACACTCGATGTGACCCAGCGGCCTCGGCGCAACCCCCCGCCAATTCCATTGGCTCGTAGGACAGGCAAGGCCCGCTTGCCAGCACTGGGACACCGGGGGCATCACACTGCGCACAGTGAACGAAGGAAGGTGTCTGTTCCCCATGTTTGGGTCGCAATAGCCGCTGCATGACGATGCTCAATGCGCGGTCACGGCTTCCTGCCAGGTCAAAAGGATGTGATTGTTTCCGAAGAACTCCATGGCGGGGTCAGATGTCCATTATTTCTTTCACCGTCGATCCAAGGCTCTTGCCCAATGCCGCTTTGTAACAACTGTTTCCGAGCCTCTCTAAAATGCCACTCATTCTTAGCTGACGCAATAGAGGGTCTTTTAAGGTTAGTTCCTTCTCGCGCCTCTCGGGTTTTGACATGGGCGTACGGAAGAATATTAGGTGAGTAGAGGTGGGCACTTCCACTATAATCCGTTCCCAGCCCTCTCATCAACTCGAGATGTGGTACAAAGTACGGATACGTATGCAACAAATGGGATATGGTAGCAATGAAAATGACAGTACGATGCATGTCTTAGCTCCGAATTAGGGAAGGTGGGCCAGCAGCAAATAAGATCCGAGAGAGGGCAATCAATCTGGAATCTCTGGGTCGAACCACAATCCCAAGATGAGCGGGCATCATCATTTCGGGAGCGAAGTGTTCTCTGTCAATTCCACATTGTTCTAGGGCGAAGCCACATGTGCAGTAACCACCGTCCTAAAAATATGCGGCTGGCCCCGGTTGATGCAATTTGCAAAGAAGTGCTGCCGCACACAGTACGAAACACACCGTCCGGCCGCCCTGCTCTTCCTTCTTGAAACTTCAACCTCGGTCTGCTCCTGCCTGGGGTATAGACCTTCGATATTAAGTTTGCCTACCTAGGCATTAACTGGGATTGATTTTTGGAGGATTGGATGGCCGATCATGTTTCGTCACATTGCACCAAGATGCATCAGATCACCAACGACGCCCTAAGGCGGCGCGTTGTCAAACGCAAACACCATGTTCCAACGAGCAGAGCCACAAGGCCGCCTGAGCTCCCACGGCTCCCAAGGCAGAGCAATTCGGTTTCCAAGGCTTAACTTAACAAGCGTGGAAGCCAACCGCTAAGCTAAAGCAGACCCACCGCGGGGACAGAACCTTGGAACCGGTTGACGGAAGACCATCCGCCTCCAAAACCACGCAGCTTGGGACCGTGGAGAGCGAATCACAGTCAGGCTGCCAGAATGGGCATCAGAGCGTGTTTGCCGACGTCCTAAACTTTTTTACACGATATTGGTTTGATTCTCTTCAGCCGGACGTGCTTGTCATCCGCCACCCATACCTCCCACTTACTGCCGAGGAGCACTGGGCGTTAGAGCACACTTCCTGCTGGGTGGAATTTATTCCGCTCAGGTGGATGGATGGACGCCATAGCTTATTGACACTTTCCCCACCGCTGACCAAAAAATGCTTAACATCACACATTTATCAATATTGCTAGGAAAAGGATGTGGAGCTCTTCCACGCCGTTTCACCATGCTGACATTGCATTACCCCTTCGTGGACCATTACCTTGTTTTGCGCTTGGATCCTTTGGAGCGATCGACAAAAGAACAATCGATGCGGCCCGGCAGTTCACACCTCAGCCAGCCGGCTCCCGATCCGTGAGTGTCTGAGCCCGGATGAAGAAGACGACGAGGGCGCGGTTAACGCGTTTTGATATACAAATGCCCAGGGACTCGGTCTGACCACTCTATTGATCCCCTCTGCCAGAACTTTCAAGCCTTGTCACTATATGCCCGAGCTTCTGTCAACTCCGAACGCAAAGGTTGTCGCCAAGCTTCCAGCGATTCGAGTCCCGCAAAACACATTGACCACACCCTGCCCTTTCTCTCTTCCTCAATGGCAGCCTGAGAGGTGATGGCAGGGTTGATAGCATCCTGGTCACCGCCACCCCTGCCCCAGAATATTGACTGATGAACCTGTCGGGGCGAACTCGATTGGGAATGGTTTCATTACAAGCAAACACCCACCCAAGGAACGCGAACAGGGCAAGCATTTCCCCATCTTGCTGTCATTGGCTACGGGGCCATGGCTGTGGGACAAAATCAGGCGATGTTTGCAGCGAACAACGCTCACAACTTTCCCTCTGGGGTTGTTCGGGACGGGTCGGGTCCCTGATGTTGCCCTGGTCACAGCTCCTGCGCCATCTGCTTTCGGCATTTGCCCCTCCTCACTCACCATTGCTCAAGTTCGACCAGATCCTGCACAGTGGAAGGCTGGTGACTGTCCCTGGTTCCTGCTGTTTTATCTTTGGAGGACGGAAAGGCAACCGTGTTCGTGTTACGGCACCATTTACTTACCGGTGCTCCCCACAGCCTCACTGTTCTCGAGTCTCGGTTATAGAGACTAGAGAGGGATGAGGAGGCTCAGGCGGATACGCAGCTTACCTTGTCGGAAGACGGGCGTGGCAGCGCTGTCATCTGCAGTCGAGGATAGGCTGCAGCTCAGCATTGGCCCTGCATCCGAGCATCAATTTGTCTGATCCATACGGGTAATCCCCGCATGACCAGATCCCGTCCAATGTTTTTAATGCTGCCCCTGCTCACTGCCACCTGCAACTTCAAGTTCCATTCTCGGGGGAAGAGGCGCCAAATTCTAGTAAACCCTGCCAGAGCCATGGTCATGCAGCGGCTACGGGCAGCTTCGTCAGTGGGTGTCAGCTGCAGGGTTGACAGTGTCAATGAGTGCAATCTCTCTAACTTTCTCTTATGCGGGTGTGAGACTGCGTCATCTTGGATCTGATAAGTTGCACTCCCCCCCGTTTCTTAGCTAGCTGCCTCTCTGCTGCAAACCGAAAGCCCCGAAATATCCTTCTCACGCGTCACCAAGACTGTGCAAATATCGGGGGGGCAGTCATCCATCCGTCGTCGCAGAGCCGTTGGGAAGTCCGAACTGGTGGACCGCGAGGACTATTTCAGTGCTGACGGGCGCTTTTCGATCGATCTGACGTTTGGCCTGCAGGCTCTGGCCCAAACACACACCATTGGATGTTGCTTATCCTTCGTATCCGGGCTGCTAAAATGTCCGGAAGACAACAAGCTATTTGGCTCACGGTGTTGTAACTTGTGGTTCAAGCTCGGTGACTCTTGATCCAACAGTGCACCGATGGCACAGCGGCATCCGAAGCACAAGCACAGTGTTCTTGAGCCATCACACCTCCCTCTCATGTTCCTCACGTGTAATATTGGGCACCGGCGGCACCGTATATCAGCCTAAACACGAGATGCAGGCGGGAGAGGTGCTATCAGCTTGGTTCACCACCCTATCCGATCTCCTGCCCCTGGGTCTGGTCCCCCCGCCAATATCCTTGCGGTTCCGATCGTTTTGCTATGGAGCATTTCAGATCTGCTCTGCCTCCAGAGCGGTTGGGGATTGCATTGATTAACTGCATGAAGCCCCGCTCATCCATACTCTGGGTTTACTCCGACTCGTGGGCAATGTCTTGGGTGATCTAAGTTTATTTGACCTAGCTCTCAACGCCCATTCACGGGCGTCTTACATATCAAATCACGCACCTTTGGGAGGACGGGGAGCATGGGACCAGAGCCGTTGATCATGAGACTCAGATGATAAAAGCCCGGTGTTGCTGCCAGGAAGTGGACAAGACTGCGCATGGAACAGGATCAGCAGCTCCGTGGCAAGCTCAACAATGCAAGCGAATGGATTCATGTTCTCGTTCCGAGAGGAGAACAGCAGGCTCATGTCGTTCCCGCCGTCAGATCCGGTCTGCCGATGTGGAACGACGCACAACGCCTGGATTAACAGGGAAGCCGCGGGGAATTTTATTATGGACGCGCAAGCGAGCATGAACCTAGCTGGTGCTGCTTGTCATCAGAGTCTGTGTCTATAAACGTCAGCAAGGTCATGTGGGAACTACGAATATAGAGTCGGCAACCAGCATGATAGAGCATCAGCCAAACCTTTATTCAACGTCGATATCTCTTTCGCCGTGCTGGCGGAGGCCGCGGGCACCTGGAGCAGCACAACGGCAAGTCAAGTGATCGGCTGCTAGTACTTTGTACAGCTCGGTTGGGAATTCTATGGTTTTCTTGTCCTTGGTTACATTATTCGCTTCACAGGTCCGGATTCGCTTCCTACGTTTCTCAGCAACATGTGTCCCTCAGCGACGCTATCTGGCCAGTTCCGAGTGCGAGGTTCCCCCAGATCCCGCGGTCGTCTGTTGTAACGAAATCCATTTTCGTGATAGTCCATGGGTCCGGGGGGAGTGCACGCATACCGACAGC
The DNA here is from genome assembly GCA_033439775.1 of Podospora didyma. NCBI lineage: Eukaryota > Fungi > Ascomycota > Sordariomycetes > Sordariales > Podosporaceae > Podospora > Podospora didyma. The sequence goes on along the minus strand of JAULSW010000006.1, from coordinate 1,223,293 downwards.
GCTATTAGGTTTGTGGTGTTTGAGCTGCGGTCGGTATTCGAACAACATCACGTCTAATAGTCCTCCTTGGCAGCCCAGTCACACCGGTCAGATCTAAAACGTAAAGATAACGATGATCCGTTTTCACTCCTTTCAGCCTATCTATCTAATATTGCTACTGGCCAGTGGCGTCGTTTCCTTTTCCTTCTTTTTGTTTGCTGTCTCTCTCCTCCCTTAGCACACACGAAGTTGCAAGCCCCAGTTTCATGTTCAACCTAGCCCCCAACAGTCACACACCATATGCACGACGAGTCACAATTCCCATCTGATCATCAGATCAACCCGATCGCCACAGCCTCGCAACACGCAATCCGTACAGTGCGCGAAAGGGACAAGCAGACAGCTGGGCGGCCATTTGATTTATTTTTCGGTCTTGGTTTTTTTTACCCCTTTTTCAGGGGGACTGTACAGCAGTGCCCGGACCCGACACATCCGAATCCTAGGCCAACGAAGACATCATTTGTTATTATGAGAACTGATCAGTCGCTTTGAAAGGCACTCGACGCGTACAAAGTGATGAGATATTGGCTCCCTTCCGTGCCATGGGATTTCAAGACAATGTGTCTTTTGCTTGGCTTTCTTTTCTTATGATATTTTGTGGTGTGCTTTATGACAGGGTAATTTATGCATTTCATGAACCCGATCGATGGCCATAATGGTTGGTTACTTCTTTTCCGTGTTTCCTTTCTTCTTTTCCTTGACAGAGGGTGCGGAATACAGCACACGAAGGCGCCCTCTCGAGTTCATTATGATATTTTGAGAACAAGGGGGTTTGACACAGAGAAAGCCGGTGAGCGCCACTTCCCCCTCTCTTGACTCCGCCCCTTTTGGTGTCGCGCTTAACTTGCCCTGGGAAAGTTAGCTTTCTTTGCTTTTTCTGTCACGCCTGCATCCGTACATGCAGCATGAAGCCGGGACCGCTCATCATTGCCTTCTTTTATTGCCTTTTTGCTTTTCTTTTTCCTTTTCCGTCTCTGCCGAGCCATGCACTAACTTCAGGACCCGAGCGTTGGAAATACGGGTTCCGATGGGGGGCCGGACCGCCCCTTGAGCTGCTCGAAGTGTTCCCTTGTTAAGAGTTTTCCTGGGCACATCCCCCTCGTTCATCACAATCGACGGATGTTGGTGCCAAGAGAAGGAGACGAGTTACTGCACGCTAACTCAAGCTAAGATGGTGCAGAAGGCTGTTTCCTTTTCCTGCGAATTCGTTGGCTGTCTAGAACGACAGAGGCACCATGACGAAGACAAGCTAGTGGACTGTGCAAACAAGCCTGGATCAGCCCCAAGCTCTTGTCTCCCCCGCCCCTGTGGCGCGTCCAAATCCCGGCCATGGACGCGATGGAGGCGTGCCGTTCTTTCCCGAATACTGGACTCATCTTTACGTGGGGGCATGAGTGGTGGACGGTTTATCGCTAAACCGTCTTGACCCCCTCAGTTGTTCGAGTTCGTGGACGGATAGTATTATGTACATGCATGCATCGGTATGCATATTCTAGCTGGCTGAGACATCGGCCGCATGAGCCTCTCGCCCTGGGTACATCCAGCCGGTCCCCCGCCCCGACGCCGCTACCACTGACTGACTGCCATCAGTGTGGAATCCGCTTGTTCTCAAGTGAGGAGACCGGAGGAGGAGGGCGAGGAAGTATTGAGAACGAACGGCTGATAAGGGAGACATTCCGTTTCTCTTCCTGTTCTTCTTCTTCTTCTTCTTCTTCCCGCACTTGCCACCAGATAGCCCGTGACGAGGATCCCTTTGATGGATGGGAAACTGTCTCTGTTGGAGGGAGCAAGCGAGTGTGGTGGGCTGGGCGGAAGCCGTCCTTGGCTTTCGAATATGTCAGAAGCTTGCCAGAGAAGGCGGGACAAGGTAGGCTTTCCGGCCATTTCCCCTCCCTTCCACCTCCCTGGCTGTATGCATGGGGTATGTAGTGTAGAAAGTGGGCGGGCTGGCTGGCTGCTGTCAGCCCGTTGTGGCGAAATATTGCGTACTATACAGAGCCATGCATAGTGAGGTGACAAGTCTGTTTTGTTGCAGATCGGGTATAGTTGGCGAACTGATAAGGGAAGGGGTAAAAAGCAATAGTTGCGTTTTCTTTTCTTGGGTGCCCTCTACATACTTGTCTACATCGCGAGAAGGGTGCGAGAGCTGTTCGAACTTGCAGGCATGCGTGGTATGGCTTCTGCTCTCAAGGATAGGTAGTAACTGTTAGGCTTGGGTCCCAGCTTGGTATATTACCCGTGCCTTGCTAGCTGGAGAAAAGACTCTATTCCATACCTCCCCTCGAGCTATCCAGGCTTTCTTTTTAGCCTTGCGGTCGCCGCTGTCAGTTTAGAAGTGTGAAGGGTAGGCAGCAAAGAACAACTGACTTGTGAGTATATGCGATACTACGACGCACAGATGCGGAGGAGTAAACAGGGCCAACTGCGTTGGGGAATATGCAGTTTTCCAAGTTACCTGGTTATTAGCTGGTCTCCTGACCTGTAGCTTTCGTCTGTGGGGAAGACCGGGCTCGTTTGCTGTCTTGCCTTTCCAAGAGGATCGATCGACTGAGTGACTGGGATTGGGATTGGATCGGGACTGGGGGGCATTTGGTCAGATGCTATGTTCGTTTTGGGTCAGCCGTAATGCCTCTCTAGTGACTACTGTCCGTCTGTTTATCTGACTGGGTGGCTGGCTGGCTGGCTCCCCTGAATCCCTTGGTCGGTTTCTTTGTGATAAGTGTTGATCATAACCTGAACCTCCAAGGCGAATAGGCTTCTCCTGTATTGTTGAAGGAGTTTATTTGTTGAGGATGGACGCATTAGCATTTTAACTTCTCTTCCGTCACTTGTAGACATACCTTAGAGGGTGAACCTGTATTCAGTTCAAGCGAGTAGGTAGTAGCCAGCCTAGATGCTAAACTATCCTAATTATGTGAACAGTGGAGCTCACTACCTCGTGGGAAACGTGAACCAAAGCGAATGGACTTTCTTATCAAAGCGATGAATTGCCTCCCTAACACACTCTCAATACTGCCGACAGTATGCAGTTATCGTTATAGTGAAGTTAGAGTACACAATAACGTGTGAACTACCAAGGGCCAGAAGAATCTCGAACGAAATGGGATGCTTATGTCGACTGCTTATTATTTTGGTGCAAACGAAGCAACGCAACAAACTAAACTACGCCATCGAGCACTATGTATATCAATCTCTTCCGTGTAAATACAACTTGGGTAGTGGGTGACTTGACGGAAATCCGAGTGTATATATATTGTACTGACAGTCCTAGGATAATATAAATCCTTGTTCAATACCTAGCATCTCACACTTTAGATAATGTTTAGGAACATAAATATTACATTTGTTGAGCCATTGCCTTACGAGAGATTTGTTGGTTTCGGTCTTACGTCCTGTTTTGGATGCATTTTTTACCTCCATCCCTGGTGGAGGCTTATTGTGCCCTCCCCAAAGCAGCCCTGCGGAAGGGTAATTATTATACATTATCACGTTTGCGACGTCAAAGAAACGAACAATAAGTCTACGAGAAGTTGATTGTCTATTGGCGATGGGTGTTCTCTGGGCTGAACTATCTATCCCCATTTTTGGTTTTCTCCTTTTCGTGTTGGCCCAAAGATGTAGAGCAAGTTCTAAATCGCTCGAAAGTTATTATCCTCTAAGGCAACTCTTTAAGTGACTCGGCTGAGAAAATCTATTCCCTAGTCATAGGCAACGTAGGGTTGGGGTCCTTTGTCATGTGTACTGTGGTGTGTGTTTTCATGTGCGTTGTATTGCGGTGATACGTGGTTTGCTACGTTTTGTAGATGTGTTGTAGTCTGCCTATTGCTATCTGTGAAGCTGCAAGAGCGATAAAGTGCCAGGATGCCGTCCATGTCCAGATGCCGCAAAACAAGAGGACCCCCAATCACTGGACGTCTTGTGTTGTCGAAAGCGCATGTATCGAGACCTTTTGGGGGAAGGGGGGTTGTGCAAGGAAAGGGTAAAAAGCAGGGAAGACGGTGCTTTCTGGCCAGTCCGAATTCTCCATCCAGCGTATATGCCACTCGCCGAATCTGGACACAATACTTCAGGATAAAAACCGTTCGCGATAGGCCTCAATGGCGTCCACCAAGACAAGAGTATATCCCAATTGTCTGTTCACCCTCTTCTTGAGGTCAATAAGCAAGTCCGGCAAGCAGTTGAGTTCACTATACTTCGACTTGGACAAGATTTTGTTCATTCCAGGATGGCTAGTCTCGGAACTATACCCGCAATCATCCAGGACGTCGATGAGTGCCTCCCATCTCGTCTCAGAGAGCTTGCCTTTCCCTAGGGCAACATTTGCATGACCTAACTGGGAAGACGCATTGACTAATCCGTCAACCACCTGGGAACAATACGATATGATGTTTTGCAAGTTGGTGTCACTGAAGGTTGCGTCGTCTCCCGTTTGGTCTAGAAGCTTAAAGTTGAGCCCGAAATTTCGGCCTATACTGGCCATAACCTCGTCTGAGTCGATATAGCCATCCATGTATTGCAGAATGATGCGTCTCGCTTCTTGCGCAGCCAGATCTCTCGCCGTCTTGATACCATCCAAAGCCTCCTCGTATTTATGGGTGAAGTTGAGTTTAGGGTCGTCCGATGATTCCCTCACGAAGAGACGGCCGCATTGGTCGATACCTATGTCGCCTTCTTCGATTTTCCCGGATTTCATCGCCCAGAGAACTTGCAGAGATCCCACGGCGTTCGACAGCATGGTCTCGCGTTTGATATTTCCAGATCGTCTCCTGTCTCTTTTCTTCTCTGTTCATCTTCTTTCTGCATTGTGTCTTTTATCAAGTAATGGATCTTGCTTCTCTGCGCTTCGAGATTCTCATCTGCTGCATCTCCATGGCTTAGCTTCTTGGTGGCTGACATAGGTGTGGAGATAGAGATGCTTTCGATATTAGAAAAGACCCGTTGTGATGGTACAAAGGCCTGCTGAGGATTCTAATGAGGACTACTAAGGATAGAAAGGCCTCAAGCGTTGATGGATTTTGCCAGTCGTATTATTGTCCACCAGGCAAGAAGTGGTAAACTGAAGCTTCAGAATTGTTCTTGGCCCGACTTTGATTTTCGGTATCAATTTCGGTAACCGGAATGAACGAGTATGTTTCCTGCGGCGGCACGACCGAGTTGTTTCGCGAGGAGAGGAAGGGAAAATAATGGGCGTGGAACGCAGAGAGATGCTCGCGAGTATACGATCTCGAGCGGAAGGAATAATTGCCTGAAGGACCTCTCGAGAAGAGCGAAGCGCAGAAGACGAGACCTCGAAGAACGGTGCTTCTCGTCTTTTGGCAATTGGGATAAGAGGACGAAGAGAAGTGATCTGCCTGCGTGGAAAGGGAGGAATACGGAAATATGTAGATGGCGAGAGATGGCGGGGGGTGTGTAATATATAGCCCGAGAGGAAGGTACACCCCGAGGTATGATAGATAAACCGATATCATTAGGCAAACCAAAGTTGAGAAATCGGGTGTTGCGTAATGACGAGAGAGTTTAAGAGAGGTAGCTAGCGACTTGTCTAGAATATTCGATATCCAAGATCGGACGGCAGAGAAAAAAAGGTAGAACTCTAGTGATATTTACAGAAGAACATTTCTACACTTACTCTACAGTTGCACGTATCCATAAGTTCCTACACAGCTGTTTATACCTCAAAAATCTCACCAACACCCTCACCACCACCCCTTCTGCTCTCCACCAGGTCCAATCTCCAGCCCTCCCAGTTCTTCAGCCCCCTCTTGATGTCCTTGATGCGCTCGATCCGCTTCTTCTGCTCCTCTTCGTGAGCGAGGCGGAAGGCATCCTCATCAAACTCCATGTCGTCGTCATCGAGCAACTCGTCGTGGTGTTGTTGAGTGCTCGTGCCGCCAGTGAGGGCGTTGAATCCACTGGTAAACAAATCACCTAGTCCCCCGGCCGCCTTCCGCTGTGGAGGCGAAAGTACACCGCTGCCGAGATCCACATTTTCGAATCGGCTGCTAGGAGTGTCGTCGGGGCCGACCTGCAGCTCCTTCCGCCGTTCGTGCCAGATGCCCCTACGGAGATCTGTATTCTCGGACTCGAGCTCGCGCAATCGCTTCCCCAGTCGTAGTCGCTCCTCGTTCTCAAGCTCGTCCACGCCCTCGTCATCACCGCCGCCATCAGCAGCATCCTTCTTCCTTAGCCGCAGATTATCAGCTTCAACCTTCTCAACCTTCTCCCGCAGCTCGTTGATCTCCTTTTCTGCGCGCTCCTTGTCCTTTCGCAGGGCCTGCGCCCTGCCGTCCTGCTCCTTGTGAAGTGTCGTTAGGGTAGCAACCTTCTTCTCCAGCGCCTCAACCTTCCTGGCCAGCTCATCTCGCGCCGCGCCGACCTCGCCTGACTCCCGTTCCAGGGCCCGCAGTTTTGTCTCGGCCGACATGCGCTCCGATCCCTCCTTGACAGCTTTCTCTGACGTCCGTTCTAAATTGCGCTTCAGGTCACCGAGTTCTCGTTGCGCCAGAGCAGCTGCCCTTTCTGCACGCGCCAGCTTTTCTTCGAGCGCAGTGATCTGCTCCGATGGAGTCGAGGCTGAAACAGACAAACGCTCGACCTGGGCGCGTAGGCGCGAGATCTCCAGCTCCATGTTCTCGATGGTAGCCGACTTAGACTGCAGCTGTGCCTCGAGCTCGGTCGACGGTGGGGTCGACATGGAGAGGGACGGGGACGAGCCGTGACGGCCGGTGCCTGCTCCTGCGCGCGAGAGTTGCGACTGCAACTGTGCATTCTGCCGTTGCAGAGCTGCGAGCTCGTTTCTCTGTAAGGCCCCATTGTCAGCAAATGTGAGATATGCATGGAAAAGCAACGGGAAAAGGACTTACGAGCTTATCTCCCTGCTGGTCAGCGCTGCCCGCCTTCCTGCCCGCGTCTCCATCAGCCTCTCGCAAATCAGCCAGCTCCTCCTCAGCCTTCTGCCACCGCTTCTCAGTGTCCGCAGCCTCTTTGGCCAAGCGTTTGTTCTCCCTCTCCAGCTCCTCTATCCGCGTGACATGCTTCCGGTAGATATCTGGCGCGGTCTCGCCCTCTGGGCTGAACAGGGTTGGTGACAGCGGGCCCGAGATGGATCCATGCCTGAATGACGTCGATCGAGCTTTAGACTGCTGGGCCAGCGAGGGCGCTGTCGCATTTGGGGCTGGAGAGCCCGGCTTTGACGTCTGTTCGTCCTCGTCGGCGGCAGGAGGGCCTTGCTCTTCTACTGTTTCGGTTTCCTGGGGGCCAGATGCTGATGCATCGGGGGCGGCTGTCGCATCTTCCTTTTTGCTGGTAGTGCCGGCCTTCTTCGCTTTTGCCTTTTTCATTTGCTCAACCTTAAGGTAGACGGCATGGTAAGTATGTGCCTCATTGGCCCAGGAGTGGTGAGAGCTGCAGGCTTACTCTCTTCTTAGCTGCCGCCAGCTTCTCGGCCTTAGCCTTGTCCTCGTCCGCCATTGTGAACGAGTGGGCAAAATAGTATTGCGACGTGTAATTAAGCTAGATGCAGCTTAAGTAGCGGTTTGAGGCGAATGATGGGTTGATCGTGAGTGTTTATTACTGGTAAGTGGTGCTGAGGAATGGTGTTGGCCGCTGTCATTTACAGCTCGCCGCAACAGCGAGGTGGCATTAGGACGCGGCGGCGTTGAAATTGGGCAGGGGTTGCCCAGTGCGTGCTGCAGACCCCTGTAAGCCACAGGGGTGCTTGGGTTGACAAGAGTGACGACACATGCAGAGTCCCAGTCTGGGGGACTGACTGAATGATCCTTGAGAGCTTCAACTAAACTCTACAGCCTGCTGCACTCAGCAAATACCATACATACCTGGTACTCTTTGAATTATGAAAACCACAGCGAACCCATAGCAAACCAAAATCAGTTAATCTCTTTTTGCGGCAACAAAGCAACCCAATCCCTTCTTCATGCCCTTCCACGCCAGTCTGACCTCATTGTACCCAACCGTCCCAACTGACACAACACCAACACCAACACTAACACCAACACTAACACCAACACTAACACCAATTACTACGTACTTCCATCTCTAGTCTGACATAGCCTACTTTCATCTCATATCATGTATATACATACCCCTTTCCGTCCCATCATCCCCTGATTTATTCCATCCCCTCTCGATTCGTACACTTACATATATACTATACCTTATACATCAAAGCTACGCGCAACCATGGCGTCCATGCCGCTCGAACACCCCTCTCTCTCAACATACCTAGCTGACAGTGCACTCACTCCCATAATATCGTCGTCGTCAGCAACAAATCCTTCCTCCTCGTCTTCGTCTTCCTTGATCTCCTCCTCTCCTACCAAAACAAATCCCAACAACAACAACAACAACAACAACAACAACAACAACAACAACAACAACAACAACAACAACAACAACAACAACAACAACAACAACAACACCACCACCCAGTCATCATCCCACCACTACCACAACCCCCCCAAACCAAAGCAAAGCAGCATCCCTCGCAATCCTAGCCAACACTGCCCTGGCCGCCCAGACCACCGCTTTGCGACTCGGCCTAGGCACCCTGATCCGGATGATGATAGAGACCGGGGGCCCTGTTATCTTCAACTCTTTCCTTCACTTTCAACAGCATCACCTTCTGGCAACAAACATTTCACTCAGGAAAAATGGCGAGATCCATGAAATTGCCAGTGATATTTCAACTGAACAACTGTCATTAGATACACCATCGCTAGTTGCCATCGTGGTCGCACCCGACGCTTCGCACACTGCTGAGGCGCGGCAGGCTGTTACAAAACTCGAGTGTGTCGGGCATCAACTTCAACTTGCCTGGTTCGAGGAGGAGCAGTTGCTCCAGCGTAACCAGAGACAGTTGCAAGAAGATGTGGCAACGGGCTAACTGACCCATTCATTATCACCAAACATACGCCAGTCAAATACCAATGAACTTCCAAAATACGACACAAGCTTTCTATTTTGCTTCTTCATAACCCAGAGGCTGTTCATAATATCAATAAGTTGTCACCATATATATCCTTCCTTCGGACGGGCTCTCTTTTTATACCACGTATCCGATCCATTTCAATAGCCGTATCAAACGACCCGGCTTAACCTTCACCCAGCCACGCAAAAACGCATCAAACGGGAGAAACCTGCCAAACACACACGCCTCTTTAAATGATCTGCTCGAAAGCACGGTTGATGGGCGACCGGATGTTGGGAACGTCCTTCCAGAAGTTGACGGTGGCCACTGCGCGCTTGGCAATGCCCTCAGGGGTGAACTCGAACTTCTAAAAAGTAGCAGAGTTGTTAGCAGGGGACAACTATTGTGGCGGGCATCATTGTAACTTGCCTTGTAAACATCTAGATAGGCACCCGAAGCACCGAAGCGGTTCAGGCCGAACTGCTCGTGGGTATACCTCTCCCAGCCCATTGTGCTCATGACCTCGACAGACAGAGATGGAATGCCGTCGGGCAGAACGCTCAAACGGTAATCCTTGGGCTGGGCATCGAACACCTCGAAGCAAGGAATGGAGACAACACGGGCCTTTATGTTGTGCTTCTCGGCCAGCTCCTTAACGGCGTCCACGCAGATGCAGACCTCAGAGCCAGTAGACACCAGAGTGACGTCGGCGCCCTCCTGCTCGTGAAGCACGTACCCACCTTTGATGCCCTTGTCAATCACGGAGCCCTCGAGCTGGGGAAGGTTCTGGCGAGACAGAGCAATAATGCTGGGGGTGTGCTTGGAGGTCAGGGCGACGTAGTACGCAGCGCTCGTCTCGTTACCATCAGCTGGACGCCAGACCATGCAGTTGGGCAGGGCACGGAAGTGGGCAAGGGTCTCGATCGGTTGGTGAGTGGGGCCGTCCTCGCCGAGACCGATCGAGTCATGGGTGGCGACCCAGATGGCGCGGATCTGGGAGAGCGCAGAGAGACGGACGGCACCAGCGGCGTATGAGACGAAGTTCAGGAAGGTACCTCCGTAGGGGAGGATGGTACCATAGGCAGCGAGGCCGTTGAGAATAGCGCCCATGCCGTGCTCGCGAACACCGAACCGGATATACCGGCCGCTGTAGTCGCCGAGACCGGTCGAGGGGGGCTGGAAGTCAACCGCGCCCTTCCAGCGGGTCAGGTTGGAGCCGGTCAAATCGGCAGAGCCACCAACGAGCTCGGGGAGGACCTCGTAGATCTTGTTGATGATGTTCTCGGACAGCTTGCGCGACGCAACAGCGGGGTCGGCAGGGGTGTAAAGAGGCAGGGCCTTCTCCCAGCCTTCAGGAAGGTCTCCCTTCTGGCGGCGGATGAGATCGGCAGCCTCGGTCTTGTACTGCTCGCCATACTTGGCAAACAGAGCGTTCCACTCCTCTTCCTTGGCAGCACCCTCAGCAGCAACCTTGTGGCACAGGTCGTAGACCTCCTGGGGGACGACGAAGCTCTGCTCGGGGTTGAAGCCAAACTTGGTCTTCAGCTGCTTGATATCGTCGGCCTTGAGAGGAGAGCCGTGGACGCCGTGGGTGCCTTCCTGCTTGGAGCCGAACCCAATGGTGGTCTTCAGCTGGATGAGTGAGGGCTTGTCCTTGATCTCCTGGCACTTCTTGATCGCAGCGGCAATACCCTCGAGATCGTCGTCGCCCTTCTCGACGGTCACGGTGTGCCAGCCGTAGGCCTCGTACCGCTTGATGACGTCCTCGGTGAAAGAGACGTTGGTGTCGCCATCAATGGTGATGTGGTTATCGTCCCAGACGGCAATCAGGTTGCCGAGCTGGAGGTGACCAGCCAGAGAGCAGGCCTCGGAGGAGATACCCTCCTGCAGGCAGCCGTCGCCGAGGAAAGAGTATGTGTAGTTGTCAACAACATCGAAGCCGGGCTTGTTGAAAGTGGCAGCAGTGTGCGCCTGGGCGATGGCAAGACCAACGGCGTTGCTGATACCCTGGCCAAGCGGCCCGGTGGTGACCTCAATGCCGGGTGTGTCGTGGGCCTCGGGGTGACCGGGGGTGATGCTGTCGACGTGCTACGTGCCAGAATATGTCAGCGCATATTCTACTGGATAACATGGGGGAAAGAAACCTACACGGAACGCCTTCAGGTCATCGATGGAGAGCGCATAGCCGTAAAGGTGGAGCAGGGCATACTGGAGCATGCACCCGTGGCCGTTGCTGTAGAGGTTTTACTGTTAGGGACATTATCGCGCCACGCAGCAGAGTCCAAGACAGCCAGGAGACACTTACGAGAGCACGAATCGATCCCGGTTAAGCCACTTGGGGTTCTTAGGGTTGAACTTCATGAACTTGTTGAAAAGAACGTGGGCGACAGGTGCCATGCCCCTGAGATTCTGTTAGCGGACACCCGGCGAATGGAGGGGCAAATTGGTGCAGCAGTGACTTACATGGGCGCACCAGGGTGGCCAGAGTTGGCATGGAAGGTGGCATCGACCTAGAGCGCGAGTCCTGTAAGTAATTGCAATTGCGCATTCTCGGTTGTTGGTAGTGAATGGTCCTGAGGGAGCAGGAGAACAGCTCTTCTTCTTGCTCGTCCGCCATCAATGGTGGGGTAAAAGTCGCGGCGACAGCGGGGGCGGGGATGTTTTGTTGGGGAGGAGGGGTTAGAACTCACGGCCAGAACACGGATCGTGTTGATCGCAAGCGTGTCGACGTCGGAGAAACCCATGATTGCGAGGCTGTGTGGTGTATAGGGGGGGAGCAAAGAGGTCTGGCGTTTGGGAAGGGCGAGGTCTTTGCAAATTGGGATGTGAGGGAAGAGTCGAGAGAAAGAAGGAGGTGGGGTGTTGTTTTATGTGAGTGACCGGGAGGAGCGTTGGGGTGCGAGCACCGTCGAGATGCCTGAGACTTTTTGGCTCAAAGTGGGGTGGTGAGTGCCGCTCCAGGGCAGTCTTCGCTGGCACAGGCGATTTGGTTCGCCCGGATGAATTCCAGGGTGGAGATAGTTGACTCGACGAAAGAGAGCTTTACTGAGGTTCATGCCAGGCCCGTCCGATATGTCTACCGTACTTTTTCTTCCTTCATCTTCCTTTCGCCCCAGAGCTTGTAGGTAGGTCGGGGTTCCTAGTATCGGAGCGTCATCGCCTTTGGACCCTGAGAGCCTACAGCTAACAACCCGGGATACCGCACACACATACACTATACAGAGGGGCGCTGGTTTGTTTCCTAATTCCCGTGCCACCATGCCGCCAGGGGAACGGCAGGAATGAAAGCGTAAATAGGTGAGGTGAAACCGAAACCGCTGACAGACGGCGTGATACCCATTGACACAGATAGATGGCTAGTACAGTAACAGGCATGAAAACCGGAATCACCTGTTTGAGCTCCCCCGGATTACAGAAGAACGGAAAGCGATCCCGCTCACTCAGCGCCCCCCGCTGATATGTCTGGAGATGGTGCGTGCCCGGCATTGCAACTTCCAAAACCGTGCTCGGGCGCATTTCATTTTTGTTTTATCGACGGAGCTCGTGATCACAACGATTGCGGCTTTTTTCACAGGCTCATGAGGAAGATATACCTAGGTGTCATTTCTGTGTTCTAGGCCCAAACGTTATTCATTGCCTTTCTCCGAAATGCCAGTATCTGTAAAAAAATCCCAACACAATTATGATATCTCCGCTCTGCTCCGCGGCGGTTATCTCCTCCCCCCTTCTCTCGTTTTTTGTAACGCTTCATCATCATCATCCCACTCTCTTTTGCCCCGCTATTGAAGTCTGGGCGGCGACACGAACATGGTGGGGCGCCCGAAGCTGCCGTGCCATATGGTGGTCCTCGCTGTCGTCATTGGCCACCTGGATTTTGCCTGCCTGGCCAGTCCTGGGGCGACTTATTCAGACCCGGATGGATGCATGGGAGGCTTGGAAAGCAAGATGATGTTTCCGAGTTGGGTACTTTTTACTGTTCATGTAAATGGCTCGATGTCTGTGTACATTCCTCTTCCTTTGAGGCTTTGAGTTGCTGCCCAGCTGCACCCATGCTCGATGCGTCTCTTAGATAATAAGTTGGATGTCGTTGAGGCCTGCAATCCGAGGTCGTAGGCATAACCCAGGGGGCCCTCCCTATGGTTAGAGGGTTAGGGTTGTATCAGATAAAGCCATTCAGACCCCTGCAAAGAAAGTTTAAATCTCAAAACTCAAGATGGAATGGGGAATTCAGCCTAAACTCAAAATTACCAGATGAGAGTTGATCACGACTTTCATCCCACCACCAGATCGAAGCCCCCCACGCTGACAACAGGATCCAAAAAAAGTGCCAAAAATACTCTAAATAAGATAAAATGGTCTCGAGCACAAAGACGGGCGTATCTCTTAAGAGAACGCCCAGGGAGGTAGCCAAGCACAACAACAAGATCAGGGCCCGAAACATCCTCAAGAAGCATGACGTCGAGGCGCCCACCAAGAAGCAGCAACAGCAGCAGATCCTGGACGTCTTCAAGTCGGCGTTCGGGGAGACGCTGTCCGCATCCACCTTCTCTGCGTCAGTGCAGGCCGTAAAGGCAGCGCTCTTTGCGCGCGACTTCGCCGCCGCCTTCGAAGGGCCCTTGCTCCCCGTGTACGCGGCGCGCTGGAGCCCTACGAGGGCCCTATGCTATGCCTCCGTGCTCAAGGGGATTCACGAGGACCACTTATACTCGCTGCTGCAGTACCAAACAGCAGCAAAAAAAACATCAGTATTATCACCAACCCCTCCTGCGTCAGCCTCTATTTCGGGGGAAGGCGTTAAAGGGGGTGATGGTGACGCTGGTGCGTTGCTGGAGCAGCTCAGTCTTGGCTCCCCTGGAAAGGGGGGGCAGGGGCAGCAAGAAAAGGGGCAGGGGCGACAACAGCAGCAGCAAACCTCGTCAGACGAGGTGACAACTGATGAACATGAAATTGACCCTGCCCTTGCCCCTAAAGAGAAAGTAGAGGAAGTAGAGGAAAAAGAAGACACCCGTCACTCCCAAACCCTGAAAGCAGTCTGCATCGGCGGGTGCGCCGCCGAGGTAGTAGCCTTCGGATCCTACCTCAGCGCCAGCCAGGGCGCCGACACGCAAGTCCCGCTGGCGGGCGACCTGACGCTGATAGACTGTGCGCCGTGGGGGGAAGTCGTCTCCTCGCTGGTCTCGCACATCACGCAACCATCAGCGCTCGCCAAGTACACCACCACCACCACCTCCTCCAAACCCATCCCCAGAATCTTCACCGACGCGATGGTGCCGCCGTCGCGGCTCCGGGCACAGTTCCTGGAGCGCGACGTGCTCACGCTCGGGAGGGCGGACCTGTCCTCAGTCCTCGGTAGCAGCAACAACACGCCCCTGCTCGTCACCCTGCTGTTCACGCTTAACGAGCTCTTCACGTCGGCAGGGATCGGCAAGACGACCACCTTCCTGCTGGACTTGACTTCCACGATCCCCGTCGGGTCGCTGCTGCTCATCGTCGACAGCCCCGGGTCGTACTCGGAAACCACCATCGGCGCCGGCAAGAAGGAAAACACACCAGCAGCACCAGCAGCAGCAGATGCTCCTGCGGATCCGAACGCCAAGAAGCCGAGGCAGTACCCGATGCATTGGCTGATGGACCGGATCCTGATGGCAACGCGGACCGAGCCGGTAGAGGGCAGGCGGTGGAAACGGCTCGAGTCGCACGAGTCGGTGTGGTTTCGCGTGGCGGCCGAATTCGGCGGCAGCGGCATGGACTATCCCATCGCGCTCGAGAACATGCGTTTTCAGATGCATTTGTACAGGGCAGAGGATGCCACTGCCGTCAGTACGAGGGGAGAGAGGCAGCACTAGCAAGTTGCAGTTTAAAGATTTGCCAGCCCCCGTGCATATATTTGCTGTGTATTTGGTAGTTGCTTATTTGCTTGCTATTGCTGTTCTAATCTGTGTTGTTATTACCCCTGGATTTGGCTATGCACAAACTACTCTCTACGCCCATACTAGCTTCTTAATCGAGTGGCCCAGCTGCTCCAGGAGTCCCGTGTTGCGCTTCGCCTCGGTCAGGGAGATGATGTCTCCTTTCTCGATCAGCTCGGCCTCTTCGGGTTTCTTCCCGGCCAGTCGAGGCTGGTTGTGGATCGCCAAACGCTCAATCTCAGCGGCAATGACCACCACCTGCTGGATCTCCGTAAGATGCGTGGTGGCACCGTCTTGCTCGCTCTGCAGCTTGCCTTTGGACATTGGGTCGGCCACAGAGGTCTGGCTGTTGAGTGCCTTGAGCGCAATTTTTCGCGATGGCGGCGTGGTGGCCTGGGGGCGGCGAGTGAGGAAGCCGGCAATGCCACTTCCAACACCGCTAGACGGCGCTGCCGCTGTGTCTGGCTGCCCCACAGGCACATCATCAGAGGCGCCGGCGGGCGCCTTGCCCGACATGGATGAAATAGACCGAGTGTTGACCCTCACGATGTCGGTGCTGCCGGGCTTGTACTCGATCAGGAGTCCCACATTGCGTATCTCGTCCACATGCGCCGGTGAGATAGTCGACGTGATGTACGTGCCAAACTTTATCTTTTGCACGTGTGCCAGGTCGACGCGCTCAAACGACGACACCTTGTCCAGGTTCCAGTCAAACCTGCAGAGGTAGAGCGCCACGTCCGTCAGCAGCAGCACCACTTCCTCAAATGATGCCGAGCGTACCGTGTTAGGCGTGCGCGGCGTGAGGAATGTCCAGCCACCAATGAATTCCTCTGCCTCATCCTCAACCACACGCTTTTGGCAAAGTTCAATGGCTTGCTCTCGCATTTTCTGCATCGACACAGCCGGGTCCTTTGTCATCATGTTGGCCTCAAACTCTTCAAACACAAAAGAGGTAACGTTGCCGAGCAAAAAGTCAATGGTAGTTTGAAGGAAGAAGTCGTTGAACATGCTGGTACTGTTAGCAGAAACTTATGAAAGGAAATTCAAATCAACCTACCCGTTGAATAGTCGAGTAAGCGAGAGGCCTGCGTCCGTTAGGGCTCCGCGGTAGTTTCTCTTCCGAGTCCGAGTGTAATCGCCCTTCATGGCACCAGTGGAGGCATATTGTTTTGATATGGCATCTCCATTGTCCGCCCAAAGTGTGTTGAACCATGCATTCTCCTGGTCCTTCTGCATGCCCATGTCAAAGCCCTGCTCTTTCAGCTGCATATCCACCATATGCTTTGCGAAGGAGCTCTGGCACACATTGGTGCGATCGAGGCAGTCCATACAATTGGTCCTTAACACGCCCGTCTGCTTGGCCGTGATGTGGTTGTCAACCGATACGGTGCTCCCGAGGCCTTCGAGCTTGCTGCCAAGGATTTGCAATAAGAAGGCTACGTTTTCGAACTTCATACCCCGGCAAACCGAGTGGAAGTCGAACCACTCAAATGCCACTTTTTGGGCATCGGGCACAGACTCTTCGTTGAGCCGCTGAATGTTTTTCTCGTACTCCTCCCCGATTCGGGCCTCGACACCGTGCTTTTCAACCAGATTGACGATCTGAAGGGAGCCATACCGTTCCCGTAGAGCGTCAAAATGCTTCTTCAGTGCCGCAAAGTTCGCATCGGCCGAATGCTGCATCACGGGCGCCGGCTTCAGAGAGTATGGCGACTGTGTAAAGAAAAGGGGAAAGCTGCCCCTGATCTGTACGAACGAGCATACTTTCGCCCCAGGATCCCACGTAGCATCTGCGGGGGAGAGTATCTGCTCCGTCTCAACATTGTTTGCTACATTGCCCTCTTCGTCTATTCCGCGGCGAAGGTACCGCAGTCCAGCTCGCTTGATTGACCTTCGCGAGATAACAGTGATGTCGAACTTCTTCTCGCTCGGCCGGATGTCCGCCGTGGCCTTTTCTGGAGGTGGCGAAGCTGGGTTTGATCCGCTCTTATTAGACCCGAAATTACTCAGCTCAACCGAGTGTTTTGCATCACTGTCCGTCTGTGGGGGATTGCTGTCCACGACAAAGGAGCGCTGGCCGACGAACCCCTGCATCAAGGGCAACACGAGGCCGTCCATTCCGGCATCGACAAATGGCTGTATGATATGCGAGTTCCAAAAATACCTGGGGTCTACATGATTATATAGCGGCACGAGAGCTGTGGCGGGAACCTTCGAGTTGGCCAGGCTTCGGGTAATGTCGTAGTCGTAGGAAAAGTAAAAGGTGCGGCTTGAGCCAAAGAAGATCTGCGCAGTGCGCAGCAGCTTCGGAAGGAGGCTGATAGCAGCCTCGCTGCCGGCAGCGTCGCTCGGGAGCGGAAATTTCTTGGGAGCGCTCTTGCCGTCGCCCTTGGTGTTATTATTGTCATCGACAGCCTGTTCTGGGCTCAGCCCCATTGTCCGCTTCTGGTCCATCGCCCAGCCCGACCGACTGAACCACCGCTGTGCAAAGCGGCCGTAGCTCCCTCGGCGACTGATGACATCTTGCGCAATACTGTTCCGCGCGGTGGTGTTTGGGCTCACCTCTGTCGACCATTGCGCCTCCGCGCCAGGATCCGGGCCGTCGTCGCCCACTTCATCACTCCCCGCCGGCTCAGGCATGATCTCGCTATCGCTCGAGCTGTCGTCCGAGGCCAAGTCGGCTGTGCGAGTGCTGAGGGCCTCGGCCGTCTTGGCAATGGCGATGCTGGCATCTTGTTGCGACGAGCACGGCGTGAGTCCGACTTCGGTAACGACATAGATGGGAAGGCCATGGATTTGCGCAACCTGCTGGCGGCGAGTTATGGAGATGAGATAACTGTAGCGGAATACAGTAAGGAGGCCTAGGAAGGAAGGAGCCCATTAGTCCAAGCGCTTCCTTCTCAACATCTAGGGGAGAGGGAAAAACAACCAACGATGCCAAAGGCTTCAAACGAAGCATTGGGCTTCGAAATATCGGGCGCCGCGTCTTTGGAGACTGAAGTTATCGAAGCGTCGCCATATTTAATCCGCACCAGAGGTAGCGGACGCTGCTGGTCCTTTTTGGAGTTAAGGGGCTGCAACACCAAGCCGTCAACTGCGGCGCAAATGATGACTTTGCGCGCCAGACCCGGCATGTTTGCTTCAGTTCACGTTCCCCATGCGGTGGGAAAAGCTGCAAAAGAAGCTTACAAAGGGCAAAAGCAGAAGATATACTGATTCTTAAGTTACAAAAGAAAGAAAGTACCCAATGAGATTGAAAAAGGAAAAGGGCCAAGGAGCGTGCGGGTCACCAGTGCCTGACCTTGTGTGTTGGCCCGCACCGATGATGTCTGATATCCAAATGGTCCCAAAATGGAGGGGCATGCGCTCACTCAGGTCTCGGCAGGCCTGACATGGCGGGCGTCATTCTGCATGACTCAAGGGCCCCCACGCAGCCACCAGCTACCGAAAATAGAAAGATCCGACGCACAGCATAACCCCAACCCTGAAGAGGGGAAGTGAACGGATTCTATATCACGTGATTGTTTTATTTCACACGGTATTTGGTGATATCTAGATGCTGATTGCTGAATACTTCCGCGTAAGCCGCATTGTTATATGTCAGGCCATCAAGGCTTTGGCTGTATCTTCAAAGCCCCTCCAGCGCTGTCTGCCTTTTTCTTGGTTTCTATCCAATCACGGATAGAAGAGCCATTTAAATCTTTTCCCACACCAAACCACTTTACATGGCAAGTCTCTCGACCTTGTCGCGCAGGGCGCGGATCTTGGAGTTGAGGTCCGAGGCCTCATTAGAGGTCAAGGAGACAGCGATAACGGCTCTCGAGACACCGCAAGCTCTTCCGAGCGCAGCCTTGAAAGGGCTAAAGGAGAGTCAGCTCCCAAGTTTCAGGCTTATTCAGAGAATTGAGTTCACTTACACGAAGACGTAGGGGACGTTCTTGTCCTCGCAGAGAAGGGGCAGGTGGAGCACAATGCTGAGGGGCTGAGTGTCGGCAGCGAGAATAATAAGCTCGCTAGTTCCGCGGGAGATGGACTTGGTAGCTTCGTTGGCTCCCTTCTTCAGCTGCCTATATTTGAGGGATGAAGAGTCAGCATTTCTCCTGCGATCAGAAGTGAGCTGGGAAATCTCCGCACCTGTAGTGGCTGGCCTGCTGCACGCAGTCGAGGAGCTCCTGGACCAGGCCAGCGTCCTCAGCCTTGGGCCAAGCGGCCGACTCGTTCTGTGCGTTGGACATGTTGACAGTCGGTTTTTGTTGGGCTGTCGAAAATAATTCTGACTTTCGGATGTCTCCAGGGTTCACGGCGTTTGCTCGCCCTGGGGTGGATGTTGGAGTGAGTGGTGAGAAAGCGACGGTTTTGGACTGGAGTGCTGGAAGAATGCGCCAATGCGAAATCTAAATTTGTTGATGGGAAAAAAGATCCAGGCCCCCGTCGAGAGTTTGTAGCGGTGAAAGCCGGCAGAAAGAATTTAGCTTGCGTTCGGCCCACCCAGTTTACCTAAGAACTCTCTGCAGGGGGGTGCCTTGGAGGCGGAGCCCAACTGATTTCATTCCCATGCACGCGTCGCCACCAAATTTTCGTTAGAGTAAAAGAGAAGCCAGAAAAAGCCGCATCCTGCAAACGTCATGTACCCATGTTACGCTCCCACCAATAACAATTCTTCATCAATGGGGTACCTTCACAACGGCCGGCTGGCTCAATGGTAGAGCGTCTGACTACGAATCAGGAGGTTCCAGGTTCGAGACCTGGGTTGGTCGTATTTTTGCCTCCTGCTTCAAGCAAATCCTTTTTCGTCGAAATGTTAAGTCGCTTAATTAGGTAGGTATCACAAAACATTCGAGTCCAAGATGATAAGATGCTCTTCACGAAGCTCTGCGACGAAGTCCTAATCCCCAGCACAGTGCCAGAGGCATAGCTCAGAGTTCAGGATTGATTTAACTAGGTGTGCTTGCTGCCACGGTTTCGTCCGACTTGTAGGTAATCATACCACTCATACCTACTCTGCAGCCCCTCTGATATCCCATTTTACATTAGGGAATGACTCAATCCGGCAACTTTCTTTACACATAACTCAAGGTGTCGAAATGTAAACATTACAAACACAGCATAAATTCCAAGATAAACTAAAATAGCATGATCATGCATGTGTATCACTTTTGTTCGAATCGATAACCCACTATAATTACCAGTCTTTTGTCTGTTTTTTCAACACGCATATCAATGTTCCAACTTACTAACATTAAATCACCCCATATCGATAAATAACATTGTATACTTCCTTTTCACCGTTAGATTAGCCAAACGCAATGGCACAGCGAGTCCGAGAGCTGTGAATTGCATTATTGTTAGGGAAGCGGCGAAGCGGGTCGTGACGCTTTAAAGACCTCCTCAATGCAGGGGGCAGGGACTTAGGTTCGGCCGGTGCCCGGCTTACCTAATTGTACATGCCTGCAAAAGCTGGTCGCCAATGCTGCCGAACAGCCAACCTGGAAACACCTCGTCCAGCAGCAGCGACCTCAATCCGTCACCAACCAACACCATTTCTGATCGCCAGCTCCCGAGCTTCTCTTCGCACCCCACCCCATCGCGCAACTCCAAATCTATCGCACGCCGAAAGATCCCTTGCTACCCTTCTCAAACACCGATTCAGCTTCGAATCCCAACCGCCAAAATGTCGACAGATCTTTGGTAAGCTCCAGACTCCAAGGGGGCGATGTTCCCCAAGCCAACGCGCCGAGCTTCGTCATTCTCCGCTCCACGGACCGCCTCAACAGCGGCCCTTGGGCATGCTCTCGATGCATTGGCCCTGTAGATGGTGCCTGGCTTTACCATTGTGCTAACCGCTGTGTCTTTTTTTCTAGCCCTGCCTATGCGGTCAGTTACCCTCTGCAGCGCGGTCCCCCGTGATGTTGGTCGTCGATGTCGACAGCAGATAATCGGCTCAAACCATCGATTCGAGTTCGACTCAACCATTCACCGTGTATATTATGCTAACAAACACGTAGCCCTTTTTCGGTGCGATGGGCTGCACGGCAGCCATCGTCTTCACTTGCCTCGGCGCCTCGTACGGCACGGCCAAGTCTGGTGTTGGTATCGCCGCCATGGGTGTCCTCCGGCCAGACCTTATCGTCAAGAGTATGTGCCCTCCAGCCATCACATAGACCATGGAGAGAAATGTTGTTGGACGTGTAGCCGGGTATACTGACGCGAATTCTCAACAGACATCGTTCCCGTCATTATGGCTGGTATCATCGGTATCTACGGCCTCGTAGTGTCCGTCCTGATCTCGGACAACCTCTCACAGCAAAACTACTCTCTTTTCACTGGCTTCATTCAACTCGGTGCTGGTCTCTCCGTTGGTCTCGCTGGTCTGGCTGCTGGTTTCGCGATCGGTATCGTTGGTGATGCTGGTGTGCGTGGTACGGCTCAACAGCCGAGACTGTTCGTCGGCATGATTCTGATTCTCATTTTCGCCGAAGTCCTGGGTTCGTTTTCCCAACCTCCTTGCACTGGCCATCATCGTACAACTGCTGACGCAAGCTTAGGTCTCTACGGCTTGATTGTTGCTCTGCTCATGAACTCGAAGGCCACCATCGGGACCTCGTGCTAAACGCCCCTCTTCTGTCACGGATGGGTATGGATGGACAAGCTGTAACTATGCAACAAAATCCATCCCCATAGCGTGGATTCAAAACTTGGTCGCCGGTACCTCATACCCTTTATATAGTCTTATCGCTGGGCACCAGCGTAATATTGGGGCTGGCATAGAGGGTGCGAACGGTGGTATCACTATTCGGGGTCGAGCGAGCGGCGCATGTCGAGGACTAGGCGGTTAATGGCTTCGCGGAAACGTCACATGTACTATTGTCACATTATGGTTGCTCATTACTTTGGGTTTTTCTCATCATAGACGGATGATGGGCTAAAGATTGTAGTCTAGGTTGAACACACGTGTTTTTCTTATGTTCTGGGCTTTTTTTAGACCGTACGTATGGAGTTTTGCCTCATTTTATCGTTCCACAGTTGCAAGTTGGGAGAAGAGTAATGGGGGTTACAATGTGTAGTGCGATGTGTCAAGGCGATCTTGTAGATAGGTAGATCATCAGCGAAACATACATTGTTCATCCTATGCCCTTTTTGACGACTCGCGTTTTCTCAACATAAAGCGCAAATAATCCTTCTCTCCCCCTCCCTCCCTCTGCACCAAGCAAGGTCAGCCTGGTTACGGCCGGGATTCTGAGCGTCGAACTATCATGTTTCTAACTTGGATGAGTATGTTTATCATGTCTCACCAAATTCCATCCAATAGTATTGCTATTTACTCAATGAAAAAAGCAGCTCATTCTCAAGTCAAATCTTGGTACGGATAGGTATGTATGTAAATGCCCCAAGGAAATTAATAAAAATAAACTGCTCTCCCTCTTTTCGTCTTGCTTCACTTGAGTTGTTTTTGGTACGCTTATACTTACCTACGGATACTCCGCCATTGGATATATTGGTGTGTATTTGTTGATGCAAGGAAGATGACTCAATCTCCGTAGATCACATATAAATTATGTGTACTTATTGTGAGAAATTGCTCCCATCAGCCCCAGACAGACAGTCCGTAGTTATCTGTTAACCTTAGGGGTTTTTTTCTTCTCAAGGCACATTATTCACCAGACACAATCGCACACCAAATGATCAGTTTTAAAGGGTGTTTTTTTTAAGCCATTTGATGTATAAAGAAGCAAGAAAGAAAGAACATGGAGAATAAGTACAGTGAACGAAGTAATACAGGGTATTAAGATTAGTAAAATGAAGGGAGGAGAATGAATATTAATAAAAAAAAGCGCGCAGTCTGCCTGCCATGTCCAAACACACGCTTCTCCGCCAATGAATTATTTTCCGATGCTATGCATGGCCTACGACGGCCTAGTCTATTTCTAGCCTGTAGTGTGTAAAATTTTAAATGACATACTGCAAGTATCGTTAGCAATGGTTATCACACGATATTGAAAGAGGGTGGGCATACCGGAATGAAGAGATAAGGCACCTGCTTCTCGTACTGCGTCCATGCATCACCGTACTTTTCACGGCATCTGTTGATGTCGCGATAAGTGCGGTGGGCAATCATGGTGACAAAGAAGACAGGATAGAACCATGGGAAGGGGCTGTTGAAGCCAGTGATAAGACCCCAGCAGATAGCAAAGTACGCGTCGCACGTATAATGAACCTTGCGGGCCAGGCCATACCATCCGTCGGCCAAGATCTTGTCGCCTGTCTTTGTCTCGATGGTCTTGGGGTTGTGGAGTGTCTGCCAGGGTACCTGGGGGAAGGCGTTGCGCTTGACCATGGTGCCGCGCTCCATGGCGCGGAAGCGGTTCTTCTGGCTGTTGCAGCTATCCCAGACCCAGTATACGAAGAGGTAGCTGATGAAGAGGGCTGCGAGGGGAAGCTTGTTCCAGTGATACTCCTCCGGTGCGTGGTTGGCCAGGTAGAGGGTGCAGTGGCAGTACGAAAGCGGCACACCAGCCAGGTTCCAGAAGATGAGCATAAAGCCCCACTTCTCGTAGTACATGTCCCAGGTGGTGATGATCAGCTCCTCACCCTTGGAGCAGGCGTTGGCATACAGGTAATGCGCCATGATCAGGAAGCAAATCTCGCCCGACACATAGCCATATCTCTCATACTGACGGGCGGCAGTACCGCACGAGAGCAGGAACAGGATGTACCAGGGCAGGCGGACTTCAAAGAACATCTTGAAATCCAAGATGCCAAACATGCGCGGGTTCAGCTCGGCGCCCATGAAGAAGTCGTAGACATGGTTGCCCGTCATGCGGTGGGTGGCCCCACGCGCAAAGGCCGAGATGTAGGCCACAATGCTTACTATCCAGCCCGACATTATAGCCACAGTGAGCAGCGGGCCAAACTCGTCGATGATGGTGTAGAGAGGGAACAGGCCAGTGAAGTGAAGCGCAGCTGCCATAGCAATGGTTGCATAAAATGACGGAACTCCAGAGCAGTAGTACTTCAGCTGTTTGCCCCCGGCGAAGGCCAGCGGCTTGCCGTATCCCCATATGCCAGGCATAAGACAGTACATGGCGCCCTCAACGATCAAGAAGACCCAGTAAATCGCCCAAGCCTTCGCGTGAGGGAAGCCGCCAGTGTAGACCAGGTTTGCGAGATGGGCGGCAAAGTCGCCTATGCTCTGCTCTGCCTCGGGGAGGGGGAATTTCCCGCCGTAGTATGTCGCGCCGATCCACATGTACCACATGAGAACAGGGAAGCCCAGCATCATGAGCCCGACGAACCACGGCCCGCAGAAATCGTACTCTCCAGACAAATCCACCTTGGGGTCCATGCCAGGCCTCCAGCCGTCAATAATCTTCCGCTCGTCGTGTTTGCCATTGGGCTTGGAATCGGTTGGGGACCCAAGGAGCTGGCTGCCTTCGGAATCATCGGGAGTCTCGGGGGGCGTTAATTCGTCAATATGCTCCTTAAACTTGGCGGCGCGGATGCGCAACGACTTTGTCTTCCCCATGACTTGCGAGCCTTCGGTGGCGGAGCCGGTAGACTCGTTGTCGGAATCCAGAGGGAACTGGGACGTGCGACGAGAGGACCGACGACGAGAGGGGGTCTCTACCATGCCCTCGAACAGCTCCTTTTTCCTGTGGCAACGAGTCAGCAAAGACTATTTTGGCTACGTAGGTCGATCAAGTATGGTTGGGCTGGCGAATAACGATAGGTAGAGACACGAATGGGTAGGTGCGTCTCTGGTTGCCCAGCTGGACACATGGAATCGCAAGTAAATAGGGGCAACGCCGCGTGAAGGGGCCAAATGCACCATGCAGATTTCTCTGGTCGTGGCCACATTCCAAAGGCAACAACACAAGGGAACTGGATACAGAGGCCTCGAAGAACAACAATACGAGTTCGCGCAGACGGAAGAGAAGGGGGAAGAAGGGTGGTGTTCTGGATAGGCACATATAATGCAAAAAGTGTATCTCAAGCTCACTTACCGTGGCGTCTGTCTTAAAGAGTATCTGCCCGACATCTTGACCGAAGGAGGCTCGCGGCTGGCGCGTGTCCTTTATAAGTGTCTGGCGTCTGGGGGGTCAAGCTTGACGAGGACTACCGAACCAAAACGAAAACGGCTGGCTGTCCGGGGAAAGAAAAGAGGCGCCTCCCAATGGCAGTGGGAAAAGGGAGGAAACGGTGGGAAAAAATAAAGCGGAGCGGAGCGGACTTCAGAGCGCGTTGTCGGGGTCGGATTCTCACGCCGACATGGGACCCTGCTGCATGGCAAACGCTGTGGATTTGACGCGGACGATGCCCTTTTTCTTCTGGCGGGTGGTGTCGGTGATAGGACGGCAGGGGGGAATGCCCAGTGCCGCTTGTTGACAACAATTTGACTGCCAATTTCTCCCCCTGGGAGTCCAGGACGGTCGGCGGAAGGCGACCGCGACAGCGAGAACAGCTAGCAGGGATCAGCTTGGCCAACAGGCACCCCAACGGCACGACATCGGGAAATCCCATTTCCCCGCAATTTGGGAAGGTTCGGGATTGTGAGTTAACTGTGCTCCTGAACCTTGTCTTCTGTCCTTGAATGAATATCTGGCCAAGACCAGAATATCTAGCTTTCACATAGTTTGTTATATCATGATACTTCTGGTTTAGTGCAAATGCAGTCTTGGCGGTAAAAATTCAATCTCGGTGACACAAGGCACCCCTGGCACGTTGGGGCTCCAAGAACAGTTCATACCACGGATATGTTAGAGGTTTTGAGGTTCGGTAACTTCAAAGGACGAACGAGTCAACGAGGTTGCGGGACCATCCGCTCTTGCAGGGAGGCGCAGTGGAAGGATATTTCCTTGCCTGCTAAAGCAACTGAGTTCGCGTTCCTGCCTCTAATGCAAGCCATCAGATGAACTTTGAAACACGCGACAGCTTTCTTGCCTGGTTGCCATCTCTCGGCGGCTGTGGAACACGTCCCAGACAAGACAGAGTGCTATATATCGGCTGGTTGACAAACCTAGACGAACTTGAGGCGCGCCGAGTAGAAGTTCAGGAAGTCGACTAACAGCTCATTCTCTTTGAAAAACATACCTTTTCCGTGGAAAAATTCGGGAAAGACAGTGCTGAAGGAAGATGAAAGATATATGCCCAAAAAGAAGGAAAAATGAATGTGGATCTACGAGCATAGCTTGAGACCTCAATTCATGTCATCTTGCGCCAAGCTGATGAGCATAACATCATCTGAAGATGATAGTTCTAGGCTTGAAAAGAAAGTATTTGATAGGAACAGACGTTGAGATATGACACTGCATTGGCAACATGATAGAAACGCTATGGGATATATCTATATACAAAAATGACGCGGTACGCGTCCTTCCCAGTCATATTAGAGCTCTCCTTTTATGTTATCCGTGTCAAGAATCCAGAGAGTTATATCATGTCCCAGAGTAGCCAAAGAAACCAAAAGAAGACGCCAGTATCCGAGTGGCCTATACCTTCGAACAGTGGTCCAAAAGCCGCACATATCCTTCTTCGGGCGGGAGGACGAACGCAGATACAGCCAGACCGAACGCGCTGAGAAATCCAATGCAAACACTGAACAGGACGAGGAAAACGGGCGAATCGAGCCGGTAACCAGGTACGAGGAAGAAGTCGTCATAGTCGAACACATATGTCTGGTGGCACAACATAAAATCGTCAGCATAAGCCCCCCCAGGCGGAGACTGTTTAGAAAAAGAAAAAGTGAAAAAACTCACCACCAACGCAAGCGCAAAAAGCTGCAACAAAGCAACTACTGCTAGCAGCCCACCCAGAACCCGCCACCCCTTCTCCCGCCGCGCTTTTCCGCCAGCCAAAATGACCATGAACGCCACCACAGAAGCCAGCTCGATGACAGCCGCGAGCGTCATGGTGAGCTCCGCCGTGCGCCATAAACGGTCGTGGCCGGAGGCGAGATAGCGCAGTGACTCGGGGAAGGGATCGCAACGCTCGAGTGTGCCCGTCGATTTGCACCGCTGGTACAGGCCAATTCTGTCGTGGAGCGTGTTGCCGTAGTCGGTCGTCCACTGCATCGACACCCAGTTAGGCATGATGATGGACGCGATTGTCATGACCGTTGCTGTTGGGAAGGAGAAACCGACATGTTAGCAGCTTTTTTTTTTTTTCACGTCTCAAACTACCTAACATAGCTGGTATAAATTTGATGCACTACGATAGGACTTCACTCTCCGTCTTGATCGGTGGAGTAGGGGAGAGAGTGGAGGGGTTGTGAATGACCTTCGGCTGGCGGACCACATCGGTGTAACACGGTGAGAGACGTAAACTTACCAGCGACAAAGGCGACCAAAGCCGCGCTGTACACTGAAGTACGCGTCATGATGGCGATTGCAATATCATGAACGAGATTGAAAATAGGTAGCAGCCGAGTCACTTCAGCTAATAGTACTCGAAGTGTTGAACGGGGGTGCGTGAGAGAAGCTCAATGGTAAGTGAATGGGCCAGGTCGCCTGATCTCACTTTGAGGACGAGCTGTCGACGACGACCTTGGGCGTTTCCAGGTTGCTGCACTGCCCCCTTTACAGCGGGGTGAGGAGCAGCCAGCGCAGGCGGGAGGCCTTGCTGGCAGCTGCCTAGCTGCACATGCATGAACGGAACGCATCTCAATTGGCGGACCACTTATGAAAGTTGTTCATTGTTCCTGACAAAGTTCTCCAGTGGTAATAAATTTTGCAAGCTCTCATGTTTTATGACAGAAAATAGCCTATTGACATTTTTTTTTCGCCGGGCTTCCCAGTGATCGATTCTGAACTTCTCAGAGGACATCCGTTCCCAACGAAACGAAAAACATGACGGTAACCGGGTACCCTCAGGGTTACCCGGCGAGCTTTTTGCCATTTACTTTTTTTTTTCATTTTCCCCTATCAAAGTTACTCCCTGAAAATTATGCAAATGTTCTGCGTCTCACTGCCAGCGAAAGTGGTGACAGCCCATTGACATGTCGAATGTTGGTGGCTATTGATGAAGAGAGGCATTGTTTATTCCCCGAGTGAACATAAATTCACACGTCTCTGAACGGAGTCAACACCCAAAAAGTACTTAATTAACGCGACACTGAACTTAACTCCCAGTCATTATCATAAACCCAGTCCTTACAACTCCCTCATCCTCCACCTCTTTCGGTCCTCTTCACAGGGATTCTTACACTCGGGGCAGACGAATCCGTCTGTTTCCACCTTGACCTGGACAGCAAGGCAGCGGACACAGCGCCACCAGTCATCGAATATTATGCGGCTTTCCCACCACTTCTGATCCATTTTTCGGCCTCGGGGCAGGAGGTCTTCTGTGTGGATATCCCTCATATGATCTCGAAAGTGGTCTGCGCGGAGAAACGGAACACCGCGGCGATGGCATTTTCTATCGCAGGGAGATTTTTTCTCACTTGTAGGGCTGTGTGCCATCTTTATATGACGGTCTAGGTCGGCTGACCGATCAAATGGTTGTTTTTTGGGGCACCCGGGAACGAGGCAGGCAAGGCCATTTTCTTGGGAACTCAACCTCGGTGTCGAAGAAAGAGCTTCCGAGGCGCACTCCTCGTATTGCGGGGAACTCAGCTCTGGAGTCGAAGAAAGAGGTTCCGAGGCGTCCTCGTACTGTGGGGACCTGTAGAGTCCACTATTACCATTGCATCCTACCTGGACTCGGCGTATCTGCGGAGAATAGGCTAGAAATAGAGACGAGAAGATGCGATGGTGTCGAGGAAAGTTTTGATGGTTGTATGCTTCTTGAAAGAGACAAAAGGGAGTGAGTGGCACATACCACCAGTCTTTGCCGAATGCCGTGCTAGGTCCAGAGTATGCACAATGACCATAATATAAATCATGATCCCAAGGAGAGGTCGCGGAGTCATCACGAGGACCACGCTGCATACACGATTCGACACCAGTGCTGCACTCAGAAGTGCCCGCTACTTCACCTATCCGAAAATACCCAGGCGCGTAGGTATGGTCGTATGCGTATGGAGTAGAAGTAGAGAAGTCACTGGATGGGGGATGGGCAAACGTAGACGCGCTATCATTGCCATTAGGAGCAGATAGGGATTCTTCGGGGGGCTGGGAGCTCATATCTCCCGGCGAGTTATCGTTATGCTTGGGAGGCTCCCATAGTGCTGTCAATGAAGCTGGGTGCAAGATGAACAATTGAAAGGGCAACTGACTGTGTGAGAAGCGGCCTAAAAGCACCTCTTTTTTTACTCGAACGCTTGTTTCTCTTGACAATGGGGTTCAAAAGCGTTTGTATGAAATTGTTGTATCATGAAAATGTCGTATCATGAACCAATGCAAGAAGAAGAAGTTGTTCTTCACTTGCATCGGCTGGCTTGCCCAAATGCGGGATGCCCAGTCCCCGCCAGTAGCAACCCTTTCCTCCTCACCATCATGTAAGGCAAGTCCATATCACCTGCTTGTCTCTGAAGATAACCATTGGCCTCTCTCTATTATAACCCTACAGAAAGAAGTACAGCACACAGAGGATGAAAGCCCAGATAAGAAGCCTCGCTTTTTGGTTGGCTCTAGGCGTTGCCGCGCATTCAAGCCTCTCGGATAGGCTTTGGTGCTTTGCGGAGAACCAACTTTCGCCTTCTCCGAGTACGTCTCGGCCCAAGCCTACAAAGCATAGAAGTGCTTGGGACACAGTTGATAAGAGGTTATTGGCACAGAGTTGAAAAGTTGGCACCGAAATCACCTACCCACCTTACCTATTCTATATAGCTCACGAAGCCGAACAAGCTGCCCGCTTCTTAGTCTGGTGAGATGTTGAACTGGGAATGGGAAATCACGGCATGTTAGGCTGGAATAGAATATCTTCAACATTGGACCGTAACATGTGTAATAAATAGGCATGACGTTGCCAAGTGTCTCCCTTCTTCAACTATTCTACAGTAAAAGTCCCTCCAGCTTGAGGAGCTTACTTACGTTCGTTAACCCTAACTAACCCTTGGTACATCTTCCCTCGTCGACGCCTTCAGGCCATCAAATCCCACCAATTCTTCCTTCTGCAAATGTGCGAGAACCTCTATTTTCGAGTAATGCATATAGAAAAGAGAACAAAAAGAAATAAAGAAAGTGAATACCTGATGTTATTTGATCCATGTGCTCTTATAAAACTGACTCGACCTTGAGGCTACCTTATCACTTACATACTGGGTATATACAGTCTTCCCAAACGCAGATAAGTGCGTGCCTTTTCAACTACGCAGTAAATCCTGTATCTGTAAATAGGTACCTGCTCTTTCAACCAGCTACATACCTAGGCAGCTGACTATCTTCACATCGACGCCCACGTCTATCCCAAATACGAACACCAATCACACACACGCACAAGGTTCACGTCCACACAGAACCGTGAAATCCAAAATCAAAATCCAAAATCCATAACCCATGAATAAGGCTACAATACTCCATATATGCAAGTCTTCTTCTACTAATCCCCATCCAGACGATTTGTATAAACGCCAGCAATCAACCCATTACCCCCACCCAGCTGTGATTCTCTCTCAACCTAACTGTCTACACTCTTTCACTCCTCCTGCCCCTATCATCGTCCCGATCTCTATGCCCACCACCTTTACCAACTCCCCGTCTTGAACTATGTCCACTGTCCCTGGGATTGTGTTTTCCTTCTCTATGTCCTCTCCCACCGCCACTCGGAGTAGGCGTAGTGGAAGTATCAGCAGCAGCATAACCCCTTCCTCCACCAAGAGGAGGAGGGGTAGCATCCTCTGTCTTTTCTCCAGCAATACTGGCAGCAGCTTTTGTCCCGGTGCCCGGCTGGCCGTCCTATGACCATCTCAGATCCGAGCTCGGCGCTCTGCTTCTACGCTTAGCGTTCCCGCTCGTGACAGACGTCTCTCTACTCGTAAGACCTGGCGGTAGTCCGCTGCCACTACTCGACTCCCTCGAAAGGTTAGTGGTTGGTGATGCGGCATATCCACTGCTGCCGCCACCTGTAACTGAGGAGCCAGAGCGTATCCTATTGTAGTTTTCCTTGTTGCTGAGCGAACTATCGCTTCTCCCTGCTACTGAGAGAGGCGGCAGAGCGGAGGTTGCGCTGGAGAAGCTCGGTCTAGAAAATTGCGTCGACGTCCTGGGTAGTCTGCTTTTAGCCGCAGCAGCAGCCGCCGCGGCCGCTTGCTGCTGTGCACCACCGAGGGACGAAGCTATGGCTGAAGTATCCCCGCTGACGCGCCGCGGGATGCTCGTGCCGTCACGACTACGCGGGCGATATAGCGCAGCATCGCGTTCGTGGGCTAGTGCAACCGCAGACCGTTTTGGTGTGGCAGCCACTTCGATGAATGCCGACGACGAAGAATGCGCCAGCCTGTGATGACCTAGTTGTGCATTAGTCGGTGTTGGCGGCATTGACATGCTGGAGTGTGTGAGCCCCGGGGGTGTGTAGCTGGTATTGCGTCGCGGACCTGACCGAGAGCGCGGGCCCGAGCCCACGGCTGCGTTAGAGCCGGCGCTGCCGAGGGCGCCACTGCCGCCTCCACCACCACCGCCGAGCGACAGCGCCCCAAGTGATGATATCATGGCGTCTTTTTGCTTGTCGGTGTCGATGTGGCTCCTCACAAGCTCGGACGCCAGGTTGCGCACCAACACTGCCGAATCCTTATCCGCCAGTGTCTGGATGTCGTCGAAAAGAACGCGTAACTGGCGGCCCGTGCTAGATGTCCGAACCGATGCCATGGACGAACTGCTGGCCTCACAGCCGTCCATGATGCTGCGTACGAGACGAAGTAGATTGAGACGCACCACGGCCTTTTTGTGGTTGAGCTTCTGAGCGACGCCCGCATACATCTCCGCCTGAGCTAGAGATGCGGCGACGACTGGGCTAAGCCGGAGGACCTTGAGGAGTGGCTCAAGGAGATTCGGATCAAAGGCGTTAGCTTTATTCGTATTGAAACAAAATGTAATGGCTGTCGTGAATTTGCCATTCAGGAGATGGCTCTCAACCTTGGCAGTTTCTTCCTGGAGCCATACAAAGATAGCGTCCAGCGCTGTAACCTGCCAGTACTGATCCGCAAGAAGTGACACGTAAAAGTCGAGACCGCTATTTTGCCAGAGATACCTCCGTCCCTTGCTGCCCGAATGTGCCATGTCGCAGAGGATGGGAAGGACAAATTCTTTCGGGGGACGATCTGTTTTCATGATCTTCAGCAGCAGCGGAATGATACCGTTGCTTGCGGCGTATTCTTGCCGCTCTTTATTAAGGCGACAAAGGTTAAACATAGTGTTGAGGACCTGGTTCGATATTTCTCGGAAGTGCTTTTGCCCCTTTCTCATCGAATGGCTAAGAACATCAATCAAGAAGTCGATCGCATCTGCAGAATGTAATGCCTCAAGAGTTTTCGAAAGCATGGACAAATTCTTGATGAACTTGAGCATGGTGATTTGGTGAGCCGGGGTCATCCGTCTGAGGTCTTTGAGAACGGCTGAGACAAGCGGTTAGTGACGAATGAATAGATAATGAAGGAGGTCGGTGGACAAACTCTTAAGAACCTGTCGATCAGCAACGACTTCTTTCACATAGTTCTCGGCCTGGGAGAATAGATAGAATATATTGACAATACGGCCTTCTACCAGTTCGGACAACTCATTCTTGTCCTCCTCGTCAAGAACCTTGTGTAAGACGGCAGCAAGGGGGTCAAGAATCTTGCTGCGCGAGAAGATTCTACAAAAGTCGTTCTTTGGAGTTGGCCCCTGGAAAAAGTCAGCATTTAGCCTAGCCAAATATGAAGACAATGGGAATTACCTGGAGTTCGAAGACATTCCAGATGCCATTGACACCAATCAAAACAAGATTTTGAGAACTGTCGTAGTCTTCGTCCAGGAATTCCACCAGAACATTGAGACCACCGGCACTGACAAACATCTGCAGGGTCAGGGTAGAGGTCTGGTACATTTGTCGAACAAATGCAGCAGCTTCCAGACGAATCTCGTTTGAATACTGTCGAGCGGCAAATTTTGTGATGATCGGAATGCCGCCAACGAAACAGAGATTTTCCTGCAGTTCAACATCGTCCAGAATGATCTAAAACAAGTCAGCAATGAATAAGCACCGAAACTTTTGTGTGGCGCATACCGCATTGACGATCTTGAGAAGCTGCAAGATCATGTGTTGACGACTCTTCACCGTACAGGGTTCCAGAATCTCCAGTATGGGCAACAGGCCGTGGGCGCTGATGATGAGATCTTTCACCTCGTTATTCTCCCACAGGAGGTTGAGCTGTGCAGCAAATCGTTAGCCACTATCATCATCAATCTGCTCGCCCGAGAAGAAAAAAAAAAAACTTACCAAATCTTCAGCGAGATCCGACAGAGTGTCTTCACCCTCCGTCGTCTTCATCGACCTCACCAATTCTTCCACTTTCTCGGCCAGTCTAGCATGCCTATCACGGGCAATGTTTGCCTCGAGATCCATCTCATCCCACCCCGGATCTAGCATGGCAAATGGGTCGTCCTCCTCCTCGTCGTCCCCGAGCCAAGAGCTGTTTGATAGCTTGGAGAGAAGCATAAGCTGCCCGCCATCCTCTGACCCTCTGTCGCTTTCCTCAGACTCGGCAAAAGCATCTGCCGTCCCGAAAATATCGGAGAAATCCTCATCGCCTTCATTTTCGGCAAACTTGGTGATCTCAACGGTGGATCTTGTCCTCCTTACAGGCTGGTCTGGGAGTACAGATGGCCGCGACGAAGGCTGTCTCCGCATGCTCCCCATAACTGGTGACTGCGTCGACCGGGGCAAACTGGTAAGATCGGAGGGGTGGAAAAGTTGCGGAACATCCTAAAAAAACATCGTAAGCAATAGAGACCAATTTGGTACACAATATTAATTCTCACCTTGCCACCAAGACTTAGTCTGTTGCTGAAGACGCTGTCGTTGTCGGCAAAGAGGTCAGAGTAGTCCTCTACAGATTGCTCACGATAGATGACATCAGGGCGAGGAGGCAGCTCGAATTTGTTCCCAAATTGAGCCTTGAGAGGTGACTTGGGCTGTGGAGCGTTCGGTAGAGAGGCTTTGCTGCGCTGGCGTTTATGGCCACTCTGTGAGGACTTCGAATCGACAGCTGAGGTGGCCACCTTGTCCGACTTCCTTGGTAAAGGTCGAATGGTTTGCTCCTGTGGATCTTGTTCAGACCAGTGCCTTGGCCCCTTGATTGTCAAGAGCTCGCCATCAAACTTATCATCCCAGTTCTCAGTGTCCTCTCGATGGCCGTCGATGGACGCAAAGGCTTTGAGTCGGTCCCCTGAAAGTAAGCCCCCAAAGTTGTCTTGCCCCTTGACGTGGGGGAGATGAAGTGCACTTGGTGAGATGGTCGTGGCAAAGTCATTGTCCCAGTTGTCATCGTCTATAGAAGTCAGTTTCGCCGGCAAGCAAAGAACTTCAGAAAGACTCACCAGCAAGTTCAGGAGACCGGAAAGCCTCTGCTGTGGGTTTTGGTTTGGCCAGGATGAGAGGCCCCTTTGCGGGGGTGGCCAGAGTTGACCGGTGGGGATCCGACGGGTTGAAACGACTCCCGTAATGTGCCTGCACAGGCGGACCGCTGCTGTCGGAACCGGTAGAAGCTCTGAGGTTATTCTCGGACGACTTGAGAGCTCTGTTCCACTGTTTCACTTCTTCAACGGCTTGGCTGAAGTTTGAAGGTGCCTTGGAGACGGGTGCATCGCTTCTTCTGCAGCCGGTAATCCAGGGATGCCTCATCAATTTCCTCGCTGATACTCGGAGATTAGGGTCCTTCTGGAAGCATTGCATAAGAAAGTCACGGGCTGCCTATCGAAATTGTCAGCAACAAATCAATACAACTATCTGGCCGAGGAATGACAGACTGGAGAAACGCCCTCGGGGAGAGGGGGATGGTCGTCGTTGACAATGGCAAACAGAGCAGGCATGGCCGCCAGATTGTGGTACGGTGGCTTCCCCTGGAGAAGCTCTATCACGGTACAACCGACACTCCAGATATCGGAGGACGAAGTGGCGCCGGAGAGCTGAATGATCTCGGGCGCCATCCAGTACGGTGTTCCTACCACTTGGGCCTCCTTGTCCGGACCAGCGAGAGTACTTGTCGACACTCCGAAATCCGCGAGCTTTACAGTGCCATCCTTGGTGGTCAAGATGTTTGCACCTTTGATGTCCCGGTGGATCACACCCTGGTCGTGCAGGTAGTGCAGACCCTGGAGGACCTGGGTCATGTACACGCCGACCAAGTTCTCGGGAAACTTGCCATAAGCTTTACATATGGAGTGTAGGGATCCATTTTCGCAATATCTGCCGAAGATGCGTCAGCGCCTGCCAATGAGCTACGAGGATATGGGTGGACAGACTCTAAGATGATGTTCAGGCAGTCAGCCGACTTGACAAAGCCAATATATTTCACGATATTGTCATGCTAGTATCCGGTCAGCGCTTTCCGAAGCCGCAATGTGGCTGACGCCACGTTTTATCGGGAATAAAACTGCAACAACTTACATGAAGATTCTTCAAGAGGTCAATTTCGGCCTGTACGTTGTTCAGTTAGTTCCTGCAACCTCAATGCCTCGAGACGCGGACTGCCCCAGCTCACCTCAATCATGCGCAGTTCGCTCTTGGGCACATCGACGAGCTTGATCTGCTTTACTGCCACCGCCTCGCCAGTGCCCCAATTGAAGGCCTTGTATACGGTCCCGAAGGCTCCTTTCCCGATGCAGTCGCCGAGTCGCTAGAGAGGTCACAGTTAGCCCATGTCTCACACGATATCGTGGGGGAACGCGACGGGGGGCGTATGGGCCTCATATATCCGGGCAAAGAAGCATGTCCGACAAGCCAATGGGCAAGCATCGGGTGCATATGTACGTATAAAGGGATGTGGGCAGGTAGACAGGCAGGGACGGGCCGTGCATGCTCTTTGCGGCAAATGGGGGCTAGGCTGGGCAGGCCAGCAGCAAGCCAGGCGGGACAACTGTATGCTGGCTGGCTGGTTGCGGGCTGGATGTGTGATGTATATGGTATGTACGGGGTGTATGGTGAGCTTGGGACAAAAAAAACCAAAGTGAGACATACGTAGTCCTTCAGTCCCGGGTCCTGCACAGCCTTCTCTCGGGCGTGACTTGTATCTCGGCGTGGTGTCCCAGGCATCTTGACCGGCACGACTGCTCCGGCTGCCTTGCCGTTGGCGCCATTGTAGGGCCGCTCCGCGGAGATGCTCCTTGCTGAATTCGGATGCGGCGCCATGCCTAGGACTGGGTTGGGGGGCGTCCCAGCCTGATATCCTCCACCCCAGTATCCGCAAAGCTCCTGCCGAGACCGTAGTCGGGGGGTGTACACGCCGGGCGTCACAGTGATGGTCGGCGGGAGACGTGGCGGAGGCGGAGGGCGGGTGTCGTTGTGGCAGCGTATTGTTCATTCCCGCCTGACTTCTAGAAGCTCGCTCTCGTCTGGTCGAAGAGCTAGCTATGTACGTAAGAGTGGAGTCGTCGTCTCGAAGTGTGGATGTGGTGTATGTTCGCGATGTGGCCAGGCGGTGGGGAGGCAGTGTATACGTCCGTCGTCGAGAACTCGGTCTGCCAGCAATGCCTGCGCGGCCAAGAGCCAGGAGAGTTGCTGGCCGATGGCGAGTGGACAAGGCCTACCTAGAACCACAGTCTAGACTAGATCTGTCTGTTCTGCCCCAGGTCAGGTCGCGGGGTTGTCTGTCGTCGTCTGAGTGGGTGGGCGGGAAAAGAACCAGGTCGCTGGCTTGGCCGTTCGAGGACAAGCACCGCGTGGGGAGGAGGGACGGGCAGGGAAAAAAAAATAGGATCAATGCGGAGCTTTGTTTCACGTCGCGAGTCTACACCGCGGGGTATGGCGACAAGGCAGTCAAGCATTTGGCACAAACTGCTGGAATTATGGCCCAGGTAAGGTATATTTCGGATGTAGCTGCACGCGATCCTTCCAATCGTTGCTCACGTCGCTGCTGTGCCGTGGTGCCTGCAGTGGAGAGCCGTGGCGCGAGGGAGGTGTGTCGTGCCGTGCGCCAACGCAGCCACTAGCACCTAAACTCTAGGCTTATATTTGCTGTCAACTTCCAGGTTCTAGCGGAAGTTAAGGCAAGGATGGAAGGCACATCAGGTACCTTACACCAGGACTGTGCACACTGCCCTGCAGAAAAAACCACCCAGCCTTCGATTGCCTGCGTAATCAATCAAGTTCAAGGGGGAAAATATGATAGGTATCATGAGGATCGTACAGGCAAACATCCAATACAAACAGACAAAGACAGTCTGGTACTGAAGAACGCACACTAATGCGTCTCATTCGGATGCAACCTTAATCCTGGATTCAGGGCGTGCAAGGAGCCGCGAGGGGAGCAAGCCGAGCAAGCCCTGCAAGGAAGGAGGTAGGGTACCACGGTAGCGCCTGGCGCCTTGAAACTGGGGAAACCTTCTCACCTCTCACCGAAGTGAGGGGGAATGAAACATGGTGTCCATAAATATATCATGGGTGGAGAATGAACATTTCAGTGTCCTTAGGTACCTGGGTCTAATGGCGTGGGTCCGTTGGGATGCAACAAGTCGAATAATCAAAGAGAGGATGATGTCTACTACCTATCAGTTTCCAACAAGCTTGCATTGTCTGGAATTTTGGTATCACGAAGCCTCGTGCTCCTCGGAGCCCCTAGCCCTTATGTACACTATGCTATTCATACAAATGCCACTCGCTTTGGCAAAATTCAGTGTGTTCAAAGTCCCTGTTCGGCTCAAAGACATGTCGGTCGCAGGGGGACTGTCTCCTGAACCCGTCGGCGGGGCGGTGGGGATAAAAAATCGCCGTCAATTCATCGCCTTGATAGAAAGCCTCTCCCCCCCCCCCCATATGCCTCGTGAAATCTGAAGCCGTAGTAACGACCAGTAGAGGGTTCCTTTCGGCGTTCCAACAAGGAGTTATACTGATGTCCCAGACGATGAAAAATGAACCGCCCACGAGAGCAAGTTCAAACCCAAGATCCAAAACGCCTGATCCCAAAGAAACATTAACCATAAACCAAAAGAATCCCCTAACATGCTTTCTGGGGGATACATTTGCCATTTCGCCGTAATCAATGAAATAAAACAACCTGGAAGGTGAAAGAACTGAAAATGGATATATAGTTAATTCAAAGCCTCCCGAGAGAGGGTTCGACTGAGTCCAACGTCAGCCCACCAGGAGTCGGGAATATCCACTCGTTGAGCAAGATTGCGAACAATGCGCTGCAAGCCCCCAGTGTCGGCCAGTTCATCGAGGGCATCGTCACCACTGCCAGTGTTTCCGCGGTTCATGCGAATAATGTCGGCATCCGTGTGATGGTGTGGTTGGTAGTCCCAAGGAAATCTCTCCGCTTCGTCCTCTTCTTCGCCTTCCGTATCGGAACCTTCGCACCCCGACTCACATGGAGGCTCAACTGTAGACTCTTCAACTGTGTTCGGGTTCGTGAAAGAGGTCCGAGAAGATGCGCCGGTCGCAACGGCGGTCGTGTTGCTCTGTGACGTGGCCGTAGAGGCAGCAACAGAAGTAAATGAGGACGCAGCAGGTGCAGAAGCAAACGAAGATCCAACACTGGGTGGCTGCGGATCCGGAGTCAGAGTGCTCAGCAGAGTGTCCCAAACATGGTCGCCTTCGGGACTAAGGCTTCTGTTGCGGTCGCCCAGACCGTCGAAAAAGTCGGGGTCAGTGACCGATCTCAACCCGCCGTCACGAGGACGAGCCGTGGGATCGTCCGACGTAGCCCACGCGTCTAGCTGGTTGGCGAGACGGCGATTCTGTCGATCAGTTAAAGGAGTTCGCCGGGAGCCGCGAGACTAAAGATGTTGTAAGTATAGATCCACATCATATCATATCGAGTCGTCCACGAGGGGACAATGAAAGTATACGCACAGAATGAGTGAGGGCTTGAGTAGACCTAATGCTGGACGTGGCATAAGGCTCTGTGGGGGGTCCCGGTATTCTGCGGGGTAAAAACTCCGGGTCAACCGCCATTGCCATCGTAGGCGGAATCATGGTCGCTGCCTCCGCCTCTGCCGCTGCGTTATCCATTTCAAGTTGGCGCCCGGGACTGGGCATGGAATCGGCGTGCAGGGTGGCCCATCGTTCACCGAACATAGCCACTACGCGGTCATCGAGAATGCCCATGCGGCTGGCCATGTCGCGTAGCGCTCGTCGGGACTCAGATATTGTGCCATTGCCGTCGCCGGTTCCCGAAGCGCCGACAGGTGGCTCGTCAGTCAGCGAACGTTCTAAAGACTGGAGCTCGCCGCTGATGTGCGCAGACGCAGCCGCGAGGGCGCGACGACGCCGTTCGCGTTGCCGTTCGCGGTCGTGGAGGATGTCGCGTGGGTTCGGAGCATAGCGGGCCCGACGAATGGCGGAGCGCGCCACCTGCTGCGCGGAGCCTGGTGGCTTGTTGGCTGCAGGTTTGGATTGGATGTCAGACTCGACTGGCGCTTGGTACAACCTGATTGGGGAGAATGGTGAGTTAGCGCGCAAAGTATTTCCTAACTAGAAAGCGACAACCCAAAAGATTGGGAAGAAAAGAGAGACAAGCAGCCATCATACGCGCGTTTGACCGCCTAGAGCTGACGGATGGAAGATGAGATAGACGGATGGATGGATGGTACGTGAGGATGGATCGCGGGCGCGCAGAAGCCCAAAAATAAAGGGGAAGACAAACACGGTCCGAAGGAGGGGCGGGGGCTTACCGAAGACCCATCTTCCTCGAATCTCGTCGCAAGACGAGGTTTGACCCGTAAAATTAATACAATGAAAGTGAAGTTGACGACGGATGTTATCGCAACACCAGCAGCGATTGTGCGCCTCGTTGGTCGATGGGAATTCGATGTTGTGGTTGATGCGCCAGAGGGTCGATCGATGTCGACGGCGTGACCCTAAACGTAGCGAGTCGTGGGGTTGCGGATGGATTTGAAGGGGGAAAAAGGGAGAAGCGAGCGGCGAAAAGAGCTGCATACCTTTTGAGCCAGTTACTCTTCTCACGCACCAAGGGTGCAAGGGAGGCTAGGGAGGCCCCTGCCCCTGGAAACCTGGGGGTGTAGCGACCACAGTAGTAGCACGGATAAACGCATGGGTTCCTACTGAGCATTCGACAAGGCCAGGCGTTAAACAGTCTCTATACAAATATATACGATAAAACAGCTCGGAAAAAACTGGGAGCTTTGGAGCGATTTCCAAAGTATGTAATAACCCAAATCATGTGCTTAAAGGAGGCCTAGGGACTCCCTGGCTGAGGTCGATCTGATCGACCCACAGACAAAAGCGGCAGCTAAAAATCGACAGGCTCACAGCTCCCAGAGTTGAATCTGGAGTCTTGGCAGGAGAAAAAGGAGAGTTTATCACGAATTATCGGTCTGAGTCACTGCATCAACACAATCCCATCAAGAAAAAGGAAGCCTAGCAACCTCCCAAGGCTGACAACCTAGTCAATTCTTTGTTCTTTTTTACTCCACCGCCACCCTAATCCGAACAACGGACGGGCCGGATCTTCTCGTCTCATAGCGACCAGGCAGCAGCAGCAGCAGCAGCAGCTGTGCTTATGCGTCTGCCACAATCAGAACAATGATTGACCTTGGACTGGCTCGTATTGCCCGTCTGCTCCAGCACACCCCGCAGACATGGAAAGCGATCCACGTTGCTGGAACCAACGGAAAGGGCTCCATATGTGCCTATCTTTCGGCCATGCTGAGCACCAGCGGCGTGTCGTGTGCCAGGTTCACGTCGCCACACCTCGTCGACCGCTGGGACTGCATCACGGTCAACGAGAAGCCTGTTTCCGAAACCGTGTTTCGCCATGTCGAAGACGTGGTCAAACAACGGGACAGGGAGGG
Organism: Podospora didyma; assembly: GCA_033439775.1. NCBI lineage: Eukaryota > Fungi > Ascomycota > Sordariomycetes > Sordariales > Podosporaceae > Podospora > Podospora didyma. The sequence goes on along the minus strand of JAULSW010000006.1, from coordinate 1,182,539 downwards.
CAGCGTGGGCGCCACCGAATTTGAGCTCCTAACAGCCACTGCTTTCGAGATCTTCCACAGGCAGAAAGTTGACGTTGGTGTCATCGAAGTCGGGCTGGGCGGCAAGTTGGATGCTACAAACGCGTTGAAGGAGAAGGCTGTCACAGTGATTGCTAAGATTGGGCTCGACCATCAGTCCTTTCTGGGGAACACCCTTGAGGAGATCGCGATGCAGAAGGCAGGGATCCTGCGCTCTGGAGTTCCCTGCGTGGTTGACGGCAGCAACAAGCCATCTGTCTTGCATGTTATCGAGGATCACGCGAAACACGTTGGGGCAGAAGTGCAGTACCCTTCTATCCCGGATCTTGCGGAGGCCCTCGCGGGAGAAAGCTTTGAGCCCCATCAGATCCAGAACCTGGCTTCTGCCCTTCTGGCATTTCGTATAGCGTGCCCCGATCTTGATGGCTCCTTGACTCACCTTCTTCCAGCTCTCAGGCAACTTCAGTGGCCAGGCAGGCTGCAGATGCTTGATATCAGTAAGGTGGCTAGCCGCCAGCAAAAAGTACTCCTCGACGGAGCTCACAACACCCAGTCGGCTGAAGTCCTGGCTGCATATGTCCAAAAACACCTACGCTCGCAAGGCGAACCAGTCACCTGGGTACTCGCGGCAACCCAAGGCAAGGATATGGACGGTATCCTCGGGCTATTACTTCAGCCTGGTGATCGAGTTGTTGCCGTCCGCTTCAGCCCTGTTGATGGAATGCCTTGGGTTAAAGCCGCCGACCCGGCTGAGTTACTCCGGTTAGCGCGCCAACATGGCGCGGAGGCTGCTGGGCTTCACGATGCTGGCGTTGATGTCAAAGATGCCTTGACTTGGGCATCAGATAGTGCAGGCGACAGGCCAATGGTCATCGCTGGAAGTCTCTATCTTGTGTCCAGTGTTTTGCAGCTTCTCCGAAAGTTGTGAACAACGCTGCCAACCAAATACGCGATCAGTCATATACTTACTCCTCGAAATCCCATGACGATAGATTTCGTTCCTCTAAACATTTCGTTGCATGGAAACATCTCCATATCACATGATCTCTCACGCTTAAATCTGTTCAATCCGAAAAAGCGGTCAAGCGAGGAACTTCTCTACCTCGTCAACCAAGATACACGCAGCCCGTCCAAAATAACAACATGCCTCCCCCGAACCACCTAGTCATTGTTTGCGGACACGCTATTTGGAAAGGAGGCGAGAATAATGGCTGGGATGAAAGCGAATGGTTGATTGAGAGTTACAAAAAGGGTGAAACCCCCACGTTCATCGAGCATATCAAGGCCGGTGTCCGGATACTCGCCCATGATGCCCGTGCCATACTAGTTTTTTCTGGGTAAGTCGACGTTAATCGATGCGATCTTGATCTCACCAATGCCTACATCATCATCATCATCATCACCACCACATCACCACAAAATCCACCTAAACCTCAGCGCATATTCCCCTCTCTCCTCCGTACCCTTTCATCCTGACCCTCTCTCAAATCCCAGCGGCCCAACACGCAAAGAGACGCCCCTCTCTGAGGCCCGGAGTTACCAAAACCTCGCCGCCGCGAACTCGTACTTTGGTCTCCTTCCCCTTGACGACAGTCGTACTACCGATAAACGCATCCTACTCGAGGAGCGTGCCCTGGACTCGTACTACAACATCCTCTTTTCCCTCGTCGAGTTCTGGCGCCATAATGACGCCGTCTGGCCCGAGCGCGTGACCATCGTCAGCCACGCGTTCAAGCGCACCCGTTTGGTGGACGGGCACTGCGCGGCGATAGGGCTCTTCCCCCTGGATCGGGTGGGCTTTGTGGGCATCAATCCGCCTGGCCTTGGTGGTCAAAGTGGAAGTGTCTCCCAGAAAAAGGCCGATGCTGTGCAGGGTGTGCAGCTGGCGGTGGGGCAGTGGACTGATGATCCGCACGGGGTGGGAGAGGAGCTCGCGGGGAAGAGGCGGGCGAGGAATTGCTGGAATGTCGATCAGAGGCTGTTTTTCACCGTGGAAGAACGGTTGCGCAGTGGGGTTGGCGTCAGGGAACTAGAGGACGGAGGTGTGATCTTGGATGAGGATGGGATTCGGCCTTGGGGCCTGAGATGAGATAGCTATACATATACAAGGCTCGTGCCAGAAGCGTTACGCATGGAACTTGGAGTGCCATGGCGTGAGGCAATTTCGAGATTCTCCTCATCATTCTATGGCCTTTCTTTATTCGACCAAGAATGCTTCCCTGCGATGTGTTATTGCAGCTTTGAGCTTGCGGAAAAGTAGCCACTGAATATGCCTAGCTCCTGGCTCTTAGGCAGGAGAGACTGTTTGCTGTAGGATACTATATCCTCTTGGTGTCTCAGAAGAGAAGGGGATGAAGTAATAAGGACGATATCAAAACATGTATACATATGTCATAATGCTGTTAATACCTTGTAAAGACGTACGATCTAGAAGTAAAAAGATATATAAAGTTGACGGCCTATATAGCTGGAGCACTGAATGTGATTTGTGATACGGTCTTCACGTCGGCCACTGTGTTCAAGAGCGGTCACTGAGAATTAAGCTCCCTCAACAAAACCTCGCTGCGACGGCCAAGTTTATAACTTTCACCAAACCTGGCTCTTCTGCTCACGGGTACTCGACGACAACAACGACGACAGAATGGCCGACATGTCACATGTATCGCTCCGTTCCGAGAGGCCGCGAGTTCGATCCCCCGCCGCCGAAGCAAAAATCCTCATGAGGGTTTTTCGTAACCGGCTACCTCCCCGAGGGGGGCTAGCCGGCAAGCTTTATGCTATTTTCAATTCATTTGTATTCACTCTGAATATCTGAAAATGTATTGCATTCACGTTGATATTATAATTAGTAGTGTTCACTTTGATAGTATGATTAGTAGCGTAGAAGTTGGTGTTCAGCACATTATAAACTGTAAGGTCACGCGCAGGTACTGCGTCTAATGTCTTGTCTTTGTGCCGAGGATCTGTATATCTTATGTATTATTCTGTTCTGTAGCATGCTGGCACGCATCTCGATGGAGGAGGAGTCACTGTTTGTTTTAAATCTTCGAGGACCTCTGGTCGTCTTTACCCCCTCTCGAATCAACACCGTGGGCATCCGCGATGACATTTGTGACGAACTGAATCGCATCTCTAACCATCTCGGGGCTGAACGTATGGCCAATTCCCGGGTATACCTTGTCCTCGACGGAGATGTTTTCCTCTACGAACCAAGAGCCCGTCGCCTCTTTAAACCACGTTAAGAATGGCTCCGAGCACCTGTATGGCACGAGCTTATCGTCGCCTCCGAAGCAGAGCAAGAACTTCTTCCCCCGCAGGCGGTCGTGCAGAATCTGCCTCACACCTTCATCGGCAGGCCCCGGTGATGTAGTTGATGGCTTTGGAACGTCGGAGGTCCCAAACATGATTCCCTTGGGGTCAAATTTCTGGCATGCGTTCACCAGAGCCGGCGGGAAGTCTGAACTGCCAAGAAACGACGCACCGTCAGCTGCCCCGTTGGTAGAAAGATACGTCTTTCTCTTCGACTTCTTCGCGCGGTCGGCGATGAGATCTGTTGGCGAGGAGGTAAGTAAGTCTACCTACTCATCGTCCAAGGTAAAGGGAATCTCACGCTGGTAATCAGGACAACCGATGATGACCACCCCAGCGCTTACCCTCGGGTCAGCAAACATTAACTGCCAGACACTATGACCTCCCAGGGATACGCCAAGCGCCAAGTGCTGGTCGATCGTCCGCCTTGTCGATTCTTCGTCGTCGGTATCATCATCGTCGTGGAAGAGGTAACCGCCGACCGCATCCCTAAACCAAAGTTAAGTAATGACTCGCAAACGCATATTCATCATTCATACAAACCCCACACCAAACATGCAAATCTATATTTCTCGGCATAAAAAAAGATGGCACAAGAGAAGCAAAACGTACAGCAAAACCCCTTGGTCCGCCACCATCCCCGCCACCATCCCGAACATATCCTGCGCATGCGTGACATTCCCCTCTCTCCAAGCCGAGTTCGCAGGCTCGTGAACAAGGCGCGAGCCATGGTTGCGCTGGTCAAAGGCTAGTGCGATCAGACCCCTGTTTTTCTTACTTCCATCCTCTGAGGTGGTAGCGGCAGCAGCAGATCTGGCGCTCCACGCGCCGACACACCGCGCCGCGATATCGGTCATTCGTTCTTTATTTCCCAGTCGCGGGTGGTGCAGCCACAGGCACGAGATGCGCGACGCCGATGGCGGGAGCTCGTCCAGGCCGTACACATCAACCAGAAGCCCGGCCATATGAACTGTGCGCTTGGAGACTGCAGGCGGCGGTGGTAGCTTGTTGTCCGCCATGACGGATGGTAATACGACAGGACGGAGGGTGGTTGGTCCCTTATGCCCGTATGAATGACAGCCAAAAAACCCCCTAAAAAAGGAGGCAGATGACTGCGATTCAAAGCGATTGGACGGCGGCAACACCTCAAGGATTCTAAAAAGAATGAGAGATGAGATGCAGGTGAGATTGGTGCCTTGCGTTTTCCCGCCTTCCTTTCTTATTCTAGATTCAGTTATTACCACGGAATGGAAGTTGCATGGAAGCAAGTAAAGAAGAATGATACCAAGGAAAGAAGCAAGCAAGCAGGGGCGAAACTCGGAGAATAATAATAAAACCCCCCTAATCTTTAACATATCCTTACCCCGCCATCTCCACTCGTTCCCGTTCATCACCCTGTCCGTTTACTAACAAGCTACCCCAAAAAGGGGAGGGGCGGGCGGACGAACTTCATACGAGCGAACGTAAAGTTCAACTTCAGTACGAACTACTAGTATAATGATCACATATTTAACTACATAAACATGTTCATGATAGAAAATACGAACATCTTTAACAAGTATTTGTATAGATTGCGCATCACCCCACCATCTCCAACTTTCCCACACTTGCCCATATATCAAATTTCTATAAATGGAACCCACGTTTCCCCATTCCCCTCAGCAGACGCAAGGTAACATTTTCAGACTGGCTGGCTGAGGCTTCCACGCCTCTGGCCTAAGGCAATTGTACATATGCTAGCGCGGCATTCCGTGCCACCCCGGGAAACTTACCGACGTGCTTACAATCCGTCCAGAGATGTCTGCGTGGTGGTACGTCAACCCGATGATGTGGACAACGCCTCCATCCTTCATGTTCCGAAAAAGAGCAAATGCAGAATGGACGGGGATATATAAACAGAAATTTTCGCCCAGGTTGTAAATGGTTAGTTAGTCTTAATAAAAGGTGGTGTATTCCGTAAGTTCAGTCATTCAAATGAACCCATTTCCCTCTCACGAACTAGCCTTCATGTGCTCGCCAGCATGAAGATGGAAAATGAGACCAAACCCCCCCCCCCCCCCCCCCTCCCCCCCAAAAAACAGTTCGCTCCGCCCCGACCAGGTTGTCTGTGATATATGGAAAAATCATAAATGTGTCGTGTCATACCCGGCAAAATACAAAGAGAATATGTACATATAAGAAGGAGCAGAGGCTCAAAAATCGACGCACGCGAGCGGTGTCTCGTTCCAAAACGCCTAAAAATCCAAATATTCCCTTGCCACCTGAGGTACTCCCGTCATGTTTGGTATTCCCCTCTCCGTTTCCCAACGCCGATCGACAATAGAAAAATGATTAGAAGATTCGCTCAGCCCAGTTTAATAATGCTCCCAAGACTCCTCGCCCATGCCATGCTCATTTGATAAATAAACCTCCCTGAAAAGCGAAAGATAAAAAAAAAGGGTTTGGGAGAGGGGAGAGAGGAGAAAAGCGGCGTGAAGTATAGACGCAAAACAAAGGAAAAAAGATGATAGTGGCCGGATAGGTGCAAAGCCAAAGCAGACCACTGAAACAAACCCTGTCGTTCAGGGCTGCAGATTTTGCGGTCGGGTGTGGAAGCCGTAAACGTCGTCAAATCTCAGCAAACCGTTGTCGCATGGTCCCTAAAGCATGGACGTTGTCGCCATCGGAGCCTGCGGCGCCATGCGCTGCTGCTGTGCCAAAGCCTCCTGCTGTGCCAAAGCTTCCTGCAGCTGCGAAATCTGCTTCATCATCATCACGGTCTGATGGTTCAGCATGTCCACCTGCCTTCGCAGCTCGGTGTTCTCCATCTTCACCCGCTTGTTCTCCTCGCGGAAGTCGCTTTCCAGATCCTGGCTCTCCGCTTCGGGCTCTCGTTTGCGCTTTTGACCCGCTATTGCTGTGTCGCTGGCCGCGTCATCCGTCTCGCCTTCGGCACCGTTGGTTGGCCCACCGCCATTCTGGGTATGTACCCTCCGAAGGTGTTCGTTCAGGTTCTCCAAACGAGAAAATCCCTTATTGGTGTGGCGTTTGCAGTAGACATGTGGGCAGTTGAACGATTTCTTTGGGCCCCCGTGCTTCCCGTGCACTTCCCTTTCGTGCCGTAACAGGCCGCCAGAGTATGTGAACCCAGGCAGCTTGTCGCACCCTTGTGATTCACATTTGTACGGCCGATCATGTTTGTCCATATGTTTGCTGCATCAGTGTTAGCGGATATATCTACTTCAGTGACGCATTAGGGGAAACTTACTTCCACTCGCATTTGCGACCAAATTCCCTTGTCTCCTCGGTGCAGTTCGGCCACGAACATACATATTTCCCATCTGCATTTTTGGTGACTTCGCGATCCGGCTTTGGAATCGCCTTGATGCGCTGGGGTGTAGTTGCAGTGGGCGAGTTCTCCTTGGATAATGGCGGCGCACCCAGGTCAAGGCGAGGCTCGGAAGTATCGACAAAGGTTTGAGGCGGCGCATTATATGTCGCGACGGTGGCTAGCTCGTTGACAACGGAATCAGTCGGGTCTGCAAAGCGGTCCACGTCGGGCGTCGGATCGTGGTGGTCATCCATAGGCGGATAGCTGCCATCATGGATGAAATTCCGGGGCTCATAGACGACGCTCATCTTGCCGGGAAACACGTCGCCGGGCGCACCGTCGAGCTCGGTGACTCCGTCGACAAACAGCCTGAAGACGGGTTGGGTGTTGCCTCGTTGGTGAGAGTGTTGGGCGCGAAGCTCGGCCCGGGATGGGAGTGGCAGACGTGTTGAGAGATCTAAGAAGAGTACGTATATCGGATATAGAGGCTAGCAGGCAGGTTCGACGGTTTTATGGAGACTTCTTGGGTCTGAATGTCGAGAAGGATCCTATGCTAGCGATGCGGATGTTAGCGAGTTTTGCCTGAAAATCTAGGGGTGCGATGTCAAAACACAACAGGCAGACAAGGCGAAGCTCGTGGCGCAGTTTTAGCGCCTAATGGGATGGTCGGGAGTGGCAAGTGGGGGGAGCGTTGGGTTGCTTTGTCATCGGGTGCCCCCCAAAGGGAATGGAGCTTCTGCACTTCGATACCGGGGCTTACTGGCCCCACTGCACGTGACGGGTCGGTGAGGGAGCCAAGGGACATGTAATCAGATGGAAAAGCGGTGCTTCGGTGTCTCACCTTTGGGATTCGTTGGTTTTGTTTGTTTGTTTTGACAATTTGGGGTCCACCTCTCGGGGTTTCTCGAGGTGGCTTCGGGTGGGCTGCAGGCCTATTAGTATTGTCGCTGGGACTTAGGCAGGAGCTGGGATGACTCGATGGGGCCAACTCGACCTGACGCGACTGTCGGGGAAAGAGCGAGGGAGGCAGCCATGACTCACACCAAGGTCGCCGTTTGCGTTGCCATCATCCATGCTAGAGGGCAAGGCTACAGCCTCTCAATACTCACCCGCCCAGGACGGTCCGCGTGCGTCCGCGTTGGCCATCAGCCTCTCGGTCCATCTCATCCGTCCTTCTTTGCCCTCGCAATGCATCCTCAAAGTCGAGCCACAGCCAGTCGATAACTCGCTTCCCGAATCGTCTTTGTGTAGTGAGATCTACTGGGCAGTGCTTTGCGCACTTGACAGCCAGCCCTGAACCCATCCCACTCCAGATTTAACAGGCAGCCCATGTGCGGCCCGGGGTGCATCGGTGTAACTGAACAAGACAAGCAGCAGGGCCACCGTTTTCCCTCTCCGTTGGTCCTCAAGAGGCGTTTTAATGTCGATATTTCCGATGAGGTAAGCCCGCCCTCTTGTTGGCTGCTAAACAGCACGGTGGACCCTTTCAATATGCACATCTGGGCAGTACGATGCCTCGGACTCGACATTGCGATATCTGAAAAGGCGCTTTTCGAACTTCGCCTCGAGCAACGAGTCGTCCTACCCGGCCCAGCAGTGTAAGGTGTCTCGGTGAGTTAGCCTATCTTCCCGTTCTTGCCCCATAACAAAGGCCCACTTCTTCAGCTGTCCGTCTATGGAATATGGTAAAGAATTGTGATTGCCTCCACGAACTTGTTTCATGCCTTTCAACTGAGAACAAGGCTCCGGGAGGCTTAGTGCATCATCCTACGTTTGCGCCCGGATAACACCACCCGCGAAGTCTCTCAAAGAGGCACATGGTTGTTTAACAGGGCAAATCTGCTCATATAAGCATCTAAAGCCCATTCAGATAGTTGAGCCTCGTGGGCGTGGTCGATATGTCATGACGCAACACCCATATTGGGCAAGACTGCAGATCTGGCGAGCGAGTCTCTGACACTTGACACATACTCATGTGCACTTGTTAGAATCGGCCAAGAATTTTAAAAGATGTGAAAAACGATAAGTCCAGAACAGAGTTCCGCACATGTCTACAATTGTACATATCATTTAAGTGATGGCGGGCTATGCTGAATGCCCAGCAAGGCGTTGGACATCCGTATGGTTGAACAGTGAATGGCCAGCTCGGAGGGACTTCCCCAGCAGCATGACAAAACCCGTGAAATCGTTCGTGAATCTTCCACGAACGTGCCAAGCAGGCCACGCAGAATGTCCAACGAGAGTCTGACTGTGCAACAATAACAACCTGGAAGGGCAAAGAAAATAGGCGAGACAAACCTCCAGAATTGTCGCCAGCTGCCACACCAGACAATAGATCAATATTGTGTGAGGAGCTATCGGCAGTGAGTCACTGAGGCAACGAGCTAATAGTCGCTGGTTCCTCAGCCGGGGCTCTTCAGAGCTCGGGGTGACAATAAGATGGAGAATTGAAAAAAAGGGTGCCTTGTGAACCGCTTCATCCCTGACAAACATTGAGGACCTTCTGGGGGGTACGACCTTCTCTCCACGCTTGCGAACGCTGGCGTCCGCAGTTCAAGCCACACAATGCAGGGACGGTGTTGTTTGAGGCCTCAGGATAAGACAGAAAAGACAAAATGACAAAAGTCCCTCGGGGACTTGATTTGACTCCCACTTACATGGAACGCATTAGACAATGAGAGACAATTCGCATGGATCGTTATCTCTCTGCACTATTGCAAGTACTGAGGTAGGACCGCAACCCAGGCCAGGCAGAAGACGATTCGGGTTGAAATCAGTCATTCATTCCGTTTAAGGCCGTCAGCGGAACAAAAACGCCTTTGCAATGACAAGGAAGGGCTTTTGTTGAAACTTGAAAAGAGGAGGCAAGGATGTAGGTTGTGATTCACTGAAAGTTGCAGGATGTTTGGTGGCGGTGGTGTTATCCCGACTCTTCCACTAACAATGGGCAAAACGAACATTTTCGCACTTTTGTTTGGGAAATTTGGGTGAGCACCCCAAAAAAGACGGAAGGGAAGCGACACTTTGGGGAAATGTATTTTCGGTCACTGCACCCTTTGCTTCCTTGAATCCTAGGCATTGAGGCATCCAGGCATTTGATTGCTTGGAGAGACGTTTATCGATCAGGCAGGCTGCCTCCGGCTCGGCAGATATCCCCGCTGCATCCCCCACCGAAAGCCCTCAGAAGGCACAGGCCCCGGCTTTTTCTCACTATTACATATCGTACCTCGAAGAAGAACCGATCTCTCGGGCCAATTGATCTCACCAAGGTCTGCGTCCCGCACGGCAGAGTCGGGCCTGGAGGCAAAAAAAGAGAGCAGAAGACACGCTCATTTCAATTAAATGCTTCTCGATAATAGAGATCACAGCCCGATCTTCGCCGTGTTTTGTCTCCCAATGCCCGCCCCTTCTCTCTTCTCGCCCCGTCTCTCTTCTTGCCCCGTCTCTCTTCTTGTCCCGCATCTTTGAACCCAGGTACGGATAAGGTATTTGATATTCACCCTCTTGGTAGATAATCTCCCCACACAGGTACCACGGTAATCAGTGATCCGTAGGTCGGGTATTGCCCTAAGACAAGTGTAAAAACCCGTTCTTAGTCGAGTCCGCATATGATTGGTAAGAGGATGATGAAGCAACCCCCGGATCTATTTCAGGAAGGAGGGTCCAGAGTAGCTCCAAGATGTGCACGATCGAAACCTAAGACAGAGAGGAGAAGGGTAGGTAGCTATCCCGGAACCGGATGCTCGCGAGATAAGCATATAAGAAGTCCATGTAAGGGGGAATTTCTGCCACCACCACCACCACCACTGCTGCTGTGAAATCGACGCTCGTGTTCATCCTTGTCTCATTCGTCAACCGTACGTGAATATGGCGCCTCTCCAGCTTCCCGAACCATTTGCGAGCATCCCGCGCGAATCGCTCACCTTTGGCGCATCTCCGATCCAGCATCTGCCCCGCATCTCAGAGGATCTTGGAGGAAAGGTCAATGTCTACGCCAAGCGCGAGGACTGCAACTCTGGTCTTGCCTATGGGGGCAACAAGACGAGGAAACTCGAGTGAGCAAACCGTTCCAACTATCGACTAAATGCTGCTATTATCGAAGAACAAAATGTGACACTAGTGCACGGTTGATATAGATATCTCGTACCCGAGGCTCTCACGCAGGGTTGCGATACCCTCGTTAGCATCGGTGGCGTCCAGTCCAACCATACACGCCAGGTGGCGGCCGTAGCAGCCAAGCTGGGCCTGAAAGTCGCGCTCGTTCAAGAGCATTGGGTTGATTGGAGTGACCCAGGATATGAAGCAGTCGGGAACATACAGCTCTCGCGGCTCATGGGCGCCGACGTGCGGCTCGACCCGTCCGCGTTTGGGATCGAGCACAAGGAGACGCTGGCCAAGCTCAAGGAGGAGCTCGCGGCCGCCGGGTCCAAGCCTTATTATATTCGTATGGCATATCCCCTCTCGTTTTCCCAAGAGGCCGACGTGCTGATGCCATGTGTGCAACCTAGCCGCTGGCGCATCGGACCACCCCCTAGGGGGACTGGGCTTCGCACGATGGGCGCTGGAAGTAGAGGCGCAGGAAAAGGAGTTGGGCGTATTCTTCGACACCATCATTGTCTGCGCTGTCACAGGCTCAACCATGGCCGGCATGGTGGCCGGCTTCAAGCTGTCTGAGAAGAAGCTGGGATCCCGCAGCCGCAAGGTAGTTGGAATTGATGCGTCTGCCAAAGTGAAACAGACGTTCGACCAGGTGCTGCGCATTGCCAAGCAGACAGCGGCCAAGATCGGGTTGCGGGAGGATGACATCACGGAGGCGGACATCATTCTTGACGACCGGTACCACGCTGGCACCTATGGCATTCCGGATCAACAGACGATAGATGCCATCAAGTTCGGCGCCAAGACAGAGGGCTTCATCACCGATCCCGTCTACGAAGGAAAGAGTCTGGCGGGAATGATGGACATGATAAAGAAGGGCGAGATCGAGGCTGGTAGCAATGTCTTGTATGCGCACCTCGGCGGGCAGCTTGCGCTGAATGCATATTCGACCCTCGGGTAGGTAGGAAGGGCTGGTGATGCTAATTGTGCCTCAGTCTCAGTCTAGAAAGGGAAAAAAGTTCAACTCTTCCGACTAAAAACTGTTTTGTTGAAGGGACTATCTCAACTCTTATGTCACCGAAATGCATTGTTGCGCTAATAACTTCAGATGTTGACAACTCGACAGGCGAAGGCTTGACCTGCTCACCTCCTCGGGCCTCACGTTGCCAATCAGACAGCGCCTGTGACAACGATGTGAGCTGCTCCCACGCGTTGAGCAAATTTTGTTGACGAGCTAAAGCCGCCTCGAGAGCTCCTTCCCACTTTTGGGGTTGCACTCTCATGCATCCACGGTACTGGGGATGCGAGTGGGCTCCGCCCTCGCAGCGAGCTGCATATGCCCTCTCCACCCAGAGAAAAGAGATTCCAGGCCTTCTAGTCTTGTTTTCGTTCTTCTTCTTTTCTCCTCGCCCTCTGACCTGACCTACATAACACAGCAATTCGCCTGCCTCCCTCTCTCCTGACCTGACTGGAAATTGCTCCTTCGAAGTTTGGGCCATCCTCTGCAAGTCCGATCCCGGCCCACATTTTTACCTAGCAGCCATTCTCTGGCGTGATATCCCCTCCCAACGGTCTGTAGAGAGAGAAGAGGGGCAGCTGAAAAAATCTTCTGGCCAGAAAAGACGATTAGCACGCGCTTCCATTGCTTCTCTGTCAAAGTATGGCTCAGAATCCGCCCAAGGGAGACGACGTCGTCGCTTCCCCGAAGAGCTTTGTTGCCTCGGACGACATGGCTCGTCAGGAAGATGGCCATGGGCCTGTCGAAAATGAAGACTATGAGATTGAGCGAGTCGAAAAGGTCTACAGGTGCGACAAATCCATTCCATCAGGACTCCCAGAGATGACAACTAACATGACGGCTATTGCTACTAGGAAACTCGACCTCCGCATCATCCCGGCCTTCTGGGTCTTGTACTTCCTCTGTTCGGCCATCCGATCCAACATCGGCATTGCCCAGACCATGAACCAGAATGTTCGCCATGACTTGGTTTCTGTCCTGGGCCTGACTGCCAAGGACACCTCCACCGCCCTGGCTCTATTCTATGTGTCCTATGTCATCTTTGACCTGCCTTCCAACTTGATCATGAGCAGACTCAGTCCTCGTGTATGGATGGCTCGTATCGTCTTCGCTGTCGGCATCATAGGTACTTGCTTTACCGCAGTCCAAGCAGCCTGGAGCGTCAAGTTGCTTCGCTTCCTGCTTGGCGTGGTCATCGCCGGCATGTGGCCTGGCATGGCGTACTATCTCACGCTGTTCTACCCACCTTCTCGGACCGGGAAGCGGATCGGCATGTACTTCACTGCGTCTCAGGTCTCAGCAGCCGTTGTTGGACTTGTCTCTGCTGGTTTCCAGCAGATGGATGGCCTTGGCGGTCTGGTCGGATTTCGGTGGATGTTCCTCGTGTACGGCTTGCTCGGAACTGTTCTTGGCGTCGTTCTTCTCTGGTGGTTGCCAGATCGCCCACTGGCTCCCGGCGAGAAACGCGTAAGAACCCCGTGGCTCAAGTGGCTCCCAGCAAGCCCAGAGGCGCTCAAGGGCGAAGACGTCTTAGTTCACTATAACGACCTTAGAAGAGTCTACCATGCTCGTCCTTGGGATCTCAAGGATCTCTGGCACGTGCTCATTGACTGGCGTCTTTGGCCCTTAGTACTTATGTACTTTGGAGTTGTGGGCGTTGGTATTGGCACGCAGCTATATGGAAACGTCATCATCGCTTCCATCGATTCCACTTTTACGGGCATTCAAATCAGCCTGCTATTTGCGCCCATATGGATGGTAAGTTCTTTATCGAATCGAGTATGGCATTTTCCCTTTCTTTGCTGACCCTAGCAGATGGACTTCTGTGCCATTCTCCTGGTTACCCCTATTTCGGACAGGTTCCACCGGTACCGTGCGGTTTTCTTTTCTGCCGCTGTGTGCATCCAGATTGCTGGCCTACTTACTGTCACGTTCGCCTTGGATAATAAATGGGCAAGATATGGTGGGCTTCTGTTGATTGGGTTTGGACTGGGGCCCACGGTCCCCATTTGCATGACCTGGACAAACGAGATCTTCCAGAGGCGCCATGGGGAGGTTGGTGTCGCGGCCGCATCGGCTTTGGTATCTGGACTCGGAAACCTGGGCAGCATCACCACCACCTATGCCTTGTACACCGGATGGCCAGAGGATGCCGTGAAAGGCCCGCATCAATACCGCCGGAGCAACTTTACCATGATTGGCATTCTCTGCGTCAGTATCGCAAGCAGCTTCTTGATGACTGTTCTCCTGAGGATATTCGGAAACAAGCCCACGAGAAAGGCCACCAGTAGCAACAGTTCGGTGGTTGATTCCTTAGGCGAATACCAAGATGGCGCTGCTCGTCGCGAGCACCAGCAACGAGGTTTCAAGCGGATGTGGTGGAGCAAGAAGCCCTGATACCACCAGTTGGTGAACGGGTGGACGAGGGTCGAGCCTGCGGTCATAATCGACAATCACCACCGCCAAATACCCGATGGAGAGCAGTCTAATTTTCACTTCGACATGGAGGCAGTATTTCGTTTCTCGACATTCATTCAACACCATTTTTATTTGCAACATTTTACAAGCAGGGCACGATGATCGGAAGTTCATATCCCAACCGGCGTTTACATATGCCTTTTCATCCGAGGAAAGGCACCGATATTCCGCCCTGTCTCCGAGGCGACAGGCTGGCTGGGAGAACGGGAAACCTCGATTAAGAGGCTGGAGTCCTCGACGGCGAAAGTGCCGATGCGCCATCGCTGGGAAATGGCGTAACTGAAACTCTGAGGCGGACTGAGCGACAATGCTTTCGCGCTATCGCTTGGCCCAACTCTGGGAGTGAAGGAGAGAAAAGTGGCAGTGGCCTTTGAATGTGTTTTTTCTTCTTTTTGTTATCTATGATACCCCATACGTGTTTAGACACGCTGTCGATTCCGAGGTGTCGCCACTCGCCAGCGAAAGTGCTTCTACGCCATCGCTGGGACGGTGTGTTGGACCGAGACAAAGGCTGGCGAAAATGCTATTGCGCTATCGCATGGCCGGTCTCGTGGGAGTTTTGGCTTTCAAGTCCTGTTCTCGGTTTAGGAACAGGCAACCAGGATATAATGTCCTCCTAAAGGGAGGTGGCTGTTCACTCCTTTAGTGTCATTGCTGCATGAGGTAGCTGAAGCTTGCTTACAGTGACACAACTGAGTCTATTCTCCCATTTATTTCTCACTTTGCCGTGATATGTGATACTGGGGGTCCGCAAACCGGGTTGATCATTCGTCTCTCTTTTCATGAAACCAACAGCTTGGTAGGTGTTACAAGAGCTGCTCTCCATACTATGAGCTCGACTCCCCTCGCAGTAGAGAACTTTTCAAAGCACCTTCATACAGTAAAGTTGTGAGGGATCCGGATCTGAGACTTCCCTTCTCCCCTCTTACACTTTTTTCTATTTCTTCCTTCCTTACCCACCACACCCATATACTACTAGTTACTCGTCTCTTCGCCTGCGCCTGAGATTTAGGCAGCAGTCCGAGTCCATCTGAGGCCTTGTCGGCGGAAGGTAGTCGCCAACTAGGTGAGTGTCTCGACGGTCCCTTCTTCGAAAACTCGTAAGTTCATTTGTAATTAGGCAATCTGGGTACACCTCCACCAGGGAAATAAAAGGGTTGGTGAAGTACTAGTACATTCAGAGGCGTCAAATGGATATATTTAGGGCGCTCCAGATTATTTACTATGCCTAGATAATACCGATCAAGGCCTTGTTAACATCCGACAACGCACACTTGGCTATTTGATACCGGCTGGTATTTCATCTAGACGCCGTAGACTGGTTGAAGTATACACCTTCTTTAATTCATTCACCAAACGTATATATACTCCCCGGTGGCGGTGTACATCTCTTTCTTCACGTACGTGGCACTAAAGGAAAAAATGATCCATGAATCACTCCCTACGTTGAATGAATGCATGCGCGAAACTATCTAGCACACAAATACAACTCATTGGACAAGCAATCATTCTACTCTCCTTGTCCACCTATTGATACTGTTGTCCCTAATCGTCAATATCAACTTGTGAAATAATAACCCTAGGCATGGATCTCCCCTCCACCCACTAACTCCAAATCGGTGTTCCACCAGTCCCCAGGCTTTCCCCGACGACATATCTCCTGCCCTCCATCTTGCCATTGACATGCCCCTCCCCTATCCTGGCAATGGCGTCCCAGTCCCGCATCCCCGGCGTCGCCTCACTCACGAGCTCCTTGTCGTGAGGGGCCAGCACGGCCAGCGCGCCCTGGATCCATGACCCGCATCGCCAGGCGGGATCTTCGTCCAGCTGGTTTAAGGGGATCTGAGCGAGGATGCTCCCGACCAGGCCGGGAGTGGTAGTGGTGGTGGTGCTGTTGGGTTTGAGTTTTGCGATGGCGAGGAGGGCGAGAAGCCGACCAGCGTATTGGGCTGTAGTCGTGGCTTCGTAGATCCATTTGCTCCTCAACTCCATCCGTGGTTGTTGACGAGTATGTTCTTGACGTGGTGGATTTGGCCGTGGAAGGGGCTGTTGTTTTCGTCGTCTTGCAGTGGGGAGGATGAAAGATGTCAGGAGCCCGGGCCCAATAGTATCTGGTTGAAAGGTAGTGTGTGAGAAGGGCGAAGGAAGAAAATGATAGCATGAGAACTTGGGAAGTGTGCCCTTCAACACTCGAAATGAAAGGAGGAGGCTCACGAGCGTGATTTGTTGCGGCGGTAAAGGCCAACGTATAGCATCGAGACCTCTTCCTTAGAATTTTGAAGCTTCCCTGGCTTCATGTTTGTACCTAACAATATCCCGGATGGCTTGGCTAAACGAAGATCTTGTGCCATTGTGCTTTCTGTATGGCTTATCAGCCATGGCCTTTTACTTATAGGAAGTTCCACGCTATGGGTGTTCAATGTCAGAATCTTGAGCTATATGGACTTGAATGAGGATAGTGTCGACTTGTGTATTATGCCTGGCGAGTGAGCGGACAGGTAGAAATACCCTTCCCCTTTCATTTCGTAGTTTCCTGCATGACTGCTGCCTTTTGGGACCGATCTTGTGGCCTGGCCCAACTGAGAAGATGTAGTGTTTAACAAGCAGGGTTAGGGTCGGCCATGCTTCAACTTATGAACATAAGGGAGCTTGCCATAGTAATATCATGAAGTGAGAGTCTTTTTTAAAAATAAAAAAAAACCCCAAAAAAACAAGTAGAGTGTTTTTGGATTGACGATGTTTGTTCCTCTTAAGGCCATCCAGTATTCAGCCTCTCGGCAAAGAACTGCATCAAAGGCAAGACCTCGTCCCGACTCCGCGGCATGCCATCATCAGGCCGCTTCCACACCACGACCTTCACCTCGGCAAACTCCTCTCGCAACACATCCACGGCATCCTCATCGACGGCTTCGCTCTCGCTGCCGCGGCACACCAGCACCGGCGTCTTCGCCTTTTCGCGCGCGCTCAGAGACGGAATCATGGACGCGGGCAGCGGACCGCCGACAGACACCACGCCCTTGAACACCTCCTCCTCCTCCTCCTTTTCCGTCTCATCGTCAGTAAGCTCCGTCACCCGCCCCTCCCCACCACCACCTCCTCCTCCTCGCAATCTCGACGCTAGCCCAAGGGCAAACGACCCGCCCTGCCCGAACCCAAAGAGCAGCAGATCCCTCGTTGTCCAGCCGCACTTGCCCACTAGGGTCTCCCTCACCAGACGGTCCAGCACAAGGCGCTGGGCCTTCTCGAACCCGGGGTCGGGATCCAGCTCGCCGCCGCCGCCGGGCGCGAGAGTCAGGTCGTCGCCCCAGTGGAAGTGGCGCGCCACGGTGGACTCGGAGTCGCCCAGCAGCGCGGGCGGCAGCGGGCTGGTGCCGCGGACGGAAACGCCCAGGACGCCGGGCAGGGTGAGGTTGCGGGCGAAGCCGGCGAACGGGGCGTCCGAGTCGCCGAGGCCGTGGAAGAGGAGCAGGATGGACGTGGTGGATTCCCGCGGGGTGGGGTAGCTAAGCGAGATGGTCAGGTCTGGGGAGAGGGCCGCGAAGTCCTCTTCGGTTGGAATGCGGGTGGGAGCCATGTTGTGGGCTGAATTGAACGTGCGGTGTGGTTTTGTGTGAACGGTTAGTAGTGGGGGTGAAAGTTCAAGATAAATGAATGATGTAGCACTGGAGGTTGTATAAACGGTTGCGCAGCCGTCGGATGAGAATAAGCTTAACCTTCCCGCTGCAGGTCGTGGATGCAAGTAAGTAATTGTACGGAGTACAGTGCCTCCACTCTGGAATCAATGCTGCGAGCGAGGTTGTTCTAGAATACGTCAAACTTTCATCCAAGGTCGCACTGAAAATTAAAAGACTAGGTAAGTATACCAAAAAAAGGCAATAGAAAAGGATTCATGAAAAGAAGAAAGAAAATACAAGAAAATGGTACAACATCAAACAGCTGATAAAAAGATTCGCCATTTAGCAGCTACACAGTCGCCAAAACAGAACATCCGCTCTCAAGTATGGCATATATATAAATGTGGCATATATATAAATATGGCATATATATGGAAATATATAAAATGACTCTATCGTCGAGATACAAGGTATATATAACAGGATAAATACCGCCCATCTTCACCTCCCGTAGAGGAAACTCCTGCCCTCCCCTTCCCATTCCATACCTCTTGCTTTGATTTTGGACGGCCCAGGCGCCATATCAATCCACTCCCCCTTCTCGTTCCAAGTGCCGGCCTTGGTATAGTCTTCGCTGCTGCTGCCTTGCATCCACGCAAAGCGGAAGTACTCATTGTCGACAACCCCGGCTTCCCTGGTCCACGTAAAATTGGGCGAGGTGCCAAAAACGTCGTCGAAGTAGGTTCTGAACCGCTCAACGTCGTTTACAAGGACGCTGATGCCATCAAACTCAGGCCCTGGCGTCTTACCCCACCTAAAGGTAATGGTCGAGAGGTTCTGGCCTAGGGATATGACTGGCGCTAAGATGGACGGCAGCGGCGAGCCGGCCTGTGCGTCGCCCTGAAGCGCAGCCGACGTCTGAAGAACTGGGTCCCATCCCCAGCGAGCGATGCCGTTGATGAAGAGTCCAATGAGGATACCCTGGTACAGCAGCGACGGGCGCGTCTGCATGCTGGTTCCCGGAAGCAGGAGCAGGGCCAGGATGTAATGGTGAATACGCAGCCTGAGCCCAGGCAGGACGACACAGATGATAATCCCGGCAACGAAGAGGCCATAGAGCTTGAGTATGCGAAGCAAACGCCCTTCTTGGCGGAAAAACCATACTTGGGACACAGCGATGACGATTAAGACAATGATAATGATGGCTAGAGCAGCCCTTGCACCAGGCTGCTGGTCCAGATCGTGAGGCGTGAGTCGCTGAATTGGAATAAAATCAAGGGTGTAGTTCGTCAAGGCCCCAACCCAGCAGCCGCCAAGCCAGAGTACCGACTTTTCGATCTGCGCGGTCAGGCCCTTGAGTTGCCGCCTCACGCCCATCTTGTCGTACATGACCCACGCCGCAGACATGGCAGGAAGGTAGTTCCCGAGCTCGCGGGAGAATAAACCCGCGATGGTTGAGTATCCTGGAGGGTCGGTAGCGAGGCCGACGGTCCAGTAAAGCCCGGTGAAAATGGAGAAGAAAAACAGAGATGGAGACGTCGTAAAGAGAGACAGCACAGTCGAAAAGACCACCGAAACAGTAAGTAGCGGCCACCTTGTGTCTCGCGACACGCACTGTACTCCCGAGTCAAAAGCGAAGGACAGTGGGAAGTACGAGTCGAAGCCCACGCTCAAGATACCGTTCCGCGTGGAGCTGTTAAAGTCACTTTGCAAGCCGATCAGCCTGACGACGCCGCAACCGCCTTCAGTGTCAGTGATGACACCGGCATGGATGGCGGCTCCGCAAATAAAAGAATCGCCTCTGTATACCGCATTGCTGTTGTCTGACGGGCCGCCAATAACCAAGGACTGATAGATGACTTCCTGGTTGCCAACGGCATGAGGGTTAAGAACTTTGTATGTTGAGCAACTGGCCGGGCACTTAAACGCAAATCCGCCACCACTGAACGGGCGGCAGTCATTACCGTCCAGTCCACAGCCGTTCCCGGACGACCAGTAAGTGTTGCCGCATCCGATCTGGACAGGCGTCCCCCATCCCTCAATCTCGGAGGAGACCTGGCTCTGGCGCAGAACTAGGGCAAAAGTGATGATCCAGATGGAGAGATAGACGAAAACGAGCCCGAGTCGGTGCGAATGCTTGGGCAGGAATTTGTCAAGCAGCAGGATTGGGGCGTGTTGGACACGAGGAAGGAGAGGTTCGATCTTGAATCTGACCGGGCTAGCCGGACCCCTAGACCATCGGTACACGCCAATGCTCAGGCGGCGCACAGGGTAAGGCACACATTTCCACCTCTTCCACGACCGCTCGTCCTGGATGAAGCGCGGGGTCGGCGGCCTATTATCGGGGTCCAACTCGTCTGCCACGGCGGTATCTTCGATCGGGGGATCCAGTGGCTCAGCCCTGGAGGCCATAGCAGCAGTACTGGTGGCACTTGAACTGGTACTGGCGCTGGCGCTGGAGATGTCCTGACCCTCAACATCGCGGACATGGACCTTGGAGTGGCCCTCGGTGCCATCTTCGCCCATCGTGTCTGGCCTGCGGCGCCACGCGTCTCGAAGCTGCGCTTGATGCCGTTGTGAGGATTGGCGTGATGACGACGACCGCTTCGCGCCCTTGTAAGTCGCGACACAGAGTGGCGGGATTCGAAGCAAGTACGCGATTGAAGGTGTCCAGCAGCAATCTAATAGGAATTCGACAACACAAAGGACAAGAAAACGAGCGATACTGCCGCAAAGCTCAGCCTCCTCGTTGGGAGAGCAAAGGAACGAAGAACAAAAGCATGGGGGGTACAGAAATAGAAACGTAATCCCAAACAAAAAGAACCGCTGGAAGGATGGAAGCAGGATTGGGGATTGTTCAGCGGGTGATCATCCGAATGCGCCGCCCTATTTGTCGCAAGGTTCCAGCGCACCCCGCCCCTGCAGGTCAAACACCAGCCAAAGCTTAATGCCGTCGTCCCAGCCTGCGGCGAGTGAGCGAGGGCGGGGCCTGACTAAGATGTAGCCACTAACCGAGACGGGACCGTCGAATCCAGGTCTCCCCAATAACGATATGGCTTGGCGTTGGGTTTAGAGTCACTTGAAGAAAGTTAAACCCTATCAACCCGGACTCAAAGGACTTGATCGCATCACGACATAAAAAAGCCAGCGGGACAACAACTTAAGATACAGACAGATACAAAGAGTTGCAAAGAAAATAGACTCTCAGACGGAAGAAATTCGCCGTAGGGAAAACTTTCCTCAGTTGACGCCCTTCCATCGGCGAACAAATTTCGAGTCAACTTCTCAATTTTGGTGAGAGAGTTCATCTGAAAAGAAAGCTAGGAAAAAGGGAAAAAAGGGGGGGAAAATGACCATCGACAGCCAAGAGCCGCCAGCAGCCGCCATGACGTTTGAAATCCTCAAAGCAGCCGTAAGAGACGCGCCCACAGCAGCACGACTGGGCCGACTGGCTCTCGCTGGCCGCCGGACTGTAGAGACACCCAACTCCTTCGCCAACACATCACGCGGAGTAGTGCCTCATCTCACCCCTGACAATGTCAACAAGCACATGCACGGCGTAGGCGGGACTTACATGGGGCTCGAAGACTGTGAGTGCTTTCTGGTCACCACCTCGTCATATATTGCAGAAAAAGACTGACAATAAGCAACCAGTCATCGAGCGGCCTCAGATATACACGCAGCGGTCGCCCCCTATCTATGACACCCCGCCGGCGTCGCCGGCCCTGCACCACCGGCGGGCGCTGCATAGCTTCACCGCCATGCCGTCGTCCATCATCACCGTGATGGGCGCGCGGCGGCTGCCCGCCGTCCCCGCCCCGACGGGCAATACCAACACCACCATGTCCGTCTTCACCTCGACCGGCTTCCAGCTCCTCTCCACCAAGGAGTACATGCACGCCGTCGACGCCCTCCGCCCGGACATCGTCATCCCCATGGCCGACCTGACCGACAAGGCCATCACCCCGACCTCCAAGCGCGCCGTGCGCATGGCTGAGCGGACCGACGAGTGGGTGACCGACTGGTTTCGCCAGCTCCCCTCGGCGTCTGACCCCGACCTGCCCCCGACCGCCACCTTCGCGCCCGTGCTGCCCATCCCCTACTCCATGCAGTGGGAATACCTCGAGCGCCTGTCAGAAGACTACGCCCCGACCTCCCAGCTCTCCGGCCTGGCCCTCTACGACGCCGACGTGCTCCCAGACCTGACGTCCTCCTACGCCAACCTCGCCCCCCTCCCGCGTCTCTCCCTCTCCGCGCCAGCCACCCCGCACCACATCCTCCGCCAAATCTCTCTTGGCGTAGACCTCTTCGTGCTCCCCTTCCTCAACGCAGTCTCCGATTCGGGACTCGCCCTTACCTTTACCTTTCCCCCGCCTCCTCCCCTCCCATCCTCATCCTCCCTCCTCCCGCTAGGAATCGACCTGTCCCACCCCTCCAACGCCACCTCCCTAACCCCCCTCCTCGACTCCTGCCCCTGCTACGCTTGTACGTCCCACCACCGTGCCTTCATCACGCACCTCCTCTCAGCACGCGAGATGCTCGGCTGGACGCTCCTCCAGACCCACAACCACGCCGTGCTGGCCTCCTTCTTCGCGGGGGTGCGGACCGCCCTGGCCGCCGGGCCCGAGGCCTACCAAGATGCCTGCCGCAAGTTCTCCGCCGCCTACGAGCCGGAGCTGCCGGCCGGCACGGGCGAAAAGCCGCGCGCGAGGGGGTACCAGTTCCGGACCGAGGGCGCCGCCCCGGCAAAGAAGAATAAGCCTGCGTGGGGGAAGCTGGGTGCGGATTTCTTGGTGGACGGAGAAAAACAAGATAAGGAGAAGGTTGTTGATAGTGGTGCTGCTGCTGCTGATGCAGAAATAGAAGTAGTAGCCTTACAAACGTCGCCCCATGATGTAGATGCTCTTGCCGACAAGCTGGCGCAAAAGGGGTTTGCTGAGGTGGCCAACTAGTTGGAAGTTATATTAAAATGGGATATTTGAAGAGCTCGTCCATCATACACATGGATAGATACCCAGACACTTAAAAAGTAGACTAGAGATCCTGACTAAAACATATGTTGGAGGCATTTGGAGACCTATGTCCTTTGGTTATCATTTATGCTCCCAGCCATGGAGCAGCTGCAGCACGTGGGAAGAGCACAACAGCACATGCTGTTGTAAAGATACTGCAACTTAATGGCATATTCCAACCCACTATTTCCTCCCCACTACTGGCTCTCTACAGCCCCCGGGTCATCTAACTGTAGTAGTCTCTTTGCCTTTTTCTTCTTGGTCTTCACAGCAGCCACAGCTTCCGGCTCCGCCGCCGCACTGCCTTCGCCGCCTTCAGTGGCCGTCGCCGTGGCAGTCTTCTTCTTCTTCTTTACTTTCACGGCGCTTACCTCGCCCTCGTCCAGCTTAGGTTTCTTGGTCTTCTTTTTCTTGACCACAATCCCATCTGCGGGCACGCCCTGCGCAACCTGTATCCTCTCATTGGCGCGTTGCATCTCCAATCGCAGCCTCTGCACCTCTTTCATAGCCTGTGCCATTTCGGCCTCGTCCCGCTGCTGCCTTTCGTGTGCAAAGTCATCATCCGGCCGGCTCGAATCGAGGCTTAAATCCCGCAGGTGGCTCGAGTCGACCTGTAAGAGAGATGCCTTCAGTTTTTTCGCCTTGGACCTGGTGAAGCTATCCGAGTTGTTCTCAGACTCGTAATTCCGTGGTGTCGAAAGACCGCTTCCACTCAGAGTTTCATCCGCAGCAACGACAATTCTTTGCCGAGTCTTTGGCTTCGGAGGTTGTTTCTCAGTTGCCATGCCATTCCCAAGGTTTCCGGCGCTCAGACTCTCGAGGTCCAACTTCATTATGGGGATAGCGTCGATATCCAGGCCGGGTCCATTCTCCTTTTCTAGAATGTTGTGGATCGGCGTGGAAGCGCCTCCAGACCTGCCTGGCGTATGGATGTAGAACGGATCATCACGGTTGCGTTCCAGACGTTCCGCTTTCCTCCTCGCGATGATGTCTGCGTCAAGGTAACTTTCCTCGCCGGCTTGTTGGTAAGACCCAGAGACATCTTCCACAACCTCGGCGAGCCTATTGATTGCAGGCTCATTTGTGATGCTTGTTGCCAGTGGCTTTTGGTGGTAGTAGGTCTCGAACTCGTCATCATCTGATGCAGGCAACATTAACGAATCGGCTTGCGCCAACAGAACGTTGAGATTAGGATGAATCGGCTCGTCCAGGTCCAGGCCCGCCGGCGTTGGAACATTTAGCTGGGCGGCGCGAGCAACGGAGTTAAGTTCCCACCCGTTAAACAGTGACGGAATGGCTTGCGTGAGAAGAAGGGGCGGGTCCTGATGAACGTCATCAGTGGATGGAGCTTGTCCGGTTGCTGCCTCAGCCGTGAGTTTCAAGAGCTCGATGAACTCCACACCACGCTCCTGAACTTCTAGATACGGGTGTAGCGCCAGCGGCTCCAACACATGGATGATCCGGAACATTAGCAATGAAATCGCCGATTTACGTTCCGAAATCCACGGAGCCTGGCCGTCTCCAGCAATATGCGCGAAGAGCTTGATGACGGCTTGTAAACATGTCGTCAGAATCTCGGGATGTTCGATCCGAGGGATAAGATGCAGCAACTGTCCAAGCGTATCATTTGGAGAAGTCAATTGAAAGGCGTACTCTCCCGCAATCCATGCCACAGGCTTCAGCGCCCCGGAGACTACCGGGTGTGATGATGATGACGACTCTGAGTTGAGTTGAGAAATAATGAGCTCAGCGGCACGGACGGCTGCGAGCCTAATAACCTTGACTTTTACTGCCACGTTCCGGAGATCGTTGCCGATTTTCTCCGCGATGTCGGTGGTAACGTGTGTTGATGAGTTTGAAGAGTCTGAGTCGAAGTCCTTTCTTCGAGAAACAGGAGCGATCCGGACGAGTTGAGTTAAGACGTCGATATACCAGTCAAAGTCCACCAAATTGGCGTAGTTGTTTTGAGAGCACATGTTCAATACTCGCCCAATCACATCAATCGTGTAGTCTTCCGGGAGAGGAGGGGCGTGGTCCTGTGCTTTACCGCGGCGGCTTGCTTCGGGGCCGGCCTCATCACTGGAATCGGTCTCGGGATCTGCCATCTGTAGGCTTTTTTGGTGGGCTAGAGAAGACGAAGATGCTCTCAGCTGCCTCATCAGCCGGCTGACAATTGATGGTAAATTGTCACTGTTGACCATTCCCTGGACTAAATCAAGAGCCTTTATCCTGATGGTGATATCTTCGCTGTCGATACACTCCATGATCACGTCTTCTTGCTGTGCGACGAGAAAAGGGTGTGTGACGACGATCCTGTTGAAGGCCAACAGTGCCACATATTTTACTGAGTGAGATCGAGCGTTAGAAGGGGGCTTTGGTTACGGAAGTTACTAAACTTACAGTTTGCATCACTGTTCATCATGATCATGCCCCGGAGTTTGGAGACACACAACGAAGCGATCTCCTCGCTCGCTGCAAAATCTTCGCCGTCCCCAAGAATACCGCCCTGAATGATTCCATTGATGCACTCGTAAAGTAAAGACATGGCAGGGGTGGTGCGGATGAGGTCGGTCAGCGGTGGCAGCAGCTTGCGGACAAGCCGAGGCTCGAGAGGTGTCAAGGTAGCAAACTACGACTGAGTCAGAAAGGATAGAGGGTATGAACAGGAGTACGAATGATGGTTACCAGCTTGATCAATTTTATTGCCATCCAGTTGTTTCCACCGTCAACCAAGAGCTCGAACAACCGTGGGGCGAGGGGAAGAAAGTCGTTCGGTCTTCGCCAGCCCAGCTCGCAAATCACGTTGACAATGGCCGCTGTCACGCTCGGGTCTTCACCCTTGTCCATAAGCCGCTCTTTAATTTTGGGCCAGGCTGCTCGGAGCGTCTCCGGATAAACGAGGGCCAACCTGTAGAGAGTGACGATTGTCTTCTTCCGTATGGCAGGGTGTGAGTGGCCGAGGCGAGGGAGCAAGTCGGCCAGCGTGGACAGAGCCAGCGAAGGAGTAATAATATGGGGGAGGGCGGCGATCGGGAGGGAGATGATGGTAGGTGTCGTCGCGGCTAGGTCCTGGAGAAATAATATGAGCAGCGAAATCAAAGACAGGCGGCTCGCTGCCGTACCTTCTTCAACAGATTTGTCGCCAGCATGAGCACCTCGGTGTCAGGACGGAAGGTCTGGACCGCGCCGAGATATCCAACGCGCTTCTGGTGGTACTTGGGCGAGGACATGACTTCGAGGACATGGAACGAGGCCCAGGACATATCGTGACCCACCATTTCGAGGTAGATGAGTTTAAGGAGGGCCGTGGCCTTGACATCTGTGCCCAAGATACCAGTCAGTATGCTGATGGGAAGTGGCGGGAGCTTCTGCTTCTCGAGACCAACCCATGTCCTGGCCGCGAATCTCGAGGCGACATTCTTTCAGGCAGTTCTGGATGTACTCCTTCTCGTTGCCCTTGTGGTTGCGCAGGCCTCGAATGAGGTCGTATAGCGATTTCTCGAACCTAGACGGTGTCAACGCGATAGGAGATGAGCGGGGAGACCGGCGAGGTTGACGCACATGGCTGCGGATATGCGCGCCGGCCGCTGGTGTGCGGGAGCTCGATGTGATGGACGGGCGTTGACCGCGGAGGCAGTGTTGGTTCAATCAGGTAACTTCGAAGAAGCCCTGCGGGGTTCAGCGGTAAAGCGGTCTGCTAAAATTAGGGGCGTGGTATCCGTATATTGAAGGTGAATACATCTTGTTGCAGTCGCATTGGGTTTTTCGATTTAGGGATTGTCTGGATCAACAACGTATTTCCAGATGCGCTTGCACCATCGAACCAAAGTTGCCCGATGTCAACCGCTGGTCTGGAGCTGTCGTGGTGGGATGGATGCACATCTGCCAGGCGGCTTGCACGTCACCGCACAGTACGTGGGTGGCCGTACTTCTACTGTGCAATCCCCGGGGCGGAATAAGCTCCAACCGCGCTTCTCCTGCGCTGTGCCCCGAGCCTGGGCGAGCCTTGAGTTCTGGGGAGCTGGTGGAGTGGAGGTTCCAAGGGCTCCCTAGCTTGCTTTCGTGAAGCTTGACAGCTCTCCACGCCCGGGCCTCGCGTCTCGCCAGTCGTTGTTCATTGTTCAATTAACCACCAAGCAAGCAAACGACGCAACGCACTTCGACTACCGCCGAATTGTATCCTTTTTTACAACCGAACTATATCGACTCACTCCATCGTAAATTTCAGATAACCGCCTCGACGATCGAATCGGAGAAAATGGCGCCCTCGCTCCTCCATCCTCCCAGCCAGCTGTCCCCGGCGGCGGCTCTCCAGTTAAGCCAGCAGGCTCCCGCCGTTTTGCAAAACTCGCCCAGCACAGTCTCAAAGTCGCCGTTCAGCGCCCTCTTCTCTGCCTCGGAAACCCCAGAGCTGTGGATAAAGTACGAGAATTTGCTGCTCTCATGCTTGCGGACCGGGGATGAGCTGGCTGCCAAGCAGTGCCTTGAAAGACTCGTTGCCCGTTTTGGTGACGGCAATGAACGGATCATGGCCTTCAAGGGTCTTGTGAAGGAGGCCGACGCCCAGCACAACGGCGAACTCGAGACGGTTTTGAAGGAGTACGAGCAGATATTGAGAGACAACGACACCAACATTGTACGCTGAGCCCCCACCGCTCACCCTCTGCCTGTAAGTTGCTAATGGCCTAGTAGCCTATCACAAAACGGCGCATTGCTCTCCTTCGGTCCATGGGCCGTGTTCCCGACGCCGTGTCAGCCCTGGTGCAGCTCCTGGACTTCTCCCCGACCGATGCCGAGGCTTGGTCTGAGCTGGCAGACCTCTACCTATCCCAAGGAATGTACCCACAGGCCATTTACGCCATGGAGGAGGTCTTGATATTGGCGCCAAACGCATGGAGTGTATGCAATCACACCATAATTAACAGCCTAAGCCCTATGAGCCCTATGCTAACGTAGCCGACACAGGTACATGCGCGACTAGGAGAGATTCTTCTGATGGCCGCTACAGCCCCAGGTGCGGCGGGGGCCTCCTATCAAAAGTATATGGCCGAAGCGCTCAAGCGCTTTTCCAGGAGCATCGAGCTGTGCGACGACTATCTCCGGGGTTACTATGGGTTGAAGCTGGTACGTCCCTCGTTGATGGAGTCTCGATGTTATGATGTCACTCTGACCTGATCTTCAGGTTACAACGAAGCTCCTCAAGGAGTCGGCAAAACTAGCCAAGCAAGCCGAAGAGGATGGGCTCGTCTTGCCAGATACGAATACCATTGAGCGGCTCAACGAGCTCGCTACTGCGAAGCTGTCCGAGATCATCCGCCACAGCACGGCACAAGATCGAGGATGGCGTGGCTACGACCAAGGCGAGGTTGCAGTAGCGCGGGAGCTTCTCTCAGAAGATTCATCTGCAGCATCGAGAATTGAGAGGTGACATTCGCCGATGCGAAGCAACCAGCGGGACGGCACGCAGTCCAGTGACCCCTCGAGCATGTCTACGACGACGTGAGTCATGACGGATGTTTATCGAGGTTTGGGAGGGGGCGGGCACAAGGCGCGTAAGATTTTTGCGGGATATCGCCAAACCAAGGACGTTTGGCTGCGGCTCCGAGCTTCATTGGTGCCTTACTCTTTTCTGCGTGCATTAACCGAAGCAGTGGGCCTTTGGGCAGGAAGATGTGACGGAAACAGGACTGCACGTGGCTCCAGTAGCCGTCGTTGTCTGTGCTTGTGGAGATGGTGGTGCGGGCCTTTGGAGCCTTCGAGCCCAACCGAATTGAGGCTCGCTTCGATGGCCCGGTCGCAGGCTGAGCACATCAAGACTCCTCTTATTAGAAGGGGGGAAAAAGTCGGGGATTTTGGGTTAGTTAGTATGAACACAGGCAGAGCTGCATTGCGGTGTGTGTGGCTTCACATCGAAACGAGACAACAATAAGCCTTTTCCTCTGTTCCACTGCCCCCAAGTGGTGACCCAAGTATGCTGCAGCGTGGGCAAGATATCTCAGTGGCTATCCAATGACCCAACCATGCATGGCGTGCAAGGTACCCGGCACAATCTTTCAGACCTTGCCTTGCTTGCCTTCTTAGCTTGTGGCAGGGGAAGAGCTGCCCGCTTACTTCTGCAGGGCAAGTTGACGTGTTCGTCGATGAGACTTGAGTCTGCTTCTTTTTCTTGTCTGCGCTGTCGCCTCCGTCGATGAGCGCTGTTTCCGGCTGCTGTAATGTATACCTCGTACCTATGCCATGTGTCCTAGGCATATTTAAGACCTGTCTGTTCCGCCGACTGGGCTTTTGACGTCCCGTATCTCCATAATTAGGGTTTGTCTTCAAATACCGCTGCGCCTTGTTGTCACGGTTTATCGATTTATGCGGATCACCGACTCCAACCCCTCCGCCAATTAGCGCAAGCCTGACTTACAAGGACGAAGAAAGAAAAAAAGAAAGAAACGAAAACGAAAAGCAACACAAGACGATGCAGAAAAAGCAAGGGGGAAAAGGAACATGTGGATTTGCGAGAATGCACACAAATCTAAAACAACCTGGAAGAGACCAGCGCGTCGCAGCAGGAGAAGTCGGGTGTTTTCGCCGGGAACTTTCTGTAGTTCAGGAAGAGAGGGTTGAGGGTTACTCTTTCTGAGCGTCTGTGTCCTCTGGCTGCGGTTTCGTTTACCGACAAATTCCCCTGCCAAAAGGGTTTGGGCTTCTTGCCCGTGCAACTGCATCGGGTTCCAGAACGACAGCAGGCCACATTCCTACCAACCTGGAAAGAAACAGCTCCTTCAGCTTACGGCATCTGCGGCGTGCCACCTTCCGATTGTTTCTTATTTTTTCTTTAGGGAGAAACAAAGATTTGTGCGTGTTGCGCAGGCCCGGCTTGTCTGGCAAGAGTCGTCCAGTTGTGTCGCCAGGGTGTAAGGGCAACTTGCCAACCAGGGATTCCCTTTTGTAGGCAGGGCAACGGCCTTGTCCAGTCATTGCTGCAGCCAGATGCAAGCATTCGAACAGTCAGTCCAAACAGCAGTCCACACAGCGCATTTCATTCCACAGCCTGCCTTCTCTGGTGTATTATTACCGTGCTGCTGCAGCGAGCCCTCTATTCTAACCAGGCAAGCAGGAGGCCCCTCCGTCTCTATAACAAGAGACCAGCGCCTTTGTGCACCCAAACCCCCTTCCCGGCTGCCTTGCGAGGTTTTTCTCTTTCTCCTTATTTTCCCTGGCTGGACCTGGCCCACGACTTGATTTGACCGGCCACTTGGCCCGACCAGCAATAACCACGACAAAACTCGACTTTGAAGAGCAACGACTTAAATAGGGAGCCATCCACGGATCTTTGCAGTTTTTCTTGCAGCCACCTCGCACATACCAGTGCTCCTTCCCGGTCGCACCTCCTTCTAGATCACGGCAATCATCAGACTCTTGTGGCAAGACTCATCGAAAAGACGAACCGCCCATCCTTCACCTGTCGACTACCTACCATCCCAGCTTTTACCCCACCAACAAACTTGGGGACACTAACCCACACACATCACCCACGTTCGGACTGACGATCGCCAGAAACCTCGGGCTACGGCATAGGCAGACGAGAAACTCTGAGGCTGCAAACCACAGCCAACACCCTCAGGTATGATGCTGCTATTGGTTTCCCATGTTGTCTCTCGCCCTCGCCCTCATACTCATTCATCCCTCGCCTGTGGCCCCGTCCACAGTGTCTTTATTTTCTCTCTCATCCCTGCCCCACCCTGTTTTCATTGGGGTTGTCTGCTCTTCCATTTTGACCATGTTCCATAACATCCATGGAATATCGGCTTCCCCAGCTTGGCGGGCCGTGTCCACTGTCTCCATCTCGCTTTGAGAAACACAAACACCATGGCCATAGCGGGGTAGCATCAGCATGGCGGCTCTTGGAGCACTGGGCGGGTACTTGGGGACGGCAGGAAGCCAAGTCGCAAGCCCAGGGGGCGAGATCATCCGGCCACGATGGTTGCTCTGGCTGTCCTGGTGGGAGCCACAAAGAATCCAAGCCCAGCATTGATGCACAAGCACCCTTCGTCATCGACTGTTGTGCTCGTTGCAGACCCTGGATCGCCAGCCCAACTAAACCCGTCCCCACCCTGGCCTATCTGATTGATGCACCCCTTTTGGCACTTTGAAGATTCCACTGCCCTCTCGGAGATTCCACTTCTGGCCCTTCACTGACTGTGCTAGGGCAGGACAAGACCTACTACGGCTTACACGCCCCGTGCCAATGACAAGGCCCTGCTGGACTGGACGACTCTGATTCCCGATCCCGCCCTTCTGGTCACGCGTCTCAAACCTTCCAGGAGCAGAGGTATGTGTGTGTGTGTCCGCTCGGTTCCCTCCCTTCCATTCCCTTTTATCTCCTCCATCTGGCCCGAGTTGTCATGTATCCTCCCTCCCCATGAATTTTTAGGCCAAAGTCGGCCCCTCAATAATGGCGATGGAACTGGGCTAAGGCCCACTTCGATCGCCTCGCTTTCCTACCCCGTCACCTGTAACACCGCCTGCCTCACCGACTAGCGGGTACCCCTCGTGTGGATCTGATCTCGACTTTTCTGTACATGCCGTTGACGCTGACAAGGGCCCCAGAACTACCCAATTTCTGTGCCCAACCCGCTGCTGCCGTGCTTCATTTTGCCAGGACCACCACCCAGCTAGAACACAAGTGTTCCTCCAGCACTTGCAATTAATTCTCAGCCATTGATTCCGACAGACTCATTTTCGCAACCAGAACAACCAGAACAACCAGAATAACACAGCGAATCACTGCTGTAATCCGAATATCCAGAGCACTGCACCCAGAACCGAAGTTCACATCTCTCCAACCAGCACCAACAATCCAGCTTTTGTGCCCCGCGTCTAACCAACCTGCCTGCCTGGCCCGAGTCTCCCCCAGCCAGACCAGTTCGTCCAAGCAGCCCAGCGCAACCACCACCAGAGCCTACGCCACCGTTTCGCGCGCCCGCCCGCACTCACCGCTCAATACGCCGTTCCCCCCATCGCTGTCTCTTGTGCAGACAGAACTATTGCACACACCTGGTTGAGATTATCACACTAAGACGCATTCGCAGCAAGGCGCCTTTGCTCCGACTCTCTCGCTGCAGATTGTCGCGAGTAAAGGGTGATTGACCAGCTTTTCCCAATGTCGTAAGTTCGTCCCGAGTATTGTTTTGGATGCGCAGGGCGGGCTGTGCCGCAGGGCGGGCCCCGTCAGGGTCCAAGTCCATACCTCATTCCTGCGACCCGGCTGACCGTCATGGCTTTCCTTCCCTTCTATCTATACAGAACAGCCAGGAGAAGACGAACCGTGATTGAACATCATAACGGCCCACCCATATCTACGAGCTCTTCAAGTTCATACGACGACGAGGCTTCGACCACAAGTCAGGAGGACGAGTACTCAGAATCGCTGGCTGACGAGGAGGATTGGGAGGGTGT
This sequence comes from Podospora didyma, assembly GCA_033439775.1. Lineage (NCBI taxonomy): Eukaryota > Fungi > Ascomycota > Sordariomycetes > Sordariales > Podosporaceae > Podospora > Podospora didyma. The sequence continues at coordinate 1,150,232 of JAULSW010000006.1, read as the reverse complement.
TGACGACGACGATATTGACCCGTCGGACTCTGCGTCGGCCAGTCAGGAATACCAGCACCACCAGCCTCGTCCTCACAGCGCGCGACCAAGAAGTTCATCTCGTCGCCACAGGATCCCTTCGGCGCGACAGTCAGGCACATTCTTCCGCGGCCCAGCAGCACCAGCGCCCCCTCCAATGAGTCTCGACCCTTCAGAGTACGACGTGCCGCCGTTTGGGCGCGGTTATCCTCCCCCGCCGCAAAATTATGGCGCCTTCCACGGGAATAGGGGAGGCCACCCCCCGACAACATATGCACCAAGCCATGTCGGCGGCTTCATGCCAAACCATTATACACCGAATCCAAATCAGATGGTTCCGTACGGCATGAATCCGTTCACCCCAATAGGCGGCATGGCCCCGAACGGAAACAGTGCCAATTACTTCGGGGAACATACCCGAGGAGGATACGACATGATGCCCTACGGTCACCAAAATGGCCCGGGTGCGGCTTACTTCGGCGGTGGTGGAGGACCAGGCTATGGTGGCATGGCGCCACATATGCAACAATATATGTACGGTACCGCACCACCACCCCCGCCTACCGAGATCGCTGTGCCCGTTGCACCGCCAACGCCTGCACCCCCCGCCGAAAAGAAACCGGACCCCGAGATGGAGGCCCTGAAAAGCCAGCTTCAAAAGTTCAAACTAGAACAGCAAAAAAAGGAAGAAGAGGAGAGGCAAAAGGAGCTGGAAGAGAGGGTGCGGCGAGAAGCTCAGCTAGCCTTTAAGCAACAAATGGAAGCGATGAAAGAGGCGAATGATCGCGTCCAGAAGGATCTTGAGAGAGCGAGGGCACAGGCTATAGAAGATGCACGCAAAAAGATGGAGGAGGAACGCAGGCAGGAAGAGATAGCGAAAAAGAAGCACGAGGAAGCGATGAAACGCATGGAGCGAGAACAGCGCGAAAAGCTCGAGGCCGAGTTGAGGGCAGCTGAGGAGCGCAGGAAGCAGGAAGCAGAGAGAGCGGCGGCGGCGGCGGCTGCTGAAAAGCTGAGGATCGCAGAAGCCATTAGGGAACATAACGACAAGATATTGGCCCAAAAGGCAGCCGAAGCCGAAGCCAAGCTGGCCGCCGAGAAAAAGGCTGCCGAAGAAGCCGCTTTGAAGAAGAGAATGGAGGAAGAAGCCAAAGCGGCGCTCGAGGCAGCCAAGAAGGAGGCCGAGGAAAAGACCGCCGCTGCAGTCAAAGCCGAACGCGAAAAGATCGAAGCAGCGCAAAAGGCCGAGGCAGAAGCGAAGGCCGCCGCCGACAAGAAGGCCGCCGAAGATGCCGAGTGGCGGAAAAAGCTTGAAGCGGAAGCAAAGTTGAAGGCGGAGCTAGAAGCGAGGGAGAAGATTGAGAAAGAGCGGAAAGATGCCGAGGCTGCTAAGGCGGCCGAGGAAGAGAAGAAGAAGGAGGAAGAAGCCTTAAAAAAGAAGTACATGGAGGAGGCCAAGGAGAAGGCGGAAGAAGCCACCAAGAAGAAGGAAAAGGCGCCAATCAAGTTTAAGGATGCCGTGGGCCGCAAGTTCAGCTTCCCGTTCCACCTTTGTCAAACGTGGCAGGTATGTTGAAGTACACTCCGTTTTTATGCAGTGGCGCTTGCTAACCACCGTTGGATAGGGCATGGAGGATCTTATCAAGCAAGCCTTCCTCCACGTTGACGTTATTGGCCCTCACGTTCAGGAAGGGCATTACGACTTGGTTGGTCCCAACGGCGAAATTATCCTACCCTCGGTATGGGAGAAAGTGGTCGAGCCAGACTGGGCGATAACCATGCATATGTGGCCCATGGACAAGACGCCACCACTTCGGCACCATATGCCTCCTGGTATGCCGCCCGGAGGCATGCCACAAAGGCCCCATCCCGGCCAGCTACACCCCGGGCACCACCCGCATCGCCCGCACGCCGGCGGACACCCAATGTTCATGCGCCCAGCTAGCGCACAGCGTGGTGGTGGTGGGGGGGGAAACGGGCCCATGAACCCGCCACCACCTCCCAACTGGGGAGGAGCTCGCGCCATGCCGCCGATGGGCGGTGCCCCACGTCCTCCTCAAGCTTTCATGGGTCAAATGGGCCCTAATATCGTTGAGGTGGCGCCAGATAAGCCCCCCAAGAAGGTTTCACGATCCGGGCCATCCCCCTCCGTGCTTGGGTTCTTTGCGGGGAAGCCACAGAAAAGCAGCAGCAAGAAGTATGTTTATATCGGCATTGCTCCCTCCAAACACAGCATCCCACATGTCAAGCCCATGTTCTACAAGTCCGTCCCCAACCCAGCCACGTCCTCACTAAGCTTTACCTTGTGCCGATGACACCTGAATATTCATATGCTAATGATCGAAATAGGAAGACGAAACATCTTTGAACAAGCGGACAAATTCAGTGCTGGCCTCAAACACAACAGCACCTTGTCTCATTTCTGCGATGGTAATTCACGTTTAACCTCAGCCGTTTGCAAGGTCAGACATTTCGCTGTACACACCCGCTTTCCTAGCAATTTATTTTGTTACGCATCTACTTGCGAAATCTTTCTCTTGCGAACATGTTATTTCCTGGCTTTTGATACCTTGTCGCATAATTTAGTGTTTTTAGTTTTCTCCAGTTTGCTATTTTGGGATGTCCTTTTATCCGTCTGCTTTTTTTCTTGGCATGTTGTAGCCGAACTCCAATGCATTTTTGCCGTTCGGATCTATGAGACGGGGCAAGGAGGTTTGGTGGAACGAGCAAAGGGTAGTGGATGAAAGGAATGAGGAAGAGACAGGCCCGTGAAGGGCTTGACTGGCTTTCCCACGCTGTGTGGGAACAAATCGACTGATGTGTGGAATGCCATGTCCTGTTGCTCTCATCTCATTCTCCGGGGCACTACAAACTTGGGGTGGTGGGTTGGCTGGATGCTTCGACGAGCCTCTATTTCTCACTCCTTCCGTGTCATTGTCTGGCCCGGCGCAAGAGAGCGATATATTTTGGAATTTAGTTTCTAGCGTCAGGGGATCCCATTTGTTTTCATTTTTTGGATTTGGTTGGGTAGATGGCTTTCTTTCCGCCCTTTCTGGGGGTTTATACATATTCTTTACATGATGCTTCCTTGTTGGGGTCTTGGTTCTTGGGTCTATCTCTCTCATCCTCTCTATCCTGCCGATGTGCCCGCCCCCCTCCCTCTATAACTGTCCGCCCTTGTCTGCTGTCTAGAATGCTGAATCAGAACCCCCAAAAAAGTGAATAAAAGGTTTACAGCTACAATTTATGTAATGTACATGTTTTTGGTGGGTTGTTGCTTGGAGGGTGGATGCGTAGTGAGCTGCGTCAAGTTGTATGTGTGCAGGTGTTGCACATTAGATCCCCGCAGATGAAGATACAGGCTGTCAGGGAGGCAGATACGGACTTTGTACAGCCAGGTGGGAACCGTAGGAATGTCGATAGGCATCCCTATCAGTCAGCTCGTATAAAAAGCCCTCGTTTGCACATGTAGTGAGAGGTTGTCGGAATTATCAGGGGCCTTTTCAGACAATGTGGTTGCGCCGCGTCTTGCCGGTGCCATAGAGCGCCCGAGCTCGGTCCTCAAAGGCCTGCACCATCTCGTCAACCTTGTCTTCTCCCACCTGTCCCATTGCGAGCCCTAGTACTGGGTTGGAAAACTGGAATTGCACGCTGAGCGATACTTCGGTCCAGTCTCCTTTCCCTTCTTCGGCTCCTGCGGCCTGGCCTCCTCCTGGAAGGTTGGGTGAGGCCGCTGCTGGAACAGCCTGCACAGTCCAGCGTGTCACCAGGCTCTCAAATACACCGCCCATGGCCTTTTGTCTGCTGCTGGCAAGCGGGTAGCCGAACTGCGCGAGGGTCGTCGCGGGGATGGTGGTCGATGCGTGGGCGCCGCTTACAGCTTCGACGATCGAGCCCGGCACGCAGTATACCTGTGAGGTGTAGCTCTGGGTCAAAGGTCCCCAGCCTACTGTCAGGTCGGCGAGTGCTGGCAGTCTTGAGGTATTGCTGGATGTGGTGGTGGGAGGGGTTGTCCATGCCGTGACTTGGGAGGCGGTGCAGTGCGGGAGGAACGCAGAGTAGGAATCAATGTCCGCAATCAGGGTGTAGATCTGCGATGGCGGGTATGGTAGCATGCGTCGGGCGCGGAGAGTCGTCTTGGCGGCGGAGGAGGGAAGGAGGTTCGGAAGCGCCGAGAGGAGCCATGACGAACTGCTGCTGTGTCGGATTGAGGTTGTTGCTGCTGCTGCGCGAGGTGGTGGTGGTGGTGATAATAGTTTCTGCCGGGGGTTGTAATTGGGGAATAGGAGTGGCGTCGTCGTGTGGTAGGGGCGGAGAAACGTCCGTGGTGCAGACAGCGCTCGCAAAGAGGCGGCGAATGGGAAAGACGTCATGGTGAGGTTTCGAGGTGGAAATGGTGAAGACGTAGTAGGTAAGACGAGGTAGAAATGCGCTGCTGCCGCCGCCACTGCCGGTCAAGGGAATGGAATTGGATTTGTAAGAATAGTAACGAGATCATTGTCACTTCTTTGGAAGTGAGCTGCACGGCGCTACCTGTATTTCATTGTGGTTGTGTAAAGCCGCGCTTCCTTTGAAGATTGCGATCTGGAATGTATTGATGATATTCCACCGCGATGTCCTTTTGGCGGAGCAAGCCGAGGTCGGTCTCAATGGCCTGGAAGCGGTGGCTATTTGGACTATGTAGTTTAGTGACAAATTTGGCGCTGAGCTTGGTAGAGACTGCAGTTATCTCCAAATACCGGCTTATCCACACCTTGCTCTAGCCATTTTGGGCTGCACGCTCTGGAGGTTCAGGCGTTGAAGACGACTCAAAACCGGAGCTTTGGAACTTCTATTCCGTGTCAATTTTTATAATAAATAGTTGCTTGAATATCACTATCTCAACCCAATCAAGTAAACTTGCCCTATGATTATGCGTTCGGGAGCACTATTTCCGGCTCTGGGTCAATGGCAGCTAGAGGGAATGCCGAACTTGGTGCGGAGCCGTCCATCTCGAGCAATCAGTCACTGCAACCACAACCTCCTCAACCAACCGAAACACCTTCCTATCTCACTCCCTATGTTGTCCCGCATCACTAAACTTCATAGTCTACTGCAGCCCTTGGATGTGAATTGTTTACACCAAGCTGATCGAACCAACACAATACGTCGATTCGCACCATTCGTCAGCGACCTACGACCTCTTTTACCATTCATCATTCAACCTTGACTTTTTTCTAAAACAGAGTGGCGCCCTTGACTATCATCTTACTTCTCAACCGACGCTTTTTCTCAACATGGGGGGACATCTCGTAACGGTTGCGACGTGTTCATTGAACCAATGGGTTCTTGACTGGGAGGGAAATCTAGGGAGAATTATTGAAAGCATTCACTTGGCAAAGGCTGCTGGCGCACGACTCCGAGTTGGTCCTGTAAGTCGCACAAACGCCCATCCCCAAACAGCGCGAGATGGACTCTGTGTTTTTTATTTTAACCTGTAATACTAAAACTTGAACAGGAATTGGAGATTTGTGGATACTCGAGTCTCGACCATTTCCACGAGCTAGATGTCTACACCCACAGTTTGGAGATGCTTCAGAAGCTCTTGCTCGATGAGTCCACGCATGGCATCTTGCTCGACGTGGGCCTCCCCATCTTGCATAGGAACTTGAGATACAACTGCCGAGTTATCTGTGAGCATACTGGTGCCATCTCATTTACTGAATGGCAAGTAGCTGATTCAGCGCAACCTCTAGGCCTCGACGGAAAGATTCTCTTGATTGTATGTTAATTACACAGGAACCGGCTACCATGACCCCGTCCCATCACTAACAATGATATCAGAGGCCCAAGATGTGGCTCGCCAATGACGGAAACTACAGAGAGATGAGACACTTCACTCCATGGATGCGTCCGCGAGAGACAGAACTCTTCCACTTGCCCAAGATGCTAGCAGAGATCCAAGGCGAAACCCATGTCTTGTTTGGCGATGCCGTCATCTCGACACCCGAAACTGCCGTCGGAGCTGAGACGTGTGAGGAGTTGTTCACTCCATCCGCTCCACATATTGACATGGCTCTTGATGGCGTCGAAATCATCACAAACTCCAGCGGATCGCAGTAAGTTTCGTTCACGGCTAGAAATTACCTCGTTTTGTCGCGTCGGCTGATTGGGATTTGCTGTAGTTTCACACTTCGGAAGCTTGATACCCGTCTCCAGCTTATTATGGAGGCGACCAGGAAGTCTGGAGGTGTATACTTATATGCAAACCAACAAGGGTATGTCAATCGTCCCCTCCCATTAGTTAGTTGACTCTCTAACGCTAGATAGCTGCGATGGTGAGCGTCTGTACTTTGACGGATGTGCCATGATCATCGTGAATGGCGATGTCGTTGCACAGGGATCTCAGTTCAGTCTGAATGATGTTGAAGTTGTCACTGCTACCATTGATCTCGAGGAAGTTCGGGCATATCGGTCTGCCATCTCGCGTGGGATGCAAGCAGCAGCCTCGAAGGCTAAGTATCAGAGAATCCAGACGCCCTTCGAGCTCAGCCCCGAGGACGAGGACGCCGATATCACGAAGCGTCCCACGCTCCCAATCCAGCCCAGATATCACTCCGTCGAAGAGGAGATTGCGTTGTGTGGTGGCTGCTACCTCTGGGACTACCTCCGCCGGTCCGGAACGGCGGGCTACTTAGTACCCCTCAGTGGCGGAATAGACTCGTGTGCCACCGCAACTATTGTCTATTCCATGTGCCGCATTGTTATGCAGGCCGTTGAGGATGGAAACGCCCAAGTCATTGCGGACGTGAAGCGTATCGCGAAATACGACGGCGAGGGTGTGTTGCCCAAGACCGCGCAAGCGCTTTGCAACCAAGTGTTTACGACTATCTACATGGGAATGAAGAAGCAGAGTTCCAACGAGACTCGACAGCGCGCAAAGGATCTCTCCGAGGCCATTGGAAGTTATCATGTCAGCCTGGATATCGACGACGTGTATGAGGCGCAGAAGAGTCTCGTCGTCAATACTATCAACTTTGAGCCTAAGTTCAAAGTCCACGGCGGCACTAATCAGGAGAATCTCACGCTGCAATGTCTTCAAGCCCGTATCAGAAGTATGGTTTACACTTATCCCGGACCCTCCAGATTGGCCAAGCAGTGACTAACTCTAAAGTAGTGGTAACGGCATACGAGTTCGGGCAGATCCTGCCCACAGCTCGTAATCGGCCAGGCGGTGGAAGCTTGTTGGTCCTCGGAAGTGCCAATGTTGGAGAGTCTCTGCGGGGATATCTGACGAAGTATGACTGCTCCAGTGCCGATATCAACCCCATCGGATCTATCGACAAAGCCGACCTGAAGCGCTTCATTGCATGGGCAGAGACGAGCTTCAATCTCTCATGTCTCCATGGCTTCTTGACAGCTGTTCCCACTGCTGAGCTAGAGCCCATAACAGAAACATATGTCCAGAGTGATGAAGCAGACATGGGAATGACATATGCTGAGTTAACGATTTTTGGTGAGAAACGCATTCCAGTCCTTTCTTGTTTCTCTCTGAGCTCTACTAACAAGATTCAACCTGGTTTAAAGGACGCCTTCGAAAGCTGAACAAGCTCGGTCCGTTTGGGATGTTCCAGCGTCTCGTTCATGACTGGAGCGCAGATCGCAAGCCAACGCCGGGCGACGAAGCTCCATTCTACACCCCGGCACAGGTTGCACAGAAGGTCAAGATGTTTTTCCACTACTACGCGATAAACCGACACAAGATGACAACTCTGACACCCGCTCTTCACTGCGTAAGTTGGTATAACTCCCATCATTGAGGTGTATCTCTAATATGTCTTGAATTGCAAGAACGACTACTCGCCAGATGACAACCGCTTCGATTTGCGCCCGTTCTTGCTGCCCCCTTTTTGGTCGAGCTGGAGCTTCAAGAGAATTGACATGGAGCTGAAGAAAATTGAGAAGAGGCAAGAGAAGAGTAAGGCCTGATATATTTGTACAGAAGGGGGGGCTGGGTCCAGACGTGGACATTTGGCCACAACGAGGAAGTAGTAAATTGTCTTAGAGATACAGGGTTAGGGTTATAGCATCAGTCCTCGTGGCTCGGCGAAACGGCGCCGAGGCAGAAAAAGAAAAGGATTGCCCCACTTTCCACCAACTATTTCTACAAGCTTTTTGGCTCGTCTTTTCCTTTTCCTTCCTCTTCATCCTGCAAGCAAGCAGCCTCCCACGACATGCTCTGCCGGACTCGCAACTCAGCAAGCGCCATTCAGTGACCTGCGGCGATTGTTAGTCGCTCGATCAAGGCGCGCTAACACTGTTTCACCCAAAGACACCCGCCATGGCATCTGAAGGAGTCGTCGCGCCGGCCGTCGCTGGCTTGGCCGACGAGCATGAGACGAAGCTCGCTGCTGAGATATCCTCGCTTGAAATAGCGGTGGACCAGCAGCAGCCGACATCGCCCCCGCACCGATCTCATGATCCCCAGTTCAACCAGAAGAGGAGCGATCCGTTCCAGTTCGGGTCCCGCTTTCTCCAAGAGGACGACGACCCGTTCGAGTTCAACGCTTGGGATCATGTCGAGACTGACGACACCTACAAGGAGTATGCCGAGCAGCAATATGAGATGCAGCGCCAGGCTCCTGTGTCGGACTTTGATAAGTGTAAGCCAGAAGATTTTCTTTACTCTTCACCTTTCGCATCCACTCCTCCTTTGCGAGGGGCTGAATGCAGGCTTGTGATGATTTACATTCATATAAGCATAGTTCATCTGAATTACCTTGAAGATACACTTGTAGCACAAATGTCTTTCGCTCCCATCTGATTAGCCTCACAATCTTGTCGACATTTGCAAACAATTGTCATGACAGTCTGCTAACCTGGCATTGCTAGATCGATTCAATTCGGACCCCGCAAAATGGTGGAATTTGTTCTACAAGAACAACACCGCCAATTTTTTCAAGGACCGAAAGTGGCTGCAACAAGAGTTCCCGATCCTAGACCAAGTTACAGAAGAGAATGCTGGGCCAGTCACCCTCCTAGAGATAGGAGCGGGTGCAGGCAATACGGCGTTTCCCATTCTGTCTCGGAACAAGAACCCGAAACTGAAGCTTCACGCCTGTGATTTCTCTAAGAAGGCAGTCGAAGTCATGCGTGCTCATGAATCCTATAACACGGATCTTATGCAAGCTGACGTTTGGGATGTCGCCGGGGACAGCCTGCCGCCAGGTCTCGAACCAGGCTCTGTAGACGTGGTTCTCATGGTGTTCATCTTCTCTGCATTGTCCCCGTTGCAGTGGAAGAAGGCAGTAGTGAATGTTCACCAGGTGCTCAAACCAGGCGGCGAGGTTTGCTTCCGTGACTATGGAAGAGGAGACCTTGCCCAAGTCCGATTCAAGAAAGGACGGTACCTGGAGGAAAACTTCTACATTCGAGGTGACGGCACTCGCGTCTACTTTTTTGACAAAGATGAGCTGGCCGATATCTGGACAGGGAAGCTTGATGATCCTGCCGCCGATGGCGAGGCAGAGAGCCGACATTCCTTCGAGATTGAGTCACTGGGTGTTGACCGTAGACTCCTCGTGAACCGAGCCAAGAAGCTGAAGATGTACCGGTGCTGGCTCCAAGGCCGCTTCATCAAACAGAAAGAAGATAACACACAATGAAATAACAAATACATGTCAACACTTTGTTCTCGACAAACGCAAATGCCCTCCTACGTGACTTATGTATATTTCAATGTGCTCTTTTGCCATCGAGGATGTTCATGAAATTTCGATCGAGTCTGTTGGCAATAAAAATACTACCACCCACAATAACCCATTATAGATATGCCAAGTACAGCTGTGCCATTTAATTTGACTTATAAAGGAAACTTCACCATTGAACCTGTTCGCAATCATTCCCATCCGCCACCGCCTCCCGTTGCCATTTGCCGCCGACAATTGGAGAATTTGACAACGTCTCGGCGAGACGGTCTCGCTGTGGTACTTACCAGGGCAGTAAAGCTGTCCCACACCAGCCCCACAGCCACCAGCCCCGCTGTTCAGGAACAGGTGTCGAGCCCTGGCCTGTGCCCAACCTTTTGGCGGCTGACCGCCCTGCCCGAATGGGCAGAATCCAGAATGCGACACTAAACCCAGCTGCGCGCTCAATGAAGGTTGACGTCCTGTGCACGCCTCACCGCAGCTATCCGCAATTCACTTCGTCGCGCGAACAGCTTCTCGACAGCATGCCCGGCCCTACATGACTGGCCCCTCACCGCGCAGGCCCCGAACTTTTTCTGTTCCTGAATTCTTTTGGAAACAGACTGAAACTCGTCACCGCACAACACATTCCTTTTGTCCACCGCGATTCCGCCACGATTTACGGCCTTCATCACGACATTTCAATGGTGACCGCCCTTAACCTTTTTTCTTCTTGACGAATTCAATGCTTTTTCTTGCCGAGAATGGCAGAGCCAGCTAAACACCCACTTGGGAATATCTTTGGAGCACCCCCCGTTGCGTTTCTGGTCAACCCCTTCGCCGCGAAGCCCTCGTTTTCTACGCCCTTGGCCGCGATGCCGTTATCACCGTTCCAGGCGGCGACGACAAATGGCGCGCCGACCGCTAGCAGCAACATCTTTGGAGCGCCAACACAGACTCAGAGTCCCTTTCTGAAGTCTAGAGAGAATCCCTTCGCGAAGCCTGCACCCAGCATGCTTGGGAGCTCGGCAGCCGCTCCCCCTCCGAATCCGTTCGGCGCTCCTCCATCGCAGAACCCTACATCGGTACAGAACAACTCGCCGTTCGGGAATGTGACTCCTTCTCTCAGTCCGAATATGTCGACCTCTTTGGCTCCGAATACGAACCCGTTCGGCCAACCCCAAGCCAATCCTTTGTTCAACGCGCCAACATCAGCTACACAGAACCCCTTTGGAGCTTCACCGAATCCTCTTGGCGGCGCCGCGCAGAACCCCTTGGCAGCTGCGGCTCCGAATCCGATCGCCACTCAGAATCAGTTCAAGCAGTCCTCACCTTCGATTCCGAATTCGCTTCCTACGCCAGCAGCGAATCCTTTTAGAGCGCCCCAGCAGATTACTGCCAATGCCTTCCTAGCGCCTGCGCAGAGTGTTTTTGGCAAGAACTCTTCTGCTCCGAAGAGTGTTTTTGGCGGTGCGCAGGGACAGTTCGGAGGACCGCAGCCATCGTCAACGCAGCCCAATAAGCAAGATGCGAATGTTGCCAAGAAGTCCCAGGTCGACCAATGGCCCAAGGCCAAGGGCGTCAGTGGCAAGATCGGCCCGACGAGGAAACCCACGGAGCGGACCAAGGAGCTTTCGGAGTTCGCATACAACTACTCCAACAGGTTGATCGAACATCTCTGGAAAGAAAACATCAAGCCGCCCCAATGGCCAGCAGACCTCGGCAACCCGAACAAGCGTGGTGCAGTTGAGAACCTGAAGGCAGCATACAAGAAATACCGCGCCAGGGTTTACGAGTCCCTCCGGAAGGCTGATCTCATCGATGACCCGGAGAAGAGGCGGAGACTCGAAGATGCTCTGCCCTTTAAGGGCACATGTGAGGATATGTGTCCAGAGTTCGAGCAAATTTCTCGCATTGCTGAGCACGACGTTGTGACTCAAGAAAAGGAGGAACAACCCAACTCGCGCGACCGATGGGCGCAGCCATCTCTGATGGTGAAGAAGTTCGGACGATCAGCTGCCGGCCAAGAAGCGCCTCTGCCCATGGACGTCCGCTCAGTGGCTGCGTTACGGAGGACGATAGACTATCTGTTCAACGATCTCCTCCAGTCAGACGCCAATCTTCCAGCAATGCACAACTTCCTGTGGGATCGTACCCGGGGTGTGCGAAGAGATTTTACCTTCCATTCTCAAAAGTCACCTGAGGAGATGAAGGAGCTCGTCTACTGCTTTGAGACCATAACACGGTTTCACGCTACCGCACTGCATCTTTTGTCACGAAAGGGATTCGCGAACGAGGGCTTTGAGCCGAAGCAAGAGATTGAGCAACTGGGGAGAACTATCCTTTCCCTCATCGAGGCCTATGACGAGTGCCGCGAGCAACGGGTTGTCTGCGAAAATGAGCCCGAATTCCGAGCCTACTATGTCCTCCTCAATGCGCACGACCCTTCTATAGGAAAGAGGGTTGCCCAGTGGGGGAAGAAATACTGGTTCGAGTCGGAAGAGATCCAGATCGCAATGTCATTGATCCAGGCCATGGAGGACGTTCGGGAAGGCAAAGGACCTATCAAGCCGCGGAGAATGACAACGCTGGCCAACACTGCCTTCACAAATTACTTCGCAATTGTAGAGGATCCTCGAGTCTCTTATACGATGGCGTGCATCGCAGAAGTCCACTTCACTTCAGTGCGCCAAACGATTCTTAAGAACCTGGTAAGGGCAAATGCACGTTACCGAGACGCACCCCGAACTATCACGGCTGCGGACCTGAACCAGATGCTACGATTCGACACCGACGAAGAGGCTGTTGCATTTGCTGAACTGCATCAACTTGAGTTTACGACTTGGGTTCCCGAAGGAAAACCTCCGGTGACAGAACCTTATCTCCTTCTTAATAACAAGAAGAAATTCATACCGTCTCCGAGAGTCGAGCAATCTTATTCAGGAAAGGTTGTTGAGCGAAAGCGCACATCACAGTCTCTACCATATGTGATCTACAATACGATATACGAGGAGACCAGTTACAAGAGCCAGGACCAGGACGGTGAAAGCAGCCCCGACGAACTCTTTGTCAGGCAGACTAAGACACCTAACAGATCCCCTTCTTTACTTCCTACGGAAATTAAAGAGCCTCAACCATCACCTTCGACAACATCCAAGGATGTTTCAAATGGCGATGCTTCAAGCCGGACTACAGCCGTTGAGAAGCCTCTGGAGATGCCAATTGAGACGCCTGTCGAGAGATCTATTGAAAAGACGGCTGAGACTCCTGGTCAAACGCAAGCGCCAAAGCCTTCAGTGTTTGGATCCACGACTTCTCAAAGTCCAGCGCCTGGATCTCAGACCTCCCAGACTCCAGTCTTTGGGTCAGCCTTTCAAAGCGCTATGGGGAATCAGACGAGTCCAATTTCGATTCTAAACCAAACTCCTGCGCCCTCGATAGCCCAGGCATCTATTTTCAAGACAGCGGACACGACCAGCCCAAAGTCTGGCTTCAGCTCCAACCAAACTTCTCAGCCTGCGCAACCAGCAACCGAGATACCTGCTGCTTCCCTCGCTACCCCGAAACCATCTGGGCCAGCAAGTCCTTTCTCATTCTTGAACAATGCCTCGACTTCAGTTCCGCCAACCGCCCCTTCGGATGCTTCGACGAAACTAGGGCCGTCATCCAGCTCTCCCTCAGCTAGCGACGGTAGCGCATTCAAGCCGACGCCGTTTGCCCCAACCCAAGGCGGCAATGCTACGAAAACAAATTCTTCCTTAGGCCAACCAACCCCAAGCGGAGGCTTTCCGTCTTTATTTGACAGGGCTCCGAAGCCATCTACTGGGGGAGCGTCTATTTTGTCACAAGTCGTGACACCTGAACCCCCGTCAATTGTGGTCACGCCAGCTTTGAGTTATAAGTCGGTCGTCAAAGAGCCAATTCAAGGTCTGCGGCCTACCACCCAAACGGAGACGACTACCAAGTCACCTTTTGCATTCCCATCTCCCGCAGGCCCCCCAGCCCCCATCGGCGGAAGCAACTCCTTGTTTCCTCAAACCCCGCTTCCTCAACCAGAAAAACCTGTTAAGCAGCCTTCACGTGAGCCTGACCTTATGGACAAGTTTACCAACTGGTTTGTCAAAGGTGACGGCGGCTTGATGGAAGAATTCACTGAGGCGACTGTCACAAAAATCGTAGAAGACACTTTCAAACAGTTTCAGGAAGACGAAGAGGCGCGGAAGAAAAAGGAAGAAGATGATGAGTCTTGGAGACAGGCCCGAGCGCATCAAAATTGGAACCTCCGAGTCAAGTTCTTCTACCGGTGGCAGAAAAATGCCAGAGCACTGGCTACGAAGCGCATCCTCCGGGCTGGCAAAGAGAAAATGCGTGCCTATTGGGAGGCGGAGCGGATTCGAAAACAAGAAGAAAAGGCAGTAAAGGAGCGTGCAGAGAAGGACGCCAGAAAAGCAGCCAAGCGACAGCTTCAGGAGTATGGTGACCAGTTTGGCGCCATGGCTTCTCAGCGACGGAGCAGTGTCGAAGCACAGCTTCTTGCAAGCGGCATATTTGCCGGGCTGCGCAATGAGCGCGAGGCTGCTCGCCAGGCAGCGATGGGAGATTTCAACGGCCATGGCAGGTCAACCTACAGCTTGCCTGAATCCGATGGAGAAGAATCGGAGTTGGAACTGGAGCCCCCAAGGCCTTCGAATGCCACCCGACAACGACTGGCCGACTCACCAGACGACAGTACCGTCGGGAAACGAGAAGGTTGGAAAACACGATCTTTGCGTGAGAAGTTCGGCCTGGATAGCAAGAGAAGTGTTTCTGGTGGCATGTCTGTGGATAGTTCGTTCAACGGCTCTTCCAGATTCCGCCAATCCGTCCCTGTCTCAGGGCGGGTCACCAATTTTCCGCGCAAGCGAAGGCCTGACAATGAGTCTACGGATGGCGAGAGAGATGCCAAACGCAAGTCCGGTGGTAAACCTGACGGCTTCAAGTCGATGCACTGGGAGATGCGGGCTCGAGGATTCGTCTCCATGCCCAATGGCCAATGGCTTCCGGAAGCCCTTGCTCGTTCTGCCAGGGATGACAACCGGTCGGCAAGCACAAGTGTTGGTCCCGAACACAAGCCCTTGCCTGATCCGATGGTTTACAACAGCGAGTTCGAGATCGACGACGAGGATGATGAAGCCCGCGCCAGCTTGAGGGCGAGACTGGACAAGCTTAGGATGCCAAACAGCCAAAACCGCACAACCGGCAGGCATCAGCACACACCCAGCGTCGGCGATTCTCGCCCCAACACAGGCTACCTTTCTTCCGACAGGAGCCATTCATTTTCGTCCTCGCCTCGGGCAGATGGGGCAAAGCGGAAGCGCCACAAAGATGATGACACGGAGAGGTACTCCTCTCCCTCTGCAAAGAAACCGAACATTGGCAAGGCAGAGACGAACGCCATGGTGGAGAGGACCCAGGAGATGCTGCGGGAGTTGCGGGAGACGATGGACCGTCTGGACTCGGACAGGCCGTTTCTTCAGGAGAATATACTGAGAGGGACAGCATAAACGGCAGTGAAGGAGGAGAGAGTCGGAGATATGAAGGATGCCAGGATGATATGGATCATGTTGAGGGGAATGACTAGGTGGAGATTGAAAAGCCCGCCATCTCAGAGGCCCAACGGAGATCAAGAATGAATCCGTATTCGAGAGGGGACGATGAAAAAAGGTACAAAATCATGATGTACTGGAAAGTACCCATTATACACAACCTGCCCTACCCTCTCATGTCAGACCACCAGCGACCCCCCGAAGCATATACTGCAACGGGTAGAGAGAGTGGCCACTACAATTGTTTTTCAGATCGAGCCCCGAAGCATAAATTGCAATGGGGAGAGAGCGACAGTACAAATTTCAGAGCATAATATCACACAGCCGGCGTTTCGTGTCATGGGACTTTTCCTTTGGGTTGGTTGGTTAGATATGGGAAAAGTGTTTCTGGGCGTTTATGGATGTGGGTGTGGTAAATGGATTGCATTGCGAGCCGGGGTTGAGTTCGGTTCTTTATTATCATTATCGCTGGTTATTTGTGTTGTACTCATCACCGCATAGGGCTGGGCTGGTGGTGTCTGGTTTCGTCGTCGTGAAGGCCCATGGTCGTAAAACATTATACCCATATTTTCTTCTGCTTTTATTTTCCTCGCCTATTATGTGTGTGTATAGTGGTGGTACTTTCTTCTCGGCATGTGGAGCGCATTGTTGATGTAAATGATGACTTTCTTGATGTCAAAATGATGATGTTGATTTTGATGATACTGGCGATCATCATACTGCGTATGTTTAAATGAATGGTTGATGATGATTGATGACTATATCAAGGTTGATAAGGGGATGAGAATGGGTTATAGATGGAGAAGGGTGGTGTGATTAGACCTAAGTGGTAAGTATCATGACGATAGAGTGATGATTCATATAGCCGGGCGGCCTTTGAAAGGCCTGGGCCTGTCGAATTACTACGATTGGTTTGATAGGTAAAATAGGGAAGGAGGATATTATATTAAGAGAATGAAGGGAGGGAATCAAAATTGTCACCATCGTTCCCGCCGTGAAGAAAAACCTCTGGGCTTCATACAGCTACGGCTTCCTCCCTTATCTTAAATGTCCCATCAATCAGTGCATGGTCTCTAACTGTCTGGGTTTCTCTAATTATTATAAAGCCGCTTTATAGTCCCACGACAGGTAGAGATGCAATCACGGGCATGAGATGAGGAAAAATCTTAGTTTTACTGTTTTGTCTGTAATTCATCAAGTCGCTCAAGACGATTTGATGATATATAGATATAGATAGTGTGTATTTATTCTCCCCCATATAGGAATTGCCACGCCAGCGGCTGGCTCGGCTTGCCCCTTTCTCTCTCTTACCACAAACACCCACCACCGCCCCTGAAAAGTCATCATTAACACCGACTATTCATGAACATAGGAAATGGGAAGAAGAAATACGGAATATGGAACATCCCAGATGAAAAAGAAACAAAAGAGAAAAAAAAAGAGAAAAAAAAAAAGAATACCCAATGTGAATCGGGGTTCGGGGTATAGAATATACAGTGTGTTCAAAAAAAAAAAAAAAAAAGAAGGAAAAAACGTAGCGCTTGATCGCCAATAAGTAAGTAAAGCACGTAATTAGTAGTTAGACTTTTTTGATACTATGAGACACAAGAAACACGATCAGATAGACAGAGACAACAGGAGAAAGTTCCAGTTTCACTTCCTCGCCGTGGGCGGCGCTGCAAACGCCGTCTGGATCTCCCAGGACTCTACGGGACTGCCCGACTCTTTTATCTTGGGCGCCTGCGACCTCCACGTCGCGGCAGCGGCGAGGCTGTAGCGCGACGACGTTCCCTTTGGTGATGGGGCCGTCGTTGGCGAAAGGTTGACTGTGTTTATGTTGACGTTCAACCGCGGCGCCACCGCCGAGGTTGGGGCCAGGGCGGCGGACGACCGGCGATGTTGGTCTGGCCACGGGTAGCCCTTGTGATGTGGACTGACCGCGGAGATTGGGGTCGGTAGTACGGGACTGAAGGCGCTGGGCGACCGTTGTTGAGTCGGGCTCGTGCCGGCGTACTCGGCCGGCACGTATTTCTTGATTGCCGGAAGCAAGCCCGTTGTACTCCTGACTGAATCCGCTGACATGGGAGACCTGAAGTCGGTGGGACTGTAGAACATGCTAGCTGGGGATGGTGTTGTGTAGGCATGTGGTGGCATTGTCGGAAGACTGGTTTTGAGATTATGCAATGGGACGTTTGTCAGTCCAAGCCCGCTGCTCCCTCTTTTGGACAGCGCGGTCTTCTCGTCGAAGGGTGGATCTTCAGGGCTGTAGGGAGGAGCTTGAGATTTGTCTTGGAGCTCGGGATCCTGCCCCTTCCATATGGATGACGGCCGACTAGCATCTCGTACGTCCTGCGTCAATGGCCAGGGAGCATCGGCCATATCGTCCTGAGTGGGCAATGGCTCTTCAGCCCCAGGCCGGTGGCGCGGCGAGGCCATGTGTGTCTGGCACTGGAATGATAAGGAAGATTGGCGCTGGTGTCTGATCCGATCGTAGAACTCCTGTTTATCGGTTCCACGGGCCCGTTTATTCCTCCGCCGACGAAGGCAGACAAACAAGACCCCGGAGATGATGAGGATAATAGCTACGATAGCAACTACGATGCCGACGATGACTGTTGTTGACAATGCAGGGCCGTGGTGTGAGTCGCTGTTGAGGGTGTCTGGGTCGACGATGGTTATTGTTTCCGAGACAAACACCGTTCCACTGAGGCCGACGACGCGGCCGGGTGGAGGTTGTTGTTTGCAGCCGGCTTCGAGGGCAACGACATCTGGGAATTATGGGTCAGCATGTTAGGCTCACGGGTCCCGGAACAGTTTGAGTCTTACAATTGGCCAAGTACTCAGTATGCCCCTCAGCACTGACACACGCCGTACACTTTTCGTAGTTGCGAACCTCCATGGTGTCGTCACCCCCGGCATAGCAGTACGAGTAAGTCGACATGTTGCTTGGGTTCTGTATGCCGTGCTGCATGCCGGCCTGCAACGGACCACAGGCCGTGGATGTGCTGCATGGGGTCGATCCCACACCGACTGCGTTGGGAAAGCCGAAGATGCAGTATGATACGGCATATCTCATGTTGTCTAGTTGACAGTCAGCAATCCACGCTGAAGAAGAGCGGATGCACAGGAGGGAAGCTATCTTACAGAGAAACCACATTTGGTCGGTTTCAAGACCCTGCGAGAAGGTGCTGGTCTGGAGACAACTCATACAGCTCTTCCACTGGGTGCCAGCAACACTGGCGTAGGCAGCATCCATGCAGGTTATATCCTTGTTTTTCGTATTGGACGATTTGGGGTCTGACTTGTCCAAGTCTGGCGAATCCATGCATATTGAAGCACATGGTGAGTTTGGTGTGACTTGTAGGGCGGAAGCGAGAGTGGTGAATATCAGAAGGAGAGTAAAGAGTGTAGAAGTTGTTGTGGGCTTGTGTGCCGTCAGCAGGCACAAAGAGGACATGGCTATCTTGCTGGTCCAAGGACCGGTCAACAGCTGGCACAACCAGACGAGCACAAGAGAAGGGATCCCGGATCCAGCCAAGGGAGTGATGATTAAAGGGTGTAAGTTGGGGAAGACACCAGGCCGTTCAGCCAAGTAAAAAGGGGGACGTATAAACAGCGAGAAGCTATTTCAACTTCTTGAAGCAACGTCGCCCTGGTGCCTGGGTATACGGGCAAGAAAGGAAGATGAGCAACAAAAGCATCGGCAAGTCAAAAAGAAGGTCTCGTCTGCACGATTTTCCCTTCCCGAGAGGGGGAGCACGGAGTTTACATATACAAGTGGTGGCACAACATGGGGAACGGACACGGGCACGGTACCGCACGGCTAGAGCCCTGCTCCGGAGAGGCTAGAGACTGGGTAGAGTGTGACTGTGGGCAATCTCGTGCCGCCCATTGACTGTATATTCTCCGAAGCAGTTTCTGCAGTGGATTATGGAGACGGGAGCCTCTGAGCTGAGGGTCAAGAGTCTGCCGGAGTGGTGGGCTTGTGTGACGGCGGGTGCACTGTCACTACTATCACTGTCAGGGACCAGGGGAAGGTCAGGGGTGAGCACAGGGGGCTCCGTCGAGTTGGCTACGGAGCAGTGCTGCCAGACCGCATGGGGGGTTGCAATGGGGTTGACGACTGTTGGCCATCACCATCACCCATCATCAGTATCTGCTGCGGGCGCCAATCAAGATTGGGCCCGTTCGCTGCAGTGCGCGGGTCGGCAGATGGCCGCCTTCGAGCTGCTTCTGTCTGCTCGATCTTCCCATGGCTCCTTGACAGTGGCCGCCAATCATGGGGACGGTATGAGGAGGAAAGCTGCGAGGTGCCTGTTCTGGACGACTCAGTTGCTAAAAAAGACACGAGGAGCGTGCGTCTTTGGTTCCGTCTCGGTCGACTCTCATCTGATCTAAGGTGGTGGTGGTCAGTATTGGAGCGCTGGAGGATGATCCGTCACCCCCGAAAAGGGGATCTTCCGATATCGACGACGCAACGGTCGAGAATCGAGATGGGTGCGCGCCATCCATGATCGGATTGGGGTCCAAGGCGCTTAGCAACAATGTCCCGACTCTGGAAGGGCCTGCCTCCTCATGTGCTTGTCAGCATTACCAGCGTTAGCATTGCGGAGTGATGTGCTGAAAGTCTGAGAGAGCAGGCACAAGTCCCAGCAGTCTGGCTCTCAGCGCCAAAAGTTTGCTGGAGTTTCGTTCAAGGTGGATCTGTCCGCTGAATGGTCGCTTGTTTTCGAGATGGGCGCTTCCATGCACGCCTTCGCCATCAATTTGGTGTCTAGTCCCAAAGCGGGATGGCTTATCCAAAGCTTAAGTAACCCCGGCTGCCTCATTGGCGCTGCCCAGGGTGAATTTCCAGTGATCACCGGCAGGCTCGAACCAGGCACGCATCTTCCCCAAAGAGGCGATTTACCGCCCACACAAATGAATCACCACAACCAGGCGCCTGCCTCCTTGCTCACCGCAGTTTAGCTGACGATGAAGCCGGAGAAGGGGCCGTCCGGAACTTGCCAGCCCTATATCGGCTTGCCCAGCTTCTCGAAACAACTCCCAGCGAGTATTCTCTGTTTCAGGTATTCCTTTCAGCAGTTGGAACTTCGTCACGATCAAACGATCACATGAGATGGCCTCCCCAAGCGCTGTGGCAGTTGATTGCGCTTTCCAGCGTTTGGGCGTTCTGAGGCACAGCTGCAGCATCCACCTGTCTTTGGAACTGTCAACTGCCATGTTAACCCTGAACGGCGATATCGCCAGAAGCACCACTCCACCGCTCCATCATTCCACCACCACACACCGTTCGCACACCATAAACATGGAACCAACAACCGTGCATGAACGGGAACACCACCATGCTCCGTACTGAGAATGCCGAAACCCTATCGAACGGATAGAGCCAGCGGCGTCGATACCACACCTCCTGCTAATTTTACTCTGGCCCTGAATCCTTCCCACGATATCCGTCCCCTCTTCACTCACATGACGAGCTGTTGTGCTCCAGTAAGACGTGTCTGTGAGATCTGGGCAACCAGTTGGGGGCCAAGATGTTGTTTGCCCAAGGCCTCATATCGCTCAAACTCAGCTGCAGCCACCTAGACTATTGATTTTGGAGGCTGTCTGCAAGAAGCTGGAAGACAAACCAGAGGCAAGATTTTGCACTTGTTGGCCCAGTCTCTCATGCAAGTATACGCTCCCCAGCAACCATCACGACTCTTGTGTTGGAAGTGCCAAATGCGCATCACTATAGGGTCCGTCCCTCAATGAGCATTTTGCCTCTCTGCACACAAGGGGCAAAGCCCCGAACTTGCAGCAGACATATTAGTTTTATGCCTCACATGCACATGTCCATTTGGCCAGTGTCGTTATAAGCCAGGTTTCTGTTTGAATGAAACGAGGCACGACACCGGAGAGTGATGCACACATCGAGCACACCACCACCCGGTCGTATCTAGTCAACCAACAACACAACTTCTGACCAAGGTGAAGAGACGATATTGTAGAGTCCCATGCCAGCATTTACATGCACGGCACAGCGAGCCAAATTGATGGCGTCTGTTCGAAGGCAGTCGCCGGAATGAGGCATCAAGACAAATAGTGTGTTGGGAAAAGAGGGTATCAGGCGCGTAAGCCATCCCCAGAATCTCCATATCGACAATCTCCAATTAAGGTTGCCACTCCGGACCCAACAGACCCATATGGTCTCGACCTGCACATAGACCAAGCCGAGAAATGAGGCCCATTAGAAACAGGCGCTGTTTGGCCCCTTTTCCGACCTGAAGGAGGGACGCCACGACGGCCCTGAGTTATGGCCGCGGAAGGAAACGAGCGAGAATGTTGGTTCCATTCACGGTGCTACAACCTCAAAACACAGGTAAGCCAATGGGCGACATGTCCATTGAACAGGGGGGGGGATAATATTTGAAGCATGATGAACTGTAATTGAATTAAAAAAGTAAAAGATAAGTTTGAGAAGAGTGGGAATCGAACCCACGCTCTTTCGAACCACGGAATCTGAGAACAGATGTTGATTAAAGACAAAGCCTTAACGTGGCGCCTTAACCGCTCGGCCATCTTCCCTGTATGATTGGTACATTTAGTCGATTACTGCCCCCATGAGTGGGGTGTCGGTTGACGGGTTCAGCCGGCAGCCGTCAAAATCCAGGGGCCCAGCAGAAGGTTTTTGGTAGGTACAGATGGCCCCAGAACCCTAAAACTCAGCTCCCCAACGGCCAAGGGTGCTCCTCTGAAAGCATACATATTACGTGTGGACCCGTCCATCTTCCGAGTCGAAGAGGAACCAAAGAATACTGTCGACCGTGACCATCTCGCGAGTGCCCTTCAGTATGTGGGCGCCCGTGCAGCAGCAACTTGCGCCTGCGTCTGCCATGCATACGGAGTCAGCAGAGGGACTGTTACTCTATTATAGACTGTAAGGGCATGCGGGGCTTTACGATGTCGTAAGATGAATAATAAGGCGGCATATAAAGCCGCCGAGTTGGTCTTGTCAGGGTGCTAATCGACTCCAATAATCTACCATTCCTCGATGATGCTCTAGAGTTCAAGACGTAAAGAGGTTTTTTAATCTTTATATTCTCTGACCTGCAACGAGCGGCGAAACGGGGGATCCCCGCTTAGGATGAAGAGTAAATCTAATAACAAGAAGAATCAGTGTATGAACCACTCTTGGACACGAATTGACACCCGAGAAAAGCAGGGGACGATACTGAAGACAGCAAACACCCCTCAAAATATCACCAGCAGACTCCCGAATTACCGAAAAGACTAGTACATATATATACCTATTTTTTAAAAAGAGTCTAAAGTAATCATCCATCCGGTTGGTTCACACTTGAAAACTGCCGTGAGCCCCAGGAACTGTACGCGATAACATGCAGGTAACTTGCAGTCCTGGCCTCCCTCGCGGGCGACATCAGAAGGTAAAGACATCAATCAACCGGCACCAAGAAGACTACTCTTCTATCCACGCCTCGTACGATGCATGGCCGTCTTCTGGCGGTCGCCGAGCCAACAACTGCACAACAATGAGATCATCCTCGTGCGCCAATCCCCGCTCCAGAACTTATATTGCCAATGGCAAAGAAATGATCTAGTCTCTGCCGGAACAATGCTTGTACATAAGAGCGGGAAGAGGTCTCGACTAAATAAAAGAGCGAAGAAACGAAGGGCCATCCACAAGGGAGCCCGACCAGTCTGTGACCAACGGCGCACTCGATTTTGTTATTATGACCGTGCTACAAGATATTCAGCATACTACATAGAAATGGACTCACTTTCCCAAACAATGCTCCAGATCTCCGCATGCTTTAATATATATGTATATACCTTCCTTTCCCAGAGGGGTCTCAAAGGTTACTGAACTCGCTGGAATAATTGCCTTCCCCATCCCATCCTCTTTAGACATATAAAATACTAAAACACTATTCTAAGCATGTTCATGCCATGATACAGTCCCAAAAATCCTATACCAACCCCCGATGCCCAACTGATATCCATTGATCGGTAGGTATTCAGGGGCAGCTGCCTCGACAACTAACTAACACGTACCGTCACGCCATTCATCGAAAACTGCGCATGGAAGAGACACCGCCCCTGCAGACAGTTCGCATGGAAGACCATGGAACCCGCACCGCTGACACTCGTGGCTCCTCCCGGCGCCGTGACATTGAAACCATCGCCTGTGCCGATGAGCGGGCGGACGCTCTTGGTGTACGGGCCGGTGACACTGTTCGCCGTCGCGTAGTTGACGCTGTACGCGGGTGAGTTCCAGCAGTGGTTGCTGTAAAACAGCACATAAGTCCCGTCCGGCGCGCGCAGCAAGTCAGGCGCCTCGACGAGCGGCCCGTCTGCCGCGGCAGTGCGATCGAGGATCGTCACGGGGGCGCTGTCGGTGAGCAAGGTGACGCCGTCGGACGGCGAGACCTCCTGGAGCAGGACCGGCGTGGGGACCGTCGGCTCGATGCCGTTGTTGCAGTCCCCCCCGTGCCCGATCGAGTTGCCGTCGACCTTGTACACGACGTACCGCCTGCCCGTGGAGCTGTCGTAGAAGCCCGCCGGGTCGATGGCGCCGCCCTGGGACACCGGGCAGGCAAACGGGGTTGATGAGGGCGTGTAGGGCCCGAGCACGGACGACGAGGTGGCCGTGCCGATGCAGTGGAGGGCGCTGTTATTGCCCAGCTCGCCCGAGTAGTACATAACGTACCGTCCTGGGGCGATGAGCCGCACGTCGGGCGCCCAGGTATTGCGGCCCGTAGTCCATGAGCCGGTCGAGGGGAGCATGTCCTGGTCTATGTACTGCCATGGCCCAGCCGGGGCGGGCGCCCGCGCAACTTGGATGTTCTTGTTGCCGCTGGCCGTGGCAAAGGCGTACCACATCCCGTCAGTGTCTTGTAGTATCGACGGGTCAGGGAAGTCGCGGTCCATAAGGGGAGATTTGGAGGCTGCTTCTACTAGTGCTGTGAAGCTCAAAGCTAGGGAGAGGAAGATGGTGGCCAGAGATATACACCGCAGTAAAGCAGCTGGTACGAATAGGGGCTGCATGTCGTTGTTATCTGGGATGAAAACCCAAGTTAGTTCTGGCCATATTGGGTTTTTTTTTCTGCGACACTTGAGGGTTGAGAGCAGGAGGAATACTTGAGACCGAGAGCTGGTAGCAGCTATCCTCCCACCGTCTTTCGGTGTTGCGTATAGCAACATCAATAACAGCACCAGGACGACGGAGAAGATGAAGACAATGGACCCCCAGGTCACTTCAAGGAAGTGCAATACAATAGTAGCACAGAAGCAGAAGAACCCTCAGAAGGCAGACAAGCAAGCCCCTCCAAATCTGCCCTTACGCAAATTCCTCGGCCGTGGCCGGGGTGATATGGAAGGATCAGAAAGACGAGGTTCAGGGCTTGACATCATGTGCGGCAGGCGCTGCATATACAAGTCTGCCTGTCAGACCCGAGCGCGCGGTGCGCTACAGCTCGTGACGAAAGAAATATCTTCTAATAGGACGGGTAGAGTTAGCAAACGCTAGGTTGGGTGTTGTGACACTCTTGGTCCAGCTTCACCTTTCAGTCCTCGATCTATGTTTGCATTCTTTTCTTGCGAACCAGCGCAAAAGGGGAGCGCAAGTTGAGAGGAGAGAGAGAGAGAGAGAGAGCTCGGCAGTGGCGGGAGACATTATATTATTCGTCTTCTTCTTCTTTTGGTCTTCCATGTCTGCCATACTGACCTCAAGCTTGAGCGCCATCGTGCGGAGCTAGTCCCAAGGTCTGAGAGTTTTGGGTTGAGATGAAAGTCAAAAATGGGAGGCGCGCCCGCCATTGCCGCAACTGCGTTTCCCCATCATCCAGGGATCACCTTGCTCACAATCACTTTGCCATCTTCAATCAACCATCTGTCTCCATAATAAAGTGCTGGACACATCCAAACCCAAATGGTCGAACGGTGAATAAAAAGGCGGTTTCCCTATCAAGCATTTTGCCCAAAACGCCTCAGTCCGAGACCGAAAGCTGTCACACATTTGCAACTTGCGTATCATAGCTCCTTGCCATATCACACAGTAAACTACCAAAAACCTGTATCACCGTTCCGAGCCAACCAACCAGTGTACAAAGATCAACAAACCAAACCCCATGCATGAACGAATCCTCCGAGGTCCTGTAAAGGGAGACGAACCGTTTTCCATTCCCGTAAAGGGGCCGGCCATTGGATGAGCGGTCAACTTTATGCACCTCTTTCCCCATAGCTACCACGCAGTCTGAAACATCGAAACCAAAAACCTCATCAATATGAAGCGTGCCTCGGTAGGTGCATGCATTAAGTTCGGTTGATCACAGCCCGAGCTTCGGGACCACACCGTCATCACACTCTTGTCAAATCAAACACTGCTAGTTGGTTGTGTTCCCATGTTTCTTCTCCTTGTTTGAGTTTTATTATGATCAAGGTCGAATTCCAAGATTTATACGAATAACAGATCTATTCAAATATAACAAATCGGTAGCAAGGTTATTTCTCGTTATTTAACTACCTTTTCAAGTCTCTTTTTTTTATTAAAAAAAAAGAAGAAAAAAAAAACAAAAGAAATGCGAAGCCCGTAATAGTGGCTTCCATTAAGTCTGTGCTGCAAACATGCCTTAATAAGTTAATGGCAATCAAGACCTCCTCGACGCCTCTTTATTGTCCAAGCATGTCGGTGTATTTACTATATCCAACCAAGACTTCTCAAAAGGCCTTCCAAATTTCCTACATACCTCAACAAGCCCACACTGCATTCTAAATAGTGCTCCCAGTACAAGATAGCATCGTCCAACATCACATCTGCATCAAACATCACCTCAAAATTTATTTGTATACCCCCTCTTGACATTTATAAAAGCCATTATCATCATCATCAACCTGCTACCAACTATACATATAATCTCATCTCATATCATTGCGTTTTCTTTTACCGTTCCTATATCTTCTTCAAAATGTGATGTCTTTCATCATGGCCGTGACAACCAAACGACTGAAAAGACCGATCCATACTCCAACCAACCCACGTGTCAACGTGAAATAAACAGCTACACACGCACACACGCACACTTACACACATACACACACACACACACATCAAAAAGAGACAGAAAAAAGATAGAAACACACTTTAAGCTCCGCAGCGACATTTCCGTGACAGATCTTCCCATGCTTGCCATGCCCGAACCGACGGAAGCACGTGCCGGGATGCACGTTTCGGTGATCCAGGTGGTGCCCCTTTCGGGAGCCCAAGGAAAACTCAATATCTCTCATCTGCGTGTTCCTCGGCGGCGCAAAGTTTATCAAAGAAAAAAAAGTAGGGAAAAAAAAAACAAGCCCAGCCCAGCAAGTCACACCAGCCACCTTGCTCAACCACCAGAGGAAACCGAGGTCTGCCTCCTTGCCTTGCTTGTCGTTTTTATTTAAACTTCAAATCATACTTGCCATATATCTAGACTTTGCCTTAGCCGACGGCATCACAAGCATCGTGAGCTGTCCCTTGGTTGACTGGCGACCCAGTAAATAAACATGGACAATGGCAGTAGAGAACATATATGAGCGATGGACACACCGAGTCAAACGAAAAGGCTACGTTTTGTTTTATCTACCTTCTCAACACATGGCGAACATCATGTGCAAATCATGCCTACGCCAATGACCGAAGACCACAAACGCCATTCCCGAATACAGACAATGAAGAACGCCCCAAGAGTGGAAGGAATCCAAGATCACAACAGAACATTATGTTCAATTCAGTCCGACTCTTCGGCATCCTCCCCCTTTTTGCTCTTCTTCGATTTCTTGGACTTCTTGCGTGCTGCCCGCTCCTCAGCGGTCTCTCCCTCGTGCTTCTTGCGCTTCTTCTTCTCGCTGGTCGGCGCTTCGACATCATCGTTCTTAGCCTTCGCAGGGGATGCGGGCTCGGCAGCCTTCTCCGACTTCTCCTCCACGGCAGCAGCAGCCGCAGGCGCAGCTCCCTCACCCGTCTCGGGAACAGGGTTGAAGTCCTTGTAGCCAGCCGTCCACTTGGCAGGAGTGGCCTCGTTGGGCCGGCCGAACTTGTCAAGCTTGCCGTCCGCCTTCATCTTCTTCTTCTCAAGGGCAACGGGTCCGAGCCCCCAGCGGCGGGGGTACAGATCGCGCTCCATAATGCAGCGCTTGACCTTGGCTACTACACCGTGATCGCAAGTGGCCATCCTATGCTCGTGTTAGATGGGCGCATGCGGAAAAAGAGATCGAAGAACTTACTCAACAGCCCCCATTTGAGCAATGCCAATGGCAATTGCCTCACCCTTGGTGGTCATCAACACAACCTCCTCATGGGCTGAGATTCCGGCCTCATAGCGGAGGAGGCCGGGTAGCATAAGCTTGGCACCGTAGCAGATGGCGTTCACGGCCGAATCCTTAACGACGACGCGCTTGTAGGTGCACAGAAGCGACTCGAGGGGCTGGATAACCTTTCTCAGGGGAGCCTCATCACCGCCGTTGTCGTACTGGTATTGCGCGTCGAGCACATCGTGAAGAGTGACCATGTTTCCGTCGCCCTCTGCCATAACACCACTGCGAACACGGCGAAGCTCCTGCATATGCGCACCGACACCCAGCAGCAGACCAAGATGAACACAGAGAGTTCGGATATATGTGCCTGCCTCACAAGAGACCCAGAAAACACCAAGGTGACGGTCGTTGTCGAACTCGATAAGCTTGCTCTCGTGGATCGTGCGGATACGGAGTTGACGCTTGACGGCTGAGATAAGGGGGGGCCGCTGGAAAAGAGCGCCAGTGAGAGTCTCCAGGGCCTGGGCGAAAGCGGCCTCACCACCTTCGATGGCGTCGTGGAATCGGATGCAGCACACGTACTCCTTTCCTGCGCCCTGCTGTGCCTTCACCAATCTGGTCGCGCGATCAATGCAAACAACTGATCGGGGACTTTTGTCAGCGCATTGCCCATCATCTACTTATCGCCAACGTCCCGACCGAAGCCAATTTGATTGGGGAGAGGCAACATACTCAGGCAACCGGTAACCTTGGGATCGAGAGTGCCAGAGTGGCCTGTCTTTTCGACGCTGTTATTCAGAATCTAGTCAGCGGCGCATCCAAAAGTGGAGGGCCAAGGCATACCGGAGCATTCTCTTCATCCACGCGACAACTTCGTGCGAAGAGGGATTTGAAGGCTTGTCCTGTTTTTGAAGGTTAGCAATCCGGATCCAGTCTGATCTTTCTATCCCCTTCCGTCTCCATGCTGGGCTGGGAAGGGGGCGCCCAAGCGCAAAAACGTACCAAGTTAATCACACCGCTGGAGACATAGGACTTGATGTCCCGCTTCTCGGGGCTGCAGCCATGGGGAATGGGGGTAAAATGACCAGTGCGAATGTTGAGCTTGTCAAAGTTCTTGAGGAGGAGAGGCCAGTTGGAGGTGTCGAGGGGAGGGGTGTTCGCCTGGGGCTTGATGATGAATTCCTCCTGCGAGGAGCTGGCGGAAGAGCTGGCCATCTTGTCGTTCGTGATGTGAAGATTGAGATATGGGATGATCTCCTTCGACCTCTAGTGGAAGAGGTTAGCGAACGACTGTTTTGGTGACCGCGCGCGTCACGAAATTTGTCGAGGCGGTGTTAGGTTTTGGTGTTTGAAAGCTTCGCTCGAGAAAAGCTCCTGAATTTTTTTTTTCCCAGTCCAATCGGTAGTGTGGAACCCTCCCTATCGATGGGCGCTAGCGGAATTGAGGGAACCTCACGTGCATTGTAACATTGTCTGGGCACGGACCAGCGCCGAGGACAATCACGATTCAAGATTCACGGCGCTGTTGAAGTCTCACAAGAACGATGACAATGATCTTGACGTCGAGGTACGGGATGCGAAACAGAGAGATGAGACCTGCTTGTACTTTGATGGCACATAGCTCCACCCACTTGAATAACATGCTTAACACAAATAAATGTATTGAAGGCCCCCAGCCACACTTAATAAATGCTTTACTTGAAAGCCACATTCGAATTCATGCGCCCAATCCACTTGATTGATTCAAGTCAATAAAAATTATCATGACAGCCATTGGACGAAGCTAGATATAACTGTCAATAATAGTAGGGGATAATTGTAATTGTACAGAGATCAAATGAGATTCATCTGCCAAATGCAGGCCCCCTCTCGCCCACATACCATGAAATATGTGCATGTGTGCAATTGTTTCCAGCATGCCCCTTGCCTGAGGCGACTCGTTCTCATTTCCTCCACCGCCATCTTCAAACGTGGCTAATGATGCCAAGGTATCTTTCCAACTCCAAAGACTCCGGGTATTATTATATATAAAGGAGAGATAAAGAAGAGACAAAAAGATAAGGGACCCCCAAAAAAAAACCACGCTTCAGAAAACGGCTCGCTCAGTAAACCTGTTACGCATGTTGAGGAGCGCGGAACATATGCTATAATGCATTGCCTCCTAATCCAAGGCCGGATGGGCCTCTCCCGCCCGAGCTGCCAGTGCCAGCCCTCGACCCGTGTCTCCCGTAGCCTGGGTGCGAAAGAACTGGGGTATCGGGCTCCGAAGGCACCTTGTGTTGGCGGCTAGCTTCGCTGCCATTGTAAGGACTCTCCACCTCGTGCATTTCATACACCTCGTCGCGTTCCTTGCCTTTGCCGTCAGCCGTTGGATGGCCGTACTGGTTGTTAATGCTCTGGTTCGAACCCTTGGATCGCAGGCTCGCCTCGTCCCCGCCGAGAGCAATACCAATAGCGATCTCGTTCTGTCGCCTTTCATGATGCATTTGCATCATGAGCTTGTCTTGAGAAGGGCCCTGCCATTGCGTGAAATTCGGCGTAAACGTGGGCGCTGGCGGCGTGGCGGAGTGTGCTGACATCTGCCGCTGCTGCTCATGCATGAGCTGTGTGAGTTGCTGCGGTGAAAAGGCCGGCCAGCTGTTGGCCGCATTGCTAGGTCCGCCATCGGTGGCGCTCACGGGGCTGTTATACTGGCTTTGGTAAGGGCTGAAATAACGAGGCATTGTCCGCTCAGTGGCCTCGGTAGCCGCGCTAACGGGGCTTTCGTCCCAGCCACGGAGAGCCTTCTGGCTTACCGGGGTCTCGAACATCTCTGCGCCAGCGAACCGTACATTGGGGTGGTTCGCATTGGGGTTTGGCCATCCCTGCTGGGCGTGACGCTTCTCAAGATCCTTCAGAAAAGCGCGACGCCTGCGCTTGCCGTTGCACACAATGCAAACGCCGAGGATAAAGAGGATGGCCGCGAGACCTCCAAAGGCAATGCCAACACGAGCGCCGAGGGACACGGGACCAAAATCCGGGGCCGGTGTCATCGCATAGGTGGGCTGTGGGGTGGTGATGACGACAGGTGTCTCGCCGAAGGGGCTGTTTTGGACCGAGAGAGTGCTACCATGAGCTGGTTGCTGTCTGCATCCCGCGTCTAGCAAGGTTAGGAAGTTGTTGAGGTACCAGCCGCCCGCCAGCGGTAAGAGACACGAAGAGCATTTCGACACCTCCTTATCCGTCTCCCAGGCTTTGCAGTAGTCGAAAGGGCCAGTTGTGAGCGAAAAGTTGCTATATTCAATGGCATCTTGAAGCGGTTGACATGCGGTGCTGGGGCGGTGTAAGCGGGAAGGATTCATGTACAACCAACTCCGTTGGCAGCGGCCGTCTGGATGGAAACACTCACCTTGTGACACATGGATTGCTCTCCTTGAAGAGGCACTGTTCCATATTGAAGCGGACGTTGTCTGAAACGTTGTGTGTTAGCCAGCACCCCAGTAGATCTGATAACTAACGGATGGAGAATCGTACATAACAACCATTGCAGGTCTGTTTGGTTATTTTTCGAGACGTATTTGCTGTTCAACTCGCACTCGATGCACTTCTCAAACACGACACCGGCGGCCGTGCCCGAGTAGGAGCCATCGTCACAGACAATCTCGTCGGCAGACGTCGACTGGAGAACGTTGCCGCAATATGTAGAGCACGGAGAGTCGGGGGCAACCAGCAAGGCCGTTGCCAGCGACGTAAAGCCGACGATGGCGGTCGATATCCGGGTGGCGTAGCTCCGCATCCTGTCCGCCGTTCTGCCGTTTCTGCCACCGAATTCCAAATTCGACGGGAGGGCGGATTGTATGAGATGGGCGTGGGAGAATACTGAATGCTGGGCAGGAGTTTCTATTCTTGAAGCTCCCCGTCGCCGTCTTTTTTTGTGTCGGATTCTTGTTGCTGCTTGTGGTTGCGGGGTCCAAAGATGGAAGTCTCAAAGACCGACCACGCTTCTTATCGCCGCACAGAATTCTTGTGCGACAGAACCATGATTATCGTCCCGAGGACTTGTTCCAGATGTGTGTAGCCGTCGAGATCTCTTCAAGCCCGTCTCCGCGATGGGGCGACCGAGGGGAAAGAGGTTTATAAGTGCCGGCGCCCTCGGAGAAGAGATGTGTCGAGGAGGGCGAAGATCAATCCCAAAGCATAAGCGCGCACTTGAGCGTGATGTTTTCAGGCACTTTGCAGAGGAGAACAAACAGCGCGCGCCGAGTGGTGATGCTGGGCAGCAGGCAAATGTGACAGTGACAGGACGTGAGCAGCGTGCACAGTAAGAGGTCAGGTCAGCAAACGACGACGAGCACACGGTTTCGGCAATGGACGCATTGAGAGACAGACCAAGACCAGCCCCGGTCTCTGGGTGGCGGGGGGGTTGCCCAAGTGTGTGATATTGGGGTCTGAATTTGCGCCGTACATTGTGCCGCTCATTGGACGCTCAGCCTGCCCTCCACCTCTCGCTACCCTTTTCAGCATCTCCAGCCCAGATGCCCTGACCGACTGTCACTTGTGGCTTGCCGGTCGCGTTTGAGTGGGTGGGGAAGGTGCTTTGGACTGGACTGTTGCTGGATTGCCAGTGCTGGACGGACTGTGCCTGTCGCCCCGTTTCTCCTGCCTCAACCGCCAGTCCCGCCTCGCCGATCACCCTCTCCTTGCTTGCTTGCTTTCTGCAACTTTGCAACAGTGGCGGGCTGCAAAAAAAGCGAGGCCAGTCCCGCGTCCAAGTGACGGACGCTAAGAACCGGGAAGATGCCGCTAGAGGGCACTGCGCACGCTAGCCATGCATGTGCTCAACATCATTGACCACTGAGGGCGGGGAGAGTCCAGTGTTCCTGCAAGGGCCCCTGCCTCCCTGCACGGGCTCGCACACACACGTTTGGCGGAATCTGCCGTCGTGATTGGCGACTTTCCTCTTTTGCCGGCAACCTTGGCTAGCCCATGATTCGACCAAATCGGGGTTTGCTCACCTGCATCTTGCTCCAAGCCCACCAAGCCCAAGCTCCAGCGGGGGAAGTTGAGGTCACTTGTTGGTGGGTGGCCGTGATTTTCGGCCCCCAGCCCCAGTCAGACCAGTCTCGCCGGCCCCCAACAACTCTCTCATGTGGACGGAGAGTTCGGACACACAAATCTCGCCAACTTCATGCAACCAAGGAAATGGTGTTGGTACCTGGGAGCCACAACTATTCGTCACGCAACATATCACTTTCCCGGCTTTGGACTAGTGTTCTCTTGAAGTGGTGTAGTTATCTAGCAGTTGGTTACTCTGTACCGACCTTATCAATCAGCCTCACCGGCAGAACTGTGAGCATGTTGGTGGTGGCGGCGTGGTAAGTTTTGCGTGCCCGTTGCTTGCGTTGGTGTTTGTGTGTGTGCGTGTTTCATTCCTAGAGAGTGGCCACGATGATCGCAATTCAAGAGCGGATTGGGTGTCTTGGGGAAAGACATGGCACAGCTTCTTCCAAAAACCAGGCATCCATTGTCGAGAAACCGACCCGAGTGTCTGGACCCAAGCCGTGCCGCCGCCGAGCCAATTTGCATGATACATTACTTTACGGCGAACAAATCAAAACTTGGTGCGAATTTCCGAAAGGTTCCTCAACTTTCTCCTCGCTCTTCCCTAAAGTAGTGGGTGTGATGAGGAAGATTATAGTGTATGTTTCGTGCCCCCTTTTCGAGGCCTGCCCTCAAGCTACATGACCCCTATTATTGAGCATATCGGTGGACGTGTTTCTTCAAAGTTTCAAGCACCCCCTTAGGCGTAAAACTTCGAAGGGAAAAAATCCCTTTTTACACTACCTACCTTCGCCAAACCAGCGAGAAACACACCGTAGAATGTGATAACTTCATGTGTATTATCCGGAAATTAGGCAAGACAAACAGCCTCTCGTTCGTAGCGCATACCCGCATATCGTCACATTGTTTGTGTGTGTGCCTCGGCCCCTTTTCGCACGCAGCAGCAGCAGCAACATCATCACATCTCATAGCTCATAGCATGTCCATGTCCATGACATACCATCCACCAATGAGGCCGCCTCCACACCATAGGCGCCGCAGCGGGCTGGTCGGTGTGTGGTTTTTGCTAAACGAGCCCTCTCTCTCTCCCTCACTCTCCACCGCGGCGGCAGTCCAAACCACCGGGAAATTTTCATTTCTCACTCCCGCTTTTTCGGCATTCTCCTTGTTGTTCTTGTACCCAGTATGCGGTGACGTGACGCCCGGATGTTACAGCGCCGTGATGGTCGGAGGGGGAAACAGTCCAAAGGAGTGGGCGGTAACCCAAACCACCGGGTTTGGCTTGGTTTGGCTTCCGCTCCGCTCCCGCTCTTTGGGACTTCTCCTGATTTTGTGATGAGGTTATTGGAAACGCCCCCATTGTTGAAGTTGTCAGCGGAGTATGGGGGGAACATGGAATACCCCTCAAATTTTACCAGATGGGTGTCGTGATTGTTTGTAGCTTCAAAATATTATAGGTAGGTCTTTTGTCCTCATCCTCATCCTCATTTTACCAAGTAACTGGAACTTTGGGAGGCAATGGAATTCCCGTCCGTCTCCATCACCACGCTCCATATCATCCAGCACCATGCAGCAAGATGATTCCTTGTTGTCAAAGCTTTATTGCTTGTCAATTTCTCTTTCAGAAAAACAGCTAAAATCCCCTCAAATCACCCCTAACCCCATTATAACCATCCATTCTTTCTTCAATGTCCTCCAAACTCCTGTCTTACATAATTTTTTTTTGGGCAATATGTCAAAAGGTATCATTCAACCATCACGCACCCGTACTCCATGGTCATCCGGCGGCCATTGCTGGTCCAGCACCTGTTCCCCCCACAGAGACAAAAGAAAAAGAAACCGCTGTCGCCGATGACTAGCAGGCTGTAATATAGAATAATAAATATAAACATGATCCAAAAATAATGTCTTCACCACGACAGCCTGGGATCGGATGGACTGTCGGGCTCATGCGTGATACCAAAGGCGTCCATTCTGATCTTCAGCGTGGGTGACATGATGGTCGACACAATATCGCCGAATATGTAGGGCTCCTGCCCCTGTGCAAACCTCGGTGTCAGGGGACCTGGGCTGTTTGCCAGCGTTGAGGTGGCTGATGGTGGAACCGGCGTCATGGAATATGGGGGCGGGATGTTGTAGAGATCGCTGTTGAGTGGTGGCGGGACGTTGCGAGTACCAGTGTCACTGTTGACGGACAGCGGGGGCAGCATATTCTGAGCATCCTCGGCTGATGGCGTGTTCTGAGAACTGTCGGCCGACGGCAATGACGGCGTGCTCTCAAGATCGCCAACCAATGACTGTTGCTGTGGAGGCGCATTTGGAACTTCGCTGCTGAGCGGTGTCGGGACACTCTGAAAACCGCCGCCGCCGCCGCCGCCGTTGAGCAGTAGGTCACTCTGGAGGTCATCGCTAAGCTGTTGAAGGTCACTTTGAACGTCGCTACTGAGTGGCGTGGGAATACGGTAAACATCGCTGTTTAGCAGCAGCAGCGACAGAGCATTGGGAGGCTCGTTGGCGGTGGATGCAGCTCCCGAGATCCTCCGTCTCTGGGTGTTTCGAGGCGAATCGATGCCGTGGCGCGGGCAGCTGGGGGAAATCCTGGTGATGCTTCCAATGATCTCGTCTTCCGCGTTGGGAGACAGACGAAGCACCCTGAGACCAATACTCCCCGGTGAGATACGAAGATCCCCAAGCTCCATGACTGAAGGGGGGTTGTCGTAGAATATAACTGACTCTTGGTTTGATCTCATGGAAGATGCGCGCCTTTGCACAGACCGCCGTCTTGCAAACTGGCTTCTCGTTTCCCCGACTGAATTGGATCGCTCCACCGATGTCCCTCGAGCAGCTGGCTGTCTTCCGCGGCTCACACTCCGGGATCTGGTGTCGTCGCTGTGTCTGCCATCTCGCGGGTTTCGAGAGTCATCACGGTCGCTGTCGCAATTATTGTTGTCGTCAAGAATCCTCCCCTCCGGCTCTCCCGAAAATGATATCGGATGCCTCAACAAGGATCGTGGGCGTCTGCCGATAGTCTTATCTTCATCATCCTTGTACCCAGCCACGCTCACGCTTCTTAGTGGAGGCAAGTCGTGTTCTTCAACACCGGGCAGCGACCTGCTCCTTCCGTGGCCGATGCTTAGAGAGCTCAGCCTCCTCCCTGATATCCTGCTGCTCCGGTGGCTCATACGGCTCTCGGACCTGGCGACTCCACCCGGAGTTGGCTCTTGGGGGTCTCCTGGCCGAAAGACATTCGGACTAGCGGCGATGGGAATGGACTGCGATCGGAAGAAGCCCAAGTCAAAGACACTGGGGCTTGCGCTGATCGGAATAGAGCCTCGAGAGAGACTCGACGATCGTTCGCCAGAAACGGGATCGGAGAGGTCGATCAAGGGCTGACGGCTTGTGTTGCGGGACACATTACGTGATTTGGGAGAGCTCGGTCTGTCAGGACAAGGGCTCTGCGCGGGTGTATACGAACGTGCTGGGATCGGATCGTCAAATGCGGAGCCTGGACGTCGCTCGGCCTCGGTCCTCAAGCCCTCGAGGACGAGAGCCAGATCATCCCATCCTTCGAGTGGCGGTGCCTCTTCGTCATCGTATTCTCCCTCGTCGTCGGTTTGTTCCTCGTCATCGGCTTGTTCCTCGTCATCGGCTTGATCTCCGTCGTTGTTGAAGTCAAAGGCCCGCGGTGATTCCGGAGAGTAGAAACGGTGATACCCTCGCTCGGCCAATGGCGTCGAGTCAAGTCTTGACGAGGACTCCCGTGGGTCACGCTTGAATCCCGGATCGAGGGGAGTTTTCAGCATTGCCTGGGGAGGTCGCCAGAAGTATGACTGATGAAGTGGTGACTTTGCTGACGCAGGTGTAGGCTCGATGGGTGTGATAGATACACTGCCTCCAAACACCTGAGGATGTGGCCCGTCTGAGGCATGCCAGGGATACGAGCTCTGCTTCTTGTTGAATCGCCATGGAGACGATGGGTTCAAAACCTCCCTGGACCGAACTACACGCTGTATTGGAGGGGCGGAGGGGCTTGAATCGTCGGGGCTCTCGATGATGTCGTCCATCATCATGCTGTCTAGCGAGGCTGGCTCACAGAAAGAAGGAGGTGGGATTTGAAGCTTTGGGAGTGACCTTGGGCTCTCTGGCGTTGTTCTATCGTGCCAGGAGGGTGAGAATGGCACCTCAACGATTAGGGATGCTGGTCGATCAAAGGCATCCTCTGCCTCGGTATTGGTGAGTTGGTGCGGGCTCATTTCTTCTGGCAAGGCTTTGTCCGCCACAGCTTTGAACTGGGTGTTGCCAACCTCCGTTTGCTCGCTCTCCGATGCCGTCTCCTCGGCATATGCAGCATACGAAGATATCTCAGCCTCAATAGCACCAGTGTCGGTCAACTTGCTGATCGGGGACAAGCTTGTGTCGACTATAAGAAGGTCTTTTACACCCCGGCCAAGCAAACCGTAGACGAACACCTCGCCACCCTTGATGCCGAGGACGGCGCTAGTACCGGCGTACATGATGTCGTCTTCGGAACCAGTCCTGTTGCAGAAGATGACGATAATCTCTTCCTCTTTTTCCGCGCGGATCACGGGCTCGAGGCGCTGCACCCAGTACACGAGGCTTTCGAGATCAGGCTCCTGGGGCCTTCTGCTGAAGAGACGGGTGTCCTGGCTTGTCTGCCATGCCATAGTCATAATAACGACATTTGCTGCAACCTCCATGACGTGTACACCGAATTCGAAGGCATTCCAAGGCGCCTCGAACCGGTAAGGGTTGAGATCCATGCAGATTCCCATGGCGGTGTTGCCAACGCCGGCGATGTCGCCATAGAAGAAGCCATCGACGCCTTCAAGAGCCCAAGTCTCGTCGGTATGATACAGGAAGGACTTCCTGTAGTTCCCTATTGTCTCTCCATCGCCGTTGACGATCAAGGCCGAGTTGTAGTACTCTGGCGACGCAGGCCAGTGGGCAGTGACATCCACCTTTTCTGGATAGCCCACAATGACAACACAGTCATACTTGAGCGCCGTGGTGCGGGCCCAGAGCGAGCTGATGCCCGAGCCAGGGGGTTCTAGAAAGGGGGTGATGTGCTGTAGCGATTTGAAGTTGTAACCTGGAGGTGGATTGTTAGTGCCCGCCAGCTGCCTGATATGGTGAGTACATACCGCTGAAGGCGAGTTCGGGAAGAACGAGTAGGTCAAGGGCGTCGAGGTCGTCTGGGTTGACTCTACTGAGGATCGAATCGGCACGGTTGAGGTTGTTGTCGACGTCGCCGACCTGGGGCGCAAACTGCAGGCAGGCGATCTTCATCGTGTCTGGCCGACTGAATCGATATCGACCAATGCCGTTTCGACTCGACACTCAACAGGACTCGACCTGAGTCGTGAACTCAAGGAGGTAGCAGTCGATGAGGAGCCCGGGCTGGGTTTTCTAAATTCGACGACGCTGCAGTCTAATTTTGGGCAGGGCCAGGTTCGGGTTCGTTATTGCTTCAAGTCATGCCCAATAACAACAGCCATTGCGTACAACATCCGAGTAGCGTATCACGCCAGCTTCAACAATAAAGCAGACGCGAACGAGCAGTGAAGAACGGCTGAGGAAGCGGCGGCGGCGACGACACGACAACGGCAACGGCAACGGCAACGGCAACAGACAACACCTGAAGATTAAAGGTAGACAACTGACGGAGTGCTGGGTCTGTTGGCAAGGCCGACGAGAATCCTCTTCGAGTCTCAGTCCAGGGAAACGAAAATGCGGAGAGCCAGTCTGGTCCAATGCCATTGGGAGTGACCAACAACGTCCAACGCCTAAGCGCCCACACCCCAACCCAATGCCCCAGTGCGCACTCAGCACCCCTGCCCAAGCCCTGTTAGTTGCGGGATGGCCCCAATTCCCAGGGCACAAACTCGCGTGTCCACCCCAGCATTGGGTCCCATTTGCAAGGAGGGACTGCCCCCTCCTTTACCACCTCAGAAGCGTGGACGGAAAACGCGTTAGAGAGAGACAAGCGTGCAAGGGTGTTTCCAGCAGCAAGTGCCAACGAAATTCCGTTACTCTGTAATTCCGGTGCCTTTCCACCTCTCTAGGCCCTTGGGGTTTGCAGGCACCGTTGGTTGAAGGAAGTGCCCCCGAACCAAAAGGGAAAGGCGCCCATGCGCCCATGCAGCACCGAAATGTCAGTTGGGTTTGTGCGCCGCAGACAGGCATATTGTCGAGGAACGGTCCTCATCTGATGTTGAGCAGCACCAAATCAACAACATCAACAGTTCTCATGGATACATTTCCATGAGCCTCGTAGATCGAAACGAAACGATAGAACATCACACACTGTGACGGAAGCTCGTGGGCCGTTTACCCTTCCCTTCCCCGCCCGTGCATCCCCAGATCTCACTGGGTGGGCTGGTGCCCGGGCTGAGCTGAGATTACGCGCTGGGGAGAATCTGAAAGTGGAGACCAAGTTTTCTCGTTGTCCAAGTCCTGCCCAGTGATTGGCCATGCGTTCTTGCGCGTTCATCCCAATGAGGGCTAGTGCACGATTGTGAAATGCAGGCTGCGAGCCCCTAATGTGATATAGTCCAGCCACCTTCAGAGTTGGCCAGCTTCCATCATCATCGCCATCATGCGAAGACATTCGAGAGGCCTTTGCGTTGGCAGAAAAGTCACACACCCAACTGCGGTAGGAAGTGCAAACCTTCACTCATCGACGTGGACGCTTGCATATGGACGCCTCGCATTTCATTCTCCGCTTATCCCGTCCGGATTGGACACCAACGCCCGGTTGGTTAGATGTTAAGGCAGTTGGTCGCTCGCATTTTGGCCGTTTGTGAACAGTCGGGGCCAAAATCCGGGAGCACCTTACGAGGGCATCTTTCAGGAATCAGAATCGACTTGTTGGTCAAACGCGATTTGCTTGGCCCAACAAGTTCTTCTTGGACAACCAAGCTGTTGGACCTTTGGCGGGACGTCGAACGACAGCCTCGCAAGCAAGCAGAGAAATGCAGAGGCAGGAAAACCAGTCCGTTTTTCTCAGAAATCCTGTCAATCTGAGCCAGAGTTATCCATCGAGAAAGAGGCGGCTCCCTGACAGGTCAAACGGACCCCAATCCTTCAAACCTGGTCTCGCTCTCGTGACAGACGACTGCGGGGTGAAAGGATTAAATATCTCTTATCTAATCAGCCCCGCCTTTGTCAGGTCTTGTTTTTATCGAGTTACGTCGGTTAAGAGGTTGAATGATTGCCGGCCAAGTCTCGACACTGAAATTATCCAATAACTGACGTTGATGTCAACACCAAAAAAAAGAAAGAAAAAACCCTCGAAACTTGAAACACCTTAGAATAAACTTCTCTCGCATTCAGACCCGTGAACCTGGTCAGATCAGTGTGACACACAAGATGATCGTCATGACCCGACGTTGGGAAACACGACCCAACATACCGGCGCTTGTGTATCAATCATGTACCTCTCCATACTGTCTGCCAACTGCTTCGGGGTCTGGGCTGCCACTACGTCACCAACACGCCGCCGACCCCCACGAACAATCATCCCAAATGTGCTTGAGCAACGAGTTTCGGCCCAACTGCCGCGAATCTCGGAGAGAAGATCCGTAAAAGTTTGGTCGAGCCGCCCGTGTAACCCAAGAAACGATGCAGGTGCAGTCATGAAGACTGGACGAGTCCCACAATCGCGGATAATGGTGTGTCGGCGTCCCAAAGAAGGCATCGATATATGTCTGGGCCGCCAACGCGCTTGCATTAGCGGTAGCCGCAAGCGCCTGGCGTCTGTTGGTCCGCATAAACGTGGTTCTGATGTCCAAAATAGGCATGGCCTGGCAAATAGAAATGTGTCGTGCATACAAGCGAGCGGTTCACAGCCGAGTGTTGCGACTTTTGCGAGCAAAAAGCGATCTGGATGCTCCCTCCCCAGCGGTGTGGCACCAATCTTGGAGCGATATATCGTCCAAATCGGGCCATGTGTGGCTGTCAGATCTGTTTTCCGCTTCGTCGATTTAACGCGCGGGCGGCTATAGAACCTACTCAAGTCGTGGATGTTGTGGGCCATGCCACACCATCTTTATCGACCCGTCTACCCAGTCAACCAACATATCGTTGGCGCGGCTAATCCTAAGAAAACTCATACAAAACCTGAGAACTAAGACAAAATCTTCTAATCGGGAGGAGGAAAAAAGAAAGGAAAACAGATATGACAGATGATGGGTTTTGCTTGACTAAGGGTGAAAACTCAGAATGCTTTGCCCCCTTTCCCCTGCTGTCAGCCATTTCCCTCCTCGCCTCATTCAGCGCACGTAGGCAGTAATCCTTTAGCTGTGCGATTTGTAGGTACTAATGTTTCATCAACTCTACATCTTATTAAGCGCCGAGTCGCCCCCATTCTGTGTGAAGTACTCCCCCTCTACCGGGACAGCGCCGCATGCATCGTCCTTTTCACAAGTCTTGTCCTCGTGGGAAACAGGGGTGTGGTGGTCCGAATTCCCATTTCGGCCGATGCAAAGAAAGGACAAGGACACTAGAAAGGATTTCTGCGGCACATGTCCGATAGATGTGTTCCTTCCCTCGATACCTACCCCTCCCTAAGGCCATGGTTGCCCCGCCGGCGGGAAGGAAGGAGGCTGCAAGGCGCGCTTACCTGCCTTGCCCTGCTGCCATGCCATGCCTTAGTTTGAACTTTGGCCGCGGTGTGTGTTACGTGCATGTCATCTGGAAGCCGCCTTCCCAAGATCGGAGCCAAGGTTGAAGGAACACGCAGGGCAGGTAGGCTGAGCCGCACTTATTCATGCTACCTAGGCAGGTCGACTGCCGGTGGGATTTTTGTCATTTTGGCTGCCTACCTAGCCCTACTGGGTGCGGGAGGGAGTCGGCAGGAGAGCGGATCTGATCTCCTCCCACACACACTTGTGAGGAGAGGAATGGCATCCCATCCCGCCAGCGCCATCGTCATCACCAGTTCCCCCACACCCACACCTCCCTCTCCGTCCCTCCTTGGCGCTTCTCGCCTCTCTGGGCGCGAGGGATCTCCCTAACGATGCAGGCGGAGTGCCATGCCATTCCATGTATCGTGGCTGTCAAGCACCCGTTTGTTGATCCTGGTTTCCGACGATCCGGGGGAGCTATGCATCTCATCTTCGTTTTAAGCCCTCCTCCTCCCCCTCCTTTTCCCTCTTCTGCCCCCCTTCATCCCAGGAAGACGGGACGAACAGCTTTCCAGTTTTCTGTTTCAGTTTCCTTGTTTCTTTCTCTTCTTGCCTCGTCAACAAGCGAGATGAGCCATGTATTCTTCCCGCTGGTGCCAGTCCTTCATCCTTTTTGCCTTGCCGCTATTCTGCCGTGTCGTGCTGGCCGTGACACTCCACGTATCTCCGGACTCGACCTGTGCCTCCACATGTCGAGGTAGCGACATCCCCCTCGGTGTTTGTGCCGACAAAGACCTCGACTCATCTGAAAACGGCCGTGAGCTTCAGGCCTGTATCAACTGCCTCCAAACCAGCACAAGCGTCACTGGGCCCGAGAGCGATCTCTATTGG
This sequence comes from Podospora didyma, assembly GCA_033439775.1. NCBI lineage: Eukaryota > Fungi > Ascomycota > Sordariomycetes > Sordariales > Podosporaceae > Podospora > Podospora didyma. Next base: position 1,108,094 of record JAULSW010000006.1, on the reverse strand, counting down.
TTTGTCTGTGAGTTACCTTTCTTTCATTTTTCTCGTAGTCTCTTTTGCCTCCATCTCCTGACGCTTTTTTCAGACAATTTGAGATATACCATCGATGAATGTCTGTTCTCGCCCCAGAATGACACCAAGTTTCCCTCCTCCACCTGTGCGGCCGACAGCGAATGCGGTGGTCTCCGAGCTTCTTTCGAGAGCGAAACAACTCTCAACTCGACTGTTCCCGAGCTGAAGCACTGCGTGGCTGGTGGCAGTGCTTTCCATCAACAGATCGGTTTCTGTTCGCGGTGCCTACGAGACAATGGTCAGGCCTACTTGTCAAACTGTAAGATACGCACACATATTCGCACTACGGGTACGCCTGGCTGACCAGTGCTGACGCCATAACGACAGTCCTTGTCGCGCTCGATACCGGATGCTCCTCGAAAACATCCGGCTCATCCCTTGGGATAAAGGGAGCTCTTTTTAGTACCGAGACAGTGACGGCTGCTTCAAGTCCTACGAATGGACCAGCCCCTAGCTCCGACACACTCACTACTGTCACTGTCGTGACCATCAGCGCGGGGTCGACCCTTCTGATCATCAGTATAGCCGCCCTCATCTTCATGTATTGTCGGCGCCGTGCGGAAAAGGCCTCAAAAAGGAAAACCTACCAAGATTACCCCCCAAAGGATGCCGGCAGCAAAGGATATCAATTTCCCTATTTCTCGCACACCGAGACTAATGCTTTGATCGAGCTCGGGACGTATGGGGGTGTATATGACATCTCGCCGACAAGTCAAGACCCAATCAGCCCTGAAAGCCCTGTTACACCTGCTCGAGACGCCATGGGGTTACCCGCGCGAAGGCCGGCTCCGTCAAGCGGTCGGCCAGTTCGCCGACCGGCCCCGATTTATATGAATCCTGCAGGAGAGCCTTGGCGGAGCGTTCCCCCTCCTCGAACACCATTGCCACAGCCCCCCCTTGTGTCTGGTCGGTTTCCATCGCGCTCATCGTCCTCGGTAACGTCACCTCGCCCATCACATCGCCCATCCCGCGAGTCCCTCTCACAGGCACCGTCTCCGCACACGTACGAACCACGGCCTCCTCATATCGCCCTGGCGACATCCCCTCGATTCAGAGGCTGGACCTCGCCTATTGACTCTACTGCCCGCTTTAATTCGCCATTCGGCATAACGACGCCCATTGTACGTCGGCCATCGTTGCCCTCGCCATTATGGAGACCATCTGTTGAGCTTCCGGGATAAAAGCTGTCTCCGTCAAATAGATCATGCATTAACACCGCCCTGAGCATCCAGTAAGCCTCGGGAGCGTGATTAATAACACTACCCACATTTAGATATGTGGATGATACCGATGGTTGAGAGCCTCCTTTCTTGGCTTAGATTCCCTTATATCCGTCTTGAGCATAGCTCGCCGGACTACGGTCATGGCCTCGCACAGGTTGCAATAACCCTGCCAAGTCCTCACTCGAGTTGAGGCAGAGGAGAGTCAACTTTGGGCTATCACCTCCATCATTTTTTGGGGTTCAAGGAGACGCAGCATCTCACTTCCTGCATCTCACGGATAGAACCAACATACCCCAGCCGCTCCGGCCAAGTTGGCCATTTCTAATTTGGAGTTATAAATCTCCAAGATATCGAGCAGGTCCAGAGCCGGATCGATTCTGTAACATTGTACGAATTATTGTATAACACATTTTAACAAATACTGTATGAGCATTATGTACCATTCGTGTATATCTAGATACCTCGGGCCTTATTAGCACATGTAAAGGAATATTGAAGAAATGGTTATGAAAAATGATAATAACGAACCAAGACTTTTAAGTCAGGCTCTTTGATCGTTCTAGAGTGGGGGGAGGGCTGATCGATGATAATCCACGCTGATAACAAGATACCAAGGGCAGAAGACAAAAAAAAAATCACATATAAACGGTTTCAATAAAGATAAAAGGGGGATGGTATGGACATTAATAAAGGTAATCGGATGTATGTCTCTAATGTACTAGTTTGTCATTACTTACTACAATCTGACACCCATAAATAGAGAGATATAACTCATTTTTGGTTCACTTTTGCCCAACCTTCTGTGGTTGTTTGTATGATATTGTTAGCGACATGTGATTTCCTTTATCTCAATCAGACTGCATAAAGTGTAGGATGAACATGTTGGTCACATTGGTGCTTCTTATATTTTACCTTTTCCTTATATTTTACTCGTCTTACTTCTTCACTTATGGCAGCAAAGCACAGGAAGAAAAGAAAAGCCAGCGCGCAGTAATGTCGGTGTTTAAAAGTTGCAGTGATCTGCTTGTCCTGTCCTTTTGATCAATCAATCTTCTTTAAAGAACTTCTCAACCCTACATATTTCGTACAACTTTGGTATCTTATAAACTACAACCCAAGAGAGTGCAAATCAAAACACACAGGTATCACAAATTCCTATGTCCCGCAGAGTTATCCCCCAGCCAAGCTCCAAGTTAATCCAATACTGCCATACCATAAACAAATTTACCCCGAACAGAAAAAAAGATTCACGTTCAACCTAGTGATCACACTGAAATGGGTGACTTGATATCCATGGGCGAGTACAATTCAGCCTCTTTAGGATCGATAGATCGACGTCGCCCTCGTGCAGCTTGTCTTCCCCTGCGATTTTCAGGCCTTGTGATGGTGCGGCCGAGAAACGCCTCGTCCTCTGTGATCATGAGCGCTTTAATATCGGGGTGAAGCGACTGAGCGGCCGTCGAAGGAGTGGCAGAGGTATTATTATTTGTACGGCTGCTGCGGGCCGCGGGGCTTGGCTCGCGCTTCCCGGCCTGTCGACCTCGGCTCAGCGAACGAGAGGAAGAAAAGCTTTTCACAAGAGGCGTTTGGGGGATGGGCGGGGCCTGATATTGGAACAGGGGAATAGTGTTCGAGATAGACTTGCTCCTTCTCAATCCATGGTGAGCCATTCGGCTTGAAGGTCGCTGGATCGCCGGCGCAACCTCAACCTGAGAAAACGATGTCTTAAACACACTGGGGCTTGCTGCGATTGGGATTGTCTGCTTCACTCTTGATAGTTTTGAGTCCTGAGTTGGTCGGGATTGGTTGGTATTCCTCTCGGCAGGGCTCTGTGTTTCGGCAATAGACCCCGCCGTTCTCTGGGAATGGGTGGATTGAGACTCTGTTGTGGAGGGGGTTTGTTCAATGGGCCATGTCCTCGAGCGGGAGCTCGTGACTGGAGACGATCCCTCCGTTGCCCGTGTCTTGCTAGCATTTCGGGATCTTGGCGATTCAGCGGCTGGCCGTTCCTTGCTCGTGTTTCGGGACTTGGGCGACTCGGGTCTTGTGGGGGGAACGATTGCCTCCTCCATTCGACTCGCACGGGATGGCATTTTCTTGAAGTCGATTTTAGTCGAGCCACCGTAGACGGGCCAGATGGGTTCTTCAGGCGTATGCATCTTTGATGTTTTAGGAAATGCGGACGGAGGAAATCGATAATATTCGTTGGCAGACATGGGGAAGTCGTCGAAAGGGGTAAACGGGGGAGTACAAAGGTCGCGACTCGTGAAGAAGTTGCCAGGCTCCATTCCAGTAGGGAGGTTTTTGGTCGTGGGAGGAGGAAGTGACTGCGGACCAGTCGAGATGGCGAGTTTGGGTCTCTCAGATGCCGGGGTTGGACTCGGGCACTTCGGGGTCTCGGGGAACTCGAGCTCGTCAGTTGAGGCGTGTTCCTCACACCCACCGCAACCGCCTTCACACCCTTTATAAGGCTCGTCGCATTCACTGCAGGCGTCGCATGGGGATGGTTCCATCGAGCACGGAGACACACAAGTGTCCAGTGCCTCTTGTGCCTTGGGCTCTGGCTCCTTCTGCGTCATGGTTGAAGACGATGGCGGCAGCGTCCGGCCTCGACTTGAAATTCCGGGGGAGGCTGCGTTGCCGGTTGAAGGGTGTGTGCGATGAGCTGGGGACTCGGAACGATCGCTTTCAGAGGGCCGCCTCTCCTTTTTGGACGAAGCCTCAGACTCGGCATCCGCAGGCGCTAATTCAGGACGATTGACAAGTTTGGCAAAAGGGGGCAGCTCGGTGTTCACAACAAGCAAATCCTTGACACCACGCCCAAGGAGGCCGTAGACCGAGACCTCACCATTCTTGATACCAAGAACAGCGCTGGTGCCGGCATAGACAACATCGTCCTCAATGCCGCAGCGATTGCAGAAGACAACAATAATCTCATCCTCATTCTCGGATCGGATGACTGGTTCGAGCCTCTGAGCCCAGTAGGTGAGGGTTTCCATATCAGGTTCTTGGGAAAAAGGAGTGAAGGTAGCGCGGTCCTCGTGCGTAAGCCAAGCCATGGATAAGATGACAAGATTTGCGTTGACTTCCAGGATGTGGAAGGCGAACTCGAATGCGTGCCAGGGAGCCTGGAATTTGTAGGGGCTATGCTCGAAGTCAGCAAGGGACGTCGGCCCAAGGGGCAAGAGATGCATACTTAATATCCATGCAGATTCCCATAGCCACCTTTCCGAACTCGTCTACCTCGGCGCCATAGAAGCCTTGCCCCTCCTGGGCCCATGTTGTGTCGGTATCGTAGAGGAAGGACTTGCGATAGTTGGCGACTGTCTCGCCATCGCCATTGACGAGGATGAGCGAGTTATAGTACTCGGGAGCAGCGCGCTGGCGGTGGCGGCGCGAGCTGTCAACCTTCTCTGGATACCCTACTGCAACGGTACAGTCGTACTTCAAGGCAGTAGTCCGGGCCCAGAGCGAGCTAATACCAGAGCCGGAGGGCTCGAGGAACGGCATGATGTCTTGGGCAGACTTGAAATTGTAGCCTGGAAGAGTGTAAGTGTAAGTGAAAGGGGAGGGGAGCGTCAAAATTAGGATTAGGTCGAAGTGCTTACCACTGAAGGCCATCTCGGGGAGAACAAGCAGGTCTAGGTTGTCGAGCTCCATGGCATCGGCCTTGGCCAAGACGGCGTCGGCGCGATTGAGATTGTTGGAAACATCGCCCACCTTTGGGGCGAACTGGAGACAGCCGATCCTCATGTTGGCGGTGGGGAGGAGATGCACTGGAGATGTGCGACGGTCAGGTTGAAGATTGGTCTGCTGCTGTCTGACTGAGTAATCGAGGGAGGTCGGTTTCGGCCGGGCCCGCAACGACCTAAGTATCAGAGCAACTCGGAAGAGAAGCAGCTGAAGATCGACTCCAGGATGTCTGGGCAGATCAAGACGCCGCCTCCATGACAAACAAACGGGTATGGTGTTTATTCCAGAATTAGAGATGGAAGAAGCATATGCAGGATGTCGTAGTTGAATGCAGGTTGCCACGGAGAGTTTCGGTGGTGGTTCAGATTGTTCAATAAAATGGATTCTGCAAGAGGTGCAGGTGTTGATGCTTGGTGTTCGGTGGTTTTGCGCCAGGAGGGGGGTGCGGTTGGGATTTAGGATGCGCCCAGGATACCTACCGACAGGGCTATTTTTATTTCTGCATCACCAAGACAGGTTAACCCCGACGAGCGAGCCACAGAGGGAGGCACAGCACAGCTCTCTCTGTCTTGAGTAGAACGAGTTGGGGGCGAGTGCGGAGGCAGCTCAAGGACAGAATAGAAGGCGCAGAAGGAGGGGTGAGAGGTGTCCGGCGGGGGGGACTTGGGGTCTTGGTTTCCACACGGTTCCGCCGCCCCTCACCCACTCGTCGCCTGAGCACCCTGTCACGCCTGTGTTCCCAGTTGTTGGTGAAGGCCATGAGGGCGCAGGCCACAGGCCGCCAAGACCCAACTGCGCACACCTGCTTTGGGAAGATGTGATGTTGGCGAGTTCTCTTCCATGATTTGCGGAACGCCTTGTCCCCATGTGATTGAGGCCTCATCACATAGCTGCCAAATCGCCAACCGACAAGATATCGCACGTTGATAACTCCAGAAGGATGATAAGCTTTTTCACCCCTCGAATTGCTTGATGTGCCTGCTTGTTTACCTGCTTGTATTCACCATCTTGTCGCATGTTGGGTGCGCTGATATGAACTGACCGTTCAGGTAATTGGTGTTATGCGTTCATTAGCGCATACCTTGTCGTTGGGTTTTGGTCAGGAGATGGCATAAATGACTGAGATAGTCGAATGCGTGCGCGTGTGTGATATGCCGCCTCGCTCCCAGGGGAGCCAATCTCCATCAAGCGTGAAGATATTGATTGGCAAGTTAGGGCGGGCGGGCTTACTTGCATCCCCTACAGTATCCGCTTCGCTGAGGGCACTGATAAACGAGTGCCCGTGCGTCCATTGCAGTCCTCGGGACGACCCCAAGCGGGCGACGCTCGACAAAGGCCCCGCCCCCACTCGACAACGCCCACTGTCGCCATCGGCCGCACTGTGAGGATGATAGGCAGAGGATCAGAGCCTCGTCCAAAATTGACGACAAACCATCAGACTGGCCCTTCAACATTCAAACACAGCACCCTCCGTTTGGTTTCGATTCATTCCAAAAATTGTCACGAATCGAGGCAGCAAGGATTTTGATATGGATCATATGCTGCAGGTCCAAACTCCAAAGCTTGTCTGCTTCGCCACTCTCTGCAAGCTGTTGAGCATGCTGTGCAACCCTCTCTCCGCAAACCCACCGACTGCATACTCCTCCACGTCCTTGTACGACGCATTCTTTACAAGTCGGATTAATCGACAAATGTTCGCAAGTTGTTTGTTCCAAGATTTTGCTTTCTGCGCGGTTGATTAATGGTAGGATCTTAATCGCAAAGCCGCGCGTAAAGAATAGCTTGGTGGCTTGCAGTTGGGGGCCCTTGGCAGATCGGACTGGAATCAACAGGAGGATCAATATTCCTCACTTCGAGCACCACTTCAAAAGACCTTTACCTGACGTAACCTGACAACCACCGAGTGCGCGCCCGATTTAGAAAAACATTTCGTCGGTACCTCTAGTCATGATGCACGGGGAGATTGAGGATACCAAGGGCTTGGGTCTGCTGTCGTGCAGCACCATCTCACATCCCCGGCGCCTTAGACACTTTCGGGCTCCTGGTGCGGGCTGGAATTAATTGAGAATGCTTACGGAGTACCTACTTACTATAAGTTTATTCGATCATGCGCGTCAGTTGCTTGAACGAGGCGGCAGTCCTATCATCTCAATTCCTTGGTAGGCTGGTACGGAGGTACTCACCTAGGTAATGTCATATCAAGATGCATTTATGTCAAGTTGAGAGGAAGGTATCCGTCCTCCGTACAGAGTACAGAGTACACAAGGATGGCATTTTTTCTTCCCCACTCACTAACGCCGAGGCAAGCACTCTAATTCTTATAATAGTAGCGGGCCGCCACACCACTCAAGTTAGTTGGAGATGGTACATGATCATGCTAGCTTTCGATTGGAGAATCCGACTTCAACTCATGCACCTCGTCGGCGAAGCTGCCCTCCCCAATACCGATTCAGGAAGACCCTTGCATTGAAAAGGTTCTACTCACCCATTTCCAGCCCTCCACCGTGTATAGGGCTTATCGACGAGAAGCGCGTTGGTTTCTGTCGAGTTACACGACACAAATCGGGCTTGAAGGATTGACTATTCCCCGAGGCATCGCAAGAAAATGACGAATCCTGGCGAGTACTCAAAATAGGACAGGCATATCCATTGTCAGATGATTTCTCAACGCCTTCACCAGTTTTGGCTTCTCAATTGCCTCAGATGAGATAGATGTCCCGTAAAAATCCCTCAAAGGCAACCTTTTTATCGAAGTAATACTATCCTCGCAAGCAACAAGACGCCGGAATCCTCAATCAGGCACCCACCATGTTGGACAAAAAAAAACGTGCAGGAACAACCAAGCCATTTTGACTTCCATCGGCAGCCACGCGGCGACATCAGGACGCCTCATTCGGGCCGCCCCAGGTGAGCAAATACCGGGTCGACCCTGGTCGGGGTACAGGATGTCATGGACCTCCGGCCTCTCATCTGTTCCTCAGCCCATTGGGATTCCTTGCTGCCGCCCCGCACCTCCAAGGACGTTTCTGTACGGGTACGGTCTGCCAATCACATATCCTGAGACTATCAGAAAAAGCAAGTGGATTCTCCCTCCATCACCTTCTCGCAACCTTCACTCCTCCCACTCGGCCGGGTCCACGTGACAGAGAAACACTCAGGTCATGACTCGCAGTAATCCGTAGATTCCACCTTATCATCAAGAAAACCCCAATCTATTCTCAACAACATCTTCGGATAATAACAGCGTCAGTGGTTTAGTGGTAAAATCCATCGTTGCCATCGATGGGCCCCGCGTTCGATTCGCGGCTGACGCAGTCTTTTGCTTATACTCTCATATCACGAGGGAATGTATCCTTTTTTCTTTTTTTCCTTCGTGCTCTTCATCCCGCTCGGCGTAAAAATTAGTTGAATATCGGAGCACGGGTTATTCAAGACCAAAGATAGAGTGGGTTATGATGAATCCCTCTGCATGATCTCTTTTTGTGCGATCTGGTCCAACTTTCTATGTTTTGTCAAGTTGAGGGGAAAACATCTAAGGTAGTTACATCTTGAAGGGCTTGCTTGGTTTAAGTATTTCAGTAGCCATTCTCGTTAAATCCAACAATTAACGTAGGTATGCCTAGGTATTTAGTAGTTGGAGACTGTAGACGTGGCCTGCAATGAGTGGATGGATGAGATCACGATGTAGGGGGTTTCTAAGCAGCAACATTCTTTCTAGTATAAAAAAGAGTAAGAACCTGACCCATCTTGTCCTCCGACAAACGCTTGTTCTCTTTCCCCCCTCTTCCCTTATTTTCCCTTTTCCCCCTATTTTTTTCCTCCCACCTTTTTTCTTCACCTCTTGACTCACCCCTTTCCCCATGTGAATCTTCTTCGGCCTTCGAGGACTCGAGGTTAATTGAGCAGAGCAGTGTAAGGCTCCTGACGGCACGGAATACACATTTTTAGATAGCACCACAAGCCATATAGTAGACTAGTTCCTCGGTCAAATTGCCACAGTACATCTTGTCGTAGGAACCAATGTTGTCAAATTTGAACCACGTAGCCTCCATACCGTTGCTAAAGGCGCACAAGTGTTAGTGGCAGTCATTGCAATATACCTATGTATAGTAATAAATTAATATGACACTTACTTGCAAAGCGTCATGACAGCGCTGTCAGTGTCGGGTTTATATCTCCAGGATATGCTGAAACCAGCGTCCTCGTCGTACCACTGGTCCGGAAAACTCTCCGTCTTGAGTGTCTCGGGAACACAGATCTCACAGCGGTTTGATGATCCGTCACTACTTGTAATGTCGAACCACATGCCAGTGGAATTCGTTTCTTGCTGCGTTGCTACCTGGCGGTATGATGTTAATGAATGGACCAGTCCACAAGTGGGTACGTTGAGTTAGTGAGGCTACCCCGAAAGGCCATGTCTACTTACAGAGAATAGACATGCCCACGATTTGTCTTGTGGTGTTTAACTGGACGGGAGGAGAAGAGCCATGTCTGTGGCGATGGCGGCGTGACATGATTGGGGGAGGTTGTGCTGTGACCGGATCTGGTTCACTCGGTTCACTCCTGCGCTGCAGATCTGGTGGTGAAAGACTCAGTGGCTGGCAGCCCCGGATTGGTTCATCTCTGCGTCTCATGATAGGCGGAATCTGTGTCCATACCGGGTTCGGTTTGTCTCTTCGTGGTAGCATGCTTTCGATATGGTGTGATACGACTCCCATGTCGATGGTATTCCCATTGGTGAGCGTTTCGATCTCGTAGGCGTTGCTGGAGGCGTTAAGGCCTCTGCTATGGGAGTTCTGAAGATCAATGTCCAGGAACGAGAAGAATGTGATGGCGTCCTTATCCAGGTTGATGGGAGTGATGTTGAAAAACTTTCCCTTCTCATCCTATCCGCCACTGACGGTGAGGTTCAACCCGCCGATGCCGCAGTCTGCACCCGTGAAGCCGGTTTACTCTAGCGGCTTCGAACTAGACGCGAAAATCTCGAACTCACAATAGTCTCCCTCGCCGGTCGCTGGAGTCCCGAAGTATTTCTCGTTCAAGTTGAAGAAGTAGACGCATGAGATGCCTTGACCGCAGCTTCGATAAAAGTTTGTTATTTTCCACGGGCCCAGGATCTTGGCTTCCGAAGGGAAGAAGAAGACCGCCGAAGTGGCAAGCAAAAGATAAGAAGCTCTCATGGTGTATAGTTGTCAGGATAGAAGAAGACATGCCATGAATTTCAAGGCTGTCGGCTCGTGGTCTGACTTTCGAGTGTTTGGATTTACGTGACACCAGCGAGAAAAGATGCAGGTCTCCGGTGAGACAGAAGCAAGACCGTCTTGTGTGAGCAAACATTGTAAAGGACTTGCTCGGCAGATGGATGAGTGGACACATCCGGGACAATGGAGTCAGGGGTGTGAATAGGAGAGAGAGTAAAAAGGACGCGACAACCTAGCTAGCCGCCTTGGAAGACATAATACTGGATTGTCGCTGTTCATTGAGTGCTTTCCTATCAAATCAATACGTGATAAAATACCTACCCTTCTGGTGCTGAACAAGAAGGGACACGGCTTACCAAGTATACTGATACAGAAACTATCTCTTTGGTGTTGAGAACACGTTCATCATCTCTCCCATGGCTGGCGATCTTGCACTTTTACTTGGAAAGAGTCGCATTGCAAACATAATAAGTAAGGATACAAGAGCTTCACTTTGAATTATGCTTTTCTTTTGCCGAAAGTCTCATGCCTTAATTATTTCTGTTATTCGAAGACTTAACGTGACAACACTTCGATCTTAGGTGCATCCTCAATACTGGCGTCCTTCGCATGCGTGGCCCACTCGATTCCCGGGGGCTGATGAGTGCGGGCTTTTCCAGGGCATCTGATAAATACTGAAAAGAGTGGTGGGTGACAACGGGCGAGACTGTTGACTCCCACAGTTGCCCAAGCTCCGTGGCACAGAGTAAAACAGCCAATATCGACGGGCCACTTCACATTAGCAAATCACGAACTGTTCATCTCTGGCCAAGCTGACTCGGAAGGGAAACCACCTGGCCCCATGACCTGACTTGACTTGGTCTTGCTAGACGTGAAAATATTGGGCAACGGAATTTGCCGCTGCGATAGGGGAGCAGTCCGCGGTATGGTACATAGCTATTCTCTGCTAGGTCATTCATTGGGTCAAAAGACACCACCTTAGATGTTGGATGGGATGGGGCCATTGTGGGTCGATGATGCTCCTGGCGCTCCCCGCGCCCTCTCAGGGCAGAGGGATGGGTATGGGTCGTTGAGAATGGCTGCAGATGGCATTGGCCTGGGCCTGGCCTGGCCGGCCACTGTGTTTTGCGACCAGCTCGGCCGAGGGATGGCCGCCAGGATGAGTTGGGTTGAGCCCGCACTACGGACGACAAAGGCTGGGCCAGAAAAAGGGGTAAAATGGAAGATAACCGTCTGCCGTGTCTCTGTCTTGGAATCATCAGAGCCGACGGGCTTCAAGTTTTTGTTCGTGGGGGTTTTCAAGACGTTCATTTGGCCATCTCTTCAGCCATCAGAATCTCCTCAATTTCGTTTTCGTGGTGGCCTCGAGTTACAGTCAGCGACTAGCGTGCTGCCGTTGGCTCTTTCCAAGTCCTAGGGGGCGTCGTACCTGCCCATATCATCCGTATGCTTTTCGTGTCGTTCTTTGCACTGTGCAGAAGTAGGCAGGCACACCTGCTTGAATGTGGCAAGTGATCGACTGAGGTTGAAAGATGAGCTGCGCCGTAAAGCCGCACAGACAACACCGCCCCCACCGTGACGTTCCAGCCACGCAAAAAGCTGGCCCGGGTACCACTTTACTTTGACTCTTTTCTGTACTCTGTTCTCCTTATGATCATGAATCCTCAACTGGCCTTCGAGTACAAACAGAAAGACGAAAGATGGGCATTCGTCCATTAAGACCGTGTGACTAGCGAAATGGGCAGCGCAACGTATTACAAAATGAGCCTATGGTTTCCTCCTATTCATGGCTCTACAGGAGAAAAGTACTAGCTTGCCCGGCTAGATAGATGCGTTGGAGTCTGTTTCACGACTCACCTTGACCGCTGCAAGTAGGACATGGAATACATTTAAAAATCTTGCTACCACCACGGGTCTCGCAGGTGGTCATCTTTCGGCTTGGCAAAGTGTGGAATTTGCGCGGGTAGGCAGATGTTCGGCTTTAAGAATTGAGCGTTGATAGAAACTTTGGAGAATGTTGCCGCCGACAATGATCAGGATCGCAAGCAAGTATTTATGGCATCCAGGGTTGAGTCATGCTTTCCAACTCTTGTGCATGAGCCAATCCGGAATTAAGATTGGGAAAGCAGCAACCACCGACACTCATCCCCTCCCCTCCATTTTCTGCAAAATCCTCATCACACCGACACCGACGACCAGCGCTGGACAAGCCATGCGAAGAGAGATAGTCTTCGTCCTCTTTGTTACATGCACTTCTCCGCAGTGGTTTAAAACAGGAATAACTCTCTGAAAGGCAGAGCTTCGTCCACACCCGCGGTGAAAGAAGGTGTGAAGCTTATTTCGAGCCCCTGTATGCTTTTGACGTGATTGGCCAGAGCTTGCAGCAGCTGCCTTGACGGGCCGCTTGTTTCTCGGCCACCTCAGGCCACACCGCAGTCTTCGTCGATCTCGGCTCCCACTCGAGCGAGTTGATTCACCCGCTAAGCGCCCGTCAAACGAAACTCTGGTCATCAGTAATTGGCTGTCGGGCGACACAACCACCACCTCGCAGGCCTGTGCAGGCCATCCCGTCCGTTCACTGGCTGTGATTGGCCCGCCTGATGGCCAGCTCACGAGAGGCGCCCTCGTCAACTTCCCAGCACTGCGAAGTCGTCCGATATCCAGAAACACCAGCCAACAGAGGCGGGAAACAAGCCCGGGGAAACCAGGGCAGGCCCCAAAAGGGATCATGGCTGTCAGCCCTTTCACAGATCGACCACCCGCAAACCCGCAAACCAAAACTGTGCCCCCAGCTCCCGTTCAGCTTTCCCCAGCTGCCCCCCAGCGGGAGCTCGAACCGCGCGAGAAGTCTCCTCTCGCCAAGGACGGCGGAATGAAGGCATGTACAAGTGTACGCGCCCGCGGCCGTGTGTCCGTCATTCCAACAAGACCAACAGGACTAGATGGCGCCTGATATAGTCGTGCCCAGCGCCCAGTCGACGTGGTAGTCGTTCTCTCTTCTTTGCTTCTGGTTCAGTTCCATCGTTGTTTGTCCGTTTTTACGCCATCTTTATTTTTCCTTTTTTTCCTAGTTCGGCTCCCTGGAGGACGTCGACTATTTTGCTTACAGCTCCCCTTTATTGGATTGCCCGGCCCGGTACAGAGTACTTGCCTTGGTTGCTTGCCTAGGTTGGTGCTTGCCGTACAGTACGTACACGTCAAGAGGTACTTTCTTACACAATTCTTGCGTGCAACCACCACCAATCGCGAGTGGGGGCCAGAACCAACAGCATATCGGCGCCCGCCCATCCATTTTCCCATTTTCTTTCGGATACATTCTATGTGGTTGCGGTTGCTTTTTATCTATTCTTTTTCTTTCTCTCCGCTCCAGCAGCGGCAGATTCGAGCTCTCGAGAGCTTCAAATTCTTGGATAACGAAGAGAAGACGCCATAAGTGGCTGTGCTTGGCAACACCACAACCGCGATTTATTATCCCTCCAGGCCAGGTTGGGCTTTGGGCAGAAGGAACCGTCATATTACGCCTCCACGGCTAAGAAAACAACACGCTTATCATGGAGTCGACATGGTCACATCTTGTCCAGAGGGACGACGCTGGCAGTGGCGGCAATACACTCGGCACTGGAGCCATTGCGGGCATCGCGGCTGGCGCTGGCGCCCTCTTGCTGAGCGCCGCTGGCCTGTTCATTCTCTACTGGAGACGGCAGAAGCAATTCGACCGGGCTGAGACTGCCTTCTACAGCAACCAAAGCATGTCGGAGGACATGACTTTTCCCACAGGCATGCCCAAAGTTTACACCATGGACTACAAGCTCGATCAGGAGGACAATGGCTCGTCTTATGTCTATACACCTGAGAGCAGCAAGATGTCCCCTTCCGACCTCCTCGCAACTGCCATGCCCACACACCCAGCTTACATTCCCCGAGCACTGGTTCGGGGAACTACTCCTCGAATGTCGCCCACCTCCCGTCAGTTTTCAACACCATCGCCACCATCGCCACCCTCCGCGCCGACGTCAGCTGGGAATCCTTCATCCGGGGGGCCATACCAGTCATATCAATCCAGAGAGTCCGTGAACTACTCTGCCAACCAATCACCTCCCTACTATCAGAGTCATCATCAGCAATACATTTCCCCACCTCAATCAGCTTCATCTCACCTCCGCTCCCCCGCTTCAAAACTCTCTCCCCTTATCCTTCCGACTAGCGCCAAGAGTAAATACTCCTCCCCTCGCGTCATTCCCGACGAAACCACAACTGTTATCACTGCTCCGGCCATTTCCCATCGTATGGCCATCAGCCCCCCAATTCCCCGGAGCTACCAACCTCAGCAAGTCTACGATGAGTATGCTGGCTCCGGAACGGAGCAACAACAGCAGCCACAACGCTCAGCAGGACTTTCCTTCCGGGAGAGATCCAATTCCATCTCGGCCGGGGCGTCCCTCGACAGGTCGACATCCCAGCAGCAACGAGCCGGAAAGGGCAGAAAGGAGCAGTATGAGGAGGTTGAAATTGGGCAGGATAGTGAGATCTGGTGAGAGGGTAGAGACGCGCACCGGCAGTTTCTAGTTTATAGTACTTTCGCCCCCTTTTCGTTTCAATTAAGGGATTCTCATATGGATATATATATACACATATATATCAACACCAGGAATATGGAATATGGGATATGGGAAATGGGAAACGGCTGGACAGCGTCGTGGCGCATAGGATCTCTTATATGTTTGTTTTCTCTTGGGCGGATCACATCTGGATCGGGTAATGGGAATGGGAATAGGAATGGGTTTTATGTTGGCAAGGATATTTCTTTTTTCTCCTTGGGATTTCAAAGATGGCATAGGCACACACACACACACACACACACAAAAGATTGACGCCAAGATTGATTGACTACTTACCTACCTTCATAGAAGCTATTTTCTTTAAATGTGCTTCTGTTCACTCGCTCTTTTTGTGGCTCCTACTTTTGCTCTGCACTTGACTCTCTCACTTGCGTTCATACGTCCGCCCACTTATTTATGGCTGAGCCTGCAAACATAATAATCATTTTACCTATTCATTCATCTGCCTAAACCACGCGTCTTCATAAAACTAGGTAGGATAGAAGGAGAGAAGACATGCCATATCTTTAACCACATCATGTTACGTCAATGTATAGCCGACGAAGCGGACGGGGGCAGTTGTTTCGACTGGGTAGGTAGGTGATAGGTGGGATAAATTTTATTATTCATTAATATGCCTTTGTCTATTCTTTTTCCCTCTCTGTACTGACAGAAAGAAGGGAGTCTATTAATTCATGGCTTATGTATCTTTGTTTTAAGTCATATATCTCATATTCATACGCCTATGCTCTTGACACAAGTCCACAGCACGACCGGAACGACCACGTTGTCATTCCCACCTGTGAGAACGGCCTCGGTCAGGGAGGCGACGGAGGCACACATGGCAGTCTTTTGCAGCGACACGGCAGAAGCCCATGACCAAAGGCATTTCGCTGCCGCCGCCGTTGTCATCGCCGGTGTTGTTGTGAGAGGCCAGCCGCCGACATGCAGCCAGGCATTGGCTGCGATAAGGCCAATAAACACGGCCGTAGCGAATGCCAGACTGCCCTCGATGCTCTTGCCGCCGCCCCAGAGCCACTTCCGATGGCCCCAACGGCGGCCGATCAGCGAGGCAGCGGCGTCACCCAGCCCGACGCACACGACGCCTGACACCATGCTGACATCGCGGGTGGGCACCTCCCAGCCATTGAGAGCGCCGGCGCCGGTACGGGGCAGCGAGGCGAGGCTGAGCCAGAGTGGGATGGCGCAGCCGATGAGGAGGAAGATGTGGGAGATGACGACAGGGCCGCGCAAGTCGCGGCCGTCGACGTAGGGGGTCAGGAAGGTTGCAATGGGTTTTGAGAGCGGCGGCAGCTGGCTGGCACGTAGAAGATCCAGCAGAAGGAAGATGGCGAGGACAAGAGACAAGGCGAGCCCGACAAACGTCGGATCGATATATGTCGTGGGCAGGAACATGGCAACCATCATGAAGTGGAAGACCTTGCGGCGCGTATCGACCTCGTAGATGGGTGACAGGCGGAACACGACGGCAAGGCCCACGCCGATGATAGCGAGCCAGTAGGCGGCAAGGAACAGCCGGGTGTTGGCCTCGCCAAGCGACGTATATCGCACGTGCCGCACCCACCCTAGGGAGTAGGTATTGGCATACTCGCTGTCGGATCGAGGCGGTAGACAAATCCACCGCTCTAGGTTTGCCTTGACAACCTCGAGTCGGAACCAGTGCACGTCTCCGAACAGGTAGCCTAATGCCCATCCGATAGGCTCTTCGCCCGACAGGGCAAATCTTTTCACATATTCCCTGACCCCGATGAATATTGTCACAAGGACGCAGATGTAAACATATCCTGCATATATGCACTTTCTGAATGAAGCCTGGGCTTGAGTCAATGAGAAGAATGCGCGGACGCTGGAAGAGGCTGAACGCTTTCGACGCCCCGATGGAGTGCTGGTCTTGGATCGATTTCCAGTTTTTCCGGTCGATGGCAACGTATGCCTTCGCGCCGAGAGCTGGTACAACGGCTCGGGCAGGTTGAATCGAACATCAGCCGTGTTCGAGTGGCGAATTGGCGCCATCTCGTTATCGCTGATGCTATCTAGGCGAATCGTTCTCATCGGAGCCCCAGCAGGTTTTATCGAAGCATGGCCGTCAGGGTACTTATCAGTAGAGACTTCAGAGTCGGAGAATGTGTTGTCGTAGTCGATCTCCTCAGCCTCGTTTCGCGCTTGTCGCGAAAACCAGATATAACGCAGCAAACGGAATGTAGAGGCGCCTTTCGCTGGGAGAGGAGCACGTCTAAAGCGCCATTTTGGCACTCTTGCAAGAGAGATTCCCCATCGGATCACCTGTCCGCAAAGGATGATAAGGCTCAAACCACCCCCCCAGAGAACCGCCTTTAGAATAACGGCTTGGGGAGAGTGCGCCAGCAACAGGACATTAATAAGGGCTACCGAAAGCAGCTGTATCTCGGCAATTAAGAGGCTGGTCGTTGTCAGGTACTGTAATACCAAGCACAATGTCTGGTGTAGGGGGTAAAGCAGAGCGAGGATCTCTGCCGGCACATCATGGTTCCCGGCCCATTGCGCCAGCGGAAAGCTGTCTCCCAGGGAAAAAGGTAGGCACGATAGCAGCCAGTGAGTACTGCTGTATATTTCCCAGTACCGAGCACCAGGAATCAATGCCCTCGGCAAGGCACAAAGACCGAGGACCAGATTTGGGAGCACAACAGCCTCGACATTCTGGGCCACCAGGAGTGAGACGAGGATGGGTATCAATGGGGGGTAAAGCAGCGGCGCTGGGTCAAAAGTGGTAGGGATGCAGACTGGCACCGATCGAGACGAGTGCCTTTGGCGATAAGCCCAGGCCACAAGCCTCAGGGGGTAGGCGGCAAGCAGCACGAATGCAACTTGACCAACTGCAAAGAGTTCTGAATGGAAATTATTAGAACACGTAAAAAGAAAGTGCAAATGGGAATAGATTATACCTTTGCGATATGAGCGAAGGAATGGCTGCACGTCGCGATTTGATACAACCATGCCCCCCTGGCAGACGAGAAGCAGCACCTCGCCACTCCGGCGGACGAGGTCTTTGCGCCGGCGCACCTTCTCGGCAACAGTCCTCTTGTCCCGGGTCAAGGCGGCCGTGGTCAAGCCGGTGGGTGTTCTGCGCCCCTCCTCCTCCAAGATAGCCGGCGACAGCAGCGGGGTGGAAGATCCTGACAGCAGCTCGTTCTTCCCGCGCAACCCCTTGTGCAACCTCGTCTTCGGGGCTGGCAACCCCTTGAGGAAGTGCTCGTCGTCGGCATCGGTACCACTGTCGCTGGCGGGCGTCGAGTCTTTCGGAAACAACAAGGGCTGGCCTGGCGCTAAGCCAATGGCAGGCTCTTCGCCAGACGCGCCATCGACAGGCGAAGGCGAAGAAAGACGGCCGGCAGGCTCGAGGAGCTCAGAGTTGCGGCGATGGTAGGGATGCGGGGAGCGCGAGAGAATGCGGACGCTTTGCTGGTCGCTGTGTTCAGAACTGCTCGCTATGCCCAGAACTGATGGCTGGAGATGCTCTGGCATGGCCGGTCTTGCAGCTGATCCGTTGGCGCAACATGGGAGAAAAGTGGACGACTTCTGGTGTTGAGGACAGCGCGACGCTGTGACGCTGTGACGTTATGGCGCCGAGGTCAAGGTTCGGAGGTTCGCAGGTTCGCAGAAATTAGAATGGATCACCGATTGACAAGTTGAACTGGGGCCGCAAGAGGGAACCGCATTTTTAGGAGCAGGGAAAGGCACAAGACTCCGTTAGGAAGACAATAGTCTTTGGTAAAAGGCGTTGGTGTTGAATAAATCCATAGGCAGGTATCACATGAAAGGCTGCCAGCATCCATCTTCAGCGCTCCATCAGCCCATGACACGCGGCGAACGCAGGGCGGCGAGACCCAGAGTCAACAGGTGCCACAAAAAAGGGGCCGACAGCCGCCCCGTCAGCCACCGTGGCTTGAACGTGACGGAGAGTGAACGCTGACAGATCAGTACCACGGGCTCGTTCAGCCGAAGAAAGCTTGCGCTGGAATGATCTTCGGCGCTGAGCGACTCCAAAAGACTTTGAAAACAGCGGAACTTATAACTCTTTCCGCGCCAGTAGGTGGCAAGGGCGGCGATATTTCAGGTGTAAGTAAAATAAAGCATATGAATGAAAAGAAGAGGGCGCAAATAGCGCATCTACACGTATATCTGTAACTACCTAGGTAGGTAGGTAGGGAGTTGGAAGCTGCGGGTCTGAACTTGATCTCACACTGAGCACTGCCAACTCTCAGAGTTTGGTCGCGATCCATGTTAGCCATCACTAAATCAACAAGCCCAGATCTTACTTTACCGTTGCTAGCCTTCGCTGTTAAAATTTTGAAAGGTTTCAATGGAACAGGAGCACACCGTTTGACTGTGCTGTGCTGAATCGCCAATTCCCGAACAACAGAGGTGCTTGCCTGAATTGGTACCATGACGAACTGGTCGAACGAGAAAGCTAGGGCGGAGGCCACCTTTAAAGTATTCTTATCTTGATGCAACCAGATGCAGTGCTAATTCTGAATGCTTTGTTTGCGATTGATTCGCCACCATTATCGAACTCGGAACTAGGGGCTCTCACACCATATGGCTGTTGGCATAGCCCTCGTGATGTGCTGCAGGCCGAGCAACACGAGGTCGATCATCAGTTCACCACAGATAGGCCCTCACGGAGCTCGTGTTGAGCTCCGGCGGACTCCATGATCTGGTCCTGCCGGGACGTCGGCAAACGCACAATCGCAACAATCCCAGGCGATAACAAGCAAGAGTTATGATAGTTTAGGTGCCCATCTGGGTGGATCGATGACGTTCGGTAATAAATACTCAGGACATCTTCCGGAGCTTCAGAGCCGGACCGCAACCTATCACACCGAGGTCTGGAAATCAGTGCCAGACAACAGAAACCAAAGTACGAGATGGATACCGAGCGGACGAGAGACTTCAAACTGCTTCGACGGTGCTGAATGCGCCCGCCGCATAAGCCCCCTCCTATTCGGTCTCAAAGCGCCTTTGGCCATCCTCCTAATGCCGGAGGTGTTTCGGCGCGCAGACAGGATCCAATCCAGCTGCAGCTGCAGTTCATTTGGCAAACGTGAAATCGGGTGTTGGACCTTGGCAGCAGCGCGTGGCAGCCGCGGCATCTGGATGAAACAAGAAAACCTGATCACCGTCACACGGCGCCTTGGACAACAACATTGTTCCAATTCTGTACGATTTGGATACCCAGGAGGGAAAGAAAAGGCAGGTTGGAACTGTCTTGGCGTTATGCTCGCTCTCCATTGCGGTGTGGTGCAAATACGAATGCACATCTAATTCTTTCTGAAGACGGGCAGGGGCTCTGCCAAGCCACGGCCAGCAACATCCTGTCAGCTTTGTGCATCTTCCCCGCCGTTTCCAACCACACGATAATCGACAAAAAGAAAGGCTGGAAAAGACGGCTGTGTCAGCCCACTGTGGGTTTACCGGCCCCTAGCTTTTCTCGTGAATCTTCGTATCCAAAAGAAGTTGATTGAAAGAAGTTCTACAAATGACATAAGTCAATGATGAAAGGGGAACAAGTAAAGAATGAAAACCTGCGGCTGTGTGACTGAGAGAAGCCGATCTTATCTCCAACGACTTTCCTAAGATCTCCATTTCTTCAAAGCTTCCAGCAAACCGGAAAGTTTCTCCAAACGATCGAACAAAGTGTGGGGTCGTACTGCCTGCCGTTACCCTGCGCCCAAAAAAAAGAATGGTCGCACAGGTTTCCAACCTTGCGCCATCTCTCTTGGCACTCGCACCGCTTCCCTTTACATCCCTGAAGGTGCAGCGTCATCAGAGAATGGACAATGTTAGGTATCATCCCATGAGGAGCCTGAGACAGAAACGGAAGGATGGCAAACTCTCTGTCCTTGCCCCCCACCTGTCAGTGCTGGAGGGTATCAGGCAATTGAATCTTTCGTTGCCATGCTCGAGTCGCGCCGTAAGATTTTGGATGCCGAGTGAATACAGCCTCACAGCCACCGGGCGCATTCTTGCCACGTAACGCATCCCCCATCCCACCACAGCTGAAAAAAGACGACAGCTGAGGCCGTGCGGTGAATTGTTCTGAGGGGAAGGAGGGTCTGGATCCTGGGTTGAGAGTTGAGTGGAGGTCAAGGTGGAGGAAGGAAAGAAGAACTTGTCAGTTCCGAGTTTCCGTCAACGCTCTTTCCCTGCCAAACCTTTGTTGTCCCACTTCTTTTGCTTCTGGTGGCCCACGACTTCTGATCTAAAACGTTCGTCTTAAGCCCCAACAAAGGGAGGCACGTCGTACCTTGTGTTTTTAGTGTCCACCTCGCCAGTGCATCTTTGCCGGGTCGCATCTCTCCTCTCAAACCAAGGCAGAAAGATGGATCCGATCCCAATTCCCCTCGTCCCATCACCTCGACTCGATAACAGCAGCTGTGCGCATCACTACGCATTGCTTCAAGGAAACTAATCCAAGTCTTGTTAGTCCGCTGCTGTTGACGCCTGCAACTAAGACACCACATAGTCCCACTCTGGCGGCAGAAGTTTCCATAGGCCCGGGATCAGCCACGCAGGTCTCAGGTTCTAGGGAGGTTCCAGGGCAGTCTTCCCAGTTATCATCATCAGAGACTTCCAGTTCTTCCGCCTTTCACCCATATGCCGACCATGGACGCCCACCAAGGAGCTAAAACGTCCTCGCCCGCAGCCCTTCTCCCTCTTCACAACCACGAGAAGACGGCACTCGGCAACAACAGCCCGCCATCCACACCCCGCGAACGCCTAGCTAGCGCTTCCAAGATGTTGTTCCCTCGACGCATCCTCTTATCTTTCTTGCTATGCGTGACCCTTCTGATCACTCTGGCATCGGCTACCTCTCCAAGGGTATGGCAAGGCGTAGGGCAAAGGCCCATGCCTTGTCACCATGGCCAGGTTGCGGATCAGACCGCGGTGGTGGAAGCCGAGCCTTTTTCCCTGTCGTCCATGTTGAAGGCAGCATCGCCGGAGGCACTGCATGATCTTCTCCACAAGTACTTCCCAGAGCGGTTCCAACATGGGGTGTGGCCGACCGAGAAAGAGGCCATACAGGCCGTCCATCGAGCAGACGCCGCCCTCGCGACAACCATCTTGCAACTGGCGAAGCGTGCCGATAACTCGACTTCATCGTCAGAACCGGCATCGTCTCAACCGAGTCCGAGCCCCAGCCTGACCCCTTCAGTATCTTCATCCCTTCCCGCGGTCTCGAGCAGCACACCTGTAGTCTCGTCGACTACAACCTCGCCAGGCAGCACAAGCTCGCCTTCTGCGAGTCCGTCCGTGACCTCGACTTTAGCCAGCCCCAGCCCCAGCTCCAGCTCCAGCCCCAGCTCAACCTCCAGCCCTACCTCCGGCTCCAGCTCCGGTATGTTCTCGAGTCCGACTGAAAGAACCTTGTTTCCGAGTTCATCTTCGTCTTTTGAGTTGTCGAGTCTCTTCATTCCGTCCTCAACTTCTCGGTCTTCATGGCCGTCCTCGGTTGATGGAGGTATGTTGACTTGTTTGTGTTGCGTTGTTGTTTTGTGCATTTTATAGCTGCACTGGATTCTGTCCATGTTCTCGTGCCGAAGCCTGGTGGAATTCTTGCTAATATCCTAGCAGATACTACAATGGTGACTTCAACTTCGGAATCTTCAGCGTCCCCTCCTGCCTCCAAGATGGTGGTCGAAACGTTCGTATCTTCCTCCAGTGGCAGACGCGTCACCGTTACTTCAACGAGCTGGGTGTCCAGAGATCCGGTTGTGACCACGACGTCAACAGCCTCGACAAAAAATGGCCCTACTCTCCAAAACACGGGCTCGCATCAAGAAAATCGCGGAGCGGCTCTCGTCGCTTTAGTAGGAGCAGTAATAGGGGCAATGGTAATGGTGTAGGCTATACGATGACGACTATATGGCATTTGGGCCATCAGTTGGAGTCTTTTTTTGTCTTTATGCATTGCGTTGGGTTGGCTGTATACATTCCTTTGCATCTTGGAGTTATTAAGGGCGGACATTGTCTTGGTCAAGACATTCACAGCATACCTCGTTTGGGGTCACGACACGATATCTGCCACATTCCAGGCGCGGTCATCTACGAACATTAGAGTTTACGAAACGGCAGCACAATCGGCTATTAGTGAGGAAACGGGCCGTAGAACGGTTCAAACGGAACAAGCTCGCTGCAACGACACTCAGCAATAATGATTAGACTGGAAGGGTTTAGAGGGAATCAAAACTGGGTAGCTAGCTAATAACGAACTTTAATAATCATCTCCAGCCTTGTTTAAGCTTGAGGTGAGTAAATGCTAGGGGTATGGGAGAGAATAAGAGAAGAGGGTTCATGTGGCTCAAGGCGGAAGAATGACGAGGAGGTGGGACGCACGCAGACGTATGAATATAATAATATCTAATTTTTTGGGTTTGCCATTGCTTGGTATGTGTATATTCTGTTTGTCTAGCCAGGTCCGATCTTGGGCATGTCGTGATGCTCGCTGAGACGCGACAGTGCCGAATTCAGCTCCTCTACCCGCTGCTTGTGCGTCTTGAGCAGCTCCGGCCGCACACGCCCTGATTCGGTGAGTTCCTTTAACTGTTCGTTGTCAGTTACATGTATTATCACGATGGGTTGTTGGGGGGCAAGGGGGCGTACCCTCTTGCGCTTGGCCTCAGTAAAGCGTCGCTCTGTCTCCGTCCTGGTGTCTCCCTCTTCCTCTTCCTTGTTTTCTGGTTTCGGCTCTTCTGGGTCTTGTGATGATCGGCGTTTCTTGCTTTTTGTAATGTTGGTAGTGGTGAGGGCTTGGGTTTTTTCGGAGGAGTCTACTGGCGGCGGCGCATCGTCTTCATCGTGACGCGTAGATCTTTTCATGTCATCTCCTCCTATCGAGAGCGCTTTCTCGAGATCGGAGGTCTTGTTGTGGTGGCTTTTTTTCTTCTTTTTGGTGACTTTGCTGCTGTTGCTGACGCCTTTCAGCTTCAGCGGCCCGCGCGTGACGGATGAGTATTCGTCCGCTGGCATAGTTGTAGTTTGTTGTTGTTGGATGTTGTGTGGGAATAGGTATGGGACTTATGTGTAATCGACCGCCAGCGGCGGAACTAGATGATGATGGTTGGCCGCCCACGCCTGTAGGCAGAGAGGTTGATTGCCCGGGAGCACAGACCTTGAATATGCATTTAGGAAGAGAGGGGTATGCAAGTCAGCGAGATATCAATTAAGGTTTGTCAATCGAGGCCCCACATCCAGCCCAGAAAGTGGGGCTATCCCCACAGCTGGCTTGGAAAGGGTATTTAACGACGCCCGATTGGATTCGATTTTTGCTCCTCTTTTTTTTCTTCTTTTTCTTTTCCTTAGATCAAAAAGTTTACACGAAGATGCCACGACCTTCACTAGTATCCCACGGTGTCGCGTTGCCTGACCTCCACGAGTTCACCTTCGGAGACAAATGAGCAATCACTCCTTGATAGGAAGTCTCTTGCCCTAAAAACATGGGTCTGAGATGCTGAAAGATTGGAGATAATTCCCTTTGCTTTCCTTGTCCCTCCCTATCTGCCTGCTAGTTCTGCCTTGATGTGTAGTCGCGCATCGGGTTTGATATGGGTAATGGGCTTCCCGCCTAGGTGACCATCCTTGCGGTTTTCATATTTTGCGATACGAGAGTTGTGTGTATCTTTCTGCCTCGCGCGGATGGGGGGTTGTTGCAAGAGATGGAAGTCTGCCCACAGGCTTGGACGGTGTTTTGCCGTCCCTCGGAAAAACTTGCTCGGTGCTCCTTCTTTTGTTCAGTCCTGCATCGCGTGTATCTTCGAAAGGCGTCGTGTCTTACAAAACTGCCATTATCCCCACAGAGAAATTCCGACAGACCGCTGTCATGTGCGGAATTCGGACCGGAGGTCTTCTCAATACCACACAATGCGGGCCGATCAATGGTCGTATGCTGCTGCGTATTGCCTGTCCAAACACCAGGGCAAATGATGATGAGGATGGAATGCAGCCCAATATCCTCCATTCCATGGCTCTTTCATTTTGACGATGTAATTGTCTATGATCCTGCAGTTATTAGGGACATGCGCGACTACACACGCGGGCGCCCTCTCGCGATCAGTCTCTCGTCTTTATAGGTTGGTAGATAGCAGTTTATTCCTACTAATGAGCTTGATTTGGCTCTTTTCCCTCGTTTCCTCTCAGAATTCTGGTCTCTGGACAGGTCTTTTATAATTTATGAAGTTTATGGAAATTATCACGCTATCAGCCAGAAACATCCTTTCCTCAACCCATTATTCAAGACTTGATGTTTATACATAATTACCTACGGAACAAGGGGGCACTCTCAACAGACACAATGGCGTTAGTACATAACATATATGTCTCGAGGACGACAAGACCATACCAAACTGACAAGTAAACACCCTACATCCACAGAGGCTGGGAAGCCGTAGAATATTACACCACGTCGAGCTTTTAGTCGTGCTAGCCCATAGACCAAGTCTACACCAAGTCATATTACGTCACATACCCGGCAGCGTGCGAGACCAAGGGCCCGTAGCAGGCGACATACACGGTCGAAGAGGAAGGCACCGGCTCGCCCGAGACGTGGACACAGCCGGCCATCCTGCCCAACTTTGTCGTCACCACCGTCACCCAATCGCTGCTAGGCGATGATGGTGCCAAGAAGACGCACACGATTACCTATCCCAACGCGCTGGACACAGCCAAAGCCGTCATCCACGGCAATGGCGTGACTGCTACCGTCGCCCTTGTTGCGGGTCTCCCCGTGGATCGTCATCAGGAGGATGCTGAAGATGGTGATGCTGCGTCTCCTGGTTCCAACACCCACCATCCCTCTGTCGGTGGCCCATCAGGCAATGGTGGTCCTCCCGGCCCAAACCCAGCGGCCATAAATCACGGAGGAGGAAACACCGGTGGTGGTAATAATACTGCACCCGGTGCTCGACCCGAGGGGCCGGCAGCAACTGGAAAACCACCCGTCGTCACCACAGGCGCCTCCTCGTCACATCCATGTCTCAGCTTGAAGACGGGCTCCCTTTTTGTTGATGGGGCTTTTTACTTTGCCCATGCGATATTTACTTTTTGCTTAAAGCTTCACATTCGTTTTCTCTGGCGCTTTTTTGGTTGTTCTTTTGGAAGCGGCTCATGATGGTTGGCTGTGATCGTTATTAGACTGGATCACCGACTGCAAAGAGCTTCAGGTCAATTTCCAGGTACTTTGTTGGCTGAGTTTGACAATTTTTTCCCACAAAGTTGAGGGGAGTTGTTATTGAACGGAGTTTTGTCAATGAAATCATGGATGGTACATACTTGAGGGGTGTTGGCGGCCGGCATAAATATCGATTATCAGGATATTGCAATCGGTTGTGTAGTGTAGTGGTTATCACTTTGGATTTTGATTTGAGTCCTAGTTCTCTTAGAAACTTTCCAATAACCCCGGTTCGAACCCGGGCACGACCTAATTCGTAACCATTTTTGCCATTCCTTTTTATCACTTCAGAACATCCACCAAGCGGGATGGTTCTGTGGAGTTTTCGTTTTGTCTTTTTATCAAGACTCGTGGATAGGAACAGTGGAATATTGCAGTTGGTTCATAGGATATCTAGAGAGGAATGAACATAAGATAGGTATCTAGATTGTGTCGAGCCCAATGCTCGACAGGTAGACATTGTGCTGTGCGATAAATATCATTCGTTGTTTCGCATTATGGAAAAACATCAACCACCAGAAATGGAGTCGTAACATGAGTAAGTCCAGAAAATGAATGCCAGTAACAAAAGATTTTACTTCTTGCCTGCCTTGCCCCATATAATAAAACAAAGTTTACCCCTTTTACCAATGACTCGGGACGAATCCCTAAGAGGTCTGGTATGATTATTCATCCAATGAAGACAGTACATCCTTGCTGCGGTGCTGGTCGCGGACGAATTCCTCAATCTGGGTGTCATGCTCTGGTCGGTTTGGTGGCCCCGAAGTGGCGGCCTGTGGCGCTAGGGCTGGCTTAGGTTCCTCGTGGCCGAGCGCTCTGCCGACGGCAGGGATGTACTGGGACACTGTTTACTTGTGAGCTGCGAGACTATGAGGCGAAGTCGTAAATGTGTAGGTATTTAAGAAAGAAGAAGCCATGGGATTATCACTCACCCTTATCTACAATGGTGCTGGCAGTGCTACCACCTTGCTCGTTGTCATGCGATGTCACCTTATCCTTCACCCCAGCCGCGGCCTTGTCAAGCTTTGCCTTGTAGGACTCGACATTCTCGCGGCTGCGGTTCTCGTCCAGGCTGTTGCTGGTGTTGGTGGCTGAGGACGAAGAGGCCATGATAACTGTTACTGTGGGGGGCTCGAGCCTGTATCGATAGGCGGCGAGATGGCGAATATAGAGTTTTAATAAAGGGGTAGCGTAGGTAGTTTTTGAATGGCAAGATATAATAGGTACATCAATTGCAGTGTAGACGGAGCGTTCTCATGGAGCTACCTAACTGCTGAGGTAACGAGGTAAATGCCCTTCATTGAGCATGACGTCACCGGTTGCCAGTCTGATGAACGACTGACATTCCTTTGTGCAGATGACGGCAAACGCCGGTGCCTTTCCCCCTTTAATTTTGCGTCTATAATTCACCTTCTGCAGAGCTCCAACAGAAAGCGCTGACTTCTTCTTAAATGATCATGTTCATATCGGACAGCAATTTCAGTTAAATGGACATATACACACTGATGCCAGCGCCCTCGAGCATTCGGGACGTAATAGGGGAAGGAGGAGGGCAGACAGGGCGAACAGGGGTGGATAACCTTAAATCGACTTGCGGCCGGCGGCGGGTTATCGCAGCCACAGCGACTCGGTGCCCAGCGATTTCGCTGTCGCCAAAGAACCAAGTGGCGCGAAAACAACCATCACAGCCCCCCAAAACCCCTCAAGTTTAGCTGTGGCAGGTGAATGACAGCTTTATGACCGACGGAGTATAAAATTCGATATTAAATAAATCCCAGGAGCACAAGGATTAGGACCAGAGAAGAAAAAGAAGAGTACAACCCAGAAAAAAGAACAAAAATGGCGGCAGCTCCGATCCCCATCACGATTATTACCGGGTTCTTGGGCTCGGGGAAAACGACACTAATCCTCTCCTTGCTCCCGCAGCTGCGCGCCGCAAACCCAGACTACCGACTGGCGCTGCTCAAAAACGAGTTCGGCGACCTAGCAGTCGACTCGCAACTGGCGACGTCGGGGGCCATCTCTGGCGTGCAAGAGCTCCTCAACGGATGCATCTGCTGCAACCTGGTCGGGCAGCTGAGCACGGCGCTGGCGGAGCTGCGCGCGTCCGTAGCTCCCGACCGCATTGTGATCGAGACGAGCGGGTCCGCGTTCCCCGCGACCCTGGCCCTCGAAATCAACCGGCTGGCGCGCGAGACGGGCGGCGCGTACGCCCTCGACGGCGTCGTCAGCGTGCTCGACGTCGAGAACTGGAAGGGCTACGAGGACACGAGCTACACGGCGCGGATTCAGGCGCGGTACACGGACCTGATCGTCTTCAATAAGTGGGAGAGCTGCGGCGAGCGCCGCTTCGACGAGTGCCTGGACCGCGTTGGCGATCTCGAGCTGGACGTTGCCTGGGTCAAGAGCGACAAGGGCTGGGTGTCGATGGACCTGGTCTTTGGCATCGACGGAGGCCTGGCGCAAGGGCTGACGGATGATTACCACAACGGGGGCGGCAGCCATGATCATCACGACGGACATGATAAAAAAGATGATGATCACAGCCACGATCACCAATCCGAGGTGGAGGTGCTGTCCATCGAGCTCAAGGGGCCCAAGGGCGCCGCCGTGGACGCAAACAAGCTCCAGACCCTCCTGAAGAGCGCCCCCAAGGATGAGGTGTACAGAATCAAGGCCGTGCTCACAGCGTCCTCCGCAGTCCGGGACTCGGACGAGGACGCGGCACTCCCAACGCCGCCAGGGGAACACCCGCACAATAGATATATTCTAAACTGGGCATTTGGTCGCTGGACGTTCACGCCCATCGCCGGCGAAGTTGCGGAGCACGAGTCCAGCAGCGAAGCGATCCTGCGCATGACCATGATTCTGGCGAGGCATGAGAGCACGAAGTGGAAGAAGAAGCTAGACGCCGGCGCGCTGTTGGCATTGGCTGGGAGTCCTGATCAGGAAAGCCTTACAGTTGCCAAGATTGCGTAGCTAGTTGCATAGATGGGGGCACTTAGAGACAGCATCATCTGCAATTAGAAAAAATATAAATTATAATACTTATGACTAAAACGTCCTGGTTAGATTCCGACAGGAGATAAAAATTCGCAAGTAGGAAAAATATACTTCATAGTATCAATAGTAAGAGAGGTATATCGAAAGACGGGGATGATGTATTTAGCCCGCACGGTGAGTGAACATGGGAATGCGGTGCACCAGTATAAAAAGAACCTGTGAGCGGCAAATGCAAACGCTACCACTTATGTACCTAACCGTTGCGAGGCCATGGTACTGTTCCTATTCCCGAGAAAAATTTATTCTCGATTTCTGTCGATGCTTAGCCTGCCCTCTCATTCTACTCATAATTACAACACATCCTTTTTCCGATTTGATCCTCTCTGCGCAGTTGCCCAAGATAGGCAGGTTGATGTCCTACTTGTACTCATCATATATGCTCGCAAAAATATCCGCATCATGCGGATTTTTCCGACGAAGACGGTCGAATTCCCGCCGCTGCTCTGGTGTATGCCAGCATTGGAAATGTTGATCATGAATGGCCCATAGCTGCTGCCATGTCCTTCCGGGGGTCGTCGGGGTCATGGGGGTCATAGGACTCAGCGGTTGCTGGCTTGTTGGGCTCAGAGACTGGCCGAATGGGCTTGCTAGGCTGACTTCGTGTTGCTGCGACGATTCATGTGGGGGAGTGGGAGGGGGCGGGTGCTGGTGTACTGCTGCGTATGGCGGGTATTGTTGGCGGTGGTGGCGATCCGCGGCGGCCGTTTGGTATTGCTGCTGAGAGTATAGCGGGTGCTGGGGGTGCGGAAGCTGGTAGGGGAAATATTGTGACTGTTCTGTAATTGAAGAAGATCCCGCTTGGAACTTCTGTTGCGGGCGCTGGGGGTACTGCTGCCGACCAATCTGTTCTGGTGGTGGTTGTTGCCAGTGGTCGTAGTGGAAACCAGCAGGTGTTGGCTGTTGTTCGAGCCGATTATGCTCTGCTTCCGTGTATGTTCCCAGCGATGCCCCCTGGGCGAAGAGCTCAGTATTATTTATATTGATAAGCATATTTTCCACTTTCTTTTTTCCATCTTGGTCGAGTAACACCCGTTCGTTAAACGACGGCGGTGGTGCGACGGCTGGATTTGATGGCCCGACGACGACTCCTCTCTGCCGCTGCTGGCTATAGTCTGGCTTTTTGTCTGAATCCGCAGTCTTGCTGGTGCTTCTCTGAGGGATCACAACGACTGGCATTATCTTTGGCTGAAAGCCCCCCGAATATCCGATTTCTTTTTCTTTTCCTTTCGCCGTGGGGTTATGGTCTTGCACTTTCGGCGACGGCGGCGGCACGACCGAACTTCTTGGTCTATCGTCATCAGAGGCCAGCTCAAGGGCTGGGGGAGACTTTAGGTATGCCCTCTCCCTCAAGGGCCCTGGAGGTGGCCGCCGTTGTGATGCCTCACAACGGTTTGAGCAGCTGCTCTTTTGATTACCTTTTGGCCCATGACCCCTTCTCATGTAGTGCCTAACCATCTCTCCCAGATTATCATTTTCCTTTACCGGAGAACTGGCCACACGAGCCTCCATACTCGAGTTGCTCCGCTTTCTTCCGTTATCAATCCGAATCACACTGTGATCGCTGCTGGAGCATGAGCTGCCCCATTTGTCGTCGTCGATATCGTCATTTACAGAGAGTCCGTTAACAGCCGGAGCAGCGTATGCGCCGCCATTGTCTGTACGGCTTTTTCTCTTTCTCCCTCTTTCGACGTCGCTGCAGTTACTGCTGGTACTGCTTGTCCAGCTGCTACGGAGTGGTTGTGATTGTGGTTGTGGTTGAGCTTGTACTTGGCCTCTATTGTTGTCTGACACCAGGCTTGGTGATTTTCTCACAACTTCTGGCTCTGTAGCTATGAGACGAGCTTTTCTGACTCTGGAGTATCTGCTACCGGGGCTTGGAGACCCTCTTGTGGGAAATGGCGGGTCCTTGCCTCTGCGCAGGGATCCTGTAGAGCCATTTGCAGGGCCTGGAGATTCCCTTATAGGAAAAGGGGGATCTTCCCCTCTACGGAAGTTTCTTCCATCACTCGGTGGTGGCGGTTTGTTAGTCCGAATCATGGGGGGAATGAATTGCAGTGGCTTGGGGTTCTGTTGCTTCTCCTGCTGCTCTTTTCTTAGCCGAGAATCGTTCTCCTCGATAAATCTTACTCTTGTGCGGCTTCCTTCTCGACTGCTATTCTCGTAGTTGACATTATCGTGGTCAGGAATAAAACGACCGCCTTGTTTATCTGAAGCGGGCTTTCGGAACATAGGGGGTACATATTGCGGTCGTCCGGTGAGCTCCTGCTCTCTTCTCAACTGGGAATAATCCGACTCAGCAAATCTCACTGTTGTGCGGCTTCCTTCGCGGCTATCCACCCTTTTATTATCGGCAGCCAGATGCCAGCCCCTGATGTCAAAAAGACACTCTTCTTCCGTTGGGGCTTCTATTGGTGTTATCAGTCGCGGCGGGCGGTCGGGTGTGTGGACAATCTGGAACTCTGCTGGCCTTTGTGGTTCTTTATCCTCTGTTTTGAGTCTTAGCCTCCCGAGATTGCGGAGCTTCTGAGACAGACTATTGTTTCGTTTTGGCTCGGTCGGCATCTTAAGTCTGTGTTGGCGATGCTCGAATGCACAATTTAGAAGATATTGTTAGGTTGTGGAGTAGTTCTATGCAGGATTAGCTGCCAGCAATGGTGGCGTTACAAATCACAGTTCTTGATATATGAAAGAGATTGGAAGACATCAAATATTTCTTTATGCATTTATTATATTCTGCTCAAAGAGGGCAAGCGCCCTGTCTGTTCTCGTACTGCACGTGCAACAAAGACTGTTCGGAGCAAAATACAGTCTGGATGACTCATTGTCGTCGATTCTCTTGACCCTCGCTTTATGTCTCTTCCATCTTGTATCGATCCCCGAATTCAGGAATAGCAGAATGAACACAGTCTTTGATTACCGCTATCCCCGTACCGGACTTAGAGGCTCACTGTGACTGTCATATTGTTGCTCAGAACCAGGAGCACCGGGGGTAGTCCATCGCAAAGAACCTCAATGTCTGAGAGATAAGTCAAACTTGCGTCCTCGCTCAGGCAAGTGTTTTCTTCTGGAGGGGGTAAGGTAGTAAAAAGGACAGCCGTGTCGTCACTGTTCTGACGCATCAGCTCGTTCAGTATCAAGTGCTGAGCTCGGCTAGGGAGGTTATTGAAGGATAGTGAAAGGCCCTGCGTGGAGTAGCTTGAGCCGTTTTCCCCGTCTTCTCTTTGATGAAATCGATATGACGAGAGGATCTCAGGGATGTCGAGTAAAACATCGCCGCCACCACTGGGCGATAATTTTGACAGCGAGTTCTTTCTTGATCTGATCGGCGTCCTAGTTCCGGGACCGGGCTCCGCAAATGAGACCGTCCTCCCGTTGCTGCCCTCATCGGTGCTGACTCTCGTTTCTGGAACCAGAAGGCTTGAAAAGCGCCCAACCGACGACTGGCGAGAGAAGCCTGGTCTCGCTGTCGCCTCGGAAAACATGATCCTGGGGCCAGATCCATCTAGATTGGAGACCATCGTTTGAGGTACTAATGGGCTGGAGAACCTCGTAGTTGAAGACCCCTGGCGTGCGATTTGTGGCACCTCCTCCGGTTTGATACTTGCCAGGCTCGCATGGGGTGAATTATTTCCAGTGCCACCCTTCGTCAAGTTTGCAGCCTGATCGTAATCCTGGTTGTTCTGTGTGGTTGCTCCATAGGACCGCGAGGTCCGCCGGTCTGCAACTTTCGGTCTCCGCTCCCTCCAGGGGCCCTTGGGACGACCAAGGGCGTCGCCATAACTCCTTCGGCGACGGACAGATGGTAGCAATGGAAGCCTCATGGGCTCAACTTCGTCCATGTCAGCCTCGCTGGCCGCATCATTGAAATCCGTGCTCGAAGAACCGCTGTCGCTGTCACTCCCTCCGCCAACTTCAGTAGCTGCACCGTCGAATACGTCCACTGGGAGATTTTGCGTATGAAATCCCATATTCAGGCCCATTTTTGCTAACTGTGAAACCGTTGACTTCTTGGGAAGCTCAGAGAATTGCGCCCAACTAGGACGCCTTCCGTCTGCAGCACCCATTGATGCCGAATGTGGAGTATACTGACTGGCGCGTCCAGAGGCTGACTCAATAACCTGAGATATGGAAGCAAACTCTTCCGAACCAGTCATCGAATGAGACCCCCGGAAGTGTCTGAGGTCTTCCCACCACTCCTGGTCTTTCAAGCATTCGTCGACAAGTCTCTCGGTCTCGGAGTTGCCGCCATTGCCATGTATGATCACTTCGTATGTTGAGATGTTTCCCGACGCCAACCAGAAGACCAAAACCTCGGCTTCAATCCTTAGCTTCTCCAGCAAGGCTCTGACTCGGCCCCTTTCCTCGTCGACCTCGTTTTCATATTCGACAAATACTAACACCCGTAAGCGATAAACTTTTTTCCAGGCTGGCACCGTGCGAAGAATGTAGCCCAGTTGAAGAATCAAGGTATCTGGATCAAAGTTAGCAATGTTTCTAATAATCGGGCACTGGAAAATTGCGTGCATGTATCGAAGTTTGTAGTGAGGACACTCTTCCCATCGGCCGAGAGCTCTGCCGACATTTGGATTGGCCAAAGGTCGATGTACTTTTTGATGTTGTTGCCATCTTTTCGTGGAGTCTCTAGGGCCTCAAACCCTTTTCCAATAGCAACATTTAGACGATACTTCAAAGCGAGATCCTCAAGGATGGTAAGATACTCAGTCACTGTCATCATTTCTTCTGTTTTCATGGCATCGGTAGGCAAGAACCCTTCCAACAGACGAGCCGAGGTGTCACCCCTTCGCCTCCTTTGACCTTTGCCCTCGGCCGGTGTGTTCGCTTGTTGGGCGGCGGTGGGGGAAAACGGCGGTTCTGGGATGTTCATTGCCGGATGAGAGCCCCGGAAGTCGTCCATATTGAAGAAACCCATAATAGCAATGTTTGGTCTCATACCCCCTAAGCCGGCTGAAAGAATAAGATTCCTCACTCCCCACGTAATAGAAGGCGACATCGTTAGCTGCACAAATGCCTTAATTCTCGAATACTCCGAAATATACTTGGTCCAGGCAGCTTGCTGCAGTTTAGCCTCCGCAACGCCTGCAGAAAAGTCATCTGTGACAATGACATGGCCAAGGATGTAGAGAGCCCCTTTTTTCATTGAGTTGCAGAACTGAATAAGCCGTGTCTGTCTCCTCGGATTGTTGATAAGGAGTATGATTTGCGGCCTCCAGAACTTTATATGTTCTGGCTTCAATCGTAACAGATATTTTCGAACCTGATGGTAGATCAAATTCTGGGATACGTCTCCCCTATTATTGGATTAGCTATCTATTTCAATTTGCATAAAAAAATCTCAGGCCTTCCACAATCGATGGGCATTGAGGTTCCAGAGGAACTGGGAAGAGACTGATAAGCCATAAGGAGTAAATGCATACCAGTGTTTAGGCGGACTCAAATAGTGTATCATGAGAAACAGGAACACTAGCAGGCAAACAGCAGTCGTAGCATAGGTTTCGTCAATAAAAAACATGGCCGACGCTGAGAGTATGCTGCCCGTAAAAGCTGTCTGCCAAGTAAAAAATTTGAATCCTGGACGGAAGTTCGGAGCGGACCCAATCTTGAGGAGGAAACAAGCCAAATTCATGACAAAAAATGTCATCTGTTGAAAGTTAGACCTACTGCTTCGCTCGACTAGGTTGTCAACGAACGGGTCTTACCTGGTAACCCATAGAAATCAAGGTGGCGATTTGGTTCAAGTTTGCAAACATTGAAAGTTGTGCGAATACGTAGGTAAGAAGAATAGCAAGTACAGGCTCGTCTGCTCTCTTGGTGCCTCTACCGAAGATAGAAAATCCCGGAAATAGTTTATCTCTTGCTAGTGCCTGCATCAGCTTCGCTGATCCGATAATTCCCATCAAGGCCGAGAAAAAAGTAGTGGCAATTTCTCCCGCAAATATCATGGGAGGCCAAATATTCGTATCCTGGATGATGTTTGCATTTTGAAGAAAGGAGTAATGGGCGGTACTCGATGCTAGGGAAAGTATGACGAGCACATATGCAATGAACGTTGAGAGCATCGCCCAGAGCGTGCCCACGGGGATGTCTTTGCTGGGGTTCCGTAGGTCTCCCGACATCGAAGCACCAGCGAAGATGCCCGAGGTTGCGGGGAACAAAATTCCAAAAAGACCTCGGAAAGTCTCCAGACCGTCAAACTCTCTGCCGGTGGTGTGAGGCCATAAATTAGACCGCAGTGTTGCGAGACTGACTCCGGTGAATTCAATTCCGCGGGTGGGATCTTCGAAGGATGGCAAAACCAGCGCGGAGAGTGGGATACTGGCGATGGAAATTGTTAAGACGACCAAGAGAGCATTGCTCGCCTTGGAGAAGATCGAGCTTCCAGCCAGGCAGAGGGCGGTGCAGGCCAACAAAGCAACAGTCGCAAAGAGGTACTCCCACCAATATCCCTGAGGCATGGACACCCCCATATTGAGCTTGATACAGTCGATGAGCCCGACGACATTGAGGGCAGTGTTCAGCACTTGTGCCAAGTAGAATAAGAGACCGATCGATCCCCCAAACTCGGGGCCTAGGGACCTCGAGATAAGATAGTAGGCACCGCCTCCTTTGACTTCACCATTTGATGCAATGGCCGACAGCGACAGCGTGGTGACAAAATCGACCGTGTAGGCAATGAGCATAAGCCCTGAGATGCGTGTAAGCCGATGATCTAGCACAGTAGGGTAAGGTCAGATAGATGGATAACTCACCAAAGATGCCAAGCAGCCCGACTTGCCCCAGTATTTGCCCAAACCTCAAAAACATGAGAATGCTGACAATATTAAGGCAGACGGGGATATAGACTCCAGACGCCACCCCCAATTTGTGTCTCTTAGTCGCGATCTCTTGGTCCATAGCGGCTGTCGCTGAAGCCCCATTTGTGGGGCTGGTTGTCGTGACATGAGGCATTGGGCCAGGATTGTAACTCGTCTCAATGAGCAGATTTCATTGAGCAGATGCGTAAAAGTAGGGTGGGCGTAAGATACGAGAATCGAGTGGAATTCGCTGATTGGGAATTGCAGTTATTTCCTACTTGAGCCTAACGAGAACTCTGGATGTCTCAAAAGCTGTGTCCTGCCCTCTCTACCTACAGTCTGAAGCCTGTGGAGCTGCTGGCATCTCTTCAGAGCTGTTCCAAACGCCTCGCGAATAAAGAGCTGTGATGGCAGGTTCGGGGCGCGTTGAACCTCTAGACGCGTTATCAGAGGTTAAGAGAGTTTGATGAGTGCGTTTGGCGACTGATTGTAGAGGAAGAGACGTCAAAAGGTAGGTAGGTATGTAGGTGCCTACCTATTGAATGGAAGAAAGAGACCGAGGTCATATCAAATATGGCAAGCTGGAGTGACAGGATGCATGCACTTCAGACAAGGAGCCCCGATGTAAAAACCCCATTTAAAATGGCACCAAATACGTAACCCAGGCAGTGATCTTCAAGGTGGGCCCAATCATTGGCGAAGGGCCTTGCCCAATCGAGGGCGGAACAAGGAAGTCGCACTAACAGTGACTCGGCAGAGTCTGCTGCGCTACTGTTAATGACATGCAAAGCTCCAACAACAGCAAAGCGAATCCGTCTCGTGGGCCATGGATAATACGGGAAGATGAAGTGGGAAGATACTTAAAGGCCTACCTACCTAGGTCTACTCCTGTTTCAAATATGAGAAAGTCCTAAGGGCTGGTCTGGCTCAGTGCTGCCTTATACCCATGATTCGGATGGCGAATGCAGAAAACCCGTTGATGCCCACCTGACTTTGGGATACAGCAGGTTGTTCGAGACACAGAGGGGGTCTCAACAA
This sequence comes from Podospora didyma, assembly GCA_033439775.1. Taxonomy (NCBI): domain Eukaryota; kingdom Fungi; phylum Ascomycota; class Sordariomycetes; order Sordariales; family Podosporaceae; genus Podospora; species Podospora didyma. Next base: position 1,071,182 of record JAULSW010000006.1, on the reverse strand, counting down.
GATAATCGAGTGACTTGTGCCTAGTAAGTTTGTTCTCTCCAAGCTAGGTACCTACTTCGGTAGTTCAAGACTGCAGTTGACATTGGCAACGGCACACACGCCTAACCGCCTAACATTGCTGGCATTAACCGTCAAGCTCCCCGCAAGCCCCAGAATTTCAGGGTCCTCCTGCAATGGGTATGCACGCCGCTGCAGCGCGCTGGGGGGACAGAGGTGGGGCGTCGGTAAATCCCGCTCAGGCAGTTGCCCCAAGCCACCAACACCTCAACCCGGGCGTCAGCAGGACATCCGCCATTTCTGGGGGCATTTGCACGGCCATCCGTTTCCTATCAGCCGCCCGACTGGTTTGTTGTTCCCGTAGTCACAAGCCTCGGATTCAATCGTCTGCCTCAAGAAAGCCCCGTGTCTTCCTGTCATCTTATCACACGAGTCCCCTCGAGTCACTCGTTTATTCTTATCTTTGGAACTACGACGCAGGCTTTACTAAAACTGTAGAGACTCCACCTCCACGATTAGTCCCAGGTTCATTCAAAGGGTCCTTATTCCACGCAGCGGCGGCTTCCGACGGCCGAGTCCATCTTACTGCCAACCTCCAACGACCAACCACAAACGACTTCCTGCCAACTCGCATTTACAAGACACACGACATGAGATAGCTGGCATTTCGACTCTGACCTTAAAGCAGCCTCGACCATGTCAAGCCCCGGGAGAGACTCTCCGGCCCCGGCGCCTCGAGGGGTGCCAATGGCGTCGTCGCCGTCGCCCGGCTCAGTTCACGGCCGCGCCCCGTCCTATTCCATGTCCATGCCTCGCGCTGACTCGCTCGCCCGCCTTGCCTCCCCGATACCATACCACGCGCTCGGCACACCTGCCAGTCTCAGGCAGTCAAATCGACATGGTGCTGGCGCGGAAACCGAGCCAGACAACTTAATACCGCTACCTGGTGCCGGGTCGTTTGTCGCCGGCCCGGGAGTATCGGCCCTGGCCGCCGCATTGTCTAACTCGATTGGCACATCACCGCCACGTTTCGGCACTCCTCCTATCCGACCGCTCTCTCCCGCCGCCTCCAGCGCTCTGCTCCCGACTTCGGCCACGCCCACAAACTATGGCTCATTCGATGCGAGGTCCCGCCATGTATCGCAGACCGGTCTGACTGGTCTCGGGGCATATGAGGACCCGGAGATCGTGAAGAGACACTTGGTTCAGCCAGGAGACGCGACGCCGGACGACTCGGGCTGGAGAAAACCAAGTGTCGGGTCAAGGAAGGGCAAGCAGCCGGCCGAGGGAGCTCAATCTCAATCTGACGATGAAGAGTTCTCAAGTTTGAAACTACTGGGCGGCGACATGACTCGTCCGATATACAAGTGGACTGAAGAGATAGACCAGCGAAGCAAGGTTCAACGGAGCAAGAGCTTCAGCGTCCCGAGACCGGAGCCCGAGAACGAAACACTCGATATTAATACTATCAAGGTGCCCGGAGGTTTCAGGCGCAACTTTTTACGGAGAGCTGCCGGTGATGGCTCGGCAGACTCGGACGAGGTGGAGCGAGGCGTGGGATCAAGCAGCGCAGCAAAGCAACCTAGACTCTTCACGAACAGCTTCCTCGAGTTTCTGTCTATATACGGCCATTTCGCCGGCGAGGAGCTCGAGGAGGATGACGAAGTCCTCAAGCCTGGCGAGTACTTCACGTCGGGTAGTGACGAGGGCGAATACTCGAGCGGCTACGAGGGGTCCGATGATGACCGGGAGCCAATGGAAGACAGCACGCTATTGACGCCATCTAAGCGTAAGAGGAGGAGGAAGGGGCGCGGAGGGAGTGGTCAAAACAGTCCAATGAGCGCAGCGCTTTTGCTCTTGAAGTCTTTCGTTGGCACCGGAGTCTTGTTCCTCCCCCGTGCGTACCTCAATGGAGGCATGCTCTTCAGCAACGTGGTTTTGCTTGGCGTGGCGGCCCTGAGCTACTACTGCTTCGTTCTTCTCGTCACCACTCGGCTGAAAGTTGAGGGTTCTTTTGGCGATATTGGAGGCATTCTCTATGGAAAATGGATGCGAGGCCTGATTCTCACGTCCATTGTGATCAGCCAGATAGGCTTTGTTGCAGCCTACATTGTCTTCACGGCAGAGAATTTGCAGGCCTTTATATTGGCTGTGACAGATTGCAAGACGCTGATTTCCATCACTTCGCTAATCATCTTGCAGATGGTGATCTTCTTGCCATTTTCTCTGCTTCGCGACATTGAGAAGCTGGGATTTACAGCTCTCATCGCCGACGCCTTCATTGTGATTGGACTCGCCTATCTGTTCCACTATGATATCATCACGCTGAGCTCCGAGGGCCTGGCAGATATCATTATGTTTAACAAGAAGGATTGGACTCTCTTTATCGGAACCGCCATTTTCACCTTCGAGGGCATCGGCCTTATCATTCCGATTCAGGAGTCTATGAAGCAACCACAGAAGTTCCCCAAGGTCATGTTCGTCGTCATGATCATCATCACCACCTTATTCATCGTCATGGGCGCTGTCTCCTATGCCGCATATGGCTCCAAGACGGAGACAGTTGTCCTGCTCAACCTGCCCCAAGACAATAAACTTGTCAATGGCGTTCAGTTTCTCTACTCACTGGCCATCCTTTTGTCCACGCCGCTGCAGATTTTCCCTGCCATTAGGATCACTGAGAACGCTCTCTTCACCAAGAGCGGCAAGTACAACCCATACATCAAATGGCAAAAGAACGGGTTCCGCTTCTTCGTCGTCGCCTTGTGCGCCTTGATTGCGTGGGGCGGTGCCGATAATCTGGACAAGTTCGTCGCGCTTGTCGGCAACTTTGCCTGCATCCCCCTGGTGTATATTTACCCGGTTAGTCTCACCCATCCCCGATGTCCCACAAATACATCCTTTGTCGAGTTACCTTTTAACATCAGTTGCACAGCCCATGCTTCATTACAGAGGCGTTGCAAAGAGCGCGCTTCGAAGGTGGTCGGATGTCTTCCTATGCATATTCGGCTTCATTGCCATGGCGTATACGACCAGCTTGACGGTAATGAGCTGGGCAAACGGATCTGGCGAGGGGCTGCCAAGCTATTGTGATAAGAGGGGTTTGTAAGCGGAGTCTGGGCAAAGCCACATGGAGCGTTTTCCTTTGCGTAATAGCGCCAGTATTAGCATGTACCTTTTTTGCATCAGTTGAAGTTAGCATCGGATCGGGACATTTAATTCGGAAGCGGTTTAGAGGCAGATAGAGAGACGAAACAGAAGCAGACTTAGATCGAGCAAGCGGAGTGAGTAGTTTCTGAGGCTCGGCGCCATACGGTAGATAGGTAGACTAGGTAGCTTATCGTATGATAAGGGTCTGAAATCTGGGCAGAATAAACTCTTATATAGCGAACAGCGTTTTACTGTGAATATCTTCGCTGAATGCGAATCTGTGATGGGATGGACTGTTTAAACTTTGGATGACAAAGGAATTGAATGAAGCGGCTGGTGCCAGTGGAGAAAGTGAGGTGCACGGGCCACCTGGCTTGCATCTTTGAAGACAGTAGACCTCTCTCCATCTCGACGACCTCGATCATCACTCTGTATCACCGTTTATCGAACACACAGACGATCGTTTTACCCTCTGTGATTTGCTTCAACTTCTTGGCCCACTGTTTATATATCTGTCTTTTGGATAGAGAACATTTACACAAACAGTTGCAACCATGAACGCACCAGATAGGTTCGTTGAAGCGTTTTCCTTCTTCGCCATCTTCTCTCTCTCCTTCATAGCTGGTTCTCCGCGATGGTCGTCGTCGACACCATGATATTGGAATGGCCCTTAAACAGGGAAGGCGAAGTCTGCGCCTGCTTGATTAAAACACATCTCTAGTTGGGAATTAATTCACCCGCCTTTTCTGGGGTGGTGTGCCGCTATGGCCTTGTTTCGTTCTTACTTTTTTTGGGGTGTTGCTGTTTGCCGGGGAACTGTTCAGGTACGAATGGGTTTGCGCCTCGAGGACAGGGTGGTAGCATATGCAATGTGGAGGAAGCTCTTTCCCTTCACTTCACCCCTCGCAGGTTTAATTTTTTGGAGGGGTTGAAGCCTTTTCCACCTCGCACCAAAACCCTTTGTCACCTTTCCCCTCCCTTCGCGAAAATCATATCCTCTCTTACCCCCAGCATCCCAAAAGACGAGTTAGAGAGAGGCGATTTTGTTATGGACAAATTACCTTCTCTTTTTTTGGGTTTTTACTTTGGCAGTCACGTTTGCTTTCGCTTTTGCTCCGCGGGACGAAGACGGCGACAGCGACGGCGACGGAAGACCGGCATCATGAATGCCAAGCACAACAACAGCCTGGATGGGTTCGGTGCTATGCTACTATTTGCGATTTGCGAGACCTCCAGGGTTTGCTAACGATTGCGCGGGTTTGCAGATTCGAACTATTCCTCCTTAGCGATGGGGAGAAAAAGATTACTGAGAAGGTGTTCACTGGTGAGTCGGTCGTTCGCAAAACCCACGAAACGAGACGCTGATTGTGACCATGCAGGCATGTCCAACACCTCCGACTTTATCCTAATGAAAGAGGATCACACGCTCGGGAATCTTCTGAGCGAGCGCCTCAAACAAGCACCCCACGTCATGATGGCTGGATACAAGAGTGAGTTGGGGGCTTGCCTGTGTCCGACAAATTGCCGCCAAATGCTAATCTGGTGTGCAGTCGGCCATCCTAATGTGCCGGAGGTCTTGCTACGGATTCAGACTGATGGAAGCATCACGCCCCGCGAGGCCCTTGTCACCGCCTGCAAGCAACTGGTGGCCGCGTATGGTCAACTCGGGCGCGAATTTCAGAAGGAACTGGCACTCCGCCAATATGCCGACCAGGGCGACCAAGCAAATGCCAACAACAATAACAACAACGGCATGGGCGGAGGCTACTGACCTTCTGCCCCTTCCTTTGCGGAAAAAGAACTCGCTACATTTTCAGCGACGCTATGGGTGGTAGAACTTGGTTGGGGCGTTGAGGGACTTGAAAGGGTATGCTTCTGTTTTGATTTAGTGCAATTCTGGTGAGGGATTCGCTTTCCGATGGCACGTGGCGTTTATTACGGCTGGTATTCATTTTACCGGTTCTGAGGTTGTAGGGGCCAGCATGTCTATACAAATAAACTAAAGGATCATAGAGCACACCAAAAACAGCGACTTTCTATGATTTCCAGTCTCACAGTGCTGTCCCCCCAAATATATAACATTGGTATCATCAATGTGCGCTGGCTGAAAAGCCAATTTGTGGAGGCTTGTCAAAGAACCCAACATGTCCTCCTCCCGTCTTTATGCATGGGCTCGTTCGGGGCTTAAAAATCGCCATGATTAAATGCCCAAGCGTGTCCTTGCCATCGTCCTATCTTGTCCCACTTGCCTGCCACTCACGGGGACGCTGAGGTGGTGGCCAAGGGTCCCTCGCCACCGGGTATCAACTACACAACCGGTCAGTCAATCAAACAGAATTCTGGCAGATACGTAACAACTCCCTACCATGCAGATATTGTTGCCATTCAGCAAAATCTTCTTCAGTTTGAGGTGTTCGCCTTGATAATCGCTGGAGCAAGCAACCACGAAACATGGTGAGCAACAACGGTCAGATCACGTAGGTTGGAGGTGGTGGTCCCTTACAACTCGGTCACATCCTCCAAAACCATGTCTGTTTGGGAGGGCAGAAGACGTCGTTAGCAAGAATGGGCAAAAGTGGGAAGGCAGGGTGAGAAGGCGAGGGTTTGTTACGTACTGACGTAGTCGTCGAACCCCACCAATGTGCCCGAGAATTCTGTGTCATTCCCCTAAAGTCAGCGAGGCAGCCCAAAGAATGATGATGTATTTGTGTCTGCGGTGTTGAGGGGTCGGGTTGAATGGTAATACAGAACGTACCTTTGTCGCCCTTCATGATGACCCAGATGCGTGATCCGACGCACTTGTCAATGAGCTCTGCACCGCCGCCAGGTTAGTTGGATTTCCCCGCACATAATCCCCGCAACGCGATGGACAGAATAAATTCAGAGAGTTTCATATACCTAGTGGGAGGAGTTGGGACGCCATTTGATTATGTATCTTGTTTTGTTCTTTACGGAGGAGGGTGGGCTCAGCAGTGTCCTCCAGGCCTCGAATGGATGGGCTGCGGTTGTGGTGGTCGGTGCTCTCTCCTGTGGAGAGCAGAGGTTCCCAAATCGGCGGGAAAACCCCGTGACATCGTGTAAACGGATATTTGGTTACTTGCATAATTGCATCTTCCCCTCAAGGATGGCGGGGCAACCTGAACTGAGCCCGCCTGAAGTCAACCCTGTAGGTGTAGGAAACCATCATCAATCCGCTGCGCGCCTTCGCACTCTCGAACAGACGCGTCTGCCTAAATACTATGCACTATGCACCATTAATACACCAACCATCATTTTCTCCTAGTTTAAAACAATTCCAGATTGGGCACCCATGCTGCTTATTATTACTCATCGGTGCCAGCACCGTTATGAGGGTTTGCGGCCATGGCGTGTTCAGCGTTGCCCCTTTGCCCGGGTCAATGAGATCGCCTACTGGCATTGACAAGCGAATGCTGTATCACCGTCGCCTCTTTTCATTTTCGTCCTCATCACTTTCACCATCGCCATCAATACCCCACTATAGGTTGTGAGTTTTCTCCTCCACCATCGGCTATTTCTTAGTTTATTAAGACGTGTATTAGTTATTCTACAAGAAAGGACAGAATGCAAGTTCCGGCCATGTCGCAGAAAGTCTGGCATGTGAGCCGCGGCGTTGTTTTTGCTGGTGGAGGCGACAGAAGAGTTGTCTACCCGCGACTAGCCCCAGCCCGGATTCACAGCTCGCCAGCAGCACTCTCGTCTCAAGATGAAGTCAGAAAGACTATCGAAGACCTTGCTACTGACAGCACTCCTGTAGCTGGCGATGTTACTGCCGCCCCGACTGAGGAGGCCAAGGAGGAAGGAGAAGAGACTGTCTCGAAACCCGTCGTGGTGGATCCTGCTACGCTCAAACCGCCATACACGCCACTAGAGTTCAAAATCCCCGAGAATGCATTCCGAGCTGCAAAGCTGGCTGCCGAAGGAACATCTGAGTCCTTTTGGTCGTACATCTTGTACCGGGGGCCGCCTTCACAAGAAAACGGACCAGGCTCCAAGGTTAAGGTCCATTACTGCACAAGCAAGCACACTACCGAGCGAGTTTTGCAGCAGTATTTCAAGGACGAAGAGGTCCTCGGCTTTGACCTAGAATGGGCAGCTGATGCAAGAAAAACACAAGGCCCCAGGAAGAACATCTCACTGATCCAACTCGCATCTCCAAGCCGCATTGCGCTCTTTCATGTTGCCTTATTTCCGAAGAACGACGAGCTGGTTGCGCCAACGCTAAAGAAGATTATGGAAGACCCAGATATCACAAAGACCGGCGTGTGGATTAAAGGCGATTGCACACGGCTGCGGAATTTCCTCGGCATCGATTCCCGCGGCATATTCGAGTTGAGTCATCTTTACAAGCTGGTAAAGTACTCGTCAAGCGGCGAGTTTGGCTTGTTGAATAAAAGGCTGGTCAGTCTGTCACAACAAGTCAAAGAGTGTCTTCAACTCCCCTTGTTCAAGGGGCAGGACGTACGAACCAGCGATTGGTCTCAGCCGCTGCGAATGGGGCAACTAATATGTAATATCTTCCCCCTCAGTGCAAACATGCATGTGGCACTAACAACAGTGCTGTAGACTCGGCGTCCGATGCATACGCTGCTGTACAACTTTATGCCACGTTGGACCACCAGCGCCAAAAGCTAGACCCTACGCCACCATTACCATACCACGCCGAGCTTAACCTACCTATCAGAGTCGCCGAAGGAGTTGTTCTCCAGACGGCAGACGAACCTTTGGAGCCGGAGGCAGAGGAAGAAGCCGCTGCAAAAGAGGACGGGCCCGAGCTATCTGCCGAGTATCTGAGCTCTGTTGGCGATAGCATTAGCCTCGAACCCGAAAACGACTCGAACGAGGAGGCCAACGGCGCTTTTAGCAAGAGTGCCAGTCCTGGAACCACACCAACATTTGAAAACAAAAGCCCTCCCACTCTCCGCGAGGAAACCAGCCCAGCCAGCCCCAAAGACTCCCGGATCGAAGCTGCCGAAAAATGGGTGGCCGAATACCGCGCAACTCAAACCCGCAAGCCTCGTGTCGGGCCATCCGCCCTCCGTGCATACCGCCTCTGGGACAAGAACTGCGACCTGGAGCCAGTGAAGATTGCCAGTCTGCTCCGTGACCCCCCGTTGCAGACACCAACGGTGGTTGGCTATATCTCCGATGCTGTCAGGGCTGAGGGTCTGCCTTTCGACAAGGAACGCATGCGGGCTGAGGTGCTCAGTCTGCTGTCGGATGACTTGCAAAGGCATTGGCGATTCAGGTACCTTGTGGAGGCCTGCTCCTCCGCCGAACCGAAAGCGAAAGAGAAAGCAACAGCCGCTGGCGAATGAGTAGAAAGGCCTAGCGTGTCGACGCCGAATCGTTTCCTTTTCATCGCTGTCTAGTTAGAATCAGATAGCAGCATCCGCCATACCTACCTACCCACCTACCTACCTACCAACCATTACTCTCACCCCTTCCCACACGTGTATGCGGGAGGGTTTCATGGTCGAGGGTAAAGTAGGCAGGTAGGTAGGTGAGTAGGTACTTGCCATCTCGTCAATAGATTTAAGACGGTTTGCTTGCTACGGCCACCCATCTCGTCAATAGATAAACGGATGGGGTTGGTCTTGGTGGTGGATCATACACGATATCTAGCATGACTCATCAAGGGTTTCGTACGTATGTATATATACAAGGGAGGACAAGGGGATTTTGTTCTCCCTGTTTTAAGTTTTTTTTCCTCTGGAAATATAGAAGCATGGACTGGACAGGGGACATAACAACGGAATACATCACATTTGGAAGGAACATAAAAGAGAAAAAGAAATCATTCAACACAGACTTCTTAGATGCAATCACATTTTGTCTATCCTGGGTATAAGCTCTCCTCAAGCGCCTTCGTCGTTTTCTTTTCTTTTCTTTTTCTATTTATTTTTCAGTGCGTTGGAACTCTATAGAGTCACATCCTTCCCCCTATTTATCTGGATCTTCTTGTCCTCGCCACCACTGAAGATGCCGAGCTTGTCCCACGCAACACCAAACACCTTGCAGCCCTCGCCAGCGGCCGTCTTCTTCTTGCCCTGCCGGCTCTCACGGTCAATGACGTAGACGGGCTCGCTGACGCTGCCCAGCCCCTCGTCCTTGGTCGCGGGCCGCACACTTCGCAGATCCCAGACGCGGCAGGTGCCGTCGTGCGCACCGGACACGAGCGAGTACTCGTTGTCGGGCGACGCAGCCAAGCTGACCACCTTGTTGGTGTGGCCGCGCAGGGTCATGACCGACGTTGTGGTGGCGCTGGCGCGCGGGTCCACCAGCGTGATGTGTCGCGCCGACGTGCCGGCAGCGAGGAGGGGAGCCGAACCGCGCGGTATCGCGCAGAGAGAGAGAAGCGGGTGCGAGGTCGTGAGCGTGCTGACTACGATGCTGGTTGTCAGGTCGATAGTACGCACCGTGTGGTCCTGCGACACCGAGTAGGCGACGGTGCGGTCGCGCGGGTCGAACACGCCGGCGGTGGCGGGCGCCGTGTGGATGTTCATCATGGAGAGCGGGCCGCGCTGCGCCGTGGTCACCGACGAGGACACCTTCCGCCGCTTGGATGTGTGCGCGCCAGGAAGCAGCGATGCGTCGGGCTCAGGCGCAGACGCCTTCGACGCGCTCCAGAAGCCAACAGCGCCGTCGGCAGACGCCGTGAGAATCCGCTTGGATGCTCCATCCACCTCGAGCGAGTCGATGGAACCGGCGTGGCCGTAGAGTTCCACGGTGGGTTTCAGCTCGCCAAAGACCTGATCGCCGCCGCTGTGCTCCGAATACTTCCACACGCGCACTGTGCGGTCCATCCCCGCCGACGCGAGCTGTGTGCTGGAAAGGAATTTAGCGGCCTTTATGCTGGCGGTGTGGCCGCCGTGGCTGCCAGAGGGTGAGGTTGCGATAACGTGCCCGGAGGCGTTCCATATCCTGAGCAGGCCGTCGTACGAGGCGGAGAGAATGCGGTCCTGGCAGCTCTGAAAGGCATCGCCCGACCACAGGCCGGCGGGCGAGCTCGCGGACAGCACATCGACGGCGCTGACCCAGTCGTCGTGCTCGAAGCTGGCCTCGTAAACCGGCGGTATCAAGCTGCGCACGTACTGCAGGGTGATGTTGGACTCGAGCGAGAGCCCGTTGCTCTTGAGGTAGTCCTCGAGGCTAGTGTGCAGGAAGCTGCCGTTGACGAGGAAGTCGAAGGGGATCGAGTCCGTGTCGAGCATCGACTCGGAGTTGAGGATCCTAGACAGGCCATAGCGCCGGATGTCTGCTGGCACGAGAAGCTGGCGCTTGCCCTCGGGGAGCTGGATGTCCACCTCGGTAGTGGTGAAAGTCACCTTGACTTGTGCGCCGTGCTCGGCGACGGGTGGCTGTTGCTCCATTGCGGGGCCAGGTTGTGTGAGCTTTTGTCGTTGATCGTGGAGATTGGCGATTGTTGGTGTTCCGTAAGGCCGTGGCGGATGTGAAAAGCGCTGGTATAATTATTCCTGCCCTTCAAACCTGGGCTGTTCGAGTGCCTAAAGTTTCAATCGACAGAGATTTGATCTCAACCTTTTTTTCTGCCTCCCCTGCAAGCCTACCCCACGTCCCGTTATCTTATCGCATTTGTAGCGGGGCAGGTTCCCAGTCCCTGGTGACAGGAGTTAAGGAAGTGGATGGGTTTAATGAGTTGCAGCGGCTGCTGTTGCGAAAGTCCACTTATGTCGCGTTGAGTTCTCTTGGACGCGTCACATCACTCCTTTCAGATCTGCGAACACCCGCGCTAAGTAACAACCTTTTATGTCTCGATAGTAACCCGACTACCAGTTGCGATGGTGACGCTCGACGAAATCGCAGATTTGGGTCTGCTGCAAAAGCCTTCGTAAGTGGCTACATAAATTTCTAATCCATGATCATCCGAACATTGCTGATCGGATTGATTCGCAGAAGCAAGGCGCCAGAACCGCTGGAGCGCAGTGATTCCAGCTACAAATCCCTTGGCTCCTTCGCTCTGGAAAAGGACCGACAGTACCAGCAGCAGTTTGCCGACATATACTTCCTGCGACTCACCAAGATCAAGCCTGCTCTCGAGCAGATCGCCAGCAAAGCATGGAAGGGCACAATCATTAGCGGCGAGACGGCCAAGCAGGTAGAACGAGTCTTAGATGTTCGCCAAGGCGAGCTGTGCTGGGTGACCGGCACCGTCTATATGGACATGCCCCTGAAGCCTAATATTTTGGAGGATGTGTCCAAGGATGTCAGTCGAAGCAGTAGGCCCCTTAGGTCCTCTGGAAAGCCCCCCTGCTAACATCTTCTCAAGCGCTGGATATCTGCCCCCCCGTCTGCGAAGAAATACTACTCGGAAGATGGAAGCGACGCTGTAATGCTGGAGGACGACTCTGGACGCATCCGGCTCATTGGAGACATCCTCAAAAACCACTTGTTGGTGACGGGATGCATCATCGCGGCTATCGGCACGGAGAATGCCAACGGCGAGTTCGATGTTATTGACCTCAGATTCGCCGATTTGGCACCACAGCCCAAGCGATGGGAGCTTACGAAGCAAATACCCGGAAGAAAAGACGAGGACGAGGACGTGGACATGGCAGACAGTCCCAGCCCTTCTTCGTCCGGACAAGGGAGCAAGAAAATAGCAATAGTCTCCGGGCTGGAATTCCCAGGGTCTGACACCTCCTACACGGTGGAGCTCAACCTTCTTCTGGAGTACCTGCTCGGCGAAGCCCTGGACCCAAGCGCGCAGAAGGAAGTAGCCCAAATTAGCCGGCTCATCATCGCGGGCAACTCGATCGGCGCCGAACAGAAACCCCTTGCTGCCGAAGACACCACGGAGAAACGAGCACATAAAAAGTACGGCTACGACAGCAGCACCTACGACCCCGTGCCATCCAACCTCTTCGACGACTTTCTATCAGAGTTGCTCCCCACTATGCCCGTCACACTCCTGCCCGGCGCATTGGATCCCGCAAACTCCAGCTACCCCCAACAGCCCATCCATGCTGCCATGTTCCCTAACTCAAGGTCCTATATCTCACTACCCGGCTCCGGGGAGCCAGGCTGGCTCGACACGGTGACAAACCCCTGGGAAGGCGAAGTCGAGGGGTGGCGCGTGCTCGGGACGGGCGGGCAGAACCTCGACGACATGTTCAAGTACATCGATAGCGATGACAGGCTGGGCATGATGGAGGCTATGTGCAGATATCGCTGCTCTGCGCCGACTGCGCCTGACACGTTATGTAAGTTTCAAGTCCTTCTCCATTACCGCATAAATCTATCTTCGCTCTATGCTAACCGCACCGCATCAGGGTCATATCCGTTCCAAGAAGACGAACCATACATCATGAAACAGTGTCCGCATTTGTACTTTGTCGGCTCCCAGCCCGAATTCGGCACAAGGGTCATCGAAGGCCCGGACAAGCAGATGGTGAGGTTGGTCTTGGTTCCCTCCTTCTCGGGCACTCGCGAGATTGTCCTGCTGGACATGGAAACTCTAGACGTTACAAAGGTTAAAATCGCTACTGTTTCTTCTTTGTGATAACCATACCTATTTATCGCAGGCAGCTAGTAGGAATGTGTCCGGATGAATAAAAATCATCAGCTCAAAGCATTTTTGTGTGCTCCCTCCAAAAAAAACTGTTTTCGTGTTGCTCAGGCAAGTAACGTCGCGAGTAACGTCAGCTACCTAACCATGAATGCAGGGTAAGTTCCTATCTAACACCTGGCCTCAAGTGGCCTGATGCCAATGTCTAGTAATGATAGGGGTTATCCTCCTCGTGCTAAAATAAATACCAGGGGGGGTAAGTCTTCTGCGAAAATTTTGCGGGAATAAGAGGGATAGGGGTTCATCTTAGGGGATATACGCCTTCCACTGTCCGCCAACGCGGTCAATGGACAGGATCAACGACTTCCGGCCGGCCCAAGAAGGGCCAGCACTATTATCGTCATCCTCGCTATTAGTTTCGTCCTGGTCAGACATACCATCATCATCGCTCTCCATATCGCCATTCTCGACCGAGGCATCGTCGCCCATCATCACTCGCTGTCTGCGCGTGCGCTTCTTCTTGTCGGTCGCGTCGTTGTAGCCGTCGAGCTTAGCATCATCTCGGGCACGGCGCTGAATCCGCCGGCGCTCGGCAACAGCGTGATCCTCCCAAAGCCCCTGCGTGATGGCAGATTCCGTCGCCGTGCACGCCTTCTCGATGCGATGCCGCAGCCCGCTAAGCGCCGTCTCCGCAGCTTCGCCCAGGGCCTTCCGATGCTCGCAGATCAGGTGGTCATTCGACCACAGCTCTCCAATGGGACCCTCGCGTCGCACTGTCTCCAAATGGCGTGATAAGAAGCGCAGATCCAGGGTCGTCTCGAGGTGGCGCCGACCACCCCCATCTTGCTTGGCACGCCCGCCACGGTCTTGGTGCTCCTCGTCGTCCGACTCATCGCTATCGTTTCCATCATCCGATGCGGAATCCGCGGCAGGTGCGGGTGGGATGTGCACATTGATGCGGATGAAGTTGGTATCGATCTGTTGGAGTGCCTTGAGCACCTTTGATCCCCTGCTGAAGAGGTTGACGACGCTCAGATACCGGCCACCATGCACCTCCACCTCGTTACCATTCTCATCCAACACGGTGCGCCGGTTGCCCTCGAAGACGGGCGAGACGGTGATCGCCAGCGTGTCAAGGAAGACCTTATTTTCGGTGCCATTCGCCAGTATGTCGAGCGCCAGCTGCATCAACCTCTCGTACTCGGCGCCCGTGCGGTTTGGCTCCAGCTCGATACCCATGTGGCGAAACAGGTGGCCGAACTTGTGGATGTTGATAGTGCGGTCATGTGTGATGGTCGATTCAACAACGCGAGCAATGCGCCTCGACCGACTGCCAATAGTGCAGCGACTGCGAGTGCCGTTGTTACCTACATCGACTCCATCCATGGAATTCGTGTTAGCCGCGCGGCCACTCATCCCGCGTATTGGCAAAGAGACCATCATCTTATTGCAGCACTCAGGATCGCGCAGCAGATAGAGGAAGCTGTTCTCCGAGTACAGAATGCGAGTGCCCTCGGCAGCGGTCAGACGGCACACGCGCAGGATTTTGGTGTCGATGGTATTGTCGGCATCGGCATCGGCGTCAACCATCTCGCCCGCTAGTCGCCGGCGGCGATCGCTACGACGTGTTGTACAGCGGACGAGCTCCGTCCACAAGCCCTTCACCTGGATTGGCTTCTTCGATACCAGGAGATGACGATAGATCTTGTCCCGGATCTCAGGCGCAATCATGCCAAAGATACTGTTCGGCTTAATAGTCTCGAGCACATCCGAGATTTCCTCCGCAACCGGTTCGAGCTGTGCATGGTGGCGCCGTGGCTTTTGCGGTTGCGGTTGCGGTTGCACCTGGACTTGCGATTGCTTAAGCTTCTTTGAGGGCGATGCCATATGGCCGTCTGCACGGCGTTTGGGGGCAACATACAATCCACGACGCCAATCAGAAGGGAGAGTTTCGACTATCTTTACCTCCTCGTCTCGGTGCCCGCCGTATGAATGCTTGCGTTTGTGAGGTCTTGCGCCGGTGAGAGGTAACCAAACCGGACCCTTCGATTGGCTCGAATAAAGTGAAGCCGGATGTCCCTTGTGATGTCTATGGCTTGCCCTCTCACGGCTGTCATTATGTCCTGGCTGCTCGTCGTCGTCGTCGAGATCCATGGCTGACAGGTCAATGATAACGGGTGGGCTGCCACGGTTTGAGCGAGGCTTGCTGACGTCTTCCATTGTGCCGTCTATCAGGTGTTGCTCTTGGTCGAAAAGCCACTTTGAAACTTGGTTGGGAGCTGGGACTTTTTGCAGTTGAATTTTTGTCGAAGCATTCTCAGAATCGAGAGCTGTCAAATCTCCGTATTGCCGTGTCGCTAAGTTGGAAGTACCTTGTAGATGGCTTGCCAACACTGCCATTCTGAGCAGGCGGCGAGCTAGGAGCTGGTATGAACTGTAGTTTTGCGTGTATCCCGTGCTAGGCCATATGGTCCAACTCGGTACAGCCTGGATTGCTCCTTGGAATAATCAATACGGAAAGCTGAGCCGAAAGCGAGACAGAGGTGGGTGGTAAACAACCGAACGCGCTAGATGACGGATGAATAGGCAGGAGAAGCTTTCCAGATGGCATACCAAGGTGGCGAGATATGTCTTGACGGTCTGATGGTTTGTAGGGGAGCGATGCTGGCTGAGGAGAAAAGAAGTGCCAGCGCACCGCCAGCTAGAAATGGGTTTGTTTGGGGTTTCCGGTGGGCAGGGCGATGGGCAGAAAGAGTGAATGTCGTGGAAAGAGGTGAATGTTTCCGAAGTTATTTAGAGAAAAGAGTAGAGGGAGGTGGAAGCGGAAGGAAGAAGTTGTTGGAGCTGTTACATCGGATGATTTTCTATTCCCGCCTCAACACTCTGCGTCGCAGAAGCCTTCACCAAATCTGGAAGCGTTTGACCTGTCCCAATTTCTTAGGGAGTTGCCTCTTCTTTCTCTGCTAGAGATCGAGGCAAATTGGCCTTGCGACTTGCATTTCTTTCGTCAAGCAAGACGACTGCCGACCTCGCTGGGAGCCTTTTGAAGAAAGAAAGAAAGAAAAAGGAGATAAGGTGGGTTTTAGATGAAAAAACTTGAAAGCCAGAGTTGGTTCAATAATATTTGCACTTGTGATTAGGGCCCGCATAAAGAGAGTTGGTTGTGTTGATTTGCAAAGGGTAGGCGCGATCGAGCAACCCGCTTCCAACAGTTAACTTACGTCTGATGCGATCATAGCAAGCGATTTGCAGCCAAAAACTCGCAGGGCAACGATACTTACAAGTAAATAATCACAAAACTTTGCTAAATTCTAATCACTCCGTCGATGTACTTCAACGATGGCCATCTCAGCACCTATGACCTCCTATTGACGTCCTTTCCACCCTTTCTTGACTAGCAAAAGGGGCATTAAGGTGCCAGTAAGTACCCGTAATTCTTTTTTCCGGAGGCCTACTAAACGAAGCAGGCATTGAGCTTTGATCGGATATCCAGTATCTTCATAGTTTGGCCGAATTAACAGAATCTCGACTTGAAACCCCAGCCATCAATCATACTTTTTTCCTTACCAGAACAGTCCAATAAACCTCAAAGTACATGTCCCCATGCACACTGCAGAGGTAGTACTTTTCTCTTCTCAATTCCTTCTTTCTTGCTCCTGCTCTTGCGCCCCCCGCCCCCCCTTTGATCTCAAGCGTGGGCGTTGATGCTTGTTGCTTAGACACTGTGCTGCATGCACAGAAACTAACACCGAAGAAAGGACCTGAAGGATTGGCAACAACATGCAGCTTGTCTCGCCCTTCCTTCCTTCCGTTTACGGCCCTTTCAGTATCACCCTAGTTGACTCATGACTCCTTCGTTTACTTCGGATGAAATGGAATCTGGCAGAAGCATCCTCCGGCATTCGGGCGGCCCACGCGGAATGGCGCCGCAGGCCCCGCGGTGTCGTTTACCATCGGCCCTTACACCGCTCTACTCCGCACCCGCAGCCCGCTCTCCGCCTTAGTAGCGGAGGAAATCCGACGCGCATGCGCGCCCTTGAATCCGCATGTTGCATACCGGGAGGATGTCCGGCGGGGCGACTTTCGCAATTTGTTGGTGATTTGCAACAACCACCCCAGAAAAAAAAGGCGTATGATCGGCGCCGGGAGAAGACGGAAGTAATTCGTATTTTTTTGGGGTATATATTTTACCCTTCCTACCTCGCGAGGTCATGGGTTGTCAAACTGTTTGGCTTTTTATGTAATAGTTCACATCACCGGACCTTCTTGCTCTCCTTCTTGTCCTCATCCTCGTCCGTCCAGTCCCAAATCTAGTTGCTATTACCTTATCTAACCGCTAGACACATGAATGGCTGTAGTGGAGACCTGAAAAGTTTGTTTTTCTGACATTCTAGAAAAAAACCAAAGAACTCATATGGCTATATTTATTCGCCGATTTTAAGCTTGTTCGCAAGTACGGTCGGTGGCTATCTGCGACCCGGAACTGATATCCAGCCCTCCACCCAACTTTCTTCTTACTTCTCACAAATGATTTATTCATCCTCTGAGAAGTTGTTTAACTTTTCCACCAAGGAGAAAAATAAAGAGAGAAAATACTTCATACCAAATAAGTCGTTACAAAACATCAACTCCAGAACGACAATGGGTTCCTTCACCCCCGACGTCCCCCAGCCGTGGATCGAGACGCCGCTCATCTACTCGGCCCCCCTGTCCCGCTCCGCCGGCTGTAATGTCTTCCTGAAGCTCGAAAACCTGCAGCCTTCGGGATCTTTCAAGTCACGGTATGTATGACCCTGCCCTATCTATAACTAACACTGGCTCATCAACCTCTCTTCGTCCAGTGGCATCGGCAACATGATGATACGAGCAGTGGAGGCTGCTCCCCGAGACAAAGAGGTCCACTTCTATTGCAGCTCAGAGGGTAACGCGGGGCTCGCATGCGCGACCACTGCCGCCGCGATAGGACGTAAGGCAACGATCGTGGTGCCTCGGACGGCGAAGCCGTTCGTGCTCGCGAAGCTGCGCGACCTCGACGCCGAGATAGTCCAGGTGGGCGGAAGCTGGAACGAAGCCGACGCGCACCTGCGCGAGGTGCTGCTCGTGAACCACGACCCCAGCGGCCTCGCCGTCTACGTGCCGCCCTTCAACCATGCGGATATCTGGGAAGGCGCCTCGACGCTCGTGGACGAGGTGGTGCGCCAGATGAAGGCGCAGCGCGGCGACGGAGTTCCGATTGACGGCATTGTGTGCAACGTTGGCGGTGGCGGGCTTCTGAACGGCGTGATGGAGGGCGTTGAGCGGCACAAGGCTCAACTCGGCCGCCGGACCGCGGATAGCGAGCAGCGCACTACCCCCAAGGTCCTAGCCATGGAGACGGAAGGCGCGGATTGTCTGAACAAGAGCGTCCAAGCCGGAGATATGGTGACGCTGCCAGCTATTACCTCGATCGCACTGTCTCTCGGAGCCAAGCGTGTGTCAGAGAAGTCGTGGGAGTGGGCCCAGCGGGCTGGCGAGGATCTCACCAGCGCAACAGTCCCCGACGCCGAGGCCGCCATGGCATGCGTGAAGTTCCTGGACGACTCGAGAATCCTCGTCGAGGTGGCCTGCGGTGCGACCCTCGCCACAGTCTACAACGGGGGCCTCCGAAAATACCTCGGAAAGGAGCTCAATGACGACCAATGGGCCCAGCGGAACGTGGTCATGGTCGTGTGCGGCGGCTCCAATACCAACCTGCAGACGGTATACGGGTACAGGGAGACGTACGGCAAAAGCGTATCTTTCTAGAAAGAAGAGCATAAAAATGACGGGATAAGCTTCTCTTTCTTTTCCAGGGTGGGATAGGGGGGACTGGATTTTGTTTTTGCTGGGTCTGGGCCATAATGGGACGATAGAGGATTGGGGGGAAGCAAGCATTCCACACCCTTTTTTTCGTCGGCTTTCTCTTTAATTTCTTTCGTAGACTAATTCTACGTACCCTTCAACATTGTTAGCAGACACCAGCTTCTCAAGGTCCCGATGCACTAGCTTCAGCTCCCCAAAGTAGTTGACATCGCCCTCTTGTTCGAAGCCCAGGCTGCGGAACAATGCTATGCTTTTCGCGTTGTCTTTGTGGATCTTGGCCATGAGCCTCTTCAGTCTCGTCGTCGTCGCCGGCGGCGCGCCATTCTTCTTCCCCTCCTCCCCCTCTTTGCTGCTGGAATACTCCCGAAGGACACCGTCAAGGTTCCGCGCGATGTAGTGCAGGAAAGCCAGCACAGCAGCCCTCCCCAGGCCCTGGCCACGGTGCTTCGAGTCGGCAATCATGATGTCGATTTCCCCGACGAGGTCGGAAGATGGCGTTTCCGTATCGTCGTCGTCGTCGTTATCATAAGGGTAGAGAAAAACATTGACATCGCCAACCATGTTATCTGGCGCATCGGCGGTCCCGGCAGACAAGGCCACACCGTCCTTGAGGGTTTTTTCCCGAAGCAGGGGCAATGGCTGGCAGATGATGAAAGTGAGTTTGTCGCGCGAGGCCCGCCACGACTCCTGGTTTTCATATTCCTCCTCCAGGGTCAGCCTCTCTGAAGCTGTTGCCTCCTGGATGGCCTTGTTCATACCATTAGGGTCAGACTTTTATGATCTTTATGTTTTGTAAATGAATATCTTTCTGCATGGAATAACGGGTAGGTCTCACTGGATCTTCCATCCAAGCATGGTATGTCAATACATGTCGACGGTCATACGGCACGAGAAGGGCCTTGGCGGTCGATATCGCTTTTTTGTCATCATGAGCGTTTTAGATTAGCCACTTGTCTTATACAACTCCGCAGTGAAACGTTATGAAATTTGGATAGGTACCTATAAGTTCGTTGAATTTCATTGTTTTACTAATGGATCCTCTTTGCGCTGCGAGTTAAATAATGCGCAGTTAGGGCGTGGTTGGGGAAAATAGAAAGCTGCGATTTTTCGACTCTGAAGCTGGAAGTCTTACTTATAAAGTGGGGACGTCGCCCAAAGTTTGTACCAAGAAGTGTTTGCACCACAGAAATAACCCAACGCCTATGATGTAGCTCCCACTTGAGAAGTTGAATAATTTATATACATATTCTAAATTTGGACAAACTAGGCCATTCTATATCGACTACAAAGGACGCTCGCCGTGCGAGTGGAAGTGTTCGTACATAATACTATTATACAAGTAAAGTCGTCGAACTAACTGCTTCATCAATTACCTGATCAATCCCGACCGCGAGGTTTTTGGAACAGGAGAGGATTCATCCAGGAGGGCATTGGGAAACAGTTGTTTCTTGATCCCAGGCGTGGCCCAAACACCTATAGGTTTCCCATAGTGAAAATCACAGTACGGCCTGGCATGCTCCAAAGTCCTATTTTCGGTGGCAACGCCGAGGAGATCGAGCAGCTCAGTGGCCTTTTCGGGCATGAACGGTTGCAAGAGAATACCTGCAATTCGCAAGCTTTCTGCTAGTAGGTAGATGATCATATCCACCGTCTGCTGACGTCCGAGGGGTTCCGCATCTTTGACCACCGCCCAAGGCTCAGTGGCTGTTATGAATTTGTCTGCCTGTTCCCGTTGTCAATTGTATGTTCTAGATTCGCGGGCTTAAAATCAGCCTACCTCTGCTAACTCATGTATTATAACTCGCAAGGCTTGGCTCGGGTTGAGGTTCTTCATGCATTCCGCCGGTATGGCTGAAAGACGAGATAGTGAATCATCATGTGCTGAAAACAAAAGTTGCATCTCCCTTCTTGGAGCTTCCTTAAAGCGATGTCGAGAAAGGGAAACTGATTTGACTGCGCTGCGCACATTCCATTGTCGAGCCATCGTGACACGCTGTGCCAGGTTCCCAATCCGACTTTTCAAGGCCGAGTTGTATCTTTGACTAATCCGCTCGTTATTATAGTCTGCATCTTCGGCAATGCCACCATCGTAAATCAGAAAAAAACGCATAGTGTCGACGCCCCACCGATCGATTGCGAAAAAGGGGTTGACTGTATTGCCGAGTGATTTAGACATCTTTGTCTTATCCATTGTCCAATGCGCGTGGCTGAGTACCCTTTTTGGCAAGGGAAGGTCCAGGGCCAATAGCAGGGCAGGCCAGTACACGCAATGAAATCGGATGATGTCTTTGCCAATGACATGGACATCGGCGGGCCAGCCACCCTCAGTCTCACGACCCGGTGTCCAGCCGGGGAATCCGGCGTTGGTGATGTAGTTGATGAGCGCGTCAACCCAAACATAAATGGTCTGGCTTTCGTCGTCAGGGACCGGTATGCCCCACGTAAGACGACTAACTGGCCGGGATATGGACAGGTCCTCCAGGTTGTTTTGGACCCAGTTCACTACCTGCCTCATCCGGGGTTCCGGGTGCACCCAATTTGGATTCTTTTTGTAAAACTCCAGTAGCTTGTCCTTCAGTGTCGTCATGCGAAAGTGGTAGTTTTTTTCTTCGATCCATTCGACTTTAGAGCCCGTTTCGATCGACACCATGTTGACGTCCCCCGTAAAAGCATCCATGCACTTCTCAACCGCCGACTCTGTATAAAAGCACTCGTCGCTCACGGAATACCAACCCTCGTGTTTGGACTCGTATATAAGGCCTCTCTCGTTCAGGAGCCACCAGAAGTGCTTCACAGCGTCAACGTGGTCCGCGTCGGTGGTTCGGATGAAGCGGTCGCAGTCAATATTCGCCTTGTGCGCCAGATTGAGGAACATGGCGGCGTTATCGTCACACAGCTGCTTCGGATTCACAGACTGCAGATGCGCGGCCTGCTGGACCTTTATTCCGTGCTCGTCGGTGCCCGTACATAGGATCGCACGCTGCCCACCGAGGACATGCCATCGCTTCAAGACGTCCGCCAACACCATCGAGTACAGGTGACCGACATGTGGTGCTGTGAGTATTGTAAGCACAGTGGGCGCAGGTGATGTATTCGGAGTGTATCATATACCAGCATTGACGTAGAAGATGGGTGTTGTGACATAGTAGGGCTTTGAGGAGGGCGACTCGGTCGTAGCGGTTGCGAAGCCGCGAGATGCAACGATTTGACGTACACAGGACCGACATGCCGAGCGCCTCGGCCATGCCCTCGAAGCTGGCAAATGCCATCTGAGAGCACCGCGTGCTGAAGAAACCTTGAGTGCCTCCATTACCACCTCCAGATTGCTGATGCGACGCTTCTGTTGATCACGGTCGAGCTTGTCGCGTCGTGCACAGAAGAAAGCTCGATGCTTTCGCCATGCAACAATTGAAGGTTGATAAATGTCACCTGGGTAAGGTGATTAGAGTCTATTTGAGTGGGTCCACTGAACCTCCTTATGCATCTAAGGGAGGCTTACCCTGTATAAAGAAATGCCAAGAAACCCGCTTGGGCTGGCTCCCTCTTGCCATTCCGAACTTTGTTTTCGTCCCTGAAGTTAGCTTTCACAGAGGGAACAGAACAGAGGACGGCATGTTTCAAATGAGAAAGGCTGTTCCATCGGTTCTTTTTTTGTTTTGTTTTTTTTGTTTTTCTTTCCATTTTACCTGCTTGCCTGTCCTCTCTCGGAAGGGTTTGTCTAAAACGACTATACCTACTCCTAAACCAGATAGTCCGTAGACTCAAAGCTCAATACCTGATGCCTATTGAAAACACATTAATTAATGAACGGTAGAGCTTGATTTTGTACGAAGGGTTTCATTGCTGCCTGAATCCTACTTTATACATCAAGCGGGGCGCTTTATTTCAGCTACAATGACACAGAGGAGAACAAATAGGGATGTGGCTTCAAAAAACCTTTAACCAGGTATGGGCGATAACAACATAGCTGTGGCAATCAAGACATGTTTAGGTCTCCTCATCCTTCAAGACGGATAGCTATCGTAAATCTAGTCGACCGTGCTTCAGGCAAAACATCGACACTAATTCCCACAGCCTCTTTTCGACGGACTACATCCTGCCTAGGGCGGCAGCTCCTGTGCCGCACATATTGGCCGGAATAATACTCATCGTTCAAGGTAGGTAGGTCAGCATCGGCCGCGGTCCGCATGCTGTCTCCAAGACCGAAAAGCTGCCTCCGCCCATTCCGGTCCATCCACTCAAAGCTGCCACTTGGACAGAGTGGACAGAAATCCTCTTTCTTGGGTTCCAAGTAGAAACAGTGGGTGCCGAAAATGCCTAGGTTAATGGGACCTAGGCTCTTGTTTAACGTACATGCCGCTCAGATACAAAACCGCCTGCTTCGCTCATGCAGGCGCCCACAAAAAGCGAGTATGGGCGGAAATGAGCAAGCTATGCTGTGATCAGGTATGACACTCTCGGCCAGGCTGGTCGTTAAGGGCCGATATCAAGGCAGCCAAGGTCAAGCCGCAGATGTAGCATTCATGGCGCAACTATCATCGGTGACTGCCGATGTCCGGAATGGAAAGCTTCACCACTTGGTTTATGTGCTTGGTAAGCTGATGATGTATACGTATTTCGCAGTAATTCTCTGATTCTGTGATACACATCAGTCCCTTGCGTGATGGTGGCTCTAATGCAACCCTCACTCGCAGAGCCTCACTGAGCTCCACAGCCACCATTCGCTTTTGAGATCACGAGTTTTAAGCGTAACCGTACAGGGAAATGACCCAACCTAGTTTACCAAAGAGCAGGAAATGTCAGGAGACAGTCATCGATGCTCATCCTCAACTTGTATGAAGAACAGCTAGACTTTGGTTTGTGAAAACCAAACCAGCCTCACCAGCTTCTGATTGATGTGAGTGTCCCTGCTGGTGTCGGAGGCAACCAGGCTCCGCCGCCTTGTGGCTGGGAGTTGCCGGGGAGTGGTGACCCTACCTCCCCTGTTCTGAGGGCGCTTATTGGCCGGCGTCGGCCGTGGCCCAGTGTATAAGCCAAGCCACGCCATAGGTGATTCCCACTGTGCAGGATGTAGGTGCCTGCAAGATGGGTCTACCACATGGATGCTACAGATACGCAGAACTCATTCATAGTTGTAGGCAGCTCGTAAATGAAACGGCAACAGCTGCACCTTCACCTGGTGTGGGGGGCAACCATCATTCTTCTCAACGAAGGGGTAGGCTTTACAGCGCCACTGGCGAACCGCGGGGTGCTCCAGGTTCCAGGTCCTTCAAACATCTGGTCCCACCCTCCATCTGACGATATCATACATCCCCTGTTGCTGCTGAGACGGTCCTACCGCCATAATACTGTTCCGCAGCCAACCACGATCACCTAACATACATTGGCGAGGCGTCTAAGCGGCAACCAGCGCCTCATTCCAACACCAGAAGACGAGTGGAAACAAATCAGCCCCATTGGCTCTGGACTTTATCTGAATGCGCAGACGTTCATCCTGTTATCAATCAAATCTCTACCTCACCCACGATAGTTTCTGTTTCTGTTTCCTTCATGACCTTCGCAGCAAGAATCGCAGCAAGCACGAGATCGGAGACCGGATCGTGCGTTTGTCAAGTCAGCTTATCACAATCTCAGGCTCGGATCCCACCAAGCTCCGAGTTGACAAGGCTATAGGGCTGGCGCCCACAAGTTTGACGTACCTACCTACCTACTTATAGCGTCTCGATCCCCGCAGCAACACATCCCCCAAGCTGCCCTGTTAGGGAGCAAGGATGCGCTGAGTTCGCCCTGACACATTGCGATTTGAACAGAAGCACCTTTAAGACGCCCCAACATGGTCGAAACCGACGACATTCAAAGGCTCCTGCAGACAGGATCCTGGAAGACCTCGCGGTCTAGAAGCCCGAGCTTGTGAGTTCAATTGTGCCCGAGCTGCAACTGATTGTAAGTTGGTCGCAAGGCACTCTGCTAACTGGTTGGAAATCCAGCCATAACTCACCGGAGCGGGCGTATCAACCTTCTAAACCCAACGTCAAAGTTAAACGGCCCCCTCGGCCCATCGTCGAAGATGAAGTCGTGTCGCTGGCCAAGGAATACGGGGCTTCTGTCGTGTCGGAAGAGTCCAGCGAGGACCCCAAGCACCCCGGCGATGTCGACCAGTATCCCATCCTGTTGCCAGTACATGAATACAACCCAGAACGTCGGTTTGTGATTCTCAGCGACGGCGAGAAGAGCGCAGGCACTACACAGCCACCGACGACAGAATATGAGGCCAACACATGCAGAAAATACGTCATCGTCTCGCCCGAGGAGAACGCCAAAGATGGAGAGAAAAGGCCCACCTTGTCAAAACCAAAAAGCCATTCAGATCTCCCGCGTCTACGCACGGATTTCGAGCAACCTGAAGCCCCAATTCGCCGTTCGAACAGCCGACGGAACCCTAGAGACAAGGCGCTTGTTGACCAGGAACCCCGGGACCACACTAGCCGCCGCGAGAACGCAAGACCTCCAGAAGATGCATTTCTCTCGCCTGTATACAAGCAAACAACCGGGGGCCGGGACCGGCCATATCGGGAATTCGATACAGCTCCACCTCGATCACCCGCTCGAAGCCCGTCGACAAGAGGTGAGGCACAGATAGCAACTTCCGAAGACAGACGACCCAGGCAGCCCCCACCGAGCCAGCCAACAAAGCCGGGGCCCCACCGGCGCGTGTCGTCAGCTACTGGGGCCCCAAAACGCCATGCCCGAACACCCGAGAGACCAAACCATTCAGTGGATGCGTTTCCACCGCCTTTTGTGGACTCAAGCGAGCCTGCTGTCAGGTCTCTTAACGATGGACGTGGGGAGAAGAGCAGGTCCGAGAGGCCAAGATCTTCAATCGATCCTTTTCCGGCAGGTTATTCTTTCAATGATCCTGAAGACATCATGAATTTCATGATGCCTGGAAATGTCGCTCCTCGGGGGGAGAGGAGAAATATTTCTCCGCCACTCGGGCACCAAAAGAGCAACTCTCCTCCGTATCCTGTGTCTGCTGCCTCAAGTAAGATGCCCAGCCGATCCGCTAGCTATAGGGGCCGGCGACCCTCTTCTTCCTCTCGAGAGCGGGATGGATATTCGAGTGACGATGGGCAGAGGAAGCAGCGCTCCGATCGTCCGGACCGTGCTCGTACGCGCCAACGGAATACGTTGGAACCTGATAGCTCTTCATACTTGATGCCTGACCCGGGCCAGCCGTCGAACCCTGGAAGATCCAAAGCCAACCCGTCGTCGCCACTCCCTTCCCCTCGGCTTTCTCAAAGCGGACCGTTCCTGGATGTTTCTGCTCAGTCAATTCCAAAGAGTCCGAAGACCTCAAAGAGCTCGACGTTTCCTACAGAAAAGAACAGAAGATATGATGATCGCTCTGTGTCACCGGCCGCTCACGATAGCAGGTCTCCTCCGCGACCGGCAAATACTAACTCGGGTCGCAACGGAACAGCCTCACTACCAGTTCCAATTCCTCTCCCTGTCGATAGGGGCAGTTCGGTCGAATTGAGAGCTGCAACCCCACCATATCCGACTCATGGATCTTTGGATACAAACTCTACGTCACTACAGTGGCAACCGAGCCCATTTCACCCTGATGAGTACAAGGCTTCATTGGACAGGCCCATAGAATCATTCCGACGATACTCTGAGGATGTACGGCAAGGCTTAGTTGCTAAGCTCCCTGATTGTCACTGGACAACACCGAGCAAGGTTGGCAACGCAGTGTTTTCTACATTGCCACGGGCCCCGAACTTTCTTATCTGCCCGGGTTGCTACAGTGGTATATTCGCCGAATCTCGGTTCAGTCGATCATTTGTCCCAGCTCCCATGCGATCCACTGAGCAACTTGTCTTCTGTGACTTTGGTTCCTCTTTTTGGTACCGCATTGCATATCTCATGACAATCAAATACCAGTACTCGGACCTACTTCTTCTCGAACATATTGCTTCGGTTGCAAAACGACATCAGCCTTGTGCCGGGCCCCAATATGCAACTCGCACTTGGTACAGCATGCAGGGCCCGAACATGCGGCAGCCTATCGCAAGCTTCAGCGTGTGTCCCAGTTGCGTCAAGATGGTCGAAACACTGTTTCCCAATCTGTCTGGGGTGTTCGTGCCACTGAATGCTCAAGCCGATTGGGACGTGTGTGAGCTTCACTTCACGCCAGACCGCAAGCGCTTCATCCAGTACTTCGATTTGTTGGAGAACACCTCTGATGAAGCGCACAATCGCAAAAGCGTTCCAGACGTTACAAGACTTGCGGACAGCATCCGTGACATCACGCTTGTTGACGAGTGCCGGCGCAACGCCCCCCTCAGGGACTGTAAGTGGTACGTCATGGAGAGCATACCTGACTTTACAGTGTGTGAGGAATGCTTCGATGCCGTTATCTGGCCGCTGCTTGAGAGCCGTAACTGTGGCGATATCCCCCGAAACTTTTACAAGGGCAAGCAGCTCAAAACCGTTGCCGCATGCCAACTATATAGCGACCGCATGCGGGGTATATTCAAGGACGCGTGCTATCGGAATGACATCGGGTATCTGAAGGCCGCAGTGAAGGACAAGTTCAGACTTGACATTCAGATCAGAAACAACTTAACGGAGCTGGCGCGCGACGATCCAAATGACCCATGGGTCCGGGGGGAGATGGCGCGCCTTGTTAAACAGCTGAAAGAGAACGAGTGAGGTTGCTCTTGGGACATGGCAGGGAGTATTCGGGCTGCTGAATAAAGCAATTATCCTCATATTGGGTTTGCGATTCTCGAATGATACCATCTTGTCAAAGCGACGATTAGCTCTGGCTTGTTTGTGTATTCGCAATTCATGTAGCCAGGTTTTTGGAACCGTACAAAAAAAGCATATGCATGACAACATACAGGGGGCCGGCGTATGATTTGTCTCAAAGTACAGGAACAGCAACATACGGCACTTGATATTAAATCCCAGTTAGACCTGGGTAATACAAGCTTCTCCAACAAAGTCCTACCCCAGATTTCGACTCGGCTGTATAGGAATGGCACCGTTCCCCTTTATATCAGCCGGATCTGCCAAGGAGAGAGGAGACCGGGCCAAACAGAGCGCGATGGATTATTACGGGCAATCAATTTCCCCAAGAGTCAATATAACAAAAAATCTCCGGTTTTCCGACCTGTACGGAGGCCAGAAGAGGAGCCTGGTAGCGTTATGGTCAAGGTATGAACGGACATGAATGTCGAGACGGCGACATACATAGATAGCAACATAGGAAGGCAAAGCATCCTGAGGTGTGCTTCTGCTCTTCAGCTTGGCAACCCCTCAAAGCGATCCCATAATAATACACCGTCCGAAAAATGCGTTTCTTTGCTCTGCTTCTAGGGCTCGCCGTGTCGGCGACTGCTAAAGTTGTTAAATCTGGTTCGACTTGCACAGTGACGCCTCTGGAGTCCGAAGCCCATGCCGTCCGGAGCATCGGCCTTATCCCACCTGCCCAGCGCGATGCTGATCCAGACAACAACATCTGGGCGCACCTGGAAGACGACAGTGTCCCTAAGCCAGGGGCTCCCGGCGCCTTGGGCCACTACCCGCGACCGATGCCGTCGGCCGGGAGCACGCCGCCACCGGCGCAGGTCAGCTTGCCACGCAGATCTCCCCTGGAGAAGGATTCAGTGGTGATCTCTCGCGCCGCTGTGGATGATACACCACAAATCCTCGATGCGTTCAAACAGTGCGGGAAAGACGGGACTATCATCTTCCAGGAGGGCACGTACAACATTCGTCAGGTTATGAATACGACGGACCTCCGCAACTGCAGCGTCGAGATCCATGGAACCTTCATCTGGAGCGCGGACAACATTCAGTACTGGCTCTCGCGCAGCTACTCCGTGACGTACGCGGGGCGCTCGACGGCCTGGCTTTTTGGTGGCCGTGACATCAGCCTCCGCGGGTTCGGGAAAGCGCTCTTCAACGGCAACGGCCAGGTCTGGATCGACCAGAACCGCAACGCTGGCAACCAGAACGGCCGACCTATCTCGCTGACCGTCTGGCGGGCGACGAACGTGTTCATCGATGGCATCCGCTGGAAGCAGGCGCAGTTCTGGCACACGTTTGTGGCGTACTCCCAGAACGTGACCATGACGAACCTTGAGATGAACACCACGTCCAACTCGCAGTGGAAGGCGGTCAATACCGACGGCACGGATACGTGGAACTCAAAGGACATCGTCATCAAAAATTGGACTGTTACCTGTCATGATGTAAGCGTCTTGTCTTCTTCGTCTTCTTCGTCTTCGCCCCTTTTGTCGTTTGAACCCCTGAATCTGCCAAAGACAACATTATCTAATTGTGCCCAGGACTGCATCTCGATCAAAGGCAATAGCACCAACGTGCACGTGAGCAACATCACCTGTTACGAATCCGGCGCCATGTGTATTGGATCCATGGGGTCCAACTCGGCGCAACCCGACTACGTCGAGAACGTGGTGTTCGAGAACGTGAGCCTCTATCATTCTAGCAACGCCGCCTGGATCAAGACCTATCCCGGCAGAGGCTACGTTCGCAACGTCACCTTTCGCAACATCCACTTTGAGAACGTCAACCAGCCCATCTACGTGACGTCCTGTATCTGTATGTAATCTCTCGGCTCTCTTTTCTTGATTGGTAGAACCCACCCACAAGAATTACTCTACCATCGCTAACATTTTTCTTTTTCTTACTGAAAATAAGACTCGTACCAAAACTGCGATAGCTCACGCCTGGCTATTTCCAATATTCGCTGGGAAAACATCACAGGGACGAGCCGGTACAATGTGGCGGCCGGGATACACTGCAGCGCGGCCGCGCCGTGTACAGATCTGCACTTCTCGGGGATTGATATCAAGCCCATGAATGGTGGAAAGGCTAAGATACTGTGCTCGAATATCAAGAACCAGGCCGAGTCCGGGCTGGACTGCACTGGTCCTTGTCCCGGATCGCAGCCTCAGCAGTTGTCCGGGAATATATAGGCTGTGTGGGGTTCTGGTTGTGTTGGTGAATTTGTTTGAGGGAGATATGAGATTCTGGTGTTATGTGCGTCGTTATCTTCCTATGCCCATGTTTGTAAGAAGGTGAAGGTTGCGTCAGACATTGCTGTGAATGTAAGTAAACGATGACCTCCCTGTTTTAGATGATCCCTTTTCAAGATGTGTAAAGTGTGTCCTCATGGAGGTAACGTCAAGACCTCCCAAGTGTAAGGAGTGCTCACAAACACAGTCACTCTACGTCAAACATACATCCGGAGAGTAGGTAAGTAGAATTCGGAAGTGCATGCCGCATAGAATCGCAATACTGTACTTCGAGCTTTTGGATCACTCGCTTATATAATACGGTGTATGATATTCTCCACGATCGTTAGAATGTTGCGTTAGCAAGCTATGTTCGAGAAAGTGTTCAGCGGCAGAAACGAGAAGTATTATGAGACTTGGCTTCATTTCGTCTCCACAATTCAAGAATGAATTCCATATTCGGTCGTTGACCGGGTACAGCGTAGACAGATGAACGTTTCGGTTATCAGCTTGGACTTGGCTCAGTAAACAGATGCCATGCAGGTATGCTTGATAAAACCCCACTCTGTCACTATTTTTGCGGGGCTGTTTGCCAGCTGTGCACAAAATGCTCAGCTGCCGAGGACGTATGGACTAGGCCGTAAAGAGGCTAGCGCCAATTAGGGCCCGCCGGCCGCCTCGTCCCCACGAACGCACTCAACTGGAAATATTCGCAAATTTCGACTGGTACTTTTTTCGATTCCGAATTCATCAACCGCCCGTCGCCAAAATCCCCCCAGGTAAGCACCCAAGATGTAAGAACACACCCGCCCTCAATCCGACGACCTGACATTCTCGCGACACACCCTGCTCAATTTCGTCTCGGAGGAAACCGAAGAAAGGGAAGAAAACCTGGTTACTAACTCTCGACTTCAACCACAGATCGACCTTGGACGACACAATGGCCTCGAGACCTACCGTCACCATTCTCGGCGCCGATGGCAAGGCCACCGGTGCCACCGAGGTCCTCCCCAAAGTCTTCGGCGCCCCCATCCGCCCCGATATCGTGAAGCACGTCCACACCGGTATGGCCAAGAACAAGCGCCAGCCGTACTCCGTTAGCGAGAAGGCCGGTCACCAGACTTCCGCTGAGTCTTGGGGAACTGGTGAGTCGAAGCTCGAGTGTTTGGCACTTGTCTCTGGATTGGGCTCAAGATTGGGGAAAATTTCGATCGGTTGTTGAAAGGAATTGCGCTCCTTGGGCTCAATTCACATCTCCCGCCGAGAGGGAGACAATCCGCCAAGATTGTGAGAGCTTTGCTGACCCAGATGAATCCAGGTCGCGCTGTGGCCCGTATTCCTCGTGTCTCCGGTGGTGGTACCCACCGTGCTGGCCAGGCTGCCTTCGGTAACATGTGCAGATCCGGCCGCATGTTCGCGCCCACCAAGATCTGGAGAAAGTGGCACGTCAAGATCAACCAGGGACAGAAGTATGTGGCATTCAGTTTGGGAATCTAGGGAATGTCGTTCTAACCAATCCTCTACAGGCGTTTCGCCACTGCCTCCGCTCTGGCTGCTTCCTCTGTCGCTCCCCTCCTGATGGCTCGGGGTCACCAGGTTTCCACCGTTCCCGAGGTTCCCCTCGTTATCGACTCTGCCGCTTTCGAGTCTGCTGCCCTCGCCAAGACGTCCGCTGCTCTGTCTCTTCTCGAGGCTGTTGGCGCCGGTGCCGATGTTGCGAAGGTGAAGGATTCCAAGAAGCTCCGCGCCGGAAAGGGCAAGCTCAGAGGCCGCCGCCACCGCCAGCGCCGTGGACCCCTGGTTGTTTACAACCCTGAGGTCGATGGCTCTGAGCTCGTTAAGGGCTTCCGCAACATCCCCGGTGTCGAGACCTGCCCTGTGGACGCGCTCAACCTCCTCCAGCTCGCCCCCGGCGGTCACCTCGGCCGTTTCGTCATCTGGACTTCGTCCGCCATCAAGGAGCTCGACTCCGTCTACGAGAGCAAGAAGGGCTTCTCTATCCCCGCCAACGTTGTGTCACAGTCCGACCTTACCCGTCTCATTAACAGCTCCGAAATCCAGAGCGTTCTTAACGGGCCTAAGGGCGAGGCCAAGACCAAGCGCGGCAATGTCCAGAAGAAGAACCCCCTCCGCAACAAGCAGATCATGCTCCGCCAGAACCCCTATGCGTCCACGTACGCAAAGGAGAACCTTGGATCTGTCAAGGAGGACAAGACCGGCAAGGGCGTTCCCGCTGCCTTCAAGGTCCTCCTGAACGAAGTTTAGGGTGTCTACGAAAAGGAAAGGGATGGTTAGTGGTTGCTTCATTGGCGTAATGGAATAGGAATGTGTCTATACACATCTGAAATGCATTCTGATACCGACCACGCATATGGCTTTTTTATTACTGCGTGACATGTTGATTGCGGTTCAGGAGGTGGTCTTGGACGAGCCCGTGCATTCCTGCTTGCCGAGGCAAGTGGACTCTCAGGTACCAGAAATCTCCCTGAAGAGAATTACCAGGAAGATAGGGATTTTCTGGATTAGAACATCACCAAAGCACGTCAAAACGACGGCAAGATGAATGTCCAAAAACTTTATTACCAAATCTTAAATGGCGTTGTGCCTTGCCAGTGCTGAGTTGCTTCGAACCCATCCATATCAAACCAACGTTTCGACCGAGCCCCCGGGCTGTGCATACGGACCGATGAAGAAAAGTAAAAGGCGATTAAAAAGGGAAGAAAAAGAAACATGTTCATGAAGTCGAAAAGTCTGGCCAATACTTTATATACCATCCATAAAAAGCATTGCATTCGTAAAAATAAGCATTGCATGTCTTCCATCGGCAGTATATCCATATCAGGAATCCCTTCCTTCCACAAGTAATCCATTGTGTTTGTCATCCTCACCGCAGATGTCCTTTAGGTTACCTTAACAACCCAGGAACGAGCCCATCTTGGCAATCTCGCCACTCAGTTCATTGATATCCACCAGCCCGCCCGTCTCGGCGGACGCAACGTGCGGGACGTCCTTGAGGATTTTCTCAATCTCCCGGGCGTCCGTGATGCGCCAAAAGTCGTGCACGCCGGCCACAAAGCGCCGCGCGCTCTCATCGATATTCTCCTCCGTCTCTGCTGCAAAGCATAGCCGGTAGAACGCCCACCCGCTCTCGGCGCGGATGTCGTCGGTCGCGCTGAAGAGGGCGCCGATGCTGACCAAAACGAGATACGGCTTAGTTGTCAGGAAGATCATCAGGGCGGTGGCAAGGGTTGAGCCGTCGAGGAGGTGGTGGTGGGGAGAGTCAGAGTTGATAACGGGGAATTGCCAGAGCGGGTGCTGTTCGAAGTGCAGGCGCAGCCAGATAAACATGCCGGCGCGCGGCCAGAGGTAGCTGAAGAGAGGGGTTTTGGTGACGACGTCCCAGTTGTCCTCCGGAGATGGGGACGGCAAAGAAGAGAAGTCGACGAGGAAGGAGCCGGCGTCGAGGATCCGGCACATGCGATTCATTCGTCGCTCGTACATGCCGCGAAGCCCCTCCAGCCACCGCACCCACCCGTCCATCTTCCAGCCGCTGAAGGTTGATTTCTTGTAGGCGGGAAGAAGGCTGAATGCCTCTTTAGCTTCGTGCTGCGAGCCGATGACGAGCTCGGCGACCATGCCTTGCACGAACCCAGAGGGCTGCACTGTTGTGGATTCGCTTATTCTATTTGGTGGCACTTGGTTGAATACGTGAACTGAAAAGAGTCGAGACAGAAAATATTGGCTTACCTGGTGAGTCTCTCGATGAACTCGGGCTGCGCCGTAATCCACCCAAGCCGGCAGCCAGGGGCGACCGTCTTTGAGAATGTATCCAGCCGGACCACCCGCCCATCAGTATCAAAGCTGATGAAAGAGGGCGTCAGGGAATCCAGGAACGGATACCCGGAAGAAGAAGACGAGCTAACATGATTAGTACTTGGACTGCTTGTCGCTGGCGGCTGTAGCCCCCTGGACGCCGCTTCCTCGGTGGCGGACGATGGGAACTGGAGATACCAGTACGGCTCATCCTCGACGATGATCACATCATACTTGCTGCAGACGGCATATATCTCTTTCTTGCGTTCCACAGGCAGGATGACGCCTGTTGGGTTCAGGCCGAGTCTGCACGGCATGCCGAGAAAACAAGTCAGCAAGAAGTGACATACGCCATAGGCGGCTTACACCTGGCCCACCCATTGGGTACCACAAGAAGTGTCTCAGGTAGGGTCACACATACGTAACGGTGTACATAAGTCTAGGCCGTTTGCCATTCGCGGGGTCCCAATTAGCCAAGACGTCCTCGAGCCCTCTGTCGCCGGTGACAACCATGCCGGAGCCATCCGCCTTCACGGGGACGATTTGCATGCCCACAGCCGACGCTTGGCTGAGGGCATTGCTGTAGGCAAACGTCTCGCACAGCAGGCCCTCGCGCTCGGCCGGGTCATCGACGCCGGACTTCCACGGATCGACAAAGAGCTCCAGCGTCTTGGCGAAGCCATCGGTGGCGCCGCACGACATGACCACCTCGGGCCCGTCGCGGTACGGGACGTCCGGGTGCAGTTGCTCGCGCGTGAACTGCCGCGTCCACGACAGGAGCGGCGGGTAGCCCGCCGCCAGGCCATATTGCAACGACGAAGCAACGTCGATTTTCTTCACCGGGTCCTTCTCGTGCGAGACCTTGGGGATGGAGAGATGCGCGGGGGCCTGTGGGTCAGACAACGAGGGTGGTGGCGCCGCAGATGCGCCGGGATAGTTGGGCGACGGCGTCCATCGGTCGGGCTTGGCCGTCTGTGCTTCCAGAGTATCGAATGGGAAGAAGGCGAGGTTTGGGAGGCCTTGGGAACGAGGAATACGTCAGTCACGATGATTCACTCCTTCCTATTATTATGCTTTCCAGGGGTGGTTTTGGTGGTGGTGCCAGGGAGGGGCTGATAGACGACTGATAAGGAAACACAAACCGCCTGCGATGTTCAATATGCCGGGGATGTTGAAATTCGAGTACGCCTGCTTTATCTTGCTAGGGAGACGGTGCCTGGTAGTCACAGAGAGGTGGTGAGTGAGATTCAAAGGGGGTTGTTTCTCGCCAGCGGCCGGGTCGTCGACAACACTCCGATAAGGTGATGACAAGTCCATTGCTGCTTCAAGCTGCTGGCTGTAGGTCTGTGGAACTCTAGACTTTTGGGCTGGGACCTTGTATCCGGTTGAGCAGATACGAAAACAAAAGCCAGACTGAGTCCGTCTTTGCTCAATTGTCTACGAATGCCAGTCGGCGAGCGGGATGAAACCTGGACTTGCCGTGCAATGCTCGCTTACAAATTCCGGTCCGAAGCAACGATAGCGATGTGTGCCTAGGGTTTATCGCAATCGGCACGTTGTAAGGGATCATGCCCCGGCGAGCCAGTCGGCAGCTAGCCCGCCGCTTCCCGCCTCTGACAGCAGGGGTTTGTGCCACCCTCGCGCTCTCTAGTCCCCGTCACAGAACACTACTCCGGCCTGGCATCATAGCCGCAGCCGAAGAGGAAGGTGTAACAAGCCGGGAAGAAACTCCGCAATTTTAGACCGGAAGACAGTTATGAGGATTTATTCCTCTGATACCTATCTTGTAAACTTTCATTGGCTTTGATTTTTGCAATGCTTTGATGTAATTATTTGAAAAGTGTCGCAACGACTTTAAAGACCAAAGCCAAGACACCGCCCGCCGCATTGCCCAAGTGCAACCTCCCTCACCACGTACCAGTCTAAGTACTGACATTAGCGCTCATAGAGAACAATATTTTGTCTGCAAAATGAAGATAAAAATATAAAAGAATGAGGTCGTACCCGGAATCGAACCGGGGTTCCCGGAATCAGAATCCGATGTGATGACCGCTACACTATACAACCGTTGATATCATTGTTGTCTAAAAGTTCGTGACAACCACATATCAGAGGATCTCCGGCGCAGGATTTTCCCATTCGTCAGGTCGATACTGAAACCCAAGCTCCTCAAGAGACTTGGCAGATCGACCTTCTATTTCAAACTTCAACTTGGCTTCAAAGTAGATTTTTCTCTCCCAAATCTGCTCATCATCCCAGTGAGGCGGCTCCTTCCCCGCCGTTTTCGACTGCGAGATCCAGTCGTGGACAGCATTGATGAATTCTGCATCGCCCCCCTTTGGCCAGACGTGATAGGACAGCCCTCTCTTTCCAGCCTCCTCCCTTTCCCACCTCTTCATCTCTTCTAGCGGTGGAAGCGGGAGCAGGTTTGCCCATGTTCTTGAAAAAATGGCCGCCTGGCTCTCGGAGAGCGGAAACGGCACCACCTTGATCGGTAGACCTGGGAACACCAAAGTAGGGTGATCCATCTGGAAAAGATCTTTATACAATCCGTTCACTTGCCGTCCGTTGCTTATCAGAGGGGGGTTGAATGATGCGAGGAACGGAAAGGAGAAGAGATAGCCGGTGGCGAATATCACGGCGTCGACGTCTTTCTCGACTCTCCCATCTTGGAATCTGATGCCACGCTCGCTCACCAAGAATTCTTCGATGAGGGAAACCTCTTCCGCCCCAACATGAGCCAGATTAGCTGGGGGAGTGGGCGTTCGAACTGAGAGAAGTAATAGCTGCTGGCAGACACGACTGATCTGAGCGGCAATGTCAAGACCTGAGGCGGCATTGCCAACGACAACCACCTTCTTGTCCGCAAATGACTCGGAATTTCGGTACAGTTTGGAGTGTGATATAATGCCGGGATATGTCTTATGAAATTGCGCAGCGTTTTTGATCTCCGGGATGTAAATTATGGAATAATGACCTGAAGCTACAACGACGGCATCATAAGTAGCGGATGTTATCTCGCCAGTCATCAGGGAGCGCACGTCGACGTCCCATTGATCCTTTCCGGTTTCCCCTTGGCGTAAGCGCACATCTAGCACCTGGGTAGAAAACTTGATGAGGTGCCGTATGTCTCTGGCATATGCCACTAGATAATCCTGAACCGCTTCCCGGGTTGGAAATATGAGCGAGTCCTCGGGGAAGGGAAGGTCTGAAAAGCGCATCAATGCGCGCGGAATGTTCGTGTGCAAGACCTGATACATGGGGGAGGGGAACACTGGGGCTGTTCCCTCTGGCTCGATAGGCGGGTCTGGAGGGATTGAGGCGCTCACTTGAGGCACGTGGAGCGTTGATGAGGCCTTTGGGCTGTAATTCCAGACCCCGCCCACCTCGGACTGCTGCTCGAAGACGACGATGCTCTCAAACGCCTTCTGAGCAGCCAGGTACTTGGCAGCGGAGAGGCCGCATGGTCCTGCTCCGATGATTGCAATCCGCTTCACGTCAAATAACGCAGGTCCTTGTGAGCCCATATCCTAAGCGCAGGTCAAAAACCGTTGTTTCTTGTTTGATCGCGAGTTGATATGGGTTGCGGTAGATAGGTAGGTACAGATGAACGGGTAGTTTCGCTGCAAACGTTCAGAGCTAGGGCAGGTGCAGTAGCGCCCGTGGCGAAATAAATATTATTTGGACGCACGGGCCCCCTAAATCAAGCAAGTAGGTACGTCCGTACCTCTCACCGCCTTCTATTTTAGCGCTAGCGCATCTGTTCACAGCGCAAGTTAACCGTGTCAGAGATCCACACTACAGCGCATTCCTTCCGTCATTTTTTGGGGAAGCTTCCTCCTAAACACCCCTCTGAACTCGGAAGCTTCTGTGCCCTTGCAGCCAAAGAACAAAAATTCCTCTTTCACTCGGCATCACAAACTCTCTCGCCACCTGTTCTCGACACAAATACCGAATAATCTGTCATGGAACCGCGAGGTGATTTCGCGCTAATTTTGACGACCTAGACGTCTTCGTGCGACGATCCATCTGGCTTGACGTACAAGATGGCGTCGGCGGGTTCACAGAGCTCCAGCTCTGGCTCCCTTGCATCGCGAACCCCGTTACCCATCGCACAGCTCAATCCTGATCTTCCAGATCTCACATCGCGTGCTGTCCACGGCGAGGTTACTCTTACGTGGCCATACAGCTCCATTACCAACACTCTCGCCTTCCTTATCGCAGAGCCCGACGTGCGCCTGCGTCGCGTTAAGGGCCAAGTTCGTATACGGCTCCATGGGCCGAGCGCAAAGGCCGTTGCCGCGTGTGGCCTTGGAGCTGGCGATGAGGTCCACCTCGGCCTCGATGGTGTACATTGGGCCACCGAGGACGAGCCGGGCCGCATACCTGGCGCCCGCCTAGAGTGGCAGCTGCAGTTTGGCGAGAAACTGACCCTACAGGTTTGATTTTAAGACTACGCCACTGCCCTTGGCAAGTGTGCTGATAATTATCCAGGTCAAACTCGGCGAGTCAGGAGAGCTGAAGCACATTGATGTTGACCAACCCCAAGCTCAAGCGCCCGCCGAGATTGTGACCGCACCCGAACCGATCTACGTTGAGCCCGAAGTAATAATGCCAGCGAAGCCCCCTACCGTTCGCAAATTTAGCGAAGTCGAGCCCATCGAATACGCCTCGCCAGCGTTCATGAAGAGGGCCAGGATCTCATATGGCGCTCTCTGGGAAGACGACCTGGATATATTCAAGGAGGATGGCGGGGTGAAGGGTAAGGGCCGGAAACGAACTCGTTTTGTACGCGACAGCAACGCTTGGAGGTACAGCAGCCAGTCGCCAAGTCCAGAGCCCAGTACGCCCGTTCAAGATGCAATGGATGAAGACACCACCGTAGAGACGCCGCCACTGCCTTCGCCCAGGCCCCAAATGGCGGATGAGGGCAGTCAAACGGTTGACGTTGAAATGACGCAAGTTTCTCCGCCACCAGCTTCTCAAGAGCACGTTGTCTCTCCAGCGCCAGCTGATCAAGTCGATCCTGTTCTGGCTTCTTCCCCAACACCGACTATTGTGGCAACGGATGCTGCCACGGCGAAGTCACCTTCCCCAGTGCCAGCTGTCCCTGTGTCCGCGGCTGAAACACCAGTTTTCCTCGCCCCAGCTTCTCCAATGGGGCTCGCGTCGCCGCCTCATAGGGAAGAGCTAGGCCCCACTGCGCAAGACCAGGCTGAAGCTCAAGATGTTCCACAGCCTCGTGATGTTGCTCGTCCGGATGTTGCCGTAAAGACGGATATAGCGGTTCCACAGTCGGGCTCCTCCCGGCCGACCAGCGCCATTGCAGGGACACACAACACCTTGTTTGGAACGTCGAAACCTGCTAGCACTTTGTATTCGATGTTTGGCACTCCCTCGCCTGTGCGCGTGGAGCCTGGCTTTAGCATAGCAGATCAAGTGAGGTTTGGGTTCTCGCATGTTCCGCAAGCCCCTCTGCCACCTTCTGCCACACCAGCCGGATTTGCTCCCCCTGATGCCAACGATGGCAAACACGAAGCCTATCCAGAGTCTTTCCTCGACTCATCTACTGGTCCGGCCCAATTTGCCGACATGACATCATATATCAGTGAGCCAGAACACCCCACAGAAGTAGAACCAAATCAGAGGCACCGTATGGCTTTGGGACCAACTCCCACTTCTGAGAGCTTGGGGCACAGTCACTGGGATATGCCGACCCAGTCTCCACACTATCCCGTTATTGAGGAGGCCCATTTCAGCACGGATGCTTTGAATGAGGAAGCAAGAACGACGGGAAGCGAATCTTCTGTTCATCCTGACATCACCGAAGATATACCAGAAGGGTTTGCCAGCTACGGCAGCCAAGACCATGGCGACGCTGTGGAAGACCGAGCTGCAGAGTCTCCAGATAGAGTCTCTCTAAGAGACAATCATCCCGACGGAGAAGCCTTTGAAGATGACGGCAAAGGCCAAATCCATAACGACTCAGAAGACAGCGTGGAATATGGAGATGGAGATGCCGAGGATGACGCGGAGTACGACGAACTTGGCCCTGATCTCGAAGAGGGTGATTACGATCAACGGAACTATAATGTGCCTGCCGATGACGACGAGGGTGTTTCCGATGAGGATAATGAGATGGCGCAGGAGGAAGATGAGCGATATGGTGATGAAGCTGTATACGACGAAGACGAAGAAGACGGTGAAGAGTGGGACGGTATGAGCGACGAGTACGATGAAAGCGAAGATGATCAAAACTATCATTCGCAGTCCACACAAGGCCCCGCGACAACTGCACCAAAGGAGCCGGTAGTTATCAGTCTGCTCTCCGACTCTGAGGATGATGACGAGCCGCCTCTGAAACCAAGCAAGCCCGTTACTACATTAGCCCCTCAGCCATATTTACCCAACTCAATGCATGAATCAACACTACGACAGCCATCAGTCGAGAAGACTCCAGAGATTTCTACTCAAGCGGAAAACACAAAGGGCTTTCTCAATGATAGCCTTGGCCAAGTCCAAATCATTGATTTTGCCCCAGAGCCAGGACACGGTAGACAAGTGCAGCCTGCGGAGGAACAGCAGG
This sequence comes from Podospora didyma, assembly GCA_033439775.1. Lineage (NCBI taxonomy): Eukaryota > Fungi > Ascomycota > Sordariomycetes > Sordariales > Podosporaceae > Podospora > Podospora didyma. The sequence continues at coordinate 1,031,200 of JAULSW010000006.1, read as the reverse complement.
CGGCAGAGATGACGGACGATGATAGAAATTCCTCGCCATCCAAGGACCAGCTCTCTGATGACTTGGGTTACGACATGTCCCGAGAGACGAAACCCACCGGCGACGACTCAGCCTTTGACATAGACTACAGCGACGAAGAGAATTCTGACGACGAGGGTCTCTTTGTTCGCCAAAGCGCAGATGATAACGTCGAAGCCGATGATAATGACTTGGAGGATAGAAAGAGCATATCTTCAGACATGAGCGATGAGAAGCCCGCCGACAAAGGCGAAGTTTCCGGCAGCGAACACGAAAGCCAGGATGACCATCCCGTCGCGATTATAGAAGTTGAGGAATCAGAGGACGATGACTCAATCATTGAGCTTGGTGTAGTTGAGGGCGACTCTGCTGAGTCTGATGCAGAAGACGATAAAGTCGATTCTGACGCGGGAGACGATGCGCGGGGGTATGATTCAGAAGACGACGCCTTAGACGATACAGAAGACGGCGCATACGAGGCTGATGCTGATGAGGATCTTGTCGAGGAAGATGTCAAGGATGATGCCGGAAACGATACATTTCAGGACAGTGCACCGCAAGACACAACATCCGGGGTCAACAAAGATCAAGACGATGCGGTTGATGATACTCGCAACCCTGTAGAAATTGGCCCTAATACGGCTGAGGCGGAAGTTGATGCACGCCAATCTGATGCAGTGAACGACGCATTCCAGGATAGCGCAGATAAGGACGATGCTGTCGAAGGTGGTGCTGTCGAAGGTGGTGCTGTCGAAGGTGGTGCTGTCGAAGGTGGTGCTGTCGAAGGTGATGCTGTCGAAAGTGATGCTGTCGCGGACGATGCTGTCGTGGACGATGGTATCAAGGACAGTGTTGTTGAGTACGATGCCATCGAACATAGTCCTAGCCAGCTCATGGAAGTCGATGAACTCTCTATCGGTAATGATGTCGATGCCGATATGAACGATCTATCTGGCGAGGAGGAAGACCTTGAAGCCATGAGCGAGGAAATCATCTCCTGGGAGAACGAAACGGTCCAAGAAAACGTTCAGACGATGTCCATCGCGAGAGATGCGCCTCTTAACGAAGAAGATGCCGAGATGATCGACGTGGCTTCACCTTTGGGCGAGGCCGGCCACCAACAAAGCCTGCCACCAGACTCTGATTCAATGATGATCGATGAGGCGATGCACACCCATTCAAGCAGTCTTGAGGTGACTCAAAAGGATTATGCTGACGGCGCGCAAGTCCATTCTACCGTTGACATTCAAACCACAAAATCCGAGGTGGTGCTGGTGACTGAAAACGGCATTCCACAGCAGACCATGATTGTGGAAGAGAAATGGCAGACTCAAGTCTCCATCTCGGAAGAAAAGGACGACCAAGACCTATTGAACATGCAGCTGTCTGGGGAGGCAGATGTTGACACCTCTGACCAGCGAGCTAGAACCCCTCCGGCCATGCCATCGTCTCCGACAGGAGAGACTGAACCTCCAATCGTGTCATATCCAACTTTACCCACCGCCAAGGACGATAGTCACACGCGGCAGTTGCTGACTCCAATGCAAAGTCAGTTGGTTGGCGAGCCTAGCGAGTCTCTCAGTCAGCCTCCAGCCTTGGAAGATCAAGAGGATGAAGTTGCAGAAACGTCGGAGGAACCCCTGGCCCCAAAATCAGCCTCGCCTTCTGTTTCGGACGTCCGGGAAAGCCCTGATGTCATACCATCAAGTATACCTGATGGGAGCAAAGAGCCTTCTGTTAATAAGCCATCCACAGTAGAGCCTAAGACGGCGACGCCATCGGAGAATCAAGAGGATGACAACAGCGATCAAGTTGCAAGAGACGAGACTGACGATCGTGTGGAAGAAATCCCCTCGGCAGACACAGCAACTGCAGTTGAGACTCGGACACTGGGCAGCAATGCGGGAAGTGTACTAAGCGCACTATCCCAATCTGACGAGGATACAGATCTCGGCGAAGCGCCATCCGGGAGTCTACCTCTCGCACCAATTGCCTCTGGGAAAACATACCCGGACTACCCAATACTTGACGAGGGAGAAGTCAAGGCTGAGGACCATCATAGTGTCCAACTAGGACAAGATGACGAGGAGCATGAGGTTGAAGTCGAGGATGATCGGAGCGTTGCAACGGCCTCAAACCATGGCGACGATGAGGTGGAAGACGAGCAAAGCGTGACCCACGAAGAAACCCATTCACCTTCGCCTCCGGAGACTCCGGTTCGCCAGAGGAACCCGGCTCAGAAGCGATCAACTCCCACTAAAGAGGTCGTTGAGGAGCAAATCACGGTGCAAACGAGGTCCCGCCGCCGGCGGGGAAAGTCTCCGGATATGGAGGCCCCGAAGGCGGCACCACAACCGTCTGGTGATCTCAGCGTCCAGTTGGCCCGGCAGGCCGTGGAACAGAAGCGGTCTAAGAAATCTACTGAACCTCTGCGGACAAGCCCAATGGTCACCCGGGGACGATCAAGCAGCCTGCAAATGAGCGCCACGCCTGAAGTCGAAGACAACAGCGTCAGCTTCGCGAGAGCTTCAATGGCATCGCCCTCAAAATCGAGTGTAGATGGCGAAGGTGGTACCACTGCACTTAAGCAGGAGCTTTCGAGACGCCTTCGATCGGACCTTCCCGAGTGTGTGTCGCTCAAGACTTTGCGTACTCACGTTGACAAGTTTCCAAACGTGGTGGCCGTAGTCACTACGCAGCCACCACCGGCGACCAGGGCAAAGGGAGGTCCACGTGAATACATGATGTCATTCCTTGTTACAGACCCATCGATCTCTCCCAGTCAGGTTGTTGAGGTGCAGCTCTACCGAGCTCACAAGGAATCTCTCCCAGTCGTGAAGCCGGGCGATGCTATCTTGCTTCAACGGTTTCAGGTGAAGGCACTGAGCAAGAAGGGATTTGGTCTACGCACCCATTCCGAGTCGGCATGGGCAGTCTTCGATGCCGACGAAGGCGCGCCACAGATCAAGGGCCCGCCAGTCGAGGACTATGCTGACTATACGGAGTACATGACACTCCTGAGGGCTTGGTATCGGTCTCTGAACGCCACGTCGAGAGAGAAGCTGGAGAAGGCGAATAAGAAGATTGAGGATGTGAATAATGCCAAGTAAGGCGTCATTGTTCACTAGGGGCTGTCTTAATTACATGGATACTTAACTCCGGCTTGAGCCTATGCCTATTACTGGTGACTTGGGTGCCCCTGCGCGGCAAGGAAGGATTGGACCTGGCTTGGAGCAATTTCGTTTCGTTCAGCGCACGTTATGTCACGGACGGCTCTGGGTAGTTAGGCGACATACATATTAGAACCGAAATCTCACGATCAGCAATGAATAATTATTTGTACAATAGTGCGGGGCGGGGCCAATGCTTGGCTACGTACTCCGTTTGAGTCGCGATAGTCCCCGAATCGCATACCGCCTTTTTAGATAAGTTACGGTTCGGACTACCAAAGTGCCGTAGTATTATTCCCTCAAAAGCACCTAACGACTGGGATTTTTTTTATCTTTGGGCTTGTTATAATATTCTGCCCCCACGTCATGTCGGAGATATATGCATGTCGGGCTAGGTTGTTGTATTCGTCGTACGTGCATGAAGAAGGGTGCGTCGAGTCGAATCATACGATAGAGAGAGGTACAGTCAGTACATGATCCTGTCTCGATAAGCAGCAGTGAGAGGGATGAGGTTGGATTGGAAAGAATATAGTAAGGAAATACCGCATTGTAGCCGATGCAAACTGACTTTGTCTTGGCTGATGACATGATGACATGCCACACAAAATGCGTTGCGTGTGTCGGATGTATGTGTGTGGGTGGATAGGAGGTGATCATGTTCTAAGAACATCCAGTGGCGGCGTGACCGAGATAGGGAGATGTTCGACTGCTAACATGGAAACTGCCTAACTGATAGAGGGAACCCGCCCTGCGGGACTTTTCGTGGTTTGCTTTTCCTTCCCCTCTCTCATCTGCTTGTCTATCTATCTCGAGTTGTTTTCCCCCGGAAAGAAAAGAGCCTAGCTATGAAACCACAACACCCGCCCACTGCCTTTCTTTTTCATTTTAAGTACCTAAGTATTTGAGGCCTGGAAGCTAGGTACAATAAGCGGTGGTACTTTAAAAAGAGAGAGAATCAATTCCATACATTACATACTTACACATTTACTTTGTTTCGCTCACTCAATCTCCACTCACCCCAATGCTGACTTACTCGACTTATTTTCATAAGCCATTCGCTGTGAGAGTTCGAGATGCCCCCAGCCAAGGATGGTCACTCCCACCTAATCACCACTTAATAATGCTACCTTCCATAAACTGTCTCCGGCTTTATTGTGCTTATCACTGAATGCGGATCAGAGGGATTCGTACAAGCCCTTGTATGCTTGATAAAGACGTCGCCGTGGTATTTTGTCATGTTCCACAGTCATTTTTTAAACCGCAGCAGTAGCATAAAAATGGATGACGTTTGACGAAGGTATCGCATCGGATTGGGCAACACTTAAACGCATACATCTGAAGAATCAATACTTGATACGCGGATAGCGAAAAGCGAATGTATGATCTTCTTCTAATACCTACGTCTCCTCTAATCTAAACGTCATGTCGCTGTAACTACTGTATGTCTTGTTTTGTGTATCCAAAATGTATCCGAGTATGCTCACGATTCCATGTAGCGCGAGCTGCCAAAGCTCGCCACGCCTTTATGATGGTTCATCTTCTCTGGCTTCTTTCGTCCCCACTCCCAACCGAAGGATATATGCAATGGGGCCTAACTCGACGCAAAATATGACTCAAAAGCAACAACAAAATGACATCATCCAAATTGATTGGATACAAAACGCGCTTGCTAGCGTCTTTGTGGGGGAATCATTAAAAGAAATAAGAAATACCAATGCAGAGATGAAGAGGGAAGCAGAGCGCTGAGGTGGCGAGAACGAGGGGCCGACTGCACCAGAAAATACCCGTTATCCACCCTCCATGACCAAACGCCTTTCCCTTCTTCCAACTCGTCTGCCTCCCTCGAGAGCAAAACGTCCAAGAATCTCTTAAAGGCTGGAAAACTCCAGCCTCGAGATGCAGATCGTGTCGGAGCTGAGTTTGATTCTTCTGTGTTCAATTTCAAAACACAGGATCATAGACATGCTCCTTGATGTATTTGGTAAGAGCCGGGTCACCCCACTCTTCCCATTCAGCCCACTGCTCTTCAGGCAGTGTGCTGACACCGTCGCGGCGGGCTGCCTTCATGACCTCCCGGGCGACAATGATGTTCGCCTCACGGACGCGCTCGATCCGAGGATAGATAAGACCCTTGTGGATCTCATCCGCGTTAAGAGAGCCGGCCAGGGCAGCAGCCGATGTGTAGATCATGTTGTCCGTCACGCGGCTGGCTTTGGCGAGGATGGCACCTAGGCCAATGCCGGGGAACACATATACGTTGTTGCCCTGGTTAGGGTAGTACGTGACAGGGTGATCGCCAGCCTTAACGGTGTAGTTGGAAAAGGGCGAGCCGGAGGCAAAGATAACGGTCCCGTCAGTCCAGTTTACGGCCTGCTCAAAGGTGCATTCCGCCTTGGTGAGCGGATTGCTGAGAGGGAAGAGGATGGGTCTGCGGCCAAGGCCACCAGCGTCGACCGAGGCCTTCAAGGCACGGACGACGGACTCGGTGAAGACACCGAAGGTGGCGGTCAAGCCGACCAGTGCCGAAGGCTTGACATACTCAATGACCTCCTCAAGAGTGCGGAATTGGTGGCCGTTGTTGTCGGTACGGGCGAAGTACTTCTTGTGCTCAGCAAGCTTGTCACCGCGGTCCTTGGTCACAAGACCCTTGGTATCCACAAGCCAGAACTTCTCCTTAGCAGCCTGCTCTGACAGTCCGCGCTTGGTGTAGTACTCGACCAGCTGTTTGGCAACACCGACACCGGCAGAACCAGCGCCCATGAAAACGAGACGCTGTTCCTCGATTGGGACACCTGAAAGGTTGACGGCGCCGATATAACTGCATGTGGTCAGACAAAAGTCACGTGGTGTGGGGGTACAGTCACACAAGGGCTTGGTTTGACTTACCCTCCTAGAACGACGGCACCTGTTCCTTGGATGTCGTCATTGAAGCACTTGTAAGTGTCACGATAACGGTCGAGATAATCAAACGCCTTCTCGCTCTCAAAGTCCTCGAACTGGACGACCATATTGGGGAAGACCTCGGCGGCAGCCTCCATGAACTCGTCCATGAACTCCTGCTGCTCCGAAACGGGGATGCGCTTGGAGCGCAGGCCCAGATACAGCGGGTCCTTGAGGTTCGTCTCATTGGCAGTGCCGCAGTCGAGCACGATGGGGAGAGTCTTCTCGGGGTGGATACCGGCGGCGGCCGTGTAAAGCGCTAGCTTGCCGATCTAATGCACGTCAATTTAGCCGCTGCATCGGGATATGCTGCACTGCAATGCGCTGCACTCCTCCCACTCCCACTCCGCAACGGGGAATTGGGGAATGCCACCACCAACAACACACACACTGTCACGCACAGACACACGCCCGCACACCCACTGCCGAGTGCCGAACCGGAGAGGGGAGAGAGGGAGGAGCCGAGCGAGCACACGCAAGCTAACGTACCGGAATGCCAACGCCATTCACGCCGAGGTCGCCAAGGCCTAGAATGCGGGAGCCGTCTGTCACGACGCAGATCTCGGGGTTGAGGTGGGGCCAATTCCTGAGGATGGTACGCATCGACTTGCGCTGCTTGATGGAGATGTACAGAGCCTCAGGGCGCGTGTACAGCGTCGAGTACTGCAGGCACACGTCACCAATGGTGGGTGTGTAGACCAGCGGCATCATCTCCTTTGCGTTGTCGATGAGGAGGCGGTAGAACAAGTCGACATTCTGGCCCTTCAGCGTCGAGAGGTAGAGGTACTTGTCGATATTGGTCTGGCGCGTCCGGATCATCTTGAGCGCGCGCTCACACTGCTTGTCGGCGCCCTCCATGACATGCGGCAGCAGGCCAGTCAGGTTCTTTGTCACACGCTGCTCGGGCGTGAAGGACAGGCCTGCATGGGTGCCGTTAGTACTCGCCATCGCGGCAGCTGACAGAGGCAGAGAACAAGACGACGAGAAGACTCGAGAGCGAGGAGCAAGCAGGCCAAGGGCAGGTCTGGGTTTGTGAATGGAGAAGGGGGGAGGACGAGGGTGAAGTAGCCGGATGCCACGGGGTGCCGCAGCGTCCGATGAGAGACTGGTGACGCAGATCAAGCTTCGCGCCGGCGGTGACATGGTGGGGGACCGGGCAAAGAAAGAGCTGGCCGAGTGCGACAGAGAGGAGATGGCGGAGAGAGAGGCTTACCCTTATTCCAGAGCGGCTCGTTCAGAACTTGGTACCCGAGGGCCTGATTCTGCGAGACATACTCGGTTGTGGCGTACTGGTGGACCTCGCTGTAGTGGTTCTGGGCATAGCCCCGCAGAGTATCAAGGTTTGCCATTCTCATGGCCTCTTCGATGGTAGCGATGTCGACCGAGGACATTGGGTTGGCGCTGGAGATGCGGCGGGACGACGAGATGGACAGACGCTTGCTTATAGACGATTGGGACGAACGGCCAGAGCCAATGGTGGACGAGGGGGAAGTCGACCGAGGTGTTGAGAAGTCTGAGCCGGAAGATGCGCTGTAGGGGTACGACGCCATGGCATGTGTGGGTGACGAGAGAGGGAAGGGGAAGTGGTGGAAGCTGGTGAGAAATAATGGGAGGGGGACCGACGAAAGGTACTGTTGGATGTGATGGAGGACGCCGCCGCCTCTTCTGGTGCTGGTGCCGGTGCTGGTGGGCTCGTGCTTGGGGGTAGTATAATTAGGATTACGACTGGGACCAGCAGTGCTCGATGTTGCTCTAGTTGCAGCGGCTGCAGTAGTAGCACTGGCTTCCGTTGTAGTAATACGACTGATTCTGTGAACGGGACTGGGACGGGGACTGGGTCTGATCGAATTAGGCGCAGGCCGGGCTACCAGAGCTTTCGTCAACACGAGCGACAGATGGAGTGTTCGGCCGACCCGTGTCCAGCTGTTCCTGGCGAGGGCTTTGCGGGTTAATATCAGCTTCTGGAGAGCTGCCGTGCGTGAGGCGACCACCGCCCACGGCGAGCGACTTTTACCCATGCGACGCAAGATTACAAGGCGCCGTGGGTAGCTGTGACAAAGGCCTGCTGGGTGGTTTCGGTGCGCGTTTCAAGGGCCGCCGCCGCGTGTAAGTGCTGAGCTGGGTAGGGATAAAAAAAAGTTTGCTAAGGTATCTCCCGCCCACTGAATGGTCAGAGCCAGGACGGCCAGGGCGTTCCTTCCCGAGACGACCCGATGGAGCGGCCGTGTACTGTACTGGGAGTAGGTACCGGTACCCAGCTTGAAACTAATGAAGCAATAAAGCAACAAAGGAGCAGAATTGTGCGCAAGATGGTGCAAACCAGGAAGATGCGAGCCAACAAGCAAGACAAAGGAGCAAGTTGAGCCAGCCGCACGCCGGAAGAATCAAGACCAGAGTCTAGCGTCGGTAGCTCTGAGTCCTCTAGAATAAAAGTCCAGAAACAGCAGTTCCCGACGGTAGAAGGGGAAAAGTATCCATCAATTGCATTGCTAGGCCATCATCCTTCCTTGCTGGACGATGATCCCCCCGGAATCCGTTCTCGGGCTCTTTCCCTGTACATTCCTGACCAGACTCCCAAGTTGATAATTTTTTTGTTGGGCGGTCTGTTGGTCCCCCCTGTGCCGTCCGAGAAAGGGACGTCACGGCTCTCGTCAGGTTGTGCGGCGTCGGAGGTGTGTCAGACCCCCATGTTTGTACTTCTGCACCATGTGAAGACGCCAAGGTACCTCTGACAGGAAACCTGCAGCTAGGCGATGGCAAAACCCGGAAGACTCACTGCTCGCCGAGACCTGCGGTCTGCATGTCCGCTTCAGCAACATGCATTGGATGGACCATTGGACAGAATTGGGAGGGAGCAGCAGGTAGCGGACATCCGCGACCAAAATGCCACCGCCCACCACCGGCACCCTCGTTCCTCGGTCGCTTTCGCCTGGGTGCAACTGCGACTTGAATGTCAATTGATTATTGCGCAACCCACCGTCGCAGGATCACTCGACAGTCGTGAGTCGGCTCTCCACACCGCGGGCGGAGCCAGATTCCAGAGTCAACAAGCTCAAGCGACCACATGGCGGTGGATCCGCGAACGAACGCCATCGAGACCACACGGGGCGCGCCCAGACCAGCCAGACCAGATGAGGACTCTCAGCTCTGTCCAATCAGAGGCCGCACAATCCACTTCAGATTCCCCCTTTGGGCGAGGGGACTCGTCCCGATCCGACGGATAGGCGAGTGTGTCGGGGCCAGCTTCCGCCGGCAGGCATTTCGGTCGGCTGCCTGACCCGCAACCTCAGAGCTCGCCCTGCCAGAACCATGGAGAAGGTCCGCCAGAAGCCAAAGCACCCAAGCTCCTTCCAAGCCCATTACCTAACGAGCCCCATTGCCCCAGAAGAACTCCAGAAGGCGGGAAGGAACACGGGCCACGGAACAGGCAACCTGTGGCACCCGCCTGAGGAAAGCTGAGGCCGTCACAGGCGCCGGTGCCTTGGGTTTGCCCTGCGTTCGTCATCAGCCTCCAGAAAGCTGGTGACGGTGTGGTGCCATGTTTACGCGGTTTAATACGATCTGTCCCACGTTCTCGCCACACACACCTGAACAGATCAAAAATCGCTCCCATCTTCTTGTATCGTCTCGCCTCCCCCCACTCGTAAACTGCAATTAAAAGCCGCGCGATATAGATAAGGTCGCAGCAGCAGTCTGTCAGCTTCGATCCTCTTCACAGAGGCACGTCGTGGATGAAATGATACACATGTACCGCTACTTGGTGCCGTCGAGGACGGAAACCATGGAAACCTAAATTGGGCAAGAGGGGCGAGCTAAGGGCCTACTCGCCTCTCAAATCATAAAGGCGGGTTCTCAGGGGTAAAGCTCGGGGAAGGGGACGATGGTGTCCTGCATGGATTTCGCAAACTCTTCTCCCCGACTTTCCCCGAATTATGGCAGGGATGAGCTGCAAGACAGCCCACCACCAGCACTAGCGAAACTAGAACCGCCCAACAATTGAACCCAGAGAATCCCATATTATTTTTCCTTGCCTGTTCAGGCGAAGTCCGATTCGCGCAAACTCGAGGGGGACGATGGGAATGCGACATCCGTCCAGGGGCGGTTGAAACTTCAAGCAGATGCAGTGGGTCCCAGTCGAGTTCAGTCCGCGTGTCCGCCGCCGTCTCTGTGCTTGCGTCTGATGTGCCGCCTAGCCTCCACTTCTCTCAAACACATCGAAACTTCCCAAACCAAGCTTATCCCGCATAGAGTGTGCCATCCCGACTCTTAGAGCAAAGCTACTATCTCCTCCTTGGTCTCCCGACCATTGGTCGACGGGCCATCCGAACGGGCAGCTATCACATCGGACGAAACAACCATGCTTGACTTTACGGGCCGTGGGATCCTGATGAGTTTCCCTGCGCTCCGAATCCTCTCGCGCTGTTTCTTGGCTCGAAGAGGGGGATCCCCTTCTTAACCCGACCGCAAAGGAGAGATAGAGGAAGGGAGGATCGGTCCCATGTTTATCCCAAGGTTGCCAACAATCCCACCTTTCTTTGGGGCTTTGTTTGTTTCTCTCAAGTGGCGTCAACTCATGGCACCCAGTCACGGCTCTGTTGCGTTCGCCTATGCACAAGATAAAATACTTGGCGGCACAACTGCCTTGCTGCAATTCAACGAAGCGAGTCTGTCTGATCTCCAAGCATCCCGTCTGCGGCAGTCGGCCCCAGAAAGTCATTCATTTTCCCGTTTGGGGCACATATATGTTGCATTGAGCGCGTCCAAGATCGGCGTCTTCCCGCAGCCTGCCTGCTTGCATCGGCCTCTCTGTATGTCGCGGTCGGCCCATTTTGTGGCCTCACCGCAACAGACAAACATTGGTCAGCTTGCACATGGCCCCATGGAGAGTTGGACGGCGCGATGGGAGATCGTTCCAGAGTCCGGCCAGTCCTACGCAGTGCCGGCCGCCGTGTCCGGACTCCGGAGCCGGGGGGTGGGCGTTCTAGCTGCACAGACCTCTAACCGACACGGGCCAACATCACATAACTTTGATGTTCAACAACCAACTCCGGTAATAAGACCAAGTCAGCAACTAAAACACAAGATAATTCGGGCTTGGGCGTAAACCAACGCAACAACGCAGCAATACACTAGTTAGTCACAACCAAAGCTGCCGGGACACGTATGAGTCTTCCTGCTGCACGGTCAGGGGTAAGGTAGTTACCTAGGTAAACGAAAGAGCTTGAGGCTCTCGTGACCCATTGGGCCCCGCATTTTAACGACAAGATGCATGTTAGAAAACGTAAAAACCCTTGCAGAAAACAAGCAAGAGGGGGAAAAAATAAAATACAAAACTAAAACCGATTGACTCAACAAACAGCTGCTGCGTAACAGCAGCACCCGAACCCACGCCAGAGAGTTAAGAACAAGGGGGCCAGTTCACGAAAAGGGAAAGTTTCCACGTATCTCCCTTGCTCCCCTTCCACGTGCCTTCTCGCTCTCTTCTTCTTCCGTAGCCGGCCCCAAGTCTAGTCAGGTTAGTTCACCTTGCTATACTAGTCAGTGTCATATCCCCACCATCCTATGTCCCCAACTTCCCTGAGCTGAGCTTGACCGCCCGCCCCTCATCTCAAAGCGATTCTTCCCCGGATTCTATTTATTAGCTGCATCACGTACAGTACCAACTAGACTAGACTAGACTAGACTAGACTAGACTAGACTAGACTGACTGACTGACTGACTGACTTGTTTATCTCTTTCTCGGTACCTGTTCCCTTTTGCCAGGGGACCCAGGGATTTGTGAAAACTGGCTTGTGACTCTGAACTAACTGACCGACTGCCGCTCTCGGTCCAAGGTCCCTCCCTAGAGTCATAAACTCCCAGCACATGCCAGTCAGCCAAGTCAGTCAGTCAGTCACGAGGACAAAACCAGTCAGAATCATCAGGGAGAATACGGGATGAAAGCATGCAAAAAACAAGTGAAGTTGCGCATGTTTACGCTAGAGAAGGGACCAGATCCTAGCAGGACGGGGATATCCATTCTGGCAGTCTGGCTACATTCTGGGTAAACAATTAAGCGCCGATGCGTCAGACTGTCAGACACAAACACCGTGAAAGTCTGTCTGTCTTGAGTTTTGAACAAAGTCCTAAGGTGGAGTCTGTAGTACACTGTTTCCTCTGTCACCCCCTTTTTCATCTGTGATCTTGATTGCTTAAACCCAAACCTTTCCCTACTGTACATACTGCCAAAGAGGTAGAGGGGATTTGGAGGCACAGGCTATGCCCCCAAGAACACGAGTAGTAATGTTGAGAGGGCTTGAAAATTTGTCTAATTATTTATTACTAAAAAGTCTATACATACAAAGCGCTGAAGAACTGGATCTCGAAGTGAAGTCTGTATGTGCCTCTGATCATTCGCCACACCCTCTCAAGGGGCATCACCCGCAAGTTTCATACATGATGAGATTCATACGCCCGTCCTTCTGTTTGGAAGGTTCAACCGAACGCCCTCAAGCCAACCCATACGCTAGCATGTAATGTATAGTGCAAATAAGTCCGCCGACACTGTGCGTGGCCGTGGCGGTCAACGCCTGAGACTACATATTTGTACTCTTTTCACTCATCGTCGTCGTGTGTTCCAGCAATCACCATCCCCACAGCGTTGGGAACGCCCACAAGAATCTTGCCCCGAGGCACTTGCACGTCCTTCACTTTCATGCAGCCGAAAACATTCAGCGAGCGAAGATTCGGACAGCTCCGGAAGGCGCTACCGACGATGAAGTCGGTTACTTCCTCGCAAAAGCTGATTTCAAGTTTCTGCAATTCCGGATAGATCTTGTCCTCTCCGAAGACCTCTTCAAAGGCGGCCCTAGAGATGTGACGGCAGCCATGGAGATTCAGATGCTTGAGAGTCCTTCCCGAGTGCGCCATTAGTGCCTTGAACGCGTTTGAGCAGAAACCGATATTGTTCGGGTTGTCACGCGGCTGGGCCGAGTCTAGTTGGCGACACTTTTCAAGGTCGACAAAGACCAGACCTTGGTTGGGCCATTCCTCAAATAGTCGGGTAAATCCATCGTCAGTTACCATATCGCTGTCGGTGATGCGAAGCTTTTGGAGGACCCTGCACTTGTTGTGGATTGCGTCCAAAACGGTGTTGTCGACGTCAAGCACTCTGGAAAGCGAGAGAGTCTCGAGCTCAGCCCCGATCTTGCCCAGCATGCTAACATAGCCATCGGGGTGAACCTGGTTGCGCAAGTCAAGGCTGAGATGTTTAAGTGACTTCAGCTTGGCAATCTCATTGATACCCTGGGCGCTGACTTGCTGGTTGTGAGACACCTTGAGCCGTTCCAAAGACGGACAAGACGTCTCGAGAACGGCAAGGACTTCGTCGCCGAAGTGCTTGTCTGTCCAATAGACCCGGAGAGATCGGAGGGACTGGCCTTTTCTGGCCAAATATTCCTTCCACTTTGATTCCGAGAGCAGATTCGCGCCGTGGAGATACAATTCCTCGAGATCGATGCTGCGAGAGGCGAGATAGTCCATGACCTCGTCCTTGAAATGAATTCCGTTGCGAACCTTGAGCTTCTTCAGCGTCGGCACCGTCTGAAAGATGCGGATGAAATCGCTAGAGGTGAGTCTGGCGCCATCGTAAATGTAAACACGGTCAGCTGTTGGCTGCAAGAACAGACTGAGGGTTCTAGAATCAAGCAGGCGATGCTTGGAGAGCTTGCGGGCGATCTTGTCAATGATATGCTGAGGCAAATCGCCAAGGTCCTCGGCGAGATCGATGTTCTTTGCAAGGGTCTCAATGCACAGGGTCATCAGGCCTTTGGCGCCCAGACGATAGGTGCCATCCAGAATTTTGCTCGCCACCTGCCGACGTCTCCCAACTGCCCCTCCACTGACTCGCTTGGGCTTTTTCTTGGGGGCGACATTCTCCTGGTCGAGCTCCTTGCCGCAAGGGTTACATAGCAGGCCGCCGTCGGGCGCACTTCGAGAATATGGTGTGACAGTAAAGCGCTTCGCACAGACTGCGCAGTTCTCCATTTGTCCTGGGAGAGGCGCCGCCGATTGTTGAAAGAGGGCGAGAGCAAGATCATCTTCATCCTCTGAGTCATCGAGATTGCGCTTCCGCTTCTGAAATTTCTTGCTAGCCTTAATCTTCTCAATGACCTTTTGCTCTTTCTTTCGCTTGTCCTCTCGGTCTGCCACCGCGCGTCGTGGTCCCGTCGATGGCGCCAGAGCGTCAGCAACAACAGGAGTAGCAATGGACAGTGAAGTTTGATCTTCCTGCTGCGATCCAGCATCAGGTTGATCATTCAGTGCTGCTCGTCTGCGTGCTTCCGCATCGAGGCGGATTTGCTGAGCGGATATATTATGTGTCTGATCGAGTTGATTAGCATGTGTAGCTACTAAAAGTAATTCGTGAACACCAATTCAAGGGAACTCACGGCCAAAAAATCCGTTAGGGCCGATTGCCTACATAATCGTCGGTAAAAAATTTAAAATAAAACGAAAAATATGTATAAGACGAGCTGAAGTAGCAGGCAGATGTACTTACGGACCCTGAATCCGGCGGGCGGATGCCTGCCGTCGAGCAGACCTGAAAATGTCATTAGCGTTCATATCAGCCAGGAATCAAATCCCAAATAATCCTCGAAAACGTACATTTCGGCAACACGATGGGTATGTTGTACACTGTCAAGAGATGGCCAATCCTCCAACAACTCGTGGACGAGGGTGGGTGGTGTATGACGACGATCGGGTGATGCGGGAGAGTGGAAGGGGCTGTTGGAGGAGACTGGGAAGGAGACACGGTTGACGCGAGGCGGGGCAAAATCAATTAAAAATTCTGTGACGCCAAAACCCGTGACGTCTTTGGCGGCGTAAGAACCCTAACCCTGCACGTTTCGAAGGCCAACAATGCCAGGGGCGCCGGGCTTGACTCCCCCGATTGGTGCATAACGATCTGGCCTGATCGCTGTGGCTTGCGACTTGTCGAGCAGCGGCCCGCCGTCGCAGCGGAGAGCTGTCAGCTCGCGACAACGACGAAGACAACGACAAAGTGACGCCGAGCCTACCATTCACCTCCCCGCCAGGTCAATGCGAAGTTCTGGGTGACAAACGGCCGGCCCTCACCTTGCGAATCGGGATCCTGCCCTTCCGCCCAAACATCTACCCCTGACAGCGAACTGCCCATCATGTACTCGTCTTTAGTTCGATTGCAGAACACGTTCGGCTTCTTCACTTCGGTGGTGTTCGCCGTCGCAGCTCTGGTTGCGCTGACAGACTTTATCACGCCGCGGGCCCCGAACGTCATCACACTCAAGACAACGAGCCTTTCAGTGTACGCGCTACCACCACCGGATGCCTTGCACACGGGACAATAATACTGACGGATTCGCGTAGTGTCAAAGGTCGCCCCCACTACTACTCTTCCAAGAAGGAAGAGTATGCCCTCATAAAGTTCTCTTTGGAAGCAGACTTGTCATCGCTCTTCACATGTACGTTTGGGAGGGAAAAAGATAAGAAAATATATACCCAAGACAACACACTGACCACCCCGCGCACAGGGAACACGAAGCAAGTCTTCGTATACGTGACGGCTGAGTGGCCCGCATCCGGGGACAACTCGACCAACGAAGCCATAATCTGGGATCAAATCATCACTGCGCCGTCTGCAGACCACCTCTCCAACCTCACCCCAACCGCCAAGAAGAAGCTGATCAAGAGCGCAGCGGGAAAGAGCATTGACCCCAGCCGGTTCGTTCTGAACCCCTTCTCCTCTCCCCTCCCCTCTTCCTTTCTTCCTTAACCTAACTAACACCTATTTCCTTCTCCCCCAGCGGCCGAATCTCCGTCAAGAACCAACGCTACAAATACCAAATTACCCACCCCTCCGGCAGGATCGCTGGGACATCGGACGTGGTCCTCAAGCTGCACTACAACGTCCAGCCATGGGTGGGCCTGCTGACGTGGAACCAAAATGCCGACTTCTGGAAGTGGAAGCAGCTTAAGGGCGACAGGAGCAGGAAGTTTTCTCTGCCAGCCATCAAGGCCAAAGCCGGAACAAAGAACTAAAGTAGACCGAGCGGTCTTTGTTCCTGCATGATCTTGATAGTAAATTTATATGCTCCTAGGATTAAAAAATATGAATAAGAATCACATATCTCTCTCTGTTTTTCTGCTAGCTGAATCCGATCTTTTGTCTGTTTTGAGTGGCAACTGTGAGTTAACGTACAAGTTGCCGGGCTTTTTTAGATTGAACATTGCCCGCATTCTAGATTTCAACGAGTTGGCTGTGGTCACCAATGCACCATACGATATAATTAAGGCATCATCTGCGCTTCTTACCCATTACCTAAATAGTAAGGCCTTTTTTGATGGTCAGGGAAAATGAGTTCGGTTTTGACGATGGGTCATATTATGACAACAATTGTATCACTCTTCACCTCCCGATATCTTAAAAGATACATGATATAGGTAAATGGCCATTACGTCAATAACCAGTACAAAACCTTAGCCTACCAATACCAAAGCAACAATGCACGCCGCGTAGCGTTCTAGATCGTCCTTCTCTTCTCCAACCCATCCAGCTATGCTTTGTAGTACGCTGTATATCCTCAAGCCTTGGTATATAGGCCAACCTAAATCATGACTCTCCTCAAGCATCTTCCGAATCCGCGTTCAAGATATGCCAAAAAGAAGACTGGGTTGTCCTATAATCCCCCCCGGGCCTTCTTATACAGCAGCTCAAAATCGCCATCCGAAAATGTGAAGATATTTAGTTTGACCCGTGCAAACTATGGACACCATCAAAAGTATGAAGAGAAGTTGGGTGGGCCACCGAGCACCTAGCTCGGAGGGGCCGATACCTGGGGTGGCGAGGCACTAGCAGCACCTCCTCTCCCTCCACGGGGAGCGCCTCGACCTCGGCCTTCACCCCGACCACGTCCTCCTCGTCCTCGGCTGCGACTACCCCTGGGGGAGTCGAGGATCGAAGGCGGGGGGACTGCGGAGTAAGCAGCCGGAGCCGGAGCAGGCATTTGGGCACCAGGATGGCCGAAAACAGGGGGTGGGGCAAATCCACCACGTCCACGGTTGTAGCCAATGCCACGCCCGCGGCCACCCTGTCCGCCTTGTCCACCAAAGTTCTGGTCTTGGTGCTGTCCGTTCAGCCGCTGCTGAGGTTGGTTGGGGCCCGGGCGATATACTAAGCTGCTGTGCATAATATTGAGACTGCCTCGCTGAGGCTGCGAGTGGGGACCACCTCGCCCACGCTGGCCGCCCCCGTTGAGTGCGCCACGCCAACCTGCGTTCAGCGGACCGGGAGCCGGAGCATCGCGGTACTGATTCCCATTTGGCATTCCATAACCACCATAACCACCATGGGCAGTAAGGGTGGTGACAGACGGGCTAACGGGCTGTCTCGTCAAGGTCGCCTTCGATCCAGCCACCACTTGGCGGGAGCTGACATTGAGAAGGACTGTAGCAGGTACTGTCTGGCCCCGGAAGGGCGGGCAGCGGTCACCGAGGGTCGTGCCACTCATAAAAGTGACGTCAAAGACAACATCTAGCAGCTTAGCCGTGGGGGTGCGACTGATCCCGACCACAGTTCCCCGGAAGGCGATGGGAACCTTGCCAGTCCGAGCAACGTAGACGACCCGGTCTCCCAAGCTGAAGTTCTGGTTGCCAAGTCGGTGTTCGGCATCTTCGGGTCTCATAAGAGCGTTGCGAGGCACGCCGTTCATCTTGGTGGGCTTCGTAGGGACGTTGTTGAGGTTCAGTTTATCTGCTTCCTGTGCAAGCTGCATCACGACGTCGGAGTCGAGCTGCTCAGCATCGAGCGGTACCCGATCCATCGAGCTAGTCTTCAGCGTCTTCAGCCATTGGCCAATTTCCTTGACTCTCGCCGATGCCACGGTTGGATCGGACCACAGATCTTTCTCGCTCAACTCACTGCCTGAAGGGTTCTTCTTCACTCCGGCAAAAAAGTCGGGGAACCTGGTCATGTACTCGACGATCAGATGTACAGCAGCAGTGCTGAATTCCCATCCAGTTCCGGATTTACGAGAGTAACCGAGGACTTTCTGCTTCCGCCCCTCAAACTTGAGGTTCAGACCCAAGTTGACCCGGAGATCACCGACGGTTTTGACGAAGTAGGATGACGTAATCTTGCTGAGCGTAAGAGGGTGCAAGTCTAGCTGTTTAGAGACCATGTAAGATGGGGTGTAGTGCATACTACTCTCGGCGACCTGGATGATTCTTCGGGCAAAATCAGGCTCGCGTTTTTCTGGAACACCAAGCCAGATTGAGAGCTTCCCGTTGGAGGTGTAGCCTGAAACCTCCAATGGCTGGCCGTAGTTGAACTCGCCCAGAAAGAAACCCGTAGACTTCAGTGGGAATTCTTGCTCGAGGGGCAAGGCAGCCTGTTCGATAAAGCGCTCATCCTCGTTGACGACCTCATCAACGATGATCTGGGAGGCGTAGTCCGTCTCCATTCCGGGGATATCGCCGTACTCCTTTACCGTTGCTCCCTCGTCTGTCTTTACCAGACCCTTGAGCATGTGAACGTGAACCAATGACTCGACTTGGCTGATCAAGATGCCCAGTCGTCTGCTGTAGAAGTTTTCAATCTTCTCTGCTTTCTTTGTCCACTCCTCGATGTCTCGATGATTGTGGTGCTGGGTAACAATCTGTCCACTGCCATCTTCGGCCAAAGCATAGTCGAACAGTTCATCAGACACTCGAATGATTTTAGCCTCCTGCAAGAACGGATAGCCGACAAAGCAGCGCTGGCCAAGTTTGGCCTTCGCTAGCTCAACCTTTGTGCGCGTTTCGGTCCCTAAAAGGTTGACCACCATGCTCTCGTTGCGGCTATCTTGCTGAAACACGTTGACTCCGTGGAAACCCAGAGTTGCCGTGTATGGCAGAGTGGCCAGAGTGGGAAATCCTGCCAGCGCCGAAACGTTGAGCAAGGCGCCATCAGTAAGGCCATCGCGATACTCCAGTCCCTCTACCGCAGGAAGATCAAATATGTTCTCCACGCAATGGCAGTGAGGGATATTCGGGAAAACGTCGACAAGCGACGAAGGGTACACGTAATCAACTGTATCCGAGTAAGTGAACTTGAGCGGGACGCCAAAGTCATTTCTGGCCTTTTGGTCATCGGACAGAAGCTCGTTCTTTGGGGCCATGGCCTCCAACAGTCGTTTCTCGTCAATGAAAGGAATCTTCACCACGGCCTCCCAGTCCATCTTCTTGCCGTTCATGTCCAGCACGAAGTCTCTTGGGTAGAAGTCAATGATTGGAGACTTGGGGTCCGTCATCAAGTCCCAGTAAACTGTGGGGACGATCTTCTTACTGCGGTCGGGGAGGACGCCCATGAGCTGCTCGTTGGGCTTGAATGGCTGGCCCAACTTAAAGTTGAGGTCCGCATTGATGCCCTTCATGATGTCCGAGATCATAGGAGAGTAATGATACTTATAAAACCAAGGCCACGAGGCAATGCCGCGATAGTAGTAGTAGAGAACCCATTGCAGACCTTGGATGTAGTTCTCAGTCAGCTTGCGTAGTTCTTCCTCCTTGTTTTCCGGCGTCCAGTCCTCGAATTTATCGAAATAGTATTTGTCCTTCCATTCTAGGAATTTCTGTTCGTACTTCGCCTCCATTGCAGCTTGAGCATCGGCCGCTGTGAGGTCCAGAGCTTGGGCATTGTCGTACTTCTTCACGATACGGAGAACTGCCGACTGCGACTCCTCGTCTTCTTCATCTTCGTCGTCTCGCTCCGGAACGGTCAGAATCAAATGGCGGTGGCCTTCATCATCCTCCTTTGTGGCCCAAGAGATATGAGCAGCATCAGCAAGATCTTGAACAAACTTTCGGTCTGCAGCGTTGAGCTGGGTGCCAAGATCAAGTGTTGTCGACTTCCGGTTGGTGAGAAATTTTCGAATACTCTGCTTCCAGAGGTTCTTTTGTGGCGTGGTGACGATAAGCTTACCCCTTGCCTTTGCCCTCGACTTCTCGGCCTCATCGTTCTCGAGCATCTTCTTGCCACGAAGCCAACTTGAATCCTCGTTTTCGTGCTCAAAGAAGCGGTATTCCTCTTTGCCAATCTCATCCAGGAGGAGGCCAAGCCTGGGTAGGTTGACCTTTCCGCCCTCGTTGATGTAGCCGTCACATCGCGGAAGCACCTGCTTGTATATCCTAAACATCGTCGCTAGCGCTCCCTCGTTGATGTGGAGCCGGGGAAGATTGGGAAGGAAATCATTCCCAACAAAAAAGGCCATGAGGATAAAATCGTCAATAACCTTCTCCATATTGAACGGGAATGACATGATACCAGGTTTCTTCAAATCCTGGAATTCCAGCTCCAGGTACTCTCGAACTATGCAAAGGTGCATCAAATAGAAGTTTTGATGCTCCAGTTCTTTCGACTTCTGCTTGTTCTGGCGACCAAACGTGACCTCTTCGCGGAGGAGGCAGAAGTGGGGGTCATGGCTGAGAAGACCCAGCATGATAAGATCGGCATCGAGTCCGTACAAGCAGTGGCGAACATTCGGGTTATAGTCAGGCTGGGCGCGAGCGTTCCGGATATACTCCATAATCTTGTGCTCACCCTCACCAGGGACTTCGTGGCCTGACAGAACGATTTCGGGTCCCTGCCATTCCCTGTCTTCGGAAATCTTCTTATTGATGAAATACTTGAGCTGAAGCGAGAGTTTGGCCATAAACTCGGTGCCTAAGAATATTAGCAAGGAACATCTAAGCAATGGCAGCATGAGGTCATACCTGGTGTGATGCAATTGCTGTCGAAGGGCTCCTCTTTGGGCAGCTCCTTGCCCTCCTTGAGCGCCTTGTCTCTCGCCCTCTCGGCGTCCAAGGCCGTTCGGAAACGACGGGCGCGCTGTTGATTCATCTTGGCGCGAGGAGCGACACCATCGATGGCCATGAAGAAGAGCTTCTTGGGCTTGATTTTTCCAAAGAGATGTTCAATATAATTGAAAATAGCTATGAACATCTCCTCCTCTGTCATCCGGAAGTGAACATCGTCCGAGTCCTTATGCGTACAATTGTGGATGATACCGTTCATATCAAGCTATAAGACCCGTTAGCAACGACTTGACCAAGCGACCGGCGAGAGGCTGGAGCGACGGCGTACGTAAAGACAGTCGAACTCGGGAATCCGGTTGTCAGCAATGAGCTGGGAGATGGCGGGATAGCGCTCCGAGAGCCATCTGAAGAATTTGGGAACACTAGTTACAGGTCAATATACAATGTACGCCATCACATTAAGAACAAGGTCTCGAGGCCATACCCCATCTTGCGCGCTTGATGTTTGCGTCAACTGCAACTGCAACTGCAGGGAAGGAGTCGGTGCGGGTGTTGGTTTGCGACAAGGCTAGGAAAGCGCAGCTTTCGTGCTTTCTTTGGCTGCAGGTGGGAATGCGATTGCGATTCACAAGCAGCACAGTTGCCGGCGCTGAATAAAAACGGCCGGACTTTTGGGTTGAAAATCGAACGTGGCGAGCAAGAACGATGATGAGAACGCAGCCTGTGACTTTAGATTCGAGGCTGTCGAAAACAAAATTGTCTAAAACAGATTCAGGTCGAGAGAATAGCTTCGTCTAGAAGAGTGTTCAAAGAGAGTCAAAACGCGGCCAAACATCGCAGCGCAGAGGAGCAGCGGACGTAGTTGTTCCCGTTTTGACGATTGTGGTTGTCGCTAGGGTGCTTGCTGCTTTTGTCCTTCGGCAGCGGCGCTGCGCCTGTGCTGCCCGCATGACTGTCTGGCCGAAGCCCCACCTTCGTCTGGACGAGGCCCACAATCACCCTCTCAGCGCGCCACACCTTGATTTCTTGGCATGGGTTCGCCGCGGCTCTCTTTGGTTCTGATCGGTGCAGTGAGGAGCCTACACGCTAACTTCACTTGGCCCCTGCGGGAGGCAAGGCTGGGGTCCAACGGGATCAATTAACGCGTCGCGCTTTTCGTGGCTGCTTTGGATCCATGGATGCTCTCCGCGCTGTGAATTTTAATTGCCACAACCGTCCAAACGGCCACCACAGCGATAGCCTTTCCAACATCTAACTTCACAACCAATCTATCTCGCATCTCCCACCCACCTGAATTCTAAACCCTAAGACATTTTTGCGCATCAGCTGCCATGGCGCCGGCGGAAGCTGTCGACGATGTTGATGGTGAGTTGCAATGCGGATTCCCGTCCAACGGGACAACCGTGCCCTCGCGCGCAAACCATTGATTTCCAACGCTGCCTTTAGTCAACATGGAAGATTTGGACGACGCCGATCAGGCGCAGCGCATCATAAACGAAGGTATTCTTCATCATATATGTTTCGAGCTATGCTTTGCCGTTCAGTGACTTACTCAATAAATGTCCGACAGAATACAAGACGTGGAAAAAGAATAGTCCTTTTCTCTATGACATGATTCTGAGGTAGGCACTACATTTCACTTGCCAGCTTCGCGAACTAGCTGACAGTTCTTAGCACCGCGTTGGAGTGGCCGACTCTGACAACACAATGGTTCCCTGATGTGAAGGACGTCAAAGATAAGAACTACCGCATCCATCGGTTGCTGATCGGAACACACACGTCAGAGGGAAAGCCCAACTATCTCCAGATTGCCGAGGTCGAAATCCCTAAGATGATTGAGCCTAATCCCCACGACTACGACGAGGAGCGCGGCGAGATTGGCGGCCATGGAAGCAAGGCTGCTGCTGGAGAGCCGCAGGTGATCAAGTTTAACATCACGCAAAAGATCGACCATCCTGGTGAGGTCAACAAGGCGCGATATCAGCCACAGAACCCCGATATCATTGCCACGCTCTCTGTCGATGGCAAGGTCCTGATTTTCGACCGTACCAAGCACAGCATGACACCAACTGGCACTCCCAGTCCTCAAATCGAGCTGATCGGCCATAAGGAGGAAGGTTTTGGATTGGACTGGAATCCACATGTTGCAGGCTGTCTGGCATCCGGTAGTGAAGACAAGACTGTGCTGCTTTGGTATGTATCCGTTATACCACACGCGCGCGATCTGGCTAACCTTCTCAGGGATTTAAACACTATCCAGGGCAATGGCAAAACCCTTAAGCCAGCGCGGAAGTACACACACCATACGAACATTGTCAACGATGTCCAGTACCATCCGACCGTGAAGCATTGGATTGGCAGCGTGTCAGATGACTTGACTCTGCAGCTGATTGACATCCGGCGGCCCCAGACTGACAGCGCAGCAGTGGTGGGTCGCGACGGCCACAGCGATGCGATCAACGCCCTGGCCTTCAATCCACGCTCTGAATTCCTGATTGCCACTGCATCTGCCGATAAGACGATTGGTGTCTGGGACATAAGGAATTTGCGGCAGAAGATTCATACTCTCGAGGGTCACAGCGATGCTGTCACCTCCCTTTCCTGGCATCCGACTGAGCCGAGCATTCTCGGCAGTGGTGGCTATGACAGGAGAATCTTGTTCTGGGATCTTAGCCGAATCGGCGAGGAGCAGATGCCAGATGATCTTGAGGATGGCCCTCCGGAACTGCTCTTTATGCACGGTGGTCATACTAACCACCTGGCTGATTTTAGCTGGAATATGAACGACCCGTGGCTTGTGTGCAGTGCTGCCGAGGACAACTTGCTTCAGATTTGGAGAGTTGCCGACTCTATCGTCAACCAAGACGATGTCGAAATGCCTATGGGCGAACTGGATGCCAATTAGAGAACTGGCACCGTGGGCAATAATAAAACGACGTCTAGTATTGGTATGAAGCGTGGCATAAAACGGGGGTATGAGACAAAGCAGGAGAGTCCAAAGGAGCTGTGATAGGAAGGACACGGCAGATGGTATCTCTGATACTTTGGCGAAGGGGGCTCAATGCGACGAGGCGGTAGGAGGATATGGAAATGGCGATCCAGACGATTCAGGGCATGATGTTTTGTCTGCCGGCTCTCAAAAGGTAGTTGCTGCCAACGTCTAAGTTGATGGGCGATTCGACCTAGGTCAAGGTTGAACGATGAAAACCTTATCTGGGAGGCTTTGGAAGAGTATGTAGCACTGTATAACAGGATTTTTGGAGGCATATATCTGTGAGCGTACCAGTAAAATGTATTACTTTCAGCGGGCCTTACCGCTTCATCAAAACATGTTCCATTCTTTTGAAGGTTCGTTCTATTTGCATTACATGTCTTATCCAAACAGCCAGCTGTTGGTTGTCGGCAGGACACTACTATCATACCTTACTTCTTCCGGATCGTGCCGAAACCGTGGACCTTCAATCACGGAACGCCATCCGCCAACCCGGTCCCGTCCACCGCTGTTGATGTTCCAATGTTTACCTACTCAGCCGCCGCCTCGCCGCTGTATCCCCCCGAACTCCCCCACCTCTAGCGGCTCATAGCGCAGGCAAACCCCACGTGCGGCACCTGTAACCCCTGTGAATATTTTGCGTAAAACCTGGGGATCCGTGACTCATGTCATTTTTAGCGACGACCGACACCGGCCGGGGAGGGGTCTTTTTTTTCTTTCTCCGAGCCGGCCGTGGAGTCACTCATTGGATTGGACAGCAGGAGCAAGCCATTGAGTGACTGCATTGTTGCTGCTGCCCTTCCCTTAATATTGGGCATCTCCATACAAGGCGGGGTAACTGAGGTGGTGACTGACTCTGCTGCTTCAAATTACTATCTTAGAATCGTGCAGTTAGAAGAACAAACATTCATGACAAACAAATACCAAGAAACAACAACAAAATCCAAAATGCCTACCCGTTCAGAAATCACCTACTTCGGAGCCGGCCCGGCGCTGCTGCCGACTGATGTGCTTGAGACGGCGGCAAAGGCGCTCGTCGACTATAATGGCACCGGCTTGGGCATCGCCGAGCACAGCCACCGCTCTGAGCTGGCCGCCAACATCATCAATGAGGCCAAGGCCGACCTAGCCACCTACCTAGACATACCCGCCGGCGAGTACGAGGTCGCCTTCATGCAGGGTGGAGGCACCGGCGAATTTTCGGCTTCCGTGTACAACCTGGTCGGCGCCTGGGTCGCTCGCCAGCACGCCGCTGTGCTCAAGGAGCTTGGCGAAGCCGCCGAGGAATCCGCTGTCGTCGATGCCCTGCGCAAGAAGGTCGAGGCCGGCCTGAAGCTCGACTACTTGGTGACGGGCGGCTGGTCGCTCAAAGCGTATCAGGAGGCCGTGCGCCTGCTGGGCCCCGAGTACGTGAACTTGGTTGCCGACGCCCGCGTCGAGAACGGGGGCAAGTTCGGCAAGATCCCCGATCAGAGCACGTGGAAGCTGAGCAAGGACGCCGCCTTTGTCTACTATTGCGACAACGAGACGGTGGATGGCGTCGAATTCCCAGAGTTCCCCCAGGCGCTCGCCCCCCAGCCCGACGGCACTGGCCCCATCGTTGTGGTCGACATGTCGTCAAATATCCTGTCCCGCCGTGTCCCGGTCAAGAACTACTCGCTCCTCTTCTTTGGTGCCCAGAAGAACCTGGGGTCCACGGGCGTCACTGTTGCCGTTATCAAGAAGACCCTCCTACCGCCCACGGTGTCGCAGCCGAGCCCGGCCCTCATGCGCAAGCTGGCTTTGCCCATCCCCCCAATCGTGCTGCAGTACGAGACTATTGTCAAGAACAACAGTTTGTACAACACATTGAGCATCTTCGAGTATGTGTAGACCCCTTCCCTTCTTTCCCTTCTCCCTTCCGATAGCCGAGTACGGGCCCAAACTCACACCACATTACAGCGTCTATATCGCCGGCCAGGTGCTTAAGAAGCTCCTGCGGACCTTCCCCGACAAGGTAGACGGCCAACAAGCCATCGCAGACAAGAAAGCAGAGCTCATCTACTCCGCTCTTGAAGCTCACCCAGACGCCTACAAGATCGTACCAGACAAGACCGTTCGCTCGCGGATGAACATTTGCTTCCGCGTGACCAAGGTAAGCTGTTCCCTAAAAGTTATTATATCATCATGCCTGTGACACCCCCAACCCCCCTATACTAAAAACTACCAACCCCAGAGCGGTACCATCGACGAGTCCGAGAAGGCTTTTCTCAAAGAGGCCACCAGCATCGGCCTCACGGGGCTTAAGGGGCACCGTAGCGTCGGCGGCATCCGCGCCAGCAACTACAACTCGATCCCTCTAGAGGGGGCAGAGAAGCTCGCAAAGTTTATCAACGACTTTACTAAGGCTTAAGAAAAAGGGTTTGCTCCACCGTTTCTGTCTTTGAGGTGCTAGATATTTGGGTGTCAGGACTAAAATCTGGGTAAAAGGGGGTGAGAGTTGGGATGAAACAAAGGCAAGTCGAGCAAGGCAAGCGAGGGTATTGGAGCATTGCCGAAATCAAAGGCACACTTGATATCGATGTGCATGCTTGGCAGCGCATGAGAGAGTGCAGTGCTTAGAATGGCTATCAGCCATACTCGAAGATGGGTGGATCGGAAAGGGGTAAAGGGGCTGGTTAATTTTCTTTACTTTTCATGTTTTCAACAAAGCATTTTGACCTGTCTGTATTTTCTTTTTTTGCATGGCAGCTTGGTTCAACGACTGAGCCACACACACAAAAAAAACATTGGTGTCATTTAAGAAGTCGTTAATTTGCGTCTGATGAGACATGTAATGTCTCATAAGGTGATGATGGTGTAGGTCTTTTGCATGGTCTGCGATGAGGCTACTAGGTATGTATAGCCAAGCAAATGGAATTATTATTACTACCTAGGTACTGGTAGATAAATGATAACCAAAAAGCAAAGCATGTGTGCGTTTTCTAAGTGCCTGAACAAGTTCCATAATTTGAGGGTATCCTTCGTTCGTTCGTCCGTCCATCCTGTCTAGATAACTTGGGAGTACGAGAAGAAAGAAAGAAGAAAGAGAGACGAAAGGGGAAAACCTATCTATAGACTCCTTCCCCAGGCTGGATGAAAAAAGATCAAAAGTTCTTCCCCGTGAAGGGACTTTGCACGCTCGCAAACCCCTGCGGACACTGCCGTCCTAAAGCTGCGCTGCCTGAGCGGATATAACAAATCTTTGCTGCGGTACAAGCCTCGCTGGTACAGTTCGGGCTACGCACGCTGCTCTTTCCCTGGTAGGTATTGAACAGCGTCGCCAGCGTCCTGTCTTCTTCCATGGCCTCGGTCACGCGATGCCAGAAGGTGGCGTTTAGTGGTGCATCGCGAGGCCAGTCAGCGGCAGGGCCGTAGGCGGCTCGAGTTGAGTACTCGAGCTGGAACGTCGGTCCGAGGTCTGTCTCGCTGAGCTGATTGAACGTATTGACGTCGGCGTAAAAGGTGTATGCCTCAAAGACCTCCCACGAACCCGTATCGACCTCGTACATGCGGTACCCGGAGTTCAGGTTGGTCAAAGGTGTGATGGACGGTCCAACCCAGGAACTGGCGATGGCATTATCGGCGGTTTGATGGGTGCCATTTTTGGTATAGTAAATGAATGTCTGATCTGAGAAACGGGGATTGTCAGCTTTTTCGCTCAAGGGGTCTGAAAGCAGACCAGCATCGTTCCCGAACCTTCGTGGGTATGGCCAAAGAAAATTCCAGCAATCACGTGTGGCGAGTACCGGTCGACGATTTGATACAGCATGTCGGAGCCGCCTGGCATGGGATTAGAACCGTCCCAACCACTCAAGACATGACCGGCAATCCACACACGCTCGCCGTTGTCCTCGGCTTTCTGCAGCTCCTGGACGAGGAACGAGAACATGCCCGAAAAGTCCGGGTCAGCGGCGTGAAGGAACGAGTACGGATTGTTGCGATAATAAAGGTCGGTGTTCAGCGTTATGATCCTCAACCCTAGAGGATGAAGGACCGAGTATGCAGCATAATGCAGCGCGGCCTCTGCCTGGGTGGCATTATCTATCCACCCATAGTGCTCCCAGAGCTTAGAGACGTGCTCGTAGTTCCAAGAGAACTGCTGGCCAAGGGGACCGTTGTTGTCTATGTCGTGAGGAGCATCCATATTGTCTGGGCTAGTATCATGGTTCTGAAATGGAATTAGTCACTGACTCTTTTGAGGCTCAAAACTGGATTCCTCACGCCTAGGGCCGCGTATACTGGGCCACCGATGTAGGCCTTGAACATCTGCCAAACAGAATCTTCTGTGACTTCTACGTATGCCTGCGATCGTTGGTTTTGCGAGTCGTGGGCCACTAAATCACCAGTATATAAAGAAAAGGCCGGATGGTCCTCGACAGAGGTGCCCGTTAGGGGCCTAATCGACTGGAAAGCAGCGAGTGCCAAGTAGAAAGGCGAGTCACACTTGTAGTAGCCAAACAGGGGAGCAGGATACGTGATGGCAGATGGTATGGCCTCTGTTGGTGGCGCCGAATACCTGCAACACATACTTGTCGTGCAATTCGCTTCAGAGCCGGCCATATACCTGGTGTCTTGAAGCAAAGAAGGCAAGAGTCAACAAGCAGGATACGGGAGCCTGGGGATATTTGCCACTCACCCAAATGAAGATCTGATAGGTGTAACACCTTTGCTCTCTTGCCACTCCTGTGTGGTTGCTTTGGATTTTTTGGGCGAGGCTTTGGGAACTTCACCTCCACAGGGACTACATATGGCCAGGGGCAGAAATCGGAGCTCAGCGAGGCGCAGATATATTGCCCATCAAGACCAACTATATCGGCATTAGCAAGAATTTGGGTCCATGTCGCGCCGAAGTTGCTCGCCGCGTATGTGTTCTTGCATGCCGCATCAGTTTTATATTTGGTAAGCTGGCAAAGAAACACCATAGCACCGGGGAGGTGAGTTGGGGCGAGCTTTGCTGTCATTTGGGCGACAGACAGGGCGGCTATGCACTTGGAACAGTTGCTGACAAGCCCAGTGTGGTTGGCCTCCAGAATGCCCAGGATCTCGAGGAAGGCGGCCCCCACCAGCGCGTCAGCGGTAGAATCTGTGAGGTTTGCCAGGGCCGAGGGAAACAAGACGGGGTCTGTCCCATGAGTTGGAATAGTCTCAGGATTAGTCAAGTTGAAGGGAAAGGTTATATTTAACACCGGATCAAAGATGGCTGGCTGAGGCTCATTGGTTGGGCCCGGCTTGACTGAAGGGATAAAGGTCAGCTGGCAAGAACATGGGAGAGGCGAAGGACTGGATAACAGCATACCGTAGTAGCTTGAATATACTGACGTCGGAAAGGCAGCCGGAACCGTAAAAGCACTGACCGAACCCGGGAAAGTGAAGGCCCGAGATGAGGTGCTGAGTGCTGTTGCTGAGGCCAGAACCGCCCCGCAGGCGATTGCCGGCCGAAGGAAGGGCCCCATTGCACTCGGATATTTCTTATGGACGGGGGCTCTGAGCCATATAAAAATGATTGAGGTGGAGAGGGGAGACAAAAGTGAAGCAAGAGAACAGTCAGGGAATCGCAGCGGAGAAAAAGGTTCGGCACCACGGGGAAGCTGTGCTGCCCTGAGCACAACAATTTGAATCGTCAGTCTTCCAGGACTGACTCAGCCCAGGGCAGATTGCTTGTGTAGGGAGCTCTGCGAAGCCATCGGTTGACTGTGTTTCCAGCGACTTCAGATGAAGCAGTGTGGGAGTCGTGAGAGGGTGTGGGTACCTAGCCAGCCACCAGCCTGGTCAACCCCTCACAAGGCTTTCACGGCAAAACGGGCCAGCGCATGCATCTAGGTAGGTGGGCAATCAACTGTGTAATCAGCGGCAGGCCCGAGAAGGCAGATAGCCAGGTAGAATAAGCGTAAGGTAGATTTCGATCCGATCTTCTGGAAGGCGGGTGGGGATGGATTGTGCACATGTGTTGAAGCAACCCACATCCACGAGCGTCGAAGACAATAGCAGGCACGCCCGTGAATGGGATCAGGGTCAATGGGTGCGTACAGCTTGGTTTGAGTTCGTCCAAAATCTAAGACCGATTTTTAAACTCTTCCTTCTTCTCCTAAACCCCTAAATTTTGACAAAGTCTAGCGCCAGCTTCTTCCTTGCCAATTCGTTCAGCATTCCACAGACTTCGCAGTCGCAGCACCAAGCAACAGCAACATTCGAGTCAAGACAGGCCTTAGAACTCAAGGTCAAGAGCCGCCCCAAACGCTTATCGCCACGTGACCACCTGAAAAGGCTGGCGAATAAAGCGCGGCCAGCTGTGGGGAATATCTTGTCAGCGCGTTCGGCTACATAAGGAAAGAGCAGCCTTACTGCTCGCACCACGCCGCAGGTCGCTCAAGTGACTTTGTTCACCACGAGTTCGCGGAAAGTGGGAGGAGGCCTGCTTCTGGTTGGAAGCCCGCGCACGCTTTCTTTGCAAGCGGCCAGCCAAGTCTCGCCGTCGAGCACGGCATCTGTGCATTTGGACGCCTCTGCCGACCATTCTTTACCTTCACCCTTACCGTGAAATCGCAATTCAATGCCCAGAGCAACCACCAAAACCTCCAAGTCCAAACGACGGAAGCGCGCCCCCGTCCCCAAACAGACCACCGACGTCCTGTTTCTTATACGAGGCATTATCGACGAGAAAACTGTCAAAGGTCGGCTGCTATATAAAATTGACTGGGAAGACAACCCCACGAGCGGCGAGCACTACGAGCCCACTTGGGTATGTTTGGCTTATTCCTCGGTGCAACCCCTGTCCACGCTGTGCTAAATGCAAACCTTCTCCTCTGCTAGGAACCTGCAGAGAACGCAAACGAGACCGCCGTCGCTGATTGGGAGGAAGTAAAACGTCGCCGCCAAACTTCCAGTGTCAGCAGCAGCGAGCACTCCAGTGTCGACCAGTCAAATTCCCGGAAGAGGCAGCGCAGCACTGCTAGCGCAGACAAAGACTCAAGAAAGAAACAAAAATCCAGCAAGACAACACCTGCCATAGACGACGAAGCCAGCAAGGCAACACCCGCCAGAGACGACGAAGCCAGCAAGAAAACGCTCACCAGAGACGACGAACCCGAAATCGAACCTGGCCCGGAACCGGAACCGGAACCTGACTGGGCGTTTGCGCAGTCTGAACCTAACAAACAGGGCACGCTTGTTCTTGATATCAAGCAACGCGCTGGCTTTGACGCATCTGAGTATTCTCGGATCCAACTCTCCCAATCTCAGCCGTCGCAACTGTCCCAAGCTTCGGCCTCGGGCGGCGAATCTGCGCATCCGACAGAAGAAAACGGCAAGGCTAGCCAGACCACTATCCAAGATTCGCAAGTGTTTACCGAGCCGCTGCCGTCTGACCTTACTCCTTCGGCGCCATCTCCGCGCGAAAATCAACCACTCGGGAGTGACTTTGCCGCCGCCGCAGGGTCGGTTGTGATCTCAGAGACGGCCCAAGGGTCGACCCAGGAAGACGCTTCTCAATTTTCCCCGCAGGTAGAAGACGGGTCTATTAAAGGCCTTCCTCAAAATCACGAGGGCATTCTTCGGAGTCGCGAAGACAGCGGTGAAGGTCACGGGGGCATTCTTCAATCATTTGGGGGTGATATCAACAGTTCGGAAGAGTTTGGAAGACGATCCCAGTCCACTCACCCCGAGGGTCCATCGAGTAGCTCCGATCCAAACATACCTTCTGGTCAGCCAGAAACCGGTTTGCGCCAAGGCCTGAACGGCTCATTCAGCCTCCTTGAGGGGCAACAAGGCTCTGCAGAGCACAGCTCAACAAACACCCTGCCCGGATTCGAAATCGCGAGTTCACAACATTCAGGCTTTCTCACGCAGCCTGACTTCCACTCTGCGTTCTCGCCCGAGGACAGTTCGGCAACGAGGATAGTGGAATCTGCTATAAACAGCGAGAGCTTGCAGCAGCTTGGCGAATCCAGCGGCCGGAGTATCGACACACATTCCCGGGCCAATCGGTTGAATAAGGCGACCACATCGCCTTCGCCTTGGTCGCCGCACTTTGCTGAAGTCGTTCTCCCCTTGAGTAGCATTCCCAATCCATTTCTCGCTCAAAGCCACCATAGCACCGACATCAAAGAGATTGTCCTAGACACTGTGGAAAAGCAGGCAAGGAAGGAATTCTCCCCCTACCAATTGACCCAAGCTCTCGGCCAATTGACCAACCGAAGCCAAGCATTCACCTCCGGTTTACAAACAAGTGGTAGCTCTTCGCGTCTATTACGGCATAAGCTCTCGCCATTGAGAACGCGTGGAAATCCGAATCGTTGCCGGCCTAGTACGCCGCAATCTGCAAGTATGGACACGTCTTCAGTGGAAGGAACGCCCAAAACCCGCTCCGCGGTTGAGGAATTCAGAGCCCTGCGAGCATCCGTGTTTGACCAAAACCGAGACCCTACTCCCCCTAGCCCTACGAGCTTCTCAACCTCATGGCACGCTACGTCGTCAAATGCTGCTGTCCGAAATCTCGATACCGGTGCCGGACCCTCGACTCTTCATAAAGAAGGATCCCTCTCGGCCGCTGAAGAAATTAAGCGCGCCATAGGCCTAGGCCTTGGAGATGTCTCCAGCTCTGGATTGAGTATCTTGCCCGACCGCCGTGACTCAATGACCAAACAACATATTGGAACGGATCAAGGCCAGTCAGCGGACGTCTCCCGTTTTGGACTAGGCCTTCCCGCCGACCATACCGCGGTGGGCGGACAATACGTGACACTAGACCAGGGACGACGAGTTGATTCTTCTGCCGCTGGACTAAATCTCTCCTCCGGTCACCTTAACCCTCTCTTCGGAGAGCATATGAGCTACAAATCGGTGCCAACAACCGTGGCGCCGTCTGATCTTACTATATCCTTCAACCACGCCACAAGTGCAGACGGTGCTCTACCCTCTGATGGCCAGAATACTACCGTGAATCCCATGTCGACAGTGCTCATAAACACTGAGAGTGAGATTCATGATGACTTGGAAGAGGACAAGTCGTCTCATCATGTGTTTAACGAACACATTGTCACTTTGCCAATGGCGGCGAGCACTAGGAATGAATATCTCAGCATTATCAAAGAGAACAAAGCGACGATGATCGAGTTCAGCGACGTTTTCATCAATTTGGACTCGATGCCGAGCGACGCATTGACATCTAAGATGGACATGGTCTTCCAGCGCCTCCTGGACCTCTGCGATCTGCCAGCATCTGCCGACAGGCTCCACGGTATGGCCCATAGAGAGATGATGAGGCATGCCACCAACTCCAACTGTAAATATTCGTTTGTGCACGAGTTTCTAAAGGGGATTCGCGACTTGAACGCTCGAGCATTGATTCTTTCGCAGGAGGGCCATCCTTTCCAGTACCTCGAGGCAGTCGTATCCGAGTCAGGACTCAGGTATACTGTGCTTGGCCAAAACAAGGAGCCGATTGATCACATCGCGGATGGTTTGACCGTAATTCTAGCCGTATCTGATCAGGATTTGACAAGCATCCATGGAGGCATTGATGTGGTGGTGGCTTTCGATCACACTGCAAGGTCCATTACCTTACCGTCGACTTTGGCCTCCAACGACAAGCCGGCTCTTGTCTTGTCCCTGTTAGCCTCCTACTCCCTCGAGCACATTGACTTCCAACTGGGGGCCGATGTTGTAGGTTTGGAGCGAAAGAATGCACTCAACACGGCGACCGCAAATATGAAACCGCTTCTCAAAAATCCCGAATCAGGCCAACTCGAGCCTTACGAGGCGGCCGATTTCTTCGCGAGTTGCATGCGACATCCCCAAGACGATATCCATTGGGTACCCCTACATCTCTGCGACGATGTCATGGATTTCTGGCAGAGCTCTCAATCTCGCACTCATGACTCCCAGAGTCTGACGTTTCATGACTCGAACGGACTAACAAGTCGCAAACGTGCAAATGTAAGCCTCTCACATCCTTCTATGCCGATAAGTGACTAACTTGAATACAGGATGATACCGAAGGCGGTGCTCTAAAGCGTCCTAGAATCGTGGACGTTTCGCAACGCGCGCGGAACGAGCCGCCAGTGCGCATGAGCGACTTGTTAACGACCATTCTTTCCAGTTACGCATCTCCGGGCAAGATACCGAGTCAATCAGTTGAGGTGTCGGTGGAACAGCTCGAGAAGATGGCTGCAAAGGTTAGAAAACCCCTCCCCATACCCTAAGTCTGATACTAATACCATTTCGCCAGATCGCAACACTGGAGGACCGCTTGCGGGCACAAGACAGCGTTGAGGCGAGGTACGAAACTCACATCAAGAAGCTCGAAGACGAGCTTCAGTCATACAAGAAATCTATCCAAGACATCCAACCGAAGTACATGGACGCTCTTAGGGATCGAGGGACGTTCCAGGCCGAGAGCACGAAGGCAAAGCGCGTAGCAGATAAAGTGACGAAGCAGCTCGAAGCGAAAACTTCAGAATTGGAGTCTTTAAAGGATCAGATTCGAGCTTTGCAATCGAAGCCCACCGACCCTAATACCGCACTTGCCACAAACTCAGCCGATTCCGAGGCCGGAGGACTTGCTACGCTTCAGAAAAGCCGGGAAGAGACCCAGGCCAAGGCGAATAGCCTTGAGAAGAAGCTCGGTATCGCACAAAAGGAACTGGAGTATACCCGCGAGGTGTATCAGATTGCCTCAAAATCGTTTACGGAGCTCCAGACCGAGAATCAAGAGCTCAAAACGAAAATGGGGGGCCTGGAGAAGAAGGCGGGCGACAACCTTCTGAAAATCCACCAGCTCAACTCCCAAACCGAGGCCGAAGCCATCCAGAAACGGGTGGACGAATTCCAGGCTATCATCCGTGACCTTCAGCGGGATCTGGATCGCGCGAGGGATGAACTTCGGCACTACAAGTCTGGACGCCGCGAGACTCGGCAAGCTAGCGTCCCGCGTAGTCCGCGGACTGGCGTCTTGAGTCCTCGACCTAGCCGGGCTGTTGCGAGTAGCACCGGGAGCCGAGGCACAAGCCCTGCGCCAGTCGACGGCAACGCTGCTGGCAGCACAGGCGTTCCAGGCATGACCTTCTTCAGCCAGCCTCCAGGAAACAATGGTCGCTGGGGGCACCTTCGGGATTAGGAATCCGATAAGTCCGTCCTAGCACCGCTGAGACCAGAGTCTCGACCAGAGTCACCCCTAGTTCCGGCAAATGAGCGGAAGACGAGAGGCCCGAAGAAGTCGACAAAACTTTAAAAAAGAAGTTTGTTGCAAACAAGAACATACCCAGCAGCTCGCTGGCTGCAAACATAACGCAGGGACATGACATCATCACACACGTGCATACCTCACTTAGCGCGAGTGGTGTCCTCAGTTAGTTTGTACGGAAAAAAGAAACATATGTCATTTGGGCGTCAGGAGAAAACGGAGCCGATGCATTTTGGGGAACACAGGTTACCGGGGCCCCAAGCAAAGCAAAGCCAAACGGAAAGATTGGTAGGCGTTATTTGGCTTTTGTATGTTATATCTGTGCATCCATTGTTCTTAGCTACCTAGACAGCGTGGCGGTGCTCTAGTATCGTGGATAGAGCTTTGGCCTACCTCCTTTGCGCAGGGAATCTCTTTGGCCTGCGGCAAGCAAGGGAAGGATGAGATATGATGATGAATGTAGGCTGTTATTCTTCACGCTAACTTCATTATGCTTATAGCAAAAGATTATGAGAACCAAGTCTAAAAGGCACCGACTTTATGAACTGCTCTGAAAGGAATAGTGATGATTATTTCGGCCCAATTCGAATAAACCGTATAGATACATCACATTCCGAAGGTACGTCTCGCTTCACGGGCTTCTTAGATGTCACTGCGGAAGGTCTCAACTCTCTAAACATTCTGTCCGTTTAGTATAATTGAGCCCTGACGTCTTCTTGTCTCTCTCTCTCTCTCTTTCTCTCTCCTGTTTAAAGTCTAGTGAACAACATGTACAGATTTGTGCCTCTTAAGGAGTCTCCCCGTTTGAGGACTTTTTAGTATTTCACAACCCCCCTTTCCCCCCTCACCTAGCTGGATGAAGCATCAACTGGGTTTAAGAAAAGATAAGATCGGTGACTCCTTCCGTTTTTCTCATTCCGAGGGGGGGTCGAGTGGTCCTTTGTTTGCTAGCCCATATTATATTTCCCCGTCGCCTACTTGGCCTCCTCGGGATACAGGTCCTCCTTGAGCACGACGCCGAACTCTTCGCGGAGAGGCTTCAGCTCGTCGAGATACTGCTGGTATTGGCCCTTGTTCTCGACCTTGGCCTTGATGCCTGTCGTGGGGGTTGGTGGTTAGCTTTCCTGTCTATTTACAATTTGTATCGCCCAATTGACTGGCTGGCCCTCTTACCCTCGAAGATACGGACAGCGGTCGGGAAGTCGTTGACTCTTCGTGCGGCCTTGAGAGCGGCGGCGAGGACGCTGGGGGAGGGGACCAAATCGTAGGCGAAGGCGTTGTTCAGGTTGCGCTGTTTTGTTTGTGTAGTGTCAGCCCACCATCATCTTCGGAAGATATGCGCTTTTTTTTTGGGGGGGGGGGGGGGGGGTTCCTTTGGGTGACCAAGGAAGAGGGGGAAAAGAAAAAATGGACAAGAGCAGCGGTTCTTACCTGGAGCTCAAAAACATCCTGCACACCGTTAAACTCCTTCTCGTACCTGCCCAAAGAAATTGCGTGTCAGGAGAAAAAGTGGTCTGATATGAAGTGGTTCGTTGCATCATGCTCTCTCTGTTGGCAGGGTGTTGCGAGGGCATCACCCATTGAAGTTTCTTCGACCCCCCTTGTCCCAATGGCAAGGCAAAGCTTGATAGCTACCAAGCTTCGAGCTTCACTATGACATAACAAGCTTGCCCACACTCGGGGAGAGCTTTGTTTTTGTTTTCTATCTCTCCCTTTTCTCAACTCACCGGGCCGAAAACTCCTCAAAGGTCTCCTCCTGGTGCTCGGAGCGCACGCGGGTCGTCGTGCTGAAGTTGCTGTTGGTGGCGGCCAGCAGGCTGGGAGCGACGAGGCCGACGCGGGCAGCCAGGGGCTGGGGGCGGGCAATGATGGTGTTCGCGCGGAAGAAGGAGCTGGAGGGGCCGCGAGCGGCGCGCAGCAGAGAGGCCGACATTTGCGAAGAGGGAGTGGGAGTCAGAGAGCTCCGAGCTGCAGAGGCGGATGGAGGTGGCAATTGGCGGTTGAGCGGGGAGCTCGACGTAGATAGGGCTGTCCCGGGGAGAACAATTGATTTCGAGATGGGTGTGGTGATGGTGTGGTGTCGTCGGTCCAGGAACTGGACGGATATTGCATCGAACGATTCTCTTCTTCTTTCGGCTATGCTCACTTTTTTCGCTTAGTTGCCTAGCCTCCCCATACCTGGGCGCCCCCCTTGCATAAAACCCCTAGCTCCCAGCTCTCCCACTCACCAATGTCCCGCCGTGCATTGGACTATTGCTCCGCTCTGGTTTGTGGCGATCCCAATCACCGATGTGCCAGATGTGGCTTGAACTGTGGCACTTGCTTAAGCTCCAGATGCGAAACAGGCCATCAAGAGCTGTTATCTGATGTGGACAAAGATGATGATATCGAAGTCTGTACAAGACGAGAGAATGCACAATATTGCGATGAGAGTATGCGCTTGGACTACACCAACCCACAATTGCGGAACCTCTTTTGGGTATCTCCTTCATAATGCATGCGTCGTCCTTTTACAACCTGTATCTTCTGTTGGTGTTGCTATTGGTTCTCCCTAGGTACCTCCCTCGCCCAAGCGTTACAAGCTCATGACAGTTGGGGGGAAAGGCAATTATACCTCTTAATTTTAAGTCAGCTGCGGAAAACAGGAGTATTTCTCTTGACTCTTGCACGTGTCCGGGCTACAGCAACGCGACAATGCGTTCAACATATGCCCACATACCTACCAACGTATATTTAGCGGCCTATCAACCAGCCCTTCCGTATTGACGGTTTGGTACGGATGGTAGTCGTGGTATTCTAGTGTCCTGTTTGACAGTTTTGGCAGTTGAGTGACCAACTTGCTTTTATTGTATGCCAATGGCCGTCATTGCTGGCTGGCTAAGAGCCTGGAGTGTCTGGCTCCCTTGTCCATGACTGAGAACGTCAACTGCCAAAGTTCGCTGGTAACATCGGGTGTCTAGGTTGCCCGTCGAGGCGGCCCGCAAGGACCGCGCGACTCGGTCAAATTCAATTCCAAAATTCCAGGGCTTGCTTGCTTGCTTGGTTGGTTGCGTGGCGCGTAGTCCGTAGCGAGTCTCGAGAATCTTCATTTTGGCGACAGGCCAGCCTGGATCGAGGTTGAGACCGAAGCACGGTTCGTAACGTGTTCAGTCGCCGTATCCGAGGCTCAGGGCTCGGCCCCATTTGGGTGGCATAACACGAGTTCCAAAGGGCTGATTGGCCAATAAATTTTTTGGAGGCATCACATGCATCCATGTTCCTGAAATGAGGACCCAGTCCCTGTAGAGGCTAGCCGGCTGTGGTTTCCCCTTTTGAGGAGACCCAGGATGCTACAGGACAAGCCTTTAGAAATAATTTGGTTCCTGGCCTCAAAACCTCCCGAACCTTTAGCATTGCGAACTTTCACTGCGGCGTGTGTGTCCCAAGGCCATATCTTAGCCCCGCCTCCGTGGGCTTCGTCTTATTCTTCTATCTCTTCTTCACTTCTTGTCGCTCCTTCTGACTTTTGTTCCCGCTTCCCTTCCTTTGGCGGCTGAATCATCGCCTTATTCCCCAGTCAGATCCGCGTTTTCCGATCTGACGCGTGCCGGTCCGTGAGCAAAATCTTCCATTCCCGGCCAGCGACAACACTCCGTGGCGTGCGCAGCATTCTTGCCCCCTCTCCACGACGGCCCGTCCCTTACTAATAAATCTTTGGCTTTTTTTTCAGACTCCAGTTTTGCGCCTTCGCCTTCAGACCGAGACCATCGCGACCCTCACGCGACAATGGCGTCCCTATCGTCGGCCTCGCTGTTCGAACAGTTCCCAATTCTTAGCAAAATCCCGGTTCCGACCGTCGACCGACCATTTGGCGTCCACTTGTGGCCCATCTTCAACAAGGCCTTCGAGCTCATTGTCGGTTATCCCGCCGATGACTTCAAGTTTCAACCGGGCGCGACGCCCATGTCCACCATAAAACACACCGGCATCTTCATCGCCGTATACTACGCCATCATCTTTGGCGGCCGCGAGTTGATGCGCAACCGCGAGCCCTTCAAGTTGCAGACCTTGTTTCTGATCCACAACTTCTACCTGACTGCCATCAGCGCCATTCTGCTTGCGCTCTTCGTCGAGGAGTTGTTTCCGACCGTGGTCCGCAAGGGCATTTTCTACGCCATCTGCGAGAGAGATGGCGGCTGGACTCAGCCCTTAGTTGTCCTGTATTATGTTTGTCTCACCCTGCTACAGCATGTCCGGGTAGCACGTTGTTAACATTGTCTTAGCTTAACTACCTCACCAAGTACCTGGAGCTTCTGGATACCTGTTTCTTGTTCCTCAAGAAGAAGCCCCTGAGTATGCAATAACCCGCGGCATCCGTAAGGTCCATACGATGAGATCAATACGCTGACTTTGCCCCCCCAGCCTTCCTGCACTGCTACCACCACGGTGCGACCGCTCTCCTCTGCTATACTCAGCTGATTGGCTCGACCTCGGTATCATGGGTTGTTATCACCTTGAACCTGATGGTGCACGTGGTCATGTACTGGTACTACTTCCAGAGCGCGCGTGGCATCAAGATCTGGTGGAAGGAGTGGATCACCCGTCTTCAGATCACCCAGTTTGTCATCGATCTTGGTATGTGTCCATCCCTCATGTCTTTGGGGCTTTATGCTAACATCCTTGACAGGCTTCGTCTACTTTGCCTCGTACACGTACTTCACCTCGACATACTTCAAGTGGATGCCCAACTCGGGACAGTGCGCCGGCGAAGAGTTTGCTGCGTTCTCTGGCCTTATTATCCTCAGCTCTTATCTCGTTCTCTTCATCTCGTTCTACCTGGCAACCTATAAGAAGGACGGAAAGCGCCCCAGCGGCCGCAAGGCTGTGCGCAGGATGAGCCAGGCCCCGCTCCCGGACGCCCACCAGATGCTCCACGCGAGAGCTCCCAGCGCGACTGCAAATGGCACAAACGGGAGCGCCAAGTCGACTGGCACCAAGAGCAACAGCTCTGTCCGCTCGCGGAAAGCCTAAATCCAGGTAGCGCAGCGGAACGGGCCGTGCCAACTCAAAGATGAGTCGCTTCAAGAGACGCTGCAGAGCCTACGCTTTAGTCTTGGGGCTTGGTACTTCGCGCCCGCGCGCGAATAAACAATGTGCCATCTACAGCCGAAGTAACCAACGGAGGTGCGGGTACGGGAGTCCAATGGCAGAGATTCGGGTCGTGCGCGCCTATACGATCGACAGGAATCTCGTTCAGCTGTATAAATGGCATCTCGATATTCATTTATTGGAGTTCAATCGGGGAAAATAATCACTTGCGACGATGGTTCGAGGCTTCGCATGACGACGTATGAGCAGTTACGACGAGGAGGGGGTCAGCGGCGATAAGGTGTCAAGTAATGGCGATGGTTGCGTCTCTCAACAAGTACAGCAAGCATGTGGTTTTTGGGTCTGCGCATCATGGGTGGCATTGTGGAGTTCCCAACCTGGGCCAACGGGGGATGGCAGGTCGGTTGGGTCTGACTCGTGATAGCCCTGCGGGGTGTCAAGGTTCATTCACGGCCACATCATTCACTTTTCCTTTTCCTTCCTGTGTCATAATATATATGTTATCTTCTGGCTTAGGTTCGGTTCACACATGAACACGCTAAGCACCAGACCGGTAGAAAGTCTTAATATTATTTGTGTGTTTGAAATTGCGCCAGAGAGCTCGGCTCATTCGACCTGCATCCTTCCCAACGAATGTCGAATTGGGGTGGAGGGCAGGCTGCTGATTTACAGAGATTTATGCTGGTCATGCAGATTTCGTTAGGCTGTCTGCACCACCAAACCCAGTTTCATGTGGAATAGCATGCATCGAGCTTGTGACCAGATGGATACGGGCAGGTGTGTCCGCGGTTTCAAGTGGTCCCCATGACGCCGCACCTGGGGAGGCTTCGTGATAGGGCCACCGTCGTATTCCGGGATTGTTGTTGATATAACACTTTCCATGGGGCCACCATATGGCGTTCCCCGTTGTTTAGAACCCAATAAGTGGCACGACTGTATGACGGATACTGTTGAGGATGGCTGTATAAGCCCCTTGCGTGTAATACGGGTGCTGGTGTTGATTCGATGGCAAGGTTCGCTGAGAGAGAGGGAGGAGTGATAACACATGTTGGAAGTATCCAGTCTCCTTTTTGGTCGGTTGGACTACTACCTAAGGGTCGCTATAACTCTGCATGTCCGAAGACGATCCAGTCACGGATACGACGACGGAAAACATTGAAACACTCAGCCTCCTGGTCATCATAATCTAAACTGCCTTAGATGTATTCGTTCTACCTCTTCCTTTGCTCATTATATCATCTTCTGGCTATCGAGAGGAACCATCAGACCGGAAGAAAAATGCAGCCAGACAAAGACGAGAGACTGCAACAGGGGATACTCTCAGGAGAAATAGTGGTTATATCTGTGCAAGTATGTACGCACGGTGATATACCTTGAGATTGCTGAGGGACCCGATTTATCCACGAAGGAAGCAGAAGGAGTGGGTGTAAGCGGTAATAGGTAGTAAATGGAGAGAGAAAAGCACATTCCTCTCCTTTCCCTCCCCGCTACCTAGCAATCAAGTGAAAGAAGAGATCATGGAGTGAATGGCGACTTGTTGATAACATAACATGAAAGACGCTATGAGAAGAAAATAAGAAAATAAGAAAAAGATAATATACCCCCCCCCCCTCCCCAAAAAAACCAAAAAAGAAGCAAAAGAATGAGACTCAAATTTCTTTAGCAGCGACTCGTTTCGATCGAGTGACCTCCGGGTTATGAGCCCGGCGCGCTTCCACTGCGCCACGCAGCTGTTAAATCTGTCTCTTTGTTGAGTTTGTTGAGAAGTTGAGTCACAGTCGGGACAGATAGAGTCAGCCGGACAAAATCATGTAGGAACCAGGTTTTTTTTTCTCGTGTGAAAAGTCTGACTCTTTTTCCTATCCCCGGCCTCATTAGGCGGGGCCATGGGTGGAACATGCGATATGATGGACTTGGTGGTGGGGACTCCCGCGATGCCTGAGGTAAATAAAGAACGGCCGGGAACACTCCGTCCGTCCGTATTGGTATGACTTTGATTCCTTCTTTCTCTTTCTTCTTTTCCCTTGCAGCCTGATACCTTGCCAATAAAGAGTCACAACCACAATATGGAGCCCAAAGCCACTGCATGTCATGACTGCTAATCTCACAAGTGCTAAAAATAAATATAATGCTGCGTTGAGGTTGGAGCCCTGGTCCCGGCGGGCAGCCACCTGGGTCGCCCGGAGTGAGGCAACCTGTGATCCACCCCGCGCCGAGACCGACCCCGAAACCGGCTTTAAAGTGGGTTGGTGGCCGGCCGAGCCGGTGAGTTGACAAATTTCTTGATTCGGCTAGTTCAGTTGTCCCAGCTGAGAAGTCTTCCCCCTCCCCCGGCCCAATGCTTTCTAAAGTGAAGGTGGTTGGGTGGCCCAACCTTTTAGTCTTTTTCTATTTTGGAGAAAGAACGGCACAGGGCTCGCGCGCTGATGGCTCGCTCTTTCTCACTTACAAATTCTGTCCTGTATTTTGCAAGACCCTCGCTCTCAAAGCACTAGACTTTTCTTCATCGTATCCGAGTTCGAGTTCCGTTGGTTCTTGAGCTTTGTCGGAATTCCACCCCAGTCCCATGGCCAAC
Organism: Podospora didyma; assembly: GCA_033439775.1. Classification (NCBI taxonomy): domain Eukaryota; kingdom Fungi; phylum Ascomycota; class Sordariomycetes; order Sordariales; family Podosporaceae; genus Podospora; species Podospora didyma. Next base: position 988,406 of record JAULSW010000006.1, on the reverse strand, counting down.
AACGTGTTCAACTTGGTTTGCTTTCTTTGGATCGGCTTTGTTCTCTTTGCATTTTTTCCGAAGAGCCAGGATACCGATCATGACAGTTCTCCGTTTTGCAAATCCCCAGCTTATGACCATCGCCAATGTAATTACTTAGTTGCTGCCTTGGGCCCAATAAGCCCAGACCCAGAGAGCCAAGAAAGCAGGCGATTCGGGTTTCCGGTCCCTGGGTCCTGGCGAGACAGGGCATATTCCCTTTTCTGGTCACATACACTGTCACCCGATTGGCGAACGAAGCCGTTCTTTTACAAGTCTTCTCGCATGAATTCTGATAGTAGTCCAAGCGGTCAGCCTCAGCCACTGGCGACGATGCCGTTCATGTGGGAGTGGTGGAGGGGTTCATCCATCCCGAATATATCCCCCTCCAATAGGTTTCGTGGCCGTTATCATAAAAGCATACTGTGCTATACCCCCATATGTTTCAAGTATCTCCCTCCGTCTGGGGTTAATAACAGAGGCCACGTATACAGTGCGACTGAGCCGCAGCCCGGGACGGGATAAGGCATGCACATAAGCTCGACCGGTGCCAAGAAGCATTTTGATGCACCAGCATGGCAAGAATCCAACGAGGATTACTGTTCCTTTTCTGCTTGCCTGGCTCTAAGCCTTGGTGCTTGTCGAAAGCAACAGCGCAATGCAGCTTCTTGTCAGACAGCGCAGGCCGCGAGGCGGGTTTTCGTCGCTCGTCACTCGGTGAATGCGGTAAGGGGTGTCAGTTGTCGCCGACAAACGCCATCCAAAGAGAACATGCCATGCGAGCGTGCGGCGTGTCGGTGATGCGTTGATGCGCAGCTGGGGAGCTGCTCCTGCATTCCTGCACTCCAGGCTTCGGCAGCACCCAGCCCGGTCAAAGACGAATAAGCTCGGGTAAGGCTTGAGTGAGGCAAAGGGAGGTAAGCAGCAGCGAGCAAACACCAAATAATGGGGCCGATTTTAGTCTATCGACACCTATCAGGTAGATACATGGAAGGTAGAATGTTGGGGGCACACAAGCTGTGTGAGAGAGAGAGCTGGGTTGCTCAGCCGCCTGTTTTCTCGACCTGTCTTCACAAATATTCCGTACTTCTCGGAGTAATACCGAGCACGCTCGTAGTCCCACGGTCTCGGTTGACACTTTGGGAAGGAGGAGGCGGGATAGAATTGGAACTATGGCGAAATGCGAGCAAGCAACCGGCTGTTCTTTGTCTGTTGGGGACGATGCCTTCCTCCTCTGTCGATAACGCCGCGCGCAACTATGCTGAAGTGCCAATCAATCGCACTCCAACCATCCTCTTCCGTCGGATCGCCAAATCTGTGCTCCCGGGAAGATCAATCCTTCGTTGCCTGGAGTTAATAGTCGTCAGTTCGCTTCTTACGATTCGAGAGGATTGCGGCGGCCCTCCCACCACAGTCGCACAGACGACTTGACTTACACGCAGGCACACGCTCTTCCGTATGTCGTACGACCCACCAATCACACAGAGTGAGCCGCCCAATCTGGTAGGTGGAGATAGGATCACACATTGAGCGATTGGTGTCTTGCCCCGATCGGTCGTGAAACCCCTATTTTGTAACCGGAGAAGGCATTGTACCGGCATGATCTATTGAATAGATGCTGCAATGGCGGGTGCTGGTGTGGAAGCGAGAATTAAATATTTCCAAGACAGTTTTTAAGAATTTAATACGCACCTACCAAAGACGTAGCAGCATCCAGATCCAGATACAAAAAGTTGTCCGATAAAGCTGTGTGAACGGGAAACTTGAATCCTTCGTCAGTATGAATTAAATTCACTACCACCACCCTCAAGGTTAAAACCCCTTCATTGACAGTCACGCACATACACTCAAAGTTGAACCACGCCGTAACAAGACATTCAATTCTCACATTCAACATTTCACATTCAACATTTCACGATTGCAACCCTCCCCCTTTTCCTGGTCTCCAACGAATAATAAACTCTCTATCAATTTCACCTTTATCATCCAGCCATCATTTCTTATCCCGCCCCCTCCCCTGAGTTCCCCCGAGTCGTTGTCCTCCTCCTCTTCACCTAAACCACCAGGCGGGGCAGGGCTCCCCCTTCTCTTCACTATGTCCATCCGAATTTGAAACAAAATGATCAAGTATCCACACCCTATTTCGCTAGGTCCAAAGCCAAGGGGGGGGGGGCCTTGCCCCCCTAACTCCCAGCACCCATGCGAAACAAAGCTCCTCTTTTTGGTGCATCTCGTGTTGACCCCACAAGCAAAAGTCTGTGCAACAACCTGCAGGTCAGTGTCGCGTTTTTTCTTTGCCTTTCCTTTTGGGAAGACCCTTGAAGATTCGGACAAGATCGACATCAAGAAACACTTCTCAGAGGGGGAGGCGAAACGAGGAAACAAACAAAACTGTCAGAAAAATAGAGTAGAAACCGATCACCGAGTCAGTCAGTCTCATCAAACATTTGTTGAATCTTTTCAAGTACACATCCATGTTCGTTCTCCACATGGAAGTTGGAAAGCTACTATCCTTGCGTGTTGTGTTCAGAGTGCAAATACTGTTCTCATCGAATGTGACTTGCAAGTGGTTTTGGTTGTAATGAAGAAGAAATTGAATTTCATGATATTTGCTCAACTGTCTGCTTGCTTGCTTGCTGCGCAACGCTTGTGTGCCTCCTGCCTATCTGCCATGGTATCATAGTCGTAAGATATTAAAAGGGAAAAACTATAAAAGAGAAAACCGCCCGCCAAACCCAGATCCCAAAAAGTAAACATCGTGTAGAAAGGAGGGTCCTGTTATACCCCACATAACGCCATGTTGTGATAATTTCCCGCCCTGTGTCCGAACTCCAAGCTTGCAATTGATGTGTGCGTGTGTGTGTCAAACAAGAGGGGAATATGATCAGGCCCCGTCTGCCCAACCTGCAACCAGACTTTTTCTTCAGATGAGTTTCGTCAGCTTGACGCTCTTCCTTCTCGAGGCGAGCCCACTGAGAATGCCTCTCTTCGGGCCTGGAGACACAGGAGAGACAACTTGGTCCTGTTGTTGCGCCGTCGGGTCCAGCATGATTGCATTCTTCTTGACCGCCCGGAGGATGTCGTTGTAAGTCACTGGAGTTTGTGGCGTCTTTGGCTGTTCGGTTGGTGTGCCCTCCCCTGCAGATGCGGGCGTAGGGGGTGCCAGATTGTTCGTGTTCAGTGGCGCTGGCACAGCAGCAGAAAACGAAAACCTCGAAGGGCTGGGCACAAAGGCGTCACGCGGTACAGCCGACGCGGGAGAAACATTGCTGTTATAGTTGTTGTTGCTCAAGGCTGGACGGCTCCGCTTCCTCACTAGGCTGAAGGTCCTTGTGACACCCTTCAGCAACTTGGTTGGGGTCCGAGGCGTCTTTGCGGGGCTGCTAGTCTCGTCTTCTGGACCATTGCTGCTGGCCGCCCTGCTGGGGACCTCGAGCGAGTATTTGCTGCCATTCGCGTAGGGGTCGATGTTGAGGAAGGGCGGCTTCTTCTTGGACAGCACGTCTGACAGTAAACTATGCTTCCTCTCGGTCGGTGGCTCAACTGACGAAGGGATGGAACTCGCAGGCGTGACCGGCCGGTCAACTGTAGGCGCGTTGGATGACACTGTGCTGGATCGAGTCCTCGTCGAGTTGGGGGACGTGGATCTCCTGCGAAGCTCGGTAAGGTCGACGATCAACGGCTTCCCAGAGTATACCACGGACACCACCCGGGCTGTGACCTCGTGGCTGGTCCTGCGAGTCGGTGACGCTGGGTCCTCGTTGCTGGAGTCGTAATCGTAGTCTGAGAAGTCGTCGGCGTCGGAGGAGGCATCCTCCTCAGACGAAAGGTAGACGTCGAGAGGTGTCGCCTGGCCAGGTTCGGTGGCCTCGATAGAACCGCCTAGCTTCAGCCCTAGGTTGTCAACTAGCCGTGAAGCTCTGAGCGCACTCTTCTGTGGTAAGGCGGGAGCCTCCGCTGTCGACCGGGCCCGCTTTGGGCTTCGAGCCATTGTGTCGTGGTGGTCCATGTCGTAGAAATCGTCAAAGGTGGTGGGCTCGCTGAAGTTGGAAGGAGAAGAGTAGATGCGCTGAGGCTGGTCGTCGAGAGCCTTTGTATTTGGAGGCTCTCTGAGGGGAAGGGATGGGTCGACTAGAGACATTCCTGATGGTCTGGTGGTCTGGTCGGGGCCTGGTTTTATGTGGTTTCGGGATCTGGCTGCTCAAGGGAGACAGCGAGTCGGGTGTGTGGTAGTGTCCGTGTCCAATGTCTTGAGAATCGGCCTCCCGGATCGAGGGTCGAGTTGGCAGTATATAAGGTTCTTCTTCGCAGTTGCTGGAACTTGACGGCGGGGTGCTTTGGATCGGATGGATATGGATATGGGAAGGGAACCCATCTCAAAGGCCCAGGAGGGTGGGGGAGGTTTATTATTTCAAGAAGGTCGGCCGGGTTGGCTGGGCTCGGAGTGGGCGCATATCTTCGCAGCATACGACCTTTTGTCGACTGCACAGTGTAGGCTGGGGGGGAGGCAGGCACTACGTACCGACCTTCACTAGGTACCCTGGTCCCCCGCCAAGGCCACCAGCAACGGCCTGTTAGAACCGGGCCCGCCGCACCTTGTGTCGGTACGGAGGTACTTGTACCTCCCTCTGGAGCACGCACACGCCTCCCGTCCTGGGGACGCCCTGCTGCTGCTCGAACACAGTACGGGGTCTCAAGAGTCTCAACAGACGCATGACAGGCTTCTCCTGCCACACCCATCCTTGCATTAGGCCACCCCTGCTAAAGTCCGCAAGTCTCCAATGCCAGGATCGCAGGAGTTACGACCATCACCTGCTAGGAGGGCGATTTACAGGCCAAAAAAGCCAGTTGTCGACTTATTGCACCCATGCAGCAGTGCCGTGCAGTGCAGTGCAAGCGCAACAAGAACAAGAAGAGAATGAATTATGGCAGGCTTTTCAGCGCTTCGCCTAACAGTCATCGCCTGACGGAGTGAAATCGATGGGCGGGAGACGGGAGGGGCTTTGGACAGATGGATGGAATTTAGCTAGGAGGGTTTGGCCTGGTTGTCGACAACTGCCTGGGTTGCCCTTCGACTGGCAAGAGGGGCTCGTCGTGGTTGGCCGCGGAGGGCGTTTCAGGTAAAACCGACTTCGACTCGCCCAAGACCTCTCCTTCAACATAGGCGTGGTCACGGATTGTCTCTCTCAGTTCTAGCGCCCACCCCCAAAAAGTAAGACAGAATTTTGTTCAGCGGCATCCATTCTCAAAAGAGAGAGATAGAGTCAGAGACACTTTCTCTGAGCCAGCTCCGAGTTTGTGTGGAGTTTCAAATTCCAGCCGTTGGCGAAGCATTCCTCGGATTTTGCCCTTGTCGCCGTTGATCAGAACGGTACGTTAACCTGTTCTTTTTCGCCACAGCCACCACCGCTCGTTTGGAGGATCATGTTTGCTAGCTTTCTAGTTGAGAGTGAGACTTGAGCTTTTGCTCCGTCATCAGCCCCAGGTAGCCGGTGCATCGATTCCTGCTTTTCACCCCTCATCCACTGACAAGGAGACGCGCCAGGGGGGCGGTTACACCGCACTGAGGGTTTTCAACTTTAAGGGTCTCCATTGGCAGTGTGGACGGCGACCGGGGGGGAGCGCAGTGTTAGTTCAGTCTAACGTGCAATTGTCAGTGATTGGGCATGCGACTCGACGTCGACGACCTGACCGACCTGGCGCCAATATCCAACAGCTCCTGATTGGAGAATTGCGTGCATCAGGAGGGGCGGGGCGGGGGAATTGGGAGGCAAAAAAGCGTACCTCTCGTCTCCAACAAGCACGCAAGTGTCGAGTGATGGCTGGCCATGCATCGGCTAGACGGGGTTGACCGCCCCATCTCCCTACTTACTCCACTAAGGCCAGACTAACAAGTTTGTGAATTTTTTTTTGAAGGAAGTTTGTTCCCCAAATTGGGTTGTTCTGGCCGTGATTGACACGCGACCGATCGTCCATGAAAGTCGACCATCTCGACCTGCATGACGGCGATTTTCGAGATCCAGAAAACCATCTACAGCGCCCCACCTCCTGACCCAACCTCGCTCTCTCCCACCTAAGGGACCTTGGTCTGCATCTGTCCCGCCGACCCGCCCAGCCTGCGTGGTGTAGGGCGTGCGGAGCCCATAACACGGGCAGTCCTTAGTTATTATTTTTTGTTCTATTTTATGATATCTCAAGTGTCTAAGTTTCGGCAATCGAGACACTGGTTTACTGGGTGGTTCCTCACAGGCTGCTGGGACGGCGAGGCAACCCGCTGTGGGCCAGCAAGCGAAGGCCCGCCGCCGGCCGTTTGTCGGGACCCCAGCCCATTGGCAGCGGGCTTCCCCTCCACAACTGACCAGTACAGATCTGTACTTGTCGCGCCGACAGCATGAATGTTGAGATTGCTAGGGAGCAAAACGCGGCCTCATCCCGCCCGTGTCCGACACCGAAAGGAGGTAGTCGCGTGAATGAAGCAGACTTCTTAGTGGACAGACAGTTCTCGCCATGGGCGTCTGGCTCCCTCTTTCCGCTCCTACCTGCACAGTGTCAACTGTAGTGGTTGCGTGGAAGCCTAACGTGGCATTCCATCTCCATCCAAGTCCAGCCTCCACATTATCGCCAGGAGATATCATGATCGGCGACGTCTCCCAAGCTCCATCTCCCGCGCCTCGCCTACTGGCGGGAGACTTTCCGCACATCGTTCGTAACAAGATTCTAGTGGCCCGGCTGTCGGCTGGCTGGTGACTTGGGTTAGGTCACTTAAATTTAGACACGACGGCTGATCTTTAGGTATGGAGACTTTACTAGTTCTAGTGTGTATATCGATACGGGTCTCGGGGTTCGCTCCGTCACGCCTTTACTTGGCCCCGAAATGAAAGTTATCTGTCCTGCTTTTTCAACCCACCGTCTCCTGGCTAGTGGTTTTGCAGTTTGCACATATTGTACAAACTTGCCAGGGAAAGCTGATTGAGGCCTCGGGGGCGGGCTGTGAGTGCTCAACCCTGAGTTCTCCTGAGTTGATGGAAACGGGCGGGCCAACCAGAGGCGCCAAACGGGCGGCCGTACCCTGAGGGCACCGCCCCAACCCTCGTGGCTGGGCTCCGGGCGCCGCTGAGTTCGGTGATTCTGTTTGGCAATTCGTCCATCTGTTCAACGCCAATCACGCTATCTTACCAATTGTACGACAGTCTTTTTATTCTTCTTCATTTTCACCGAAACCAACATGCACAATCTGTCAGCTCCTGACCGAAACCTTACACTCACCCTCACCTTGATTGTGATTATCTTGAATCTGAGCCAGTGTGGTCATTTTCTGAGACCAGGGTCTCGGCGGTGGTGGTTGCGGTCGGCTTCAGCGACTCCCCAAACCACCACCCAAGGGCAGACTCAGGGTCGGTCGTCGAGGAGGCTCACACACTCCCACAAGCCGCTCATGTGTCGGGCCTTCCTCAATCGGCACACAAGGGGGAATGCCAGACTGGAAGTGAGGTCTTGACACTTCGGCCTCTTGAACCATTTGTTTCGGTGTGACCCAGGCTACTCCATGTTGCAGCCGAAACGAAAAGTACAGTCGCCCAGGTTCAAGGACCAGCCGCGCGCGCACGAAACGAGATTTCGGGGGTTGCTGCTCTTGCGGGTACAGGCAAGCCCTGCAACTTCATCAAGCGCACGCAAGCAAGCAATCCTGATCTTTGATAGTGAGGAGGAGACCCCCGATGAGACCCTACGTGCTGCGTGCGCAACTCCTTTTCAGTGTGTTGTGTTGCGGTTGCCCCTTCTTCGGCAGAAGACGGCTCCGATGTGCTGGGCAATGTGTGCTGGGCGCGCACACAGACCATGATGTTCCCCAAACACCTTTGACATCTGGGACGCCTCAGGTCGCTCTCACCCCGCGCGCCCCGTGTCTGGGCATTTTTGTGACTACCGGCCCGCTGTCCACACATGAAATCCTTCCTCGACAGCTTTCCGTGGGTGGAGACAAACAAACAAGCAATTCGGATTTTCCCCCCTGTTTCGAGAATATGCATCATCATCATTCCACCACTACCTTAATTTGCGCGAAAAAAAAAAAAAAAGCCCAGCTCCATGATCAATGTTTCCTGATTCCAGTGTGATGAAGAATTGCGTGTCTGCATCAATTGCGTCATGTTACTTTGTCACTTGTCGTCATAGCCAAGCTTCGGTGTTAGCTGGGTCCACCAATAACGGTTGACTGCTCAAACGGCGGGAGCCAATGTAACCCGATCTGGGATAGGGCGGGGGAAAGGTTGTTCGAGTTTCTAAAAATTACCAGCCAGAGGGCTTACATCCGTTACTGCAAATGCGATGCGGACGGATGCGCACATGCACGTTTGCCCACGGGCCATCTTTAAACAGACACAGACATAATTCGACATCTATTTTGCTTGTTTGTTCTCTCTTGCCGGAATTGAGCTGTTCCGTGTGGGTTGGGCGATGGAAGAGGATGACTGAACCTGACTTCAAAAGCAGAAAAGAGGCGGTGCAGTATGTTTGCATGGGTTTCCTTTCCATCGGGCGATTGATTCACTGTGTCCAGGATACAGACGTTCAACAGCTCGGAAGTATGCGAGTGAGCGGGATAGTAGTGGGCAAGGTTTGATTCAGCCATGCTCATTTTGGAAACCTGAGAACACAAACGAGAAAAGAGAAAGAAAAAAAAGCTTAAGCTCAGCCAGCCAGCAAGGCTGCGGCACCGATCAGGCGCCACAGCGGAAAGATCCAATGGAATGGCACCGCCAGACTAGACTTTGGAGGTTGGTCAGCGGCTGAGATCCCCTTCCCCGCCTCCTCAAACTTTCACACGGCTGAGCAGAAATCAGAACGGGACGAATGATAACTCCGCACCGTCTGCAAGCAAGACACGAAAAGGCTGCTGTTAGTTTCTTGACCGACTACTACCCGGGCAGTTGGAGTTGAGCTGCGGTAAGCATATTCGGCTTCCCGCGAAGATCATCACCACATCATCCATCGATCCTGTCGACTTTGTTCTCGCTGGCTCTGGCTTGACAAGGGGTGCGGCAAGTAAGCGGTAACGACGCGAAACATCTAACTTTCCCCTACCCGGCCAATACCAGAATCTTCAGCTACTTGAATCATCAAGCGCTTGTTTGGTAAAAAAATGATGGAGCATATTTCGTCCGTTGTTTCTTTTCTGATTGTCAGTTAACCCCTCCCTTGCTAGGCGCTTCGGCACGACATGGAATCGGGCATGGAATACTACTCACATGGGATGATACGCAACTCCTGGATCAGATACATACAAAATCTACCTTGACACCACCCCGAAAGTTCGGCTTTCCTAGTAAACTAGCGCGCGCACCCCCTAGCTTACCAACAAGCAAGCAAGCCTTCGAGACACTTGACAACTCCGCTCCGAGTTTCAACTTTCTTTTTGACATCTAGCCCTGCATGCCATGCGGGGAAAAGCTTGACACTGTGCTCGTTGTCGTTATCATCTTCCTTCATCTTTACTACACCGAAGCTATACATACCATCACCCTTGTCTTTTTCTTTCTTTCTTCCATGGGCTGACTGTATGTGTGGTAGCCCCGCCAGGCAGGGACTCGGGGAAAGCCCAAACATGAAACATCGGCCGGGTAGGATTCATCTGCACGGCGTTGTTGCGAGCCGGGAACTTTCCCGCGCCCGGGCAGACTCCGGGGCGGATGACTGGGTGGGTGGTGGACAAAGTTGTCGTCCGAAGGCTGATGCACCCAACTACAGACCGGCCTCGCTCTAGGCTCTGGCACTTACCCGCGGCCATGTGGAAGAGGTGCACAGCCTCTCCCGCAAAGCCATACCGAAGCTATTCTTTGACTTTGACCTACTCAACATCTTTCTCCACCCTCCTCTACGCCCGAGTCACAGAACCACCCACGTGGATAAGCTGCTTCGGGAGCGGCCCCATACTTTGCTCTAGTGGAGGTCATTGGAGCTGGCTGGCTGGCTGGCTGGCTGGGGCTGGGCTAGGGCTACTACCTGTTGGTTCGGGCTTATCTTACTTGCTGCTCAGCCGTCTCCTTTAATCGGCCTTGGAGCTTTATCTGTTGTGGAGCGTGAGGCTGGTGTTGCTTGTAGCCACTGTTACTTGTACTATTGGCGTTCTCTCATGATGCCCGAACGCGGAGGGGTTGTTGGGACGATGTTGGATCATGATTCTCTCCTCATAGCCCCTGTGACCTCTGTCCCCACATGATGTGTTGTGATCCTTTGCATGATGCCTCGCCTTGGTATGTTTTCCTTCGGGATTGAGTCGGCTGTAACAAACCTTACAGTGCTTGGAAACTTCGGAGGAGTGATATGATTTGAGGACTCCCCTCCCCCTTCAACATGGTGACTGGACACAGTTATCTGTCTAGTGGCTTCTTGATTTAGGCCAAGTGAGTGACTACAGCTCAACTGGCTTCGTTCCCATTGGGCTTCTTTGTTTTGCGTTGTCTTGAATAGCCTCGGACGACGCGGACGGCTGATGTGTCAGCCGTGATGCTCCTATTGTTTAGATATGGCGGCCCTGACGTCGAGAACACATGATAGAATGTCATTGACCGCATGAGATAACGATAACATAGTTTCGAAGCGCTAGGGTCAATAAAGTGTGGCTGTATTATTCATGGTCACCGACTCCTTGGTTATCAGTCCGAGTCACTTAGGTTGCGTTGCGTTGCGTTGCGTTGCATTGCGTTGGCAGCGGTAAGAGAGCATACGCCACTTTAGCTTGGATCATTCCCGACGGGAGCAGGGCAAAAAAATGGCGTCATGCTCGCTCGTTGCGCTGTTTCTCTCGTCCATGAGTTCAAGCGGTCATCAAGTAATGGCGGCTATATTTCGCAGATGTGTATCTGCAGGCAATTCAGATTATATGCCGTACCTTGCAGGGATCTTTATTTTATATTTATATTATATTAACCGCCCCATGGGGTATGTGTTTATTTTAAATAGTACCCCTGGATTGGCCCCGGTTTTCGTGTTGAACGATGACGTCTGGAGGTGTGGTCATCTCGAGCTCAATATGCACCTCCTTACGTCTCTTCTCGTTTGTATCGGAGTCAGCAATTATTGTCATGCAAACGTAATGTTCTGGCTTTCCGCTTCGAGCTGTTGTGCTGGCTAACAAACACCCATCTATCTGCATACCAGTTGTCACATGAATACAGTACAATACAATCATGTTCTTGCCTGATGACTTGTATTCTAAGAGTAGTGTTTGTCTCAGGAGAGTACTTCGATTTCCGTGAAAAGGCATTGCTAAAGAATGTGTGTTCGTTCCTAACAGTCTAATGCAGGGAGAATACTCGGAACTTAGAATAAAATGTGCTGTATGATGAGAGAAAATATAAAGCATAAGTGGAAAACTACCACTTTCTGCCTTAAAAAAAAAGAGACAAAAGACGAAAAAGGGCCATTTGCCCAAGGAATAAAGTTACCCGCCAACTTCGTAGAAAGCTTCATTTACAAGATGAGATGTCCAATACAGCCTCACGGCTACAGCACGTTGTATTCACACCAGGAAGAAGTGCCAATGGCAATAGAACTGTTCGACGGCTCTACTCTCCAAAACCCGGTCTGCCGAAAACTTATCCTCCTAGCCGCTTGAAACGCCCCCTCATCTTACTTCATTTTGGCTTGGCTACTCAAGTCAGATTCAAGAGTCGTAAGATTTTGTCCTTCTTGATCTCTTCGTCCCTCTCTTTTACGTCGTAAATCCCCGTCATCAACTCGACACCGAACAAAACCATCTACCTAGGTGAGTACTCAGGGAAGTGCGTCTTGAACTGGGTAGCTTAGATAGTCTAGCTGACCTCGAGATCTCCTCTCCCTTTATTATTCTACGATATATTTCGTTTCGAATCCCGCAAGAGATCATTGTCCTTATACTACTACTAATGTGCGAGGAATTATCAAAAGGCTTACTCAAAATTGATCAAGTTCCATGCTGAAGCTGAATAACGTCCCCGTTTGCGAGCCCCATATCTTCTCGAGTCTTCTTTGTTTCACTCTCCTCGTCGCGTATATTAACTAACTACCCATTCCATCCGTTCATCCGCCGAGGTCATAAACCCATTCACATAATAAACCTATACCCATCAATCCCTTCAATCATTGCTAACCCATGTTATCATTAAAAAATTCCACCTCATCATTACCCACGTTTCTTCGTCCTGCTTCCTTTTCCTCCCCTACCGCCAGAGATCGAATTTCTCCTTCTTGGTCTCCCCCGAACTGCTCCACGGCATAGGCCATTCATCTTCCCCTCTATCACTGCCTCTGCCTCCATGATTATTCCGTCCTCTCAGACCGCCCGCCTCGGCGGGCACAGACAAGAACCCGCCGCCTGCCCCGCCGACCAGCACGCTTCGCCTTGCGCCGGCACCGCTGCTCCATCCTATTGTATTGCCACCCATCACGTCTGCTCCGAGGCCGTAGCTGCTCAGGGGCCTACCCCCGCGTGCTCCGCCGCCCGGGCGAATCTTATCAACTTTGACGGCAAAGGACCAGCTGTTCTCATCGTCGCCCTTGGTGAAGACCTCAAGCTTGGCTGGCAGGTTCGCTACACTCCCAGGCCCAGGCGAAAACGCAGGCGCGAAAGGATTATTGCTGCTAAATCGCTGCGGGTTTTGCTGTTGTAATGCTGGTGGCTGAAGTGAACCCGGCATGCTATATACGGAAGAGACCGAGCCCTGCGGTCGGTGTCCAAACGATGACCCACCGCTAGTAGGACTCCCGAACGGACTGAGCAAGTGCGAAGATTGAGGGAACGAAGGGCTACTACCTGCCGGAGATAGGAAGCCGTGCGACGACCGGTAGGCGGATGAAGCGTTGCCACTGCTGGCGGGTCGCGCAATGCCGCCTTCAGCGAAGGCCGGCGTAGGTGGCGGCAGCCCAAGAAGAAGATCCAGAAAGTTAGGGTCCCTAACGTACACAGCATGGAGGTTGGGTAGGCCGCCGGAGAGCAACGAGCCGGATAAATACGTATGATAGCTGGCTGTAACCCCCGAGAACTGGGGCGACGTCGTGGCCGCAATGATCTCATAGTGTAATATTTCGAGGCTGGTGGAGTTGAGAGGGGGGATGTAATGTGGCAAGGCAGTTGTCACACTTTCTATGATAGACAAGTGCTTGAGACCTGGCAGGTGGGCTATTACCTCCTGCAGTGCCCAAACTGCCACGCCAGTACCGTTCAGCGTCAGCACCTTCAGCGACTGGCGCGCCTCCGGCAATCCTAACCACCCTTTGAGGCCCTCGGCCGTGACATTGGGGACATCGGTCAAGATGAATTCCTCAAGCGGCGGGAACGGGGGTAGCATGTCGTTCCAGGCGAGCGTCTCGTCCCCAACGCATGTCGTCTCGCGGATCTTGAGGGCGCGCAAGTTGCCAAGACAGCCCAAGGCTTGTCGCAGAATCACCGGGTCAATGTTGATCTCGATCAGCTCGAGCACCTCCAGTTTAGTCCACACACTCCCAGACGCCAGAGCCTGTAGGCTACGCTCCGAGCCGCTCATGTAGGTCATTTTCCGCAGCTCGAGGCAGCGTGCCTGCACCTCGAGGCGGAGCGTGACAAAGGATGGTTCGTCTGTGAAGAGACCTTCAGGCAGGTCCACGAAGCGCAGGTTCGGCGTAACGGCAATGGTCCGGGCCAGATCAGGCTGACAAGACTCGCGCAACATGTAGGGCAGCTTGAGAAACTGGACAAGACGGCCCAGACGCACAGGGTCATCGCGGAGGGTGCGGCATAGCAGCTTTAAGCGGGCTTGCGCCGTGTCTTCGGGCTCTCCATTGCGGTCGAATCTGGTACGGCGCTTGCGCAGTTCAGCAAGTACGGCCTCACGTTCGCAGTAGTGGACCGAATCTATACGTATGCTGTGGTACCTGGACAACAGAGCAAAGGTTGGTCAGCGCGACCGTTCGTGCTAACGAAGAGCACCGGAGACAGTTCTATACAAATTCTTGAGAGCCTCCTTCCTCCACTTCTTGCACGCGGCGACGCAGTGGGCTAGGTCGCGCAAGTCGCATAGCATACATGCGCCCTCGATAGCACTATCCTCGCACTTGTCATAGCTCTGGTCGCGACTGTGTGGGCACACAAAGGCGAAGATGTGCTCGAGGATCGGAGGTGGAAGGCTCGCGAGGATCCTAGCCGAGGTCTGCGAGGGCATAGGGTGCAGGAGGCTTCCATGGCCTCTAGAATCGTCTGAATTTGAGCCGAGTGGCGGGCTGCCGAAGGAACGGTAGCCATCCGACCGGGAATCGTCGCCAAAGCGGCTGCTCCAACTCGTGGAGTGCGTCTCGTTGGGGTTGGAGCCGGGTAGCCCAGCCTGGCCGTCCTTCCGCTTGTCCTTTTTCCTGAAGAACTTCATTTTCCGGTTGATGGAAGACACCAAGTTCATACCCAGCGGAGGGAGAGGAAGGGAGGGGAAGAAAGGAAGCGAGAGTTCCGGGAATTGGGGCGGGAAGGAAGGGCGATCGAAGACGAGAAAGGCCAGATAGTGGAAGCTCCCGAGTCTAAGGGTTGCCGTCCAAGATGCGAAGCTAGAGACAAAAAAATAACAGGGGCAAGCCGCCTATTGTTAGGCACGGGCACAGGAGGCACAAGGCCACACAGCTGGTATGTAGTGTACAGCTATCGGCAGGTAGCCGCAGAGGAACACAACCTGGAAGGCGTTCCTCCTCCAGGGCTGCAGCGATCAGTGCTCCCCCAGATTTTGATAGGCTGGTGCCGCACGCGGGGGCCGCCCGCTTCGCCGTTCGAATGTCCAATGCACGGCACGGACGCAACCTGCCTCCCTACCTGGGAATAGGTATCTTCTTCGTCAAATGGATCGATTGTACTATGAGTGGTTCGAAACGCCGAACGAGGTACACCGTACGACAGTCCAATATTGGAAGCAATAGCGCAAAAGCACGGTTCTAAGGCTGTCTTACGGCCTGTCAAGGTGCAGCTGGACAAGTTTAAAGAGACTTAGGCTTCTCCTCCTAGGCGGTGAGACAGAGAGCTTGCCAATAAGTCTAACTGTCAGGGACCAGCCGTTTGGCCAAGCTCTGCTCTCCAGAAACATTTGCTGAGCAAAAATGCTGAGATTTTTGACTGGCGTTCAGCTGCCCAGACATGCTCTCGAGTGGGGGCTTCTTGGATTGCGGGGTCCAACAATTTTCGAAATACGTCACACTCTGTATCTTCATCGGCCGTCATTTCAATGTTCACTTTCAGGTAAGATGACAAGCAATCCTACACAAGAAGCACTAGGAAAATCTGGGGGCACGCAACTTAAACAGTCGTTGGTATACAAAATTTTATATAAAGCCCGCCCAATGCCCATAAGTTGAAACGACAATCTAACAATGCTCAGTTATGCCAGGTCTCCGAGAGGGGCAATTTACATCATGCAGTTCAGTAAAAGGTACATACGGTTACAACACTCACCCCACTCCATTACTTCCGTGACTGTCCGGAAAAGCCCCCTATTGTTCTCAACCATCAAACCCTCCCTCCTCCAACTGGGAGCTTTCCCACGGGCCAATTTATTCACAGCGTCCGATGAGCAAATGATAAGCAAGCAAGCCATCGTCGTTGCCAAAGAAGAGAATAAGCACGCTCAATGGCGATGCACCAACTCAAGTCAATCTTGTGTGCTGACCAAGACGCTTCTTGAGAACCGCGTATCTGGACAAAAGGTTGCAAAAAGCTGGCCAGGTGGTCCGAGTGTGCAGTCCAATCAGTTGCCGTTAAGCTGCACGCCATCCAGGGGGCTTCCAGGTCCAGTGCGCTTCGTTCTCAAAGTAAGAGGGAACGGGTACTCATCAGGATCTTCTTCCTCACTGAGCATTATAATGGTCAGTAAGGGTGCTATCGGGAGAGAGGGGGGGACATGGCATATAATGTCACTTACGGGAGCTTCCACGCAACATAGTCCTCAGTGCTGAGACCTTCACGACCCTCCTGGAGGCTTGCAAAGTCGCCGGGAGTCATCATGCCGGTCCGGTCACGGGGCGACCCCGGTACTGAGAAAGGACGCGAAATTTTCTGCTCCACCCCGGGGATGAAGTCCTCCTCCTCATCGCCGCTGAAGGATGTCGGGTACGCCCGCCGCAACGCGAGCTGGCGAGCCTTGACATACTCCATGCCCATTCGCTTCCAATCAAGCAGATCGCTCAACCGCTCCGTCCGGTTGCGCTGGTTAATACGCTGTCTGCGGCTCTTCTGCGCAAAATCGAACATGTGAGATGTAAGCTGGTTGATCGAGTCATCCACCCCCTTGGAGCGGCGATCTACAATGTAGATGCCATAGTCGCTGGAGTTCTCGATAAGCTCCTCCATGTAGCAGCCAAACCCTGAGAGGTTGGTTGTGATGCTGGGCACTCCCATGACTGTGCACTCAGCGGGCGTGTAGCCCCAAGGTTCGTAGTACGACGCAAAAACGCCAAGATGAGTTCCACGAACAAAATCATCGTAGTCCAGAGGAAGCACTGGGTTGGCTGAGTTCAGGAACTCGGGGTGAAACACAATTTTGACTCGGTCGGATGGGTGGTTGAAGAGCTGCACCCGGCGAATTTGGTTCAGAATCGGATCCTCGTGATCGTTCACCATGTTGTGTGTGACGATTGGGGGCAGTCCGTGTCTCTTCATGGCAAAAAGACGCCGACGAAGAAGCACACGGTCTTGGCTGGTGATCAGCTCCTTCTCATCTGGCAGCGGGTCTCCATCGTGCCACTTCAGAGACCGCTCAAAAATACGACGGCCAATGCCACTCTCAATGATGTCCACCGTATCTCTGAGCGATTTGATCACAGCCTGGCCCTTCAGAGCCTCCACAGTCAACGAGGATGTTTGCGCGGGCATAATGATGAAAGCGACGACCGTTGTCTTGCTCCCCGAGCTCTTGAGCCTGTGGTTCAACCGAGCAAGCGATTCGATAAACATGTCGGCACCCTTATTCCTGTATTCGTACCGACCAGCTGTGAAGAAGTAGAGGGTGTTTTCAGGCTCGAAATCGTAATGGCCGTAGAAGTGGCCGCGAACAAAATCATGAATTTTCTCCTTGGACTGCTGATGGAGATTCTGGAACTCATGCATAGCCTGGAACTTGGTAACATTGAGTCCGTTGGGCAGGACGCCGTCAGGCTTGCGCTTTAGCAGATGCTCACTCTCATAGGCTGTAATGTGCGACACCGTGGTGAAGACATCACAGGAATGAGCAGCAGCTCGCTCAATGCAGTATCGGTGGTAGATGCCGCGCTTGCCCGCTTCTGCGTCCACGTCGAAGAACTGGAGGTTATTGTAAAAGTCGACTGAGCCGGCGCACAGGTACCGACCGAGCAAGGTCGCGTGGGTCGTAAAGATGGTCGTAACATCAATCCGCCGCTTCTTGGTTAGTGGCAGGGCAACGCCCGCAAGCCATTCGTGGAAGTGGGCGATGACGGCCTTCTTCTTTTCGTGGCATACGAACTGGGAGGGTGTTAGCATCTGGCCAATAGACTTGGTTCTCGAGCCAGAACTACTAACTTCGCCGAGAAACCACGCAACGAGATAACCGAAGACAATAGCCTCGTTCGTCTCTTCGTCATTATCGGGGGATGGAACCGCCGCGACATTCCACAAATCTGCCTTCCACTCGTTGAGGTACCCATATGCTGTCTTCGTGTCAAAGAGGAGAACTCTCGGGGCGCCTTCAATCAGCCATCGTCCGTATAGAATGCCAATGCCGCGGTCTCTCATCGCCTGGATAGTTTCGGCAAGACCAGGCATGGTTGGCTCCATTTCCTCGACTTCGACGGCCGCCTGGAACTGTTAGTACTGGCACGGCAGAGACGCAAGCACGAGGGGCGGGGAAGCTCACGGATTGGTGGTTGAGAGGCCCAATGAGGGTGTAGCGCTCGCCATATTCTGCAGTAGTCACGGGAGCCTTGGATTTGATGACCGAGTAAATTCCACCGACTGCGCGAGGGTCAGTCTGGACGCCAATGGCATGCAACATGGAGAGGGCCAGCACATACCGCGATGGGCGACCTCTGTCGCGATCTCGAAGAGGAGGTGGTTCTTCACCTCGCGAGGCTCGCGATCCGTGTCGTCAAGCGACATTGTGAAGGTATCCTTGGGGGTGTTTCTGCGTGAAGCAGGAGGTTGTGTAATTCTCGGAAAGGTCAGCGGGCAAAATAAATGGGCATGTCCAGGTGTCGTCGCTTCTCCAGGTGAAGGCGTCGGTTGGGATGGCAACCGACGCTAGAAGGGCAAGGGCAAGGGTAGGGAAACAAGTATTCGAAAGAAAAGTTGAGACGGCAGAAATATACACACCACTTTTAAAATCACGAGGAATGCTGCCAGGAACTAGGCAGGCGGGCAGTAGCGTTGGCAGAGGTTTTATATGGCCGAATGCGATGTAGGGCCACGGCGAGCAGAGCTTGGGGCAATCGAAGTCGGATCCGAGAGTAGCGTTGCGTCGCAGGAGTTAAGCTGCGGCTAGGCGACGGCAAAGCACGGCATCAAGAATAGGTAGAGAGGTGTGAGGAGGCCAGGAGAGAAAGAAGGGGGAGGCGTTTGCCGCAGATTCAGCGTTGGCGTTGGGTCTTGGGTCTTGTTAGATAATTGAGGCAGTGGAAGCTAGCGATCGAGATTGGGAGCTTGGTTTATAGCACCGCTCCCTCCCTGACCTGACTGGCCTGACCAGATTGTGATGACCGGGGAGCTGTTCGGTTCAGGGTGCTGCCATTGCGAGTGGAGTGAAGTGACCGAAGAGGCATGGCGGGGGCAGGCACAGGGCAAGTTACGACTAGCCCCGCCGATATCGACGGGTCCAACTGACTCCAACATCAGCTTGCCTCTCTCATTTGCGGGCCAAAGGGCAGCCCGTTTCGCCAGCCACCGTCTTTGAGCCGTCATCTCCATCCTCACCTCATCCAAGGGCCCCCCCAACACTTCTCTTTCATATTTCCAATTGTTCTCGGCCCAGTCTCGTGAGCATGCCAATGGCGGCTGTTTCCAGCTCGCTCATTCTTTGGCTTGCTCTCGATGCCAAAAAAGCCCTCACATTGATTTACCATAGCCACTTAAACTAGGACCACAAGTTTCTCTAAACACGATGCGCACACCCGGACTTGAGTTCTGGCCGCAATCGGGGGCCGCAGATTTTTGCCGGGAGAAGAAAACCCATTCCTCTCAACTTGCGTCATGCGCTAACAGTTGTTAGTCGATCGCCGCTGTGGAGATTTTTGAGATCTTCGCTTGCTGACTAAGTATGACGACACTAGCCAGAGTGTTGTGGGGTCTGAACTGTTTATTCTCACGCTTATAATTCGTCAACGTCCAAAGCCCATGATAGGCATTTTGGCCGCTGTGTGGCTTGCCAGACACCGGGAAGCTCTGAGGCAAGAGGTCGTAGAAAATCTAGGGATACCGGGGTCTTGTTTTAACCTCAGGCTTAAGTGAAACCGTCTGTTTACACCTTGGCCGGGGAAAATGATGTTCGTGTGTGAATGATGGAACAGGTATGCCTAGGTAGGGATCTAGCTACGGCATCCCAAAAAAGTTTTGCTTTCAACAATAACCAGTCATGCCTTCCAAGATCACAAATATGCATTACTCAGGTTTATTTTCGGCCGTATGACTAACTTCCATTTTCCTACTAGAGGTGCACGTTTCTTACACAGCACTAGACATTTTCCACTATACATACTTTGCGAATGAAATGACCTATAGGTGCGCCGATCCATAAGAAGGAGGGGCTATGTTACATCATAGGATAGGTACGTTGGGGAGTAAAAGTCAGCCATTTGTCGGAGTTACGGGGTGCTTAGGGGGGCAAACTCGTGGACTAATAGTGCTCTCGCGATACCTAGGTTTCATAAGCATAAGAGGCAGAAGAGGAACCTGGGAAACCCAATAATGAGCATCGCCTACCACTGATATAAATGGACATGAGTAGTTAAGTCCACTAAACTCGCGACACCACGCGCAAAACAACCTCAAAAAACCCTGAATACCTCGAGGCCGCTGAAGTCCTGTGAAAAACGCTGCTGATTGACCATACACTCCACTAGACAAAGGAAGAGGTCCGAGTCTGAAATGAGAAGTTACAAAGAGCACACTGTATCTACTGCCATAATAAGCCGCATGTCTTTGTGGAGAGTAACATTATAAGAATAACTGAAACAAAAGACACAAGTAGGAGGCAATAGGCTCGCACGCTTCATCCCGGTTAATCAACGCAGATTCGATAAGTATTGGCTCTGCCCTTAACGGTTCAATCCTCAGGTCAAGCGTTCTTAGGAAATTTGGTTCGTGCCAGCTACCAGCCACTCTTACTTCATCATACAAGGTAGGTAGACTGTAAGTTACGTTCCCCAATAAGTGTGTTTTGATCCAAAGTTAACTGTGCTAGGTAAGCAACGCCCGACGGGGTGCCCTTAATTTTCAAGTTATTCCTACGGATAGGAGTCTGGCCGTTGTCAAATACAATGCAATGGTCAAAGAGGTACCATTATTACCGACTAGAATTACATTGTATTTTTGTTGCGGCTATTTATAAAGCAAGAACAAAGCGACCCTGCTTTAATAGCAGTGCCTGTATGCATCCTTCTGAGACAATGCCCCTCTCCGGAGAGTGGGATCAAAGTCGACAAAGAATGGAGACTTTCTATAAACTTCACCCTACCCGCCATCCTGAAAACCCCAAGCTCAGTCCAATTACCAAGTTCGACCCCAAACAAAGAAGAGTTGCTCAGAGTGAGTATATTTTTCTTCTGACCTATCCCATACCTCAAACCCCATATCTACCTAACTGCCCATCGACCACCTGAAAAGAAACACACAATGGCACCTCACCATCACAGGAGGGGCAACCAACACCGACACGGTGGTCGAGGCCGCTATGACGGCTACGCTGGAAACAGAAACGATAACAGAGACGATGGGGGCAGGGACAATGACCGATACAAGTCCCCCAACCACAGCAAGGACAATCAAGGCAACAAACGAAATCACCATGATGGCGACAATCAGCGCGACGCTAAGAAACCAAAGCAAAATCACTTCACTTACGTAGACGACATAATATCAGACGGGGTAGCCATGTATGGAGAGATGCATAACATAATCCTCAGATACGCGACCCAGAAGGCAGATGAGCTCATTGGTCATTTAGAGCACGCGCATAAGGCGGTCGATAAGACACACATACACCCGTACAACTACCCGAACGACTCCAAAGACCACTGGAAAGGAATTGACAAAGAGCTCGTAATGAGTGGCGCCTGCCAATGGATTCATTACTCGATGATAGAAAAATCAGAGATACCGCAGCACCCCGACAGCGAGGGCGACATAATGATGGAGAACGTTTACTACCCAACCGGAGAAATTGCTTCGGTTTGCAAATGCATAACCGGAGATTATAGCATACCCCGATGCTTCGCAGTCTCCTTCTTTTATATGCTAACCGCGTCCGCCGTGCGGCAGGGAAAACTCAGACTGGAGCGGAAAGGCACCATTGAAGGCGAATTAGTTGTAAGTTGAATCAATCTTGAAGGATGATTAGAGAGACGCTTCTGGCCCTACCGAGTTGAGAGACTCAATGGGGGCGTTAATTATTTTCTATTATGGTAAGTTTAATCATGCGAAGCGGGACAGAAAAGGTAATGGATAAAAGAAAACGGTTTATTGTGAGTTACCATTTGAGTTCAAATATCAAATTCATTCGTGAAACAAGCTCGAGGCTAAAAGTGAGCACATGCAGTGCTTGTCTAAGAAACCACCTAAACCTCCCAAAGTTACAGCCAGAGAAAACCCTTTGCTCTTTTTCCAGAAAAATTTAGAATAAAAACCATTGAGAAACTACCTACCTACCTAACATTGTTGATAACGAAGACGATAGCATGAAGTCTATTGACACTCGTGAAGTCCCCGACTATAAGCATGAAAATAATACAGAAGAAGGAAAAGAGGTAAATAAACGAATAAGAAGAAAACAGAAAAAGATCAAACTGTCGCTTGAGGACTTTATGGACAGAGAATCAAATATAAGCCGTTGACAACTGAGATAGGTACTTGAATAGGTTGTTGATTTATGAATGCTTCGAGACATCGGCTGGTATTGGCGGGGAAGGGCCGTGCGCTCAAGAACACAGAAGATTGTCTCATCACATGACTGAGCGTTGGCCTGTGCGTTTATCGTCTTCCAAAATTGGTGCTTCTCCTGCCAGGATTGACAGCGCTCTCTCCTCCAGCTACACCACCCAAAACCGATTGTCTGGGCTTATCCGCGTGAACCCTTCGCAACCGTCATAATTGCCTCCACCTTTCGATTGAACATCGCCGCAACGGACCCGCGCCTCCCATCCGCTAAAACTAAATATCTGCTGGCGTCGATGTTGTGAACATGGACGTCAGCCCAGCGCTTGATGCAGGGCTTCCAATCAGCAGGCGGTCACCCTGAGGAATCTGGCTTCGTCATCTCCAAACCTAAATTGTCCCCGACTCCCACCGCCGCCATGAAAATATTACCAGCACGACTGGCTGGCTACTCGATCTTTGCGGTTCGAGGATACTCGCGCCTCTGGTTTGCTTTGGACAAGGTGGTAGAATAGCCCAAGATGGAGCGTTGCACGGCACGAGAATGCCAATGGCAGCCGTCAGCAATTGTTCCACGCCAGATCGATATCGACACTTGGTCGGACACGGCACTCATCGATGAAGATGCTTCACACATGTTGTCTGAGGATGTGTGGAAGCATTCTTTCCGTTTTCTCGGTGAATCGGGAAGTCGTTGGGACGTATCGGGCAAATTGCTTGGGAGGCTTGAGCTGTGGACTTCTCCCAGCACTTGCCAGATCAAATATCCCACGGCCATCGCCTGGGTTCAACAAGAAATACAGGCACGCACGCCGTACCGCCAAGCGGATCAAACACAGATCCAACGTCAACCGATAATGGTCCAGCTTTTGTCCAAGCGGCGTGAAGAGTTGCGATGGCGGATGCTAGCATACTACTTCCCTTCTTATCTGCAGCCATGCAGCCTGGTTGACCCCACCAAGACACCACCGTTCTGCCCTACCTACATACAACAAACAGCTCGCATGTCAGGCGGCTGGCAGTCGATGGGCAATCAAGTCAACAAATTGGGTACTGGATGGGGAGCGGAGTTAACATTCCTGGCCTTTGATGGCAAACATTTAACAGCAATCACCACCGCATTGACCGGCTTGGAGTGGTGGGGGTTTAAGATTGGGGAGGCGGGAAGAATCAATGAACTAACAAGTGACGACTGTGTCGGTCGACGTTTTTGCGAGACGTGTGACGGGCGGCTGGAGGAAGTCGACCTTGGGCTGGCATGGGAAGTGCACTCGTAAAGCGTATCTTTGCCGTATATAGCTCCCTGGTGATCAAGTGTTCTGCAACGGCTGGGCGTCTGGTTGCTTGGCCTGCGGAGGCGGGCAGAAGCACGATGCTCTCCTAAGGAGCGGCGGACTTTGAGGGATGCCTACTACTGGGTATCATGGTTCTTTGTGGGCGTCGTCGGGGCAAGCTGTTGCGGCCGACCCGGAAGACTGCCTGAGATAGGCGGGCAACGAGCAAGTGCAGAGCCGCCTGCAGGTTCCATGGAATGGTTCAAGTTTAGGTTCCATGCTGCGAGGGTACCTGCACCGCACGGAGCTGCTTTTTTCGGAGGCTAAATTGGATCTGAACGCCTTTCAGTCCCTATCTGATTAACGCCGACTTTGCAGATGGGACATCCTCTGACGGGGTGCCGGTCGCAACAAAGCTTCCTTCCAGGTTGGAATGGTGGTAGTTGTGGTGCTGCTGCTGCTGAACAATCCCCCACACTCACAGCATCCACATCGCCCACTTTCGACGACCTTACCACCCCGACAGACACACAGGTTATTGACCACCACTTCACCTGGAAGGGGGGTTTTTTTTTTCGGGGTTTTTTTTTAAAAACCGACTCCGATCACTGCTGCCGACTGCCTACCGAAACACGCGGGTCGAATAATCTTGAGACCACACAACCGCAGCAAACGTGCAAGGCATTGAAATCAGAACACCACCACCGCCTTGACCACACTCACACCCATGCTCTGCACCACCAATTCACTGACCACCACAGTCAACAAGGGAGGAAAAGGAGTGCAAAAATAAAAAAGAGGACGGTGGAAGTTTGCGAATCGTGGGAGCATCACGTCGGCCAGCTTTTGTTTTGCTTGATTTTCTGCTTGCACTATCGGTCTCTCGCCATCCCTCGATTGTGTCTCAATTTCGCACTCGTTGTCAGCGAAGACGGGCCGAGTTTTGGGGGGGCGTCAAGGCCCCTTCCCCCCGCTGCTGTGTCGCGCGTCCATAGCCCACAGCGGGCTCGGCGGGCGCTGGACAGCAGTGAGCACGCGTCTAGCGGCTGAGGCATGGTGGTCGGGAATCCCTGTCTCTCGGCTAAGTTACCGCTTGGACCAACTAAAACTCAAAGGTCGATTCTTGTGCCGCCATGGAGTTCTCAGCACCATATCGGCGTCGACATCATGATGCTACAAAGCCAAATGGTAGGCGCCGCCACCGAGATTTTCCGCGCAACCATCAGGACGGAACTGATCTCGGCATGACTACTTCACGAAGATCTATCTCGCCTGCGAATGCTGCTGTGAACCGGACCCCTAATCCAGATTCCGCCGCTCGAGAGCGAGAGCGACCAGCGACGAACCGCCCGATCCAGAATCAGCGCTCACCACGCCCACACGACCAGTCACATCCGCACCCCGGCAAGAGCAAACCTCGTCGTCGCTCCCCAGAGCCGCATTCACGTCCGCCTCCCCCACCGCCTCCATCCCATCTTACCCAGCATCGCAGCCGCCACGAACGAGACCGCTCCCCAGGTCGTCCTAGTCGCCCCGATCGTCCCCCCTATCCTATCCCGCGTGGTCGTCGAGAGTCATCACGCGATCTGCCTCGAGGTCGTGATTCTGCTGCTCGCTCTTCATCCCGACGTCGCCCTGATCCCGGCCCTAGTCCTGGCTCTTTGGGGCCGAGAGGAAGAGAGGCGGCGTATCGTCCCCAGAGTCCCAGCCAGAGGCCACAGCGCGCATCGTCACGGTCCCCGCTACCACCCAACCACAGCCGTCGGCGTAGTCCAAATTTATCGTTGGCCGGGCCGCCGCCGTCGAGAAAGTCCCGCCCCACTCGTAGCTTGAAGAGGCCCGAGAAAGGTACAACAAAACCCCCGTTTCGATCTAAGGATTATCCGGGTGCTTCACCTGACCCACGGCGATCCCGCTCTCCCGAGTATCGCGACCAACATTCTAAGCCCCCGCAGCAGCCAGGCCCTTCCAGGTCCCCAGCTCCGCATTTACGGCGGAGGGCTCGGTCTCCGGGCGACGACAGCAGCCTTTTCCCAGCCCATAACGCCCCCCGCCAGAGGAGTTCATCCCCTAGATACCGAGACCGTTCTCTGCCGAATTCGCGCCTTGGGTCGAGATCACGTCCCCGCAGTCCTCCAGCGTTAGGGAGCCGGCCGCCAACAGCGTCTGATACTGGTTCGCACCGCCGACCAAGCCCTGACCCTGGTGCGCGTGCACCCCCATCTCCACGAGATCGTCGACGTCCTAAATTAAGCAAAAAGGGGAGGACACGCGACGACCTACGCCTGAAAAAGTTCGATCCCGCCTCTGGAGCGAATAGCATCGAAGTAAACATGGCAGCCAGGGGTGGCTTCCGAGGAGGCTTCAACTCACAACAGCAGCAGCCTGGCTATCCCAGCAAAGGACAGTACAACCACTCCCACTCGTCCGGTCATGGAACGCCCAACTCTTCATACCATGGTTCCCCCCCTGCGCAATCACCGTTCGGCGGGAACGGGCGAAGTTGGAACGGACAGCAACAATATTCTCCGCAAAGGTCAGTTGCTTCTCATGCTCATACTCGTGCTCGTGCCCGAGACAAATTTGCTGACTCGAACTGCAACAGCCAATATGGCCCGTCTTATTCTCACAACAATAACAACAACTATGGGCCTCCCACTGGCCCTCAAGGCGCCTACCATTCCAACTCTCCGCCTTACCCACCCAATGGCCCATCATCCCAATACTCGTCAGGGCCTTATCGCGGAGGGCACAGGGGCGGATCTGGTGGGTTTCGGGGCGGTACAGGCCGTGGCGGACAGCGAGGCAACTTCAAGAGTACCCAATGGAATTCAAATGCACCTGGAGGTGCTACTCGAAGCCAGCCAGCATCGGGTGATGAGCCTGACACGTCCCAGGCTAGTGCGCATCCATCCCCTAATAATCACCCCGAACTAGCTCCGGATTCGGAGGATGTTCCGATGGAAGACGGCGACAATCCTTTTAGGCCCTCCAAGGACTTGCAGGTTGAGGATACCAGCAAGGAGGACCAAGCCAAGGAGGAGCAAATGCCTCCTCCTAGCCGGCCGCCGCCGACAGGCCCACAATCACAGACCCCTAACAAGTTCAGCTTCAGCATGAAGACTGTTGCAACGAAAGCCGTAGTGACGGGGCCAAGGCCAGAGATCTCGTCAAAATTTAACGCAGCACCGCCATCGACACGCGATACCCCCCAGAAACCTGCGCCGAAAGCTACACCACCGAAAGCTACCCCTCCAAGACCCGATCGAGATAGAGGAGGAGGGTTTCCAAAAAATGTTCCCACAGCACCGGCGTCATCACGATCCCGCCCGAGTGAGCGTAGGCCACCTGAGCCAAGCAGACGTGCGGAACCACCGCCGCCCAGAACCCGCAAAGTCAAGAAAATGATGAAGCGCCTCAAAGAAAAACCGGTTCTCCCACCAGATCTAGCAAAGTCCAAGTCGGTGTTCTTCCGGAAACCCGGCAACGAATCAGTTATTGGCTCCGGCACCTATGGCAAGGTTTTCAAGGGCCTGAACGTTTACACCAAAAGGCTTGTGGCTCTGAAACGCATACGAATGGAGGGAGAAAGAGACGGGTTCCCGGTGACGGCTGTGCGCGAAATAAAGCTACTTCGCTCACTCAGCCACAAGAACATCGTTAGACTCGAGGAGGTCATGGTCGAGACAAACGAATGCTTCATGGTGTTCGAATACTTGGCGCATGATCTGACCGGTCTTCTCAACCACCCCAACTTTACTCTTGAGCCAGCGCAGAAGAAGGACTTGGCAAAACAACTCTTTGAGGGGCTGGATTACCTTCACACTCGGGGTGTTTTGCATCGCGACATCAAGGCAGCCAATATTTTGGTCAGCAATGAGGGCGTCCTAAAGCTTGCCGACTTCGGTCTAGCCCGCTTCTACGCGAAACACCATCAGCTTGACTACACCAATCGTGTCATCACCATTTGGTACCGGTCACCCGAGCTACTTCTGGGAGAAACGCAGTATGGGCCGGCAGTGGATATATGGAGCGCTGCCTGCGTTTTGATGGAGATCTTCACCAAACGTGCCATCTTCCCTGGCGATGGAAGTGAGATCAGCCAACTTGAGAAGATACACGCAGTGCTCGGAACTCCCAATAGGACGGACTGGCCGAACCTCATCGAGATGCCCTGGTTTGAACTCCTCCGGCCAACCTACCGAAAACCGAATGTGTTTGAGGAGATGTACAAAGACAAGGTAACACCTGCTGCCTTTGATCTCCTCGCCGCCATGTTTCGCTACGATCCTGCGAAGCGTCCTACCGCGGCTGAGGTATTAAGTCACGCGTACTTCACTTCTGAGGAACCTTCTCCGCGGCAAGCCATTGAGTAAGTCATCTTCTGAAGAGTTGATCTCACGTTTTGCTAACATTTCAAACTTAGACTCAAGGATATTGACGGCGAATGGCACGAGTTTGAGTCCAAGGCTCTTCGGCGCGAAAACGAGAAGAAAGACAAGGAGGCTCGGCGAATGCTGAAGGAAGCGGCAGCGGCCAACCCCCGTGACCGGAAACGCCCGAACGAATCGAATGAAGTGTATCGAGAAGCCAAGCGCCCGCATGTCGACGTAGAGGGGAAGTTGCAGAAGGCCGACCAGGATCATGAACTTGACCCGCTGACCGGCAAGCTACAACCCGCCAAGGTCCAGAACCATGATGCACAACCGCCTTCGTTGTCTCAAGCGCCACTCGCCCCGCCCGATCTGGTAGGCTACCCGTAGACACAGAACCTAGGCTCCTAGGCTCTGACCCCGCTATTTCTGGCTCTCAAGCCCCGAAAGAATCTCTGATAGTAAGGGGTAGCTGTGGGTGGCTCTAGTGCCCAACGTTAAAGGATCGACCTTCATTGCTTCTGTGGGATTATTGGCAACGAACGGGGTTGGTGGAATGACTGTGGTCACTTGTAAACAAAGATTTTCAGGAGACCATGCTTCAAGCCGGTGATCTCCGCTGTAAGAAATATAACAGTCGAAAGTCATGACTGTACGAATAGTAGAGTTGAACTACCTTATTTGAAATATTATAAGCCAAGCTGGCGAAGGGGCAAAGCGACTACTGCGGCGGCAAGGGGTCGGCGGTAGCTTGCTATTACGGCCCCGGTTTCTCGTAAAGCTGTTTGCTGTATGTGGTTATGTTTCTCACTGACCTGTGTATATAGAAGAAAGAAGGTCTAAAAACAAATGAGAAATAACACCACAGGGCGTTGGTGCCTTTCTTGTTTCTATCTCGACTCTGAAGGTTGTTGGCTCTTGTTTTTTGAACCTTTCGTTTCGTTTCCGTTCTATACCTGGTACACTGACAATCACTTGGCGCTTGGCGGGTGACGTCGCAAAATCACAGAGCAAGTTCCCTGCCAGCTAGGTACCAAGTCAGGGGAGGGGAGGGTTGACATAACTCTTCTTGCCCAAGTGCACGAACGGTTAGGACAGGAGGTAAGGCATTCACTCGTAAGACAGTTGGTATTGTTTATCAGCTTGTACCTACCAAACAGTGATTTGAGTGGAAGCGACAATAAAAGCTTTGGTGTTTACTAATTAAGATCCTTTCAAATGATCAAACTTCTATAAAACACTAACTAGGGTATCCTTACCTACCAGCCTACCTAGCAACCTACCATGTGCCCACATAGGTACCTCTCTCTACAGGAGCTGAGTCCGGTGCTTGAGTCAGTCAACTTGATCCGTACCTGAGGTACTGACCTACTTATGACATACCTCGGCTTTGTTAGGTAGTTAAGGTCCTAACCACCCGTCCGGTTAGTAAGTCCCGACTTGGACATACTTTATCGCACGCAGGCGCCATTTGACTCGCTACTTCTTTTTTCCTGTTTGCCTGCTCATCGTCAAAATTTTGAAACATTTCACAGTTTATTATTATTTCTCTCATCCCAAAGGAGGTTAGACAACTTTCCTTAGAGGAGATGTAAGAACCAAGGTACGAAAACGCCACGAGGCCACTGCGTCCGGAAAGTTAAAATCTTGACTCTGCTTTGTCTCTCTTTGTTTATGTAAGCCCCCAGCTGCTCGTTCGTAACTAATTTCATCATGATGACTATCGTAAAAAATATGTATGTGGAAAATAAAGGGAGAAAAAAAAACCCCCCCACCCGCCGAAGGTGAGTGTCTCCAAACATTGAACATGGCCGTGTAGGCCTCCTTTCAAAGGAGGGGAGAAAAAGAAGAAAAATAAAAAGGGGATGAAAAGAGAAACAAATCTGACCAGGGTATATATATCCCCCTTCCAGTTTCCCATAGTTTTTATCCTCGGGGTTGTTTTATCCAGCCAGCCCAGTCTTTATATAACAGAGCCCTACCATCACCTATATGTGTATTTGTATATGTGTTCCGAAACACCGTGAACAGCTGTCCGCAGTACGTTGTACAAAGTGTGTGTGTATGTGTCTGAGAGAGTGCGTGTGTGCCCACCACTCCTGTTCAAACATTGATGTGATAGGAAGACCAGAATAGAGCGACGGCGAAAATCAAAGCGCTGTTACGAAGGGGGTGGGGGTGTTGGTTTGCTGGCAACCAAAAAGGACCCAAAATGATTGCAACTTATTGCATGTTTGAAGAAGGACCTACATTCTTTCCCTTGTCCACAGTCGCGTCGGCAGATCTGAGCAACTGTCGCAGACTCCCTTCGGCGTAGCTTGGGGTGTCTCGGGAATGACCAGCAGCTCCCGTATCACCTTTTCCCCAGGGTACCCAGGTGCTCCAGCCCAGGAGCGACCCGGTCGACGATCGGGGACCGCCTTGGTGGGGTGGTTCATCTGCAAAATGAACCTCAAGACGCTCAACGGCTTGCGTTGACCTGGACGGACCAGGCCGAGAGAAGCCCGAGTCAGCGACGGCCTCAGGGGTCGTCCTAACGCCGAGATTTGTTGTAGAAGTCTGCGGCATTGCTAGATCGCTTACAAGAGCTGCGGCGGGCCTTCGAACCGAAGAAGATGTATGGTGGCTGATAGTACTGCGGCCGCTATCCATGATGGCTGTAGCAAACAAGGCTGACTTCTTGCGAGCCAGCTTAGCCTTGCTACTCTGTCCGGGATCCTGGCTGTCCTCTGTAGTTGTGCCACGACTTCCTGCTTTAGCGTTCGCAGTCGATCCTGATCCTGACCCCGACCCGGATCCTGTTGAGTTGCCCCATGCTTTCTTTGCAGCTCTTCCTCGAACCTCTTCAGCAAGCTCGGCGGCTGGTTTTTTCTTGGTCTTATCCTCCTCAGAAGAACGGCTGGATGACATTATTGTTTCAAGGGTACCGTATGCGACACTCCGCCGCCGGGCGCCGCTTCTTCGCTTCCGATGCGAGCGACTGTTACTGTCGTCGTCGTCCGAGGTGATAGCCTGAAGCGTCGGACCTCCACGACTATGGCTGTAGCTGTGACTGTGGCCCTTCTTTCTCGGAACTGGCGCCCCACCAGACGTGAACGAGAGACCCGAGCCATGGGGAGCTACATGCACCTCGTACTGATTGCTGAGCGAGTACCGCGAACGCGCACATATCTCCGCAATCCGATCCAAGTCAGACCCTATATCGTTGTCACCTCCTTGGGCCTGTATATCAGCCATGAAACTTTTGAACGAGAAGGCCTCTAGGGGAGGCAGTTTCGGTTCGTCGGGCTCTGGCTGGGAAGATGCTGACTGCCACTGCCATGGGAGAGGCAGAGGCAGAGGCAGAGACAGCTTGCTGCTGGCCTTGGTTGCCTTGTGGCGCGGCATGGCTACTCTGTCGAAACTGCTTCCATTATTTCCAGACCGTTGCCCACTGCTGCTGTTGCTACTTCCCACCCCGCCGAGAGAGGGCTGGGCGGGTCGACCAGAGAATCCAGCGGCTGAGGTGGAGGACGATGGCAGTGGGACACGCCTCGAGACACTACGGCTGCCACTCGAGGGCCGATAGCGCGGGGGCTGGGCGCTGCTGTGCGAGGCTTGGGATGTGGAAGGCCCACTGTAAGTGCGGACGAGGACTGGCTGTGAGTAGGTGCTGCTCTGGGCGCCGCTGCTCTTGGTGTAGCGGTGGCGGCGGACGGCGGACGGGTAGGTGCTGTTCAGCTTCTGCAGGGCAGAAGTGCGGTGAGCTGTGGTGGTGTCGTCAAGAGGAATTGGCTTGCCCTCGGCGGTGGACGGGGCGAGCGAGGTAGAGGATGCGTTTGGCTGGAAGAACAGCGGCGGAAACGAGACGGGGAGAGAACCGCGTCTTGACTTTGCCAAGCGGTCAGGTGCAAGATGAGACGCCGACTTTGGCGGAGGCGGAGACTTAGAGGTGCGGGAGGAGCGGGACGGAGGGGGAAGCAGAGCATACGACGAGCGAGAATGCTGTTCCTGTTCTTGGGGGGGATGGAGAGAAACAAGGGGAGGACTGGCACTGGAACGAGCAGCAGCGTCACGGTCTGGTTTTGCATCATCTTCGCCGTCCATCTTTGGACCGGCATGCGGCTTGGTGTATATATACATGGCATCCATCCAGAAGTGGGCGCTGCGGCATTAGACGAGGGGCGAGTAGGGGTCACACATGCAGGGTGTGCCGTGGACGTCGACGTGGACGTGGAAGCAGCGCGCGGGCGACGGCGTCTCATGGACGGCACGAGCACGACATGGCCGGTCTGTTGTCTGTCTGTCTCTCTCTCTCTGTCTCGCTTGTGGGTCTTGGGCTGGGCTGGATGTCTTGGATCCCAATGCCGGGCAAAGGTCCGTCAGCCGTCAACGTGGGCGTCTTGTTATGGCCTTTCGCCGGCCGTGTAACCTGGGAGGTGGTGCCTGTCTCTGTCTCCCGCTTTTCCGTCTCGCGTGTCGTGCGTTGCGTTGCTTTGCGTTGCGTTGCGGTGCCGTGGCTTTGCGTTGCTTTGCGCTGCTTTGAGCGTTGTGTTGCGCTGCGCTGCTGTCTTCGCTTCGCTTCCCTCCAGCAGCAAGGAGACAGAAGCAGCTCAAACGCACTACACCCAGCTGGGGGTGCGTTGCTTTCTGAGATTGGAGGGTGCGCACATACGTGCTCCGGTTTTTTCTTCCTTTTTCTCCTCTGGGCCTGTTCACTGGCTAGGGAGGGAGGAAAAGGCGCCGTCGTTGCCAGCTTGGGGTAAAACCCGTTGCTGCCGCTATTGGACGACAGCTGAGGTGCGTTCTGCAAGCAGTCGTGGCTGTCGTTCAAAGGGTGTCTTGATGCCGCTTGCAGGGGTGTGTAAGCGGGGGTTGATGCTCGACAGGCCCAGGATCCACGCCACCCAAAAGTCCGTCCATCAACTTGAACCTTATTACAGCCAATTAATCCATACCACCGTCGAAGGGATGAGTTGGAAATCCAGAAGAACTCGGCAATATTTTTTGGTCTTTTCGAATCGTATCCACTACCAATGTTAGGTATGTATTATTGACCACAAAACAAGGACGGCCCTCGGAGTCTCACCGAGGAGAAAGCAACTGAAGCAGGATGGAAAGTTTGGTTCTGTTGCAGGCCAGGACTTCCACTATGTCCTTTACTGCCTGGTAGCGCCTTCCAGGTTTGCGCACATGTACAAGACGCATCTTGAATCCGTTCTCGTTGAAAACACTAAGACCGAGATGTCTTGGATCGATCTGATTACGGGACATAGAACAAATAAAAGGCAACAGCTTGATATAAAAACGCCGGGACTCCCAACCATCAAAAATCTCAATGGCGCCATCCCCACATGCCCAGTACGTCAATCTAATGAGTATGTCTCTTATACAGCTGATTTCGAATCGCAGCTTCGACGAGGCCCACGAAACCATCCTCGATCATCTACGTCCATTCGGCCTCCTACCAGCCAGCCGCAGTCGTAGGTCGTATCCAGCCAGCGGGCACAGATATATTGTGGACAGCAGCGTTCCACTCCTCGAAGAACATGCAGTGGCCGACGAAGTGTGCGAAACCAAGATTGCGGGCCACGTGGCGGAACCCAAGGATACCAAAGACGGGCGGAAATATCTCGACAACAGCAGCATCGGGCGGCAGAAATAGAACGTGAGTCATCCCCGCGCCGTGGTGTCCGACGGGCACGTCTGTGTTCTGGACGAGCTTGACTTGCTCGAGGAGCGAGATGGTTGCGAAATCAACAACGTTAAAGACCATCTTGGGGGAACCGCTGCTGGAGCACCTCGACCACGTGTGAGAGGCCGTGAAACTTGCGCGTCTGTTTACGGTCGATGATGGTCACGACTGGGTTGTCATAAATTTCCGTCTCTAGTCGTGGCCGGACTTGGACGTGAGCTAATATGCGGCGCACAAAGGTGTCGATGAGGGTGCGGACGTGGCAGACCTCATGCAGGCGCTCTTCGAGGAGGAAAGTCCAGAACGGCGAGCTTGATCCTGCCAGGGGGACGATGGCGTTGCCATAGCAGTCGCTTTCGGGGAGATCCGCTATGCGGACGGGCTTGTTGCCTGTCACCAAAGTCCACCAGTCGTCGAGCGGCTCGTTGTGGTTGTCTTCGAAGTCGACGCGCACCTCGGATGCCTCCTCCGTTAGGTAAGGCTTCCCAGTCGCCGGATCGCGTGCCAGGCGGATAGCCTCGATCGAGATGGTGGCTTGCCATATTTCCATTAGCTTGTGCCACAGATTAACGTTGCCCTCCCGATCCGCCAGCAAGATCCATTGCCCGTTGTTGGACTTGGCCGAGCATGGCGGCTCGACGGCAGCGGCGTTGCTGAACCTCCATGGCTTGAATTCTTCGCCGGCCCCCGTGCCGAAGAAGTAGGAGCCCATTTTATCCACGTCCTGGGCGACTTCGTATTTTGTCGCGTCTTCGACGCTCTCCTGGGATTCGCTGCTGAAGTTTCGCAATCGGCAAGCGAGTTGGACCGAAGGGGTGAACGGGCTGCGCGAAACCAGGGCGCCGCGGGCAACACACAAGGGGTCGCTCTCCCACGGGCCTTGGAGTCGATCCCTAATGAAGCACTGCATCGAGGATAACGAGCCATCCTCACAGTAGTGATGTTGTTCTTGGCAATATTGCGGATATATGAGAGGCCGTAGAAGTCCTCACACAGCCGCTGGTCTTCCGACTGGACGAAGTAGTCTAGCAACAGGGAGTTCTCTGGAATTTGGACCGGCGTAGGCTGGGTAACTGGCCGAGACCGAAGGGTTCCGTCCCATCGGTTGCTGAAAAGTAGTAGCTGGCTGACCTGCAACCAGAAGCAAGGCGACGACAGCAAAAACCCCCAGGTATGCTCGTCGGGATCCAGCCAGCATTGTCGTGAAGAGGTCGCTCAGCAGCGGCTATTATGTCGACATGTGTTTTAATATCTCGCCTCAGCCACGGTGAAGTAATGGGCCGAGGGTATTGCCTTTTTTTACGTTCCCAGGCATCCTGGCCTTTCTTTCTATGCCACTTCCAGCTCAGCCTCAACCATCAACAGATTGAGAGATCTTTGGTGCGACCAGGGGGACAAGGGGGGAGCGGCGGTTGCAAAGGCGCTAAAAACAGTAGCTAACATAATCACAACCATGGCAAGGCCAGAGCGACTCGCGAGTACTACCAACTCTGGTAAGACACAGTGAATGGGACAAGGGATCTAACAGTTTAGACTGTGCAAGATGCAGCCCGTGGCTAACATCACCAACTCAAAACATCAAGGCAAAGGTAATGTCGTGAAGAAGCGCTGCCGAGTACCAACTTCATTTCAGGCGCTTGTTGGCTTCCATGTGCCGTTCGCTATCTAATATGGATATTCCATCTGATGCCCTCCCTTCATCATGGCAGAGTCTAAGTCGTTCCTGTACCTGACATATTTCTACCTCTTTTCTGATGTTCTTCCAGTTCAGTTCTTCTCCCTTTCGTCTTTGTTTCTCGCTACGAGATCGGGCTCGGCCATGACCTGATTAATGGCTTTTACTCTTCTCGTCTTCCAGTTTCTGGCATTTCACTCTCCCGTCACTGCACAACCACAGCCATACCGAGTTCCTTGGTCGATTGTATCTTATGGACCGGATGGACCATGGCCAGCCCTCCACCTTCGGTTTGGCAACCCTGCCGTTAACATCGATGCCTATCCGGGCGGTGCATTCTACTCTCTCCTGCTCACACCGGACGTGTGCAACATCCAGAAGGCCGAATTATCCTCGTCTTGCGACACAAGGAATGCTGGGCTATACAATCCAAGCCAGTCTCGGGACGCCGTGAATCTCATCACTGCGGGAGCCGGTGGTATTCGAAACGAGTCGTTCCACGGCACGCAAACAATCCACGGCGATGCGAACTTGGTCTTTGACACGCTCTCTTTTGGCGACGGGAGCAGAACTGACGCTGTCGTCTCGAATGCCACCATCCTCGCATTATCGAGCGCGCTCAAGACACTCCCCAGCGGCAAAGCCTATAAGCCATTCGTAGGAAACATGGCTCTTGGAGCAGGCGACAAGAGCATGTTTCTTGGGTCCGCCAAGGGATCCATCCCAGCAGCCTTCTTATTCGACCGCGGCGACATCCCCTCTTATTCCTTCGGTCTACACATTGGGTCACCGTCGTTGTCAATTCTAGGCTCGCTGTATCTCGGCGGTTACGACTAGGCACGCACAGTGGGGCTAGTCTCGTCACAGAAACTTGCACCCAGATCCGGGAGCAGGCTTGTCGTCGACCTCGTCGACATTTCCATAGGGGTGGCTGACGAGAAGAGCTCGTCGCTTTTCAAGTTCAGCCTAAAGAGTGGCCTGTTAGCGAGGGGCAACGCATCACTGTCGCCGGCCTTAGGAGTGAGCATCGAGCCACTGGAGCCGTACTTGTATCTTCCCGACAGCACCTGCCGTGCCCACGGCATACCTAGGCTTTACGTTTCGGTACAATGCGTCCATTACCAAGAACTTTGATATCAAGATCCCGTTCAAACTCCTCAACCTCACCCTTACAGCACCGCTCGTGGACCGGCCGACGCCATACTTCCCTTGCAGCCTCCCAACACTCGATAGCACGGGAGATTCGCCATCTACCTTTCGCCTCGGGCGAGCTTTCCTGCAGGCCGCGTTTATAGGAGTCAACTGGCTGAGTCCGGCGAGCATGTTTTTCCTAGCCCAGGCCCCCGGCCCGTTGTTCTCGCCCTCGGTTGTCCGCAGCATCCAGCCCAACGACGTCTCCGTCGCTACCTCAGGTTCTCTGGAAGCCGACTGGGTCAAGACGTGGTAGGTCGACGCCGCCGTGACAAGGACCCCGCTAGTCGCCGATCCTCCGACTTCTACTACGCCGCCCCTTCAGCAAAATGGGACTGGAGGCGGAGGAACAACAAACATCGCCTTGATTACAGGTACAGTAGGTGGAGCGGTGGCCCTTCTGGCGATAGCCGGCTTACTGCTGTGGTGGTGGCGGCGGCGGAGGAGAACAGGAAACAATCCTGTTGATAGTGCCGGTGCTCCTCAGGGTACCAGAGCAGCATATTTCCCACCAGGAGAGATGAAAGGCTCGTCGATGCCACCACCTATGTATGTGCCGCCGTATAACAATAAATGGCAATTGTCTAACTACGCCCATGCGGCTGAGGTACCTGGGTCGGATGTCATACCCTCGATTACTGAAGGTCATAGATACCCCTGAGTTTCCCTGAGAAAAAAGTATGTATAAATAATTTTCTGTTACTAAATTCAGGGTCCTGTTTTGTCTTGGTTGTTTATGTGTGGTCACACAGTCTTAAGAGGTGTGGCAATGCAGACTGTGATTGCTTGCTTGCTTCTTGTGTTGTCTCTCGTTTGTGTTTGTGTTGCAGGTGCCCTGAGAACGCCACACTTTGCTTTGTCGTCACTCCAACCGACCGCCATGGATGGTTTATTCGGGTTCTTAACAGCTGGAACACGTGCTGGCCAGCCAGTCTAGACATTTTAGAACTTCCGGACAAGGCATCTGAGGAGAAGAATGGAACACTATATTTCTTTACTGACTATCAAAACCATAACGCCATAATAATCATAACGCGTGGTAAAGACTAGCCGGAAAATAAGATGAGAAAGATAAACACGCCGATAGAGTAATCACCACCCATGGAACTGTTTTCCCCCATCACCATCCTCTCGTTTGCACTGAGCTCAGTTCATAACTTGCAAATCAACCCCTTTGTTTCCACTGTATCGGCGGCATCCGCTCAGATGGTCTCCTGCGCAATGGTGCCGTAGCCGTGCCCTCCGTTCTGGATTCTCTCGCTGTAGATTCCGGGGGCACGCGCCGC
Organism: Podospora didyma; assembly: GCA_033439775.1. Lineage (NCBI taxonomy): Eukaryota > Fungi > Ascomycota > Sordariomycetes > Sordariales > Podosporaceae > Podospora > Podospora didyma. Next base: position 950,834 of record JAULSW010000006.1, on the reverse strand, counting down.
GTTGAATCGCCCAAGCTTGCTCTGCTCCCGGCGGTCGTAATAGACATACTCGAGGTAGAAGGCGTGAATGTGGCCGGGGAGAGCGCTTTGGATAGTAAGGGGGTGCAGTTAGCCCAAAGTCTCTCGCGGTCGCGCTCAGAAGGAGTGGGTTGGGTTGGGCTGGGGGAAGGCGAAAGAAAGACTTACCCCAATAGTGTGAGGCAGATGTTGATGAGAAGATCCGCGCCGCAGCCAGAGATGGCATAGACACCAAGAGGAGGGACTGTGGTTTGTGTTGATTATCATTCATGGTGAGCGAGCTGGAACACACACCCATTGATTGACACAAAACGTAGTGGGGCTTGCTAGGTCAGGTAGCTTGACACTTACAGAGAATGGTGATCAGCACCAGCAATATCGCGGAAGCAGCGCCCATTTTATTCGGATTCGGTGTTTGCGAAGTCTGTAGCTTTCCTATGTTTAAAGAGTACTACTAAGCGTGAATATCGTTGTGGTTTTGGTGAAAAAGACGGGACGAGCTGAGTTTGAAACGAGAACCATCATACAATCGGGTGGTTGCCTTGAGACGCGTGGAATGACGTATGTAATAATGCTCGGGACGGGAGCATGGGCCACTATTTTCAGGGTTCGGTTCCGAGACCGAAACTCTCAGGTCTATCTCCAGGGGAAGGAATTGCCTTAAGCAAGCTTTGGTTTACTTGTGAATCACATCCAGGACGGGCCGAAGCGGTATGCTAAACGCATCTAATTGGAAACATTTTTAATTCAATTGATGGTCGAGTAGGAAAGGTGGAGATAGTAGACGTTGAATGAGGGTTTGTATCCGTAATGCTACACCTAATCAGCATTACAGAACAGACAGTGGCCTAAATTCACTGTCATCTACGTTTCCATGGCTGCGTGTGGTCAAGGTATGGCATTCCTTGAGATCAATTACAAGTAGCCTCATCTCAAGTTTTGCTTCAACGCTCTCTGCCAGTCTGTATTTCTGCGAGTGATCACTAAGACATCTATGGCAGCTAGTGGAGCTATTCTTATTAATGTCTGGTAATGAGGGGTCGTCATTTAAATCACAGACGGATGACAAGAGATTGTCATGAGATGTATGATTAATGATAGTGAAGTGGTGTGAAGTGCGTGTTGTTGAAATTTGACGTCTTGGCTGGCCAGGTCGGGCTAAGAGACAATGTTTCCTTCGACAGGTGCCATTTTTCGATCTCAGCAAGTGGGAGACTATCAGACCGACAGCCGAAACCCGTCTTGAAGTATAAGCCCGAAGCGGTGAAAGTCGGTGACATGTCAGGAGCTTCCCCGCATGGGTCGGAGGGGTGGTGAGATGCGTACCACCTCTGGCTTACATTGGCATTGTCGAAGCCGTTTGCCCCTCATGCCTCGCCGCAACACCGCAACGACAAGCTAGCCATCATGTCTGTCGTGCGGCCGAAACAGATGGCATAAGTCGGTGAGGGACTGTTTAACAAATTCAGCCCTCATTTGAACGGCAGGACAGGCTAAGGTTGGCTTCTTGAATCCCATGGTAAATCATAGCTATGTTAATGGATGGTGTACCGTGCTTTCTTTTGGTCGCTCACAGCATGTCGAGTGCCCAAAAGGTTCCAAAGAGAATCTTGGCCGAACACGGAGAAACTATTTCCAGACGGTGGAGGCTCGTGAGTGCCACACCCACTTCCATGTGTGGGCTCGGGCACCTCGCCTAACTCGGCAAGTCAAAGGGGGGCAAGCCCGAAGGTTGCTTGCGTTTGTAGGAGATAGGTACTGTGTTGCATACACAGTTGCTGCCGTTGCGAGTTGCGGGAGAGGTGGTGTTGCAGTCTGATTACCTATCAATGAATGCCATGGGGGCACGTTGACTCTTTGCGTTGGTCCCGTCTAAGCTGGGGCATCGAGGTTGGTTCATGAGGATGGATGCACTGATGGTCGCAAAGTGACAATGGAACCGACAAGAATTTTCATGTCTCACACCAACGCCACCAGGTGAGATGTTCCCGTGTCGGAGGTGCGGTTTGCTTTGCTCTTGCCTGCCGTGGAAGGCCCATCTGAGGTGTGCCACAGGAAGGGGGGAAAACCGACCTGTAATAAACTTTGTCGACACCACTCTTAAATCGTTCTGATTTTGGCTGAAATAGACGATATCAAACGGCACGCTAGAAGGCTACAGGTCAGAGATGGCGGACCGAGCAGTCCAATGGGGAGTCTGCGCATACGGCGGCGAGTAGCAGTTTGGTGATCTATCACAGAAGTCACAGTGCTTTTCAAGCAGACAACCTGTCTCGTCGCCTTTTAGTGTGAAAACCAAAACGCCTCTCAAGGCCCCAGCTGCTCCCACAAACGGGGCCAAAAGTCGGATGATCGTGAGCAGCAGGCGCGCAAGGAGCAGGCGCAGGAGCCAGGGGCGAGGCCCGTTCCATCCCTTCCGCAACCTCGAACTCTCGAAGCGACAAATTGCCAACAAGCTAGGCATTGGAAGAAACGAGATCAAAGTCCTGTGATCTTCGCCAGCAGACCCAGCACTGTCACGAACGTCACGTAAAGCTGTGTCCAGCTTCCCCACCATCAGAGCTCAAGACGATGGAGTTCAGTGGTTTGGTTTGCTGGGAAGGGGGCAATTTATGCTGTGACCGCAGATTACTAGTGCTCACCCACCCCCGTGAACAGAGAGGTCCCCTGGACGCGGCCCCAGCTTGGCCCTTCGATATTGCGCAAAGAAATCGGGCCGTGGGCTCTGGACGCAGGGTGGCTAGCGAGGCTTGCTGGGCGCCGGATTATTGGTGCTCTATGAGCCTGCTAGTGAAGCGGCTTGCATAGTGGGCTGGTTCCCGCCCGGTTCGCAGGCAATGGATACATAAGACTGTATGTACAGAGTATGGGTACGTTATATGGATGTAGTGTAGATGAGGTACCCAAGACCACTGAGACGATGCACGAGCGACAAAAGGGCGGCGGCGGCGGGCGGCGGCAACGATCAGTTCCAAGACCCAAGGCGTCACACAAAACAGGTCCTGAATGTGCACGACGGTGGAGGTACCTCCTTCCGCGACTGGGAAGGCTAGTGCTTGGCCATGCAAGCTCGAGCAGCCGGAAGGAAACCGTGGGCCTTTGGATTTTAGTGACGGGGCTCCTGGGTTGCTGCTGTGGGATTGGGAGTGATGGGGTGGCCCCCGGCCCAGATTGGCAGTCTCCATAACGGGGACCTTAGGTAACTGGCTGGCTGGCCTGAGAGCACTCAGGCCAACGTTCGCCCAGGGCCAGCAGGGGCAAGGCCAAATCTTTTTTCTTCACTCTCTCGCCAGTCTCCAATCCCCCTTCCCCTTCCTCCCGCTCGCTTCTCCACCCTTCCTCCCAACGTCGAGAGGGTCGTTGAGATACTCAGCAGCACTCGCTCTTACGGAAGGAGAGGCGTTCGAATCCATTGTCCGGGCTTGCGTTTGTTTGGTCGAGAGCTCCTGCATCCCCCCTTTTCCAGAAGCTGCTGCAGGCAACCTACACCCGCCCAAACTCGAAGGTCAGAAGTCAAATAAGAGAGAGCTCCGCTTCAGGTTCGGCAACTCGTGGACCTTGCCCCGTCTCTGCTTTACATTTTCCCGAGCACCGCCTCCACGGTTGCTTGCCTCCGTCTCCCGTCACCAAGCGACGAAAAAAAGGTTTGGAAATTCCCGACTGCAACCGTCCAGTGAGCTAGCCACACTTGAACCTTCCGCTGATTTGCGAACTTTGTTCATGACCCAGACAGGTTTTGCCCGTGTCCTCGGAGACCTAGCATTGTCTAATACTCGACTGTCCCTCGACCTCGAGCTCCGGAGCTTCGACTCTGACCTGACGCCGTCATGGCCACCCAGCAAAGCCCGCCCTTCAAGACGGACCGGTTTGTTGTCATCCATGTCGCGACCACTTGTGATGAGCACGGCGTCTATGTTACAAGGGACTCGGCCGAGGTCATCGAGCTTGGCTGGATTATGCTCGATGCCAGCACCCTCGAGGAGGTGAGCGGCCCTCTCTCTCTTCCCCCGAAAAAAAAAATTATAAGCTCGAGATGAGTTCTTTTATTGACCAAGCCTGGTCTCAGTTGCATCGGGAGAGCGTTCTCGTCAAGCCTGTCAACACGCCCATCACCCCCCTCTGCAGTGAGTTCTGACCCTCGCCGTGTTGCCTATATGCCTCGTGGATGACTCAATTCATCACTGCTGTGGTCCCTTGCCCTTCCTTGCTGACCAATTCCTGCTAGCGAGCTTGACTACCCTTACTTGGGAACATGTCAGGAACGCCGGGACTTTCAGGGACGCCGTCAATCGCTTCGATGCCTTTGCTTCGGAGCATTTGACATCCAACAACCTGGACTTCGTCTTCGTCACCCTCGAAGCTTGGGATCTGCGTGTCCAGCTTCCCCGTGAAGCTCGTGACAAAGCTGTCGTGCTTCCACCGTACCTGCAGCACTCGCGGACGTTCGATCTGAGGACCGAATACCAAAGATGGCAGCAGCACCATCCCGAGGCGCTGCCGTTTGCTCCTACGTCGCTGGCTAATATTTGTGCTGCCCTTGAGGTCGAAGCTGTGCAGTCCAGCGCGCCAATCAAGCACAATCTGCCGTTCCATCTCCAGGCCCTAGCCCCTGCTTCGCCGCGCCGTGCCATGGAAGAAGCTGTCACTCTTGCTCGTGTCCTTCGGGGCCTGATCCGCAAGTCTCAGCCGCCCCACGAGCACCCTGACGTCCTCAGCCGCCCAATGGATGCCCGTGCTGATGTCCGCGCCTTTCTGTCGGAACGCAGCAAGGTCCTGCACATGTCTGGCCTGCCTCATGACACTACGCAGTCCGAGCTCGAGAGCTGGTTTACCCAGTTCGGTGGGCGTCCCATTGCCTTCTGGACTCTTCGCACCCCTGAGCAGCACAAGCCGACTGGCACCGGTTTCGCCGTTTTCTCATCCCACGAGGAGGTACGTCCTTGACCACTTTCACCATCCCTCCTGAAGTACCTTGGAAAATGGGGAGCCTGCTAACACTCACTCGCTATAGGCTGCCGAGAGTCTCTGCATGAATGGACGAGCACTGAACGAGAAAGCCATCGAGGTCTCCCCGTCATCGAGCCGAGTCCTGGATCGCGCCGCCGAGATTCTCACACCCTTCCCCCCCAGCAAGAACCGCCCCAGGCCTGGTGACTGGACCTGCCCGTCGTGCGGCTTTTCGAACTTCCAGCGCCGCACAGCATGCTTCCGCTGCTCGTTCCCTGCTGTCAGCGCTGGTCCCACGGGCGAGATGGGCTATGGCTATGGTTACGGGCCACCGGCCATGATGGGTCCTCCTCCTCCTCACATTGGCCATCACGGCCATGGCGGCGGTCACGGTCGCATGGGTGGTTCCGGCGTCGTTCCGTTCCGGGCTGGTGATTGGAAGTGCGGCAACGAAGTCTGCGGCTATCACAACTTTGCTAAGAATGTCTGCTGTCTTCGCTGCGGAGCTAGCCGTGCTGGTGCTGCCGTCGTTGCTGATTCTGGCTACCCTTCGCCCATGGATACACCTTCGTCTTACTCTATGGGCCAGGGGTCCATGGCCGGTACTCCCGGCCCTGGACCGTTCGCCTCTGCTGCCGGTGGCTTTAACTCCCAGGGCGGTGGATACGGACAGCACTTCGGCGGGCCGCCGAGCACGTACGCGCTCCCTTCAGGCCTTGGAGGTGGTGCTGCCCCTTACCCGTCGTTGAACACTCACTTTGGGCCGGCCCCCGGCTCTCACTCGGCCGGCCCCTTCGACAGCCGTGCCGCTGAGGCCGCCTTCCAGTCCGCGGGCAACGGCCCTGCCTCGGCTGGACCTGGCAACAACTTCTACTCCCAGGGCGAAAACGATCCATTCGCCTTCCTATCATCCGGCATTGGTAGCCTCTCTGTCAGCAACCAGGATGCTCGTCAGAACGGAGGCGCTCCCCCCTCGAGCAAGTCGCCCGCTTAATGGCCGGGAAAACAATCCCTTTGTCGATCACCAGATCATCGAGTCACTCTTGCTCGAACCCTATCAACAAATCACTTTGCTCTTTTTACATGTGGTGATTTTTTTCGCGACGACTTTGGGAATGAGAATTAGAGATCATTTGGGCCTTGGCAATATCTTCGGATTTACACTGTTTCAACAAGGTGCGGCGGGGCTTTTGGCACAACTCAATTGGGGAGGCGGAGGCGGCGGTGGGCAAAAATTGCAGCGGCTGGAAGACAAAAAGAACAACTTCTTATAGGATCCCTCAGGGCGGAGTTTTCTCGACAGGCACATTGTATCTGGCTACACGGCGAAGGGATGCTGACTAGATGTCATATGCCCTTCATCACCTTGGAACCCGTTTCTTTCCGACGCCGACGACCTCGAATACGTTCGCATCGAATTAGTTGGACGGTAGCAACATGGCGGCAGGGCTGGGAACGGAGGGAGTGCATAGCGAGGAGTGTACAGGGTGTATTTGACCTCCGTGGGGGGCTTCGAACCTTTTCTTCTTTTCTTCACTTTCTATGTGTTAATTTTCTTTCTCACCTCGTCTATTCCCTTACTCTCTTCTTCTTTCCCATCTCGTCTCTATCCTGCACACCTTTCTGTCTTTCTTCAGATCGAGAATGTTCTATCGTATTGTTGTTCAATTTATTCGAGGAAAAATTTTGCTGGATGGGTGGCGGGGAGTAAAGCGGAAACAAAGGGGGCGAAGGGGTGTTGGTTCGGAACGGAAGGGACGGATGCCATTTATCTATTATTATTACCATCTTTTTACCTTTTGTTTCTTTTCTCTCCCATTCCCTTTCTCCACGTCGTCCCTGTCCTCGTCCTAGTCTCGAGTGGCGACATATAGTTACGTTCTGAAGTGGACGATCAAATCATGTAATGGCAAATAGTGGCAAAGACGAGTGGAGGGAGAAAGATGACGAAGTAGGCTGGATGAGTTTGCATTTTACCTATCTTTGCCTTCCATCCATCCATTGCTCGCCCTTTCCAACACTCTTTGCCCCAGACAGCTGGCCGACATTGCGACGGGATTGGACGGACGGGGAATAGCGGAATGTTGATAATAATATCCCCCGGTATGGATCTGTGTGCTACTTTACGTCGATAATTGCAACTAGGCACCGTGAACAAAATATCAGTCCCAATGTACCATTCCTAGTCCCTGAGGTTAGGCTACCCAACCTACGAGGGAACGGGTGTGACTGGTGTATGCGGTCCAACGCATTGGGCAGACTGGGTATCAGCATTATGGACCACCGAAGTAGCCCAAGTTCTTGCTAATTTCTTTTGAAAGACATGAGAAAAGAACGAAAAAAGGAATAACAGAAAAGTATGAATAACCACGGATGAAAAGAAGAATAAGAAGAGGGAAAGAAGGGAAGAAGGGAAGAAGGGAAGAAAATCAGCTCACGAATTACCGACTTACTTTACCTATGAAGTGCGAACCCCAGATTGACCAAAGAATTCCATACTGCTGGATATCACGGCAAGAAACATAATGGCCACCATGAGTTATTGAAGAACGAGAACGGGCCGGTGATGGACGAAATGAGAAGATGCAATTGCGCTGAATGCTAGGCATAGGTTGTGGAGGTCCAAACCTGGGATTTACGTTGATGAATCCAGGTATGTGTACCCAGCTTGGAAATCAAAAAGACCATGGAATTCTGAAACGAAGACGGACGTACAGTAGTACCCTGGTTGTCACTGAAATAGAGAAGAACTATGAAGTGAATTGGTAATTAGAAGCAACGAGGAAAATCTGTCCGACTATATATCCTATCCCACGAACAAAATAGCAAGCAGAAAAAGACAAAAGTTGCATGTTTCCCTCTTCTTTCCGAATCTCCCAATCTCCATCAACACGTCCTCCTGTCTACTACCATACCACATGCCATGCCCTGCCTGTTACTTGTTTGTTGCCTTTGGTCAAAAGTGAAGGCCCTTATAGTATGCATATGATTCCTTGTTTTCCTTCTTGCTATCCAATGATTAAGTCCAGTAAAAGATTTCGTCTGCGAGTCAAATGTCAAACAAGATGGTACCAACCTAAACCAAACCACACTACCCCCTTGCCGTGCGAAACGAAATAGGAGGTAGTTGGCAAATGTTTGTCATCCTGCCAATGGATAGACAAAGAAAGAGAGATGTGCACGGCCGACACTTTTGAAAGCGAGCAGACCTCTTTTCCCTCACAGGGCACAACAAGCTTGATGAAAATATTTGTCTCTTCCTGAACTGTAGTTCCCAGTGGCAGACCACCAGGAACTTTGTGGCCTCTTTGTTTCTTCTTCCTTCCGGGGTCTTTTCGGCTAGATCCTCGCTTCTCTGTAAAGTGAAAAAAATTGTGGATGGATGATGGGAGAGGGGAATGTGCTGAGCTGGGTTTCTCAAGAAGAGTTACCTTGTCAGACGAAGGGATGAGTGCCGAAACGAGACTATCCAGTCTTGATTTTGGTGTCACTCAATATCCTCTATAGTAGGTGCGGAGGTATTTGGTTCTCTCGTCTTCTTCCTCCTCCTCCTCCTCCTCCTCCTCGTCATCATCGTTGCCAATGGCGATGTCCTCTGCCATGCCGTCCTCAGACGGACTATTGTCAGTCATCTCGACATCTTCGTCCGCGTCGTCAGGCCGGAAATCGTGGAGGAAGCGTTCCCACTCCTGAAGGTCCGTATCCGCGTACTCCTCGTCAGCCTCGGCTAGAAGCGCCTTATCTGCAATGTCCGATTCAGTATCCTCCAAAGCAGGCGCGAGGTCAGCCTGCTGCCTAAGCATCTCGTCTGCGTCAACGCTGACGGCCAAAGGACGTGCCCATCCGCCCAAGTTGTTGAGATTGATGTTGCCGACAGTATTGTTGTGGGATTGCTGAGTCTGCTGCGGCTGCTGAGACGGCTGGGCGTGCTGGATTAAGTGGGAGACTGCACTCTCTGCATCCTCTGATGGGTCCAATAGGCCTGCCAAAGTCAACCCATGCGGAGTGTTTGCCGGGAGTTCTTCGCCCTTGATGATGACGTTCACAGTACTAAAACGGTCGAGTCTACGTCTGGTGGCCGTGAGTTCATCGACATACTTCTTCCGAGCAACCACGAAGTCGTGCTCGGCCGAGTAATGATATTTGTTTTGTTGAGCAATCTCATCCTCCTCTGCCTCTAGGAGAAGCTTCTTCTGTTCCTCTGTTAGCGTGTTCCACCGTGCCTTGCGCGCATGCTTAGGTTGCCACATGTCGGGCTCAAACGGCACGTTGCCACAGCCGCCCAGGACCTCAGCATGTGCCGTCTTCAAGCACGACCAATCGTCCTGTGGCAGCTCATCGTCGCTCATGTACATCTCCTCGATGCTGGGAACCTCTCGGCAGCCGGTGCTCAAGTTGACGTGACCGTAAATTATCATCATACGGATGGCCGAGACAAGATCGAGGTCGCGCCGCACCGCCTCCACGGCCAGCAGCTCATCCGGCCGCATCAGATGATTACTGCCGGTGCCCCAGCCCTCGAAGTGAAATGTGCCCATCTTGCTGATAGGTACGTCCATGTATGGTTGTCCGGTGTGAACACGGGCAGCGTCGGGCGCGACATCGTAAAGAACCTTGAGTGTCTCGATCTCTTTTTTGACCGTGTACTTCTTGCGCCGCAGAAGTGCCCACAGTGGCGTGAGGCCCCTCTGCCCCATCATCAACTGCAACAGAGCGGTGGAGGCTGGGCCAAAGATGGGGTCATTGAAGCGCATCAGTAACTTGACGAAGAACTGCTGCGTTATGTACAGGTCTTGGTTAGTGAAGAACTCTTTGTTTTGCATGATAGTCACTCGCTGGGCACTCGTTGCGATGTCCATGACCATCCAGAGCTTCAAGAGGGTGAGACTGGAGCCCTTCGGCATGCGATGTCCCATCCGCGCCAGCGTCGCGAGGATGTCGCGGACTTGAATCTCACGCTGGACGATCAACTGCAGCCACTTCAGGCCGTGTATCATGCGGGGGCCACGGTGGCGAGCCGGGTCAGGGATAAACACAGAGTTCTTCTCCAGCATGGGCCTGTACAACTCATACGTATAGAGGCGAGCGGCATTGGGCGCCATGCACCTGGCCCAGGCACTGGTGCTGCTCTGCATGTATTGGTTGATGGCATCGTGAAAGGCGCGGCTGATGCTGTAGAGACGAACAATGTAGGCGGGGGTCAGATGTTTGCAGACCTCGACGATCAGCTCAACAGAACTGCTCAGCGAGGCGATGATATCAAAAGAAGGAGGGGTCTGTGGCGGATCCGTCTCTGCTTTCAGGGCACGCCACTTCTCTCCCGCCTGTTCGATGCGGCGGACTCGGCTGCGAATGAGGAGCTGGGACCGTCGTAGAGTCTGCGGATCGAGGTCTGCCACTCCGCCGGCCTCGATGAAAAGGCGAAAGTCCTCGTCGACCTTCGCGTCGATGGCATCCGTGGTGTTGCGGATCTGGTTGCTGCCCTTGCCACTGGTGCTGCCGGATTCGGGCTTGTGCGGAGACTGGAAGATGCGGCGGACGGATGTATCATCAAGCTTGATCCTCAGAGGTAAGGGGCTCGGGCTCTCATTCAAGGACTTGACGACGTTTCTGACGTTGGGGGCAATGCCACTTGCTTCAATTTCAGCAACAGTGGCATTCTCCCGAGCTCGTCTAGCCTCATGATATGCCCTCGACTCCGGGTTCTGGTCGAGGCTCAGGTTCTCGAGGTCGTCCGTGAGGTTTGGGTCAGGGAAGCCGTTGCCGTTACCGGGAGTCTGGTGGTTGGGTGAGGTAGCCATTCAGAACGGCTGGTCAGTCTGAGGTGAAAGTGAATTTTAGACGAGGGGAAGCGGCTTGACATGGCCTGAGAATTGCAGGCGAGAAGACTTGACTGTCATGGTATGTGTAGTAAAAGGAGTGAAACAGGTCGGCGAAGGTTGGATGAATTTATGTCTGTGAGGTCGACTGCGCCTGAATGCTTTTGAATGTAAGATCTGAATATATGCGGGTGCCATTTTAGTATTGTATTAACCATTGTTCTATACAATAGGAGTGAGAACAATAAAGAGGTCAGGCGAATCAACAAGAGGAGTGGGGCGGAGCTGAGAACAATAGCAACCAAATCACCGCACAATGCTAAAGTTACCTAGGTACATGCATTATCGGATGAAATGGAAGACACGCATGACCGATTCCATCATTAGCAAGGTGCCAACCGACAATCAGGACCTCGGGACAAATGGAAGGACGGTGCCTGGAATAATATCAAAGAGGTAGCCGGTTTAGTAAGATGATGCATATGCCCTCAGAACCGCAACAAAGAGACAAACATCCAGCTTCCCCACACGGCACAGAGCAGTAGATATCACTGACCTTATCAGGTGATGCATAGGTCAGATACATTAACTATCGCTCCTTGTTGTTGCTACTGAGAACTCAATTTCGCGATCGCTCAGGAGTGGCTGGCGAGGTTGACCAACGGGGCAACTGCCCAAAACAGCTTGTCCTCTATCTTTATTTTTCCATTCCTACGGCATCAAGTGGAAGAAAAAGTAAATCAGGATGCCGTCTCTCACAAATCCTTCTTGTAGGCATGCTCAGGCTTGTGTGTAGTTTCGTAGTCCACGTGGACATAGGCTCTCTCCACGTCTGGCAAGCTCTCGAGTTTAATCTGGAGCTCCTCTGCAACATCGTGTGTCTCGGCAAGGGTAGCCTCTGGGTCCATGACAATATCAACCTCGGTAATGATACGGGGACCTGCATAGTAGGCGCGAACTGTATCGATCTGGCGAATCGCGGACGAATGTGTGACGCAAACGTACGTGATGAGCTGCTGAATCTCAACCGGTGCCACCACGCCCACCAGCAGTAGAAACTCAGTGAAAGCGGTACGCAGCCAGATGACTGAGATGACGACGCTCAGAAATATGGCGCCCGCCGGATCGAGCCACCACACCAGCTTGGCACCACCCACCGATGTCAAGATACCAAATCCATTGACCAGCAAGTCGTTTCGGTGATCCTGCCACAGGATGCGCACCTGGCTATACTTGTCCTTTAAGCTCCACGTGTACAAGAACAGGGAGAATTTGGTGCCAAAGGCGATGCACACGGCGATGATTGATGGCAGATGGAATGGCTTGAGGTCACCTGTGTGTTCGGCGAGCTCGCGCGCGCTGAAGGCAATCAAAATCAGGGATACGGCCGTCATGAGAAAGCAGAAAACAATATTTCCCACAGTCTCAAGACGGGCCTTGCCAGAAGGAAACCGGGAGGGATCCACATGCCGCACAGCGCGGTTGGTAAGGATGAGAGTCACATTGCTCATAGGATCGAAGATGGCGTCGGCCATGGTGGTGAAGAGTGACAGAGATCCAGAGGTGATGGCGGCGTACAGTTGGAGAACTGTCAAGACGACATTGGCGACCAAGGATCCCCAGACCGCGATTTGGAACTTCAGATGGTCGTCGCCGTGCTCTTGACGCGCCTCAGCCCTATGCTCCTCCACGCTCTTGAGCAGCCGCTCAATGGTCTCGTTTTGAGCCTCGTAGAAGCCCTGCAAGCGTCGTGCTTGGTTGGCATCGTGGCCAAAGGGCTTGATGTATTTTCCCAGCTTCGTGGTGCTGGAAAACTTCGAGGGTGAAGCATTATCTCCCGCACTGGCGTCGGAGCTGGAGGGCCGGGCATCCCGCTTCCGCGACGTGTTTGCCTTGATCTCAGCCAGCTCTGCCGCCGTCTTATACCTTTGCGATAGGCCATATGGATCGTTCTCGGCGCCGACTAGCGGCAGTCGGCCCGCCATTTGGCTCTCAGCCTCGACATCGGTAGATGTAGGGTGCCGCGCAAAGGTTGTGCCGTCATGCCCGTCGTTGGCCTCGACGGCCGTGCTATTCGCGTCTTGCTGCGACTTGGCCGACTGCGCCTGGGCGTGTGCTACGGCGCGGGATGTTTGGAACGACGGCAGGGCGCTCGATGATTCATTCTGCGTGCGGAAGGGGTGAGGATGCAGCGAGATGCTATTGGAAAGATCGGGCTCCATTGGAACAAATAGTCACAGAGTCTGTCTCCCGGCTCCTGGGGTGGCGATAGAAATGGACTGCAGAATTTCTCTAAGCCTGTCAGTTTTGTGTTCGAACGAGGAGCCGAACTCTCTGCAGTTTGGGTTGGCAGAGGTCTCCTTGGGGAGTCGCGGTAAGTGGCGGGGACTTTGGGGAAGGCCAATGAACGGTAAATACGGACACGAAGGAATGCGACAAAGATGCGCTGGCCCCTTTGTAAGATACCGAAGGCCGCAGGTCGATCGTCCGAAGAACCGAGGGGACAGCAGGCAAGAGCGCGATATATTGGCAAGCTTGCGCACAGGTTGCGCACAGTTGGAGGAGGGTAAACTTTAAAACGGCTGGTCTGGGACTCTGGCATACCTGCCTCCTATCTTTAACGAGACGGGTTTAAGAGCATCTCCACCCCGACAGATGGGAGGGGGCAAAGGATGGGCACATCACAATACCAAGCCCACGGCTAGACTAGCCGCTCAAGGAGGATCGAAATGACAAGTCGTCACTAACCGCGGTACCCAGAACCAGCGTGGCAGGCGTTGGGAGCGACATTTGGGACATATGGATGTGTTCGGTTCCCGGTGGTCGCTGTTGTAGGAGATAATAAGTCTCCCGACACTCAAGAGGAAGCGCAAGAGGCCAGAGGTCTGAGAGATAGTTTGAGTGTGGCTAACGGTGATGCATCTTTGCGGTCGGCTTGCAGCGGCTCCAGGGACTTCAAAAGTGAACCGTCGTGGACCGAGCTGCCAAGACCGAGGCTGGCAGAATAGAGAGAGGGCAGTTGGTAAACCGAAGGGGAAATTCGAAGGGAAAGTCTGATCAAGCTACGGACCGGCTGTCTGTTTTTATACCCTGACTACTCTACTGCTTACATCCGGGTCTCTCGGAAGCGGGAAGACGGTTTCAGGCACCTTGAACCGAACAGCTTCCGAGGCAATTCGTGGGTGATACTTGCTAGGTACTTTAGCTTATGATTGGATCCACCTGAGATGCGCACCGGTAGGACCTCCCCCTCCTGACGATAACCTCAAACTTGTTTGCTCGCACTTCCTCCAAATGTTCTAGAAAGCGCCAAGAATTGGCACAACAAAGAGCAGAGAAAACTAAGCTGGTTTGTATTTTTCTTGGTTTACCGGTGTTTTATGTATTGGGAAAAGCCAATGGAAGAACCCAGGAAAATATACCAACAGAAAAACCATCGCCTGACGCGCCGTTTCTCCCACTAGTAACCACACAGCCTGTGATCATGATTCATTGGGGAGGTCCATCCATCACAGCTTTGCCTCAGACTTATCTGCACCACTTCGGGCCAGGATCCAGTCCCCCACGTCCTTGTAAAACTCCTGGCTGGAGGGTCCGTCGGCGTGCAACTGGTGGAACCAGCCCTCGTATGTCTTGAACTGCTTGTCCGGGACGACATCGAGACACTGCTCAAAATATTTCTTGCTAGCGTCGAAGCAAGTGGCCTTGTCCAGCGTGCCGTGGCCGAACCACAAGCTCTGCACCGCCTTCCCGTGCGGCCTCACCTTGCCGCTCGACAGCGCCGTGGTGCGCTCCAGCAGCCCAGCCAGGCCCTCCAGAGTGCCCGTATTGTGTAGCAGCTGGTCCTCGGCCAGACTCTTGACCACCTCCGGGTCGCGGGACAGGTTCTCGGGCGGAATTTGGTGGTAGAGCTGGTGGTGGGGCAGAACCTTGCCCGCGAGTTTGCCGGCGAAGATTTTGAACCAACTTGGTTGCTCCTCGGGCGGGAAGTTGACGAATGGGCTCTCTAGGATCCATCCGCGGACGTGGCGCACGACGCTGTCCTGGTACGCCGGGTCGGACAGCAACGTAAGCACCTCACCGCCGCCCATAGAGTGGCCCATGACGAACACTGGCGGGTCGGACGGTGAGGCGGGCAAATGCGGCTTGATGAAGGCCACGATGTCGGCAATGACCCGCGAAGTTGGACCCGTGAGCCCCTTTTCGGCGGGCTTGGTCACGCTGCGGCCCCATCCGCGCTGGTCAAAGCCGTAGACGGCGATACCGCGCTCCGCAAGGGACGGGAAGAAGCCGTAGTAGCGCCCGACGTGGTCGCTAAACCCGTGCACGAAGATCAACTTCGCCTGGGTCGGACCGCTGGGCTAATAAGTAAGCAGCGGGCAGATTAGCCTTCTGGCACACCTCAAGAGTGCAGTCAACTTGCAAGGGACTGGATCGGACATGACGTTGCATCAAGCTTCGCCAAGGGAAAGGGTAATCATTGGATGACTTCGGAACGATAACATACAAGCCATGCCTTCGTATAGAGGCTCTTGTCCCCCACGTTGAAGGTCTCCTCTTTTTCAGTGAAAGTAAACATAGTGGTGTTCACTATATTGTCTGGGTGGGCAGCAGCAGTCGAGATGAGACCAAGTCTGGATCCGCAAAAAAGTAAGAAGGTTGGTTCAAGTGTCAGCCCAGTCAGGTGGCCTGCTGAACCGAGGCTACTTCAAGCTTGTCGCGAAGGGGTTCCAAGGCTCTCAGCCGCACGCGAGCAGATAGTCGGCAGCAATGAAACCCGACCGTTGGTCACAAAGACATTTTGTGGCTGGGCATGGTTGGTGCAAACGCGTCCGAATCATCTTGCAAGGCCTACGGTCCAGCTCTGCAAGTGCGCGGAATTCAATACGAAGCGAAATGTGCTGAGCTTGGAGTCTTCACCTTTCCTGGCCCTATGGAATGGTTCCCAAGATTGTGGAAACCGCAAGACAGACTAAGGCGCATCAACATTGGGTCTTATTGACTTCAATATGTGGGTGTGTACAGCTGACTGAGAGAGCCCACATCCAGCAGTTTAGTTGAAGCCTGAATACCTATGTGCGCTCTGTGGTCTTTTCTCAAATAAATCAAATGATAGCTATCATTGCAACCATGAACCTTTATAATCTAGAAGTACTATGTGCACTATGCCCAGTGAAGTAAACTAAATGCACGAGCCCCAAACGGTTTCAATTGGGGGGGGGGGGGGAAACCTCAAAAAGGGCTCCCAACTTCAGTCTCGACATGAACCTCCTCTCTCCTCTTGAACAGGGCTGAAGGACAATCAATAACCATTGATTCAACAGGCGGGGCCGAATTGATGGTGGGGTTGCGGCTTAAGGGTGCATAGCAGCTTAAGCTTTGCCCCACATTTCCCCAGTCGACGCGACAATCGCGTAGGTTTGATTCCGCCGCTGCGTTGAACAAGGCGATTGATCAATCAGGAGTCTCCAGTTCAACCTACCTTTGAGCCCGCTCTCTTGTTTCGTTATAACTCTGACCACAGTAACCAGCAGCTTTTGACCTCGAGGACACCTGATAGAAGCCAAATAACTCACCTGCACAACCATGGCGGCACCCCCTCCGCCGCCCCAGCGCGGGTCCTTGGGTGGCTTGTCGCTGTACGCGAACCTCTTGGACTCTGGCGGCGACGGGTCTGCTGCCTCGATCTCTCGCGACCCTGTAGTATTCAACAAACAAGGCGGCGAAAACAATACGCCCGCAAAAAAGCCCATAGATCCAGGTACTTAACATGTGGGCATACTTCGCAGCACTAGTAGCAGCTGCTAACCTTTCTCCAGCTCTCCTCCTCCAACCTATCCGCCGCCCGCAAGCCAAGCAGTCCAACAGCAGTAGCAAGCCAAAGGCAACCTTTTTCCCGAAAGCCCCCACCGCTGCTCCTCCTACGCCTGCGAGTACCGGAGATAGTAATGCGCCCGCAGTCCAGCAGCAGCAGCAGCAGCGCAGCACACTCGCCGACTGGGCCGCAACTGGAGAAGAGGAATTAGCTGCGGCCGCTGCCGCTGCCGCAGAGAAACGGGCGCGCGGCGGGCGCAGCAATAAAAAGAAGAAGAACAACCAGCGGCCGGTTGAAACAGACTGGGACGAGATATATGACCCGGAGCGTCCGACGAATGTGCAGGAGTATTTGAATAGCGACGAACGAATTCGCGAGCTGCGCGAGTGGAAAGACATCCTCTATGCAGACCCATCACTGCGCCGGGGTAGTGACTCTGCTAGCTATTCGTCGAGCAATGAGGACACAGATGATAGCAGAGGCAGGAGTAGGAGAAGGACTGGTACGTTGCCCCCCTAGGTGGTTTGCCTAGGAGTTGTTACTATTATACTCACTAAAAGATAACCCCCAACAGGACAGTTTGCTCCTCCAGCATCATTCTCTTTCGCGCCACCTCCACTATCACCACCACCGCGCCCATCGGTCGCACCAGCAGCAGCCGCGGTACTTGAAGCAGCTAGTGGAGACGATGCATATACCCGCCGTCTGGCGCTTTCGGGCATCCCACCACCACCTCTCCCGCCCCCTGAACCACCTGCCGCCGGTGGAACTATCTCACGCGCACCAGTGCGCTACGAGGTTTCTCCGCCTCCCGAACAACCTTCAAATCCCGAAGTGGACGAGGCTATGGACCTTGACTCCCCTGCTTCGGACAAGGAAGAAGTAGATTATGACTCTATCCTGATACCTCCCCCTTCCTCCACCGACCCCGAGGCTGCACCCAGCCGTCGACCAGGCCAATCCGGCTTTGCGCAACGGCACATGTCTAAATATGGATGGACAAAAGGCTCCGGTCTCGGCGCCGACGAGAGCGGTATAACCTCTGCATTGCGTGTACAGATCGAGAAGCGGCGAAAGAGACCAGACTCTGAGGGCGGAGGATTCATCGACCCCAAGGGTGGACGAGGAAAGATTATTGCAGCCAAAAGTAATGCTCCTAAATCCGACAATGATGGAAGCAAATTTGGCCAGATGTCTGAGGTCATAGTGTTGCAGAACATGCTCGAAGGCATGCCTAACCTAGTGGAAGAGATTGAGGCCGGGCTCCAGCAAGAGATTGGCGAGGAGTGCGGCGAGAAATATGGCCGTGTTGAGAGAATCTTCATCGACCTCGAGGGGCGGCAGGTGTTTATCAAATTCACCGAAACTGTGTCGGCTTTGCGAGTACGTTTTGTTTCTCTCTGCTCTTTTCCTTCCGTTAGCTACCCTTTTCGTTCCTTGCCTGCCCCAGATAACAAAATCCAAACAACGTCCGCACTACACCCCTTATCGTCGATATAACACTTCGCTAACAACGCATTTTCTACCAGGCCGTCAACGCTTTGCAAGGCCGCGTATTCAACGGCAACGCCATCATCTCCAAGTTCTTTGACGCAGATAAGTTTGAGAGGGGTCTGTACACCTAAGTAAAGCAGATAGGAAGTGACAATAACTCTGGGGAGGGTTTGTACATTACAAACAAAACGAGTAGCGGAAAAAGTTCCTTCGCTCACAGCACATAAAAGGGCCAACGCTTGTGGGGCTGTAAGTTAAAGAGCATACATGCTAAGACACGCTTGAGCCAACGTCTGTTGTCGTCAACATCCTGCTCTTGTGTGGCTTAGACGTAATGCTAATGTAAGGCCAATGTAAGGCCAATGTAGGTTGAGGTGCGAAGACGGGACCAGTTTGTGTTTCAGGGACTGAGGGCATTCGAAGATTCATTAGTGCTTGCCTTGAGATGTAAAGAAGTTGTCGGTGACACGACGGTTCCATATGATAATTGAAGGGGAAGTGAAGAATGTCGATTATAACAATACCCTCATTATAGCAAGTATTTGAAAAGATCCCAAATTTCTATTTTCGACGCGAATTTCTCGGTATTCACGCGTTCAGGTAATGGAGTTGAGACTGAATGAGAACATACAACACGGCAAATCACACGACCATCATGTATTATAATATGAGTTTTCATACAACCCTGGACGAAAACAAAACGAGGCGCTATTTGACACAAAGCACTAGTAAACCCTTCCCCATCAATTAATAAGTATTTCTTGGTCCCTCACGCAATGAAAATCCCCCTCCTGTCCAAGTTCAACTCGACGAGACTCCGTCCTCCTGGACCCTCCACATTAGAGGATAAGACCCAAGCCTGCAGCTAGCGTAGAGTTGCCAAAGCGCAAAACACCAACGAGCGAGGGAAGTCCAGAAAGGCGTGACCCCACTCCTCCCATCCACTTTTGTGATGCTGTGCAATGCCCATGAAACAGGTGATGTGTGCGTGCTTTTTGTCACGAAGATGATAGACAAGGAAAACCAGTGAGGTCCGTGCTGGGGCAGTTGGTACAAAGAGCTATTAAGTCTATCGGTCCAGGTACCGAAGTATAGATCTCCACTTGGCCTGGGTATGCGGCCTCGAAATTGGCGGTAGAACAGCACCGATAGCTCCTTGACTCAAAAGAAAAGTGGCTAGGTGTCTTGAACCGCGTGCCAATGTCGAGAATACAATGGCTGACGTCTAGTCAAGATCCAGAGACACCGACGTCCGATATTGCTCGATTTCCTTTACAGCAAGAACTGGGCAACACCAAGAGCGGCAACGCCGAAAAGCACCGTGTTGACGGCAAGACCAGCAGCACCGCTGTCCTTCTTGCCGCCGCCGGTGTTGGAGCCGGATCCGGAGCCGCCGGAGCCAGTATCGTCGGTCGCCTCAGCCTTCAAGCCCTCGCAGCTGAAAACACCCTGGATCAAACCGTTGCCGCCCTGGTTGGCAGGAGCGAGCGGCTTGAACTTGTCGCATGAAGCCGTGATGTTAGCAGAGCTGGCAACATCGAAAGCGCCCTTCACATCCTGGATGGCGGGGAAGTCGGCCCTAGAAAGTGGTAATGTTAGGAAAACTGGCGGCAAGTTGCTTAGGTGAGATAACATACTCGTCGAAAGTGCCCCTCAGGAGAACGGCACCGGACACCTGTTCCAACTCAGGGAAACCAGTAATCTTCTTCAAGGCGGTGTTGTTGGCAATAGAAAGATCACGGCTGACGGTCTGCAACAGGGGGAACGAGAGGTTGGTCAGCGAAGGGTTTCCAATGAACGAAACCACTCCGGATGAAGTCAGGTTAGGGGCGAGGAATTCCGTAAAGTAGTTGAAGTCAAACTTGGCGGAGTTGTTGACAGTGGCAAGCGATGGTGCCGAGAACTTGGTCACATTGGCAATCTGCATGTCCTTGATCCAGATCAAGTTGGGCAGGTCAACTTGAAGAAGGAGACCGTTGGACGAGATGGTGAGCGTGTCGCTGACGTTGCCAAGCTTGGTGCTAAACTTGGTGAGGCGGCGGTTGTTGTTGATGTCAAACTTGTTAATGCTGGTGACATCAATACCGTCCAGCTTCTGCAAGAAAGTGTCGCTGATAGTGATGTTGACGGCCTTGGACAGCGCCATCTCGAGGGTGTCGAGATTGTTCAATGTGAACCATTCGAGAGCGCTGACTTCCGTGAGCTTGGGAAACCTCAGAGCGCCGAGCTTGGTAACGTTTCGGATCTCGAAATTCCCGCCGATCTTGGCCAGATTATCGCTCTTGAAGGTCTCGATGAGGTTGTTGCTCAATAGGGACAGATCACCGGTGATCTCAGAAGGACCGGTAATATCGATATTGGGCTGAGCGTCGCTCGCGATCACGATGCTTCCCTTTACACTCTTGCAGTTGGCGAGCGCGGTGGCCTCAGCCTGGCTGTGGTAGGTCTGCGTGGACGTGAAAGTGCACACACCGGACTGGGCTTAATGCGGGCATTGTTAGCCGTCTTACGCTCAAAACGCGAGCAATGCCTTGCGTGATAAAAGCAGCTTACCAGAGACCGAGCCGATTGCCACAAGGGTGGGGAGAAGAATCTTAGCGAGCATGTTGGCGGAGAGCTGTTGGGATTGACCAGTTAGCACGATGAATAAATTGGTCTCGAGGACTCCAGCAGCGGCAGGCAGCTGGGTAGGCGGCTTTTTCGGAGAGGAGCGTCGAGTAAAATTGACGAGTGGGAGGATTATGGGTGGGCGATATGGGAATGGAAACGCGAATGCAGTAGTATTTCTACACGATGGAGAGATCTTGACGAGAAAAAGCCGGTCCAAAAACTGATGATTGCTGCAGGCTCGAGAGTGGTGTTGTTGTAGTTGTTAGCTGTTGAATTCGCAGCCAGCTGAGCTCCGGTTGTAGCGCGAACGGTCCTCGTGAGCCTTCCGTGTATTCCTCGACTAGCTCTACTGCGGTTGAAATGGCTGGTAGAGGAAGGCACGACCCCCGAGAAGCCGATCGGCAAATTGGTTGTTGTCGAGTTCGTTTGGGGTGTTGGTTCGTGGATGGCTGAGTGAAGGTGGCCCCAGTGAAGTGGGCAGAAAATCAAGGGCGGACGAAAGTTGAAAAGAGCTCCCTCGTGATCTGCCTGCCTGCCTGGCTTTCGAATCCAACGATGCAATTGAAAATCAGAAGATGCCAATGCAACGTACCTGTGCTTCAATTAGGCGGCTAGTTGTCGGAATGCCTCGTGGGAAAGAACTTCGGACGAGGTGCCTTTCGGAAAGGACGCGACGCGGATAGTTCGGACCAGGAGAAAGGCCGATTTGCGTGTGATAGAGAGAAGCGATCGACTGAAGTGCTCGCTGCGAACCTTGAGATCTCTTCCTACCTAAGCACTGGTTTGCAATATAGACAATAACGAATGAATCGAATGGAAACCGACGGCGACAAGAAAAAATGATTTTAAAACGGGAAGGAGACCAGTGTGGCTTGAGGGAGAAGGGGTAGGAAAAGGATTGGGCCGAGCACAGGGGTAATTGGAGCATTTGGAGGAGCTGTTGTTTTTCCCGCTACACCCACGCCCCTTCCGTGGGGTAGGTGGGGACGCTCTTCTCAAAGGTGCGTGCGCTAATGGAGAGTGGTGTGCCACCCAAGGCCTCACGGACTTTTGTGACTGGTCCGGCAGCCCTCCTGCATCATTCTCAGACCAGGGCGCAATGCTCCAGCAATCAATGGCTTGGCAGGAGTCAGTTTCAATGGTCTCGTCTGTCCAACTGTCTCGGTCATCGTCGACGACGCCACACAGCTCCAGCGAAACACCGACTTTACTGCCTTCAGCTGGAGCATTCATCACTAACACAGGTTGGTGCGCAGAGGCGCCGTGCGTGGCAACTGAAGAGTGGGTTCAGCGCCCAGTCAAGCCCGCTATCTTTTTTACTGGCGTGTTATCAGCCAAGCTCACATTGAACTCCGTTTATGCCGAAAATCGAAATGAGGGTGTGGCCGCAGCGACACGAGGGCGACCAAGTTGGCTCGTGTCAGTGCTACAGGCCAGGATTTCCTTGAATTCATCCGGCACGCTGCCCTGGAAGCAGCGAGGATTTGCCCTGAAAATGGAAAGCTCAAAAGCCAGCTTCCAAGCTCGGCCAAGCATGCCCATGGCATTCAGACCAGGCCTGACGTGATGCTTGGCTTTTGTTAGAGCCCATTTCCGCTGGCGAAATTGCAGCGCTGCGCTCTGAGAGGCTTTCCTCGGCTGTGATCAACCGCCATGTCCCTTGCGAAATAGCATTTTCCCATTCCCACCCAGACTACTGAGTACTATAGGTACGGTATCATTCTAGTGTTGCAGTTTTGCAGCAAACTACACAGTACGGATAGGCATAGCAAGGTCTGCAGCACTCCTGGGTTTTACAGGCCATTGCCTCCTTCGACACACGACGGCGTGTCATGATCCCTTCAAGGGTTCTTTGGGGGACGTTGTTACGGGTTGCGCCTGCCAGTCACGCCACATGCCAGAGGCAGACAACACACACACACACACACACACACAACACAGAACCAATCCGTTCCGATGTTTGCAGGTAACGTCCAAGTCCAAGCAAGCACGCAAAGCCATCCTGTACGCTGCCGCTCGTACATGTCGTCGACTGGCCAGAATTTGTCCGTGTTAAAACGGGTGTGCGGCCGCCTATGAGGCGATGCTCTAGTCTTTCAGCTGCAGTTGGATGCGGTAGGCTTCGGCGCTGAGTCCCGTTCCCCCCTTCCTCCCCTCCCTCCATAATCAGATATCCCCCTCGCTGCACCATGCTCACTGGTGACAGCTGGCGTGTGCCCCAAACTTTTTCTAGCTGCATTGCGGATGACGTAGCCACTAAACTTGCGGCAGAAAGCAACAGCAGTGAGCCTAATGAGCTCCTGACAATAACAGTAGCTCACGGCGGGCAGAGAACTCAAGGTAGCACTGGTGAAGGGGTTTGGATTGCTTTGTTTTCTCTTCTGAAGCCAATCTGGCCAAGCCAATCTGGCCAAGCCAATCTGGCCAAGCTCGGTAAATCAAGGAAGCCTCCCCTCGGAATGACAGCCGGCGAGGCAGTGGCAACCAGTCCTGAAGACAAACAAGGTCCGTCGGCCCCGCCGTGGAGAGGCTTGGTCAGATCTCCCGAAATGCATGAAAATGGGACATTTGATTGGAATCGCCAAAATCGCGATCTTCCGCCGCTAGGGGACTCTCGCCATCTCAATTTGCTTCTCGCGAGAGGAGATGGTCGTAGGAGCATCCCAGCAACCGCCAACAAAAGTCATTTCTTTTGTTTCACTGATTGCCCATCCCGTATGGGCTTGCAGGATATCTACGCTACGGCTGCACTCTTATCGCCCGCATCGTCACCTCATCTTACGCACACCCCCTATCCCCCTTTCGGCCACGAAACTCAGTGCCTGATCTGTTTTTGGTCTTGGAGGAGTTCCTGACGATCTGACGACTTTTAGACGACATGCAATGACGTGTGACTGAGCTCAACAACATTAGCTGCCAATATAGCAAGGCACAACAGCGTGTTGACGGGCCGAAGTTGAAACTTTATGTCCAAGCCGCACCTTTGAACTTTCATCCATTTTCCCCCGCGTTATCGTTTGCTCTAAGGCACACCTGTACAGCATGGATACCTACCTACTCACATACACGACCTGCGGCAAGAACCCGTCAGTTGCAGAAAAAAAGGGCGGCAACAACAACAGCAGCGAATGAGTACTTTGCAGCTTCAAAGCAAAGCACACAGACGGGAGATAGAAGGAAGACAGAGCGGGATCAACAGCCTATAATAAAAAATGCCACTGCCGCGCCAAGGACGGGTGAGGCTTAACTCCTCGCATGACTGTGCCGTAAGCCGTTGTAGAACCGTGCAACTCGCCGACCAAGTGTGCCGAATGTGTGTGGTGGGACAGCATTGGGGAATCTTCAAGCCTTGTTCCATGGTTAACACTACCGGTATGAAGAAACCACACAGGGCACACATGACTTCAGACTCATCCGTGTGACGCAGAGAGAGTGAGGCTGGAACTTTAACAACTTCAGGCCAATCTGTAAGTCTGAAGTCTTTGTCGCATCTCACTCACTGTTCCAGCTTGCCTAGGTAGTCTACTAGACACCCGAATAGGTATTAGTATTGGATATCCACCCCATCGCTCATGCCTGTTCGTCAACTTTTTCATCAATGACCTGGTCCCCTATTCACTGGAACTTTTTCCAGTCTTCACCAAACACTAATAAAATCAGAGTCCAGCTGAGCGGTGGAGATGTCCAAGTGGACCTGTGGAGTGAGTGCGTGGTCATAATTAGCTGATCGGTACTCTAATGCAAAACAACACAGTGTGCGGGCGAATATGGGGGGCGCCCAAATAACCCCAGAAAGTAAGTAAACCTACCTCCACCACCACCATCCTCCGGCCGACGAAAGAGGTAAACAAAGAACCGAAGAAAAAAGAGAAGCGGCTAAATCCCAGTTTTTTTCTTTTCGTCTTTTTTTCTCATGACCGGAAAGTTTCCTCCGTCCCGCTTGGTTTTCACACATGGGGGATGGGAAATGCCCATGTGCTCGGCAGACTATTCTTTATTTTCCTTTTCTCGGCGCGCCTGAACGTCTTGAAACATGCAAGGCATCTTTTTGATCTTCAGTCCCCCCGCAAAATACCACCTACGTAGGTAGCAGACGCTTGAAACACCTTCCGCCATGGCAAGATGCGTTTCGCATTGTTCCAAAGGCTTGGCTTTTATACTGCTGGCCAAAATTTTATTTCGTTATCCAGACATATGGTAAATCATTGCAGGTGTACGTGTGTGTGTGGCATGTTTATCCGATACACACTGGCGTGAGTGAATGAATTGGGTGTGTTTACCATTTATTCATACCCCCCCCCCCCCCCCCCCCCCCATGCGGAACACATAATCATGTGTGATGTTCGTGAAGGAGGATGTTTGCCTGCAGACACATAACAGATGAGATCGGACTTTGTTCGACGCTCGCTTAAGCTGCTGGAGGGCGCAATCCAGGCAACCTCCAAATTTCCGTCCCTCACAAAAGCTTGTGTGGCCTCTAGTTCGGCGCAGATCAGGAATATCATGGGGGGCAAGACGCTCACTCGAGCGTGCTGATATCCGTTTCCTCAACTCTCCACATGTACCACATAAAGACACTGCGGTAGGGCTTGAACCTGTCACTGATCTCCTCCATCTCCTTCTCACTCATGTACTTCCACTTACCCCCTTTGGACTTGAGCTTCGCAACATCCCTCCCAACAAACGCCGCCATGCCGCGTTGGACGCCCAGATCCCCCAGCGAGAATACATCCATGCGCTTAAGGGCAAAACACGCAAACATCTCGACGCTCCAGCGCCCGAGGCCGCGGACAGCGATCAGTTTTTCTAAAACCTCCTCGTAGGGTGCGTCCACAAGCAACTGGGCCGACAGCTCGCCCGACTCGAACTTTTCGGCGAGGCCGGCCAAGTACTCAGCCTTGCGCTGCGAGAGGCCTGCGGTTCGAAGAGTCTCGAGCGAAGTCTTGGCTACTTGAGAGGGATGGGGGAACCGCCGGCCCGCTACGACAGGGTAGGAGGAGCCGGCACTCGGATTTTGTTGCGAGGCAGTGTCGTCGCTGAACAGTGCCACGAACCGGCCTTTGATCGCCTTGGCGGCCGCGCCGCTGACCTGCTGAGAGATAATACCACTTGCCAAAGCCTCGAATGGATCAATGCTCTCAGCCAGGCCCTCGGGAGAGAAAATCCGGCAGTGGTGCTTTTCAATAAGCGGCCGCATACGCTCGTCAACATTGATGAGGTGTGTGCAGGCTTCCTCGAGGATGTTGGCTGTAGTGGTCGCGGAGTTGGATCCTTTGGGAACTTTGGATGGCGAGACGGCTTCGACTGGCTTAGAGGCCACAATCCTGGATGTATTTGGGGAGAATAGAGGCGCGTTTGTTTTATTTGGGTCTGCCAACCGGTTGACTGCTGCTGCCCTGGGTTTCTTCGAAGGCGATAGTCCGTTGCCTTGAGCAGCCTCAGCAATGAGAGTCACAGCATTAGGCGTTGGCGTAACCGGTGGTTGCAGTTTGAACTTTCGAGCACGGCGTTGCTTCGGAGTTGAAGGCGTCCCCTCATCCTCTTGCTCCGGGGCTTGGGTTTCTGCCTTCCTCTTCCGCGCAGCAGGAGGGGGAGGTTCCGGTGATGTGAGCAGCGAGTCGGATAGGCCTGTGTTGCTCGCCATAGCCCTAAGCCGAGCTGACTTACGTGACGCCATTAAAAGAAGTGCGCCCGATACTGAAAAAAAAAGACGAAAAGCAAATGGCGCAGGTCTATTGAAATGTCGAAAAGCCTGAAGCAGTGGAAAAGCAAGAGTCGATCGGTTTCTCAGCAAAGGAAGCTGAAGTCGTGCAATCTTGACGGGCATATCCTGCCGCCACGACGACTAGGACAAAGATAGGAGAGATGTTGGAATCCGACAACGATTCCAGTCACAAAACAAAAAACGTGAAGGGATGGATTGGCGGAGGTGAACGCTTTGGGGCGGGGCCGTTGGATGCCTAGAAACGCGCCCTTTGATATGTGTCAGCGCGGGTTCCGTGAATTTGGCGAAACAACCACGACGCCTGCTCACGTGTTCAATCCGGGGATAAGCAGGAGCACCGACGCTCGGATAAAGCTCACTTGCATCGCAACCTCACAATCTCTCCCTTGTAAGATGAGATTTGAACCGTAACGGCATGCGGCTCCCGTGCGCCTGAATTTAAGGCCGACACAGATTACGACAGTCGGGCTATTGGCCTTGTCTTATCAAAGTTGTTAATTTTGAAAATACGACCTGCAAGCTCCTTCCAACGTCATGTACTGTTAATCTCGCATAGCAAGATCGTAGGATAAAAGCGACAGTGCAGAATACTAGTGTACCAGAACGCCAGAACTGGAGGGCTGGTGATCGTGATGTTTGTCGGTGCACTCGGTAGGACGAGAGCTCCGAGTAACGGGTTCACAAGTTGCACCTCTTCGTTGGGCGGGCATGTGGCCTGAGTAGGACATGTACTCAACCTTTCAGATTTCCTGGTCACTCATGCTTGCCCGCTACCGACTGACGGTTCGCTAATTGGTGATCGTCTCAGAGCAGGGTTGGCGAATATTAAACCCACGCTCGATAATAATAGGAAGTTGCTCCATAGGTAATAACCTACAGCAGATAGAATAGCTCGTTTGGCTTAAGTTTTAACGCCCATCACGCCACCGCCCTTAGAGCTAGGACGGTGGAGGAGGGAATGGTCCGTGAACGACCAGATCCTGGATATTCTCAGGCCAGGCGAATAACAAGTACAATTTACATTTTATTTGCTTTCCACTTTGCCCAGTATCTTCAGCGGTTTGATACCAAAATTTTTTTTATGACAGGCAAATATCTTCTCAAAAACTCCACATCCTCTATTAGATAATCCGTATATGCATTATTTTGGACTTATAGAACATGTCCAAAATTAAACACCGTCCGGGATGTGGCAAATATCGCACAGGAGATCACAGTTGTCCATCAACATAGAACCGAACGACGCAAGGTACGACTCCGGCCAGATAGGGAATGCTGCCAAAAGCGGGCCAACTGACAGGGGACCCTCAACGCTGCTAGCGGGTGGCTTCGACGGGGAGAGCCCCCTGACGCAAACCGATCCATCCAATACATTTTTACAGGTGTCTCTGTGCTTCTGGCCAGCAGCTTGCGCGCCAGGCATTTTGGAGGAAACCAAACCTTCCATTCCTTCGATCACATCTTGTGCTGAGCGCCCACGGACCTGACCGCAGCCGGCGAAATAGATTACACTCGATCTTGGGCCCGTGAAGTACGACTGGCGAGGGGATATTGCATCGGGCAATTAATCAGTCGACACGAACCCGGCGCCGCACACGAGAATTGTCGCGTTTCCATTACACCTTGGCTGTGCCCCCCGAGACCCCAATACCGACCTACCCTATCGATTGTATCCGTCGCATTGTATAGAAGGACAAAGGACGGTGGGGCTTTTTTCTTACGGCACCAAGCACTACCTGGAATATAAAGGGGTGCTGAAGGATATCCAGAGTCCTCGACAATGCTCTTGCCCAAGGGCGGCGTCAGCTGGAAGGCTGCCCGATCAAGTCTACCGCCGACAAGGGCGATATGGACAGTCGTCACACGGCCCCGATTTCTCCTCTTCGCCGCGGTTGCAGGAATCATACTGCTATTATGGCGCGGCGTTCGCTCGCAAGCAAACGACCTGCAGAGGTTTGCGATCCCCGTATCGCCAAAGATTTTTAATTTGGCTGCCGCGAATTCAGATGGCTAACCTTTTGCTTAACAGTTTCTACTGCTGGGGCCCCAAAAAGTCCCCCATGGAGATGACACTGAATGAGCAAGTATCATGGAACAAACACCTCAACACCCCAGTAATATTCAACCACCACGCTCCGATCGAAGTCAACTCGTCCACGATTCAGCATGTCGATCTGAACCCAATCAAGTCTACACCTAAAGCCCTCGTGAACCAAGAACGAGTCCTCATCCTCACGCCGCTCAAGGATGCTGCACCCTATCTTAATAAATACTTTGAGTTGATCGCCGAACTGACCTATCCCCACGACCTAATCGACCTAGCGTTTCTTGTCGGCGATACCACGGACGAAACTCTGGCAGTGCTTGCTACTGAGCTCGAGCGGATTCAAAAGCGCCCGGACAAGTTCAGGAGCGCTATGATTGTTGAAAAGGACTTCAACTTCAAGCTCAGCCAGGACGTCAAGGATCGTCACTCGTTCGAGGCCCAAGGCCCCCGGCGAAAGGCCATGGGCAAAGCGCGAAACTATCTTTTGTCTACTGCTCTCAAGCCCGATCACTCGTGGGTGTATTGGAGAGATGTGGATATTGTGGACAGTAAGCCCAAAATTATCGAGGACCTTCTTTCCCATGACAGGGACATTATTGTGCCAAGTATGGCTTCCCCTTTCCTCTGTGAGAAATTAGACCTAACTTCTCGCAGACATTTGGTTCCACCGGTATAAGGATGGTGTCGATATCGAAGGAAGATGTAGGTTTAACGCCCTAGATGCTGTTGCGGGAACTCAGCTAATTGTTTTGGTAACAGTCGACTACAATTCCTGGGTCGAGTCCGACCAGGGTCGCAAGCTGGCGTCTAAACTCCCGAAGGACGTCGTCCTTGCCGAGGGTACGTGTGGCTTATTTACACCACTCATGAATACACTTTGCCTGACATACCCATTCTAGGCTACAAGCAGTACAAGACTGGTCGGACGTACATGGCCAGAATGGGTGACTGGCGTGAGGACAACCACATGGAAATCGAGCTTGACGGTATCGGCGGAGTTAACATTCTTGTGAAGGCAGACGTTCACAGGTCAGGTAAGTTAAATTCTGTGGCCCTCGGTTGAGCCGAAGCTTGCTCACACCTAACGCAGGAATCAATTTTCCATGCTATGCCTTCGAAAACCAAGCCGAGACCGAAGGCTTTGCGAAAATGGCCAAAAGAGCAGGCTACGGAGTGTACGGCCTGCCGAATTACGTCGTCTGGCACATCGACACCGAGGAGAAGGGCGGGAATGCATAGATTCCCGGCTCTATCACGACCGCATTTAGATGCAACCCCCTTTAACATTACGCCTTCTATTCATTCGCATTATAGGGGAGCGCCTTTTCTTTTTGCCGAATCTCCGGAGACTCGGAGAAAACTCGCGCGGAAGCCAGGAAATCAACACGGGTGTTGTTTGTTGTACGAAGGCCCACGATACATATACCAGATCATCACTTTTTCGCCACCATACCTTTACAAAGATAGGCGTTGGGGTGAGAATGGGAAGGGGAAACTGGGATGGAAATCTCTTGTTCTTGTACTTTTTCAAGCTGTTATATTTTTCTTTTGGATTCGGACAGGCCACATATTATTAGCCGGCAGTTCACCCAGTTCGCGGCCACCTTGCAGCCATTCAACGATGCCATCAACGCCCCCTTTTTATATCATTTTATCCTCCTTCAGATAGCTTTTCACAAGGTCGGCTCATGATGGCGGGGTCGTCAGCAACAGCCTCTTGAGGGGGGCCAGAAGAAAATGGTTGGCACCTAATCATAATAGGAAATTTTGGCTAATACTGAGTAATGGGGGTTGGCGTCAAGATGAGAAGCCATCAGTCTGGGATTTGAACAATTCCTGGTTCAGCAGAATAGACCGTTCATCCCGCATAATGGTAGATGGGAGAGGACTGGTGAATGGGAATGGGATGCATTTTGGTGGGTCCTGGTCTTAAAATATGTTTCTGGGTATTGAACTGCATTGGATGAAACGGTGAGTTTCTGCTGTTTTCTGCCTCTTCCTTTCGGAAGAGATGAAGGGCAGCATCGAGACTCGGGAAATAGTAATGTTTATATTAAATGTACAGTTTCGTGACGTCTTTGGAAGATGGTGAATGTAACGTGATGGGCAGTGTCCGGTTCGAACGACGTATCGTATGACATTCTTGGTCTTGGTTCATTCGTCTTTCAAGCACGTATTGCATGTCACTCGAAGCCTCGGTCTATCCCCTGTTGAACTACGATCGGTATGGCTTTGAAACAGTCAACACTGCGCGAATTGCAGATATTAAGAGTAGGTGAGTGGGTATTCTGATTGAGCAAACAACCCAAAGTCTATACACAATACAATTGCTGGTCGTCGTCGTCGTGGCTCCAGACGGCTAGCAAAACCCCCTCCGCAAAGTCTAATGGCCTTAAGTATACAATTGGCTCTGCTTCTTTGTTGGGCCAGTGATCACCCTCCTTTTGCCTCTCCTTTGCTGCTGTCGGTGACGCTCTAGTGCTTCTTGACGATGGACAGGTGGTCGAGCGCCTCCTTCTCGGCGTTCTCCTTCTTGATCTGCTCTACTAATGGCTCCAGGTACTTGACGTCCTCCTCGGGCTTGGTCCACTCGGTCCTGGGAAGGATCTTTTGTTGCAAGCTGAGTTGTACCGCGCGGCGGATGCGGAAGATGCGGTCGTAACTCTCGCGGGCGTCCAAGCGCCCGAGGGCCTTGAGCACGTCCTCGTTCTCCTCGTTGATCAGGTCGTCGGCGCTGTGGGATGGGGACGATGCCCCGCGTCAGATTCGGTTGTCTTGTTCACGGTTGGGTTGAATTGGATTGAATTGGGTTGGGTTCGAATCTAGGCGCGCGGTGTCGTGTCGATGATCGAGTTTGAGAGAGGAGGACTCACCGGAGACCCAGCTGACGGTAACCAGCAGCGCTAGCATACCAATTGGCGACGGGCTTAAGCAGCTTGGTCAGCCAAGGCCGAGTAAGGATGTAGGGGGCCAGAGAAGCCATTGCGGTGATCTCGAAGTGGTTTGAGGGGGAGCTTCGAAGGTTCTCTGGTGCTGTGTTTGCCAAATTGCCGCGGAATTAGACGTTGTCAGGCCCGGAGCTCTCCCGAAAAACGCTGCTCCCTGCAGCTCCTCCAACTTGTGGCCTGAGGCAGCCAAAAAGGGAAAAGGTGGCGCATGCGCAAACGCCACGAGCCGAACG
Source organism: Podospora didyma (assembly GCA_033439775.1). NCBI lineage: Eukaryota > Fungi > Ascomycota > Sordariomycetes > Sordariales > Podosporaceae > Podospora > Podospora didyma. Next base: position 919,178 of record JAULSW010000006.1, on the reverse strand, counting down.
AACGAACCAAGTCGCGCCTATGAGGTAATGACCAGCCGAGTGGGACGCCCACTGATAATCTCGACTGATAACAGCTCAACCGTGCTGAGCTCCATTTCCAACTGTCGGAGGATCAAGCCAACGAAGCAAATTTGATACGGACGGTCTATCCTCGACTCAGAAATCGCCAGACAGAACGGGCAGCTTTCAATTGGAATATTAAATCGGTTTGAAGCCACTTGGACATAAAGGGTACCTGCTCCAGTCACTCCTGCCCGGGCACCTCGGTACAGATTTTCTCTGTAATATTTTTTCTCATTTGGAAAAACCAGTGACATAATTAGCGATTAGCAGGCGCTGCAATTCCTGGTTTTAGCGGATAACTGCTATCACCTGCGCGTCCCGTTGGTCGGCGCTCACCGGCACTCTGCTACTACAGGCCTGCAACACACCCACTGATCGCGTGCTGAATCCCATCCCGCTTCGGCTGCCAAGGAAACCTTTGCCTTTGAAGACTCTCGCTTTCATACAACACCACACAACGAACGCAGCTTTTTTTCCTTACGGCTCCTGCGCCCGAGCGTACGAGTCCCAGCAGCGGGCCTCGTCCGATTCTGTTCCTTACAGCGCCCGCACCCATTCGCCCATGGACGGTGACGGTCGCTAGAACCTGTCACGGCCGCTGGCCGCCCTCCTCAGTGCCATCTTTCCCCGCACACTGGGACGGCCGGAACAAAACTGCAGACATCATCAATCCTTGGTGACTTCTCTGTGCCGAAGAGACTAAGGGTAAGGACAGGGAGACGGTGATTTTGTCCGACCTGCCAAATACCGTAGCGAGCATCCACGATTCCTCGACACAAGATCTCTTGACAGAAATATTTCGAGACCCCGCGAAATCTACCCTTCCTTGATGAGGCATGTCTCTCGACGAACAACTTGCACCTGCCGGGCAGCCAACACCGACCAAATCGGGGGAATATGGGGTGCCATCGTCCCAGTCGCAAGCATCATATTCCCGGACCGTTAGGGAGCTTCCCACAACCAAGGGCGCAACGCCTACAACAGTGGTAGTCAACGGAATCATGCAAGATCCGAACAAGCTCACGCTTGGGGAGCGATGGGCCGTCAATGCCTCCCCGTCCCAGTTCCATGCCCTCGCGGGTGCGATAGGAGGCTTTACCTCTGGAGTTGTCACCTGCCCGCTGGACGTCATCAAGACCAAGCTCCAGGCGCAAGGAGGTCTTAATGCTGCCCAGAAGAGCCACCAGTTAGGCCGTGCACAGGTTTATGAGGGCTTGGTCGGCACGGCGAGTGTGATATGGAGGGAAGAGGGCATTCGTGGAATGTACAGAGGCTTGGGTCCTATAATACTGGGATACTTACCCACTTGGGCTGTGTGGTTCACTGTTTACAACAAGAGCAAGATATGGCTAGGTCAACATTCACGTACGTATCGCAGGACCCAGGCAGACACATGTCCCGAGGCTGACCGAATCTTTTTAACAGAAAACTCGTTTGTGATCAACTTCTGGTCGTCCATCATAGCCGGGGGAAGTAGTACTATCGCAACGAACCCAATCTGGGTCATCAAGACTCGGCTCATGTCACAGACTGCCCACCACGACAGGCCTCAGTTTTCCTTACATCCTAAGAGCGGCAACACTCCCACCTCACGCCCAACACTTCCCTCGCCATGGCACTACAAGTCAACCATAGATGCGGCACGTAAGATGTATACGACGGAGGGGATCCTCTCTTTCTACTCCGGCCTTACGCCTGCGCTTCTCGGACTCACCCACGTCGCGGTCCAGTTCCCCGCGTACGAGTATTTTAAGTTGAAGTTCACAGGTAGGTCAATGGGGGTAGCCCCTGTTGCGGGCCAAGACGAGAAAGCGCATTGGCTAGGAATTTTATCGGCTTCCATACTGTCCAAGATACTGGCTAGTAGCGCCACATATCCTCACGAAGTCATCCGGACGAGGTTGCAAACTCAACGTCGACCAATACCTGGGCAAGAGTTCATGCAAGGTCTAGGAGGGGTGGCAGGGGAACCAACTCACGCTGTGGGGGAGAAACCGGCTGCCCCGCAACGTCAGGTTCCCAAGTATAAGGGTATCGCCATGACCTTCCGCACCATCTTGCGCGAGGAGGGCTGGAGAGCCTTCTATGCCGGCATGGGCACCAACATGATGCGAGCCGTGCCGGCCGCGACAGTCACCATGCTTACATATGAATACTCGATGCGGCAGTTCAACCAAATAAAGGCAAATGGAAGCCGGAAACTGCAACAGCAAATAGATCAGCCAACATTCTGAGGCAAAATGGAATAGGCGTGGGTCTTGGGCTTTGGCTTTTCTCGAGGTGTTGCGGCTTGCTGTCAGAATTAGACAACCGATGCAAATCACGAACCCACTCAAACCATCGCATCAGCATCAGCATGAGCGCTTGTATATAAGCAGCTGCATTACAGAGGACTCTCCGGAAGATGTACCCTCATAGCCCTCCCCCTTGGAGAGGAAGGATGAACTGGCTGAGGCGGGAGGGCGTGGATAACTTGGGACTGTGTGTCCAAATACGCTACCATGTATGATGTGATACCCCAGAAATGAGGCCGATGCAAAGCACAGCAAAGCAAAAAGCAGAGCACTATAGACAGCATGTATTGGTTCATGTTCATATACTCATGGCGCGCGCAATCAGCAAGTCCGCCACCAGCAGGCAGATATCTATATCGACACAGAGGTGCGGCGACGAGCAATATATGAAAATAGTTATAAAAATGCTGCCCCTTGAAGTGTCTGGAGATATTGAATTTTCCGCCAACATAATAAATAAGGCTCTTCGGGTTTGAGAGGGGCGAGATTGTAGTTGATAAAGTCCATGAAGAAAAATACTTTATATGGGACTGCTCTATTTCATACCTTATTTACATTGGTTTTAACGGCTGTTGTAGAAAAAGAGGTTCTGAGTGCCAGTTGTCGAACCATTGTCATGCCATTCTTTTGTCTTTACACGAATTAAATTTAGCGAGTTGCTTACCTATTCCCAGCGACAAGACCAACCCTGAATCTCCGCGAACAAGACCGCAAGCAATACAAAACCACAATCACCGCCCAAACCCACCGAGTACGTCTAATCAACGCGGCCCAGAAGTCAGAGTATATGCATCGGCATCTGTGAGGACGGGAATAGAAAAGGGGGTCAGTCAAAATGACTGGGCCAGGGAAAATCAATCAGCGGGTATGTTGTCCATGTGTCTGTCTGGTCCCGTCCTCCACCACCCCAATTTTGATGTCGGTTGCACATAACCCAACCACCCCATCTTAAAGCTTGAAGAAGGAGAGAGGATGTTTTCCTTTAGTAGGAGGAATTATAAGTCGCATCTCGTTGATTTGTTCCAACTGCTCAAATTAAATAGACCGTAATGGCGCCGCTCGCTGCTTTCACCATGGCGTGTGTGCTGTTCGCGTAAGTTACTTTGCCTATCTACCTACTATACCTACAATAGCTCCCTCGTCGACCATTCCCGGCTTGCTTGGGCAAAAATAGTTGATGAGAACTGTTTAGATACACCCGGCACTCTATACAGTCTGCTAAGGTCAACGCGGTATGTTTTTTTGTTTTTTTTTAAGAAAAAAAAGGAAGAAAAATTTACTCCGAGACAGATTGATTGCCCCTTTGCTTGGCTCACGGTGTTTCTCGAATCTGTTGAGAACCAGTCTCCCCCCTTTTTTTTTTTCCTTCTCCCCCCCATTCTTTTTTCCTCCTCCCACCCTATTTCCCCCCTTTCTCTCCTTTCTTTTTGGTCTTCTTTTCTTTTTTTTCCCTTCCCTTCTTTCTGTTCTAATTTTCTCCTTAAGAAGCCACAATCACTGACGACGTTGATCTCAGAAAATCAGCCGGGATGCTCAGTACCAGCAGCAACAGCAGCAACAACGGGAAAGTGCTGAGAATAACAACAGCCACAGTCGCCTCAACAAAACAGACGAACCGTCCCGTTGAAGAAAACCCATCATCATATGGCAGATGATATAAAATGGAAAGCTCTCAGATCCTCGCGCGAAGCAATGTCTATTGCCAGTTTGACATTATTAGCTGCATTACAGATCTGCAGCTAAGCCCATCTCTCACGGATACGCGTACATGCACGGGTGCATTGCAAGAGGAAGGAATAAGGCATGAGGTGAAGCCGCCCGCTAGGAAATCCAACTGGATCGGTTCTGAACTATGTACCCTTGTCGTTGGAAACGTATGCATTAGGTCTAAGTGGTGGCCACAGAAGTAAATGTACTACGAATAATATACACTGTAAGCTTTATAAGAACAGGAACTATGCGACGTCAACTCTACTCACACTTGTGACCATATGAACCAAAAACAACGTCAAGAAGTAAGAATATCCGGAAGTAAGAATAACTATTAGAACGCACAAGGAATGCTCATGCTCGTACAAGGACAGGAAAAAGTAAAGCGTGAAATCGAATATCAAATGGGTATCGATCAAACCAGCATCGAGGTCGTAAGAACAGTGCCTTCAAATTAAACATGCAAATAAATTAAAACATTGGCATTCATCAGCAAACCAGAAAGACCAAACTGTTTCCCGAATATTAAACGAAGGCAGACCAAAAAAACCACACAAAGTCCCATGAGAGGGAAACTAGCTAGACCTCATTGATACCACGGCGCTCGTCAGTAAACAATAGCAAGGCAGAGAAAAAAAGACTATCTTGGCCCATAGGCTCATACATGTATACATATTCCCCGTCTCCCGTTTTCTCCTGCCTTGAGTAAAACATCTTTTCATCCACCCATCCATTCATCACTTTCCTCAGGTCAGAAGATAACTGGCCCACAAAAACCCCAAAAAAGGTAGCAAAGAGATGTCAAACAGATCAAACGAGGGAATTGTGCTCCATCAATCGACCACACGCCAGGCATATAACAACGGAGAGTCAGATTACTCATCTTTCTTCTCCTCAACCACCGGCTTTTCCTCTAGCTTAGCCGGCTCGCCATTGGTCTTCTCCTCAGCTACTGCTTCAACGGCAGTCGCAGAAACAGGCTCAGAAACAGGCTCAGAAACAGGCTCAGCAGCAACAGGAGGCTCAGCCTCCTTCTTCTCATCAGCCTCGGGCTGCGCATCAGCAAGCACCTCGGCATCGACGACAGGGGGCTCCTCTCCCTTACTAACCGCGGCCGGAGCCTCATCGTTCAGAGCCTCAACGACCTTCTTCACGACAGTGAGGGTGGCATCAGGACCGCCGGGCTCGGCAGCAAGGACTTTGCCAGTCTTGTCAATGACAAAGACGCCGCGCGTGGTGCCCTTGGGAGCCTTTTTAAGGCCAATGGCGGCAATCAAGGTGCCGGTTGGGTCACAGAGCAGAGGATAGGGGAGCTTCTGCTTCTCCTTAAAGGCCGTGTTGGCCTTGGGCGAGTCGGTGGAGAGCCCATAGATGGAGAGGCCGGATGCCGTCAGCGGGGTGTAAGAGTCCCGGAAGAGACAAGCTTGGCGAGTGCCTTTTGGTATGTCAGTTTCAGGTTCTTGTGTATCTATATCATAGGGATTGCAAGCTGGCAAGGACAAAAGAGTGGAAGATGCAAGGGCGAAAGATCAAAGGATGAGTATGAAAAAATAGGGTTGATGAGTGAAAATGTGTTAAGGTGACTAAGCGATATGATATGCGATATGGACAAATTCATATGACGCGAAACCACCTCCCGAAAAAGTGAGATATGGATGGTGAGGATGAAACTTACATCCGGGAGTTGAGGCTTTCGGGTAGGTGAAAAGTACCACGCCGGCCTTGCTCTCATCGACGAGCGTCTTGAGGCTGGTCTTGGCACCGTCGTTGTCGACGATGTCGCCGCCGAAGCCGTCAAGAGAGATGATATCTCCGATGGCAGGCTTTCCAGCGGTGGCAGCGGGAGCGGCTGACTTAGCAACAGCAGCCGGCTTAGCAGGAGGAACTAACTTCTCAGCAACAGCAGCGGCAGAGCCATTGGCGGCAGCAGCGGCCTTGGCCGTCTTGCCCTTGACGACCTCCTTGACCTTAGCAGCGGCCTTTGCGACTTTACCCTGCTTCTTCTTGGCTGGAGGCTCTGGAGGTGGCGCGGGGGCCTTGCGCTTGCGGAGCTCGACGGGCATTGTTGCGACAAGAGTTGCGCTTTGCGCGTGGCTTACAGCGAGCAACTTCTACAGTAGACGCACTAGGGGGCTAGAAGGGCTGGGTGCGAAATCGCGAAAGATACGCGACTTCGGGGCTGTGAAGAGAAGGTGAAAAGTCGATGTGGTGATGTTGAAATCGATGAAAGGAGGTAAGAAGAGGAGCTTGGGTTGACGCTGGGAGCATAAACAGGAGGTTGAGGTGTTGCGAAGAACCTAGCCAATCACAACGCGCGGCGACGGTCAAGAGTAGGCCAGGTCAGGGGTGGCTGACTTGGGGAGGGGGGGAGCTCTTGCGGCAGAGATGGCACGAAACGGATTAATAAAAAGAGTCCGTGTCGATTGCTGGAATAAACTGTACAATGGTACAGAGTACTTCTTGATTTGCCTTGCCTCCCTGACGTACCATAGAAAAAGGACTGGGAGCCGCTCGCTGCCAGGTCGTCCCTTCCCCCCTCCCCTCCCCAGCAGCCCAGCAGCCCGCCCAGCTGCTGGTGTCGCCGAACAAAGGCATTCTGCATGTAAGGCTCGCTCTCCTCGGCCAGCAATTGGACCGTCTGCCGCGCAGGCGACGTACATGCGATCGTGCGGAACCAGGCATTGAGGTCGGGCAACCTTACAGTCCCCCGCCTCTTCCTCCGTCCTCCTCTCTCTTTCCCTCTCTGCCCAATTCCCATCAGGCCAACAATGGTTTAGTCATGCAGTCATGTGAGATGGTGCAATTGACCACCAGAAGCTGAAAAAGCGAGGGAAAATCACATCCGGAAGGAACCACAAGGCGAGGTCTGAGCTCGCTCAATTCCGTACACAAAACGATGTGGTCCGTGCCACCCTGTCCCTTTTTGGAGGCAATAATAGCCAGCCCACTTGCACTAGCAAAGCTTGGCGTCTTCCCCGGCTTCAGGTCCCCACAACTGGCTCTTTCAATCTTGGCGTTATCTATAGTGCTTACGCTGTACTGAATAATCTGTAGTCTGTATAGTTCTACTCTGTTCAGTTTATGCTCGTTGAGAAATGGACAAAATATCGATGACATATTAATAGCATAGACACTAAAAATGAATGTCTGGTTGACAGTAGGCTGGAAACATAAAGAACCTAAACTTGAACGCATGCAGCAGTCATTTCGCTTCCACGCGAGGATGGTCGATTATTTTCCGTAATTTCTAAAAATTATAGTAGACAGTCAAGCCATGCGCCTTTATTGACGGACATTCACACATTCACGCAGGAAAGGCTGCATTTAAAGTTATAATGTCTTGGTTCATGTTTAAGGGCAGCTAGAAACCTGGCAGTCGGTCCTCACTGCTGGCAGCGCTGACGACTTGCAAACATGCTGACAATGCTAGGCTACAGAGCGCTGGCATTACCACCACCAAGAGAGCCCCTTTCAGAGAAGTGGAAGAAGGCCAGGCAAAGAAGCCGTCCTCCATGTGCTTGTTTCCCGTACGCAATGAATCGCAACGGGGGAGACTAGGCAAAGAAGCCGTTCTCCATGTGTTCTCCAGCACGGCTTGAAGTGGAGCTATGGTGTCCTCAGAGACGACGACCACGGCGACCACCCTTTCGGCGAGTGCTATCCGATGGAGTGGGCGTGACATCTTCGATCCGACCAATCTTCATGCCAGACCGTGCAAGGGCGCGGAGAGCTGCCTGGGCACCGGGACCCGGGGTTTTGGTGCCATTGCCTTTAAACACGATCAATAATGGGTTTCTCGAACAAATTCAGATGTAGGACAGCAGATATAAACATACCACCAGTAGCGCGGATCTTGATGTGGAGGGCCGTGATACCCAGCTCCTTGCATCTGGCAGCGACATCTTGAGCTGCCAACATGGCAGCGTAGGGAGACGACTCGTCACGGTCTGCCTTGACTTTCATGCCACCAGTGACGCGGCAGATGGTCTCGCGGCCACTGAGGTCCGTGACGTGCACAAAAGTATCATTGAAGCTCGCAAAGATGCGCGCAACGCCAAATACAAGCTCGCCTGTAAATGTGTAAGAATAAACATGAACATTTCGACTCGTGAATCAGTATAGGTTACTTGCCCTCTCGGACCTGGGGGCCAAGGGAGATGATCTCCTGGGCGGGGCGGGGAGCTTTCTTCGGAGGCATTGTGGAATTTCGGTCAACAGAAGGGGGTTGTGAGAGAATGTTAAGAAAGATGATGCTGTCGCGAGTTTAAGTGGAATTTGTGGGTTGTGTGTTCGTCGTGCCTGGACACTTTAAGCACTAACAGGCCCCGACCTGGATCGATCCGTAGCGTGGTTAATCGCCTGGGCGGCATTTTAGCGTGAGAACCTACGCTTCTTAGCACCAGTGGCACTGAGCTCCAGTGCTCCCCCAGCACCCCGGCGTAACTTCGGGGCAACGAAGCTCGGACAGCGGTGGGCAATCAGGAAACTGAACTCAGCTTCATCATCCTGGGCACTAACTGTATGTCGCGACCTTGAACCCGTCGCCCAAATCTGTTTCTGGTCGCCACGATGGCTTCGAAAGTGGTAGCGAAAGCTGCTGGCGGCGTTATGAGCATCTCTAAGGCGAGTCTCCCGAATGATATGGTCTGATTGGTTGACAATGGGCATCAATTGCCTCGCTCCCTCACGTCAAGCTATCGCGCATCCGTTCTCAACGACGATTGAACTTCGACCGCCTCGCTATTGTTCTTGTACTGACCGACACACTGCAGAAACAAACACTTCAGTCAGAAGGAATTTGGGAAAAGGTCCGCCGCGCCTTTGCCCTCGATCCCAACCGCTCCAATGGTGTTCCTCTCAACCCCTACTTCCGTAACCCAACCCCCGGCGGCAACGACCCTCTGGACTACACGGACCCCGTGACCCTGCCCGCCGGTGACATCGCCGATAACGCGTACTGGCAGCGCGACGCCCGCCGCAACTACCCGCGTCTGAGCGTCATCAATCAGGCCCAGCAGGCCGCCTTGCTCGCTGTTGGAAGCGCCGCCTCGCCCCGTGTTGAGCTGATCGGCGAGGAGGGCAGCAAGGCGCTAGTGGCTGCCCAGGAAGCTGGAAAGGAGACCGGTCTTGCCGCATACCTGGAGAAGAATGGTGTCGCGGCCGCTAAGGCGGTGCTTGCTGAGACTGGTGGTCTGCCGCCTCTGCCCAGCGGCCAGAGCCTCTCGACTGGCAAGTGGGCTGTTCACCCTTACGACCTGACCAAGGAGCCATCATACGCGCCAACGTAAGTTACTGAGAGTACGGCTCTTATAATAGAGTACATAATGCTAACGATGAGCAGCTACCCGTGTAGATCATTTGTATAAGAGAACCTCGCCGCGCGGATATGAGGATATAGATGCAGCCAGTGTACATAGCGGGCGGCAAGAAGCAATGCATACCAGTTCGATACCCTAAGCTCTGACAATGTGTTCGTGATTTTCATTTGCATTGCTTCATCTGGGGTCCTTTGTCCCAATTTTCCAACCTCATACCCTGAAATATGCCAAGTGAGAACACTTTGGGGATGTGTTAAGCTCACTCAGTGTAAGACTGCCGATCTCTATCAGTAACCAGTAGCACAATCAATTTTTCAATGTCCTCTTACCTAGCTACAGAGCTGCCCTTGTATTGGTTCTCCGTCGACCAGTGGCCCCTCAGCCTTGAAAGCCATTGGTTCTTAAACGTCTTCGACTTCTGAGGTCTTTGGTTTGCTGGAACCAGCAGCGTCGGCTGCTTTGCTCTTGGTGGCTGCCTCGCCAACCATTCTTTCAATGATTTTTGCCTTCCCCTGGGCCCTTTTTAATCTGTCGTCAAAGTCGTTGACCGCTTCATCTGTATTCTCAGTCGATAAGCTCTCCGTTTCCACCAAAGCATGGAGAGTGACGATGTGCTTCTGTAGTCTTGGGTTCTTCGTAAGGACCGGTAGTTGTTGTTTCTCTTCGTTTTTAGGAGTCAATGATTCTGTGGGCAGCCCAACGCTGTATGCTGCACTAGCTTCTGCTTCTGTCGTTGTCCCCGAAACAACAACCTCCTTTGCCGTGGCATCCTCCTTTGATCGGGGCAGCCGATTAGCCCAGACTATTGACCTTCCATATAGCCTCCCACTCTCGAAAAACTTCAAGAATCCCTTCTCCAGTCCCAGCTGCCGGCCTTCTATGCGCCCTGCCCGGACGCCATCAGCTTGGCCTTCCATGTAGCCATCTTGGTAAAATTGCTCTTCTAAGTTAAGAACATCCTCAAAGGGGTCCTCTGCCATGCTGAAGGGATGATTGCCTTTCCTTCTATTGACGTTGTTTTGGAGATAAGAGATGATCTTTGTCTTCAGGTATTATTGTACTGCGGAAGCACTGAAACTCCGAACGCTTATCATATGGTCCTCAGCGCGGGAGTGTGGTTGGCGAATGGCGGTTTGGCGGGGTGTTTTGTCGAAATCGCGGGGCGGAAATTTTTGGACCCCGCACTTGCAACCAAATGGCCCCCCAATCGATCGCATGGCTCACATAGGGAGTCCAAAGCGGCGGGACGATGACTCAACCCTCGACTTAAACTACCCGGAACTTTGTGCAATTGGGGTGCGTTCCCTCTTCGTCCTTGCTTCCCAAGTCCCTGACACTAATCTGAGAAGGGCTCGAACACTGCGAGCAATCTATAAATCCACTTTTCTTGGTCGTAGACCCCCGGTCGATCTCGACACTCCTTCACCCCTACTCCCCCACCTCGAATTCGAACCGACAAAGATGGCTTCGTCAGACCCAATTCTCCCCGTACCAGGAAAGGAGAACATCCTCATCACATCCGCCCTTCCCTACGTAAACAATGTACCGCACTTGGGCAACATTATCGGCAGCACGCTGAGCGCCGATGTCTTCAGCCGGTTTAGCAAGCTGCGCAACCGCCCAACTCTGTGTCAGTACAGCCTCCTTCGAGCTCGACGCCCTTTTTTCCGTGTATTTACTAACACATATCTCCAGACATCTGCGGAACGGACGAGTATGGTACGTAAGACCTTACACCCTTTCCCCCCAAAACGAAGCAAACCAATTTCGAACGATGAGTATCGATTATCAGGCGACAAGCATTTGCCCATCTTCACGCGGCACCTTCGCGACTTCCTGTGGGCCGTTCAACACAAGGACGAGATTTGGGAAGGGATTTGAAAGAAAGTAAACATGGTCGCTGACTTTTTCAACTCTTCAGGCACTGCGACAGAGACACGCGCTCTTGAAGCAGGCGTTACGCCGCAATCCCTCTGCGACGAGTTTCACGTGAAGCACAAGGCTGTGTACGACTGGTTTGAGATCGGATTCGACTACTTCGGCCGAACAACTACAGAGAAGCAGACCGAGATAGTCCAAGACGCGTTTCTGAAGCTCCATGCCAACGGATTCTTGGAGGAGAGGACCACTACACAGCCGTACTGCGAGAAACACGATGGCTTCCTCGCTGACCGGTTTGTTGAAGGAACTTGCCCGAAGCCTGTAAGTGCTTTACGGTTATAAGAGTGCGATGTGGTCGGCTTGGAGGAGTTGCAGATGGCTTTGCCCCCGGTTCTGGTGTTGGTCAGTGGCTGACTCCTAATACTGAACAGGGTTGTGGATACGAGGACGCTCGTGGAGATCAGTAAGGACTACCAACTCCGACGCGCACTCTCGTCTGGGTACTCTGCTAATCCTGGCTTAAAGATGCGACAAGTGCGGTAATCTCCTTGATCCTTTCGAGCTCATCAACCCCAAGTGCAAGCTTGATGGATTCGCGCCGGTTCCCAGAGAGACAGCCCACTTCTTCCTCCGACTTGACAAGTTGCAAGGAGACATCGAGAAATGGTTTGAAAAGGCCGTCAAGGAGGGCAACTGGTCATCGAATGGAATCGCGATCACCAAGGCCTGGCTTGACCAGGGGCTGGAGGGCCGTTCCATCACCAGAGACATGAAATGGGGTGTGCCCGTTCCCCTTCCTGGTTTTGAGAAGAAGGTCATTTATGTCTGGTTTGATGCATGCTACGGTTATCCGTCTATCACTGCAAACTATACCGATCAGTGGGAGAAGTGGTGGAAGAACCCCGACGAAGTGAGCCAAGAGTTGGAAACCTTGATCAAGCACTGTACTAACTCTCGTATCCAAGGTCAAACTCTACCAATTCATGGGCAAAGACAACGTAAGCTCTCCTTCGTCAGGATCTGGGTTAACTACACCGGCTTTTCTGATATTTTTACCGGCCGTTGTTCTGTTCCACAATACGAGGTGGCACATCTTAATATATACTGACATGAGAAGGTTCCATTCCACACTGTTATCTGGCCTGGCTCCCTGATCGGCTCTGATAGGGGCGCGTGGACCGCGCTCCACACTCTTTCCACGTCGGAGTATCTCAACTATGAGAACACAAAGTTCAGCAAGTCGAGAGGTGTTGGTGTGTTCGGTGACGGCGCAAAGGAGACAGGGATTGGACCATCAGTATGGCGCTACTATCTCTTGTCAAACCGCCCAGAAACTGGCGACACCCAGGTGAGCATGCACCTGTGATATCCTTACTTCTAAAATGCGTTTCTAACCCTTGTTAGTTTGAGTGGAGTGGCTTCGTGGCCAGCAACAACAACGAGCTTCTGGCGAACCTTGGTAACTTTGTCAACCGAGTTATCAAGTTCGTTAATGCGAAACTCGGCGGCGAAGTCCCCGAGTTCTCAGCTTCATACACTGACGAGAGCTTCGACTTCCCTGGCTGGATTGCTGGAGTCAATGCCCTCCTTGCCGAGTACAACCACGAGATGGAGACGGTGCATCTTCGCGCTGGTCTTAAGAAGTTGATGGAAATTTCTTCCCAAGGCAACCTGCTTCTTCAGTACCGGTTAGATAACGCCAACTTGGCTGCGCATCCTGAGCGCACCAAGGCTGTCGTCGGGTTGGCCCTTAACCTGTCTTCTCTCCTCGCTTCCATTGCCTCTCCATACATGCCCGCCACCGGCGAATCCATTGTTCGGCAGCTGCACACGGATCTCAAATTCATTCCCGACACTTGGGATCCAGAGACCCTGAAGTCGGGTCACAAGATTGGTAAGGCTGAGTATCTTTTCCAACGGATAGATGAGAAGAAGATCACGGAGTGGAAAGACTTGTACGGAGGAACGCAGGCCAGCCGGGCAGCCGAAGAGGCAGCCAAGGAGGCGCTCAAGAAAAAGAAGCAAGAAGATAAGGAGAAAAAGAAGGCCAAGAAGGCGGCTAAGAAGGCTGCTGAGGCGGACGGGAGCGCTGAGACTGACGCCACAGCTGTTGCTGATGCGCCAACCACGGCTGCCACTGAGGATATCAAGCAGCTGCCTATTCGGCAGAAGGAGCCGGTGGAGAAGTAAGCTCAGGGTTAAGCAATGGTTGGGTCAAACTGAAGGTAAGTGAGCCATGATCGGGGAGCCGCTTTTCAACAGCAAAAAGCGAGCGCGTTTTTATGGCTCCTTGTAGCTCCATGACTTGTTTCTGGGTCTAGGTAAAAAGACTTTGTTCCTTGGTGGAAAGTCAAGTCTTGTTTTATCAAGCGGATAGCTGGGGCACACATGTCGTTGTAGAGTGGAGAGTTGATTCACATCCTCTTTTCGTAGCAAACTAACAAGGTTGATGAGGTAGACAATTGGATGCCAAGGGTCACAATGTTGCTGGCTATGATGGCGGACAGCTCCTTGGCCAATGTATAAATGGTACCGGTTTGGGCTGCTGCTATGTAGACCTATTCTAGTGCAGCATGAGCATGCCGCCGTTCGCACACATAACCTGCCCTGTACACCAAGCAGAGTCGGGCGTGCAAAGCATGCCTACGATGCCGGCCACCTCGTGCGTGTGCGCCAACCGGCCCCCGCTGGATTTGGCCTCTTGAATCACCTCTGGGCTGTCGACGCCGGGCTGCGGCGCCATGAGTGGCGTGTGCATGTTGAAGCCTTTTATGTTGGCGAGGAATTCGGGCGTGTTTGTTGCGTCTGCATTAAGATAGGGGTTAGATGGTTTTTTCTTTTCCTTTTCGTCTTCTTGTATCGTTCCCCCCTTTTCTTGTGTTTTTTGGCCCTTTTTTGAGAGAAGGGTGAAAAACAGTACTGGGCGGAAAGATAACAGCATGGGTTATCATAAAGGGGTCTCAGAGGAAGGGGAGATGAAAAAAAGGGGGCAGGAAGCAAACACAACATACACAACGGCCCCTCCACCGGCCCGGGGTTCACCGCATTGACCGTCGCCCGCTCGGCCAGCTCACGCGACCACGTCCGCGTCATGGCCTCTAGCGCCGCTTTCGTTCCGCCGTACACGCTCTGTCCCACGAACCCGCACGACGACGACACCGACGAGATGTTCACGATGCGGCCCGACCGGTCGGTGGGCAGGTGCAACAGCGCCGCCTGGGTGAGCAGGAGCGGGCCGAGCACGTTGACCCGGTAGGTCTCTTCGAACTGGTGGAGGGTGACGTCCGGGAGGGGCGCGTTCAGAGCGATGCCGGCGTTGTTGATGATGATATCGATTTGTTTCTGGGAGGATGTGGCGGTTGAGACGACGAGGGCGGCGCCGGATGATGTGCCTACGTCGGCTTGGATCCCTACCGCGGAGATGTTGTAGGTGGATGAGAGGCGCGAGCAGAGGTCTGTGGTGAGGGATTCGGAGGAGGAGGAGGTATAGTTCAAGACTAGGCTGCACCCCTTTGAGGCGAGGTTCTCGGCGATGGCGGCGCCGATTCCTAAGGGTTATTGTTGTTAGTGATGGGAGATTGAAGATGGTATCGGGATAGGGGGAAGCACCTCGGGATCCTCCTGTCACGATGGCCAGCTTGCCCTCGAGTGAACGAGACATTTTCTATTTATTTCTGGTGTATGTAAGTGATAAGAAGTAGGTAGTCAATCACAGTCGTCAATCACAATCACAGAGGCTGGATTGTAGCAGGGGCCAGTGCGTAGATAAGAAGAAAAGAGGACACTTGATACTAGAATTTGAAAAGGAAGAGCAAGTTCAATTTATATATATACTACATATACATACATGTACAGCAGCATCAGAACAAGCCGGCTCAAGTTTAGTTGTTCACCCACCACTTGCAGTTGGAGAAAGGGAAGGTTTGCCCCGCACTCGAGCTGCCCTGGCGATGTCGCTCGATACTGCCAAGGCCCATCATTCCCCTTAGTTCCCGGGCATGCTGCCCCGCCATTTGTGCGGCTACCAGCGTCTGTCCATTTCCAACGACGCCTGTAGGTAGGGACCCCACACCCCTGAAGGACCCCGTTGTTGTGGACGGCAGGACAAAAGCAGAAGAAATCCAGAGACAGACAGCCAGCCAGCCAGCCCCACACTACTTGGGTGGAGGACTAGTCTGGAAACACCAAGCAAAGCTTCCACCATCTTCAACGGTGTTGTGCAATCCTTACTTACCTTGCCCACCACCGTGTTAGTGAACCACGTACTCTACCTACAATACTGCCAATTCGACTGACCGAAACCAGAACAGACAGACATACACGAACGACGAACACCGATCTTCCCAAGTTCTTGCGCCATCGTCCCACCCCCCCATTCCATATTCTCATTACACGCTCCCTCCAAAGCCGCCGCCATGGATATCCGCCTTCTTCGCCCGTCCGATATCCCGCTGATCCAGCATGCGAACCTAGAGAACCTACCCGAGAACTACTTCCTCAAGTACTACCTGTACCATGCGCTGTCCTGGCCGCAGCTGTCGTACGTGGCGGTCGACGTCTCGCGGCCGCCCAAGACGCCCTACGACTACCCCAAGATCGTCGGCTATGTACTCGCCAAGATGGACGAGGAGCCGACGGATGGGGTTCAGCACGGGCACATTACATCTTTGTCTGTGATGCGAACGCACCGCAAGCTGGGAATTGCCGAGAAGCTGATGAGACAGAGTCGTATGTTCTTTTTCTTTTTCTTTTTCTTAGGTCCCTTCTCTCTCCCATAATCATATTCTGTATCGGTTCACTAATCCTCCCCTCCGTCCCAAAAAAAACAGAACTCGCCATGGTAGAAACCTTCGGCGCACACTACGTCTCTCTGCACGTCCGCGTTAGTAATGCGGCGGCCATCCACCTGTACCGCGACACGCTCAAGTTCCAGACCGAGAAGACAGAGCTCAAGTACTACGCTGACGGCGAGGATGCCTTCTGCATGAAGCTCGACCTGCAGCCGATCCGGGAACAGGTCCGCGAGGCGATAGCGGCGGAGAAGGCGGCAGCAGGAGGGGAGGCATCCTCTTCCGACGAAGACGCAAGCTCTGACGAAAAAGACAAGACCGGAGGGGAAGACGTGGACGAGGGTGAGGCGGTCGGCGACGTAGGGAGAGATCCTGCTGCAAAGCCCAAAAAGAAGAAGACCGGGAAGGAGGCCGAGGTCAAGGTCAAGGTTGGCAGGGCGCTCGGGGTGGGCGAGTTGGTTGAGAGGGTGGCGACAAAGCAGTCATCTTGATGATTATGGGGCTATGAAAGGTAGTAATGAATGTATAAACTGAGAGACTCTCTTTCTTTGGGCAGGAGCGAATGAGATGCCAAAAAATAGATAAAAGGGGGTGGTTATTAAGTTGGTGAGCATGGGTTAAAAAAGGAGAAACCTCTTCAGCAACGAGCATCACTTCATTGGGAAAAGGAAAATCATGGACTTTGCTCGAAAGCCACTTGTAATGCCTTTAAAGGTTTGTGTCGGGGTTCGCACGAAGGTAACCAAAACCAAGATATTGTCATGAATTATATGTTCGTCAAGTATGGTACTAGCTAAGCAATCATCATCCGAAGTCTCGGTGTGCTGTGGTGCGGAAATATTCCAGCTACACAAATAAACAATTTCTTTAAAGAAATTCAAATATGAAAGAAAAATTGACCAATGACAATCAACTCGCCCCTTATCTCTGGCGTTTCGTTTCCAATATTGATAAATCATCCATCATCCATCATCCATCATCCATCATCCATCATCCATCATCCATCATCCGTCAGCCTTTCCATTAAAGGTGAGGGATTTTTTTTCTTCAATAGTTCCGTCTCCTCTCCTCGTTCTCCAACTCCCTCGCAAACTCCGCGTCCGCCTCAGTCCGCAGTCTATCCAGGCTTGACGATAGGGCGTCGATCTCCATCTCCATATTCGTAGCTGACTGTTCTGTTGCTGATCGAGTTTTGGAGTCCAACCCGCGGCGGTTGATGTCCCCGCGCTCGAGGGCGATGGACTCGTGCAGCCGCAGCAGATCAGCTTCCTTCTGCACGATTTGCGCCTCGAGATCCTCGGCCGCCTTGTATTTTGCCTGTGAGGAGGTGTGGGTGCTGCTGCCTCCGTTGCGTCCCTGACGATTATGGTTATTGTTTCCGTTGCTGTTTCCGTTGTTGTTGTTGTTGTTATTGTTGTTGTTGTTGTTATTGTTGTTGTTGTTGTTGTTGTTGGGCCAGGCGCCAGGCAATGGTGATCCGCGGCTGCCGAATGGACCATCCTCTCCTCCACCTCCCCACGGGTTGAACAATGATGGCCCGCTCTGGCCTACGGGCCCGGGGCCGAATGGAGAGGGGCCCTGGGTGCCGCCTGGGGTGACGTGTGGGAAGCCCGGCATGCGCGGGACGGCGGGGATGTTGTTGAAAGGGAACTTGCTCTGGCTGTTGTTATTGCCACTGTCGTTGTTATCGTGACGACCGCCTCCCCGTCGGCGCTCTCTCTGGGCACGCCGCATCTCCCGCCTGACATTGCGCAGTTCACGCTTCTCTGCTCGTCGCGCGTTCTTTCGCTCGCGCTTAAGTTGCTTGCGCAGCCGCTTCTGCTGCCTCTTGAGCCCCTTCCACTCTTGCAGTAGACCTCTAACCTCCTTGCGTAGTGCTGCTTTGTCAAAGGCGATGTTGGCGGGCTCGTTGATGCCGCCAATCGCTTGGTTGGGGGGGGCGTTCTTGGCCTCCTTGATCATCTCTTTGAGCCGCCTAACCTTCTCTTTGGTAACAGGCTGGTCCGGGTGGTCAAGCCAGGTCTTAATAGCCTGCCTTGCAATGGGTAGCTGGGTATCTCGGAGGTCATCGTAGTCGGGCAGCGATCCGACAGAAGACCCGGAGCTTGAGGCCGATGACACGGACGTCCTACTGGAGGTGGAACTGGACCGGCCTCGGTCATGACGTCCACGCCCACGTTCATGTCCATCGTGGTGGTGATGGCGACCACGGCCGCGCTCACCTCGGCACCCATCATGCTGGTGCCGCTCATCTACCCCTGTTTCGATATCACGAGAAACAACCGCAGGTCCGCCTCCTCTACCCATGCCGAAAGGCCCTCCTCGTCCACCGAACCCCCATCCGCCGCCGAAACCCCCTCGAGGTGGACATCCACCAAATCCTCCCCCTGGAACAAAAGAGGCACGGGGGCCACCGGCAGGAAAGCCTCCACCGGGAACGAAAGCCCCACGCTGAGGAGGACAACCTCCACCACCGCTGCCGCCGAACATCGGGGCCCCATTAATAGTCACACCATTAGGGCCCGCTACGATGTTACCCAGGCGAACACCGTTGCGGTCCGCGACAAACCGATCGCCGATCGAGACCCTGTCTCCCTCAAGCGCAATGCCCGCGAACCGAAGCCCGCCATTGTTGCCACGTCCGTCAGCGCCACCGCCACTGCTGCCGAACGGGTTGAACCGCCCAAACCTGGAGCGAGCACCACCAGCGGCAGCAGCAGGGGAAGAACCTGGTGAATTTTCACGAGCCTCTGCCCCTTGGTCAAACGACTGGTCCCACGCGCCCGGCACGCGCGGCTCGTCATCGCCCGGCACAGCGGATATCATGTTCCCACGAGGAGCGAGGCCGAGAGGGGCCTCATTCCTGCCAAACGACTGGTCCCACGCGCCCGGCACACGTAGCTCATTTTCACCAAGCGACTGAGCCCGGTAACTGTTGCGCCTGCCGCCCGTCCCTGAAGGCCCAGGAAAGACGTTCACGCGAATCATGACACGGCGTGGGGAGAAGAAGCCATCGTTCCATTCGCGGACCGTGGCCTCGATGTTCTGGCGGCGGCGCTCGGCGGCCGGGAATCGGATCTGGTCGAGCTGGGCGTTGACGTGGATCTGAGACGCTACGTCATCAACGGGGTTGTAGTTTCTGCCATTATCGCTGCCGGCGGAGGAGAGGCCCTCGGCGCGCAGCTTGCGGTCAATGACTTGTTGGTTGCTCGCGGCCGAGTAGTTCGGGAATATGTAGTTGAGGAAGGTCTGCCAGTCCTCAACCCTAACGTCCCGCGCAGCGAGATCGCGGGGATAATGTAGCCTGTCTGGCGTGGTATCGTCCCGGATGGTGATGGTATGAAAGACTTGTCCGTTATTGGGCAGGGGCTGGACCGGGCGGGCTTCGAAATAGGCCGCGGCAGACGAAGTTGTGAGATGATCAGCGTCGCTGGCAAAGTTGGACTGATGAGAGGATCGCGGGGTCAGAGGCGGGGTGTAGATGACGTCGCCGTTTGTAGACGGCGTCGAGTGAGTAGTTGAGCCACTCCGATGGCTGGGGACTGCAGGGGAACGAGAACCATCTCCCGATGTCGAGAATATGTCCGTCTCGGTATAAGGCGGGGGAGGGATATCCTCCAGAGGCACTAGGTGCGAAGTCATGGCGGGGTGGATGCTTCAGCTCTGCGGGTTATTAGAGTTTGGTGTCCCTGACGCTGTGAGTTGATACTCGACCGTCTCGGCAACTTCACGAAGACCAAGCACTGATTTGGCAAGAGGGATATTCAAAACACCACAACTGTCAATGTGAACACCAGAGAGGACGAGGTACAGTACAGTGCATACGAGGGTTGATGGTGTTTTATTGAAGGAGTCAGCGATCCTTGTGTCACCGCCAGCCCCTCCAAAGTACAGCCACGACTGCGACCCACGTGATTGTCTGATAATCCTAACAAGCTTCTAGAGCTCATAGCGAGCGCTAAGAATGTGGTGAACGAACCTTAAAATGCCCCCCTGTAAAGGCCAAGCATGCCATTCGTTAGGGCTTGTTGTGAATGCTTTAGCGAGCCAGGCATGCCGTGCCGTCGTGTCTGTGGTCGCATTTCTCGGCTTGCTTGGTTGACATAGCCCCCTACAGGGCTCCTTCACCTTTCCTCCCAGCATGTCCCACGCAAGCTTAGGCATGCCGCTGACGCGTCCCTACGAGGCAGAACCTCGCCGTGCCTTGAGGTGCAGCGTGTGAGTGGCCACTTTCCGAAGCGTTCCCGTAGGCCGCGAAGACCTGTCGTAGACTCCTTGTTCAGTTCTTTTGGGGTTGGGCTCCGCAGATGTGACACATGAAAAGAGCCTCCAGCTTTAAGCGTCACCAAGTTGCATTGTGAGGACCATCTCTTCGGGCTTGTAATGGTCGGCTAGGATGCTGGCCAGATGGTGCCGAGTTTGCGGACCTCTGCAAAAAGGGTAATTAGTTAGCAGGCACATATTTGGGCAACTCCACAACACCTGGGACTTACAGGTTCGTGACGTAAATGTCGACAAGCTCTGGCGGAACGTAGTCGGTGACTGTATTCTCAACCTCAAGCGCATCCACACCGGCGCCCTCGGCATAAGTCACCGAGCTCGACGCGCTACCCTGCTCGCCTGACTTGACTTGGTCTGATGGGTCTTCGGGGCAGAACTTGAATACGCCGCCGAGAACGATGACCGGCTTCGAGAATGCGTGCGCAGCCAGAGCAGCAATGCTTGACCCACTGTCGACAAGCAGCCCGCCATTCTGATAGACTGCCTTTGCGTTGATAACAACCTTGTTGATTCTGGGTATATATGCCATCAAACCATTGCTTGCGAGGCAGATTGTATGTACTCCGGCCGCGTTAAGCTTCTTCCGCAACGCACTGTAAGGGGCTTCGGCTGCACCGTTGTGAGGCGGTTCAATTCCAGCGATGAAGACCGTAAACCGCCGTTTAGACGCAGCTTTCACCAGGAACTTCTCGACGGTCCTCGTCGGCTGGTAAACGAGCACATAATCGCCAGGGCTAATTTGAATGTCTGCAAAGGTTGCAATCTGGTCATCGGCCTGGCTAATCTCATCCATGATTTCCTCAATACCGTCGATAACCTCGGACCGCAAGGTTGAAACACTCGCTGGCTGTGCCTGAGACATGGGGGTCGAGGTTGTGGTGGGCAGGTCTGCAGTATCAGCAACTGAGAGCAGGTTGAACATGGATTTTGAGACGACCACGCTCCCCCCAGCTGTCTGAGTGCGGATGAGGCCCGGATGCGGTCTCGGGGGAGGAGGAGAAGCTGGCACGGAAAGGGCCTGAATATCTTCTACCGACTCGCTCATCTCGTCGGCATTTCTGTCTTCGGTTGCCTCATCACGAATGAGGCCCAGGACACGCCGGACAATGTTGCCTATGACAGGCTCATGAGGGGCAGCGCGAGCAAGTCTTGACCCGGTGCTTTGTACACGGGCGAGGAGCTGATCAACGTCGTGCCACTTGGACTTAGCGACAACCTGGAGGAGCATGCGTGCAGTTGCATTGGCGCATTCATCCCCTGTGACCTGTTTTCGCTTTAGGAGACTACATCCCCAGGTTGTGAGTTATGAGCAGCAAGCACAGGAAGTTTACATTCTTCACCTACTAGATCAATGACTCGGTAGAGGCCTCTAAAGTCTGACCTTTGAGAGACTTCAGGAACTTGTCTAGATTCGGGGCATAGCCTGCTTGTGAGGGCGCCATGCTTTTTATCTTTGTGAGGTGGACTTGGAGGGAGAGAGTGATGATATGTGGGATAAGCGCTCAAGGATCTTCCGCGATACCAATCACAGCTGAGGAGCGGGGGCGGCTTGGTGTAGAGACGATATCAAACAGGTCGTGGCAGTGCAGGGAAGAAGTAATGGTAAAAGCGTTGAGCAAAACAGCGCCCCTGTTAGTCGTAGTTTGTGGTTTCTGAAGCTGGAATTGGTCCAAACTTTTCTGGGCTGTGAGTCAATGGCGGCCAGTGAAGCTCCAGCATCAGTGCGGAGCGAGCCGAGAAATTCAAGTGGGGGGCTTGAGACCACCGGATTGAGTTTCATGGCGCTTAAACTTCGGATACTCACTCACAGTTGCTAGCAGTCCCTCACTGTTCTGTCCCTAGACTCTTATCGTCCCCTTGGTCCCTCCAGCTCTGGTAGAGAGACCCACTAAAAAGTCCAGACTGAAAATCGACTGGCTTAGGATTCCAAAGCGGGCCCGGCCATACAATTGGCCTACAATTTTTTCGCGAGCCCTGAAAATCTGAAGCAGACTCTATCAAGCAGCTCGCGCAGTGCACCACCGTCCTCGTCGACGGTAACTCCATATCTTGCGCAATCCACCTGGAAATTCCAGAAATCTTCAGCTCGCCCATTTTCGCCCATATCGAAATTCGCACCAACCAACCCCGCTAAACCGCAAAGATGGGCTCCTCCGAGAAAATCGACAAGAAGCTCAAGAAGGAGAAGAAGTCCGAGGATAAGATCGCGAAGAAGGAGAAGAAGGACAAGAAAAGAAGCGAGTCTGATGGCGTGAAGAAGGAGGTCAAGGACAAGAAGAAGGACAAGAAGAAGCAGGAGAACCTCGCCCGCGCCCTCGATGCCCACCTCCAAGCCGACGCCGCCGCATCGTCCGGAGCCGCTGAGGAGGACGACGACGAGAAGAAGCCCACCGCCGGTGCCGAGATCGATCCCGAGGACACCATCCAGGGCGGCGCTAAGGAATTGGTGCCGTTTGCATTCCCTATTGCCGACGAGAAAGCGCACAAGAAGATCTACAAGCTCATCCGGAAAGGTACGGCTTACTACCTACCTAGGGCTGCTTTCAGCAGCACATTAATGTCTCTTTGCTGACTCCCAACCCCCCTTGCAGGTGCCAAGGTGAAGGCCATTCACCGCGGTGTTAAGGAGTGCGAGAAGGCCATCAAGAAGTGCGCCCTGAAGAAGGCTGGCGCGTCTCCGTCCGACGCCCCCGGTATCGTCATCATTGCTGGCGATATCTCCCCTATGGAAGTCATCATGCACTTCCCAGTGCTGTGCGAGGAGCACGGCGTTCCATACATGTTTGTCAACTCGCGCACCGAGCTCGGACAGTCGGCATGCACAAAGCGCGCCACTTCCGTTGTCATGCTCAAGCCTGCGGGCAAGAAGTCGGCGGGCGGCGATGCGGCCATGGATGAGGGCGAGGCAGAGGAGTACCTCAAGCTCTGGAAGGACATGTCTAAGAACGCCACAAAGGAGTGGACCGCACAAGTTGAGTCCTGGGTCAAGGGCATCCACCCCAAGCAAGTGGCCGCGAACGTACGGAGATCTTAGGGATGGGGCATCTGGGTTTCATATGGAATGTATTTTGCTGTCACTTTGAGGCGTTCATAGGGGGGCGTTTTTTCTGGGAAAAAGAAAAGAATACCCACTTCCAGTGGAACAAGGAAGTGTGTGCCAACCATCATTACATATTTGGCATGTTACGATGTTGTTGTGAGTCATGACCAGCACTCACTCTATCTATTTCAAGAATAGAGCAGTCATCAAGCAGAAGGGAGGCGGCATCTAAAAGGAAATTCAAACATGTAAACATGTAAACAACATCGCGTGTTTTTACGTATCATTGGCCGACAACAAATTTGTGATCTCATAGCATACTCCTCAGGCAGAACAACAACCACCGCAATCTGAACGCGTAGGCTAAGCGTTCGTTTCTTCCTTTGCTCTTTGGCGTATCTCACCGAAATACCTCCCTGCTTTCGACGTAAGAGTCTGGGACAAGGAGTGTTGCCCATCGTACATCTTCAGACCTAGCGGCGGAAAGAAGTACAAGGCTCCGGGTCCTGTAAAGTGTCATGTTATGCTGGCATGGAATTCAAGTTTACCGATAGTGATAACGTGGTATTATATAAAGAAGAGGCTGGCTACGATGGTCGGAGCCTTGTCTGCAAGCCACTCCGTGTTTACCCGTTTCGCTGCCTGAACCGCCTCAGCTGACTCTGCATGCCCAAGGCAGACCTCAACCGTCTAGGACAGACTTCGTCTGGCATTGTTCTACTTCTTCGTCAGCTATCCATTCTGGTCCCATCGGTTCCTTTTACTCCTGGGAGTCAAAGTCTAAACGGCTCTGTTTCGAAATTCTCTGTCCGCAATGGATGCCAAAGCCTCAAGGTATGCCGGCTTCGCTACTTATTTACTATGCAAACTACAAGAAAGAGCTCCGAGTTGATGTTCAAAGCGTGTCCGGGTTAGAGACAGGAGAAACTAACCATGAAGAGTTGAATCGAGAACACACGACTCTTATGATCGATCGCCCGATGGCCAGCCAGACAGTTCCACTTGAAGTTATCAACAGGGCAATACACAACATGCAAGCGGCCGTCGAAGCATCACCGCGAGATAGCCCCGAATATTCTGAACGGCTTCACACGCTTGGTGCCATGCTGCGCGACAGATTCAGGTTGACAGGATCGCCTGACGACCTGCAAGCATCGACCAGAAGCTTCAACGCCGCTCTTGACGCCACGCCAGTTGATCACCCCGACCGTCCAAACAGGCTTCAGAGTCTAGCGATGCAGCGACTAGAGATATTCAATAAAGTGGTGACAAGGACAACACTGAATGATGCGATTTCCGCCTTCCAAGATGCTGTCGATGCCACGCCCTCAAGTCACCCTGATCGACCGGGCCTATTGAACAACTTTGCGAGTCTACTCCTTTACCGTGGCCGGGCGAGCCAGACAACAGCGGATATCTACAAGGCTGTCGAGATCTTGGGCGAGGCAGTCATCGAAACTCCCGATGATCACTCAGATCGGTCTTCCAGATTTAGCAACCTAGCGTCTGCACTCAGCAGCCTGTACGATTGGACCGCTGATATGAAGCACTTGGACGCTGCGGTTAGCGGCTTCCGGAATGCAGCATCAGCGGCAACAAGTGACGTCGATGGTCAGGAATCGCTCACAAAGCAAGGGTCCTTGTTAAAGTTGAAGTACCGCATTACGAGATCTTTGGAAGACTTGAACGAGGTGATCTCTACTTACCGCGCAATATGCGAAACACCTTCGGAAGATCGCTCCGGCCGGGGAGTTCAGCTCACTAACTTGGGAATGTTGTTGAGTGAGAGGTCCAAGATGACAAATGATAGGGTCGACTTGGAGGAGGCAATTCGACACTCGAGAGAAGCAGTCAACATAGCCCCATCGCATGACACCAATCGAGTACGATTCGCTGTAAATCTCTCTACAACGTTGAGCGAGATGTACCAGCGAACAGGTCAGAGGGGTGACTTGGATGAGGCAATTCGCATTCTCCGGGAAGCGATCAACGCGGCACAGCCTGGTGACCTCGCCGGCATGTACACAAACCTAGGCATCCTGTTGCGCTTTAGGTATAATATCACACAGGCACTTGTAGACCTTGACGAGTCCGTTTCCAACTGTCGCAAAGCAGTTTCGGCCACACCACATGACCACGGCGACAGAGCGAGGATGTTGACTCATCTGGGGGTTATGCTTGGAGACAAGTATAACCGAACAAAATCTCTCGGTGACCTGGAAGAAGCCATTGACTATAGCCGAGAAGCTGTGAAAACTAAGTCTGGTCATCCTGACTTGGAGAACTGTCTGAACAATCTAGGGCTTCGGCTTGGCGACAGGTACGACAGAACGAAGGATCTCCACGACCTGGAAGAGGCGATTGAGAACCACAGGAATGCCGTCAAAAAAGCCCAGCCGGGCCACCTTACTTACGCAATGTTCCTCAGCAACATGGGAATGAGGCTGGCGGAAAGATACACCAGAACGAAGAAATCCGATGACTTGGAGGAGGCTATCCGGTCGATCCAGGAAGCCTGCAACAAAGTGCCATCTACCAACCCTGATCGGAGCGGACTCCTTAACGACTTGGGAAATAAACTACTCATTCGTTATGCTGAAACCGGACAGCAGAAAGACCTCGAAGATGCGCGGGCTAGCTTCAAACAATCAGTACGCATAGAAACCGGCGTCCCGTTGGAAAGGATCAAAGCAGCCCGGGCGTTGGCAAGCACCTTCATTGATGATTCGGATTGGGATCAGGCAATCGAGGCATTTGAAGGAGCATTTGCCGTGCTGAAAACGCTGAACGTTCGCTCATTGCCCCGTTCGGACCAGCAATGGGTCCTCAGCGAGCTTTCTGGAATATCTTCTGACACAGCATCAAGCATCCTCCAAGCTAAAAGGCCTGCTTCAGACGCCCTTGAGTTCCTTGAGGCTGGACGCTGCATTATTACGGGGTTTGCAATGGATTCCAGAGACGAGGTGTTAGAGCTGAGAGTCACAGACTCTGTCCTTTGCGCCGAGTATGAGCAACGCCGAGAAGAAGTCTCACAGTGCAGAACCAGCCAGTGGCTCGGCACGGGTGGTGACTATGATACAAAAGCAGCAGCACTGCAAAAGAGTTTGCGTGACCTGGCAGAGACTGAAGATAAGATTCGTCACATTCGAGGGCTTGAGCGCTTCCAGTTGCCTCTGGGGGCAGCCGATATGATGAGACTGGCCAGGGAAGGTCCCATCGTCACATTCAATGTATCCAAGATACGCAGTGACGCCATCATCGTTACAACAACGGACATTTGGCCTGTCAGTCTTCCAGGTCTTACACAGAGTGTTTTGGACGACATTGCAACTTTTTTCTCTGCGTCAGGATCGACCTCTCGTCGGAACGCAGGAGTGAGGGTGCCCATTTCCGATGGACACACCCCTCAACAGAAGATGGGGACCAATCTCCTGCTGCTCTGGAATATCGCTGTCTCTCCCGTCTTGAGCGAGTTTACAGAGAATCAATATCGGCGAGTTTGGTGGGTTGCGGGAGGGGCTGTTGGCCGGATCCCTTTCCATGCAGCTGGCGACCACTCGGAGGGCTCACGCGAAAACACGATCAGCCGCGTCGTCTCCTCGTACACATCGACGCTCAAGGCCCTCCATTACGTCCGCAAGAAGCGCAAAGATGGAAATTCGCAAGGCCGGATGTTGTTTGTTGACATGCCTCAGACTCCGAACTACCCGGTCCTGAATACACAACATGAGGTTACCGTCACCCAGGAAGAGTTTGGAGATCGCTGCACCATCCTCAGGCATCCCTCGAGGAAAATGGTCCTTGACGGGCTGGGAGATTGTGCTTTTGCACACTTCGCATGCCATGGGATGTCGAATCCCGAGGATCCGTCCGGGGGCGGCGTGATGCTCGTGGAAGACGGCAAGCCGATACTGTTGACTGTCCGCGAGCTAGACGAAGTCAACCTCCAGAGTGCCGAGGTTGCGTACCTCTCTGCATGCTCGACGGCAGAACTGGCGGTTGGAAAGCTTATAGACGAAGCAATCCACCTATCCAACAGCTTTCAGACGATTGGCTTCAGACACGTCATCGGAACCATGTGGGGTGCAGACGATGATGCGGCGGGCGAGATAGCCAAGTCTTTCTATAAGTTGGCGCTTTCCAACTGGCAAGGAGATGCGAGCTTTGGGGAATACAAAGTCGCCCAGGCCCTTCACGATGCGGTGATGGACTTCAGGGGCAAACCCGGAATGAGAGCGGATGTGACGAAATGGGGACCTTTCATCCATATGGGAGTCTGACATCTCAAGCATGCTGGATTGTAGACGTGCACATCTGTCAAAAGCGAAACCTGGGGTTCAAGGGGGGTATGGGCAGTTTTTGGTGGAGCAGAAGGCCATGAGAAGTTGCATGAATAGGTGAGGAGAGTTCATGGATACGAGAGTTAGCAATTCTGAAGGTTTCGGGAGCTCCCAAAGAGTGGGGCGTATTTCTGGCCCCCTGATTTCCATTTTGATGACATTGATGAGCACCTAGGCAGGAGCGAAGGACATGAGCAAAGGAAAATCGTGCTGTTTCTCCAACAAAAGCCTTAAATTTTTTCATATTCCCAATCAAGATACCTACCTTATGCAACAAAGGGCCTCCCTATCTCCCCCTGCGTCATTCCAGAACATTGTTTTCAACTCCTTAACCCGTCATCAATTCTAACCAGGAGAAACATCAACCGAATCCTCACTGCATTTCCGTGCCACAGAGGCCATGCGTTAGACGGAATGACGTGGTACCGCTCGCACGTTCAGCCTTTCCGCATACCACTGGGCGGAGCTGACCCCTTTCGCGGGCCTCTCACTATTATTGTCATCAAGAGGCGAGCTCCCACCCTCCGATATCTCGTGAATGTGCGGGAGAATGTCGATAGGGAAATTAGTCTTCTCATTCGTGGTGGCGAGGACGATTATAGAGTCGAATGTCTCTGACTGGACGCTATCCGGGACAGCTGCGGGAATACCCATGGTGATGAAAAAGTCGACGGCCTCGTTGGGGTGCACTACGATTGGCATTTGGTCATCCCCCGGATAAATTCTCGAGACTTTCCACGAGGGCTCCAGGTCCAGGATCTCGATGTTCATGGGCTTATAGCAGATGTTTCTCACCCGCACTCTGAGGGCGGCGCCATCCGTTATGTCTTGGGGTTCACTGGGAATTATTTCCTCAATACCGAACACAGCCGGAGGAGGTGAACTGCCATCAAGGATACATCTCTGGGGGGGAGGCGGGGCAAAATGGGCAGGCAAGACGCCCGTTTTCTCCACAAGTAAACCTCTCGCAGTCGCTGAGCCAGGTAGGCTGAGGATATTATAGTAGATTGCCAGGTGGGCCAAACGCAACAAGAGATTGTCCACTGACCGAGCCCTGGTAGTTTCTTTTATCCCCGTCTCTGCGTTGTGGATGAAAGATATTTCGAAGTCATTGTCTCGTTTGACACGGACCTCGAAGAATGATGATGGCAGGCTCGAGTCGCTCAGCTCGACAGCCTTGCCTTCAGTCCTGATTCGATTCTTGATGGATTGTATTTCCTCGCTGGAAATGCCTTCATCATTTACCACCACCCTCACGGTCCTGGGTGACAGAACATGACGCCTGAGGATATCTTGTAGCTGAACGGCTTTGCAGCCCACCTGGAATCGAAGAGAGCTGCCACCCTGAGTATCGTCAGCGGCACCATGAACATCGACCAGGGCTTGCGAAACAAAGTCACCAACGCTGGTGACTTTGCAGACATCCAGCTGTGAATGATAGTCGGTAATGTCTGTGAAGGTTTGGTCTTGTGGATAGAAAGCAAACTCGTCACCTTTCTCTACTGCATGGGCATAGCCGGCGCTGAGCTCCACGTACACTTCCCCGTTGGACTGGGGCGTGATGTTGGTAATAGTGACAGCGGCCTGGGATATCCTGCCAACTCCAAAGAAAGCCCGGCTGCGCTGTCCACCAAAGACTACATCCTGTTTTCGTTTCGAGTCCTTATGTGCGGTGACCTTCCTCGACACAAGGTTGTATACCATTTCGCAAGTCAACCCCCTGTCGAGGTGCTGACTCGTGCCTCCTAGGACGTCGAGCAGACACTCGGTGAGCAGTCCTCTCGGGGTCTTGTTCTCGGGCTGGATCTCCTGCGCAGTTTGATTGGAGAGGCAGGCGGCAAGGAACTCAACTCCCATCGAGGCCGTCATCCAGTGATTCATCACTGACGCCGCACGGAGCGAGCCTCTCCTCTGCATCTTCCATGATCTTTGCAGGGCTGATTCGGGATGGAGAGGATCTCGTGCAACAAGCGCGTCGGGCGGGATCTGGTTCAGGCCGCGCGAGCGAGCCCCTGCGCGAATGGCTCCAGCAGAGTGGCAGCAGTCGAGCACGATGGTGACAATGGCGCCCTTTTCTGTAATAGAATTCAGCAGGAAGGCTAGCTCCACATCGCGGAGCGAGTCGACCTTCTGGCCAGACTCGTGGACGAGTACGAGCACTTCGTCCTCCAGGTTGCCATTCTTCAGGCTAGGGAAGAGCGTAGGCAGACGCGCTCCATGGCCCGAGTAGTGGATGTATATGAAATCGTTCTCTTGAGCGTCCATCGCTAACTTCTCGAGCACACTGACAACGTTTTTCAAAGTAGGGGGAGGATCTTCGGAGGAACCGTGAGGACCAGGGGCGGCAGGCGCTGTCAACTTGGTAATGTTGGAGATGTTGGCTAAGGTTATGAGGTAGTCTTCCACCAGCCGAACATCTTCTGAACAGCCGAGAAGGTCCTCAACAAACAAGCTGTTGTATCGATCGATCCCGATCAGTACAGCAGACCTTCGGCCGATTGTTCTAGGCATGGCGTCGGCTTCCATCGTTGGATTGGACTCGCTCTTGCTGCGGTGTTCGGTCGACGAAAGGACGGGACTTCCTCACAAAGCAAGGACAGCGTGAGTGGTTAACAGGGAATTAGGCAGCTTGTGGTCTGAACCTTGGCGGGGGATTGCTAATCGAAGGGACAAATATCGGAGTTTGGGAAAGGGGGCTGGGTCGGAGACCCCTCAGACACACTTCACGGTACCCCTCTCGTCATGATTCTCTGCACTAACCGTGCAAGCACGGCTCCTTCTAACAATCCACCGGAAGCGTATTTGGCCGGCCTGACTCGAATTGAATCTGGCGGTCAAGAAAAGGTAAGTGGTACCTCCTTTCGGCGCCTCAGGGTGTGCGATATTGTGGCCTTGACTGCATGACAAGGGACCAACCACAGGCCCGAACAACACTGACAGACGCAACTACCCGCAATACCGGCCATGAGATCACACCGGTCTGGAGATTCCGTTCGGCCGTTCGGCGAATCTTGCCCCAACCAGCTGAGGCTGCCATATCTGCAATGTCACCCTTTCACAGTCAGCACAAAGGTTCCCATACAAACCGGGCGAGAAGTGGGTATATGTGCGAAGCAACAGGCATCAGAAGTACAACCCTACAAGTAGTAGGTTGCACAACTGTGCATTAATTTTAACCAAAAAGGGAAGATGATGGGTAAGGCTGAGAATGTAATTTGTCGGCGGCACATGGACGAGATAGCTCCCCCGAGGACCCTGTTTGTCCCTATTAAAACAGGAACACGAGACTTTGTAAGTACTATAGAGGAGCAGCAAGTTTCGGGGGGCTCACCTCATTCATTATACTATTCGTCCTCGGATCTCCGTCATCCACTGATCCTCTTTCACATCACAGAGCATTGTCTTGGCCAACTTTCAGCCTTCCTGATTTTTCCGATTCAAATAACCATTAATACACCATGAGTTCCGATTCAAAGACCTGGGCCCTGCTCATTGGAATTGACCACTACCCAATGCCGTATTCCAGCCTCCACGGCTGCAAAAACGATGTTGACGACGTATCTCTCGTTCTTCGAGAAAATCTCCAAGTTCCACCCGAGAACATCCTGACTTTCGTTTCTCCGAACGGCGTGCTTTATCAAGACCCAGCAAGTTCTCCGACGAGGGCGAATGTCGTCGCTGCGCTCAAGAAAATCACCGATGAAGCCAGTGAGGGCGATTTTGTCTACATTCACTACTCTGGGCATGGTGACCGTGTCAAAACAGCCCGTCCGGATTTAAAGACGGCAATGGGCGTTGATGAAGTGCTTTGCACCCTGGAGGCAGACATTACAGATGTGGAGTTTGGCGGCTTCTTGGATACCATGGCCGAAAAAGGGCTGCTTGTCCTTGCTGTACTGGACTGTTGCCACTCAGGGGGTGCAGACCGGAACGCTCAGACCGCCGAGCAGGCAGGGGGGGACATAGCCAACATCCGTCGCCGCCGGTCTCATCACCAAGATGCGAAGACTCGAGGATGGCGAAACGCCGAGATTGTGCAGAGCTGGTTCCATCGAAATCGATATTACAACTTCATCGCAGCCTGCCAGACCCATCAGCACGCGACAGAGTGTACGATCAACAACAGGACCAATGGCGTCTTGACTCATTACTTCATACAGGCCTTGAAATCATTCGACAAAGCGGCATCACCCATCACGTACCAGGGTCTGCAATCGGTATTGGACGCCATGGTCAGAAGAAGTGGAAGGCATCAGCAGCCAATACATCTTGGGCCGCTTGATCGAATCATCTTTGGTGCCTCAGGATCTGCGCCTGCGTCCTCGGTTATTATGGCGAACGTCACTGGTATCGATCATGACTTGAAGTCTCTATTCTTGGACAAGGGTACTGTGGCTGGCGTTTGCGTTGGAGATATTTATGACGTCTACCGGCCAGGACAGTCCTTTCTCGGCCTTGGATTCAACTTTGAGTCTGAACCGTTCGTCCGAGTGGTGGTTGAAGAAGTGGAGAGTTTAAACTCGAAGGCGACACAGAATCCAGGTGTTGGTGTTGGGACATGGAGTGATATCACAGTTGGCTGGTTTGCAAAGCTCTTTCGCCGTGCCAACGCGGCTACAGTTGTCGTGTCGCCCTCCCCACAAGGCTCAAGGGCCATGGGACAGCTGCAGCGTGAATGGGATTCATACGTTGACTTGGCCGCTCCTGTCTACCTTCATTTTGATCCTGCATCCGCCCCAGCCAAGGCCGACTTGGTCATCGGGATTGACGACAGCTCCCACTTTGAGCTCCGTGATCACACCGGAAACACTCTGCCCAATATTCCTCGCGTGTCAGTAGACGACGAGGACATGACTGAACGAGTTATGAAGGTGGTGAAGCACATATCGTCTTTCCAAACGGTCAGGCAGCTGCAGCATCCTGCCGCGACCTCCCCACCAAGTCACAACTTCAACCTGACTCCGGAGATTGTGCCAAAGGAGTATAAGGAGCAGGGTGTCTTGTCTGCCCAGAAGGTCGAGTTTACAAACCACCACAACAAGGTTCTTTACATCACCATTTTGGATCTCTCTGCGGCATATGGTGTCTCGCAGGTTTTCCCATCCCAGGACGCAGACAGTCACATGGTTGAGCCTGGCAAAAGTATCGAGAGCTTTACGGTCGACTTCTGGGCACCCGAGATGTTGAAAGACGACGCAATCAGACCGGATTTCGAGATGACCGACGTGCTCAAGGTGATCATCACGACCGAGAAGACGAACTTCCGTCACTTCATATTGCCCGACATGGACAAAGATCTAAAGCCGAGAAAATTGCGAACTGCCTCCATCCGTACGCCGATTACCGGTTCATGGTTTGTAGAAGATAGGGTGGTCATTAGCCGGGGACCAGCAGTCAAAGGAGATACCGATGTAGGTGTGCTTTAAAAATGAAGAGGCGAAATTCGTTCAGAGTGCAATGAAGACTTTGGTCGCTCTCTACCGGAAAATAGAACTAGCTTTTTTGCTTTCCCCCCCCCCCCTCCCCCCTTTTTTTTTTCTAGAGATAAAGTTGTGAAGAGGTTTTTTTCCGGCTGTTTGAACTCTTAGGTCTAAGAAAACCGGGAACAAGGAATCCGTCTCGGGGGTAAGCTGTGGTATACGGCGGATGCCCATATTTCACTTTTTATTTCACACCTTCAAGGGCACAGAGACTCTCATAAAGATGTTCTCTTACATGCCCCCTCTAGCATATATATACATATTGAAGAGATCGCATACACTCCGTAACTTGTCGAAAACATTCTAGGTTAAGTGCTTTATTCCCTCAGTACGTCTTAGTGGCATGACACCTAAGCCCACTGTTCGTTAACCAGTGACCACTGCTTCCTTCTATTAGATTATATTGAAATAAAGGGGGCCTAAGGGGCACCGGCCCTGTTATGTGAATTACCTAAGCCCTTCAATGCTTACAACAACGGTGTGGGCAAACTACTCCGCTATAACGCCCATCCATTGTGCCGGTATAGTACCAGCAACAAGTCGACCACGAGGTCAGTCGTCACTAATATCGTACCAATCATCTCCAAAAAGCTCAGCCTCAGCTTTGTAATCGTTCCCATGTTTGTCATCCTCCACGATGAACGTCTGGTCTCCTCCCCGCCAGTCTTTCTCGCGCTGTTCTTTTGTACCCCCCAAGATACCAACTCTAACCTTCACACCAGTGAAAAAGACAACACGCTTCTGGCCTGTCCAAGCCGACCAGCCACTGCTCGCATGGCCCCGGAACCATGATGTTCGAGGCCCGGCCTCCCCGGTCCCTGGCACGCCAACATTGAACCCAACGGCGACGCTGTGCTCGCCGCTCTCCCACACGCTGATGTGGATATCTTCCGACGAATACGTCCACGTCGCGACACAGACCCCGTGCTTCTTTAGGTCGGGGTACTTCGCAAACAGCAACCTCGCGTTCTGCTTCAGCCACACGAGGAACGGATCGCGGAAGTCGAAGCCCTCCGAGACCACGTCGTCGTCGCACATGAGCACGGCGCCGGCCCCACCGGCCGTGCTAAAGCTGAGCGCGCCGCCCAGGTCGACAGGCAGGCCCAGGACAGCGGCTCCCGCTCCAGCCTCCAGCTCAACCGAGCTCGCCGAGACGTCGCTTGCTGCCAGCGGGCCCCAGCGTCGAGTATCGGGCCCGTTCGACTGCAGGTATCCTACAGCTGTATAGCCCGCGGCCTCCACAGCGGTTGCATCGGTCAGATCGAGGATGGGATGCCAGCGCTGGTACTCGTCGAGGTGGCCCAGCATTCCGGGGCGGAGGCGCTCGAATGGAACCGGCTCATACAGCGCGTACCCGAACCGATGTCGGCGCATTGAATCGCGATAGATGGTCTGGATATTTTTGACCATTATTCTGGAAAGACCCTGGTAATGTCGTCCGTCGAAATGGAAATGAATGCCTCTTGTTTTGTTGAAATGGACGAGATGGTAGCCGGACATTTGATGGAAAAGCTCGCCACCTTTTCTGCCGATAGAGCTCTCGATGACAAATAAAGTCGTTCTCGATCTAGACATCCTTCATCGGGCTGACATCAGGTTTTCTGGAGCAGCATCGCCCAGTCAGTCTATGATGAGTATTGAGATTCAAGTCACAATCATGAAAGTATCACATACTTCGAGCTACATACCTACCCACTATTTTCCGCCTTAGCCGCCCACCTATTCATTCTATATAGCATATGTACCACCGTAACCCTAGCAAAGGAGCTGCATAATCGATGAGAAACATGTCAATTTGCACAACAGCCCAACTGAAACCCAACGTGAAGCCAGATATCTGTCCTAGGTGGTCATATGTACGCATAATGGACGTACTGAAAGCGACTGTCACGGGGCTCATCAAAGCAAAATCACTGGCCAAAGAGCGGATGTTGAACATGACAGCGAATCTTTGAATATCATCATCAATTCGTAAGAGCTCAGTCATAACTAGGTAAATAACACACAAAATGTTTACGAAAAACAATTAAAGACCTTTCCTTCGATCCGTCGTCTTTGCCTTCGCCTTCCGTGTCATCGTGTCCCTTCAAAGGTCGCACCTAAAACCAGAAATAAAGCAAGTGAATAAGAGAGAGGAAATGCGAATAGAGGAAAAAAAAACCATACATCATATTTCTAGCCCAAGTAAAAGTAAAGAAGAATTGAGAAAATGAGCAGAGAAGAAGAATCATAAGGACAAAATCGCATTCATAAAAGGTCATAACCACAGACTCAATAGTCTTCATCCCGATCCCTACGCCTTTCCTTCAGCCTCCGCTTACGTCTCCGATCATCATCATAACGATCATCATCTGACTCATAATCGTTGCGGGCTCTGGTGCGCGAGCGCTTGGGGTCTGTTGCCTGTTTGCTGATCTCGCCGCGCTCATCATCCTTCCGGTGTCGTGTGCTCTGGCCCCTATCCCGATCCCGATCCCGATAGTCGTCATCGTCGTCTTCGTCTCTGCGACGACTCCGACCGTTGGATGTTTTTTCACGCCTGTCGTCTTCGTAGTCATTGTCTTCTCTGTGGCGGCGGCGACTTTGGCTCCTTTTCTTATCATCAGGGGAGTCGTAGGAGTCGTCTTCCTTACGGCGACCGCGGCTCTGGCTCCGTTTCCTGTCGTCAGGGGAATCGTAGTCGTCGTCTTCCTTGCGGCGGCGGCGGCTCTGATCCCTCTTTTTGTCGTCTGAGGAGTCATAGCCGTCGTCTCTACGACGACGCCGAGGCTTCTCTTTTCTTGTATCGTCGCCAGAATCGTCTTTCTGACGACGGCGGGCGCTCTCCTTCCTGAAGTCATCGTCATCGCTGTATTCTTTGTGCCTCCGCCGGCTGGTACCTCTCTTTATTTCGCCGTCACTGTCGTCTCTACGACGCCGGCGTTTCTCTCCCTCGTCCTCATCCTCTCTCTTCCGCCTAGGCAAGCTGCTAGTGCTATCGTTATCTCTGTCCCGCCTTCTCGCGTCGTCGTCCCTACCCCCCCGCGTCTCGTTATCCGGAGCTCGTCCCTGTGCTCCCTCTGCCTCTGCGCCGGGCTGCAGCAGGCTGCCACTTATGAGCCCACCGAGCAAGCCTAACCATGTCCCACGCCCCTCCAGGACGCCTGTTACATTTTTAACAATACGTTCCACTGCCTCATTATCAACAGGCCCGGGTCCGCTGTGATCGAGTGGGCGACCCTGGGGATCAAAGCGTGCTGGCAAATCCTCAACGACACTTTCATTGTCAAGGTCTGAATTCAGGCCACGCTTGTCGCGTGAGCGGCGTCGGTTAGCTGAAGCTGGCGGGGAAGTCGGTGGCGACCGTTTTGAGGACGGTGGTTCGGAGCTTCGCCTTTGGCGTGGTGGGGGTTCTGTTTTCGCCAGGCTAGCAGCATGACTTTTCCCTTTCTCGTCGTTGTCACCATGTGCAACTTCCTTCCCTCGATTACTCCGAGGTCGGGTAGTGTCGCCGTTTTTGTCGGGATCAGGCTCATCCTCAGCTCCAGAGCGAGCAGCTTCTTGTTCCTCGCGATGACGGCGAAGTGTAGTGGATGATTTTGGAGATAGTGGAATAAAGATAACGGATTTGGCGGCGGTGCGAGGAGTTACTGGGGTCTCATCTTCGATTTCAGAGGCAGTGGGAGGAGGGGCACGGGAACTGGACGCTTTGTTTACACCATCTATAGAAAAATACTGTCAGTTCCGACCACCAGAGCACCAGTAGGTTTAACATTAGGAGACCACTAAGGGGATGAACCAAGGCCAGACGCACCCTTCTTGCCGTCACTTTCAGGGCGCACGGCAGCTTCTGCTTCTGGCTTGGAATTTGAATGACCGACATGAGAAGCTTCACTCACATGTTCAGGACCCGTTGGAGTCGTAGGTCCTGTCATCCCGGGTGGTGGGATATGTGGCGGTGGCATGGCTTGAAGCGGTACATTGCCGGGAGGCACTGCACCAGTTGTTGCAGCAGAGTTGGGAGGTGGGCCTGGCGGTGGGGGAGGGTAAGGGGCAAAGTTTTGCGGATTGTATGGTTGTGGGTATGGCTGGAATTGCTGAGGAAGATTGGTAGCAGCGATATTGGGGTGCTGGGTAAAGCCGTTTTGAGGCGTGGGAGGCGTGTAGAAACCACCAGAGGCGTTAGGTGGCGATGGTGTCCGGTTGAACCTACCGGTGCTGGGCTCCGCGTCATATGTCTCATCCCCATAGCCTGCATAAGCGGATTAGCACGCCGCCCAAGGTATTTGGTCACGATGAGCAGGTTGGAAAGGAGGTTACTTACGGCGACGATCCCGCTCTTTCCCCATTTCCCTCTCTCGCTCTCTCTGCCGCTCCCGGTCCCTCTCCCTATCGATCTCCCTCTCCCGGTCCCTCTCCCGGTCCCGTTCTCTGTCCCTATCTCTCTCACGGTTTCGCTCCTTGCGTTCGCGGTCCTTCTCTTTCTCTTCCTTGTCCTTTTCCTTTTTATCTGTGTATTTCTTAATGCCAATAGCTGCTGCACCTGCAGCCGCGGCACCAGCAGCTAGATCTCTGATCCTACTTGAACTACGCTTCTTCTTTGCCTTTTTATCACTCTCAGATGCTTCGCTGTCTGAGTAGTCGTCCCCTCTTGATCTGGCGTGCCCCTTGCCCTTCCGATGGCGGTGCCGGTCACCGCTTGCCGATTCATAGCCCTCCTCCTGGTCGTCCCAGTCCCCGTATGGGGGTGCCCTGTATGGTGGCAGGGGTTGGGCCCCGTACTCAACCAGTCCTAATTCAGGATCAGCGAGAGTAGTGTTAGCGTCAAGGTGCGTGGGTCCGGACCGGGACAAGCTCCTGCTCCTGCCACCATGATGGTGGTAGTTATCATCGTAGTCATCATCGCTGAGCTCACGTTCACGGGCATCGCCCTCCTTCTCAATCTCCTTCTCACGCTCCTTTTTCTCCTTGTGGCGGTCCCAAACGTTCTTAGCACCGGCGCCGACAGCACCAGCCGCTAGCATCTCGGCAGCAGTGCGTAGACGCGATTGGGATCGCTCCTTCTTGCCATCGCGAGATTTGCTCTTGTGCCGTAGGTGTTGGACAAGCCCGGTTGCGGCTGCTGCTGCTACTCCAGCTGTTGCCATCGATCTCGCTCGGCTCTTAGACCGCCCCGGACTGCGTGATCCCTCGTCGTCACTGTAGCGGTTCCGAGCCCGGCCGCGACTTGCCTCCTCTTTTTCGATTTTCTGGCTTTGGTAGTACTTGGCAGCACCGGCAGCAGCGAGAGCCACAGCGGCAATACCTAGGCCGGTCTTGATCCTAGAATGAGCGGGCCTAGAGCGTGACCGGGAGCGGCCGTGATCTTCATCTCCATACCGCTCTTGGTATGCACTATGGGCACGTCTGACAACCTCGGTGCCCAATGCACCCAGAGCGGCACCAGCGATGACCTTTCGACCACGGCGTTCAGGAAGCTCACCCTCTTTATTGCGCCGGGAAGCGAGAATGGCAGATATGCCAGCTCCAGCCAAGGCACCTTCAGCAATGTGGCGCTTCTTATGCGGGCTACCCGATTCGCTGCGCTCGCGCCGTGTAACAGTGCGCTTGACATAGTAGCCATCGTCGGATTCTGCATCGCTGTGAGCACCATGGTGATGACGATGGTGGTGGTGGTGGTGTCGGCGGCCATCGTCGTAGCGTTCAATCGCAACCTCCTCTTCGCGTCGTTCCCCTCTGTAAGGGCCGACTTCGCGAGATTCTCTATGATAGTAGTATTCTTCGTCGCGGGATGGACGGTGGCCTACAGTGACCTCGCGAGCCTCTTGCTCGCGCATAACAACGACAGGAGGAGGGGCCGGGGCTTCTTGGACAATGATTCTCTGCTCAGGGGCGCGCTGACGAATGACGATGGGGGCGAGGTCCCTGGGAGACTCGTAGTATTCAGTTTCCTTGCGCCAACGCTCCACATCTGCACCATCATCGCGACCATCCCCGCGACGTTCTTCAACTCTGCGCTCAATTCGGACTTCGGCGCCATCGCCCCGGCGCTCGACTCTCTTCTCGACGCGCACATCGGTCTCCTTTTCGTCGCCCCAGTATGAGCGGCGGTCCACATCGTAGGGAGAGCGCGGGGAGAAAGGGGTGTCGTTGCGATCAACACGCTCAACTTCTTTAGAGGACTCGTAAACAACTCTTCCGCGATCCCCGCCCCTGTAGTAATCGTCGTCGCGTTCGCGCTCGAGGACCTGTCTCTCCACGACTGTGCGGCTGCGTTCGGGGTAGGCATCTCGGTCGTCACGCTCTACGATTCTCTCGCGTTCGACCACAGTACCGCGAGGTCTGTCGTCGCGATACTCGACACGATCATCTACGATCCTCTCGCGCTCGACTACAGTGGCGCGAGGTCTGTCGTCTCGATACTCGACGCGATCGACCCGAGTGTAATAGTCGTCGTCTCTTGGCTCGCGCTCGCGCTCGATAACCTGTCGTTCGTAGGTAGTGCTGCGCGGTGACGGGTCAAATGCCGATCTGGGCCGCTCGGGAATGTAAACACGCTCTGTGTGGCGATCGACCTCGAGCAGGTCGGCTTGGCTGGAGCGTCCAGCAGTGAAGCCCGGCGGAGCATAGCGGCTGCGACGGTCTTCCTCGATGACGTCAATTTCGCGCTCGACACGCTCGACGCGGTTGGGGGCGACCTTGTATCGGCGCACTGTCGTCTTCTTGTAGCCCTCGTCGTCGGAAGGAGAGGTGTCGCGCTCCCGGTAGGACCGGGTCTCACGGTATACTGTACCCTCAGGCATCGTGGCTGGTGGGGTTAACGGTCTTTGTCCCCCTGGACAGCCGATGCGGGTGCGCTTGAAAAAAAGGGAAAAGTGTATTTCAGAACCGCCAAGCAATGAGGTATCACGAAAGGCGCAAACGCGAGTAGCAAACCCCAAAAAAATCGCGACGGATTTGCAAGAACAACTGCAAAAAAAGTGAGAGTGGGAGGAAAGGCTGAGCAAACAGGAATCTGAGTGAGGGGAGGAGGGGTTAATGGATTATGGGATGGCTGGGTGGGACTGTCAGACTCTCCCTGCCTTGTTGGGTGCGGGAACTGAGTGGGCGTAGGGTAGAAGATGGAAGGCTCGAGGGCAGCACCTGGCTGCTGGCAGTGCTCTGTTGCAGACTGCACCTGCCTCCTTCCCAGCTTTTGGTGCCACTCAAGTGCTTACAGCCCTGGGACCTTGTTCGCTCGTTCGTTCACTCGCTGCCCTGGCATTTTGAGTCCGGGAGCGCTGGGACTTCCCTCCATTCAACCCTTGGAAGAGCAACCAGCCGGTCTCTATTTGTTGGTCCTCTAGTCGCCTGTTGGCCAGCGGCGTTGACCGGCGCGGCGAGACGAGCGAGCAGATCCTTTCTATCCTAATTTGGGCGGATTATCAAACAGGCGCTACGAAACAGTTCTTGGTACTGTTCGAGCCAACTCGTCCTGGTGAGACGGATTCCCGCAGAGAGCGGGGTTTGAACCCAGCCGGTCTCCAAAACTGGCCGCGGTGAGATACGACTTCCTGATGTAGGAGGATGCATTGCATGGATGTACAAGTACTCTATTCCAGCCATCTTTTGCACGCTTCTGCTCTGTTTCTCTGGCCAGTAAGGAGCCTGTTCATATCCCTCTACACTTCGCCGCCCTCATGAAGCCGACGACATCACCCGGCTGCCTCTGGCTCAATACCGACGATCCCAAATCTCTCTGAGAAGGCTTCACTTCACGACCACTGCCGGGGGAGCTAACGCAGCCTGGAGAAGCACAAGTTAGACAATCATATGCAGCCACACCTTCTCTCGGCTGGCTTTCGTCGAGTTTAGAGCCAGTGGCATTGTATCGTCAGGAGACTCGCCATGCAGGTGACCCACCATCACGCTTCGTCGCCCAAAGTCAAGGAATTGCCTACCCCCCTCATGACACACGGCTTCGAGATCACGGCAGCGGCGAGCTCCCGTCGTGTGAGCGCCCGATAACCAGCCCAACCCGCGGGACCCAACTAACACGCACAACCCGAAGATACGGGATACACAACGAGTTCTCCCAGCCATGTGACTTGGTCACAGGCAGGTTTGCTGACCTCCTTGAACTAACTAATGGGAACATGTGTCTCTTCAGGGTCTCGCTCTCCTCGCTTACCAATCTCGCTAATAACTGGTCAAAAGCTTTCAGATCATATGGTACCGACGAAGAAAGTAACCATGAAGAAATTATCAATCGTCATCAGTATGCCTAGAACTTAGTGTACACTACACTCCACGTGGGAGTCGTGTACACCATGCTTGTCGCAGCCCTGCACCCAGGAAGGAAAATGACTTGCAGCCATCGCAGCCTCGATGACCCCGCTGAAGGCCCAACAAGGTTCGTCATCGCTAAGTACCTGCCCCACCCTAACGTTCCCATGCCAAGCACTTCGAGTGCCAAGACATTTTTTTCCACCCGCTTTCTCGACTCTTTCCTTGTTTCAACAGTCTGAAAACCTAGGTACTGTAATTATTACCTGTCATGCCATCAACGAAGTTTTCAACTTGAGCTGTTTCTCTCCCTTACCGCTGCATCCGAGATAATATATCGATCCACAGCGGAAGAGACCTCTTCCCCAACGAAAACAAAACGAGAGCCTTCGAATCCTCAGAAGCGGCCAACTGCCGGTCAGCGGCTAGTCGTTTCAGGACCACACTCCCTCTCGCTCCTGTGGCTGAGCAGCCGACTCAGCCGCCCTCAACAACCGCATCCTCGCCGCATTGGTCTAGAATCCACGATGAGGATAGTTTCCCATGCAGTTGGAGTGAGTCAGACGAGAAGGACATGATAGTGGCAAGCAAATTTCTGTCGCCTCTCAAAGTACCATGATGTGACCGACTTTTGCGTGAGGACGGCCTCTTTTTGTTTCCGAGGACGCCTAAACCCTCACCGCTGGGCGTCAAGGAAACTAACCGGATTGCGCAAATCCGAACGGAGGTCATTGATGATAGGTTGAGACGAGATGTAGGACCCTCAGTGTCTCACGGTCCCGTCAGATAATGTCTTGTAATAGCAGTGCCCGATATCACTTCCCGCTTGAATGACATGTCTCCTAGAATGCATTTGTGGGTTATGTATTTTTGAGCCGTGCATCGTGTATTCCTCCAGATGCATATCACATAAGCTTGTCAAACTCTTATGAGCTTGAATCGAAAATAACAGTAGGGGCTCGCGGATTCTCATAGAGATGTTAAAAGGCTTTATAGAGCCTCACACATCTCAGGTAAACAATATCGATTCTAGGATAGGTTTTGCCGAGCCTCATAAATGCATATGAGACAACTAAGCCGTGCTATGTAGCATGCTATTTTGGATAGGCAAACGTGTATCCAATGTTAAACGAGGCCCAAATTTTGACAACCCCCTATTCCTGTCATCAACCTTGAGGATGAAGTTGCAACTCTCACATCTGTTGGCCGACAGTTTTGGGGAGTTGCGGTCATAATGATCGTCGGGACTGAGGTGGCTTTCTACAGGCCTCTCCAGCATGGCATCAGTCTAGCCTTTTGTTGTGCCGTTGCTTAGCGAGGTGTTTTGACCTTATTGCCCTTATCACAAGGCTTCGAGCTCTTGATGGGTGACAACGGACCGGATCGATTCTATATTTCAACCGGCCAGTTCCATAAGCCATTCCACAGCAACGAAATATGACCATGTAGCACTAAAAGTCAACTCCGCCCCTCGCTTCTGTTCAACTACCTGAAATGCCATTCTTGGGTTACACAATTAGTCGGGACGAATTGAAATAAAATCTACCTCCATATTTATCTCCACGTTCCACAGCGCAAATAAAAATAAATAG
This sequence comes from Podospora didyma, assembly GCA_033439775.1. Taxonomy (NCBI): domain Eukaryota; kingdom Fungi; phylum Ascomycota; class Sordariomycetes; order Sordariales; family Podosporaceae; genus Podospora; species Podospora didyma. Next base: position 876,145 of record JAULSW010000006.1, on the reverse strand, counting down.
CCATGAAGCCACCACAAACGGATGACGAGTTTGTGCTGCTTGAGAGGTAACTCTACACAACATACTGCTGTGTGATTTTCTTCAGGCCTGCTGACTAGCAGGGAAGCAAGTCGTCAATATACTTTGCTGTTCTGTGAGACAGACGCACATAGCTCTGTCCCGCCGGGGAGGTGTGCCTCCATGTTGTGTTTAGCAACACTGTAAACTTTTACTAGAAAAAAACAAACTAGGATTTAGTGGTGTGATCTACTCATATGAGGGAAGATATATTTGTGTAAACTTGCTGGCTGTACCACGAGTGTAAAGTCTGATTTAAACCGCTGTTTGATCACGTCGAGTGGCTGGAGAATATCACGACGACAACAACTGGTACCTTCAGTACTGGTTTTTGGAACGCCAACGGAGAATGGTTCTTTTTTGGAAGACATAGCTTAGGAAGTAACTGATGTGGTCGCAGGGTCGTATAGCTGAGATTGTCATCACGGATAAACAAGAGCCAGATCGTGTGAGCAACAAGCACTCAGCCAACGGCAGCTACGAAAGTTGGATAAAAACATCACAGTTAGTCAGATGCTAGGATCGTGATTTACGAGAAAATATGAACCAAGTGAGAGACTTTCTACATATTTATATTTGAAAATTTTCGCTCTGGTAAAAGAAGGATGGCTAGTTAATCATGCACTAGCAGTCTATCAGCACAATAAAGTAAACTAGCCCGCCTCACACAATGTTCTCCTAGCTCAAGTCATCAAGATTAAAATACCAAATCAGGACCTAGATTAACTGAGACTTCGTGATATATACCTCGTGGTACCTCGAGCACCAAAGTACACCTCATAAAGGTGAAGAATTTGGCTAACATACAAATACACCGCAGGAAAGCACCCCACTACTCCAGAGAAGCAACATTAGAGGGAGGAGCAATGCTCGTTCAGAGAATGATCGTCAGCTTGCTTCATATTCGTAAGCCACCATGCTCCCTGGTATTTTCATCCAGTCCTCGTCGCTCTTCAATACAACAGACGACTCTCTTCTTTCAAGCAAAACCATTCCGCACATACTTTGTCCATCACAAATGAAAACCTGCCGCGAGGGGGTATTAAGCGCTTTCCGCAGCGGGAAACGCAGGACTAAGCCGTGAATAACGGCACGTGCTCTGTTCCCTAAAAGAGGAAATATGCCAGGAGAAAGCTGATCAAGCACAGTATCGCCGCAATATGGACCGGGACGCCCTCTGTGCCGTTCCGTACCGCTTGTGCAAGCTCCTGTCCTTGACCTGCAACCTTCTCCACAACCTCAGAAGCGGCGGCCTTTCGCTGTCTCAGGCCATTGGCAGCTTCGTTTTTGAGGGCAGCAATAGTTGCCTCGGCCTTCGTCAACTGCTCCTTGAGGTCTTCATACACGTCGGAGGTTGTTGCTTTCACTGTGGCTACGGAGGGCACCGAGAAGGCCGCCTGGGATGGCTCTGGCGAGTCTTGCTTAAAGTCGGGCTCAGAAACAGGCACGCTCGAGGCGGCATGGCCTTCACTGGGGGAAGAGTATGCTGGGGGGGCGGTGTCGGGAGTTGCCTCGACCTGGAGACATAAACATCAGTTGACAGCACCAGAACAAGGGGACCCCATGTGATAACATACACCGTTGGAAAGCGAATGTCGAACCGGTGTAGAAATGGCCCCAGCGTGGCCAAGTCCACTGTCAGAGGGCGAGAGCCAGGTCACCCGGATCTTCTTTTCCTGAACTGCCGACTTGGGTACCGAATCCCACTGCACCAACTAATCAGTATAACACCCCTTAGCTTGGAAGCTCGAGACCCACAATTTGCGCGACGTTTGTAAACTCCTTGTCGCCAGTGATCTCGACAGACTGGACGAGGAATTTGTCGCGGCAGCGGGCATCGACAGAGGGTTCTTGCTTCATCGCTTGGAGGAGGACTGAGAGGTTCAGCTAAAAGAACGGCCAAGAGTAAAGCAGAGACCAACTAACCCGAAACCTCGACGTCATGTCCTGGCTCGATACGCCCGGAGTTTGGACGAACGCAATACCTAAAGGTCAGTGAGCTTTTGCGACGGAATATCGAGACGACGGTAGGCGACATACTGTTTAGGGGCTGTGGTTTTGACCTGTATCCGTCAGTTAGCAAAGCGCAAAGCAGGCATCCGGGCTTCGCGGGAGATTTGTTTCCTACCTTGAAGGCAACAGGCGAGGTGTTGGTATTTTTGATCTTGAGCACCTGTGAGACCTCAACCGTGAAGGGTCCTGATCAGTTAGCCAATGGCGACTGCCCGAATATGCATTCTTACGCGCGGGACATACTGCGGAAGCCAAGTTCCTGGGGATCGATCTCGACAGACATGGCGGCGGCGGGTCGTGATGACGGCGATGCACGTAGGGTAGCGGTCGGTTTGCGATTGCGGGTGCTTGCAAGCTGATGGCACCCCAAACACAAACAAATGTGGAGGGTTTAAAAGCAACGCAGAGTGCGAAAGTCAGGTACAGAAAATTTTCTAGGATCGGGCACGATATTTGCAAGTCGGACTCGAAGCAAAGGCGTGTCGCGCGAGCACTCGTTGAAATGGATTCGACGGTTGGTTAGAGGTGTCTTACGACATATCCAGCAGTGACGGCAAAGCTGACCAAGTTTCAACAGGCCTGGCCACTTGCCTAGCGAACCAGGGCGGTGGGGCCCGTGCTTGGATCTTCAACCAGCAACCAACCCCGGAGGGCGTTCCTTCCCGCTAGCGTGTGAGCGCAACCTGCACCCCGGTTGGATGGTGGCCTCATGGAGCCCCACCAGTCTGTTGACAATCCGGATAAATAATGTTTCCGAGAACTCCCTGCATAATGTGAATGGCACAAGCCAATCATCGTCGCCGAGCCTGAGTGTCTTGCCAATGACGTCCACCTGGCGCCAGCCTGCCAGCCGCATAGAGGCATACAGCCCCATCACGTAAGGACGAGGGAAGCGTAGCTTCCAGAACAATGCGTATGGAATAACCAGGCAATTTTAAGAGCTCCCTGGTAACAAGTGAATTGTAAACCTTCTAAGCAAGCTATCTCCGATACTTTTTCGCATATCACCCTATTTGATCAACCTTCTTTCCACTGCACTCTCCCGAAATAATTCCCTCCCAGAGAGCGGAAACATTCCACGCTTGCGAGCTAGATAAACTCTCCCAACTCAACCCCTCACGGCCCGATCCTCAACTTCGATTCAGCCAACACCGCCTGGCCTTTCCCTCTCACATACGAAGCCTGAGTCAGCAACAGACAGCCTCACAATCCTCTATCAAAATGGGGCAATCAGATCTCGAGGTTCTGATCGACATGGGCTTCGAGCAGGGCCGTGCCGAGCTTGCAGTCAAGAAGAATGGAGGATGTGAGTACCATTATCACCAAACGACGTACTCATTTCATTACCATTGACGCTGACACTCTGTGCAGTGCAAGGAGCCCTCAACTGGCTGGAGGAAAACCAAGACAAGCCTCTGGAGGAGCTTCAGGCCGACGCTGCTGCCGCGGCTGAAGACGACGATGAGGAAGTGAAGCCGACCATTGCTCACCTCGAAGGGGAGAATGCCAAGTCACTCGTGTGCAATGTGTGCCAAAAGAAGTTTCGCAATCATGAGCTAGCTACATTCCATGCCACCAAGACGTGCGTAGCCTTCTCAGTAGACTGATACATCAAATGACTAACTCTGGCTGCAGTGATCACACCGACTTCTCCGAGTCTACAGATGAGATTGCGCCGCTTACTGAAGAGGAGAAGAAGGCTAAACTCGAGGAGCTGCGCCGAAAGGCAGAGGAGAGGAAGGCCAACAAAGCAGTCGCGGAGAGGGAGGAAGCCAAGCGTAATGAGGTATGTCCTGCATGTCTCCAAACCAATACTTCACAGGGGTACTCATCGCATTATAGCAAATACGCCAGAAGGCTACCAAGGAGTCCCAGGACATGAAGGAGGAGCTCAGACGCAAGGAACAGATCAAGGAGGCCGCCAAGAAACGCCAGGAGAAGCTCGATGACTTGGAGGCGAAGAGACGGATCAAGGCCAAGATTGAGGCCGACAAAGCCGAGCGCAAGCGCCTGCAAGAGGAGGCCAAGGCAGCACGTGAAGGCAGAGCGGTGCCGGCGCCAGCGTCTCCGGTTGTTGCAGCACCTTCGGCGCCCCGGCCTGCCGCCGCGCACACCGAGGCTCGCCTCCGGCTCCAGACGTCCAAAGGAAACATCCAGAAGACATACCCTGCCGACACGACCCTGTTTGAGGTTGCTCAACAGCTGGAGGCCGAGACCGGAGCTGCCGTTACCAGTTTCACCATGACTTTTCCGAAGAAGGTCTTCGAGCCGGGCGTCGACTTTGGTCAGACCCTGAAGGAGGCAGGGCTGGTCCCCAGTGCTGTTCTGATTGTGAAATAAGGGATTCAGGACCCCTTCCTGTTGAAAAATGGGTGTGAGCATGCGAGAGCTGAATCTTGGTCTATCTAGCTAGATAGATCCCTGGGGAATACCATGAGTTCCCTTTCATCATACATAAGCGTATTCGCAGATCTTGAGGTCTCATTGTAGGCTAGGCGGCGGGTGATAGTGATAGGTGAGCCATGTAATCCACAATGGCGGAGACCGAGTCGGCTGGGCTTGGGGAGCGGAGCCAGCTACTCCCCCATGCCTCCTCTGCCAAGCTTTGAGCTCTCAACCCCTCTCCGGACAACCGCCGCCACCGGGTATCGCTCTATGGAGCTGAGACAAACCAGTGCTTATTCAGAACAATAACAACGGCCGAATGCTCGTTAATAAGTAATCCGGACAGAACCGTCGGAGAGACACGTGCATTTAGATCAATTCTATCTCGGACTTTTCATCGGACAAAAAAGAAAGAAGAATAATCAGATGCAAGGAGGGTCAGGTTAAGGGCGTGCATATGTCATGGATAGGTATCAGAAGAACAACTAGAGCTGTATCGGAGCTTGCTGGCCCCACCGTTCATGATCATGCGTCACGGCAGTTTACAAGAAGAAAACAATCCCAATTTTATTTGCTTTCCGCCGCATCTTTTTCCTAGTTCCGTCCGTCCAGGGAGGACTGATTCCTTAGAATAGCGGGGGTAGTGTTGTTCCTCGCTCATGATTCCTCGGGCGGGTAACCGACATTACCGTCAGGATTCCCAACAATTGTGCACTTATTCACGTATGCCAGGGGGTAAATACGCCTGTAATTCAATCGGCCATACTAAAAGTACCCGCGTGCTACGACACTTTATTTTGGCGTCCCGACAATCCTGGTACCTCTTTCGTCATTGTAATCATCTCCCATCTCTCATCGTGTGGATAACGTGCCCATTTCAAGGTGTTTGTGTGTGTACCGTATCCGTTACATATACTATACATGCGTTTTCCTTACTGTACCTACCCATGCTAATAATAAGCCGGCCGCCCGATCTACTTTTCCACACACGCCAAACTGAGGAGTGGGTGGTTCCATGCTATTAACTTAAATGGCCGCCGCCTTGTCATCTTCCTTTCGTCCTCAGCTGCTGCCACTGCTTCGATCATCAGTCAACAACACTGTCACCGCCGCAGCCCATACTACTAGCAACCGCTTCATTTCCACCGCTGCTGCCGTCGGCTTTCACCGCACCACCACCAACACCAACACCACTGGAACTCATCTTATTCCTAGATCAAAAAGAGTCATGTCCTCCGACGCCGTTGCAACACCGGGCCGCAAGTACGAGTGGCTCGTTATCGTTCCTGATTTCAAGGATGCGTTGTCCAAGAGAATTGCGGCGCGGAAGTGAGTTGTGTTTATCATTCTATTATTTCATTTTCAAGGCCCCATGTCTCTCTACCTATTCTCATGTTCGTTCCCTCACATGAATGTCTCTCACTGTCTACACCCCCCCGAACTTGCCGAATGCACCTTGTTTTCCATGTATGCCCGCTAGGAAAGAGACACGCAAATACAAACTCCTAAATCCATTACAATAAATGAATGAATGACTGACTGACTGACACTCTTAAACGCCTCAGCGGCCACCTCGGGGACCTCAAGCCGGCCGTCGAGTCGGGCCTGTACAAGATGGGAGGTATGTCGCCCCCCCCCCCCCTCCCAACACCTCACCATGAATTCCTTCTTCCCCTCTTTATCTCTTCTCCCAAAAACCAAAATACTAACAATCATCCTCAACTTAAGGCGCCATCCTCGAAGAAGTCCCCGCAGACGACGACCCGTCTAGCCTCAAGATGTGCGGCAGCTCGCTGATCATCGTGGCGGAGAGCAAGGAGGAGATCCTGGCCACGCTGCGGAACGACGTCTACGCCAAAAGCGGCGTCTGGGACGTCGACAATGTAAGTTTCCAACTTCACTCCTCAGGTTTCGCAACTAAGCCGCTCACACACTGCTCCCGCAAAAATTAGGCTCAAATGTGGCCCATGATTTCCGCCTTCAGAATCCCTGTGGTCAAGAAGTAAACAATCACATGTGCATATCCTTGCTAATTTGCTATAATTATCATAATGCCAAGATATAAAGGGGGTTAAGCCCAAAAAGCACCTTGAAAGGCCAATCAAGATAAAAAAAATTGACTACTCCGAGTAATAATATCAATGTACATGCTGCGTAAAACCAACACTGCTGACCCTTCGACTCCTGTACGGTGATAAAAAAGCAGGACACCCACCCCCGGAATAATTGCCCTCCCAAGACTTGCTAAAAACTCCACGCAGAAGTACACGAAGGGGGTCGTAATGGAGTCAATCGTACACAGCGCGTACGTAAACGGGTGGCTAGTGTGTGGACAACCGCCAAAAAAGGAGAAGGAAACGAAACTCCCCCAAAACTCATAGGAAATGAACAGTCCACTATTGCGACTGCTCATCTAGCTATTCCTCAACCTCGTTACGAAGATCATAACTTAGCTCGAAGCATTCAGCTAAAAGCTCACTGACATTCCCTTGGCCCTCCGGGATGTCATTGCCCACCATGAACTTGCCGTCTACCCGCATGTTGTCGATCGAATGCAGCTAAAAGTAGGAAAGTCAGCGGGGGATTACACTATTGCAGCACATAAGAGGATGCGACCTAACGAACCTTCATGCTATACGGGTATAATTCTCGTACGGTGCTCACACCTCCAGATTCTTTGACCTCAAGGAGACATCGCTTCAGCGTTTGGAGCTGATTATAAATTGGAAGCAACGCCTCCGAAACCGGCTCCGAGGATATCATGAGGTAGTATATGTAGCCATAGCTTCGTCGAACCAGATACAGCAGCGTCCGTTGAACGTAAAGTTCCGCCGGCTTGCCGTCTTCATCAAGCCAGTTTCCGTCTACTCTGCTTTCGTCGATCTTGTCAAGCTCGCGCTGAAAGTCGTAAAGATCCGTCTCCCGCAGTGACCATGCCTGGGTAAGTGAAACCTTCTCCAGTTCATTGCGGATTCCTATCAGGACTTCATATTTCGCGCGGAAGTTCTCCGGTATGGCTCCTTTTCTGTAGAAAGCCGTTAGGAATATGTTCAGGAGCCCAAAGGGTGCAGGGAAAATTACCTGTCAAGCACTATGTTGGACCAACGAAGGCACCGGTCTAGAAGCTCCGACGCCTCATCGCTCCCCACGGGAACTCTCCCGTCTGCGTCCACAAAGTTCCCATCTACTCTAGACTCGTCAATCTCCTTGAGTTGCACCTGCAGTTTCTGGACTTCGGATTCGTGGAACTACCAAGAGCGTTAGCTTCAGTGTCACCAAAAACACTCCCAAACGTTTCTTAAAATACCTTCGCCTTTGTGCTTGCAAGCGACATAGACCTCAGTATAGAGATCAACTTCTCATGAATGGTCGGCAGGGGCTCTTCCCATTGCCCGAGTTTCTTTTTTAGGTTGGCGAGAGAGGTTTTGCAGAGCTCTACCCGTTTCGACAGCAACTCCACCATGTAGGGGGAATGCGCTGAGTTGGGATTCTTTAGGATGCTGTCAAGGTTGCTGAGGGTATTGGATATGCTGCTGAGATCCTTGGCGGAGAAGAGCCCCGCCTCCGTAAGGTGATCTAGGAGCCGCTTGATTGTCGAGGTGAGCGCATATGCGGCTGGCACCTCGGTCGTCCGTCCGATCGTCATGAAAAAGAGTGAGAGAAGCTGGAAGCAGCTTTCGAGAACCCTGTCCACTATCGAGATGGTTAGCTTCGGACGATGGTCGCCGACACACATTCAAGCTTGGCGACACTCACGTCGGTTCTCCCTCTTATCTTCCTCGCCTTTTCGGACTTCGTTCAGCTTCTTGACCTCCTCAACCACCTGCTCGTATAGAACCATGACATCTTGGCTGCGAATGTACTTTGTGCGGTCCCTTTTCAAGAGCAGCAGCTGATCCCGGATATATGTGATCCTGTCCAGTATTTGCCGTTCCCGGTCGTCTTTCGGCATGGGGATCGCCGGTGTTTCCATCTTGAAAATCCGAGGGTGTGTGTTCTCAAGTGGTGCTTGGGATATTTGAAAGTCGAGAGTGAGAGTGCGAGTGCGGTGGTGCTCGTGGGTAATGCCGAGGGAGGGGACGGGAGGGGAGAGAGTTCGACTTCGAGTCACCTGAGCAGCTGGCTGCTTATCTTATCGCTATCGGACGATGATCTTCCACAAGAATCTCTTTTGCAGACGGTCGCCAAACAGGATGATTAGAAATGGGTATCAATTGATGTGTCTCTCCGTAAGCAAAGCCTTGGGCCGAATTTCTGAGGCTTTGTTTCTGCAAGAGTTTACGGGCGTGTAAATCAATGCCCCGTTACCTCCGACGACGTCAGAGCGAGTGGTGGGTGTGGGAGGTGCGTGCTGCTTGCCGCTGGTGGGGGAGCAAGGTGGGGTAGATGTTATGCAGGGATTCGGATCAAAATTCACTTGCGCCAATCAAAAGCAGTAAGGATCATTACTTCTTCCTTCCGCATGTGCCGGCAGAGCCCCACAAGAAGGGACGTCCAATCCAGGTGCCAGATGGCTTGAGGGATGCTGGCAGCTGGCAGGCTCCCCATACTCAGCTGCCAGCCGTAGGGTCACGCTTTGCCCGCTTTTTTTGGTTGCCCACAACTAATTAATTTCCCACTTCGTCGCGAATTTCTATACCTCCGGTCTCGATATCTCACGACACAACAACGTCTCTCGAGTCACAGCTCTTTTGCGCCTCGGATCATCACATTCACAATGTCTAACGCAGAGCTGGCAACGTCCTACGCGGCGCTCATCCTCGCCGATGATGGTGTCGAGATCACAGTAAGGAAGCTCCAAGCTCTCGCGAAGGCGTCCACGGCGCCCGGAATGCGCAAAATGCATTGGGAGACGAAATTGAGAACCACGGAGCACTGACACGACCCCTAATCTAGGCTGACAAGCTGTCCACTCTGATCAAGGCCGCCAACGTCCTCGATGTGGAGCCTATCTGGGCTTCCCTGTTCGCCAAGGTACGAGATTGAAAGCAACCGGCTAGTCGGAGGACGAGTTGGTGGGAAACGAAGGAATATGTGACTGACTGTGTCATTTCAGGCGCTCGAGGGCAAGGACGTGAAAGACCTCCTGTCCAACGTTGGCTCCGGTGGTGGTGCCGCCTCCGCCCCCGCGGCTGGTGGTGCCCCTGCGGCCGCTGGCGCCTCTGAGGATGCCAAGGTTGAGGAGAAGGTCGAGGGTACGTCTACAAACCCCCGTTCCGGCGGGATACTCGCCCTACTTAGACTGCCGGCCACGATACTGACTATTTGCTACAGAGAAGGAGGAGTCCGACGACGACATGGGATTCGGTCTCTTCGATTAAGCGAGTCGCCCCCGGCACCCTCGTTTCCTTTTGTACCTTCAAAACTTGCATGGAGCTGCGACGGAATTTATTCGCACACACGACTGGGATGGAGGCTTTTGATATCAGGGGTCCTGGTTCATCGGCGTAGCTTTACATGGAATTTGAAGATGCGCTTTGGAGCAAAATCATAACTTGGTCCGCCTCACGGCGACCGACCATGAACACGCGCGGGTTGATGCCGATGTTTTTTTTGTCGGGGCTCTCGTGTTTGGAGTGCCTGGCCCAACAACCCTTCCAACCTGTGCCGGCTATGTTTTGGGTTGATACAGCAAAGACCGCAGAGGATTCAGTTGCCAGGGCTCTGCCCAATGCCCTGGCTTTCCGAAAACAAATATCTTGCACTTCAGTCCTTCTGAACATTTGACACTCCTTTGCTGCATGAGGTCCTTTGCCCATACTCTTTGTTGCTGCTGTCACGCGGACAAAAATCGTACCAGAAGGACTCTTATCCGATATTGCCTCTCGAATACCAACCTACCTCGTCCTCCGGATCGGGATTTGACGATGGACGTCCGGCTTTACTTGGGATGGGCAAGATTGGGTTTGACATAGGTCTTTTCCGGCTGGCCGAAACAGTGGATTGAGAAAGCGACATGCTTAAACGGCTTTGAGGTGATGTGATATGAGGCTCTCTCTTCCTTTAGCTAGGTCTGGCATGTGCAAGGGGCACACCGACTCTCACCAGAATGAATAAATCTATGACTGAGGGAGAGGTCCACTTGAAGTTGGTACATTATCGATACTATATGCCAACTTGTCTGCTTCCGGTCTATACGTACAAACCAATGCTTAAAAGTGAATAGGGGTAATTTTTGGGGGGACACACGCGACAAGGACAGTTCACTCCAGCTATGTATTGTGTATGTATTTATGTATTTACTCTTTTCTATCTCTATGCATTTACAGCTTAGACTTCGTTTCCTGCTTCAACATCGCCTCAGCAACGATGCGCCGCTGGATTTTACCCGTTGCTGTCTTGGGCATGTTGTCGGTGAAATAAATCTGATTAGATGACAGAACATTAATAACAGCTCAGGGTTTGAAGTAAACACTTGATCAAGATCTCGCCTGGGGTTTAAGATGAAGAACATAAAGGAACGGTTATTCCTCTTCTGAAAAAAGAATGAAAAAAGGAGGATTGGGGAGGGGTTCTCGTCACGTACCTTTTTGGGAACCTTAAACTTGGCCAACTTATCAGCAACCCACTTCTTCAGCTCCTCCTGGGACAGCCTAGCGCCGGGCTTGAGCACAATGGCCACACCAATGTCCTGGCCGTATAGCTCGTCCGGAATGGCAAAGCTGACGGCCTCGGACACGGCCGGGTGGCGGGCGAGCACGTTGTCGAGCTCGATGGGCGAGATCTTCTCGCCGCCCTTGTTGATGAGCTCCTTGATGCGGCCCGTGATGATCACATAACCGTCCTCGTCCTTCTTGCCTTGGTCGCCGGTGCGAAAGTAGCCGTCGCGCGCGAACCCGGCCTTGTTGGCCTTCGGGTTGTTGAGGTACCCGCTCGTGACGTTCTCACCGCGGATGCAGATCTCGCCTTCTTGGCCCTGAGCGAGGATGTCACCGGCGTCATTCATGATCACCACCTCGACGCCCTGTCCGAGGCCAACGGTGCCCGGCTTTCGCTTGTGCGGCGGCAGCGGGTTGGATGTCATCTGGTGGGCGGCTTCCGTCATGGCGTAGGCCTCCAGGACGGGCGCGTTGTACGTCTTCTCGAGCGCGTGGAAGACGGTGGGGGAGAGCGGCGAGGAGCAGGATCTGATGAACCTGATGGATGGCAGCGGGCTGGGGGTCCGGTTCTTGAGTAGGATCTGATGGATGGTCGGCACTGCCGTGTACCAGTTGGCCTTGTACTTGGCAAAGTCCTGCCAGAACTCGGTGGCTGAGAATTTGGTGGGCACAATCATGGACCCGCCCGAAAAGAGCGGCGCGAGGAGACCGCAGAGCAAGCCGTGGACGTGGAATAGAGGCATGACGAGCATGGTGCGGTCCTTGGCGGTCAGCTCGTATGTGGCCTGGATGTTCTCCATGGTCCGGGTGAGGTTGCGGTGGGACAGGGGTACAACCTTGGGCCGCGAGGTGGTTCCGCTAGTGTGCAAGACCAAGGCAATGTCCTCGGGCTCGGGCTTCAGCACCAGCTGCTTGCCCTTGCCTTGGAGCTGGCCGAGCTCCTTGACATCCAGGGCAACCTCCTTCTTCTCAGGATCCCAGTAGCTCTCGGCAATGGCGGCGTTGAACTTTCTGGCCGCCTTCACAGCCGGGCTGCCACTCGCGTAGGCACCCCTCGGCACAAGCACGATGGCTGACTTGACATCCTCAATGTAGAACTCGAACTCGTCCTGCTTGTAGGCCGGGTTCAGCGGGGCGGCAATGCCTCGCTGCCACGACGCGGCCAGGAACGAGACGATGAACTCGTACGAATTGACAGTAGCGATGGAGACAGGCGACCCCTTAGTGATGCCAATAGCCGCCAGCTTCTGCTGGAACGAAGACAACTCGGCCACGAGATCCTTGTAGCTGACGACGAGAGGATCGGGCCGCGAAGGGATGATGACCGCCACCGAGCTAGGCGCGCCATGAATTGCCGATTGGAGTGTCGCCATGATGGTGTCTGGTTCGGGCGTGTGAAATCCACCTAAAGTATGACTCAGACCGTGAGTCCAATGAGAGTCGATGCAAGCAGCTGTTGGAGGGAGGGCAGGTTCCGAGTCCGCAGATAGGTAGACCGCCAGCGATCTTCTGACAGAATGCTGATAAGAAAGACCAAGCAAGGTTTTAAGACGGTTAAGTAAAAATTATATCCAATGTGAAGGCAATTGATACATAAAATAAGCAAAGAACTAACTATTTGAGCGGGGACACCCGACAGGTTTGAGATATTTTGCTCGAAAGATGTTAAATTCTAGGTCTAAGGAAGGCGTCATCTTATCGGCATCCAACGTCCGTACTAAGATGGCCAGTCTAGCCCCAAAGTGAAGCACTTTCAGTGGAGCCAACAGAGCTCTGAAACCTTGTCGCGGGGGGTTAGGGTTGACCGTTGTCTCAAACGGCGGCTGATCAGCCGCTACGCGGGACGTTCATGAATACAACCCCGCTAAAGCCTTATCCCCGAATGCCATATACAGGCAGACACACACGGTACACCCTGCGAAGGTCTACTTATAGGAGGGGAGCTCTGGGATGCTTCCTACCGTCCACTTTTTTCTTCCTCCCTTTCTTCTTTCCCTTTAGCTTATACAAACAAACAAGCAGTGGAATTGCTTCCTCCCCGGGATCGTTGAGCTCCCTCTCGACCGTTTGCCCCTCTCACGTATACCTTGACTGAAGCTTAGCGACCTATCTACCAATCCGACAGCCCCCCCAAAAAACACACCGCCATCACCCCTTTTTTTCGAGCCGCTTTTGTTTTTCTTGGGCTGACAAACCAAAAACCATGGCCTCGTCCACAGAACCACCCGCCTTCTCCATCAAGGAGATGGCCGCCTCCCTCATCTTTCCCTGGCGCTTCATGCTAGCATCGTCATACTACCTCCCAGGGACGATCCTTTCACTCGTCTCGTCAGGCAAGCTCTCCACGCTCTTCTCGTGGTTCGGGTTCCAAGCAGTTTGGTTCTCCCGCTTTTGGGGCTGGGCAGGCCCCCAAGTGCGCTCGTCAGCCGAGATCAAGGTCGTGCCCCTCCTCGAAGGTCGGGTCTCGGCCGGAGATGTCCTGCCCAGCGGCAGCACGCACCAGGGCGTTGGCGGAACAGTGCTCGAGATCGGGCCGGGCAGTGGGATGTGGGTGTCGATCTTCTCAGACAAGTACCTCGGTCTGTCTGCGACGAAATCTGGCAGTCGGAGCAAAGTAACGCGCGTGTATGGAGTTGAGCCAAACGCCGGTGTCCACGCTGGCCTGCGTGCGCAGATTGCCGCGGCCGGCCTGGAGGACATGTACGAGATTGTGCCCGTGGGGATCGAGGATCTTGAGCGGTCGGGGCGTGTGGAGCGGGAGAGCGTCGACTGCATCGTGTCCGTTCTTTGTTTGTGCAGCATTCCAAACCCGCAGCACAATATCACCGAGCTGTACAGCTATCTCAAGCCAGGTGGCCGGTGGTTTGTCTACGAGCATGTCAAGTGTGCTCACTGGCAAGGTCGGGGAATCGCCGCCTATCAAGGTTAGTGTTCTTCCGTTCCTGTCGTCCAAGCAATAAGGAGAAACGAAAGCTATGCTGATAAAGTCTCACTCTCGTTTAGCTCTTATGAACTACATCTGGCCACACTTCATTGGCGGCTGTGAATTGCGGCGTGATACCGGAAAGTGGTTGAGAGAGGCGGGTCCCTGGTCCGTTGTAGATTTGACTGAGCCCATTGGGCAACCGTGGTTCATTCCCTTGCCCCATGTTATCGGTGTTCTTACGAAATGAACATCGTCTCAATATCCGGCAAGAACAACATATCCATTTCAATTCATCATCATTACGGTGGGCGCAAGGCAAGGTTCTGAGTCAACAACTCTCCAGTTGTCATGGTATCTCTGCGGGACTATCTCACCAAAATCATCCATATCAACATCCATCCCCCTCTGTCATCCGCAAGGACAAGAGATTCAGAATACGACCTCGGAAGATCATAGCTCAAAATGAGCGGCTGTTAGGTTTCAAATATTAGGCAGGTATTCCCTCAATACCAGTCGAAAATGTTTCCCAGACTTTGCCGGCGTTGGTTTACCAGCCACCAGAGGCCTCCACGGGGGCAGATTCGAAGCCACCATCATCACCAAATCTTCCAGAATCGCCGCCAAAGCCGCCGCCACCGGCGCTGTCATCGACATGAGGGTTCGGGCACTTGGACTTGAAATGACCCTTTTGCTGGCAGTTGGAGCAAGTAACACGGGTAACTTAAGTTTAAAGTTATTAGTCACACATGTAGTCAAAGGAGAAGATCAGGCAATGGACTTACTGTCGCGAGGCTTCGGGCACTCCTTGCTCATGTGACCAAACTCATCGCAGTTGCGGCATTGGATGTTGGCAGGGTTGCGAGGCTCAGTGCACTCACGAGAGTTGTGGCCCTCCTGGCCGCAGTTGCGACAACCACGAGGAGCTGTCGGGCAGTCCTTTGAGAAATGGCCCACTGCAAAAATATATCAGCTTGGACACAGTAAAATGGGATCGAGCAAACTCACCCTCATTGCACTTGCGGCACTCAACACCTTCGGCCGATCGGGGCTCCGTACAATCTGCAACCTTGTGCCCGCTCTTTCTGCGGAACTATTAATATCTCCTCCCAGACTAATAAGAAGTGGATTACTTACCCGCAGTTCTTGCAAGCAAACTTGTCGACGCGAGGGACGGGGCCTAAACATGTTAGCATGATCTATGAATGCCATATTTCTTTCCCATCGAAACTTACAATCTCGAACGCGATGGCCAACCTCGTCGCAGTTGTAGCACTTGATAGTGTTGCGATCGTTCTCACCCTGCTCCTGTTCGCAGCTCTTCGAGATGTGACCGACCTCTCCGCACCGGGCGCACTTAGGCTTTCCGAGAGGCACAACCTCACCAGCATCCTTGAGACGCTCGAGGTTCTCGGCCTCGTCCGCGGGCCAGAGCTCACGCTCACGGGGGCGGGGTGGGTTCCACTGGAAACGGTAGGTGACCGTGTACTTCTTCTCCAGGTTGCCCTGGAGATCCATGTTGGTGAGAGTGGCAGCGATGTTTGGCTTTTCAATCGCAATAAGCCACAGTTTGACATCTTGGGAACGGAATGCCTCCTCCAACTGAACGTACGTAGTCTCAGGAGCAGACTTAACGTATACTTGGACGGCCTCTTTAACATCGTCGATGTCTCGAGTCTCGACCGCTTTCTTGACCAAATTCCAAGCGTCCTCAGTGCTCATCTCCTCATAGGCCGAACGATCAACAAAGCGAGGGGCCTTGCATTCGTTGCGGGAATGTCCTGGGGAAAGGTCAGTTACATATCTCCTAAGAACACGGACACACTGGAACGTACCTTTCTCGCCGCAGTTCTTGCACTCCTGAGGCATGGGACACTCGCCAACCCAATGTCCCTCTTCGCCGCAGCGACGGCAAGCGCCAGTCACGACACGGGGGTTAGGGCATTCAGCCTTGTTGTGACTGCAAAAAAGTTAGCCTAGCATGGTTTGGGTTATGCTTGGACTGCTTACCCCGGCTGGCCGCAGTTGAAGCAGCCGCGATCGCCGCCAACGTTGCCACCCGCATCATCATTGCCGCCATCGTTGGGAACAGCATCGTCAGCGACGAGGATAGCTGAGCCATCTGTCCACTCTGCACCGCCGCCAGAAGTGGTAGCAGTGGCAGCGGCACCCCAGCCCGAGTCCGCAGAAGCTCCCCAGTCGGCCATGGTAGCAGCTTTGTCGATGTTGAGAGTGAGGTTCTGTGAAGACGGCCCGTTAATTGTCGTTTAAACGGGTTGACTTGAGCGACTACAAGTGGCCAATTGGTATGGCGGAAGGAAGAAAACGGGAAGAAAACGGGGAAAAAATGCAGAGACAGAACGGAGGAGACGAGAGGTTCAAAGAAGCGAAAGACAACCTGCCCAAAATCTGAAATAGTTAAGAACGCGTTCAACAACGGAGGGAATATGTAAAAATCCTTTTCACGGGATGGCAGCTGCACGAAAGTGTTGACGTTTGGTTTGGAAGAAGCAGAAAGAACCGCGAGTGCCGCGGAAGAGAATTAGGCAAGGTAGGTAAAATGCCTTGCATAAGCCACCAAAACGACGCGAGAGTGCAGCCTAGAAGTGAAAAGGGACGGATGGTCAGGAAGTCGACGACAGCGACAATGTTGGTGATGATGCCACGGAAAAGGTCAAAAAGAAAACAGAGGGATGCAAAGCGCGCGATCTTAGACTTACCAAGGCGATGAATGAGAGACAAGACACGAGAGCCGAAGAAGGTGGTGGTTCGCTCAGTCGAAATGTTTGAGTTGTAGAAGGAAGAAAGGCGTGAAAAGAAAGGCAGATGGCTATCGGTTATGTACCTACGCGAGAGGACGAGAAAGCTTGGGCCACTATACGCTCTTTCCAGCTGGAGGCAAGAGCAGGTTCGAGAGTCTGATGGCAGTTTACACAAAGGGAAGGAGCATTCGCCTCGAGAGACTTGAAGCTGCAAGTGGCGGACTGTGTGGAGGTACCCGCCAGGAGAGACTCAGCTGTATCTCCAACAAGACAAGAGATTCTGGCTTGCTGATAGTTCTGGAATGTACTGCTGAAAGTCGAGTTCTTCATGATAATATTAGTTGAAGTTATACTGGGAATTTGAGGAAGCAGTGCAGTTTGCCCTTTGGGTAGGTACAAAGAGTCCATCCAGGGGCGGCCAGCAACCGTTGTTTATGTTGTGATTGACCCAGTGTAAATTCGCAATCTTAGCACGGACTGACTGCATGGAAGCGACCACCCACAGCCTCTGCAGCTTTTGTCTGGCCAGAGAAATGACGTATTCTTTGTTAAGTGATTGGCTATTACGACTTCGGTGTGCCTGGTATGCTACGGTGGCTCTCAAACCTCATTTGTTCTGCGGCAGCGATTAGATTCTGCCACGTCTAGCCGGGAATTCTTAGTCAATTCAGATGTGAGAATTCGAGGGACCTCGCTAATGACCACAAGGAGGGAACAAGTCAATATAGGATTTAAAAACCTAGCGTTGAAGTTGAGTTGTGTAACAATCTGCATATCGAACCGTACAGCCTGGTCAATCTTGACAATCTTTCCCAACTCTTTGCTATTCACTTTGATATGAAATCTGTCAAGGAGGAAGAAAAAGGCTATTCTATAGTGTTCAATGACCACTATGCCTTGGCCTCATTTGGCACACGCAATGTGATCGGGTTATAATTGCCAACAATGACTGCCAGCCAAGTTGGTTGGCAGAAACAAAAGACTCTGACAGCTTTCATGACATGCCGTCTTTTGGCTCGGCAGAGTGCAAGCCTGCAAGGAAAGACGATACCGCATACACTCAGTTGAATCGTTTCTGAGCTAAGGGCGCCACAGGCTTCATATGGCAGAACGTATCGAGATTTTGGGGTTATAGCGGGTCGAGTCACGTCAACTGGACAGTGCTGGAGGCCAACATCACAATATCGGATCTGCAAAAAGAAAACAAAAACGGGTTGAAGGCTGTCGTAAGGCGCTGGGCATCATTAGGGCCCGGACAAGCGTCGTCAGCTGACCCCTGCTTGGGGGTACAGTCTGGCTGCCTTTGGACGAGATAAATAAAAGATGGGTAGCTTCTTATCTTCCAAGTCTACCTTGACTAAAATCTCGGGGTAAAGGCGGGCGGCTTGTTGTTCAGAATCTCATCAATCTCGCCCAAAATGTCTGGCGTCAACTTTTTGTAGGCAGGGATCGCCTCGATGTTTTCGTAGATCTGCTCTGGGCTGCTTGCGCCTGTGATAGCAGAACTCACGTATGGGTTCGCCAGAACCCAGGCCAGAGCCAACACGCTCTGCTTGATCCCCAGCCTTTGAGCAATTGGTTCCAGTTTGCTCACTTGGTCGACGATGGCCTGGAACTCCTCTTTCCCCGTCCGCTTCCAGAACCCAGCGACAAACTCGACCTCTGTCTGGGCGAACCGCGAGTCTTCAGGTATGCCTTTTTTATATTTTCCGGATAGGATTCCTTGTTTCAGAGGAGAAAAGACTGTCAATCCCAATCCCGTCTCGCGATACAGGTGTGCGTACTCGCTCTCTACCTTGACACGCTCGAGCATATTGTATCGTGGCTGTTCTGTGGCAATTAGGAAGGTTAGTTAACACGGTCAGTTTCTTTTACCAGCGTATAGCTTGCGACATACCCATCAACGGTCCGATTAGACCGAGCTTGTCGGCATATCTCCAGGCCTGGGCGATCTCGTCGGCATTCCATTCGGACGTTCCCCAATACAAAGCCTTCCCTGTGTTGATGAGGTGGTTGAAGGCGCGTACTGTTTCCTCCATGGGCGTCTGCCTATCTGGCCGGTGTGCATATACGAGGTCGACGTAGGCCAGCTGCAGTCTTTCTAGAGACATGTCCATGCCCTCGAGGACATGCTTTCGCGAGAGCCCCGAGTTATTGGCCTTGTTACTGCCAAATGCAGTCCCGAAGTAGATCTGGGAGATGGTTAGCGATGGCTGGCTTCGGATGACAGTCCACATCGCATTACCTTAGTTGAAATGACCAAGTCATTTCTCTTCCAGCCGTACTTCCTAATGGCCTCGCCCATGGCCCTTTCAGACTCGCCGTTTGCATAGCCTTCGGCACAGTCAAAGAAGTTGACGCCGCAGTCATAAGCAGCCTTCATACAGGCAAAGGTGCCTTCGCGATCGACGTGTCCGCCGTAGGTCAACCAGCCTCCTAGGGATATGGCCGACACTTGAAGGCCCGACCGACCCAAGAACCGGTATTCCATTTCAGGGAGAAGGCCTTCAGATTTTGCCATAATGCCTTGGCGGTGAAGTAGGAGGCCTTGATCGGTGTTGCCCAGGCGTAATAAATAATTTAGAACGCCCTAAATATCACCTTTTGACGCGTCTAGTTGTTCTTCACTAACCTTTGTTTCCCTGGTGGAGGTGAATATCCATGAAATAGGTGTCTTGGTCCTTGTCCTTATGAGCTTAGAGATGGAATCGAAGCCCCGCTAGATTTACACGAGTGGCAGGCTCCGCCTGGTCCGACTTGGGGGAAGTAGCACATCATCGCTGCTTGCTTGATTCGTGGGGAAGCGACGGAAGGTGGCCACTATCCACATCCTCCAGAGAAAGCAGAGAAGAAAGGTCTCAGAAAAGATCGGAACAGAGGCCAAAAGCGGACAGTTATAACACTGACTAAGGGGGGGAAAGTACCTGGATAGGTAGGTATCTGAATTCATTGAGGCGAAAACATTGAATGTTGTGGGCTATTTTTGCTCGCTAACAGCCCACTCATAAAATGTTCTGGCACGATGCCCCTTTTTCTCGCTGGAAAACATAGGAACAAGGGCCAATGCGCGATGTGATTGGTCCCAAGCTGCTTTCACTAGGGTGCCCCGCCATGTAGCTCCAGCACTGTGGTGTCCCGTCTCCGCGAGCGCAACGCCACCCGCCAAAGTCCCTGAAATTGCTTGCGATTCCCATCAACGCTCCGAGGCCACGGCTTGTATTTTTCTTTCTGGTTGTTGGGTCCTCGTTACTTCTAGCCCGCCAGAGTATAGCCATGGCAGCCTCAGCGACAACGGTTACGAGTGCCTCGTCCAAGAGGAATGATGCTTCCGTCAATGGAAGCGCGAACGGAGCTTCAATGTCACCCGTCGAGCGCGATGCCATCGAGACAAAATATCGAGACTTCTTCTGGACCTACACCGAAGAGCCACATAGGACGAGGCGCCTTGCCATCATAAAAGCGCATCCCGAGGTAAATATAGCCACTTTTGCGTCTCCTAGCGAATTAATTGGCTAACAGGTCGTTCAACAGGTCACCAAACTATGCGGACACGAACCTCGAACAAAATATGTCGTTGCTGGCGTCGTGGCCCTCCAGCTGGCGCTCGCCCATCTTCTACGAGACACATCGTTTTGGTCATGGAAGTTCTGGGCTGTGGCCTATGTCTTTGGCGCCACCTCGAACCAGAACCTCTTCCTCGCCATTCACGAGATCTCGCACAACCTCGCCTTCAGGTCGCCCCTAGCCAACCGCTTGTTCGCTATCTTCGCCAACCTGCCTATCGGGGCTCCCTACAGCGCCTCCTTCAGGGTAAATACCAGCCCATATACGTGGGTAGCTTGACGAGAGAGAGTTGCTAACATGCTCTGTGCAGCCCTATCACTTGACACACCACAAGTCTCTTGGCGTTGACGGGCTCGACACTGATCTGCCGACAGCCTTTGAGGCCATATTCCTGGACTCGATCTTGGGAAAGGCCTTCTTCTGTACCTTCCAGATCTTCTTCTACGCCCTCCGGCCCATGATGGTTTACCGCGTACCGTTCACATGGGTACACTGGCTGAACGTGGCCGTCCAGGTTGCCTTTGACTACACCCTTATTGCCCTGTTGCCAGCATATTTCAGCATCAATTCGCTGCTTTACCTGCTGCTTTCGTCGTTCCTTGCCGGTTCCCTACACCCCACAGCGGGCCACTTCATTGCGGAGCACTACGTATACGAGACCGTCACGCCCACCGCCCGCAACCCGGCCAATGGTTTGGAGATCCCGGAGACATACAGCTATTACGGCCCTCTGAACTTCTTCACGTATAATGTTGGCCTACACAACGAGCATCACGATTTCCCTGCGATCCCGTGGTCCCGGCTGCCGGTCCTGCACGAGATTGCCAAGGAGTTCTACTCCGATCTGCCTCACCATCGCAGCTGGACATATGTCATATGGCGCTTTATTTTTGACGAGGGACTCGGCATGCGCTGCCGCGTCAAGAGAAAGCAGGGCGGCCGAGTTGTGGGAGGTGGGTCGACAAAAGCCAAGGTGGCAGATTGGAAGGAAGACGAGATCGAGGCCTAAGGAAGTGCGGTTTCTGACATAGATTTCTTTGCGAACTGGGACTTTTAGGAGGTAGAAAGCGAGCGGATGCCGTTTACTGTATAAATATTGATACTGGGATGCGAGAGGGGTGATGGCCATGCTAGCAGCGTGGAAACTGTGGGCGCAGAAAAAGTTTTGAGATACCTCGGGTACTTACGTAGATCGGTTTCCCCTAATGACTATTGCCTTCGCGTACAGATGTGTGAAGCCCAATTGTCTGTCTGTCGTATATGTATATTTGCAAGGGAAGCACCAGGACCATGGGTATCTGGTGATACTTCAAGCCCCAGTTACCCCTTTTCTTCGAGTGTTGAAAGAGAGCTTCGGCTGATAAGTGCTTCTTTGATTCTATTATGAGCAGTCTTATGACTCTCCCTTTCTATATTTACCTTGAGTGTACTATTTACTTCTATATGACCTCTAACTTTTGACTAGACAGGGTTTGGAATTGTAAAAGCAGATGACCACAACTCTTTGTGACTCAATATCATCGACCACAGTCAAACAACTCATGATGAGCACCATTTCTATCTGGTCTCCTCACCCCAACAACTCAGAACGAAACCCCTTAATCCCCCCCGCCTCCTCCTCCGTCAGCTCTATCCCGAAGTACTCGCTCAGAGCCTCCACTCGCTCCCTCTCACTCACACACGTCTTCACCAACTCAGTCCTCCCGCTCACATTCCTCTTAACATCTCCATGCATCAACATCACCTTCCCCACCACCTTTACCCTCCCATCATCGCCATCGCCCCGCAAGAATCTAACTACAATGGGCCTGTACGACTGCGCGCTCGTCGGCGCCTGTGACGTATAGTAATTAATCACCTGAAAATCCGGCTCGAAGAACTCGAACTCGGCAAACGCGTAGAAGGCGTTCCACTCCCTATCCGGCCCGTTGCGGTACTCGTAGATCCAGTTCTTGTCCCGGCCCCGCCGCTGCGGTGTAGCGGGAAGGCAGTCGTGCACATACCGGATCTCCTGCGTGCCGATGGAGTTGTGATGGACGAGACCTGCGACAAGGGGCATGGGGAGCGTCGGGCCGTCGCCCCCGAAACCGACGTCCAGGGCGTATTTCTGTCCGTCCGACGAGAGGCGGACGATGTTGACGAGATGGACGTACCCGATGTACGGGCCGGCGGGCACATTGTCGGGGTCGCGCATGCGGATGCGCACCCCGGCTGTGTAGGCGTCTGTGAAGCCGAGCGCGCGCAGCATGTGGTTGAAGAGGATCGAGTTCTCCATGCAGTACCCGCCGCGGCCGCGGCGGTTGCGGACGACCTTGGTGAAGACGGCCTGCGGGTCTAGGTCGACGGCGTGGGACAGGGAGTAGTGAATGACTAGATTCTCATAGGGGATGGCGGTTATTTGGTGGACGAATAGGGTGGTCAGGTAGGTGAGGTCGAGCACGGGATTGGCGGATGGGTGGAACGAGGGAGGAAGGCCGATGTGGGAGAGATACTCAGATACCTGTGACGATGAGTACGCTGAGTCTGACGTCTCTACTGACGAAGACATGGTGTGTTTGTGTGCGAGTGAGTGCACGAGACGACGGTGATGGGTATGATGCAATAGGAGTGAGTATTCACAGGGTGAGTTTTGTTTAGCTCATGGTGATGAGTCCTTTGTGAGTGACTCATTACTATCGCAGCGATCAACCCGGGAAAAGTTACTCTCAATGACTGAGAGCTTGCCTCAATTTCACCTCGCTGTGTCTGACTAAACATAGTTTAGAGGTTTATTTTCAAAGGTAGTAGCTTATCACCGAGGCCGGTGTCGGACAGGCGTGATTCGCCAAGCCTCTTCTCACTTGATTGCTTGACTCACAAAGAGTATTACTGAATTGATTTACTCGAACTCCGCTTCTTCCACTTGGAATGCTGAGCTTCACTCTTCATTTTCTTTAACAAGCAAATCTTGACGTGTCAGAAAGTTACCTATTTGGACTTTGCGCTGTAATAGGATGATGGAGTTAGTTGCTGGGCCATTGAGCCCGAGGACTCAGACATGCCCATGATGTTGTCTCTCGACTCATCTCGTTGACAGGGAGAAGTCGAAGTTGGACAGAACGAGTAAGCAGAAATATACCCCGCTCACCGTCGGCTACACTCGACCAGCAAGTATGATATTATGCAGCAAGTGCTCACCAGTTTTCCGAAGGAGAAAAGGGAAAAAGAGAATGCGAGATCCCTTGATCCCTCAAACCACCTAAAGGGCCGGGCCACGAGTGAGCAATATTTAATAATGTGATCAGGGTCGGTCCGTTCGGAGTCTTTCGGCCCATTCAGGGCCGCCCACGATTCCATGCGTCGTGGGGTATAGGTATGGACGCGGCGGTCGCCCACCAATTCAGACGTGGGATGTCATCGGGGTTTGTGGGCTGCGCGGCCACCCCAAATCCCTCCTGCCACCCCAGCCAGTGGCAACGGCGGGTTCCTGCGCAGATGACCAACTTCACATAGCACTCGGGTGACATGTCGAGCATGCGTCTAACTCTCGGGACACGAACGTGGGAACCTGGGCACAAATCCTCATCTCGTCCCCCTCGAAGAAAGCCCCAATCTGTCTCAGGCCCAGCCAAAGGCGGTGTACTGAAAGCGAACAAATAAAACAAAAAGGACGAACAGTTTGATCTCGGTGCATGGTCGTGGCCAATCTCAAGACAGCGGACTGTTGGCACGGGTCTTCCTGAAGCGAGAGACGACTTCCCGCCTTGAACCACGTGTCACGCACCCGTTGGCACAACGCTAGACAGGGTGCCTTGTTGAGAACCCCTTTGGCAAGATGAACCCCATGGTAAGCTAGAGCCATCGTGGCCAAGCGTCGTTTTGTGAAGGTTCCATGACTGTTCTTCAAAGTCCCTGGACGGCTCATGCGTTCGTGACGCACTGACGGGAAAGAAACGGTGAGCTGCTCCTCTGGAGGTCGGGGACGGGGGTAAAAAGGAAGGAAAATATCAGAGAAAATTTCTCAATAGTGATCACGCCCCTAAGTTGCTTGCTGACAATCAGCCCCCAGGCCCCGGGAAACGAGTTCCCCTGGCTTGTCTACTTACGGACGGAACCACGCCGTCGGCACTGTCGGCTTGGTTTATTTCAGTCAGCCGTCCCCCCATCTTTCATCAATTAGGCCATCCCGCTCGGCAACTGGCTGACGGCGGGTTCCATTTTCAGTGTTGAAGCTTCATTTCTTAGCTCATTTTTATGGGAATAAGCGTCCATTTATGATCGAGCAGAGCGGCATGTTCCAATATACGTGAATTGTTGCTTGCCAGCGCGAGAAAGAATCGGTCCAATGCCACTCCCAGCGTGGCGGGGGGATGGCGTGGCACCGTCCACTTGGCTGTTTGTGAGAGGCCAAACTTCATCCCCCCGCCTTTGGTTCGCCTCGGAGGATCGGATATAGTGCTGGAAAACGAGACCGACGAACTTGAGTTTGCTGCTTACTAAGTGGGAGGAGAAAGAAGCCGTATATTTGGCATGTTGTAAAACCCTCCATCCGAAGAGTGGAAGGTCTTGCCAATGACTTCAATGAGAGTGGAAAGAAGGCCCGCATACTAGTGTGGCGCCTAAAGACCCGAGAAGACGTCTTAGTATCGGCCGATCTGTTCCTTGAGAAACCGTTCCTGGGACTATGAGCGGTTTCGTTGATGATTGTCGTCTTGGGAGACAAGGGAGGCGACGATCAACGCATCTCGTTCTTCTGCGGCAAAGCTGGCAAGATGTTGCTTTTACAGTCAACCGCTCGATTCGATGACCTGTCAACAGGCTTTACGGTCAATCGTCTCCCATTGCGTTGCTTCATGAGTGCCTTGCTGTCATTCAAATAATAAACTGACGGATCGTGCATGAAGACAATGCAAGCGGCTCCCATGCAAGCTGGTTCGTCGAGGTCGGGTGGCCATCGTCCTTTTGTCATCGCAAAACCTGAACATTTGGGGTTGCACGAGCCACCCTCACAAGCCACATCATCATCATCACCATCATCATTATCATCATCATTATTAACAGCCACCCCACATTGACTGTGACGAGAGACCGACAAGAATGGAGGATCAAGGCTGGGACAATCTTGTCGCAGTTATATTGAAACTCAAAAGGGTACGGATGTAGGCATCATCGGTTAAAGATGTCTCGAGGATGTTTGCTACTGACCATTTCTCGGGCCTTGAATCTGTTGGTGGTTGGGAAATGTCGTCACCATATTCAAGTATTGCCGTCTGGGTTGAATACCAGATCGGGCTGGGGCCAGGGGAATCTTCATTTCGTGTCGCCTTAACGGTCAGGCAGCCTTGGAACAAAGTTTTGGGTGCCGCGCAGCTGGAAGAGGGGACTCAAAACTATTGAAATGGATGGAGGACGGAAGCCAGAGAACTTGCGGTCTAGCAGCTGGTTCTTGTGGGTACTCGTATCACCGCTTCCAAAGCGGATGGCTCCAGGGGGAAACCTGGGAGATAAGTATACCGCGGTACTGCTTCTGGTTCCGAAGTCTCGAGCGTGCCACCCGCACTCAGGGGCAGGTGTGGGATGAACAACGTTTCTCTTTCTCTAGGCTCCCTTTGGACCTGCACTGGCTGTTGCGGCCCCCATTATTTAGTAGTAAAGTGCAGATGTAATTATAACTCGAGCGTTGCCAGAAACGAATCTCCGTTTTCACGCTGCCCACCGACCTGGTCGTTAGCCTTTTGATCCGAGGCTTGTGTGATTGATTGTATGGCCATTTTAACTGTCTTAGGTTCCCAAAGCTCTCCTCAGAGTCCCCACTTCAAACCTTTCTCGTGTGTTCCATAACAACATAATCGGTGCAGCGTAACCCGAGGCGGTACTAAGAAAACCGTAATTGTATGCCGGAGGTTTAGCTCCCTGGGTATAGACCCGAGAGATCCGTCAGGAGAGGAAGGCGATGAGAAAGCCACGAAAGAAAAAGGAGCGGGTGCGGGAAAACGGAGATGGGGGACCGAAGGAGACAGAAACCTGGAAACCAAAGCGTGGCGTGTTGCAAACTGCCTATTTCAGGCAACCAGGCTGGACTCGAGGAGGTTGTGGCCAACTGTTGAACTTGAATCATTGAATCGAAATCTGGGGGCCCCAACGCGCCGACCGAATGCGTTTTTCTTTTCTTTTCAGGCCCGAAGCGAGAAGGCCCCATCTCAAGAGTACCAGCAGCCAGTGCCTAAACCGGGAAAGGGCGACGGGCGGGGCCTGCCAGCACAGCGGCCAGCACAGTGCACACCCTCTCGCTTCGCCTTATGCGTGCTCACATTGCACACAAAGCGCGGCACAAACCTTCCATCCCATCCATCCCATTCCACCCAGCAAAGCACCAAAAGTTGCGTTAAGTACCTAGGTACCTCCCTAAACCACAGTTTAGCTCGGCCCCAACCTGCGCTAGCCCCGTCCACT
Organism: Podospora didyma; assembly: GCA_033439775.1. NCBI lineage: Eukaryota > Fungi > Ascomycota > Sordariomycetes > Sordariales > Podosporaceae > Podospora > Podospora didyma. The sequence continues at coordinate 849,410 of JAULSW010000006.1, read as the reverse complement.
CCCAGCGACGGCCAACCTGAGCCAACGACATCATCCATCAACAGCCCCAGGCCCCATCCCGTCGTCCTCCACTCGGAGATTCGTCCCGCGCGCGGCCAGCCTTCCACTTTGTCTTCTTCCCCCCAACAACGAACGGGCTGCCAGCTGTTCCTGTCTAATCCTGCGCGAGACGAGAGACGTGCGACATCGTGCCATTGCCATCCAACTATCAGTCGGCCCAGTATCCAGTTCCAGTTCTGCCGAAGAGAGCACCAGCGCCGTCGTCTCCCATTTTGCCGCGGTCTCTTGCTGAGCAAGCGACGGGGTCTTGATACGACACGCTTCCATACGACCGATTGAGCATAGCGAACCACAACTGCAAATCACGAGCTGCCGCCGTGCAATCAGGGTGCGCCGTCCCCGTCCACAGCATCCTCCTTGCATGCCGGCCCGGTCATCATGGTTCACTGGCTCCCGCAATATCGCTGTCCTCCTCCTCTAAGCTAAGACACGCCTAGTCCTGGCATGTGCGAACGAGCCTCCATTCCTCGCCTTCTATCCAACCATACAATTACACGCAAACATGGACAACCCGCTCCACATATCCAACAACGGCTCGCCAGAAGATGGCCGCCGTTCTCGCTCTTCCAGTAACGCCACAAACCTCCATCCCACTCTGTCCCGCGAGTCCACCGACAGCACCGTGACCATAACCCCCAAGGACTCATGGCCCTCCAAATTGGCTTCGCAGACCTCGGCCACAACTGCATCTACCGCCTCGTCCGCCGCGCCATCACCCCTTGCTTCGCGTGAGCCGTCTCCCACGAGACCCCTCTCGCGGACTGCAAACTCACGAGCTTCGTCGGCAAACCCTGGGACTCGATCACGGAAAAACAGCCACCAAGACCTTAGCCCTTCGCGGACTGCGCCAAAACAAACTATCCCATCCCTACCCGCGTCATCGAGGACCCTGTCGTCGGCCAACACACCCACCCTTCTCCCAAATGTGTCTGACCCAAACATTGCCGCCCCCGTTCCTGTAAAATCTCCAACCACTCTGGAACATCTTCGAGAGTCGCCCCGGTGGCCCGTCTCTCCCAGACTGCGGTCTCCCCCACCAATCCTCAACCGGCCCAACCTTGGCCAGCCCCGGAGAGGAGAATCGGAGCCGTCCTTACCGCCCTTGATCAACCTCCAGCGCGCGACACCACCACAACCTCAAGCTCCAGAACCCCATTCGGATACGGAGACGGACGACTATCCACCACCAGGAGTGAGGACACCCGCCCGTGGCGCAGGCCCGAGCTCGTCGACATTAGAAACGGTCCAGGAAGTTAGCCCGCTCGCCTCCCCCAGGGGTCTGGGGGAGTCGATGGAGGAGAAGATGGACGACAGCTTCGTTTCAGAGGTCTCACAGACAGAGTGTACCGAATACCCTTCTAAAAATATTTTTGGAAAAGCGAACCTGATGCACGAGAGCGGGAGCGAGAACGGCAGCGTTAAGGCTGACCGGCGGAACGGGGCTACGAGCGCACCGCCTCTAACGTCCAGGCAATCGAGTGCATCTGTCAAGCCTGGCACAGTGAAGGGCAAGGCTGGCGAGGTCTCTCTGCAGAACATGACGGTGGAGACAGAGACCGTTACCTCAATCCCCCAAGTTGCGCTGACGCCTGGTGTTGGCGCGCAAGGGACAACCGGCAGTCTGCGCGCAAAGCCCAGCACGGAGACAATCCGGCCGCCTAAGAAGGACAAAAAGAAACCGGCACGGAAGCAGCCCGCCGTGGCCGCTGGCACTGGTGAGCCACCAAGTTCAGTTATTTTACCCAGGTTGCGGCATCATCAGTCTGTCAGATCAGTCGCGTCAGCGAATGAGTTATGTGTTTCTCCTACAAAGTGCTATGGTCAACATGATCTTTCCGCGAGTCCTCGGTCTCGCTCACCTGTCATTCGAAGGCAGAGTTCGACAATAAACCCAATGAGCACTTTACTGACTAGACTACGTCCAGCATCGTCCAAAGCAGATATCTTTGAGGCAAAGGTGGCAAGTGCCGTCGAGGAAGCCAACTCCTCCGACTCGGAGGAGACATTCGTTTATGACTCCAACCCCCATGATGGTCGTGATCGACCGCACAGGTTCCACTCACGGACGCCAAGCGCGACGTCGATGGCCAGCCAGGTCGACCGCAACGGCATGCGTTCAATCCACGCCGTCATGGAGAGCACGGTGCCTTCGATGGCGGTCAAGAAGAGCATGAAGTTCGTCAACTCTTACAATAGCAACGCCAACGAAAGCGCCGTCGGCGAGGATGACGGAAAGGGCACAGGGAGGAGTAATGCGGCCGGCTCTACCCGGGGGACCGCTCGCCATCACCACCACTTTGGACGATTTGGCCGCGGCGCGAGCGGAAATGGGCATCCGTCACTCTTTACCGACCCATCTCCCTTCAGCGCGTCACAAGCGGCGCCCAATACAACCCTAAGGCAACCGTCCGGGCCACCTAGCCCTCGATTCAACACCGCCCGTGGCCCCGTCGCTAACGGCAAGCGGGGAATGCAGCACTTGTCTGCGGGGATGGATTTTGAAGACACGACTACGGGTGCGGATGATGAGAGAACTCCCCTCATTTCGGGAGGTACAGCGCGGTCCGGTCGATCTGCTAGAAGCCGGAGGGGCATGCAACCACTGCGGTCTATGGAGTCGCAGTCCTACCGGCGACAGCCCTCGTTCTTGAACCGATTCGCGAGTTGTCTGGTCTTGGCTGTCATGATGGTCCTAGTTGTTTCTGGTGCAATCGGCTTTATGTTTGCAACATCGCAGCCGTTGACGGAGGTAACCCTCGTTAAGATGAGCCACGTTGTGACCAGTTCTCAGGAGATGATTTTTGACCTTACCTTTAAGGCACATAACCCCAACGTCATGGTTGTCATGGTGGATGCTGCAGATATTGACGTGTTCGCAAAATCTCCTCATGCGGGCACCGACTCGGAGTGGTGGCGCCATACCCATCCAGGCGAGATCGAACCATCACGGAAATCGAACAGGCGTGGGGATATTAAGGCTCTAGACGATTCGCCTGACGATCAGCCACCTGGAGACTCTCCTCCAAACATGAGGCTTGGCGCCATAACAGGGTTCGACAATGCGCTCTCGTTTGAGGGCTCCTGGTTCCACTCGGGCATTTCGTACTCAACTGGCGAAGTGCGGTTGAAAAATCCCGGTAACGAGACTATTGGCGGACCTGAACGCTGGGAGAGGATCGTGCAGGATGAATTTCAGCTCATCGTAAAGGGTGTCATTAAATATACCCTTCCCTTGAGCCCGCGTGTGCGCTCGGCCAAAATCGATGGCAAAACCACGATAAAACCCAACTCGGCAAACGATCCATCTTTACAACCCAACACGACGAGGGGAGACTTCTCCATCTCGGCCTGAACACGAATACTTTGCGCGACTAACACGCCTTTTCTCGTGTCATTTTGTTCATGAAAGTATTTCTTCTGTATATTGAGCGGTGCATGGCATTATGGACGAAATATTATTACCCAGGGGCTCGGGCGTTGGATGGCAAAACAAAGACAGGCAGAAGCGATTTCCCCCACGGATTCGGAGGCCCCATCTTGACGATTTTCAGCCAGATTCGGTGGTCCGAACTGGCTTGTTTTGCTGTTTTTCTTGTTCCTTTCTGTCTATTTGTTTGTTCACACAACTTGCACCACCACTCCGGTATTGACAGAGGCCGAGCACAGCGACACTCGCAAAAATATCTCCTTAACACTATAGATAGCATTGGCGTTTTGCTTTGGCAGCAAGTACCTATATCGCCATAAGTATGCTTTCGCATCGTGGCTGGACGGCATTCGGGGGGGGGGGGGGTAATTGGGCAGGATTTGGGAAACCGGAGAAGAGACAAACTTGGAACCTATCAGACCCTGCAATAGGGCTGATACATAGTCTGCATTTCTTTCAGAATGGGGGGATGGGATGTTTTTTTTTGGGTCAATGTGGGCATATGTCTGTGCCTCGTTGGCAATTCATCATCACTCCCCATCCCCCTTTATGACAACCCTTTTACCTCACCATTTCTAATCAAAAATACGGTATCATACTTATTTCTCTCTTTGGATGGAACGGGATTGGAAAATAAGGAGAAAGGGCCAAAGAGAAACATGAAAGAGAAAAACAATATAGGGCACACAAGACTTGCACAGAACTTGAGTACATTTTTTCCTTCTCTCGTTCCTTCCTTGGTTTCAATGTCATTTTTTCCCCCGTCTTTTTATGAGTACAAATGCACCACGCACCAAACATCAGTCAGATTACTTCTGCAGAGGCAGCTGCCGGGTTTTCCTTTCTCTTTGCCAGTTGGCTGTGAGGAAGGAGATTGCGAATGGCTGAGAAGGGGTTTGTTCTTGGGTTTGATAGCAGTGGAGAGATTATGAGGATGGGCTGGCTGGCTGTTGGTGGTGGTGGTATTTTTTCCCCTTCAACGTTTCTTGTTGTATAGAGGAGGGGAGGCAATGGCGAAAGTGAAGAGGAGGGGTGTACTGTATCTGCTTGTAATGACTTTTACGTTAGAGATATGTACATCATAACGAAATAATGAATCATTGATTACGATGTTTTGCGAAGTTTGTAAAGGCCCTTGGTCTCTTGCTGTCTGTTGCTGTCTTTGGCGTGTTAGGGTAGTGTAAAAGATACCATCTGCAAAATGTAACTACCTAGGTAAAATGTATTGAGGGGATGTTAGCGTGCGAGATTGATCGTTGGGTAATGTGCGAGCGAGGTAGTTGCTTTATAGGTAGTGACTTTAGTGACTTCAGCTGGGCGACTTTCTCGTTGATGGTCTGTCTGCCGAGAGTTTGTCTTTATTTTCCACATGTTGTTTTCATCTTCATCTTCACGTTTCTTTTCTTTTTTGTTGAAGTAGAAAACACTGGTCGTGGCAGAGTCGGGATAGGAAGTTGTAATTACCTGCATTACACGTGTGTGATAGAAACGGGTTTCAATTTCCTCACGTTCCAAAAAAACACCTACCAGTCAAGTAAGTCACCACTCATCGGCCAACACCCAATGATATCGTTCTCACCTTTTAATCCACTTTGCCCAGTTGTCAATGCTTTCATGACGGTGCTTTAAAACCCATGGTTGGTTCTTTTTTTTCTTCTTCTCTGTTCACCGCAGCAACATGTTTGGGATACTAGGTGCTCGGCTGCAACAGTTTTAGATCCATCTTAATCTAGATATTAATGTGTATCTGTGTGCAACCTGATGGATTCCGATCCGGCGGCCGGTCCCGCCCTTCCCTTGGTCACACTCAGGTAGCCAGGCAACTATAGCGCCCAATATAGTGGTGGGTGGGGCGGTTTGAGACCAAGACAACACTCTAAACATTCGTCTGGACAGTAATCCTATGTGGTGTCTTTCTCGATATTTATTTCGTAGCCAGCAATTATGCATATCGGTTGTCCAGCTTGGGGCCGTCATACACATAAAGCTATAGATAGATTGGGGATATGCTCAAGTGTACGTATCCAAGATCGATCTTCGTCGTTCATTGCTTATGCCCCCATCACACACACACACACACATATCCTCACCTATGTTTATAATTGCTAGCTGCTGCGGATTGTGGAGGGAGTAAAGCTAGTTAAGCAAGTGCTTAGCATGTAAGCCAGGAAGTCGGTCCTATTACGCCCGGTTTCTCTCGGGGCACGGGGGCACAACAACAGGTTTTTGGTTCTCCATCCTTCTCAAGAGACGTTACTTGACTGCTTGCAAACGAGTTTGGCATGGAGAAGAGGGGATGGGGGGCTGTCGACCAAACGGATGAAAACGATTTGTGGTTCCATGCCCCGGACGCCGAATTTGATGTCATTGTCGGCATCCACATGATTGCCATGTCTGCCTATCAGATAGGTTACAAGCGGCTGAGGGGGTTTCTGTCATGGTATCGTCATCCAGAGAAAAGGGGTCCGTTGGACCGGGACGACGAACACGGAGGGGTGGGTTGTACGTAATGAAGAGAGAGTGTGTGTGTTCGATCTTGTGAGATCGACAGAGGATGGGGGTGTTCGTGACTTGAGAGACTCTCTTGGATATCCGGCCCCGCCGCTTTCGCCGCAAGGGAGGGAGGGGACAGAGGGGGAAACTGACCTGTGACAAGATTTTCCTTTGCCGCCGTTCCCCATCTCGATACCTACCTACCCACCCTAACCTGGCCGCGGAAAGAGAAGCGGCTGAGAACAGAGGAGGGGAAACGAGGTACAGCAACCCCGCTGCACTACCCTCCAAACGAGAAGAGCGAGACATGATCATAGGTTGTTGTCTTGAGGTGTGTCCCCTCTTTCATCCTTCTGGGCATCCGGATCTCTTCCTCTCTCTGGTGATCCAGCTGTGTAACCTTGGCGTATGAATCAGATGACCGCAAGGCCGAGACAACCATACCCCCTCGGTCTCAAACATAGTGACTGGGAGAAACAGAGATTTGATGACTATCCATATGGAAGGTTGCGAATGTTTATGCCTTATTCCAACTTAATTGTGTTACTCAACATGATTCCCCCACTTGAAGGCGCCGGGACAAGATAGGTAATATGCTGCTACCGGTGTGGTTACTTGAAGAGAATGGAGGGGGAACGAGACAACCGTGTGACACTCTTGGTTCAGCTCGTGACGGTTGAACTTGTGCACGGGACAGATCTGTGGCGTTTTAATGTGTCTTACCTATATGGTTTATATTTGTTTATTCTCGAAGAGCTCAAGGGTCGGGCTGCGGGCGGCCGGGGCTGCGGCGTCCGGGCCGCGAGGGGGAGCACTGGAAACTCGATGCCTCGGCCTTTTCCGAACTCGCCCCCTATTCGGCGCCCCATGTCTCAGTTGCTCCTATACACATACACATCTAGGGGTATTCGCAAATGCCCCGCATTGGTGCTGCCTTGAATAGCCTCCCTATAAAGAAGAGAAAAACGAAGAGATATAGTTCTTGAGCCTCTAAGTTTTCCAGACTTTCGGATACGAGAAGTCATCCGCTGCCATTTATTCTACCCACAGCAATCAACACCGAGACCTGGGAGTTAGCTCAAACACCAACAACTTGTCCCAAAAGGCAAGCGCCTACCGACGCACACAGTACTTGGAACCCCGCAAGACAGTTATCACGAAGCCATGGCGAACATTGACGTCGAGGGGTTGCTCAAGAAGCTTAGTGTGTCCGAGAAAGTTGATCTCCTGGGCGGTAAGTCCGCATGTTGCTTAACCATGGCCAACCTCGATACGACAAAGGAGCGGGTTCGCTAACTGACAACTCCTTTCCCTGGAAATTAGGATACGACTTCTGGCACACCAAAGGCATCGCCAAGTATGCCATTCCATCGCTACGCTTCTCAGACGGGCCCAATGGCGTTCGCGGCACCAAGTTCTTCAATGGCAAGCCTACGGCCATCTTCCCCTGCGGAACTGCCCTCGGCGCGACGTTCAATCTGCCGCTGCTGCGGGAGACGGGTGAGAAGATGGGCGAGGAGGCGAAGCTCAAGAGCGTGCACGTCATTCTGGGCCCGACCATCAACATGCACCGTTCACCGCTGGGCGGGCGCGGGTTCGAGTCGATTAGCGAGGACCCGGTGCTAGCCGGGCTGGCGGCAGCGGCGCTGGTCAACGGAATCCAGAACACGGGGGTCCAGGCGACCATCAAGCACTTCGTGTGCAATGACCAGGAACATCGGCGAAACGCCATGTACGCCATCGTGACGCAACGGGCGCTGCGCGAGATCTACCTGCTGCCGTTCCAGCTGGTCTTCCGCGACAGCAAGCCCGGTGCGCTGATGACGGCGTACAACGGCGTCAACGGCAGCTACTGCAGCGAGAATACGGACCTATACAAGATCCTGCGCAAGGAGTGGGACTTTGACGGCTTGGTGATGAGCGATTGGTATGGCACCTATAGCACGGTAAATAAGTTTCGGAATCGTCATCCTGGACTGGAGAGACAGCTTGGCTGATATCTTGAACAGACGGCGGCCACCAACGCGGGGCTGGACTTGGAGATGCCGGGCCCGGCACGGTTCCGCGGCGAGGTGCTCAAGTTCAACGTCGGCAACGATAAGGTGCCCCGCTACGTCGTCAATGAACGCTCGCGGTCGGTCCTCAAGTTCGTCAAGAAGTGCGCATCGTCCGGGATTCCAGAGAACGGGCCCGAGACCACCGGTGACACCCCTGAGACGAGCGAGCTCCTCCGCAGACTCGGCATCGAGGGCACGGTCCTGCTCAAGAATGACAACAACCTCTTGCCCCTGAAGAAGGACAAAAAGGTAAAGCAATAAATATCCGATAATTTTATCTCCCAGCTAACACCTGTAAACAGACGGTCGTGCTAGGTCCCAACGCCAAGATCGCCGTCATCCACGGCGGCGGCTCGGCAGTCATGGAGCCGTACTACAACGTGACGCCGTTTGCAGGCATCAGCGCCAAGCTGACGACGCCGCCCGAGTTCACGGTAGGCAGCTACGCTCACATGCTGCTGCCGCATCTCGGGCCACAGTGCACAACGCCCGACGGGAAGACAGGCATGCTGATGCGAGTGTACAACGACCCGCCCGGAGTGCGGGACCGCGAGTGTGTGGACAAAATCGTTGTCATCAAGACGGAGGCGCTGTTGGTCGACTACGTGAACCCGCGGCTCAAGTCGGCGCTGTGGTACGCCGACTTCGAGGGCACCTTCGTCGCCGATGAGGACGCCAAGTACGACTTCGGCGTTGTCGTTGTAGGCTCAGCCAAGCTATTTGTCGATGGCGTCTTGGTTGTTGATAATGCGACAACACAACGGCAAGGCGACAGCTTCTTCGGGGCAGCTACAGTCGAAGAACAAGGCAGCATCCAGATCAAGAAGGGCCAGTCGTACCAGATCAAGGTCGAGTACGCTAGCGCCCCGACGTCCAAGCTGCCCGACAACAACTCGTCGTTCAGCAGCAGCGCCTTCCGCTTTGGCGGGACCAAGGAGATTGACCCAGAAGGCGAGATCCAGAAGGCAGTGGCGCTGGCCAAGGATGCCGAGCAAGTCATCATCTGCGCCGGCCTCAACGCTGACTGGGAGCAGGAGGGCCTGGATCGCGACACTATGGATCTGCCCGGCCTCATGGACAAGATGATTGCAGCGGTGGCGGCGGCCAACCCCAACACAGTCGTGGTGAATCAAAGCGGAACGCCAGTTGGGATGCCCTGGATCGATGCGGTGCCTGCCGTTGTGCAGGCTTGGTACGGCGGGAATGAGACGGGCAACATCATTGCCGACGTGCTCTTCGGCGACGCCAACCCGTCGGGCAAACTCAGCGTGTCGTTCCCTGTCCGCCTATCGGACAACCCGGCCTTCCTCAACTTCCGCGCCGAAGGCGGCCGCACACTGTACGGCGAAGACATCTACATTGGGTACCGGTTCTACGAGATGGCGCATCGCCCCGTGCTGTTCCCCTTCGGTCATGGATTGAGCTACACGACCTTTACCTTCTCGGACCTGAAGCTGACTGAGAACAAAGCATCTGTCGACGCCTGGGAGAACGATGCCTCGGACACGGAGGACGAAGAGGAGGATGGCGGCCTCGTCCCGCGCGTGACGCTGACTGTCGAGGTGACCGTTACCAATACCGGTAGTGTGGAGGGCTCCCAGGTCGTCCAGGTATACTTTGCGCCCCCAGCTCTGAAGCCGCAGCCGGTCGCCACAGTCGAAACCGTTGTGGTGGTGAGGGCGCAGAAGGAGCTCAAGGGCTTCTCCAAGGTCAAGCTCGCTCCGGGCGAGTCCAAGACGGTCAAAGTTGACATTGAGAGAAAGTACGCCGTCAGCTATTGGGACGAGGTACGCGGCAAGTGGTGCGCTGATGACGGTGTTTACGATGTCATCGTCAGTGACAGCAGCGTCATCTCCGACGACAAGTCGCTCATGACTCAGTACAACAACGCGCAGACGTTCTGGTGGAAGGGGCTTTGAGAGATTATTGCTGTCCCCCTGTTATCTGTTATCTCTGTTCCCGAGGGAAATATCAGAATGCATGAATGCATAAATGAGAATGACCAATTGGATCCCGCTGTATTGCTTCTATTTGGTTTGGTTCCACTGTCCTGAATGTGAATGCAGTGAAGTTCATATCTTTGACTTCTGGGTGTTGAATTTGGGCTTGATGGGGATTTTGGGATGATCGCCTGCCAGAGCAAGGCCGGTAACTTTCTCCAACTCTTCTACCGCTTCATAGGCCCTCCCCAGGGGTACTTTGATTGTCTGGAACCCGGCCTTTCTGGCTGCTTTAACATTCTCGCCAATGTCGTCCAGAAAGACAATGTCGCTCGCGCTGACGCCTTCAGACCCAGGGAAGCGAAGCGCCTTTCCCCTTTCTGTGTCTGCGTTGGCCCGGGCAAACTCGTCGACCCTCCTCAGGGCGAGCTGGTAAATCTTGGGATCCGGCTTCCGCAAGCCGACGTGCGCTGAAGAGACAAAAACGTCGAACAAGCTGCGGACCGGGTCGTCCAACAGAAAGTCCGTCTGGGCGTACTCGTGACCCGGGGGAAAGATGACAGTATTGCTGAGAGCCGCCACGATGTGCTTGCCGCTCGCATGCAGCCTTTTCAGGGCAGGGAACATCCAAGGATCCGGAGCGCGCGCCGAAGACATCATATCGTTGAACAGCCATTCACCGTCCAGATTGGGAACAGGGGGCACAACAACATCCTCGGACGGAAAGCCCTTCGCTTGCTGGACTTGAGTGTAAAAAGTTGCCCAGCGAGCAGGGTCGTGGAGGTCCCGATTGAAACCAGCAAAGAAGGCGGCATCCATGGGAATGCTCCCGATCTCGAGCTGGTGCCAGAAGCCGCTTGGGGCCGTTTTGGAGATGCAAAAGTTAACCCATCCAGGCGGAATCCCCAAGCTCAGCTCATAGTCAAGGATCGACTGGAAGGGCGAGACGACCTTGCGGGCTGTTAGCATTGGCCAGAGTCGACAAAAAGGAAATAAAAGCGGGAAAGAGATGGCAAGTATCTAGTAGACAAATAAAAGAGGTTCATTTATATATGGTTATCACTTACACACACGCCGCCAATGTCGAATAAAAGGACCTTGGGCTGCTTGGACGGCGGTGTCATGTTATCGATTGCTTCGAGAATGGTGTCGACGGCGTACTCTTCGGAATCCATCACTTTGTAATTCTAGCCCCAAACTCCGCGAGAGGAAGACGACGCGCCATTCATATTATTCCACCGCGCGAAAAAGAGAAAAGACACCGATTCGAGGGGTTGGTGGACTTGGTCCGGCTGTGTTTGGCCGGCCGGTCACAACTGGACGTGTGAGGAACAACCTCGGCTCGCTTCCAGGGACCAACTGAGAGAGTCTGAGACAGGGACGCTAGAGGAGAGCACAGGCCACCATAACCAACCCGCCCCTCCTTACATAAGCACTCGTCGCCGACCATGCGCTTCACCGCCCTCGTCCCCCACCGCAGGGGCCCTTAGGGCTGCAGGGGCAAAATTCGACCCACGAAATATTCTGGCCTTCGAATTTCGCACCTCTCAACACCACCCGATCTGTCCCTGCTGAAGTGCTCATCACCCGCAACAGCAGTCAAAATGGTAAGTCGACAGCAATTTCGATGCTCCCGCGGCATTGCGCGCACGCCATATTCATGTCCCGTCACATTTTTCTCGTCCGTTGAGGAGAGAGTCAATGCAAGATGCTTCGGAAGAAATGGGATTTCTGAAGCGCAAATTGCTGATTCGAGGTTTTTGAACGCCAGGTTTTCCACAAGTTGGTCAAGAACAGCGCGTACTACAGGTGAGAGAGGACAATCCATTCGACGTCAGACGGTGGAGGATTGGCGGGGTTGCTAACAATGGCAATCACAGTCGCTTCCAGACAAAGTATAAGCGCAGAAGAGAGGGCAAGACCGACTACTATGCTCGCAAGCGCCTGATCACCCAGGCGAAGAACAAGTACAATGCGCCCAAGTACCGCCTGGTTGTCCGCTTCACGAACCGCGACATCGTGATGCAGATCGTCACTTCCGAGATCAACGGCGACAAGGTCTTCTGCTCTGCCTACGCCCACGAGCTCAAGGCCTACGGCATCGAGCATGGCCTGACCAACTGGGCTGCTGCCTACGCCACCGGCTTGTTGATCGCCCGCCGCGTGCTGAAGAAGCTGGGTCTGGATGAGGACTTCGCGGGTGTTGAGGAGGCTGATGGCGAGTACACCCTCACCGAGGCCGCCGAGACCGACGATGGCGAGCGCCGCCCCTTCAAGGCCTTCCTCGATGTTGGTCTTGCCCGCACCTCCACCGGTGCCCGCATCTTCGGCGCCATGAAGGGTGCCTCTGATGGTGGCATCCTCGTCCCCCACTCCGAGAACCGTTTCCCCGGCTTCGACATGGAGTCCAAGGAGCTGGACGCCGAGACCCTCAAGAAGTACATCTTCGGTGGCCACATCGCTGAGTACATGGAGACTCTCGCCGACGACGATGAGGAACGCTACAAGTCCCAGTTCTCCAAGTACACCGAGGACGACATCGAGGCCGATGGTCTTGAGGAGCTGTACGCCGAGGCCCACAAGGCCATCCGCGAGGACCCCTTCAAGAAGTACGAGTCAGATGCGCCCAAGAAGACCAAGGAGGAGTGGAAGAAGGAGTCGCTCAAGTACAAGACTGTCCGTCTCACACACGCTGAGCGCGCCGAGAAGGTCCAGGAGCGCATTGCCCTGTACCGCTCTCAGGAGGAGTAAGGGTGACTGGGAGGGACATGTCTCTGGTGGAATGGAACCGGTTACGACTGCTTGTTCTTTACGAGTTATCTCATATCACATCTGGAGGAGTTAATGATCACGGTCCATCAAAAGCCAATGAATTTTCACGAACTAAGTGATGGACGACTGCGGAGGTTTGCGTCGTGGACTCGTAACATGTGACTTGAAGTGAAAGCCGTGGTTGGCCGGCCTAATGCGATGGTGAAGCGACGGCTCCAGGTTCGAACCGACACGCTACTGCACCTCCTGAACCCTGGGAGTTGAGGGGGACAAGTGACGAACCAATCAAGCTATTCTGCCACTGTTTTGCCTGTGCGAGTCCTCCGGAAGGGGTTGTGGCACCCGGGCCAGCAACTCGGGAATACACGCGGGCAACTGGATGCTGGATGAGGTCATCTGACATGCGCTGAGCACATTCAGTACTGTCCGCTCCTGCAGAAAAGCGGACTTGGCCGAATCCGGCATTGTCCTTTTTTGCCTTTTCCTTCCTATCTTTGCGTTCACTCACAGAAACGCAACAACAAATGACTGCTCCGTATTTCTTTCTGTAGACCAAATCGTGGCAGCTTCTAGTGACTGAGCCTAATGCAGTATTACACCGGATACTTTTGACCCAGCTATTTTATGCTTTCGGGACCCCTGAGCATAACACAAAAGGGTGGGTAATGTCCCACCAAGCCCACCTTGGGCCAGGGCATTGATGAAAGGGATGGATAGATAGATGGATGCTCGATCCGACTTCGCAGTACCTATCTTTTCTCTTCGGAAATAATAAAAATATATAAAACTATCTTGGACGAAGTGGGCAGTTGTCTCTGGCTAACCAAGCCCAGGCTGAGCCCTGCCATCATCCCTTGCTGCGTTTCGCAGGTCGAAATGGAATGGGATCGGCTAGGATTAGTCAGAAAAAGGGTGTCTGGAGAACTTTGTGTGCTGTTGCTTTTTCGATTCCATCATTCCCGAGGGGCGGATCGGAATCCGGGGATTGTCCCGTCTGTTACGGCAGTGAGTGGCTCCTAGGCTTGCCATCTCTCCACTTCGCTTTCCCCAAATGCCGCCACCGTCTCGTGCGTCTCCAGTTTGTTAGGTTGCTCGAGGCCAGCCTGGTGTCCGTCCAATGTTGTGATGGACTACGAGATCATCACTTGGTGGCCCTTTTCGGCCTTCTTTTGACTGAGGGAAGCTGCATCCTTTCTGCGTGGCGCAGTTTGCTCTCTCTTTTCTCCTTCAACTCCTATTCTAGAACAAATGGCCCCGTGTTAAATAAAGTACACGCCCTACCAAACACCCCTCCTCAGCAACGCACGCACTGCACTACAGTCAGCAGCCAAGTCTGACAAGCCACCACCACCAAGCACCACCGTCCGCGGGCGGTCAGATCGACCTCTCTGTCGTACAGTAATTACACCGGATCGTCGTGCGAGAACGGGGACGACCAGCGCTTATTAGCGATCCACCCTATCCGTACTCTTATTTTCTCTCTCTCTTTAAGTCGTCACTTTGGCAATAACTGCGCATCCCAATTCCCTCGCATAACTCTGGACTTCTCGGATCGGCCGAGGCTAGGATGGCTGCTTTTACTGTCCTGAGCAGATGGCACTACCAGTAACCGTACCCCGCGTCGACAAAAGAACCTGGCCCAGCAGCACAAGCTTCCGCTCCCACCACCCACTGCCGCCTTTGAACGCCGCTCTTAAACTTCCGAAGACATTGTACCTCTCCTTTGGCTACTAGCTCAAATTGGTAGCCCCATTGTGTCGTGTAGTAGTCATTGTTTGCGTTGCTGTCGACTCTGTTTTTGTTTGTCATCCCACCTCCGGACGGCGCTTCTATCCCTCCCCGACACATTCGCTTCTCGGCTTCCAACGCCCTCGAAGTCTACATTACCCGGTGTGCGATAAACTACAAATCAAGGTCGGACTGTAGCGATTGCAAAGATGGAGCATATTCACGGTGTTGACGTAAGCTGGATGACCCACGGGAATCCAAAAGGTGCGTGCGAGTCTGCGGTCCAGGCCTGTCCATCCCACTGTCGACGAGCGTTTCTGTTGCGAACTGCTAGACCACCGACCAAGAAGCTAATGGACACTGCCCCCCGTCTTTAGATAAGTCTACAAAGATCACCACGCGCCAGAGGTCTCTGTCGCAATTGTCACGCGAACCCCCAGCCCCAAGTCCTCGTTCAGGCTCACCACTTCCCTCTCCGCCAGTGGCGCATCTCACCCATTCTGAATCCGCCCCTCCAACACCTACACCGATACCAGCGAAGCAAGCAACACCAGTACACCCCGGCTTGTCGAGATCGGTATCCGAGGAAAAGAGGTTACCAGCTGTCACCGCTGCGCCTACCGGTCCCACCACTCCCCAGAGGAGGGGCTCCTGGTTCTCCAATATCTCGTCCAAGTTTTCGTCTGGCATTGCCGGGAACGGTGGCGGTCAGAGTCCACCACAGGCCAACACCAGCTCGCCCAAGCTCGCCGAGTTGTCCGTGCCGAAAGCGAATCCAGTCAAGAATGCCGTTCTGCAGCATGCTTCCAAATATGAAGGCGAAGGCCCCTATACCCCGGCGCCGCCACGGTCATCCCAGGCCGGCATCCTGCACGTCTTCCGACGACTCTCGTCCTCAAACGGGTCGCTGAGTCCCAACGTGAAGCCCCACAACCACGGCCTAGTTGAGCGCCGTGTCTTGAATGTCGACCGCCACAGGGAACGTTGCAACATCTCAGGCCTTCATCAGGCCAAACTTCGCCGGGTGGCCTTCTGCGTGGACGTGGAAATTGCGCCTATGCCCAAGTACCAGGACGATGAGTCTGGCGAAAAGAAGCTGAGTGACAAGGCCGACAAGGACCAGAAGAGGAAGATTAAAGAGAAGGGCGAAGGCGATGCTCTGAAAACCCCGAAGGCCGTCGAGACCTTAAAGGACGAAAATGGCGACAAAAAGTCCACAGGCGAAGAAGCCTCAAAGGTACCCTTTAAGGAGGATACTGCCGATGGAGGACAAGTGCCCAACGGCAGTAATGAGTCAATGACAGAATCTAAGGAGGCGACGAACCCTGATGGCCTGTCTGACAAGTCTGCAGCTGAAGCGAAGAAAAAGGAGAAGAAAAAGAAGAGCGAGGAGGAACGGAAAGCTAGAAAAGAGAGGAAACGGAAGCAGGCTGAGGCGAACGGTACCATTCCCATGGAGATCTACGTGGACAGTGATGCTTCATCAACTGGCAGCATTCCACGCCCGTCAACCCCCAAAGCGACACAGGCCGGGCCCACCATCAACCCGGTCAGGATATACCGCCGGTGCTGCCAGTTGAGGGAAACACCCATTCTAAAGAAGATCACAGAGCAGCTCTCAGATCCGGCAAATAGCTCACCCGACGAGCCGGGTATGATCGAGAAGCTCGACCTTACCGGGTACTGGATGCAACTGGGAGATCTTGTAACGCTTGGTGACTATCTAGCCGTTGTTCCGATACGAGAGGTCATTTTGGAAAACTGCGGCTTGGGAGACGAGGGCCTGCGCGTAATACTTGCAGGGCTATTAGCTGCTAGGAAAGTTGCCATAGGCAAGAAGCGGAAAACACAGACTGAGCCCGATGGGCTCGCGCCTCAGGGCGGAGTTGTGGAGCGGCTCGTCTTGAAGAACAATAAGGCTGGTCCCGAAGGGTGGAAGCACATATGTCTCTTCATTTACCTCTGCCGGACGTTGAAGAACCTGGATCTGTCGGGGATACCGATGCCCCGATCATCAACCGTACCAGGTGGCCACCCAAACGGCGGCTCTGCGGCCAAGGGGGCTCGCCAGGATCAAGATCTCTGCCAGCTTCTGTCATGTTCTCTTGGAGAACGTCTTGGGGGCCCCACGCTCAGCCTGCTGAACCTAGGGCAAGTGGGCCTTAGCACAGCCCAGCTGGGCTCTGTTATTGACGGCGTCATCAAGTGCGGCGTCAAGCGACTCGGCCTCGCCCACAACGACATCGATGCTGAGGGGCTAAATCACGTCGCAAGGTTTCTAGCCAGCGGCCTCTGTGAGGGTCTTGATCTCGGCGGGAACGATCTCAGAGACCGACTTGCCATTTTGGCCGATTCTCTGCAGATAAAGAACTGCCCATTATGGGCACTCAGCTTAGCTGATTGCAACCTCACACCGTCATCTCTCTGCAAGATGATGCCGAAGCTTGTCAAGCTCGCACACTTCAGGTTTATTGACCTATCTCACAACCACGAACTATTTAGTTCAAATCCCAGTGCTGTCTCCCTATTAAGAAGGTTAGTCTTGGTTAGGTATTCGCCTTGGTCGTCCGCTGCTGATGTATGACATCTAGATATCTCCCCAAGATGGCATGTCTAAAACGCATACATCTTGCCGATTGCTCTCTGACTCCGGAGCAAGTCATTGCGCTCACTGAAATCATTCCAGAGATCCCTGGTCTCGCTCATATCAGCTTTTTAGAAAACCCAGCACTCGTCCAGCTGACAACAGGGACAAGCACGGACGACAGCACCGAAGAGGCATTCGCACTGTTTGCGTCCTTCCTGGCAGCCTCGCGGATATCCACTAGTCTCGTAGCTGTGGACATCGAGGTACCCAGTGAGCAGTCTAGCGATCTCGTCAAGGCGATGGCAAAGCAGGTCGTGGCATACTGTCTGCGGAATATGGAGCGCCTCCCGGCCGCGGAGCTTACAATCTCCTCACATGAGCCGGGAGCCCAGGCGGAACCCGAATACCCAGACGTACTTCAACGTCTTATTGGGCACGACGTCATGGATCCGCCAGAAATGGACGAGGATGTGGATGCCGCACCAGACGACGACTATGTCATTGGTGGCACTGGCGTCGTTAAAGCCCTGGCGTGCTGTCTTAAGAACCGTGGTGATGAGTCACGGCGCCAGTCAGGCGAGTTCATCCGAGACGTCGAGAGCGGCATACCGCACCCTCGACCCGGCTTGGTTCCGACCGGCAAGGCAAAGGAGACGTCGAAACATTTGCTCCAGAGCGCGAGAAAGATCAGGCACCGGTTGCAACCGGCTATCAACAAGGCGAAGACGGTGTCTAATGACGGCACGCACGCCTACCGTATGTGTCTTCTTTTCTCCGTACTTTATTAGCTTGTGCTTTACTAACTCTGTTGAAGACCGCCTCATCTTTCTCGACAACACCCTTAATGGCATCATCAAGCGCTTTGAGGAAGAGTTTCCAGACACCCGAGAATCTATCGACAGTGGTATTGCACTACCTACCCAGGACGATGTTAACGGTGATACGAAAGCCGATGCTGCCGCCGCTCCACAATGGGCCACCACTGTCGTCTCTCCCGATCACGATTTACTGTCGCCTCCCACGGCCATCTCCGACAACGAGGACGATGTGCCCGAGGACGGCCATCTCCAGATCAGGTCACCTCTCGTTCGCTCTGACTCAACCATCAGCATCACTTCCAAGGCACTCGCGGACGAGGAGGGCCGTGTGCTGCGTGCCGGTCACATATTTCGGTCAGGCATTGTCCGGCCAGAACATTATCCACTACTATCGGGCGTGGAGATGGTCGGCGCGGACCCGAACCATGTGCGTCTCTTGCATGAACTACTAGATGAAATGGGCGGCTACGATGCAGACGGTGTGCTAGCGCAGGAAGTCAAAGAGAAAGGAGTCGTCAAGGTCTTCCAGGAGCACAGGGAGGCCATTCTTCAGAACCTGAGGGACGCAGATCCTGCCCACTGGGAGATATTTGTCGAGTCCCAGGAAATGGCGAGAGCGAATGCTCAAGTTGGTGACCTTGCCGGTGTGCCAACCGCAGAGAAGAAAGGGGATGAGGTTGCTGTTGGGGAATGATTGCATCCCATGGTTACAGATAAACAAATAACACGCTACTCCGCCTACCAAGGCTTTTAGGAAGGGGACAAACAAACAATGGAAAGGAATGGAATGGGGGAGTTGCTGACGATGATATATTTTCAGCGTTTGGTCATCTGGTTTTGCTTCAGCGATGAGGCGTTTTCGGGAATGTTCTGCCCACCAATCAGCCAGACTTCGCTTCTTTTTTATTGAAGTCATTCTTTGAGATTTTCATCATTGTCTTTGAGCGATTCGAAGCCGTGGCTTTAAACCCCCCCCCCCCCCCCTTTTTTTTTTCAATGCCCTAGGGATTTTCGTTCGGTTGCTGTGTTAGATGAGGCTATATGAAAGGAATGAAAGGTCAACAAACAAACGGGTTAGAGAGAGAGTGGGGGATCTGTCTATATACCTGGGTATCAACTATCCATCAACTCTTTACTTATGAATTGAGAATAATACACGAAGGAATGTGGGTGTCATCCCATTGTCGAGCGAGCGTCCATTAGTTTCCTCTTGACGTAGGTTGGTTGAGCCGTTATTGACATTCTCTTTTTCCTTCCCATATTACTATAAGGCTTTTGGAGCCGTAGTTGTCAATGGGCTTGATGTTCATCATCATCATAATCCCTTTGCCCAATTATTTACAGTTCACCACAATGAAGTCCGGGCTCTCATTGACGAGAACATTGTGGCGGCATTCTTTCTTCCTCTGGACGTTCTTGCCCTCTGGAATCATGCCGAATTTGGGTGTAAACGAAGATTCAGGTCGGTATGACGGTATGATACGTTATGGGAGGCTGACAGCCGCTTTGGCTGCAAGACGGAAGGATACGATAGATGGAGGTTGAGGGGAGGGAGGATACGATAGATGGAGGTTGGGGGGAGGGAGGGAGAAGCCAGAGTTCGAGAGAACAGAAAAACTTTTTTGGTATCTACCATTCACGTATGTATGTATGCCTTGCTACTTTGCTCGATCAATCTACTACATCAATGTACTGAAAAATATGCGCATATATGGGTGCAAGAGAAACGGGTGAAAACAAAGAAAAACCCTGACGCCGGTGTAAATGCAAATTCATCATCCACTCTCTTGTCCAGACCCAACAAGATCAGCACGCAAACGCCTCCCTCTTTGTGGTATCTGACTCTGTAAATTAAGAGAAATGGATTCCCTCAGCGTGAAAGGCTGTTATCACCAACCAGTTAGTAACTGATAAAACCGTGTTGTGTGATCGTTGAGAAACGTACCAATAAGAAGTTTGAGAAAGTCGTTTTGGTCACACATCCTAGCTCGCTTGTCCGCGAGATCGGTGCCGGCCAAGACCTTGTCGATCTTTGCGCGGACAACGGCAGCAACCTTTGTCTTGGGGTTTCTGCTTGGCGTCTTGGCTTCTTCGTCTACTGCACCCAGCTCCTTGAAAAACGTTGGCATGTCATCGTCGTCGTCGTCGTCATCATTACCCAGGCCGCCATCTCCACCAGCTTCGTCGTCGCCATCGACGTCCATATCAACGTCCATAGCGGCGGTATCCTCACCGGCGGCCTCCTCCACGATGCTCTCGTCAATGGGGATGTTGTTTATGGAGCAGTATACTTTGTAATTCTATTAGGAAAATAGGTTGTTGGATTGTTAGATTGAGACAAGAGTAGAATAGAGGGTAACTGACCCGCTCGCACAAGGACAACACCTCTTTTGGTGCGAAAGAGGCTCGCAAGGTCTTGTTCTTGCGATTGCTGGTGGTCGTTAGCTGGATATGCTTCAAGCAGGTGGAGGCCCTGCCAATAGAGTCAGGAGTCAGGTAGACGGTTCAACTTACAATACAATCCGTAGAAGACCGTCAAATTCCTAGATCGAGCGTGAGCAGATGAATAAACCATCAAAAGTTCATTTATGCATACCTCAAATGCGATATTTGGGCGGGCAGAGCCGATCTTGAAATTGTTAGTTTTCAGGTATCCACTGGCGAGTCGGACATAACATACCAGAGGCTCAATACGGACGACTTTGAAACGAGTTAGCAGCTGCCTGCGTGCACGACATTTTGAGCAACTCACCATCACTTTCTACCTTGGGAGGCGGCCTGAAGTTTTGTTTTCCGACTTTCTACAAAACGTCAGCGTTCGCGAAACACAATTACATGACACCAAATTCCAAGATATTATGTATCGGATGAGCACATTACGTACCATAATGTGTTTACAGGTGGCCCAAAAGTTCACGTTCACGCTCAATCTTGAGTAAAGCGAATCGCCTGTGCTATGTTAGCAGAAATCCAGACACAAGCTGTAATCATGGCTTACCGGGCTTCGCAACCAATCTTTTGGCAAACTCTCTTTGGAACTGCGGAGAATCATCTGTCAGTTGGCACACATCCGTAAGGCTTGAAGGATCGCTTACCATGAGCACGGCGACTCTAGGCGGGTTCTTCATGGCCAGCATCTTGAAAATGAGAGGACTGGAAATCTGGTAAGGGGTGTTGGAAATCAGGGCGTCACAGGGCGGCAGTTCTGGCATCTTGATGACGTCTCCTAATATAACCTCGAGCTTCTTCGCCAAAGGCGTGCCTTGTACTCGCTTGGTGACCTCTGAATCAGTGTTTAGTAAGAGTTTCCCAGCTGCATAAAGTTGTTGTATACGAACCTGCACCCATTCTCGGATCGAGTTCGACTGTTTGTGCCACCAGTCAGCTCTATAACCTCCTCACAATTTCGTCCCACAGAGAGGCATACCGGCTATGACCTTCTTCGCTTTCTCGAGCGCCCGGACCGTGACTGTCGAGTGGCAGGGTTAGTCTAGCTGTTTTAAGTAATTCAGAAGACAGCAAGAGCTCACTGTTTCCGGTTCCTGGGCCAACCTCCAAGACCACATCGGTAGGTTTAAGGTATGCTTTCTCGACAATGGCATCACTAACGGATGGATTGGCTCCTCGGTCAGCAGCTGGCCATATGTATTCGGCTCCTTCCACAGTGCCTTAGCTAACCTAATTCCCGGGTTCTTCAGAATATGCTGCCCATAGTCCTTGTCGAAGCGGAAGATGTTTGCATTGGCTGCTGCTGGCTTGTCCTTCTTCTCCTTTCGTTCGTAGGGGCCACTGCTCGCAGCGCCAGCTCGCCTCGGGGTCTTAATTTTTCCCATTGTGAGAGCGTCTTATTTCCGCAGTCGGGGATGTTCGCGGCGGCTTTGCAAAGTTGGTAACTGGTCAGGGACGGTGAGGGGCGTCTGCAAGTTTTCGTCTCGAAAATCGTTCGCGATGGCTGCGGGCTTGGTGTTGAGCCCCCCATATTTTTTTCGCCGGGTAAGAAAAAAAAAGACCCCGCGAGTCGATAAGATAAGCTAGCATTGCCAAGCCTAGAGCCCCTGCTTGGTCCCAGGTAGTGGAAGCTGTCACCCACTTCTACCCCACCAATGGACAAACAAAGTACGTACCCCCAGCATGTCTATCATTTCCTGCCGTCATTTTTAAAGCTGCGGGAGTGAATCAGGATACGAGAGACGGCGGGCTATGCATACACTTTCAGATATTTTCATTGGTATTATTTCTACGATATTACAATAGTGAAGTCTTTTTTTAGTTTATATCGCTCATTGTTCCTTGCATAGCATTTTATGGCAAATTATGCTGTCGCGTTGTTTCGTTTCAAGGGTCCGAGGTGGCTTCACTGACGTAACAGGCCGCGCTAGCTTTTGAGGCGGAGCTCTCTGTCTCAACTGAAAGAAGGTCCAACGCCTTGTGCTAGCTCGGGCCTTCCCGTCAATTATATCGCCATAATACATGATCTGAGGCTCACTGAGCCCAAATACCGCACTGTCTTGACGTCAATTCATTCGCATTCCTCCCGATACTCCCGATACTCCTGCAGTCCAGCCGGTCAACAGCATTCCACTCACGGCATTGGGTGCTGGGCAGCAAGCTGAGTGAGTGGGGCGTGAGGCTGACTGACACACCTCTTATCCAACATCCATCGATATCACTGTTCGCGCCATGTTATGCTACTTGGTATAACATCTATAGATTCGACCAGACTCGACTCTCATTTCTTAGCTACCCAAAAACAGTGGCCACCACACCTCATTTTCTCTCCTAGTCACATCCGCCTGCCACGAAACGTACCACTGCATGAGAGAGGAGGCCTCCCTTCATCGTCGCAATGTCGATTCGCATAGCCCTCGAAAACCAGCCCGAGTTCTACACCAACCTGGACATTATTAGGGGCCAGGTGGTGTTCTCGCTCAGTCGCCAGGAGCAAATCAGTGCCGTTATCGTCAAGCTTGAAGGCGAGTCCAGGACGGCCCTGGGAATTCCGCCAGACGCTTCGGGCAGGGGTATCTCACAACGCCACGGCCAGCCCGTCGGAGACACTGTCCATGAAAACCACAAGATATTGTACAAGGTGGCCCAAGTCTTCCCAGAAGAGAACGCACCTGCCGCGCTCCCTTCCTACATTCTCCAACCTGGCCAGCACCGCTTTCCCTTCCAGTTCAAGTTCCCTTTCAACAACGCATGCGGCGACCCAGCAGCCATGGCTCGAATGGGAGGCATCGCCAGCGCGGGCCTCTTCGGAATGAGCCGTATCCGTGTGATGGATGGATCAAGGCAGCTGCTGTACAAGCACGTCACCAAGACGCTGCCGCCAAGCTTCACTGGCTTCCCAGGGGAGGCCGAGATTCGATACTATGTCAAAGTCACCGTACAGCGACCCGGCTTGTTTAAAGAGAACTGGAGATATCATATCGGGCTCAAGTTCCTTCCTATTGAACCTCCAAGGCCGCCCAAGTCCAATCGAGAAGCGTATGCCAGGCGCCCCTTTACCTTCAATCCTCGCGCCCCAAAGAGCTTGGCTCCGCCGGCAGCGAAGAAACGTTCGTCTTTCTTCACCAGCTTCCACGGGAACAGCTCGCAAACACCACTGCCCAACGATCCCTTAGGTACAGGTCCAGATTCTTCGTCACTCACACCTCCATCTATCGAAATGTCCTGCCGACTCCCCTACCCAGCTATCCTAAGCTGCCACAGGGCGATTCCGTTGCGCCTTATCGCCAAGAAGCTTATGCCTGCCAACGCCGAGATCTTTCTCATTGCCATCCAGATTGACTTAATTGCACAGACCATTGTTCGGTGCGAGGACCTAATCAACACCGAGACCAACCGGTGGGTTGTCGTATCAAGGCAGGGTCTATCAATTCCAATATCACAGCCCAGCGACGCCGTCGGAACCGAATTTGTTGTGCCCGACGAGCTGTGGCGCGATGATCCTCTACCCAATACTGTGATGCCTAGTTTCGTGACTTGTAACCTCAGGTACATTGCCCCTTTTCCTCAACCCACCATACGTTGTCCTTGTATATCCGCCACTAATTCGAAGTAGTCGTGACTATCAGATCGAAGTCAAGCTTGGCCTCGCTTGGGGGAAACCTCTCATCGGCAACGCAAGTAGCAGAGGCAGGATAAACCCATCTGAAATCCCCCAGGAGATCCACCTCCCACTGCATTTCAGTTCCGTAGAAGTGTACTCGGGCCTAGCTCCGCCTCCAGAACTGGTGGAAGCATTACGGCACGGCCGGGGTAGGAGACCGGCTGCCCAACCACAACGGCCAGCAACTGCACAAGCTTCGGTCCAACCAGCAGCAGCAGCACAGCCGGTACCAGTACAACCACCAGCCCTACCACCACGCCGCCCTACTATGACGCCACAAGAACAAGAGACAGCCGCGTTATACCCCCCGCAGCTAGGAGCCGGACAAGTAGAGCCGCCCTATGATGATGCACCCCCAAGCTACGACGAGGCCATGGCGGAGGAAATGACGGGGCCCGTGTTCCCACCGACGGCTAGGCCCGCATATAGTGGTGTTACGAATGAGAACTCGCCGAGCACGCTACCAGAGAAGAGCTGATAAATATTAAGTTCAAGGAGACAACAGAGGGAAAGCCAGGGGAGCTAATATTAGAGGGGTTAGGCTCAGTTTCCCTTTGCGTTAAAGAAGGGAAAAGAAACACGGAAGTAGAAACGAAGTAATGCGGAGCAAGATGTGCCATTGGGAGAAATAACGGCAGTTCATAAAGGTGGCCTACGGACGCGTGTAATGTTAGCTCACCGAATGTTGTAGTATAAACGGGAATTGTGCCAGTTAGTAATTTTCACTTTTTCTATTGTTTCATTCAAGGGGGACCTGAGTATGTAACTCATTCCATCTTGAGCAGCGTTGATCATTCAACTTTTTTGGACAGCTATGACTTAGAATTACTTGAACTATACTATATCTGTTTGCCATGTCATAACAGTCAGGTTCCACACTCCCGTAGTTTATTCTTCCCCAAAGCTCATATCACCACCATCTGAGGAAAGAATTAGAAAGTACAGGCAGGCCATGTCTGAGCCGCGTATACGCAAAATTTCATTGTCCAGGAAAGATGTGTAAATTTGCCTTTATGAACTAACATCACATTGGATAAGGTAGTAAGAAGGCGATATATCATCTACCCAAAAACTTAAACCGGCTTGGCTCAGCCACCACTGAGAGGAGTTGGGGGAGCGGGGGGGTTGAGACACAGAAGGTAAAATAGAGGAGGGGAAAGAAAACGTAAATAATAGTAAATAGGTAGTAACATCTGCAGTGCCTTAATTTCCCAAGATCTTTCTTTATCCAGTTCTTGTTTCCGCGGAAAACAGCCTTTCATCCAAACAAGTCCTAGCGATAGTCCCCAGCTCGTCGCCAGAATTCTGCGGCATCTACCTCCTCCCTTCACTATCTTCTTATATTTTGTTTTTTTAAATGGTAAAACCGACTATCGCTATTGTCGCTACCCGTCATCATCGTCAAGAGGGAGCAAAACAACCCCCTCCGCAGCACCATAAAAACAACTGCCAAATTTGCTCGCTCATAAAGCCTTTCTCGCAAAAGAGTTATCTTCAATCAAAGATCCTCAAGCTCGCTTTGATATGGCTTTTCCCTTTAAGTAGGAAGATCCTGACTCACCTTCTTCCGATTCTCACTCTCGGGCGTGTGGTACTTGGGGAACACCTTATCTGCCGCCAAGCTCCGCCTCTAGGCCGTTCAACTGGCCCGCGTACTCCTGAGGCCTGGGGTCCTCAGCAGTCCATTGCTGGCCGGGACCTCCAGATGGCATGGGCACCTGGCTCGGTATCGCTTGGCCAGGCTGTTGATGGCCGGCAGCGCCGGGAACTGTGCGGACCACCTGTCGGAACCTGAAAACTTCATCGAGGATCATCTTGCGCATCTCAGGGACCTCCTCAACGACCTCGAAGTCGAAGTTGAAGGTGGTAGGGCAGTCAGGTTCGTCGCTGGCGTCGTGCCAGATGGCCAGGTAAGGGTGCTCGAGAGCGGACTCGACACTGATGCGCCGGGAAGGGTCGAAGGCAAGCATGCGGTCCAAGAGGTCAAGCGCATCTGGGTTGGCGTTGGGGAACAACGATGGGAACGACTTCTTCGCCATATAAGGAAGGTTCCGAACATATTCCTGGGCCCTCGGCGATCCTATGCGCGACAGAGTTTCCTCATTCGGGGTACCCAGAATGTGAAGGATCTGATTCAGCTGGTCTACGTAATCCCGACCCTTGAAGAACGGACGGCCGCCGAGAAGTTCAGCGAGGATGCAGCCGACAGACCAGACATCAACTGTGATTTTACATTAACACCTGGGCGAGAAGGAAGGTACGAGTAGGAGGGATATGGCAAGAAGGGGCAAGAAGTGAATTGGGAGGCAACGTACTCGCTTTGGTGTAGTTTTGAAAGCTCAACATGATCTCTGGCGCACGGTACCATCTGGTTGCAACGTACTCGGTCATGTATCCGGCATTTTCCTCGGGATCGACCGAGAAGCCTCGCGCAAGGCCAAAGTCGCAGATCTTGAGCTCACAGTCGGCGTTGACAAGCAAGTTACCCGGCTTGAGATCGCGATGGAGGACATTGGCCGAGTGGATATACTTCAGACCGCAAAGAATCTGGTAAATGAAAGATTGGAAGTGGGCGTCAGTGAGCGGCTGGCCGGACCGAATAATGGCAGCAAGATCGCATTCCATCAACTCTGTAAATCGGAAGGTTAGGAAGGGGTACAGGTGGGGTGGCAGAAAAAAAAGGGCGAATAAGCCAGCTGTTCGCACCTTCGTAGAGATAGGTCTCGTTGAAGTTATCCGGCCTCGGAATGTCCATATCATACAGGCAAGTGATCTATTATTGGCCCCCATGGTCAGTCAGCATTGGCATCGCATTGGGATATCCATAGAGCAATTTAGTGAGGAAGTTAGTTGGTTGCTGGTGGGAGCTGGAGCTTACGTTGCGGTGTCCTCGGAAGTGCTGCAAGAGCTTGATCTCGCGCAAGGCGCGCTTGGCCAGGATCTTCTTGCTGAAGACATTGGTGACCTTCTTGATGGCGACACCCTCGTTGGTCTGGTTGTTCACGGCTGCGCTGGAGAGGAGAGAGGACAAGTTAGCATCAGGGCTGAGCGAGCTTGGCCCACCATATCGCAGGCGCAGAATGAGGGACCCAGGCGCGAAGAGGAGATACCAGATCTTACCAGACAATACCATAAGCTCCCTGGCCCAGTTCCTTGGTCACCGTGTAGCGCTCGTCGACGATGAAGTCCTGGTTAAAAACCTTGAAGACCTTCCGGCCCTGGAGATCAGCCATGGCGAAGCGTGTGACTCTGTGGAATAATGATGATTGCGATGCGATGTGCTGCTGCGGCGACGCTGCTGTGGCCCGAATGCGGGACGACTGTGGAGGCGGCGGGGAGGGGGTGGGCTAACAGAAAAGGAGGGGTAGCAGATAAGGCACGAGAGCTCTTTGTCGCTTCCAAGTCAGGAGATGCTGCCAAAAAAGCAATGGAAGGGCAGTCGCTGTCGAAATGAAAGGGGGAGGCAGCCAGGAACAGGGGAAACCTGAAATGATGAGGTATGGTATTTAAACTAGCTGCAGAGAGTCCCGCGATGGGATGGAGAGATGGAGAAAGGAGAAGGCAACGAACGAACCTTGGAGGGGCTGAGACCAAACGCTGGAACCGATCAAAACTGTGCCTGTCTCCCAAAAGCGGATTGGCGTGACAAATGGACAGGGCATGCCAGTGAGAAGAAGAGCGAGGGCTGGCAGGGTGGGTGGAGCATTGGGGGCCGCTGGGCGCTGGGCAGCCTGGATCAGTGCTGATTACCCCCGCAACCACTCGCCGTTGGCGACTAGGCTCCATCCCCAGCCTTGCTGTGATTTGGTGGACATCGCCAACTTGCTTCATTACGCGCGCGACAACTCCATTGTGTGGTTCGAGCCCCGCCCTTTATCGAAATGATAACCAAGATCGCCCAAAAAATCAGGACATTGACAAGAAATCATCCGCGGACTTTGACCTGGTAAGCAGCTCGACGCAACAGCCGCTCGTATCACTTTGCAGAAGCGCTGGGAAGCGCTGGGACGCGCTGAGAGGGTCTTGGAAGGGAACTACCCTAGCTTAGGTCAGATCTGGGCCTCTCGGCCACAGCCACAGCGGCATCCAAGACTGTCCGCAGCGACTGTCTTGTCGGGGCATGGATGTCGTGCATTTTCGGTCGTTGACGAATCGACATACTGAACGTACCTACTAGCTTGATCCCGGGCTGTCAAAATTCAAAGAATCCTTCATCTCGTTCCCATGTCCATCGAGGCTGCACTGCACCGGCATTGGGTGTGGAGCGAGATTCTAACCCTCGTTGCTCTCAAGCTCCATTGTCTTGCTTGTTGTATCCAAAGGCCCCCTTGTTCCTGGCCTGGCTACGGCCTGGCCACCTAGACGGCAGCTTGGGTAGCTCTGGCCGATCTTTGGACCCCGTCTGGCTGGCCAATCTGAAGGCCCGTAGGGCTGACATGCATTCTAGAATACATACTGACGCCATTCCCCATTGATCACCTGTCAATGCAATCACCGTCCCATCATCACCAGACCCTCTGACTGACCATGATACGAGGTCAGATCAGGGATGATGGAGGCAGCAAGGCAACTGCCTGAGAGAGGTAATGATCGTCTCAAGCATGTGAACTCGTCCGAATATATAAACTCGTTCAAAGAACACTCTGCTTGGGAATCTGC
This sequence comes from Podospora didyma, assembly GCA_033439775.1. Classification (NCBI taxonomy): domain Eukaryota; kingdom Fungi; phylum Ascomycota; class Sordariomycetes; order Sordariales; family Podosporaceae; genus Podospora; species Podospora didyma. The sequence goes on along the minus strand of JAULSW010000006.1, from coordinate 820,757 downwards.
TTCCCGACCCAGATCCTCAACGCTTTTTCCCAGCCCCGAATATGCAACCTCGACGACAAACCCATGCGTCCGAGCTCTAGAAAGCAACGCATGATGTGGTATCTCCGATCTACTGTAGAACCTGAAAACGCCAACCTTACCCCGAACATAAACCCGATAATGACTCGGCGTCGACATCTGGGAACACGTCTTGGAGGAAATTCTTGGAAAACCGGGTCGCCTGCTCGTATGCAGTCTCGAAACCTTGCCTACCACCGTAATAGGGATCGTTGATGACCTCCGCCTTGCCGGTCCCCGAATACTCCCCGAAAAGCATCACGTTCGCCTTGCTCCTCGGCTTCCTTTGCTTGATTCGCTCGAGCTCGGAGAGGTTGGCACGATCCATGGCGAAGATGTAGTCGAAGTTGTCGAAATCCGATGCGTTCACCTTCCGCGCCGCGTGCACGTAGTCGGTTATCCCGTGCTTCTCAAGGGTTGACATCGTCCTGTCGTCAGGGTCGTCGCCAATATGATAACCCCCTGGAACACTCCGCTCAGTAATTGGATAGGACTGGCCAGACGAGCTGGATCCGACTCTTCAAACCTACCAGTTCCGCAAGAATCGACCCTCGCAATCAGCTCCTTGTATGGTGTTTTCTTTGCGAGCGATTGGAAAACACCCTCCGCCATGGTAGAGCGACAGATGTTGCCGAGGCAAACGAACAAAACGGATATTTGGTCGGGCATCGTGGTGATATGACGAAGCTGAGAAGGAGGGGGAAAATGGCTAAGGAGAAGAACGACGATAGATCTCGACAGAAGAAAGAGGGTTAGGCTCGAAGAATGGCTCTACTATTCAGTAAATGAGTGTCTGGGAACTCGATGAATCACAAAACGAAACTCTGACACTCTGTCGCCTTGGTCCGTCCCACCGACAACATTACGCGCTGGGCGCTCACCCGATAAGCTCCCGATAAGACTCCAGTATCCCCAGAGGGGTTAGGGTTAACAGCTCAACTCACATAGTGGATCTGAGCACAGGGCCACCAAAAAGTTGTCACCATGCACGGGCCATCAACTCCGGTATTTAAACACTGCCGCCGTCCCTCATCTTCTTCATCTTTTCTCTTCTTCTTCATACTTACCTTGATTGAGTGTAGGGAGATCAAGAAACCCTTACACTATAGTGGAGAGCCTGCATTGCACGTCGTGGTGCTAGCCGCTATGAATTGTCCTTCGGGGCCGTTCCGGTCGGAATTTTTGATACCCAACCAACCTTTTCACTATGTACTTGGCCTGCGGGCTGGGCCATGGAGAAGAAGATTACCGAACTATGCAGCGATTACTTCGTAGAGCTACTTGTTTTCCTAGAAGGCGTCATTGTTCGATGTTGCGAGGCCGCGGTTTTCGTGATCAAGATCTCTCTGTCTCATTACCACAATTCTGCCAGCCTGGGCTCTCCACTTTGTCCGAGCAGTTGTCACTATTGTATCAAGCAGGACTGTCTTTGCCCGCCCGGCCTTTCTCTCGAACTTCACGGAAGTCTAAACCTTTATTCCACCTTGACCTGGAGTTGCGACTTCCTGATGTTGTCACATGGGATTCTGATGGCGCGACATGCGCTAACTTCTGTTTCGTGGAGTGCACGGCAGAACATCCGCTGGGCTGTGCTGCCGAACGTGGGGCGGTGGAAGCCCAAATTCTTCAGTGAAGAAGAATCCAGTTTTGGAAAGCGGAAGGACGGCCCCACGGTCGGCAGATGGCGCAGCTTTGAAATCAAGACCAAGAGGGCGTTGACGACGTATCCATGTTTACTGCTTGAAATGTTGGTTTCTCCTCGGCTGTCGTTGTCTCAATGGCGGTGAGCAACGGCCAGGTTTTGGAACCCCAATGCATGTCTTGCATGTTCCTTCCCCGCAGTAAACCTCGAATTAAATGCTGCGTAGCTCCTTCCAACCAAAAAAGTTTCTCGAAATCTGCCTTGCGGCCAGCGCTGAAGTGAATCAAATATCGGAATATCGCCCTCTCCCTTGTCAAGCTCAAATCCTCTCAAAACGGGCCGTTGCCCGATCCCTGCAGCATCGAATCCGTAACGCATGGATGGCGCTATGAAATAGATCGTGTGGAATTCAGGGCAGATCTCGGCGTTAAGACTTTGAGGATACCGAGGGGTTCGAGTTGGCTCCGGAACCCCTCTTCTTCGTCTCTTCTTCGTCTTCTTCGTTGCGCCGAGTATCTTAGCTTCCCAACGGTCCCGTCCCATCCGTCGTGGGACGTGGCGCTTACAGTAGCACATCAGGAGTATCGGTACGTATTCAAGGAGAGATAATCCCCCCTTTTCAACCTCTCTGAAGATGCATGGACACAACATATGGCAGCCTCTGCAAGTGCAATAAGACAACCTGAAGATGAACGACGGCTGCCGAGCGGTACCGAGGAAGGGACACGCTAGATCAAGCACCCCAGAATTCAGCATCCAGCCTGTCCCATGTGTCGAGTGAATGGCTTGAATGCGGTAAAAAAGAGCGCGTCGGCAATCACGCAAACTTGCGCCACCAGCAAGCGACTTGAAAGCGCGTCAGCCGTACATACCAGTTCATACTTCCCCTACTCATCAATTTACGCCACCGGTGACCAGTGAACCAAGACCCCGCCATCCATGATTGATCAGCCAATCTATCTTGCGCCGGCACAGTGGATCAAGATTGATAGCTGCCTATCTGGCCAGCCAGACAGAAGGCCAAGATCTGGGCTGCTAGTGCACTGATCCCTATGTTCCGTCCCATCGCAGGGGACTTTCCGATTTTGGGAGGGGATCGAACCCTGAAGATCGTATCGTCCATTTCCTGGTTGAGAGGGTGCCGCCCACACTACCTTCCCAGTGTAAGGGTTCTCCTTCTGCCTGGACTTTAGGTATGCTACAGTAGTAGTAGGTCGTTAGAATAACACCGCCTCAGTCCCGTGGGCGTGGGATGGACGTGATTTGTGATTTGATGCGTTGCTATAGCATTACCTCGTCGGCTTGTCGGCGATCGCCCCAAGAGCTACTACTTATCCTTTATTTTCAACGCTTTCCCTTCCGGTCTCTCCAAACTTTTTTCCTCCTCTAGTTCTACTACATTCATACAGCCCCAGTCTACCCAAATTACTCGTTGGCTTCGGGATTTTATTGCCGCAGCGTGGGATTTCTGAGCTCCGAAGCCCCGACGCTTCCGCACCCCCTTCCCTTCGTCTATAACACCATACAACACCAAGCGATATATACTGGACCTGTCGCCGGTGCCACCTGAACTCGGGCACATACTTCATAACCTCTCTCTCTGTAGGGCATGAACAGCAGGAAGATTCATTCAAGAGGTGTTTACAAACTTATCAACCGTATTTGGCGCAAAGTTTGAAACTCAAGAAAAAAAACTGCTTGTATTCGAGCTTCTCCAGGATCCCATATCTGATCGACTGGTCCCGGTTCCCGATTCCCCATCCGCCAAAAAGTCGGATTCTGAGCAACGGAGCCTGGGCTAGGTTCGAAAACAAGGTTGCTGGATCCAAAATCAGATCCGACTCCACTGAGGCGCCGAGCGTGGGACTTGGGATCACCATTACCCAAGCCATACTGTTTGTTACCTGCAAACGTTGCAGCGACAACAAACCGTAGCGGCATAATACGATAACACAACCACAAGGCGCAAGGGCTCTCTGAACGCCCGCCCTTGGACGAACTTTGTCCCCTCTCCAACCCTCCTCGAGTTGCCAAAATGGTCGAACAGCGTCCCGTGCACAACAGCGAGGTGTACCTGCTGCGGCAGACACCATACCAGAACGTGCCGCCACTCTCGCCACCGTCCCCCATCACGCCTGCCGAAGACGATTACTGCACCCCCATTGAGCCCCTGAGCCTGAGCCAACCAGCCATTGCAGCTTGCGACGAGAAGCTCGCCCTCGAAGAGCGCCTAGTCAGCGCTGTCCACGTCCTCCACACCGAGACGACGGCCCTGCAGCGCATAACGCAACTTTACTCGTCAGACCGCGTCGCCCGGGACGGGTTCAACCGCGCCGTCGAGGCCATCACGCGGAGGCAAGGCGACCAGGGCAAGAACGGCAAGGTGGTTGTGGTAGGCGTGGGCAAGTCGGGCCACATCGCTAAGAAGCTCGTCGCCACCTTCAACAGCTTGGCCATCCAGGCCGTCTTCCTTCACCCGACCGAAGCACTGCACGGCGACTTGGGCCAGATCGGCCGCAATGACACCCTGCTCCTCATCACCTTCTCGGGCAAAACCCAGGAGCTGTTGCTACTGCTGCCGCACCTGGACAAAACCCTACCCCTGATCCTGCTCACGTCGCACACGCGGCCCGAGACGTGCGAGCTGATTCGGTTACGTCCCGACACCATCCTCCTCCCGGCGCCGATCCATGAGGCCGAAACAGTATCGTTTGGCGTGTCGGCGCCCACAACCTCGACGACGGTAGCGCTGACCGTTGGCGACGCGCTGGCGATTGTCGCCTCGCAAGAACTCCACTCCACTACCGGCGTGGCATCTGTATTCGCACGGAACCATCCCGGGGGCGCCATTGGAGCAGCGTTACGCCGCCCTCGTGAAGACGTCGTGCGCAACTTGGTCGTTCCGCTTGACGCCATCGGCCATCTTGACTCCAACAGCCCCATTACGGGCGCCGACGTCCTCCGCGCCGGGTATGCATCCCCCTCAGGTTGGGTGCGACTGAGCAATGGTGCCGTTATCGCGCCGCCAAGGATACGTTGCTTGGCCGCCGCCGATCTCGCCCGCCACGTCTGCGACGACCTCACATGGCTGGTAACGCCGCAGACGGCCTTCGTGCCCATGGCCGCCGACGCGACGGTGCGCCACGCCGCCGAATGGCTCCGCGAACTTATGCGGCGGCGGCAGCAGAACCTCCCACCTTCTGCTTCAGAAGTGCTTGCCCAAGAGTCTGAAAGAGACGCTGATCAAGATGGCAGCATCGTCGCCGTTATGGAAAAGGGGATATGCATTGGCCTCGTAGAGGCTGCGAAAGTTCTGCACCAAGAAGCCGAGAGTAATAAGTAAAAGGGAAAGAAAAAGGCTCCATTCGCATTTTTTATCCATTATCCATTATCACCAACAACAGCACCCACACCACATATATATATAATGTGCAACACGCAACACAGAAGAAAGATGAATGACGTTCATCTTGAGTCCGAAGCATGGTCCGAGTTGAGCGAAAGCTAGAACGGATTGGGAGGCAGGCACGCATCAGATGATCTTATGTTCATGCATAATAAATTTATTTAGCACGGGAGAAGGACAGGGCGGGCGGCAGGCATTTTTTTGGTTAATTCTTTTTGGCATTGCGGTTCTTTTTCTGGTATGCGCACCACCACGCAACTCATTGCATACATCTTTGCGAGCAAGGCGTTTCTGGATCATGTAGCGGAGGACAGGTGTCTCATGTCTCTTTTGGAGAATAACATGATGGAGACGGGAGGGACCCATATAGGATGGTTTATTGTTTTATGTTTCGCAACATACATGTCTACCTTTGCATCAGTTTTACATTCTATGATATATATTTTTACTGTTTTCTCTATTTTCGTTTGCATTTCTTGCATTGCCATATACAGAGTACCATAGCACCCACTACCACTCCCCTCCCTCCCTCTTTACATCTTCATAATGCTATGTAATGTTTGTGTGAACATTCTAGTTTGCGTTCGTGCTACATTGTGCTCTATTCTTTCACTTTTTCTTTCGGTTCAATCCTGCCTTATTATTCTAGCTTAATCCTCATCATCATCGCTACTATCATCATCCGAGCCGCTCTCTTCCCCTGTGGCAACAGGCTCGGAGTCAGATTCCGACGACGACGACGAGCTACTGCTCGAAGTCTCGGCCGCATTTCCGTTTGGTATTGTCTCCATATCCTCGTCTTCTGACTCGTCATCGTCATCGCTGCTGCTCGAATTGCTGTCGGACGAGTCAGAGTCATCGCTGCTGCTGTCGACGTCGACGGCGGCCGTCCGCGCGTTCCTTAGTCTCCGGCGCTTGGCCGGCTGTTGTGAAGTCTCGCCTTGCTTGGCCGCCTTTTCTGGGGAGGACTTGCTGGCAGCAGCTGCGGCCTTGCTAGCTGCCGATGATGAGACTGATCCGCTACATGTGGTGGTGGTCGTCTCTGTCGACGTTGTGTCCTCGCTGTCAGAGAGGTTCTCCAGCACCAGTTCGGCGCGGATCCGCTTTAGCAGCCGCTGCTTGATCTCCGGGTCAGCGGTGCGCAGGACGAGCTCCACGTCGTCAAAGCTGCGCTTGCCATTGACATTGGCAGACGAGGCCTCTGATTGTTGCCGTTCTGCCAGGAAACGAGAGATGACGTCCTCGTACTCCTTTTGCTTTGTCTCCTTGTCCTTGGTCGAAGCGGGGAATGCAGCCGCACCGTCCTCCATGTCCTTCTTCCTGATCTCGGTGGCCGTCTCGCGTAGCCTCGTCCGCACGAAACCTTTGATGTCGCGCACGTATTCGTAGAAGGCGGGGGTGTCGGGGGAAGGGACCTTGTCGCCGTCGAAGAAGTACTTGATCAGCAGGGTCTGGTTGTTCTTGTTGAACTTCCACGCCTCGCGGGCCGTGTGCCACTGGCGGAGGTAGGCAAGGGCGGGCTCGAGGGTGAAGGCGGGTTTGGAAGTGGCGGCGTCGGACGGCTGCTTGGGTTTCCTCTCCTTCTTTGGCGGCTTCTTCTCGACGGGCGTCCCGTTGGCGGTATCTTCCGTGAAGGTAACCGACTTCTGCCTCCGCAAGGCCGACTCGGATCCGGCCCGGTCGTCTGTCCGGGACTTCTTGTAGGGTGTTTGGTCGAAGCCGTTGGTAGCTATTTTCCGTTTGAGGGCGCTGGCCGGGCTGCTGCTTGTGGCATTGGGCTGCTGGGGGGTTTGCGCATCAGAGCTAGCGGCAGGGCTTTCATCTGCAGACCCCTTGAGCTTGAGGCCCAATCGCTTCCAGGCTGGGACTCGGGTGGACATGGCGACCAAATGGGAGGGGAGGTGGAGGGAAGAGGCGCCGCCCGGGTTGCAGATTCGTCGGGAGGGCGAGATGGGGGGGGGGGCAGCGACGGCAGAGCAGAGGGCGGAGGCAAGGAGCTGGCAAATCCTGCGCAGCCAAGCGTTCGTTTGTTATGGTCCTAGGCCCAAGGTGTCGATTTACCAGATTTTTGGGGCTGCGAGGAGGAGCATTGCTTGTTGTCTTATTGGGTGTCGTTGCTTGCGTTCTTCCACCCAATTCAAGCCGTTTGCAGCAAATTTCTGCTCCAAGACCTTATCGGCGCCCAAAGGCAGGGATAATTTGTTCCGATAAGCTGATTGACTATGGGGCTCCCACGATTGACTTTGGCGACAGAAGCTTAGCTCTCCCCAATGGACCAGGCCCCGCATATCCCAGTGTGCCTCAGGCAAGAAACGATTGGAGATCACTGAGAGCTCCCAGTCTACACGCCTAATATTCAAGGCAGCCTTGCACGTCAGCACCAAGCTTGAGACTCAGCCTTCTCCAGGCAAACCGCTGCAACGCGTCTGGCGTCGCTTGGAGCTCGCTCGCATCAATCCACCAACGACGAAGCTCTTTGCCGCCTGCTCTGACAGCCAGCACCAGCAATTTCCCAGCGCACGAGTAACCCCGTCTATCTCGCGGTTCAGTCTGCACCTCAATTCGAACTTTACTACATTTAACGACAGCGTCTCTTCACCCTCGCATCTCCTCAAAATGTCGGGTATGTCATCTGCTTCCAGGTCAACCCCTGGCTCTGCTTGCATCGCTGGGGAGCTTCATTTGAGCCATTGCTGACCCTTCATGACAGGCAGCGCAGGCTACGACCGGCACATCACCATCTTCTCGGAGCAGGGAAGATTGTACCAAGTCGGTATGTACGAAAGAAAGCAGATCGACAACGATGACATGAAGCCAGCCCGAACTCGTCATAGCTGGCGGCCGACAGCCGGGTCGACCAGACAGCGACTCGAAGATGGGGGACATCTGGACATTTAAATGGTGGTGTTGCTGATGCTGACGGATGGAACTCTATCACAGAATATGCCTTCAAGGCCATCACAGCTGCGAACATCATGTCGATTGGTGTTCGGGGTAAGGACTGCGCCGTAGTGCTGTCCCAGAAGAAAGTGCCAGTATGTGTCGGCGTTCTTGCCATGCGATGACATGCGATTCCTGTTGGTCAGTTGATCTAACCACTTGCGAATAGGACAAGCTCATCGACCCGTCCTCCGTCTCGCACATCTTCCAGCTTTCGCCTTCCGTGGGTTGTGTCATGACTGGTTCCATTGCAGATGCGCGGGCCTTTTCACAGCGCGCCCAGTCAGAGGCGGCAGAGTTCAGATACAAGTATGGCTATGAGATGCCTTGCGACGCCTTGGCCAAGCGACTTGCCAACATCAGCCAGGTGTACACCCAGCGGGTAAGATAACAGCAGCACAGCCCCCCTGTAGGGCTGCAGATACAGGGGTTGGTGGCACGATACTGACGACATTATTTTCCCCAGGCTTACATGCGACCCTATGGAGTGGCGACCACGTTGATATCGCTGGATTCCGAGTTTGGGCCCCAGCTCTTCAAGTGCGACCCAGCAGGCTACTACATTGGGTACAAGGGTACTGCCGCGGGACCCAAGCAGCAGGAGGCGCTCAACCACCTGGAGAAGAAGCTCAAGAACAAGGATCACGCCGAGGGTGATTGGACGGAGGTGGTGGAACTGGCCATCACGACGCTCAGCACGGTCCTCAGCATGGACTTCAAGAAGACGGAGATAGAGATTGGTATCGTGGGAGGCCCGCGTGCGGACGGCAAGGAGGGGACAAACCCTGGCTTCAGGACGCTGACAGAAGAGGAGATCGACGAGAGATTACAAGCTATCGCCGAGAAGGACTGAGGATGTGGGGGAAGATGCTACCCCAGAGAGAGCTGGAAGTGGTCGGTGCGTCCGAGATAGTTGGCTGGCGAAGGTGATTCGCTGCCGGTGTCGAGGGCTTATTTGAGGAGCGCGGGAGCTGGCTTGGGGGTGGGATAGAGCAGGCAGCAAGTACATGTCCTATAACCGCATCCCGCGCTGCTCGTGTGTCAATATTCATCATGCTTGCTCAAGAGTCAAGACCATTGAGGCAGTCTGTCACCATGTCACCATGTCACCATGTCACCATGTCACCATGTCACCATGCAGACAGGGCGCAGAGAAAAAGGAGTCTCCAAATAGACCAGAGCGCAGGACCAATCAGCGCCGCGAAACTAGTGACATTGCAGCTCTGGCCCTCAAGCCCTCAAGCCCCTCTAGCCTTATAGCCCCCAAGTTCACCAGCAGCTGAAGGCTGAAAGAGAGCCGTACGCCTGGTGCCCGTTGTGGCCTGAGCCTGAATGGCCGACTGAGACGTTGCCTCAGACAAACCAGAGTGTCGAAGGCTGGTATGATTCATGTGTGTCGACTGCATGTCGGCGAATTTATTGCTTACTCCTCCGTTGACCTAGCCACCTCTCACCTGGCTGGAGAGTTACAGTTTCCAGCAGGTGGCAATTTCGACCGACCATGCGAGAGCGGGAAAGCGGGAGGCGTCCGTTGCACCGGTTGACGGCCGACCGTTCTCTACCAGTCGGGTTGACTATCGTGGTGGTGGAAGCCAGGCAGTAGAATAAAGCTGGTTCTGATCGGTCCATCCATAGGGCGGCCATTCACGGCGATTCACACGCTGCGGGAAGGGGTGGAAGGGAGGAGGGGGGGAGCAGGAGGCGAACACTTGAGGCAGGTACAAAGTCCACTGCCTCCCAGGCCTATCCACGGCAACAGGTCCCACTGGCCGCCTGGCTGCCCGCGTCTGCGGCGGCATGCAAGCCTCAAAGCATGAGAGAGTTGCCTCAGGGCGTCGGCGGTCGTTGTCAGCATCCAGGCGGTTGGCTACCCAGGACTCCGGGATCGGGTTAGGCACAGATGGGGCTTAGTGTAAGGGGGGTTCATCGCAGTTCGGGTTCGGATAAGTTGGCAGGTTTGGTGGTGGGGGAAGTTGCTCCATCGCCAGAGAGAGGTGTCTCCTGCCCAGCTGACACGCAGCCATCTCAAGATCCTTAGCACCCAATGGCAGGCACGACTCGGGGGTCGAGCTTTCGAGCGGTTCTAACGGCGCAACATCCAAACTCGCCACAGAAACGGCTTTGGCCAGTTCCTGACTGGACAGACGCCCAGCCACCAAAGAAGCACAGGATGCAAATGGGGCATCTTCTTCCGTTCTCAATATGCACGGCACTCGAGCTTGCTATCCTTTTGCGGACTGACAGGGCAGAAACAGGCACGAGCACGAGCACAGTTCCCATTCTGTTAGTGCAGGTAAGGTGCGATATGGTAAGGTTGGCCCTGTGGGTGAGTTTGTTAAAATATCCGCCCATTCAGCTCAGTCCGGGAACGTGTCGAACTTGTTGAATCGTGCGGTACGGCTTGCCATTGGCTGCTGGAGGGCCATGAGCCCCCGAGCTGCCTCCACGAGCATCGCAGCCCTGGGCCAGGGGTGTTGCTGGATTGGGCGGCGGGACGTTTTGTGGCGTCGCTGAAAGCTCGCCTAACTATCTGTTTTCAGAATCCCTGGAGGGCAACGCACGATCCACCCGCACACCGCATTGCGACACTGAGCCAAAACACCGCTCTGTTTCCCAGAGGCCTTCCAACAAGCGGGTCCCCTAGCGGGGCCCGCCCAAGCCACGCACGAGGGAGGCTCTTTTTCGTCCCATTTTCTGCTCTCCACCTTGGACCGTCTGATCTTTCCAGCCAGTTGCTGCCATGCCACACCCCTCTTAGCCCTCCCAAAAGGAGATTCCCGCAGGTACTAGTTTCGGTCCCAAGCATCGGATGAAGAGGGCGGGGATGAAACAAACAAGATTCAGAGGAACTGGCGGCAGAAAATAGACGAGGAAAGGGAGAGAGAAGAAAAACGAAGGAAACGATGTGGTGGGGGAGAGATGTGAGAATGGCCTCTTTCTCCTTTCTTCCTTCTTGCTCTTCGTCTTTCTCACCTCCGTCAATACTCGGTTTAATTTTCCCTCTCTTCTGCTCATTCTTTGAGACAATACATACATACAAGTCTCATCAAATCCACTCTTTTGCTCTTATCGCTGTTGGCAGCCGCCGTGCCCAGCCTTGACAGGGGCCTAGACCCCAAACAGCCTTCTCGATGCCATTCTCTCCCAGAGAGCCTTGAGGGGGTGGTGGGTTCCTGCGGGCTCATGCACAGCTTGGTAGGGGCCAGCTTAGCTCTCCACTCGCATTATGGCGTCCGGCTCACATCCCAAACATCAACTCCTCCGTGCCCTAACCTTGTAGTATTGTCTCCCTCCAGTGCAACATGGCATCAGCCCGCATGCCGCGGGAAGGGCTGACACCGTAGTGGATGATGTCGTTCCTCAGGATGACTTGTCATGAGTCGGGACGGGACCCGGTTGTAGGTGCCACATCCCATCCCACCCCATGTTCGATGTTGCAACAACTTGCAGACCAAGGTCCACTTGCGGTACTGCAGCTTGCAGATAGGGTCGGCGGACTTGATGGAAAGTCGACTTACATGGTCATGGCTCGTCAACAAAACAATGTACCTGTGTGAATACGTACCTTGTTCTGGACTTCTGGCTGGGCGGCCAAACACTCCCTCCCGTCAGGAGAAGCCACATTCTCTCCCTCACTCCTCCTATTCTCTCAACGGTCGTGCAGCTTGCCTCGATGGCGAATTCTACAAAAGCCGTTGAGGCGCCTCCTACAAGTTTGCCAACATCATCACCATCATCAAGTCATCAACAACTCCTCTCAGGAGAAGCGCCATCTCTTTCTCTTTTCAGCCTTGCCATTCGTTCTGGTTGCATAGATCTTGCATATTACCGGCCGGCCTTGTTTGCTGCTTTACGACTACGACGCCTGTGGCATATCTTTTGTCGATCTTTTCCATTCTTCATCTCTATTGTCTACTCTCTACCCCCCATCATCAGCCTAAGCGCCGCGAGCCAGCTTGCAAATCGATTCTGCCAAGCAGAATCATCATCGAGACATATCCCGCCATCTAGAACCACCAGCCTTGTCCAACGTAGATCGACAGCCACCATGGCCGATGGACGTATGTGCTTACTTCCCCTGACTGGTGCCCCCTTTCCCCTTCCCCTCCCGCTCTGCAGCCCCTGCCTGGCCTCCCATAGGGCCCGGGCTTCCCTCTGCCCCATCCACACACACACATACACACACACACACACAGCTGGAGATAGAGAGAAGTGGAAGGGAAGAAGACACGCACCCACACCCACGCACCAGGCGCGAACTAGAGACGCCACCTTCAACGGCGCGTCAACCTCTGACTAACACTTTCTTTCCATGTCAACAGTTAATGAGTATCGCACCTCGCGAGTCGCCGAGGTCCTTTCCGACTTCCGTACTCTCCAGTACTACATTGCCGCCGCTCCCGTGAGCCCAGCCGACATGGACGACTACTACACCGAGGGCTGGGCTGCTCTGCGACAGTGCGCGATCGATGGCCAGCACATCCTGAACTGCGCTGCCGACATCACTGTCCCACGAACCACCGGCGGGCCGGAGGAGCAAGCAAAGGCAGAGTTGAAGCAGTACGAGAATTCACCCAGATCATCAACTCTGAAAGAGCCACGTCCACTAACAAGTTCGTTTCTAACCAACAGGGTCCATCTCGACGCCTACGCTCGCAGACACGAGGGCCAAAAGATCTACCTCCGCCAGGCGGCGGCTCAGCGCTGGGTCGAATGGCGAGAGCAAATCCTCATGGGCGGCCGGCCGCACTCGGGGAACCAGTCACAGCTGCGAGCGTGCGACCAGCAGCTGCGCGCTGTAAGTACCATATTCATTTCTCCTTATTGCCCTCTCTACAGTCTAAACCGTGACATCCTTCCCCTTTTTTCACTACAACCTCAACACAACATCCAATTCGAAGTCTCTCGAGCTATTCATGTGGACAAGCCACTCACACCGCTGCTTCTCTAGGAACTCGCCACCATCACCGACGAAACCATCTTCCAGGAGCTCCTCGCCTCCGATCTCAACATGAACCGCTGGACGGACGAAGACCCGAGCCTGCGGGCTGTGCAGCGATGGGTGCGGGCCCGGCGTCGTTAATCTAACCCACCGCTGTTGATTCCTATCCATATGGATGGGGGACACGACCTTGCTCGAAACCCTCCTTTAATGTTTCGGCAATCACGCGAACTTGAAGAGCTTCCAAGCATCTTTCGTTTACTCTTCGACGAATTTACAACTCACGACACAAAAACCCTTCGGAAACCTTCACCAAGTCTGTTGATGCAGGGATCATCACCATACAAACCTATCTATTACTTACACTTTCACTTTTCTTGTCTCTCTCTATTCTTCACGCATTTACATTCATACCTTTCACACATTCATACCAAAACCAAAAGCTTGGGGGCGCAAAACTTTACTTGACCTTTGGAAAAGAACTATGCTTTAGGGGCGGCCTTTTGATTTAGATACCTCTCTCTACCTTCTTCGTTCTTTTTCTTTTTCTCTTCTTTCATACAGGGCCGACGACAACTCACTTTATACCAAAAGATACCACGGACATTGGGAATACACGCAGGGATATAACGATACACTTGGGCTTTTCTTCTTTTTTACTTCACTTTGGGTTGGCAGTATGTCTTTTTTTTCTTCGACTTCTAGCTTCGGCTGTATATATATATTGTGCGAGCCCTCTCTTTGTCTTCTTCGACAGACAGGGGAGGAGAGGCAGGCCAGATTTTCTATTGGGGTTTTGATTGGGGCACATATTGAGTCTTCATGGAAGGAAGAAAATACGAGGGAGCGCTGTTGGTGGGGAAAAAGGGGACAAGGGTACTAACCAGTGAGTCGAGTACATACGGATATCTTTCAGGGGAGGAGGGGAGGAAAGTGATCACTGCCTGGAGCAGGGGGGACACGACGAGAGGGAGAGTGATATCCAGCGCGCAGATATTCAAGAATCCAGAAATGGTGGAATATTCAACTTCAACAACTGCTATCGTCTTTGGCCATATCTTGTGCCTGTTTACATGGAGTGCTCATTAAACCAAAAAGAAACCCCTAAAAACAGTTATAACGCCATACACGATATAGCAGCTAACCGGACTTGCTTTGTACACATAACGCGATGCCCCCAAGAGACAAAACCATCCCCACCATAGTGTCTGGAACAACTGTCAGCAGCAGAGAATTTCCACGAAAGACGAGAGAAACAGAAGCTTACCTCGGCTGATAACTTTCTTCTCAAGCCACCATTCCCCAATCACAGTAAATAAAAACGCCAAGGTATTGACAATGGGCACAGTCAAGCTCAGCTCTGTTTCAATGTTATGCAGGTCAGTCAAAAAGAAACATGCATATCTCATGTGACAAACCCCCTTGGTATCCACCCGTCAAATCCGGGTTCCGACGAACGAGACAGACATTCGATGATGTCTCTGAGAACAGGAAAAAAAACTTACCAGCCTTGCCAATCAGCAAGAAAAACCACACACTGCCCGTCAGATTCAGCAGCAGCGGGACCGCATACCGCGGGTTGCGCAGCAGGTCCACCACGCCGAAGAAGGCGCCATACAGCTTGCTCCTGACGAGGCTGTTCCTGACGGCGTCAGTTTCGAGAACCGCGTGCGCGGGCGGGCGGTGCTCCTTGGCGGCGCGGCGGATGAAGGGTGTCGTCAGGCCCCAGGCTAGCCCGACCATGAGGAAGCCCAAGATGTAGTTTATGGCAGCAGGCGGTCTGGGTGGTGGTGGTGGCGGTGGGTCCATCATTGCTGTCTGTCTGTCTGTCTGTCTGTCTGATGCAGGGACCGTTTGTGGAAAACCTATTTTGGGAACGGGAGTTAATCGCTCTTCCAACTCTCTCTCTCTCTCTGCTTTGTCAATGCAAAGTGCGTAAGTACACGTGTAGAGACAAGGCAAACTAACTGCACGTGTGTACTTGTGGAGTGTAGTTTGAGACGATATTGTGTGGGGTAAGAACGACGATCCGATTTGCCGGGCAGGCGGGCGATGCGATGCGATGCGCGCTATACCGGGGGCTTGGTTTAGGTTTTATTGGAAGGCCTCCGGAAAAAGTGTCATAAGAAGAAATATGGTACCAGAGTGACGTAGGTAGGTTAACTAGGTAGATATTGTTAGGTTGGCAAAAGAATATTGAAACCCTGCGCTGCGCTGCGCATGGAAAGCTGAAAGCGAAACACACACACAAATGAACGCACGAGGCTAGAACCGGTACAAAGCCTCAAAAGTATTAAAGTCTTTGCTCCGAAAAAAGCAGAACCTCAGCCCTATGATTGCAGATGCATGTTCGTTGGCAATGAATGCACGTCGTGTCGTTGCGACAAACAAGTCCCTTCCCCCCCACTTGTGTGCGTGCAGTTTATCGATAAACTAGCAAAAAACTAAGCCACGCTTGCCACGCTTATACCGAACCCGACCGAGGTGCCGAACACGTTTTTTGTGGCTTGTCTTACCCTTTGTTTTGAGCCTACATTCTGGTTTGGGACTAGCTCGGCTGTTGTTTGGTGGTGCATTCCAGCTTCCCTTCGGTTTCCTCCGAAGGGCTCCTTTCGGATTCTGCATGCTCTTGTGTAACTATGCCATTTCTGAATTGATACTCTATAGTGATATTTGAAAGTGCTACAATTTAAATAGTGACATCATTCCTGAGGCAACCGACGGATCATATGGGTGCTTTGCTTTGATTTTCGCCTCGGCAAGCCTGGCTCAAATTGCTGTTGAGCCCCAGAGACATAAACATGCTAGCTTTGGAGGGTTAAATAAAAAGGGCATTTGCAGGTGGTGTAGCACAGTTTTGAGTTCCTATTTGCATATCGAACTGCCTGCTGGTTGGCTGTTTGTAATTCAGTTTTCTGTCGCACGCCACAAAACGAAGCGACCATAAGTATGGGTAGCTTTGGCCAGTCAGACATCAATACTTTTAATCGGGTATGGTGTAGCGGTAACATCGCTGACTCTCACTCAGCAGCCCGGGGTTCGACTCCCCGTATCCGAATTGTGTATTGCTTTTTATTGTTCAATATCCCCCCCCCCATTTGCGGCTTTCATTGTCGCTGAGAGAGAGAGCCTGCACATGAAAGAATAAGAACGCTGGTCAGGCGTATTCAAGTCGAGACCCAGCCCGTAATATCTTAGCCCCCTTCCCATTATTGGACGAACTGGATCACCTCGATTATCCTTTTTCTAACCTGTTTTGTCCCTTTCACCATTGTATGGCAATAACTGCCTGGTATTCGACCAAATTTTATTTCAGCACGCTTGCCCAGGCGGTGCATCTACAACAACGTCGAGATGTCGTTACATTGCAGATGATCCAGCAGAAAGACGGGAAGCTGAGTAAATGTTTCAGTCACATTCTTCTTATCACATCGTGACAGCTGAAGCAGACCCCGCAGCAAATCCAGCACCATGGAACCGTGGCGATCTTACGCAAGTAATCAGCGTTCGCGCGTGTGTGTGGTGGGCATGGCGTCTCACTAGATAGGGCCACACCCCTCATAAAGCAGCATGTTATGAGCTGACAATCCTTCTCAGAATGCAAGAGCATTGAATATCATGTCAGCAGTGGCGTCGGCATCCTGAATCTCGGGGTATCTCCGGGCTATCGAGAATTCATTGAGATACATGAAGATATGGATACGGAGATCGCCAACGTAGCGACGTCCGTGAGCATCTCAGGAGCCTTGAAAGTAATGCCCATTGAGCGGCCTCCTTTGAGCCTCTGACATCACGACATAGTCGATAGTCCAAAGCAATTTATCGAGCCAAGCCTTGGACTAGTTAAAACAAGCGCCTCTGCGAACCTTGATTGTCATCTCATTCCAGTAAGATTGCCGAGTCGATGGTCTGACCCCTGGGAAGATCTGCCGCAGAAATCCACACCAAGCCCCTGGGCTGCTGGAAACCTTCTTTTGACCAGCACGCATGTGCGCTTTCCTGAGATAATGCGGTATTTGTCTCCGTGAACTAGCTAGTGCGTGTCGCGCACATCGGAGGCGACCGACCGACCGACCATTAACCAGCCCCGAAACCTTTGTCGCACGTCATCATCAATCTGGGACCAAGCCGCTGCTGCCACTTACCACGTATTCAACTTGCCTCGAGAGGATTGGGCGGAAAAGTCCGGGCGAAAATGAAACTATGCGTCTTGTGTTGGTAGTGAGGTGCCGCTCTGCCCCCATCAGTCCTTCGAGAATCTAGCTTGCTCTTCCAAACCACGATGGCGTCGGGGGGAAAAGTGATGACTCTCAATCGTCTGCAACATTAGTCAAGTTCGAAGCCATTGCTCGATGTCCGGGAATGACCGGCCAGGGTAGTTATCTGTATAGTCTTCGGACCCATCAAAGAAAGGGGAAAAAGAATATATGAAGATGTGAACTCCATGACCATAGGTATCATATTCTCCCATCATCGCCACAACCGGGTACACACGCTTCAAGCAACACAGTCCAACCACATATTGATATCCAAAGACTTCCTTCATCATGCCTACTGAAGCCCAGATTGCCGGAGGCCATAAGGCCAACATCAACAACCCTAACACTTCGCAAGGGTCCAAGCAGAACTCGCAGAAGATTCTCGACAACGAGTTCAACGGAGGCGATGGTGAGTTGTTTCCCATCCACTTGCAATGAGAAACCAACGCTGATACTGTTCGACGATTTCTCACAGTCCCTAAGGCTAGCGACAATCAGGAGGGCAAGAACCCTGGCAACGTTGCTGGTGGGCTGAAGGCGCAAGTTTTGTCCGGTCCTGCCGCAATGTGTTAGAAGTGAGCTAACTCGCACGGGCACAGCACCCTCAAGAACCCGAACGTGTCGGATGAGGCAAAGGAGTCTGCCAAGGAGCGTCTCAACCAGATGTAGAGCAACAAAGCCCTCGATCGAACTTTCTAGCTCAAAGCGGGAATGGGTGAGAAGGAGAAGCTTCGTGCATGGAAGTCGATTGTCATTGCACCTGTAATACCAGTCAACCAGTCGTCAGAAACAAGAAAGTTGATCTGATAACGCGACGGCAGTCTTCATCGTGTTGATACCATGTCGAATGATGTAAATGCTTGGCTGGTAACGTTTTCGTGGTGGCACCCTCGACAGCGAGCACCAATTGTACGGACACACAATATCCGTGGATGGTTGAACAACTCTAGTGGAGGGTGGGATGGTAGTACGAGTGAAATAGTGAGGTTGGTCTCGGAATTGAAATGCATGGAGTTCCATCATATGAACATCCTTGGTGCAACTGCACCCTAAAACAGATATGGGCTCGACGCGCGTTCGACCACAGACTACGTTTGAAGCATGGGAGTTGAAGGATTGATGTTGCGCGTCAAAAAGATGCGTTCAACTGAGGTCGTGCAGTGCCACTGCAAGACCCCACCTCTTCAGGGCACTTTTCAGTGGATGATACCGGCAGACAGGGAAGGGGACGGCCCCAAGCGCTGGACGACATCCCTGCCAAGGAGCAGTGGCCCAGTCAAGTGTCCAGCCTCGCGGATTTGCTCGCGCCAGCCACCGAAAAAAAGCACCCAACCACCGTCCAGGACGAAACCGAGCCCACTGGGTGCACCGACCATCAACATGGGACCCCCCACTTGACCCTGCCTTACCGCAGCAAATGTCCACCACTGCAGCTCGCATTTCAGCTTCGCCAACTTTACCTCTCCCTTGACAACACATCGAGGACTGCCGTCTGATATCCTGGTGGTAGCGTTTCTTTCACTCGTTTCTTCCCTCTCAAGACTCGCACCTGCAGTCCCTTCTTTTCATTTTTTCGTCTGCTACGGATAATTCCGTGCCTCTTGCGAATCCTGGAAACGTTCGCCGTACGGCAGTCAGCGGAGCAACAAGCATCCCCCACTCACAACAAAGGCCAAGGCTGTGAAGTAAACAATCCCTTGTCTGACCAACCCCAACCCGCACCAACATGTCATGAGACAACCTCGCGCGACACCGATACCAAAATTGACACCAGCGCGACCTCAGGCATTCCGACTGCCATGATGAAATCCCACGCCCTCAATGGCATGCATACGGCCGGCATCTTCTCCGACATGACGGTCGACGGGCCCCAAATCGGCACCCTGGTCATGGTCATTGATCGCGGAAGGAACTTGCCCAACCGCAAGACAATTGGAAAGCAGGACCCATACTGTGCTGCCCGCTTGGGGAAAGAGGCCAAGAAGACTACGACCGATATTCGCGGAGGCCAGACGCCCAAATGGTAACTTGCTCAACCCTGCGCCTTTCGAAGTACGCCAGCTAACAACGTTCCGACTCACAGGGATCAAGAGCTGAGGTTCACCGTCCACGACTCCCCGGACTACTACCAACTGAAGGTGTCGGTATTCAACGACGACAAGAAGACGGAACTAATAGGGGAATCATGGATTGACTTGCGCAACATCATCATTCCCGGCGGCGGCCAGAGCGACCAGTGGCATGGCCTAACCTGCAGGGGCAAGTATGCGGGAGACGTCCGTATCGAAATCACCTTCTACGACAGCCGTCCGAAGCCCGAGAAGCCCGTTATCAAGGCTAAGAAGCCGGCGCCTGCCGAGTCTGAGGGAGCCCCGTCGTCTGCCGGCAATGCTGCCGCTGCCGCTGCCGCCGCGGCAGCTGGGCCCCGATCGATGCCTAAGCGTCGCCCGTTGCCCTCAGACCCGGTCACAGGCAAGGCGCCGCCGTCACCCATCCCAGAACCTATCCCAGAGCCTATCGAGACGCCGCCACGGCCCCAGCCCGCTCCTGCAACCTCCTTCATCCCTAGCCAGTCACCTCTCCAGCACCTCGAGTACAACAACCCGTCTCCGGGCGCATCTGGTGTGCCGCGGTACCAACAACAACCGGACCAGTATGTCCCTCGTGCTCCCAGCGGCGAGTTCGGGTCACCACAGTACCGGACCCTTGATAGGGGAGACAGATACTCGGCACAACCCGACGACCGAGATTATAGCCCACAACATCAACAACAGCCATCCTACGACCGATACGACTCCAGACCTCAAGATTCTTATGACTTCCCACACATGGACGAAAGAGGAAGATCTATCGAGCCGGAGGACGACAGGCCCCCACCGCCACCAGCCCATCGCAGTAGACCGGGCAGCAATGGCGCCATGAACGCTGCATATCAAAACAGTTATGATGCTTCGGCGGCGAAGGGTACGCCGCCAACCATGCGACGTGATGTTTTGCGGAACGAGGCTCATCGCCATTCTGCCTCCGCGAGCTACCCTGGACGCCCAACGTACAAGGCCTATGACTCGGCTCCTGCCGCCCTTAACAACACACAATATTCCAATCCCGATCAACCTTCACCCCCACGGCATTACTCGTACGATGCCAACTACGATCCACCGCACAGGACGATGCAAGCGACTGTGGAAGACGTACCTGAATCGCCAGACTCCATGAACAACTCTTTCCGGAGGAGCACGGGGCGCCTCCCGCACACGCAATCTCAGCCTCAATTTGAACACGAAGGTTATGACATGTCTGTCAGCCCTGCGCCATTGAGCTTTGCGGCAAGGGGCAACTCTGGCCAGCGTCGGCACTCGAACAACCCAACCATTCCAGAGCAGCACATATACCAAGGCAACGGATATATGACGTCTCCGATAGATATTGGAGAGAGGGACACCTCCCATCATCAGGTCCCCGGGAATTTTGCTAGACATTCAGAAACGTCGCTCGTGTCGTATAGCTCCCAACGGGATCAAGGTGCTTTGACCTACCGCAGTGAGTTGGACGACACTTCTAATGGCTATGGGGTCCCTCCACCTATCCCCCCATCTTTAGTGCCCGGCATAGATCCCAATGCCTTCAGCCAGGAGAGGAACCATCAACGGCGATATACTCAGCCTGCGTCCACGGAAACGCCGCCCAGGGGCCGCACCATGAGCGATTTGCCTCGTAGATACGATCAAGACAACGCATTAACATCTTACAACGCGCCACCGCCCGCTCAAAGCAGAAGCCCAATCACGTACACTGGTGGGCCGTCTACTTCGAGTGTCAACGTTGTATACAAGACACGCGCGTACTCGCCTAACCCTCCTCATCGCGACCCCAGTCCCAACCCAAGTCCGATTCCGAGCCCCAACCCAAACCACACCATCCGGCGTAAATCCGTCAGCCCAGCGCCGCCGCCGAGTGATCACCGCCAAACATCGTCGATCCCATTCGGACCTGATTCTTATAACGATCTCAATCCCCGGGCAGCATCCGCTGCCATCCGAGATCCGGCTGTCAACCGCCCAGATTATGACGAGTCGAAAGGGAAGATTATTACACACGATGGCCGCGAGGTTGACCCATCAGACCATTTGCCTATGGAGACTTGGGCCCCCGAGCCGGAGCCCAAGAAACCAACCTCGTCGGCGCCCAGCTCAGGCCGAACCTCGTTCTCCGGCACACAGCCCCTGCCGCCGCCTGGCCGCCGTCCGCTGCGGGTCGCTGGTCGACCGCAGCCGATGCTACCGAGTAGTGGCGTGCAGTACGGCGACCACCAAATGATGGAGCCAGCAACGCCGTCACCGCCCGCTTCGACCCGTAATCGCCTTCAAAAGAAATCCAACCGCCCCTCGATGGGCGCGAGCGGACCACCGCCCCCAATGATGTCGGGCGCCAATGGGCCGGGTGGCTTCAACAGGAGCAGCGGCGCCGGTGTCGACAGCTATAGCGGTGGGGCCAGTCCCAGTCCACTCATGCCTCACTCCCCTCACCAGGATAATAACTACACCCCGCCACGCCAGATGGCTCGCGCTTCGACGTTTGACTATGCCGGTGGCGAGAATTACCCCCCGCCTACCATGTACGGAAGTATGGGGGGTAGAGGAGCACCGCCTATTCCCGCCAAAGTCCCGCTTGCGCTACCCGCGCCTCCAGGGCCTATGGGCGGTGAAATGCAGCTACATAGCAGCAGTGTGGCAAGGAGGGAGTACCAAGAAGGCGGCGGGGCTGGCTATGATTGGAATGATGGTGACCGAGGTAGCGGTGAACGGGAAGATATGTGGGGACAGGCTTCGTCGCTAAGCATTGAGGAGGAAATGCAGAGGATTGATATTGGGACCGGGAGGTCAAGGAGAAGGGGGTATTGAGTGCCTGGAGGTATTGAGTGCCTCTTCGTCCGTGAGGTGTTACGAGGCATGATCGCGGCGCGTTTGCTGTCCCTTTTGTCTGGTCATTCTTCCAGTATAGAACTTACATGACTGTGACGCTGCGATCTAACGACAAGAAAACAAAATACATTTGCCACAAATCAAGGCGGGTTTCGGCTTTAGGGGGGATTAAATAAAGGGCTTATTGGTTTACGCGAGTAAGTATCTAGATAGGAAGGACGATAGGCTCTTTGTACTATGTATATGTGTGTGTATATTTCTCTTAACAATCTGGGGTTGTTTTATTTCCTTCTACCATTCTGGTTGGAATGCCGCTGCCTGCTTCGTGCTGCTGCTTGTGATTGAGTTTGGTGGTGAGGTTTTTATGGCCTGTTATTAGGCTATGCTTCTGAGAACTGATAAGTGATTTGCGTGTGTTTTTTATATGTGTTTGACTAGAATGTGGTGTATTACGGAATACATTCTGTAGGTACATGGAGACTGATCACTGAAACTACCTCATACGGTGGGAATTTGCCCGTGTATTCTCGTGATCAGTCGGTTTTATTTTAATTGAAAAATATTACAAAGAAATAAGAAGCTGTCGAACGACGTAGTTTGTCAGATAGTGAAGCTCTCGAAAAGATATTCGAGCCATACATAGCATTGGACTCGTTGTCTGCGTGCTAATGTCGTTCTGCTACCGTTCAAGGCCCCTCCCGTACATGATGGATCCAAGGTAGAGGGTAGGTATCGCCTCCCCCGTCTATTATCGCTTGGTTAGTTCCGGGCGAGGAGAGGGGATGGATGGATAGGTGGTGTGTGTGTGTATGTATATGTTGACGAGATGGAACGAGTTATGAGTATATATGGACTTACATAGGTACCTATATTTCTAGAGGGGATATTTCCTGGCTTCCCGGCACGTGAACGTGTCTATTATGCCTCTCTTCCCGATCGATTATGTTGAGAAAATGTTTATTGTTGTTGAACATCTCCGATAGAGAGTCAGTCGTCTTCCGATATAGAGTTAGTTGAGGGCCGAACTTTGTTGAGTTAGTTGGTGATTCCTGAGAGCTTTCGAGTTTGTGGATAGAATGACGAGTTTTAGTATTTTCTTTCTTATCTTCCTTTCGATGTGTGTTTTGGTAGTAGTTGAAGCTGTCCTATACGTTGAACATTTCATCATTGACACTTGTGAACTTGGATTGAATGGCGGGGGGTGGTTAGTTCCAGATATGTTTTCTTTAATTAAGCCTATCATCTTGTGTCACTGGGTATGTTAGGTAAGGAGGTATGAATGGAGCAATGAGCTCCTCTTTTTGCATAGAAAGAGTTACGGAAGATAAAACATCAGCAAGCAACCAAGGAGAAAAAACCGATGTATAAATTTGTTTCAATGTCGCTTCCAAGGTATCTCTTTTCTATGTTGCGCATTGGCGCAAATGCTTATCAAAGCCTAGACATAATTACCCCCTGTTGTTTTCCGTGGCCACCTAACGAACGCCGGTGCAATGCGAGCAAAATGAAGACATGTGGGTAGGTGCCCCTCGTCTCTTTGCCCTCTTCTCTCTTCTTCTTGACAGAAGATTTGGTTATGTTATGTGATGTTTTTTGGTATTCTTTTCCTTACTCAATCCTCCCAATCATCAGGCTCTCCACCATGCCGCTGGTGGTAATGGCCAACTGCGCCTTTTCAACTTCTTTAGACACTTTCCCGCACAAAGACTGGAACTGGTCTGCAAGCTCTGAGCTCCCGCCCACGTACTGGCTGTAGATGTCCAACAGGTGGAAGCCTACGTCGGCGCACACGCTCACATACCGCGGGTCTGCGATGTACTTGCCCGCCCACTTGAGCAGCGGAAGCACGCTAACCTCGTCACGGCCTTCGAGCGCCTCGCGCAGCGCAGACCGATGGCGCAACGCTGTAAGGACGGTCAATGCCACCACCGGCTGGTATTCGGGGCGTGACATGTCGATGACCTCGTCAAGCGCTACGGCGTACCGCCCTTGCCTAAATTCCCGCTGCCATTGCTTTAGCTTGACTCTCCGCGCGCGGCCGCCGGCCGAGTTGGTCGCCTCGGTAGGAATGATGATATCCACACCCTCGCCCAGCAGGGTCATTGTCTTGTTCGACACGGCCTTGCGCTTCAGCTTTGCTCTTTTTGCGTCGAGCTTTTCGAGCGCTTTCGGGCCAATGTCCCGCGCAGCTTCCTCGGCAGCGCGGTCCCTTGCCTTATCAGCAGCCGACCCGGAAAGCCGTGTCCGCAAAGAAAGTACACCAGACTGCATACCCACCGCGAGGTGGCGATCTTCCTGCGTCGCGCCAGTCGAGATCACGGAAATAGACAGAATAGGACTGGGGTACTTGGAGCCCGATACGACGTTCCAACCTGATGTTTCAAAGACCTTGACATGTCCGTCCAGACCGCCGCTGACCACGCGCGTCCCGTTGGACGCAAGGGAGAGACATGTAACTGTCTTTTGGTGATTGGTGATGAGGCGTAGAGGCTTAGCAGCGACGAGATCGAGGACGGAGATGGCGTTGCCGGCGGCGGCCAAGAGCGTGGTACCCGAAGGCAGGGGAAGCACCTCTTCGATTGGACCCTCGTGCTTGAATGTAAGGACGGCGCCGCCGGGTGCTCTGGCGTCCCAGAGCCGGACGGTCTCGTCGTAGGAGCCCGAGACCAGAAGATTACTGTTTCCTCCAGGCATAAAGGCGCCGCACCGCACATAGTCAGAGTGGCCAGTGAACATGCGGGTGGGGCTGTTGGATGGGAGGTCCCACAAACGGACCGTCTTGTCGTCACTGGCACTCATAAGCGTGGTCAATTCGGTGGGCGACCACTTCGTTAACCACACGGGCTGCTTGTGAATGTGCCATGTTTTGAGGACCACGGCTCTTGTGCCACCACCCACGTCGAAAACCTGTATCTTTCCCGTGCCCTCGCCGGCCACCAACACACGGCCATCGGCCCTAATCTCGCCGGAATGGGCCTCGCTGTCGAAGCGGCCGATGGTCTTGAGCGGCTCGCGCTTTCGTATGGAGTAGATTTCGACACGGGGACCCGATGTGACGGCAAATAGGTCGTTCACTTTAGAGGCGGCGACGAGCGAGTTGGATGTGGTCGCGCTGGAGGCGGCGGGGAAACTGATGTGGGAGATGGGCCATGACGCTGTCGAGGTGTGCGATTTCTGAGTTCTGAATGATCTCCAATACCGCTGCTCGGCTGTGATAGGGCTCGGCCCCGTTGCCAGCTTCAATTGAGCCAGCGGAAGCACTTCTGCGGCCATGATTGTTGCTGTGGTACGGTGCGCGGCGAAACAGGCGCCCAAAACTCGACATTCAAGCCTTCTAAAACTCGACGTTGCTGGCTGCTGTGCACGATAATAAATTTTTTGGGCGCCTTGGCGTCGGAGCCTTGCAAACCCCACCTGGCGCTAGCCAACCAAGCTAGCCTCGTGCACCCAGGCACGAAAGTTCTCGGACAAATTTGATTCCGTCTCTTCCAGGTTGGGATCAGGGCCCTGGTCGCGTGGGGCCCCTCAAGGCTAAAAAAGCTTGGTGAAGTGAAGGTGGGTTGGACACGGCCTAAGGGGAGAGTTGGGCTCAACCCAAAGGTCCCACTTCACCCTACCCATCATCATTTACGGTGAGTAGGCGCCAGAATGGTCGTACTGTACTCTGCATGATCTTGTGTGTGGTACTTCAACATTTCGGGGAAAAGATTAGTAGACAAAGCCGAATCTGCTGCGAGTAGCTGGGTAATTTCCCTATTGTCTTACATACTTGACTCCGAGTCCTGATTTCAGATTTTTGGATTATATCTGACAGCTGATAAGCGTGCATGTGTGGGCTTCCTGTATGGGACAGCTGTATCTTGTGCGGGACTACGAGTGTACAAAACAGGACCTTTTCCGTTTGCAAAAGACCCGTAGGTAGTTAGCCGGGGTCTTGTGATCGATCTCGGTGGGGTGGGTGGTGTCTTGTCTGATGTGAAAGAGCGGCACAACCAGCGCAGTTGTGACGGATTGAACTGAACCATCATTGCTGCTGCTTCGGAACTTTGAGGTTTGGTGAGTGAGCGTCCCCGGCTTACACGACTAGACTACCAACCTTCACACATTACTTGAATTTAAGTTTCGAAAGCTGTGACTAGCCGCCGGCTACTGACGTCGCCCATTTGTTTATATTTATAATTTTATCTCGGTGTGACTGTTTATTGCACGCTCAGAATGGGATGCATTAGACTCTTGCTGTTGAAATGTCTCACCCAGGCGCACAGCCAATCGAATGCACACTACTGGATGCTTCCTGTGCTCTGATTGGTCACTCACCAAGGCACCACTATTGGATGGCTCCTCCCGCCCGTGTGCCCTGCCCCGGTCCCCCAACCATGGACGTTGGGCCCAGGAGACCAGCAGCAGCAGCAGCAGCAGCAGCAGCATTCTTTAGTTGCCCGCCGCTTGAGAGCCTCCAAACTTCCCTTCAACGTCACCCCGTCAGATAAAGAAGGGCAGAGGCGAGGAAGGCGCCCCCGCCTGCCGCTCTATTGCTACTCATGATACCCGCGATAGTTCCTTCCGAATTTGTATTCACATCCAGCACCCTCTTCCCCTAGTCTCGTACCCATATTAATTCCCTTTTCTCATCTGAACCTCAATTTGCCTTGACCGTCGCTTGTTCAACCAACCCGCTTTCCTTTTCTTTCGACTTTGCGCGAGCTGCTTCGACGTTTCTATTTTTCGAACAACAACACGAACAAGAATCATCATCGTGCGCCTTGTCTTCGTTTGCTTTCTGCCCGCCTTGCGGTATTAGCACGCGTCTCTCTCATGGTGTGTGCGTGTGCAGTGCGCTCTCTCGTATTCCTTGACTTTTTCAGATCCGTCCCTTTTTGCCCCGTCGTCGACCGACTCGCGCTCACCAGACTCCTTTGCAACCCTCCAGTCTCGAAACACCCAGACCATTCCCGCAACTACAAGGCTGGGCTGAGAGTATCATGCCAGCGCAAAACAAGACTGGAGGAAACAATCGCCCTTCGTCAGCCCCCGAGCAGATCGCGTCGTCCAACGCAACCGCACACCAGTTTCTAAACACGCGCCAGCCATCATGGATGTCAAAGGCCACGACGAAGCCAACTTCTCGACCTACTGCCCCGACTCGAAAGACTGTGGTACCGGCTGTGCAACACCAGCAGCAGATGTAAGGAAACTCGGAGCTGTCATACCTGCGACGGAATCGGTGGCGCCAGAAGTCGACTCTGGCCACTCTGTGTTACCACCCCGCGATCGGACCATCTTTCCGCTGACTTCTTATTTGCGTGTTTTTATAGACTAGCTCAAACTGTTCTCCCATCCCCCGCTCCGAGCGACGAGCCGAGTCCGGCCGTCTCGAATACTTTGGATAGTCCGAATCCACAGCCTGCGACCTTGTCGGAGGCGCAACCCCTCGGGTCGTTCATCGCTGCCCCCCTCCCTGTCACGGAAGCCCGATTCGTGCACGACTTGGCTGTTGATACATCGGGTTCGAACATGCAGGGGCTCTCGACAAGCCAGGGCAACAACGGGTCTCTCTCTGCACCCATAATCAATCCGACAAACTCTCCCCTGGTCACTCAGCAATATCAGCTCGCTGTCGACGCCGGAGGAGAAGCCAGACTGGTCACGCTTACACCTGCCGTGCAATCTGCTCCTTCGAACTTCCCAGGTAACATGGGACCGCAGGGCCAGGTCTCGACTGTGGGTGGAACTCGGCCAACCGGCGGCGCGCCGCCTCCGCCGAAGAGACGGCGGACCGAGTAAGTTTCTCCTTGCCGCTTGCGTACTTGCTTGTTCGGTGGCTGTCTTGTACTGACTAACCCTTGTAGCAACCAACCATCCTTTAAATATGCGAGCTGTATTGGCACCATTGACCAGCATATCCAAAATTGCGGCGGGGACAGTGCCTTTACGGCCGATATTGAAAGGCCTCGTATGCAGCTCCTCAAAGATGCCTGCATAAAAGAAGACGTTTTTTTCCTCGCACTGCACCAGCTGTATGCTATCTGGTCCGAATACCCTGCAGATGCCCACAAACTCATCCCCGCCCATCCTCCCACGACCATTGATAGTGCCTTTGGCATCATAGAGACAGTTCTTAAGAAGAATCAGCACGTCTCCCCGATGCATAGGTCCTTTTTTGCCAACTTCCCAGCCCCCATCCAACAGCTGATGCAGCCTTTGACCAACTATGAGGCAGTGATTGAGCGCGTGGGGAAGTTTCTCGAGAAGCTGTCAACCAGCTTTCATTATCTCCGGCATATGTCATTGACCCGAAAGTACCCCTTTTTGGTTGATGAGCTTCTCCACTACCTGGCGTGCTCCTCTCCTGTCTTGCAGATGATATTCTTCACTGCCTCCAGAAGAATACTAGGCGTGCCTGATGGACCGATGGGACACACTATCGAGCAGCTATTTCGAGAAGACCAAAAAAACCATCGCAACGAAAAATCGGGGCTCCTGGTTCTAGCCCCTCTTACGTATCAGGGAGAGATCGAGTCGCGAAATTCCAAGTTGATCGGCATGTACAAACGCATCATCGCCATGTCGTTGCCGCCAGCTCAACAGCCGCAAATCCCTTCCAACGGACCGTCTCCTGCCCAATCGCCTGCTCCTGGAGCCGGACAGTCACCTATCCCTCCACATATGGTACTCGCCTCGCAAGATGCGATTGCGGGCCAGGGCTCGGGTACCGCGAACCAGGCATTGCATTCCCCCTTCACGCCTGGGAGCCAGTTTCCCACCGTCTTTGCACCTCCTGCTACGCAGGGCCAACCGAGACCACATGCGAGCCCGCTAATGATGGCACCAACTCCGTACACACCAGCTCAGGCCACGCCAATGCAGTTCGCGACGATGAGCAACAACCAAATCTCCCAGCAATACGCGCCTTCCATGTCTGCGGGAAATGTGGCACAAAATACGATGGCACCAAATCGACCGCAGATACATCCGCAATACCAGGCTCTTGCTCCGCAATATCAAGCTCCTCAGCAGCCACAGCAGATGTACCAACAGCACCAGTCGCATCAGCAGCCTGTGCAACCACAGCAGCAGTTCCTGGATCAACAGACCGTGCGACAAATTGTTCAGCAGCAGCAACACCAGCATATATTGCAGCAACAGCGTCAGCAGCACCAACAACAATTGCATGAGCAGCAGCAGCGGCGGTCATCAAGTTCGAGGACTGGTAATGTCCCCATTCAGCCCGGCCGTTTGGTTGCGCCACAAATCCAACACCCAGCTGTGGCATCTCCGGTCCAGATGTCTCCCGCCGCAGTCACATTTCCTTCTCAGTCTATCCCCACCACGCCTACCGGATCTACAGGATATAGATCGTTATACCCTGCAAGTAATGGGCTTGTTCCTGTAGCTCAGCTAGCCGCCCAAGCATCAATACAAGAAAACGCGCTACAACGTCACAAGGCCATGCAGGCAAAGGACCCCTTACTCCCCAGGAAAGGATATGTGATTCCCCGGCCTGAAATACCGCATGATCCCTCAGATCGAAAATCGGTGATGATGTCTCTGCACCAAGCTCACGTCCGCAGTCCGAAGCGGATGGCGTCGAGCAGGGAACCAGAGCGCTTCTATCAAGCTCTCAAGTCGATTGTGGCTGGGCCATCTCTTATGCTCCCGAAGAACCTTATGCAGAAGATCACATTCAAGGTTACGAGGGATCAATTCGCATTGAGATCCACAAGCTCCAATAACTCGACTGAACTGCTGCCAGTTGCCGAGCACTCCAACGGCTCCCTTCGCTGGAGAATCAGGTGCTGTAGGATACCCGTCCCCGAAAAAGCCGTTACTGAACAGCAGTGGTCGACTTTGGACGTCAGCTGGCCACCCAATATATTCATGACGGTTAACAAGCAAGTCCTGAGCGTCCGCCGGCATACACACAACGGGAAAGATCTGCCGACCGAGCTCACAAACTTCATAGTTTGTGGGACAAATGTCATTGAAATTGCCATCCCTGATATGAAAAGAGACAACACCAATAACAGATTCTTGGCAGTTGAGATCTTGGAGACTCTCAGCCACTCAAGTGTTGTCGAGCTTGTATGGAAAAATGGCCCGATTCCGGAGGGAGACACACTCCAAACCATCAAGGGACGGCTAGTGGGGCCACCCGACGAAGATGGCATCTCGTTTGAGTCCCCTGACTTGCCGATTGATCTTGCAGACCCGTTCAGCTCCGTAATCTTCAAAATACCCGCCAGAGGAGTGTCCTGCACCCATATGGAGTGTTTCGACCTGGAGAATTGGCTGAATACGAGGCCCTGCAATCCACCCTCAAAATGCCCTCACGGGATGGCAACCTGCTCTTGCCCTCCCTCATCCGAGCCCACGAACCCCGACAAATGGCGGTGCCCCATCTGCTTCAAGGACGCGAGACCCTATAGTTTGAGGATTGACAGCTTCTTGCTTAAGGTCCGGAAGCAGCTTGAGCAACAAAACAAGTTACACACCAAATCGATGAGAGTGAGAGCAGACGGACAGTGGACAGTAGTCGTAGAAGAAGCCGATGTTGCCGATAGCGACGACGATGACGACGTTCCTCTGTCACTTCTTGCGAAGAAACCACCGGCTCCCGCAGCATCAATACGGAGACCAGAGGTAGAAGTCATCGAGCTTGATGATGACTGAACATAGCCGGAGTACTACCTATGGCGATGCTATCCGTGGTATCTTATATTCCATAATCTCGACATCTTTATGATGCGGCCTACAGAAAACCTTTTCAAGTCGAATACCTGATGCAATGCGGTTGGGGCGGACACGTCATGCTTGAGCGACATCAATCTACTCTACTTCTCTTTTTCTGCTAGGGCGTTCCTGGACATACTTCTTCACGGCGCCAGGACCTGGCGTTGGATCATGACTCATTATGGCACATATTCATTGGTTTTGCCTTTTACATTTTGATATTCAAGTTCACGAGGATGCGGAAGAAGAGGTTGAGTTGGGGGTGTCGTGCCAACTTTACCAGAAAATCGGCGTTTCATATTTACTCGGCGGGATTGATGACCATCATTTTTATCACATTCTTGATATCACGAACGGGGGTCATTACATGGGGAGTCAAATACCAGGGACAAAGCGAGCGAGCGTGTGTGCGGCGCTCAGCAAAGGGATACAAATGAAGCGCAATGTGTGTTTGTACATGTCAAGACTGTGGTTTTTTGTTCAGGATACAGTCAAAGGGCTCCACGGGTCACTCGGATGGACAACCCATCTTTCGAGAAGCTCGCCAAATGGTGCCCTAGCTCCATCAACCAAGCAACCCGGAAAGGTTGACAGGATGGATCACTGTGCAAGAATGTGAACATGGTGGTTAGGTTAGATCACGAGGTACAATCCACAACGCTTAGTCGAGTTATCACAGAAATCTTTCAATTTTTTTCTTTTTTTTCTGTGATAATCTCAATTTGGCAAATAGTTGACGTCGTGAGGAGTGAACATTGCAAATTAATAGTAAGATAACTGCATCCAGTTGCCTATACAAAGCAAATCTAACCGAAACCAAGTAATTGGAAAGATGTGCACCTGAAAGATGGGTTAAGAGAGTTATGTAGCAGACAAGTTGAGGTATAACTAGGTATGTTTGCCATATCTTTGTCGAGGAAACTTGACTTTTGAGTGCACGACCATGGAAGAGCAAACAAAAAGAAGAAAAGAGAGAAAGGGAGAGAGAGTGTGTGGAAATGGCAAAAATGTGTATAGTTCGGATACGGGGAGTCGAACCCCGGGCTGCTGAGTGAGAGTCAGCGATGTTACCGCTACACCATACCCGATTCCCACAATTAATTGCTTCCACCCTCGAGTCATTGAATGAGCTGGGGATGCTTGTTGGGAGTTGGAATGATAGAGTGGGTTTATGTATGGTTCTTCTGACCGGACATGTGGAGTGAGAGAAAAGGGGTTTGAGGGGGTGGGTTGGGTGGGGGGAGCTTGTGATTGTTTACTTACACCTCCAATAACGGCGAGTGAAGTAAAACATCCAGATGCGTTAAAATAGGATACATATAAGGAATGTCCAAATTGTTTATTGCGCCTACAATACACTTTTTGAGGGTTGCACTGTGAGTGTGTCTGCCAAGACAGCTCAGGTAATAAGCAAATTGTCAAGGTGGCCGTGGCTTGTACAGAGTGACCTCCTCACGAGGACCTCGCATTCATAGCCCAGATGCCACTCTTCCCGAAGAGCTTCGAGTTCAATAGATTTGCACTCCCCCTGCCAAAGCACGGCAAAGTACAGGATATCAAGTTGGAAATAAGTAATGGGAGTGTCATTCACATTCGTGCAGGATAAGACGGAAAGCTGAGAAAGATGTAGAAGAAGGTTCTGTCATTGTTTGTCCCTCTCAAGTACTTGGCCGCCGCCAAGCTATTTTGTCTTTCTATATTTAAACGTTCAAAACTCCATAGTCTGCTCCATTAAACTGTTCCGTCATTAAGCAATCTTTGCCCCTCTCCCCTGAAAATGTGCTTAAAAAAGCTGTCGCTGGGGTCATTGATGACCAGATGATCGATCTTTTTGCATCGGAACGGGGTATATCCGAACCAGATAAGCCAACAAACAAAAAACCAAAGTGCCCAAAAAACCAAACCAAAGCGACAGTATATGCTCTGCGTTTCCTTTTCTTTTCCCATGTCCCGGGCCTTTGTACAAGAAGATGAATATAGTGATGATGATGATGGTGATGATGATGCGCACAGGATGTGAGGGTATGATGCTGGACGAATGTGCACGTGGCTGTGCTGGATTGAAAGTCTTGCTCAATTGGAGAAGGACTCGACGACCAGAAGTTTGGATTGGCGGACTCAGATCGTGAGTTGGATGGGAGGAAGGGTCGGTGAGTGGCTGGATAAAAATACCCTTCGAGGGGTTGGTGGTCCGTAAGGCGGGGTGAGGAGAGTTGAGGTGACACCAACTGAGCGGTAAGAGAATGTGCCGCCCGGCACTAAACCTTCTCCATCCATCCCAAGATTCAATTTCGGCCGGATCGATGAAAACGAAAAAATCCTCGTCCGTTCCCGTCCCGTACTAAGCTGCAGAGAGTAACACGGCACCATGTCTTTTGCTTCAGCAAAAGAATTGCTTACGCCGCCGGGCCGTAGAACCAGTAGTAGGTCGCATACGGCACGCTGATCACATTGGGACCCGCCTTGTCGCAGGACGGGGAAACACCGCCCGCAGTGACGACTCGGTACACATTGGTGAGGCCCTTGCCGAGGCCCCTGCCGTTGTCGATGAGTCTCAGCCATTGCACGGCACCGGTTCCCATGGGGCCCTTATCGGCGGTTGCGGGGGCGTCGATGCCGCCGTTGACATCCTTCTTGACACTGGCCTTGAGGTTAACCGTCGAGAGGTCGAACGTGGGAGACCCCAGGCTGTCAAAGTAATGGCGGCCTAGGAACTTGAGGTTCGTGTTCCCGACCTTCACATCTTTTGGAGCGGGGAACGGGGCTGTTGCGCTGGCGCTGACCGGGAGCGGCTGGCTCCACAGGAGTGTTGAAGGCAATGCGTCCCAAAATTGCTTGGTAACAGTGAGCCTCGCCGACCCAGGATAGAGGTCAGTGACATCGTAGAGCACGGCGAGAGCGCCTATCGCGGCCGGCGACGAGGCCGTGGTCTGGGTAGCGCAGGTATAATTTTGAATGCCGTGTCCGACAGCAATCTTCTTCAGGACCAGGCCTGCGTCTGGAGGCGCGAGTTGGGTTGCTAATTGGGGAGACCATGTTAGGGATATTTTCACCGCCAGGTACCAATGTGGTATGGTAACTTACGTGCTCCGGTGCTTGGGAGAGTAGGCGTTGCGCACTTGGTCGTCGGCAGGGCATATGCCACTGCTGAGAGGGCCGCAAATACTACGGTGGCGACAGAAACCATGATGGGCTTGTGATGGTGTATGGCGAAGGGGATATGGACGGTGATGCGCTGAAAATGATGAAGAAGTTGTGTCCAAGTAATATGAATGTGAAGCTTCCGGAGCTATCTTGTTGAAGTGAAGAGCTGAGAGAAGAAATATGAAAAGAGAAAAGGACCCGGAAAGAGACGAGGAGGCAGGTGTGAAGATGATGTGTCGAGGTGAGAGTCGAGGAGAAAGCGGGAGGGCGAGGAGCTCTTATATCTCTGATCTCAGTAAGGCGGTGCGGACACGGACAGAGCTAAGGTCAAGGAGGTGAGGTTGGTGACAGGTGACTTGTCGTCGTCGTCGTCGTGCTGAGTCTCCAGGGGGTCGAGGTGGTGGGAGGATGACGCAGACAAGGGCTTGGATATGGAACGAGGACAGTGAACCTGGAAGGCCAGGAGGCTGCTGTTTTGTATTCTGCAGGAGAAGAAGAGGAATCCCAAGAAGGAAAGCAGCCATCCCATGTGGACTGGGGTTGAAGGACCCCGGCCCACGATATGGGCTGGGTACTATTTGGGTACGTACCCTATGGACAGACATTTTCCACGCCCGTTGCCCGTTGGTGCTGTCTATCCATGTCCTCCACTCCACCCACGAGGGACGGCGAGGGAAAACGGGCAGGCAATTTGGGACGTACATCTAGGCGTTACCAAAGCGGAAGCGTAGATGAGAGCAGGCAAGGTAGGGCAGGGATGTAGCATGGGACATAGCGGCACGGCGAGGTACGTACTGAGCGGCTGCCCTGGCGCGGCCCAGGGTTGCTAGGGTGGGAGCAGGTCCCCCGTCGGCAGGATGCTTGGCTTGAGAGACGGCATGCGGGAGGTATTTTGTTATTAAGGCACCCAGCTGCGTCTAATTTTTGCAGGGATCGCGCGGAAATGGTGCCCTCTCCCCAGAGCTGCCCAGAGAGTTGCACACCCCAAATATCCAGAAGAGCTGGGTATCGATCGCTGGGGCTTCAATATTGCAACCCATTGTGCTGGGCACTCGCCTCGCGGCCGGTGTTCAGATCGCCTGCTACCACCTCCTCCGAGTGCCCTAGTGGTCTTTGACGACCCAAAGAAGAACAGGATCCAAAAAGCTACGGGAAACACTTGCCGTGCTTTTGCATTGCCCGTGGCGTTGAGGGGGGTGGTGTGTGCGCGGAGAGACGGAGCCCTTCCGCTGACTAAAACGGCCTTTTTTACACGGCCTGGATATTGGGGCCGTTGAGGCAGACAACTTTTCTCGGCTTGCTATTATTGCCGCTGTTCCCTCCCCAGAGCCATCCATCTATTGATTAGTACAGAATTGGATTCTGTCTGAATAAAAACGAGCTCAGCGTCCCAATCTGGGTTTGATCAAGGCAGAGCAGCCGGAGCAATCTTGATGTCTGGCGACAAATCGAGCTTACACTGGCGCTTGGCCTGCAAAACTGGCCTTGCCAGGTCGCGCAGGGCTTGGAACTCGATATGCGAAATGAGGGGCTCTGGTGGCGGCAAGCTCCAACTGACGGACTTGACGGACACGAAGTGGAAGACATGCACCGTTTCTGACTCCCACAAACAACTGGAGTCAGTGGAGGTCAATGCTGGAGAGGTGGATAATATCCGTAAATCCATTGAAGGTCGAGTCCCTGTCGTTCCAAGTAGACACCCTACCAACGACGACGCTCAGCAGGCGGGGAAGGGTCTCGCCGTAATCCCTCAGTTCTCTTTAGTCTCGATTCTTCATCAGATAGATCATGGCAGCTGTACTTTCTTGCGCTTGTAATGCAGGCCGGGGCCAAATTCGGCGTCTTGAGCCAATACGAAAGGCTTGCGTGGACCGGCATGGAGGTGGCGACCAAGACATGTCTCTCGGAGAAGCAAAGCAGCAACACCACAGCTGACCGAACGACGAAGAGCTCGAGCCTCTGGCAGCCATGCCATGGTCCAGTCCCGTGATCCCATTGCCATGTCAGTCCAAGTCGATGGTACCGTGGTGCGCCCGACCATCCGTCCGATAAATTGGATCTGACCCAGCAGCGGCGGCGAGCAGAGCGCACCGTTGGAGAGGTAGCATTTGCGACTGCTACAGGCATGGTAATTGGAATCGAAATCTGCGCGGCTAACTCATCAATCTTTGGGCCATTTTTTCTGCACCCCTCAGTGGACAAGCGGGCGGGCAGCGACCGAGTTAGGCAGCTTCAGGCATGGCGCCATCGCCATCCCGCCTAAGCCGCCTGCTAGCACTGAGCAACAAGTCTGGCTAGGTAGGGAAGGCGGAAGGCCACGGGGGACTAGGGCGGGGACAGAAAATGCTTAGTTCACGAGACCCTCGCTCGGCAGCAGAAACGCGGCCGATATGTGAGTGGCTGGATAGCCGGCTTCCGTCCTAATTATGGCTCTCCTCCTTACTTGACGCGTAGTCGCAGCGCAGTGTCTAAAACTGACGTTAGCAAGGCAGAGAGAAGTTGAAAGCTCCGTCTGGGCGGATGGTGCATGTTCTTCCGGGCTGCCTGCTCCCGTCAGCGCGGCGCCGAGATGGGAATTCCTTTGTCCGAGGATGTCGTGTTGTGCGTCGCGTAGCGGACTCGCGATACGAAATGAAGTCGCCAGAGTTTGACGGTGGTGGTGGGGGCGTCTGTCTTCCTCGCTTCCCAGTGCCTCGTCTGAAATCTCGAATGGCACTTGCCCTGAACAGTGTTTCGTTTCCCTCGCTCCTGCCTTGCACCTGCACCGACCTCCGACACTAACAGCTCGCCGTGCCAGGCTACGCTCGCTTGGCTAGGCTAAGCTCTGGTCTGTGCTGCTAACAGCACCGCTCTTTCTCTCGCTTCTCCAGGTCAACGCTCGGCCGCCCCCTTTGACTTGAGACTTGTGGCCTGGGGAAGGGAAGGGGGCTGCCCCTCACTCTATTGAAGACAGACTCCAGACTCTGGTAGTTGAAACAAAACACTGCTGCGAATGAACGGCGGCTTCTGTGCTACTGTCTCGCAGAAATGATCTTCTCTCGCCAACGTACCCCGCGGATTTGCAGATTTGCACGAAGCAGCGGGGCACGGCTCCCGAACCTCAGCAACCAGACCGGGCTAGGTCTCGACCTGGGAGGGGAGGTTCGTGAGCTCAGACCAGTTCGCGAACGTCTCCTGCATTTTGCTTGTTCATCCGCCATGTTTGATCTTCTGCAAGCTCATTGACTCTCCACGGATTCCTCACCAGGTTTTCCGACCCTCCAGGGCTCGGGTTGTCATCCAAATTCCTCGAGGCCATTTCCATCATCGTCATCAAGCCTCCTATTCTACGGACTAGCGTAGGGGGTAAACACCAGCAGCCAGCGAGTTCAAACCGCACACGTCCGAATGGAGGAACTTTGCCATGGCCGCCAAATATAGGCTGCCGTGTCTTACTGTCATGCCGCTTGGGTCTCCACGTTTTCGGATGACAGCAGTGCTGCCTTATTACCAATTGAAAGGCTCAGTAGCAATCCAAAATGGCAACCCGTCTTGCGGCACTCGTGACATTGCCCGAGCTTTGCTCCTGCTTCCGCAGTTGCTGTGCTCTCTATCCGAGTTCCAGACCTGCTGGGTGGTGGGGCTGACAAAGCTTTGGTCGTGGGAGGTGCCGTTCACCAATGCGCAAATGCGATGTCGCCTGCAAGCTAAGGAAGCTGCAGTCGTACTTGCGTCTCAGGCGAAATTGCCGACTCCGATGATGCAAACTTTTGGGCAAACATGTTCAAAAGCTTGAGGCACGCGGCCATGTCCGACAATCCTGGTAAACAGTCCGATGTTTGTCGTCGGTGATCCTGATTGACAATTGAAACCGGGAGTTTCCGCACTGCCCATCCCCCATCCCCCACTGACCTGACCAGTGGAAGACGTCGATCTTGATCTTCAGACAGCCCCAAATGCTTGTCTGTGGGCTGTCCAATGGAGTGGGCTTGCTTCGGTAGGGCTGGCTCGATTTGGTTGATGGTGGCTGGTGCCCCCCAAAATCCCCAAAAGGGGCTTCCAAGCTTGGAATTGAAGCTGGCCAGCATTGTCGAGTTCGTTAACTCGAGTTCCCCAAACCTTCGTCTCAACGGGCCATCTCGCACCCAAAGATACCCAAAAGTCGACCAGATACTATCCTGGCCAGCATCGGTCGCCCGTCGCCCGAGCCGCATTGGCCTCATCAAGCCTTTTCGTGTTGACAGTCAGTCCGGACTCCTGGAATAAAACCCTGTGCCTCAATCCTGCCGTGGTCAGAGAGGTTCGCGGTCACGCCCCCTTTTTTGAGCCTCCAACAAACTACCACCTCGCCCGCATACCAGCCTCCTGAACTCCATCAAGCTTGAGCTCGGATCTCTATTCTGGACGAGCTCTTCCTTCCTAAGTTTGTGGGGGACACTGACTCCATAGAATTGACAGACCATTGTTCGTTTCGTTTCACTTCTGTTAGCCCGTTTGATGCCCCTGAGATGCCCCTGGCAGCCCGGCGCACTGGCCGTGCCATGACCAGGCCCCTGATAACCCCCCGGCGGCGGCGTCGACCATCGCTACTTCTGCGCCAGCATCTAGAACCTCGACTGCGAAAGGAAGGGATCATCACAGTCACGCCGATGTGCGGATTGTACATATACGAATTCTCCGAATTATCCTTGGCAAAACTGAGACACCAGACAGGAAGCTGGCTTTCCAGTCACTTCAACACCACCAACAGCTCGTTTTACAACTGTTCTTGCAAGCGATCGCCCACTAGCCGACAACAGAGTGCCATTGCTTCCCAAATCAGAAGAATTGGCCCCCAACTGGCAGCCCCTTGTTCGACTAGCCTCTCTTTCAAGACTGAATATGCGAACATGCCGAGGCTCGCGGAATATTCCTCAAATGTGCGCGAAAATAAAATAAAATCAGGAGCTCCTGGCTGGTGTATGCTTCTCCCGGTAGGACCATCAGGCAGTCATCAAGAATCCCCGACCGGCTTCTCGTCCGGCTCCGGGCCAAGCTTCTTGGACTGTGCCGCACCCACACTTTACAAAATGGGCATGTGTCTTGCGAGAATCCGAGAATTCTGGTTGCACGTGTCGACACATCAGAAGCCCAGAACCAACCTGCAGGCAAACTTGTGTAGAAAGTGATCGGCATCGAGCAAGCCTCGCCAGCCAGCCCTCGGGCTTTGGACTTGGCAAAGAGCAGGCATCCCGTCTTCGCCATTCTGAGATGCCAAGACATGGTAGCGGATCGCAATGCTTGGACTCGCCTCAGGCCTGTCCGCGACGTTATTGGAGCTAATGTATCGTCACGAAGCAGTGCAGCTGCACGCTATGATCAAGCTCTCTCGATCAAGTAGGTCCATCGACGAAGGACTGCTCGTTAAAGCCGACAAGGAGCGTGTCAAGGGGGTCATGTCAACACGATGGATCATGGATGGTATGAGATGGGACGAACTTTGGAGCCACGTTCGGGAAAAAGTCATCTCCACATCGGCTGCTGCAGTGCGTCAATATTTCAATCACTGCGTGGCGTCTTAATGGCTGCACATATTGACCCACCGATCTGGTGGCGTGCCTTTGGCCAATTGAATAAGACGAGTATGCGCTGCCGGCGCTTAGAAGCGCGGCGAGCTGCAGTCATCGACCGACCTTCCCCTTCTTGTCAAGCTGACAAGTCATCAAGCGACCCTAGTGCAGCTTTGCTCGCACCCATTCTCACTTCTTTGCCGCACAGCCGCGACTTCTGCCAGCTAGTCACCACCTAGCCAGGTCTCACAGGCGAGAACGTTGCGTTTTCTCCTGCAAGGCCGAGAGCAGTAATACGACTACAGCCGGCTCCGATCCTTCGCGTGACTGTCAGACTGTGAGCCGGGCTAGTGATTGCAAAGTCTCCAAGAGTCCAAGCCATATCTGACCACGCAACGGTCCTCGAAAACAGCTCTATTGCCATGCGCCTCTGCGGCGCACTTGGTGAGCCGAGATTGGCTCATGGGCCGCGGCTTTTGCACAGTCGCGGCAATAAGCGAGTGACACTTCACCAACCTCCTCCAGGCATTTCCAAGGGCCCGTGCATATCCGGATGCTGCTTTCCATGCCTTCCATGGAGTGCGTTTACAGGCCAGAGAAAATCCGACACGGAACTTGTCTGGCCGCGAAGACCATATGTGGCTCACATGACGTGTTCTTTCTGCACTTAACAAGCGCCGTGCTCAAACACTGTTGCTGGCTGTCTTCTGGGAAGACAAAGGGCAGAGACAACATAGCCTTGATAAATACGATGTGGGAACGATGCTATTCCGCTAAGTCAGCACCAAACATACAGTTGGACTGATGAGAGCCGAGCCTCGGGGATTTGTTGGCTCGAAGCGTGGTGGTTACCGGTGGGATGGACGAGTCGCATTGTTGGCTCAGCAAGTTGCGGGCATGCTAACTTGTGCCCGGCCTCTGGCTAGCTAGCCTGGTACGCCACTCGAGGGCTTTTGCTCCCCATGTACCGCTGCACCCCGTCGGGCACTTTCTGTCCAAGAAAGTTAAGTTGTCAGCTTATCCCCGATGAGGTGAGGTGTCATGGCATCGATGGCTTGGAGGGGTAAGCCCGGATGGTTTGACTTCCTGCCCAGTCTCGCGCTTGTTTAGTCGAGAAAGAGCCCCGCTATCAGCCAACTGCATAGTCTGTGTGCAGATCTCTCTGTCGGGCATCGAGTAAGAGACGGTCATTCTCGCACCTGGATGCTTGGATTACCAACATGCGGCGAGCGGTCTTCAGATACTACGTGGCGGCGAGTTGCTGGAAGCAAGTCAGGCCAGTGCTCCGTCTTGCTATCCCAACATCCATTCCACCTGAATGTGATGTAATTAGTCACAGCTGCGGGGAGAATGCGCCTCGGGCCTGAGACAGCGGCCAAGTGCAAGGCATCTTTCTTTTCTGAAGTCTTCACCGTATTTTTGTCCAACTGCTCGTCGACCAAGGCATTTCCCCGTTGACGCTAGTGTCTGGATGGTTCAGCACATCAATCTGCCTAGCCTGTCAAAGGAAAGCCGTGTTTCGCTAGATTGTTCCTTGTCCGCACATGAAGTTGATGCCAATGAAGAAAACGAAGGAGCGCGCTTGTTCTTGGTCCGCCACGAGAGATCGGGCCCCGGGTCCCGGAGTCCTGGGTCGCCTGGGGCGCTTAACTTTCTGCTAGCTCCCTCACCATTGACCATGGTTGGCTTTGGCCGTACTCAGCACTCGGCTAGGCTCGCGAAACCCAGCCCAAGTCAAGGCCGAGCCGCAACAAACAAGCGCCATGCGGGTGTGCAATGCCTGTTTGTTTGTTGTTTGTGGAACGAAAGAAGAACCAACAATTGTCAAGCGCCCATCTCATCGAAGAGTGAACAGAAGACTTGTGGCGGAGTGCTTCTGGCGTAGACTGTGGTCAACTCGGACAAAAGAAGCGAAGGAAGGGTTCTAGACGACCGATCCCAATCGTGATATCACGTTCCAATAGTGTCATTTAGCAACTTGGCGGCGGTTGCGACTTGCGAGGGCCGGGATCTATTTGTCACCTGTTTGAAGAATTGCCTGGACAAGGTAAGGGAGTACTACTCCTGCCATCTATCTACGTGAATCGCTCGGCCGCACTTGGATGCTCATTCAAAAGAGACGGTGGAGTATCATGATGCTGGGGAACAGTAGCATTGAAGGATGGAGAGTGGCGCTTTTGGGGGGGGGAAAGAACATACCTATCGTCGCCCCCCCGCACTAGGATCAGGATGGCTTCATCCATGCACTCACTACATGTAGTCTTGTGGCGACCACGGAAACATATTCGTGGATCGGGCGAGAACGGGCGGGTGGACGGCGAGTTCAGTTCCCCATCCTTTGTAAAACGGAGTGCAGACTAGGGAACGATCATCTGATGACCCGTCCCGGGAAGGAACCTGGCAGGAATATTTAGATCAAAGTCTGATCATGTACAGGTACTTGCCTCGGTGTGGGTTGGGACTACTAGCACTTGCGAAAAAGGATGCTGCATATGTGTGTGACTAGTATGATGTGATGTTGCTCCTGATGGATTTTATCCACCTCATCAGCCTTACCGTACTTAGTTGAGGCAAACACAATATCGGGCGAGTGAGCCTGCTGCAACGCCATGGCGAAGGCGTCGAATAGTTCCGGCTTCCTGAACGTGCATGAATCAGCAACGACGCAGGGCTCCCAAACAACCTACCTAGTTACCTACCTACCTACCTGCCTGCATTTTTCGCATCTTGGACGGCGTGTTTGTTTTGCCGGTCCAATATGCATGGGGCCGCCGCCGTGATATTTGTCATGCGTGTGTTGACGGTAGGTCGTCGAACAAATGGGGGAAAGACGTGCAAGCGCGGAGGTTTTTTGTGTGTGTTGCAGTCAGCGTGTGTGGTTCACTCGGACTGGGCTGGTCTGACGGTGAGTGAGATTCGTTCTTTCTGAACGCTGCCGAGCTTGGTGGTTTGCTCGAATGCATGGTCGTTGCGGTTGGCGGAACCGACGACGGACTGGATTCTGGAGGATGATGCTGTGGTTCCAGTCAGGGTCAGGAGATGTCCCCATGATTTGGTGAGGCATTTTTTCTTTTTGGTGTTCTCGTTCACTATCTTCTTCACTTGGGAATATAGATTGTTTGACTTCAGCTCTTTGGTCGGGTGGGCTTTGTATGCTGTAAGAATGCGTGTCAGGATTATATGTTGGTAGGTTCACTTTCTACCTTTTCATGATGTAAAATTTTTGAGTTGTTCTATCTCTAGCAGGTAAGTGAAGGAGGGCAGACGGTGACGGTCAGCGAAGTAGGTAAGTATCTCCTTTTTTACTGTCTGATTTGTCTTTCTCTATTGTTTGTGCGGAGATTCAGAGCGGAAGTAGAAGTCCCACCGACAGAAGTGTTCCATGGTGTCTCGAAGGGGCGGTTCTGTGATTCCGACAAACGGCCAACTGCTAGCAATACCTTTTACATGGCCACAACTAGAGAGAAAACCGGAATTGCTTGGACTGCATCTTGCCCTGGCTAGGTTTTAAGAAAAGCAAAGTGTATGTTTTGGCGTTGTATTCTTGGTTCTCTCAACTTTGGTTTTAGTAGTCATAAGGCACACCATCAACCACAAGCTGCGGATATTGAAGATGTGGTTTGTGAAGTGTCCACGTTGAACTTGACCTTCAACAACGCCACAACCAACTCCATCTTAGACTCCATCTTGGGCTCATCCTTCCGCAACCCACTCCTTTTCTAGCTAAGATATTTTTTGCGTTGAAGATACCATGAGATACAACTCCAGATCAGACTCAGTTCATCAACCACGCTTGTTTCCTTTACACTTTTTTGACAATGCATGGCCATCTACTTCCATCACCAATTATTTTCCCAGTTCCATATTCACCTACTTCGTCAGTCTATATACGAAAACAGTTATAGCGTAATCTTTCTTGAAATAAAGTTGCGGACATATGAAACTTCCGCGTTAGACACCTTGGTCATTGACCACTGGCAATATAAACTAATTGTATTGAAGTCGCCACAGACACGGCAGGTTATTTAAAAAGCTAGTTGATTTCCGTTCAGCACCAGGGTAAGTAAGCAAAGTGTTTCCTTGTTTGCGTCCACTGTGAAATAAATGCACTTACTATGATGTATTATATCTTTGGACATTGGCGAGAAGACATCTAGCTTTCATAATTCATCACTTTTTCCTCCTCATTGCCCATGGGAAAGACTTGCTTCCCCAACCAAGTGCAAACTAATCGTTGTATAAGTCCTCGCTTTTCATGAACCTACTAAACTATTTGGGAATGTTTCTCAACTGCCTGATAAGCTCTTACCACTCTAGATATTTGAGCCTCCGCCACTCTGCATCTGATATTCTGCATATCATTATCAAGACGAGCCTTTGAGGCAGGTGGAGAACTTTGTACACCTCTCCAAAGGCCCGGAAATATCTTCGCCATCCCCAAGCTTGGAATAGAGCTACCACTCATATCCTTGAGCTGATAACAAGAGGCTTGAAGGGACCGTACACGGAGCCTGCGAAACAAACCAGTCCAAAACACCTGGCAAAAATAACATTAAAACATACAACACCAGGGATTCGCTGGTGGTCACCCACCCAACTACTAGTCTGGCGGTCATATAGCTTGTCTATGAGGATAGAATGGAGAGCAAAATGGAGTCTGAGGGCACAGGAAATGGGCGCTTCTGATCCAAACTAAAAATAGATAAATGGATCCTAAAACGGTGCC
This sequence comes from Podospora didyma, assembly GCA_033439775.1. Classification (NCBI taxonomy): domain Eukaryota; kingdom Fungi; phylum Ascomycota; class Sordariomycetes; order Sordariales; family Podosporaceae; genus Podospora; species Podospora didyma. The sequence goes on along the minus strand of JAULSW010000006.1, from coordinate 776,461 downwards.
TAAACGGAGTCTAAACGGAGTCTAAAACAAAATTTTCTCCGTTAAACTACAGCTTGTCCTTAAACGAGTATGCTTTAACTCTTATATACATGCTCTTGCCGAGTATAACCCTAACCCGAACCCTTCCCGGTGTTCATACTGTATTATCAAACACTATGATAAAGTTACTCTGCTTGTAGTTCGACAGGGCGGTGGAAGCTGTAGACGACCTGCTCCAACTAGCGATGCACTGGGACCTAGAACCCCGACGCCTAAAGGCACTATAACTAGAGCACCACGAGGGGAAAAAAGTAGAAGGTTCTAGTAAGGCTCTCACTGTAAAGGTTCAATGTTTGGGCCACTCCGCACTGGGCACAGGCTAGCCACAGAGCCATAGGGCTGTTGGGTAGCCTGCTAGATAAAAGACACGCTCAAGTGCCTGAGAGTCTTCCACTCTCCAAGGATAAGCTTCTGTAACAATAGGCAGTTGCCCTCCATAATCCACGCATTCAGCATTGTTGCACTATAACATCACTGTCTAAGATCATCTTCCTTAGTCCTTTGGGCACTGTCTTATACTCACTCCCTACAGAGGGCCATAGTTCTGTAAAAGCTTATCTCTTCAGGGCGTTTTCTAGGGATCTGGTTAGATACAAAGCTTAGATTGAAGGCCCACAGGGAAGCAGTTGAAAAAGAAGCTGAAAACACCGGACTTCGTCATCTCGAGAATAACGACAGAGACCTGGGGTCCGGGCAGGGCCAAGGAGGTCTACACGAAGTGCATCAGAACCGCTATAGCTCACGGGGCTTCCAGCTACTACACACCAATCCCTATAGAGGGCATGCACAAGGGCATAGCAGTCAGCCTTTCTAAAGCACGGAGCCAGAGCCTATGAGGGTAGCTAGGGCATACAAGGGCACCCCTACTCGAAGCTGAGAAACAAAGGCTTGAGTACCTCCACAAGACCTGTACCTAAATAAGAGGTCGCTAACCTTGAAGCCTGGCTTGATACAACGCATACGAACCCTGAGAGAGAGACCCTACGGTCCCCAAGCCCCCTATAACCTTCTAAGCTCCCAGTGCCCCCCGAGGCACCTACACCCTCGAAATATCCTGTACCCCCTGAGCCCCCTAGACCCCTTGAACCCCCCCTCACTATAAAGGCAAAGTCAAGGCGCAAATAAAACAGAACAGACGTGGAGAAAGGACCAGGTTCTTCACAGCTAATGATAATTAGGGGCAGGGTGTGATAGTGCCACAGTAAGGTTGACTTAGCTTCAGCCGGAAGTGCCAACAAACGGTCAGAAGACAGGGAGGTGAATGGCGAGGAAAGCTAGTAGTTTCATGCGGCCTGGGTCGTTGACCTGTCTGCCTCCAGAAGAGCCAACAGCCGGTCAGGAGACAGGGAGGTGAACGGCGAGTAAAGCTAGTGGTTTCATGCGGCCTGGGTCGTTGACTTGTCTGCCTCCAGAAGAGCCAACAACTGGTCAGAAGACAGGGAGGTGAACGGCGAGGAAAGCTAGTGGTTTCATGCGGCCTGGGTTGTTGACCTGTCTGCCTCCAGAAGAGCCAACAGCTGGTCAGAAGACAGGGAGATGAACGGCGAGGAAAGCTAGTAGTTTCATGCGGCCTGGGTTGTTGACCTGTCTGCCTCCAGAAGAGCCAACAACTGGTCAGAAGACAGGGAGGTGAACGGCGAGGAAAGCTAGTAGTTTCATGCGGCCTGGGTCGTTGACCTATCTGCCTCCAGAAGAGCCAACAGCTGGTCAAAAGACAGGGAGATGAACGGCGAGGAAAGCTAGTAGTTTCATGCGGCCTGGGTCGTTGACCTGTCTGCCTCCAGAAGAGCCAACAGCTGGTCAGAAGACAGGGAGATGAACGGCGAGGAAAGCTAGTAGTTTCATGCGGCCTGGGTCGTTGACCTGTCTGCCTCCAGAAGAGCCAACAACTGGTCAGAAGACAGGGAGGCGAACGGCGAGGAAAGCTAGTGGTTTCATGCGGCCTGGGTTGTTGACCTGTCTGCCTCCAGAAGAGCCAACAACTGGTCAGAAGACAGGGAGGCGAACGGCGAGGAAAGCTAGTAGTTTCATGCGGCCTGGGTCGTTGACCTGTCTGCCTCCAGAAGAGCCAACAGCTGGTCAGAAGACAGGGAGATGAACGGCGAGGAAAGCTAGTAGTTTCATGCGGCCTGGGTTGTTGACCTGTCTGCCTCCAGAAGAGCCAACAATCAGCAGATGAAAGGCGAGGAGAGACTCTCAGTGCGGTGGAGTTGTTGATCTGTTCTTTCTTTCGAAGAGCTAACCTCATGGAAGTAAGTAGGAGAAAGAGAGGCAGATAAATAGCTACCCCGTCCATATACTTTCTCTTCTTCCCACCATCTCTCCGTGTATTTACCTCGGTTCCTCTCTTATCTTATTTATATTCTCTCATATATTTCCTCTCCCATTTCTTTCATTTCATCACCATTCTAGAATGAATCCCGAGCTACAGGTATGTCAACCCCAACTTCCCAAAGCCGTACTAATTGGGGACTGCAGATTACGGAAAGAGACCAGTGGCATTCATCGGCCGCGGGTGACGACCTCTTAGCTTATATCACCACTATAACTCAAGCTCGGGCTATATCACTCACGGCATACCGTCCCACGTTCTTGAATGACGGCAACTTCATGAACAAAGTCCATCGCAAAAACCCCCACGCTATTAATGCTCTTTTGGCGTTTTCTCGGGGCCAACTCGCTCTAGCTCCATGTCTTTGCTGTAAAGACGAGTATGAGAAGAGTGGTTCCTGTTCCCCATTCCCAAATTGTGTCTTTCTTCCTCACTTCTGGGCCTTCTCTTGTGCCTCGTGCATATGGCGGGGCCGTGGCTCCATGTGCTCATTCCGGGCTACCAAGGAATACCTCCATAGAGATTGGATTTGGAGGGATGTCGATTGGAACGATCCCCTAACTCTAAGAATGTTGAATTTGAGTTGGTTTGAAAAGGCTTGGCCTTTGGCGGGAAGAAGGGCGCGGCCCCGAGAAATCTGGAGCCAGAGAAGAGTTATTGGTCAGGGTCATTCCATGAAATTTCCCATACAGAAGCTTCATCCGATCAATACACTAGCTCCTACGACATCACTCCATCTCACCACATTGTCTACCACCAGCGCTGCAACCTTACTCCGTCTTCCTCCCAATTTCTCCGACACCACCTCACCAGAGTTAGCTCATCCACTACCGAGAGATTCGCTACAATTGGGCCCGCACCGACAGCGTACATCAGAGCTTCGACCAGATCACCAATATATGGACGCTGCTACGCGGGCACCCAAGGTTCGGAGTCCATTATTTGATTTGACGGATGAGACCGTTGAGAATTGTTGTTGTTGTTCTCGGGTGATCCGGCAGGGAATTAAGTCCAGAGCCCAATTTGCGTTTCAACGCTGTGGTTGTGTAAGTCATACTACCCGTGGATGAATCCTTTCAAGTTATTCACTCTAATTATTTGAAGATCGCTTGCGTGGGTTGCACGGCAATATTAACCTCCCCGATGCCAGAGAGCAAGTTTCTCCTTTCGGTATGTCCGGGGCATCAACATCGTGGGCTCCAAAGGATGGTATATGTCAGATATGAGGTTACATGTCCCATATGCTTGGAGGAAATACGGAACTTGCCAACACTGACTCCATGTGGTAAGAATTCTACGTATGTTATCATTTTTGGGGTCCTAACTGAAGATAGGTCATGTCTTTTGCGGTTCATGCTTAGGGACATCCCTTAAAACCCAAAATAGATGCCCAATGTGCCGACGCGAAAGAATAAGAGGATTATTGACAATTCTTAGAAAATCACATCGGGGTAAGGATGCGAGATTCAGGGCTACAGTATCTATGCTTAGAGTAAATGGGTCGGGTAGATAGAGTGTTGCTATATAATCTTTGTTTTTGTTTTGAAGCGTATAATCAATTAAAGAAAGGGGTAAAAAGAAAGGGGTAAAAAGAAAGGGGTAAAAAGAAAGGGGTAGAAAAAGGGGTCAATTAAAAAAGACTATGCTCAACTTCCGAAAGCTTTTACACCCTCCTCCGAATCCTGTTGAATCATATCACTCAATGGCGCAGGCCTCCTCGTTGGCTGCGCATCCTCTGTCTCCACTACTCGTCGCGAAACTCGCAAGGCTCCAGCCTGGTAACAAGGGAGTGTGACAATGCACGCAGGGCACGCACGCCGTGTGGGCGGCACCGAGAATAGTTCACCGCTTCGCTACGAAGAAAATCAAATCCCCTGGTCACGAAAGGAAGTCGTAGAGCCGTTAGACGGTTGGAGATAGGAGGCATGCCGTTCTGGGAACCCAATTAGCAAAATATTTCCACCTGCGGCTTGGCGGATGATGTACGGTTCCCCACACATACCCCTAGAGGTTTTCCACGCCCCGACGCACGTCTATATTCTGACCAGCTTCGGTGTCTGCCGGAGAACCTTGTTCTCTTTGTTCAGGAGCCGCTCCTGAGCGCTTCGTTCCACTCTCCATTGGTGCTCTTGCGTCGTGTAGGTTCACGACTCCCAATGTCTTCCTTTCCTCATCGAGCTCGGGGCATCTGAGCATGAGGTTGGCGACCGTCTCCGGGGCTCCTCCGCAGGTACAGAGCGGCGAGGGAACTTCGGGAACTCTTCTGCTGAACAGAAAGGCTTTTAGGCCTATGGCACCTGTGCGAGCTTGTATGAGCAGTGAGCTCTTTGATTTTTGGAAGGCCTCGTGGAGCTTCAAGGGTATCGTGTGCGGCATCTCTTTCGTCGTCTCCGGTTTGAACTCGTCTGCGGCCTCTATCGTCCTACGTGGCCGTTTAGCCTCTGCTATCTCCATCTGGCGTTTTTGCCGCTGTTGCCACTCGTGAAGGGTGGCATCCTCTGGGTCGGCCTCTGTCCACGCCTCCGGAGTCTCTGGCTCGGGATCGGGGGCCTTGAGCCACCCTTGCGCCCATTTTGACTAATGGAGGCCACGGTCCTTCTGCCTCTGCGTTGACACACAGTCCGCGCTATCTTCGGGTTCGATCGGCTTATCAACTCGGCCCTACCGTTCTGTGCGACCCGTTGCTCCGTCTTTGCCACTCTCGTGTTTAGGTAGATATCAAGGGAGGGCACCATGTCTCGTACACGCCTTGGGGTCCCTCCTCGACGGGGGTTGGTAAGTTGGCCGCGAGCCTCGAGAGAAGCCCGTATTGTCCTTCGCTTAGAGGCTAAGGGGCATGCCGGGTTGCCAAACCTTGCTTGAAGGGGCTACCATTCTGGCCGCGGCGGGGGGTTGTCTAAGCTGGCAACGCTACGGTGGTAGGGGGATGAGCCAGACGTTGATTAGTACTCTTAATCCCCCTCCAAGGCAGAATGGCCATATAAAGGGGCCAGCGTCTTCTTCTATAACAAGAAAGTCGTATCTATTGGCGTTCATCGTCGCTCTCCAAGGCAGGGTGGTCGTAAAAGGGGCCGCCATGCTGTGCATCTGCCCCGAGAAAGGAGGTGACCAGGGCCTGGATGCTTGGAGCTCTGGAGTATATTAACCCCCTCTTGCTCTCCTTTCTTTTCTCCTTTCCCTCCTCCGCCAACCCTCGCTGTTCGCTATCTCCCACTTTACAAAATGACCATCATCCATGTTCGACCGAACGACTGTGTCCGCCTGCAAAGCATTGCGAGTCTATTCAGTGCTGAAGCCAAGGTCGTGACTGTTACAGGTGCTGGTATTAGCACAAATGCAGGCATTCCCGTAAGCCTTACCACTCACTCCCTTTCCTGCCCGTCTCTTACCAGATGTAGGACTTTCGATCGAAAAATGGCATTTATTCCCTTGGCAGTCGCCACCTCTTCCATTCGTCGGTTCTCTGTGATCCAGAAAGGAGGCCTATCTTCTACAAGGACATCACGAAGATGCGCCAAGTGGCCAACAGCGCCATTCCAACAAGAACACACAACTTCATCCGTGACCTGCGGGACGCCGGCAAGTTGCTGAGGGCATATACCCAGAACATTGACTGCCTTGAAGAGAAGGCTGGCCTCTCTACCAATCTGCGGAAAGGCCCTGGGAGTCGGTCTCGTCCCCGCAGGAAGCACCGGCCGAGACGTGTCCGCAACTACCGAGTCAACAGCCAACCGAGAATTCTGGATGACGCCAGAGGAGTCGAATGTGTTCTTCTCCATGGATCTCTTCGCCTTTTAAGATGTTTTCTTTGTTCCAAGACCTACAGATGGGACGAGGGTGACCGAGAAGCGGAGACCCTATTGGGGCAGGAGCCTCTTTGTCCCGGCTGTGCTGAGGTGTCTGCTGCCAGAGCAGCATTAAGGAAGCGCGCAACCGCGATAGGAACGCTTCGACCCGACATCGTGCTTTACGATGAGAGGGACCCGCGAGCCGATTCGATCTCCACCATCGTACAGCATGACCTGTCGCTCCGCCCCGACGTCCTTCTCATTATGGGCACGAGCCTCACAACAGACGGGGTCAAGTTCCTAATTAAGGACTTTGCGAAGGTCGTTCACGGACGGGGCGGGAAGGTGGTGTTTGTGAACCTTACAAAACCAGCTGAGAAGACATGGACTAATGTAATTGATTATTGGGTTGAATGGAACTGCGACGCCTGGGTAGAAGATCTGATGGGCCGCCGGCCGGCAATTGCAAGGACTGCGAAGGAAACCGAATGCGCGACAGCACCCCCACAATCTACGAGTCGTACTCTCAAGAGGCTAGGCAGCCGAGAGAATCCAGTTGACCTTACGCTTATCTAAAGAAGTATGGACTTTTCAACTTAAACTGGTCGACCTAATACAAATGGTTACTCGGAGCGAGATATGATATTGACGGATCCAGGGACGCGTTACTTCGTAGACATGTAACTGTGTCAACTAACCCAGCATAAGCTCCAAGAGACGATGTGTCTCAGATGCAACGGAGATACCTGACGAGAAAGACTCGGAGCGAGATATGACGGGTCTAAGCACATTATATTTTCCATTCCCTAGAGCACCTTCCATCAAACGCTTTTATTATTTAACAGATTTAAACTTTATGTCAGGGCTACACCAGTAACTATCGTGGGACGTGATGATTTGAGAGACGAAGATATCCAGGGGTTTTCTTTTGGAATACATGTATGTGGTGGACTGGGAGGACTTGTTGGGCTGCAAAAAGGAGATATCGTCTCGGCTTGAACGGGGAGAAAATGTCAAACTAGATCTAAATTAGAGCAAATATATAATCTGCGTGGCTGTTAACGCCGTGTAGGGGAAGACCTTCAATCTTCGTCTCCCGGAGAACGGACAACTAACTCCATTTCCCCTGGATAGAGGACCGGGAGCGAAGCAGCAAAACCAGGTTCCAAAATAACCAGTCGATACAGAACTGACTTGGGAGCAATGATGGCAGCTAAGGCCGAAATTACCAGTGACTGGTAATAATACCGGTTCTCGTTGGGGCAAGGAAATAATATCTGGGGTATAAATTACCAGTCGTTATCGGACCAGAAAAATAACTGGGAATGATACGGGTTCCCGGTTGGGGCAAGGATAATAGCATCTGGGGTATAAATTACCAGTCGTTGTTGGATCAGAAAAACGACTGGTAATGTACGGGTCCTCATTTGTGCAAGGATACAGCATCTGATGTATAAATTACCAGTCGTTATCGGATCAGAAAAACGACTGGTAATGTACGGGTCCCCGGTTAGGATAAAATTACCAGTCATCTGGGAACAAGCAGTCGGGACCAGTAAAACCGCCACCTTAGTTATGCAAGTTTTACCAGTACGACAGAGCCCGTTTACCAGTAAGAATTAGCCAGTGATTCGTTATCAGTCAGACGTTCTGTCATTACCAGTAATTAACGGGCTGCCTCTCCCGACCAGTCGCAAACCTGCGCAACAGCCTCGGTTTTACTGGTCGTTTCCCATACTCCCGTCCTACCAGTCGCAAACCAGCAATAGCGCCTCAGCTTTACTGGTCGTTTCTCACAAGACAATTGGCTGTCTTACCAGTCGCAAACCCGCAATAGCGTCTCAGGTTTACTGGTAGGAGCGCGAGTATGGGAAACGACCAGTCGAAAACTGTTTCCTGCATTCTGTTATTATTCTACGTTGGCCACTAGATTACCAGTAACCTTGGAAAGGACAATCAGAAAGCAGGAATCGGAAGCGCCCGCAAATCTATCTTTTCATTGGCCACTAGATTACCAGTAACCCCCACGAACGGAAAGGTGGATTCTCGGGCGGTTCCGTTTCCGGTTTTCTGGATTCCGCATCCCGTTTTGCGAAAGCGATATGAGCCCCGACTCCGCTTTGCTGTATAATAATTGGCTCGATTTCGTGAAGATGACCCTGAATGTCATCAATTTCTTCGTAGCTTCGAGCAAATCAAATTTTGGGCCGTATTTATGGTCCGCCAAGAAAGTGAGCTTTTCTATACTTGAGGAGATAACGTATATAATAAAGTGGAAACTCAGGACTCGTAAGTTAGAAAAACATTGGCTTTAAGAACCTAATATTACTACAATTTGTACCCTCTCTCCTCTCTCCCGCGTTCCCGTTCCGTACTACAAGTGTTATCGCTCCTCAAATCCAATGGAGACAGTCTTCTATTTGGCGGAGAGCAGCTACTACATATTGTTAGATTTGGTAGCTAGAGCGCGATCATTTGACCAACAGTTTTTGTTGTCCACTGCAACAGACAGCTTCTCAACCCAATAATAAAGCCGCTTCTTGGATATCTTGCCATCCCGGGAGGCTCGATGTAATCTAGATAAGAGTCGTCTCGCTCCGATAATGACAGCTCGTTCGTTACGTTTTTGCTTCACCATCCGCGCAAACTCCCAGCCGGACTTGGCGGCTGTTACTAGGCTTACTAGTGTTATAAAAGACGCGATCGAGGGATTGAGAGGCATTGTTTATTCGACTGATAGTGTTTAAAGTTGGTACTATTAGAAGTCGGTGCTATTGCATCGTAAGAACACAGCCCTTATATACAACTTGAAGGGTCTAACCAATTCCTGAATTCCGGAGTCAGATCCTATGCAGACTGAACCGGATTTCAGAATTCTGTTTTCCTCAATCGAGCAACCATCTGGTCTTGTTGCCAAAGCAAACCCAATGTCGTTCGACAGGCGGCGGTGTCCCTTATATCGCCAGGTTTCGGAAACAGATTAGACAATGGCACTTGATGTTTGATCCTGCATTTATCGACGGCTTCCTGCATACAGCCACCTTGATGATGTGCCGCTTGAGCTGTGCTGTCATCTCGTTATATAAGACGGTGAATCAACGCTTCCACACTATGACCAAGTTAACGCCCACTTAAGTTAACCGCTAAATTCACAAGCTATCATAAAGCAACGCCCACCCAAGTCAACGCCCAAGTCAACGCCAAATTCCCAAGACAACGCCCGCCCAGACAACGCCCGCCCAGACAACGCCCGCCCAGACAACGCCCGCCCAGACAACGCCCGCCCAGACAACGCCCGCCCAGACAACGCCCGCCCAGACAACGCCCGCCCAGACAACGCCCGCCCAGACAACGCCCGCCCAGACAACGCCCGCCCAGACAACGCCCGCCCAAGACAACGCTATCATCAAGTTAACGCCTACTCAAGTCACAATGAGCACCGGTCCAGCATTACAATCGAAGCAGTGCGGCCACTGTAATATCATTAATATGATATTTGAAAATCGGAACTTTTTTGAGGTTTCGTCCAGATTCGGTAATAACGGCACATTTATTGGGGAAACGCTTAAAGACCTCTCTGAAGACCGTAAGCTACATTCAAACCAGCTGCATTATATCATATTCAGCGCTCTCGACTGGACTGGAGATCTACAATATGAGTTTAAGAGTGCCACTAGAGCCGAAGCATTTCGTCAAAGCTTGAAACCCCATAGTTGGGATCCCCGTACCTGCGAAGCAACTTTCCTCGAGCATAACATTATTCTCAATATATGGGAATGGGCGAGACTCGATGATGCTACAGTCGTCCACAACTTCAAAAAAAGGTTTCCTCTGGCTGGGAAGGACAGGAGTATTTATGTTATGCAAGCCGTTCATCGGAAGGAGGATGGCGATTGCCGGTTGAGGAAGGAGAGAGTCGTTTGTTCTAAAGATTTTTTGGGAGTGCCAGTCCAGCGGGTTTCTCGTGAACCGCCGACCCCAAAGTGGCACACTCTGTCGTGGCTTCTAGTTGACGCAACAACCGCACAAACAGCATCCTATAACGGTGATAGCGCCAACACGAAGTAACTATTGCTGAAACGTGGATAAGAGGTGATTACCCGCCTTCGCTGGTAGATTGTGGAGGTTATTTGCATTGTGTTCGCGCTTTTCCTTCGAGTTGTCACTGTCTCCATTGAGCTGGTACTAAGGGCCATCATATCGTAGTCAGAGAACCTTTATATTATCTTAGTTTTCCGGCCCATTTACGTTACTTTTACTTTCCTCCCTCTGCGAATATAAGCACGTTTATCTAATGTGTCATTCTATCTCTCTATCCCTGGTGGGAAGAAACCAGCATACTCCCAATCGATCAGAGCGGCGACTTGCAGGGTTTGGCGATCCATGAGGATGTTCTGAGCCGAGAGATCGCCGTGTTGGAAAACATACTCTGGCTCCTCTAACGTCCTTTGCCCTTCCATGGGGGGTCAGAGTCGATCAGCCACGAAGGAGGCATAACAAATCCGCAAATACCCCTCTCTCGCGACTTCAGTTTCAAAAGCTGGGGCATAACAATGCATTGTATAAAGTCAAGGGCGTTTGAGTAGGCCTTTCTTTGGCATATTTGGCATGGTATCTGGTCTGTGTGCTTTTGCCCCTCTAGCATTGGGCAGCCTTTGCTGAGCAGTTCGTCCAGAGGGAAACCGTCGATGAGCTCTGTGACCAGGTATCGTCTACCGTCTGGATGAACACCAAAATCGATCAGCTGTGGCACGGGAATGGTCGTCTCTCGGGAAATTAGCTGCAAGGCATTGGCCTCATTGGTAATGCGCTCATGGTTACTGTTTAGTGCCATTAGCTGTACACCTGGACTCTCTCTCCTTCAGACACAGTCTTTCCCTCTGCTCCTGTATCTTTCCCATACCATCTGGCCTGAGACTGGCCTTTCCCATAGATCATAACCAGCATACCACTTGCGATGACTCTTGTCTGATCTTCCACCGTAAATGTGTGCGCTCCGGACATGTACTCCTTCGTTCCACTCAGGGCGTCTGCGCCAGTTTGGGACATTTTCGAGGCACTTTGCACAGCTCCAAGCGTAGTCGATGTTTCGTCGGTTAAAGTGGGCTTGCGCGCTCCTTTATTTCGTTAGAAAAGCTCAACCCTCCCTGGTGGGGGATCAGCAAAACGGCAGTAGCTTACTGATCCTTATTCCGTTGTATAAGAATGCTATTTCGAGGCAATAAAACAACTTGCCTTGTTCAGCAAATAATTGCAGTTTGGAGACTGCTAACAAGCCTTACATTAACTACGCAGCGCTGTGTGGTTGATGATGTTGGTGCCCAAAGCTGCGATTCTCGGAAAAACGCCTATCGCGACAGAAAACATGTGATAAGCTAGCCCCACTTAATGCGCGCCCCACATTGAATTCCGTGCTTTCAAATGCCACCACACTCGACGTCGCACTTAATGCCGCTCTCACTGCCGTACTTGACGTCCTACTCAATGCCGCACCCAGCGAAGTACTCAACGCCGCTGTGACTACCACACTTGATGCCTTACCAAACGCCGCATTTATTCACGACATTTGTTGCCGCATACAATGCCACACTCAGTGCCATACATAATGCCGCACTTAATGCCGTACTCAATGTCGTACTTGACGCCGTACTCAATGTCGTACTTGACGCCGCATACCACAACCACAGTCTACCTGATATCTAAATCCTAAGTTCACCATCTGAAACGGTTCTTTGCCAATTAGGTACCTAATTGGGCCAATTGACTACTGTTGCTGGGACATCAGGGTTGCCAACACATCTGTCTTGTAGGCTACTACTGCTATATGGGCCAGGCCGTGAGATAGGTCTACGTTGGAGATATCTGGTCGAGATAACAGTGTATTTCGATCCGCCACGCATGTTAAAACATGGCGACTGGATCAAATGGCTGTAGGCGCTAAGTGCTGTACGGCTGAAAGCCGCATGGAGTTGGCGTGCTCATGGCATTCAATGGTCTGTTCGTAGGCCTGCTGCAGGCGCATTCTTGCTTATGAGATGCCGGCCACCCCTGGCTGCTCACGTCGAGGTCAAGATAGTGGACAGTGGAGCATGCGTCGCGAGTCGACATGTATCATTACCTTGACCACTGTGGAGGACTAACGTGCATGATTCGACCTCGACCGGATATCTAATCCCATGTCAATTCGCGGAAATTGCTCCATGTTGAAAATAGATGGTTGAAGCAACGACCCATGCAGTGAAAGTGTGGGTAAGGTGCTCGTGCCCCAGTTTACAACTCATACTCTAACATCTTAAGACGCATTTGTCACGATTTCTGGTTGCAGGGAAGCGGGGCACCGGGAAGGGCCGCCAATCAAAATAGCTACAGTCACTCCCGCAGCGATTGGCCAGAATGAGCCAATCAGCAGAGTGCTCTCGGTGCTCTCACCAGAGCACTCGGAACACGATCTCTCACTATATAAGCACCTAGGCTGAGCTCCCCTTATGGGACTCAGCAAGTAAGCAATACACATTCATCTGCTTCATTACTTGTGAAGGCATTCCACCCTTGTGTATCGGACAACCCACCTTGTTCAAGAGACTTACCCTTCTTACGTGATCCACCCCATCAACTCTTAGGCGTACGGCCTTGCAGTTCAGACACTGTGTGTGGATTGTAATAGCATTGAGGAGTTTGCAGAGCAGGTAGATAGAAGGGACAAGGACTTGACGGAAAGGGATGGGGCTGTCTTTACTGTTATTAGTTAGGCTTAACTGGATTCAACACTCTATATTGTCCTTCATTACGTCCGCTCGTATCTTTGAGAGGCTATAGAGATCGTTCTCTGGCCTTGCATAGTCCGCGCCATTCAGTGTCCACCCATAAGTGCCTGCCTTCGAACCCAATTCGTCCCCTTCTTGCTTACATGAGTCAAAGTCTATAATGACAGGGTCGTCCCCATCCATCATGATGTTTGATGGGTTGAGATCGTTATGTATGAGTCCCAAGCTATGCATATGACTAACACCTGCTTCAATCCCACGCAGACAACGACTCCTATTAAAAGGCGTCCCATCCTTTAACATCTGCGAAAGGGTTATGGAGTACTTAGCAAAGCCAAGCCCTCTTATCCTACCGTCCTTGACAATACAGCCCAGGTATTGAGCAATGTTGGGATGTGGGTGTACTCTCAGGATCTCGCACGCTCCCACCTCGGTCAGAATATGACGGTCGTAGTCAGGTTTATCGGGAGTATTTTCGTAATACAGAAGACTGGGTCGCTTTAAGTAGCAGGTGGAAGGTAGAGGGTCGGGAGCTCGAGTGAACTCGGGATCGGCTAAGGGCCAGACGCGGTCCGCCGGAATTCTGATGGTGTCTAGCCCATTGATGTCGATCTTAGGGGACCGAAATATGCGCTGATCGGACTTGGCGTAGAAGAATTCGCCATCAGCTCCTCGCAAGATGATCTTTGTGTGGTCAAACACAAAATCGTCATCTTTTTCGACAAAGATTTCACCTTTTTCGCAAATCTCCATTGCTGTCTAAGTGTCACTGATATTAGTATTGTGATCAAAGCGAGCAACGGGGGTTACCTCGTACAATTGTTCATAGGTGCTAGTCGTAACGTCGCGTCGGGGGTCGATCTGTCATAGCAGATAGGTGACGGGAGGGAAAGATGGGACCGAAAAAGTTTCGTGGCATTTTGGAATTATCAGCTCAAGTCACTCAGCCACCTAGGCATGGGGCTGGGCTACCGGCAGGCAGCTATTTCGCCGTTGTGAGTGGTCGCGCGGTTCACCGCCTTCCTGAAACGCACCCCTCCGCCTGTTTGTTGACAGCTAGTTATTCGTACAGCGAGTTGATGCACTAGGCGTCATTATCTGACGTCACTTTTGGGAGGGGTCACCCAATTCTAGAGGCTCAAAGCGCTTGGACCTCTGAAGCGCTTCGCACGCGCGATCTGCCGTTCGACCTTGGCTGAGGCGCCTTCACTGTCCCCATCGCCTAATATACTGTGAGCTGCCATGACTACATCCTCTGTATCTTGATCCTCTTTGCTGGGGAACGTCAGGAAGCCATTGCGCTTCAACACCCGCGTCCTCTCCTCCCCAAGTCGAGGCCATGTCCAACAAGTCCGGTGTTGCATGGGCGGCAAGACCGGGGTGAGGCGGGGTTGGGGGCAAAACCCGCATCCAGGTGCCGGAATGTTAACCGGCTTCCCTTTCGCCACACGGGGCACAAGTGCCCTAGGCGGACCCACTAGGTTTTGGTGCAAAATACATCCTATCTCGGTGGGTCTGTCTGCTGCAATTTAATTGGCTGTTGTCAGTGCTGATGTCAGCTTCGGAGCTGCGGGCGCTTTCGCTCGAACCTCCATTTTTTTAGGGCATCACCCCGCTAATCCACCACCTGTCACCGCCTTGTAGATCGCGCTTGCATCTGGTGTCGTGTTCGTTGGCACTTGGCGTTGGCATCAGAGGGTTCGCAGCGCTAAGCCGAAGTCCAACTGCTCCTTCCATTGCCCCGCTGTGTTTAGTTTGTGCCCGCATTTTCTTTTTCGCTATCCACCACAGTCGCGTCACATTCTCCAGACTTACGAATTTGCCCACTTTCAGTATCCTCTACGACAACTCTTCCTTCCCCTTGCCCCTTCCGACATATGCCAACGCCGTAAGCCTGGAGACTTCGCATGACCTTCGACTGCGACCGATTGCGATACTCGGCCGCGACCGTCACCGCGACGTCGCTAACTGCCACGTCCACCCAGGACGTGCTGCACCGTCCAGTTGGCTCGATGTCAGCGGCGCTGTTGTTCTCGCCATTGCCAAACCCGTCCACATTACCCTCCGATGACCACGATCTCGTCGACGGCCCGCATCCTCCCCTTGCAAACAATAACCAACCCTTCGCGATCGGCCCCACGCCGGACAGCACCGCAAATATGACAGACTCAGCGCCCCTGACGGTCTGGGCGCCCTTGTTGTGCTCGAGTTTTCAAGCCGAGGTGTCACGCGTCGCACCCCACGTGCTTCACCAAGACCGACAGATCCCCCTCCATGTCCACACCATGACGATCGTGTCATTTTCAGTCCAGGTCATGGTCAAGCTGCCACAAACCAACTCCCAACCCCGCTCAGTCCCCAACTTCCCATCCGCTGCCTTTCACCAGACCCGACCGTCCAGCTGCCAGCACCCCCCACCTAGATTCAGCCCGGGTACAACCACTGCCTCTCTTCTCAGCTTACCGCCTGGCGCCGTCAACAACGATTGGGGCCCCGTCTCCGGCTCATTCTCCGACCCCGCCTCAGACGATGGCCTTCTGATCTCTGCTGCCCCCAACCCGCTCGGGCTCTCCGATATACGCTTCTGGCTCGGTACGCGCCTCGTATTCGCGACCGGCTCCCTCATCGACCACATCCACACCCACGTCCTCCGGCTACGTCTCAAGCCAAGCCCCACCGCGAGGCTTATCGGCGCCCTTGTCCGCCTCCTCCCCCGAACAATACAAATATGGGTGAAGACGCAATGGCCCGAGTGGTTCCTTCCACCGAACGTGATCCTCAAGAAGCGGAAGGAGGGTTGGGGTGGCGAGTACGAGAATGAGACGCACATGTACGCGAGGTTACGCAAGATACAGAGAGTCGTTATACCTATGGAAATGATCCTTGAAGAGAGCACAAACAGGCACAAGAATGCCTGTTCCAAGAAAAAGTTAGAGACAAAGATCATCAAGAACAAGAACCTCTCTTCTACTCAATTGATCCTGCATCGTTGCACATGACATAAGTGGGTTCCGTATCCAGCATCTGGTATTAACTCATGTCTATGGCGTTGTCTGATATGGAGCACCCGTAGCCTCTTTGCCCTTGCCGTACCCATCGTTGTAACCGGTATAGCCACACAGTTACTGAGACTTTAGCTGCCAACCCACAAGCGCCGCGATATTATCGCAGGCGAGCTGGCGGCAGCGTTCGGTACCAAGGTCGAGCCAGTCAGTGGCGCGTACGGTGATGAACTCTTCTTCTTCCTCCCCTTCCTCTTCCTCCTCTTCCTCCCCTTCCTCTTCCTCGTCGTCTTCCTCTTGCTCCATTTCATCATCTTCGTCACAGTCATCCTCTCTCTCCAGCTCACCATCTTCATCATTATAAACGTCGTCGTTCTGGAAGCCGAGGCCGTTCGGGAACCGGACTTTCTCCACGTACGCGTCCGGGATATGGAAGCTTAGGAAGCACAAGTACTGCCGTGTAGCCGTAACGATGACGACCGTGCTAATATTATAAGTAAGCAATTGAATCGAAGTTCTTTTACAACCCGACGAGAGAGAAAGATGATGGGAGAATAGTAAAAAGATGCTCGCGGGAAACCAACTCTTTGCCATGGCCTAACTCGGCTGCAGCAAGCGACAGCCGCAGCGTGAGCGCCTCACCGACCATCTGGCCAAGAACGTAATCCGTAACGACCGGCCTCCCCTCGCGGACGAGCTTAAAGCGCTTCTTTGCCTCGAGTAAGGCGGGCACCTCGCCGCGATCCACGAAGCGACCCGTGGCGTGCCTGCGCAGGAGCGCTACCTCGCCATCGGCGGTAGCCTCGAGTTCAAGGGCCTTGTCCCCGAAGTGGGCGAAGGGGGCGAACATACGCCGCCGTACGCCCGAAAACTCGAGCAGTAGTGGCGGGGGGTTACCGACGGCGGCGACGTGCTGCAGCGGGCAGTGGACTAGCGCGTGCCGCAGGAACGCGGAGGCGAGCTGCACGGTCGCGTCTTCCGAAAGGGCCCGGCGGGTGTGCTCTTCGCGCGAGACGTGGCCTGCGTTGTCGCTCGCAAAGGAGCTGCTCAGGTGCGAATCGGGGGCCGGACTACTGCTGGTGATCTGAATGTTACTGCTATCGACGTAGTCCGGGTGCCGTTGGGTCTGGCGGCGGTTGCGTTGCGGTAGGGGCGAGACGAGGGATGGGAGATGGCTGCCGCCATGGGCTCCGATGCCAGCTGTGTTGTCGACGTCAGGCATCTCAAGGTCATCGGCGTCGGCGTCCACAGGCTGAACAGACTGCGCGCGGGTGAAGCAGTGCAGCGCCGCCCAGAACATGCCCGCCGTGCCGCCCAGCCGGTGCACGAGCTCCGTCTCGGTCAGTTCTTCGCCGCCTGGCGGCAGCGGGGCAATGATCTTAGACAGCTCGGCACTGGGTAGCCTGAGAAGCGGCTCGAGGAAGGCCGAGGACGAGGGAGCGCGATACTTCAGGACGCCGCCGCGGACATGACTGACGACGACGCGGCTGGCGAAGAGCTCTCTCGTGCTCCACCCGCTCGCTGCGGGTAGGTCACGCTGATTTCGCCGATAGAGCGGCGGGTACTTGTGCGTGTGCCTCCGCAGCGCGCTTTTGGATGTAATTGTTTCGAAATAGCTCGAAGTCGTCATTGTTAGATTGTCGACTGGTGTCTCGGTGGATCTGTTATGCGGGGTTAGTGAGCGGGGAGCTCCTTTAAATTATCCCGACTCCATATCCAGCGCACGGGCCACTATTTTGTCGAATGAACTTCCCAGCCGCCTACCTTCCGGACACAACGCATCGACCGACGCAATTGACACATTGCGAATATGATAGCCACGACCGCATTAAACGCAGAAGAACCAACAAATATCAACTCCCACTCCATCTCTCAATTGATTACCACCCACCCTCGCGATCGGCTGTTCGTTCATCCACTGACCTGGACGGCGCGACACCTTAGTCTTCTGTGCTGCAGGTTCTTTGACGACGGAGTCATTACTATCGCGCCCCTGCCTCCTACACCAACGACTCCACCCGCGACTCTTCCCTCACCTCCTAATAGCGTGCCGGCCGACGACGATGACGCAGGTGAGCTGCAACGCTACCTCGCAGACATAAACAGCGACGCCAGCGCAGCGCGTCGCCTCGCGAAATGCACCAACTCGACTACGAGGGGACAAGCTATATCACAACTCCTACGAGAGCCCAAGTATTACAGGTGAGTTCGCGAACCCGTCCTATTGCTGCCTCTACCATTCCCTCCCCGGATTTCCTTCTAGAACATACAGCTAATTATAACAACCGTCCTCCCATAAATTCAGAGACAAAGTACACTTCTACTTCGCCCGCCGCGCCGTTGCCCAACTACCGTGCTACCTCTTCTCCCATGCTTCGCAATCCCCTTCCCAGCCTCCGCCGCTGGCGCAGCTAGCCTACCTCGACCTCTCCGAGATCGCCCATCATCGAAAAACCAAGCTCGCAGGCCCCGCGCCACCGTTGGGCGCCCGTTGTCGCTTTAATACACCTAGCTTCCGCCGCGTCCAGAAGCAGCTACGACTTCTTACGCCCGAAGACCCCCGCGAGGACCCGTACATTGCCGCGCTTCTGATCGCACTTGCGCAGGAGCAGCGACTCTACAGTGAGGGCGACGGCAACGACAATAACGAGAAGAACTTCACCGACGCGACCAGTGCTGCTACTCCTTCGCAAATGCTGCTGGTAACTCGCCCGGGTGGCATTAAGTGGCTGTATATCTACACCAGCAAGGTCTCGCTTGACTTTCTCGATGGGCTCGACCGCCCCTCCCGCCCTCCGCCCGCGGACGCGCCATCTCGGCTCGGAATGGGCATCTACCGCCGGCGGCTGGCCTTCAAGCCGTACAAGACGCTGACACGGCGCCTCGCAGCCGTCGTACGCGATGCCGGTTCGCTAGGGCACCTGGTACCAGAGATTTAGATAAAGAATGGTAGGAGAAAAGGGAGGATAGGGTTGTATTAGTTTAAGGTATTATGCATATGTCTCGCTGGCAATATTAAAGACCAGGGTGTGGCATCCCAGCGCAGAGGGTAGGTCTAATATAAACCGGGCAACTCACGGTGAGTATACGTCTTCGTTTTGGGCAGCAGGAACATTAGCCAATTATAGAGGCGCTCTGAGCTGCTCTGCGGGGCCAGCTTCATCAGCATCACAGAGCAACAAGAGTGCTCAGTGATGCTCTCAACCTCTGGCCACCGAGCAACCCAGAGCCCCTCAACTATATAAGCAAAGTAGGCTGAGTGCTCCTTATGAGACTCGGCAAGTAAGCAATATGCATTCAACTGCTTCATCACTTGTGAAGGCATCCCACACTTGTGTATCCAAACCCCTTGTGCAGGAGATTTATCCTTCCTACGTGACCCACCGACAACCCTTGCGTACGGCCTTGCAGTTCAGACACTCTGTGTGTGGATCTCGTGCCCTGTGTTATTGATGTGTTTTGTTTTGGCTGCGACAGACCCGGGCGGCGAACAATTTGCTCACTACCTCCCACGCCGCTTCCAGTACGTCCAGACATGCCAAGATGCCTTGTACGATCTGTGACTGCGACCGCAGCCCACGACCATACAAAGGCAGAAGCATCTTGTGCTCGTCAGATACGTTGCATGGAAGTACTTCATCCTCAGTTCAGCAAACCGCTGTTGGAAATGACCCCGCGCCTACCCCGCAATCTGCCCAAACGGGCATGCGGCTCAAAAGCGAAATCCTCATGCCGCCCTTTCGCGATTGCCTTACCCGGCCACATCGGACACAAAATGGTTCGCCTCAAAAGGGAAAACTTGAAGCCCAGGCTGGTGGGAAAGACGGGCGCGGATGCAGGTGGAGGGGCCGAGCCTGGGGGAGACGGAACCGCTGCGTACTTCCTCGTCTACAGCTGGGGCTATAGACCCGCCACGCCTTCTCCGGTTATGTTTGTGATTTTAATGTCCTCTCTCTTTTTGATGAGGGTCAGTTCGATGCATGAACTAGGTGGTCTCCGGTCCCCCCATTCCTTGGGCTCTGTCCAGAGCGGGGTAAACAGCACCCCGCATCTCCAAATTCACGACAGGAGTGGCGTTGGCAAGGCGGGCTGCACATGCTTCTGGCAGAAATGGCTGGTGGCGAGCGGCCTGCCAGCGTCTCGAGGTTTTTCTTCCAAGTTGAGGGACGTTTTAGGGAGCACGGGCCACTGTTAAGGCAGACCGTTATAAAGTCCCTTTCTTGCCCAAATCCTTCCTTGCGGCCCATTCCTCTCCAATCACTTCTGCGACATGAGTGACTGTCCAGTCGCGTTCGAACAAGTAGCCCTCGATTCGCTTGAGATTTTCAAGAATTATCTTGTTCTGGAATGGGAGCGGACTAAAACGCCCTACGGACTTGACGAGTCCTTGGAGTCAATAGCAAAGAATGAACCATCCTCAGACCCAAATGAGGCGGCACAACGAGAAACGGCACGCATTTTCTTGAAGTGCGGATTCCGGGCTTGGTTAGCGCACTTCCTCGCAACACATCATCAAGGTTACCATTACAAGGGGCAAAGATCCGAAAAAGAAACGATTAATGCATTTCATCAGCTGCCCCACGAAGACCGGACGAACGTTGCTGCTGCAGTTGCCTCCATCGATTGCCATGCGACTGTTCAGGCTGCGATAGATAAGCTGATGCACAAGCCAAAACGGCGTCGTAAGTTTGCTCAGCCCCCTCTCCGCCGTCTATCTAACCCAGCCTCAGGGCTTGCCGTAGAAGGGGTTGTCGAAGAGCATCCCACACCACTCATTCGAACTACAATCGGGAGTACCACGTACACGAACGGCGCGATGACCGCCTCGACCGTAATAGCTACCTCGACCGCAATGACCGCCTCGACCACCGCGACCACCGCGACCACCGCGACGGCTACCACCGCGGCTCTTGAAACCAGTTCACTTGGCGGTTCAACAACAACCTTGACCCCGGAAGAGCAGATGTGCACGCGCGCTTCGTTCCTTGGTGTTATGGATATCGTCCCCCCATATATCTGTGGCGCGATCAGTCCAAAGGATGGGGCTGCCGACGTAACAATGTCATTCCCAGTTATCAGGCGTAACGGTTTGACGCCCTACTGCCTTGTTAGCATGGCTATCAAGGCAACCGAGGTTACGCATATCGCAATGCAGCTTTTCCCAATACATATAGGGATGGAAGATGGAATTCGGTACATGGTTCTATCCAACGGGGGGAGATTTTATCCCCCCAGTTTCCATTTTCAAGGTTCTCTAGAGAGTGATATCGATCGGTTGCTCGGCTGCACGATAAGCAAAGCCATCGCTGGGAGCCCGGTGCGCGAGGAAGAACTGGCACAGGGAATT
Organism: Podospora didyma; assembly: GCA_033439775.1. NCBI lineage: Eukaryota > Fungi > Ascomycota > Sordariomycetes > Sordariales > Podosporaceae > Podospora > Podospora didyma. Next base: position 755,189 of record JAULSW010000006.1, on the reverse strand, counting down.
GTCGCTACAAGATGCGTAACCATGTCATTCGCCGTTGGCGCGCAGGAGGGTGGGGTTCTCAACTTAAGCTTGGGATTGAGTGACGGAGTTTGGATGAGGGACAAACTATATCGTGACGAGACTACGTAGTTCAAAGATGTTCAAGCCTTCTTCAGCTGACCACCAGTACCAACACAGTACAGTGCATAGCCTCGGGATAGGACACATCGACCCTTACTTTTCTCCATGATCTTCACCACTTTGCCAAACTTGCCATCTAGGCCAACAGGCAGGATAGAAGCTTGGCAGTCGCGCCAGATCACCTCTCCGCCGTCTCCAACAATAGCATTCGGAGTGCTCGAAGCATTCGCCCAATCTTCCGTCCCGTCAAGGTCATTTTCAGTGATGTCCTGCGAACATATTAGCGAATTATTATGCTGCTGCTTAGATCAGGCGACTTACCATGTGACTATGACTTCTTCGGATCCAGCAGGCGGAACTGCGCAAGCGACTTTACAGTCGAGGGGAATGGTGTCGGCGTGAAGATTCCGTACCACAGATGATGGTGTTTGATCTGGTCAAGTCTAGAGGGAGCTGAGTTGAGCATGTCTTTGGGAGGCCATTATGCGAAAAAGAGCTCATCGAGCGGGGTACGGCTCAGACATAGTTTTATGGCAAATATAAGCGGCGGTCGGGTGGGTTCCGGACAAGATGCTACTTGTGCCCAGCAGAGGTTGCTGCCCAACGTATTCATCCTCACATATAATAAAAAGACTCAGGCCAAATAACCATCTTTATGGGACCGTCATGTTCAGCATATCTACATCCACCGCCGCGAATATACAATAGACATCTACTGAGGAAACTGGCCTGATCCCGAGATCCTCGCGCCCACAAAAGGAGGGGTACTTCAAGACCTGGGGAATTTGTCGGGGAAGTCCTGGAAAAATTTGTATGATACGACATGAGCTCGCAAGCAAAGCCTCAAGTGAATTTGCTGGAGGTATTGTAGGGATTTACGCGAGTGTAGGAGTTCGCAAGGGTGCAAAGTCTCAAGAGGAAATTTGCAGGGTATCTGTGGGGAATTTGCAGGGGCCATGGGAATTTGCAGGGGCCATGGGAATTTGCAGGGGCCATGGGAATTTGCAGGGGCCATGGGAATTTGCAGGGGCCATGGGAATTTGCAGGGGCCATGGGAATTTGCAGGGGCCATGGGAATTTGCAGGGGGGAAAACTCTCAGGCGAATTTATTGGGGCCAGACAGTAAGAAATGTGGGCTCGAAAGCCCAATATTGAGCTATAGGGCTACATTTTGTGCCGTCAATCGTTAGCCTCATTCTCCAACTCATCCCATTAGCAGCACATCAGAATCCTTAACCGCACTCTAGATCGTTGGTGTAGGTGAGGGGCGTCCATTGGTCTGCTTTATGCGGCCCCGGCCGCGTCGGTGAGCCCGTGAAGTCAAGGTAATACTTGACTCGGCGACCTGAGCCCGCCGACATGCATTGCAGTAGACCGGCGGGCCAATCACATTGGAGACGTATAACCTACGATGCAAGGTCGCAGCGGCGTCTTATTTACTAGGTGGATGGCTAGCTGCGACAGAGCTTCTGAAATGCTCACCACGCTCGATGTGTCCGTAGATCTGCGGCGGACATGTTCTTGTCGAAGAGTTGGAAGCCCTTGGTTGGAGAAGCCACTCGGGTTCCGGGCCATATCCGCAAGCACTTGATACCCAATGGCTTGTCCTAGTTCATTGTGCAGCAAGCTCCTGACGATCGCGGCGAGTGGATAAGATGGCTGTAGGTTAAGTTCTGTACGGCTGAAAAGCGCATAGAGCTCTGGAGTTGGCGTGCTCAAGTATTCAATGGTCTGTCCGTAGGCTTGACGCAAGCCATTATTGTGTATGAGATGCCGGCCACCCCTGGCTGCTCGCGTCAAGGCTAAGATAGGGGACAGCGGAGCATGCATCGCGAGTCGACATGTATCATTACCTTGACCACTCCAATGTGGAGGACCAACGTGCATGATTCGACCTCGACCGGATATCTAATCTCATGTCAATTCGCGGAAATTGCTCCACGTTGAAAATAGATGGTTGAAGCAACGAGCTATGTTAACTGGTGATGCATGTGGACTGCATGATCAGCCGCAGCAGGAACGACAAAGGAAGGTGTATCCGTGTGAGGGGACTGTTGACGACTGAGTGAGCGATGTTGGAATCTGCATAGTTACGCCTCCCGTGCTAATGATGCCTCAGTGGCCCATGGTTCGACCTAATCCCTATGTCGATTTGCGGAGATTGCTCCACGTTGGAGATATATGGCTGAGGCGACGATCCATGTCGACCAGTAATGCATGTCCGCAGGAGTCTCTAGCCAGATTCGGTTGCTAAGGGGGGAAGTTTACTGCGTGGACGAGCCCCTGAAGCATCTACCGCGTCCGAGTGGTCAATGGCTTCAATCTTGTGCATCTTGGAGGTAAACATGCATGACCAGCTGCAACAGGACAGGGAAGGAAGGTGTGTGTGTGTGTGATGGAGACTGTCGACGGCCAAGTGAATACGAGTCTATGCCAAATGATTTCGCGAGATGGAGGGTAATAGTTCCCAGTCGGCCTAGGAAGATCTGTTCACACCCGTCAGTCGCTCAACCAACTCGGATCCGAACGCACCGGTTGATAAGTATAAGAATACTCTTCTTCCCCCGCAAGAACAAACCTGCCACCACAACAGCCATGTCAGGTACTATCGAGTGTATCTGCTGGTGCAACTGTATCAAACAGGTCGATATCAAATATTCAGAGTTTTGCAAGTGGTGCTCCGACCACTGCCAGACAGACAGCCTACCTCCGTCCTACTACCCAACCAACTCCATACGTTGTTCTCCATGTAAGACAGGACGGCGGCTAATATCCTGGGACTTCCACAGAATGAAGACTAACCTGCCAGCAGCTTTACTGGCCTGCTCAACACCCTTTCCCGCAATCACCTCCCAGCCGCCATTGGCCATCTCACGCTCGGGTTCAGACAACGCAACTTGACTTGCCGTCCTTCAGACGATACACCGAAGGGCTCTCGGGACTGATTCAACACGACGCTGGTCTGTCCTCATCATCCATCCAACTCCTCACCAATTGCCCTTTCCGTGAGAGGATCCAGTCCATTGAGGGAACAGAGTCTTATGTTACAAGATCGGGACTTAGACTGATATACCGCCAGTTCACCTCAATATCTCCGCCACCCAAAGATACCTCGTAGCTCACGATTCAGTCCACTCTCCCATCAGACGAAGGAGTGCCCTTTCATACTTTACAACTCCGTACACTTACGGATAGTCTATCTTTATTTCATCATTCAATAACTTCATACGTTGATCGTCATGTAAGACGACTCTCCAATAAGATAGCGAGCGGCCGATGTCCTGCGATTTCACAGAATAAAAACTGACATACCACCAGCTCCACAGGCTTGCTTAATACCCGTCCCCGCAATTACTACGAATTTTTGAGCTACTCTACCATGCCCTGCCTGGCAATGAACCCTAGCAACCAGCCCAATGGACAAGCTGGACACGATGGTGCCCGAACGACTCCCAATAACACTGAAGGGAAAGAGCCACCAAACGATCCACCATCCGAAGACCCTCCAAGACCTGTGACTCCTGATCTTGGCTCGGGTTCGGCGGGTAGCCCCGAACCTATCGGCTCTAATAACTAAGGTCGGTCTTCACCACTCCCACTGCTTGCACTACTGGCATCTGAACCTTAACAGATGCAAACGAGCCCTAAGCTGCACAATCTCTTTAGATAAGAAAAAATCTAGTGCTACAATAATACTACATTTTCTTGGTGGCTCACAGATGATGCGTTCTAATGATGAGAGATGATTTGAGTGGTTTGCTTTGCTGCGTAATTGGTTGAAAAGAGGGCCGGAAGACGGGCGAGACTAATATCTGAGCAACCAATTAGGGCAGCCTCGCTTATCGCGGCTACGTCCGTTATCTCTTATCTCCGTTGTGACGTGATGAGTTGTCCCAGAATTTGCTCCGCCTCTGCAAGATTGTGCCCGACAAGGCTGCCTAAGACTAGGAGAAGCGCTGGCGTGTCCAATCATTCCGACAGAAACTGTGGGATTTCAACTTCTTCCTTTCAGTCTAATTTCAGGAACCGCTCAGGGACGATAAATATTTACCAGACAGAGCCCAAATTCTCCTCACCTGTTTCCTCACTTCGCACCTTCCAAGATCAGAGTTTATACAGCTATGGAGATGGAAACCCCCCTTCAGATGACGGAGGCCCTACGAAAGCTATCAATTATTGCCTACCGACAGAGTGGCGATTGGATTCCACTGAAGACGAACGGGCCGGAATCCGAGGTATACACAAGCGAGCGAACTCATGCACACGATGAACTCCTTCTTCAATTCATAAGAGATCATGTATGTATCTACAATATGGTCTAAAGCACACTAACTAATCATTAATAAAGGGTACCTACCTTAAGCCCCTGTGGACTGGCCGCATCTTGATCAAACGGGGGCCATTTCAGCTCAAGATAGGCAGGGCGAAAGTGGTTGGCATGATTATCCCTCTTGTGGAGGATGGGGAACCTCTCAGCGCAGCCAAGGGGCCTCTCAGCGCAACTGAGGGACCTCTCAGCGCAGCCGAGGAACCTCTCAACGCAACCGAGGAACCTCTCAACGCAGCCGAGAAACCGGGCCAGGAGCCTGTAGTCATACTCTGGTCATTAAAAGGTGGTGCAAAGGATATTACTGCAAAGTGGCGAGACCATAGCTTTCCTTCCAAGGAGGGCGACAGACTCATTGTTGTGGATTGTAATATAAAGTTTCTATTGCTACAGGCTGAAGAGAAGAGCGAGGAAGTTGCGAAGGGGACTTGAAGTTTGAGTCAAATGGGCCTGTTGTTAAAATAATCCAGGGGGTCAGAGTTATCGTCGAAGGACATCAGGAATGCAGGATCGCCAGAAGCAGCGAGATCAGCTTCGTCATATAGCAGATTGAATAACTCCTCGAAGAACCCCATGCTTCTAGGATTGCCATGAGGATACAAGTCAGCCTCCATGTCTGGGAACTGTGTTTCGGCGGGCGCTCCTGTGTGGCCCGCCGTCAGCAGGTTTGCATGTCCGGCTTCATCATCGGGGCCTGACAGCGCCTGTGAACCAGAATTTCCGTCGGCAAATGGATTCTCAGCAGACGCCATAGAATTCTGTCTTTCTGGGGACACCATCGTTTCGTAGGCGACACCGCTCGGCGCCTCTACGTCTGCTCCTATCCCCGTTCCTCGGCCCTCGACATCGGATCCGCCCGGTGACGAGGGGCAAGTGGTTTGCTGAGAACCAGGCGTGTTTTCATGGGGGGTTTGTGGTAAAAGCTCATTTCCGTATGTCGTCGACATGTGGGATTTGCTGATCGAGCCGCTGGTGCCATGTGCCCCAGGTCCGAGAGGTGACGCGCCCTGGACCGCCAGATTGCCGCTCCCACTACTGAGGGTCAGGCCGGTAGAGCAGCCGTCCATAGAAGTAACCTCCCCGCTACCTTCTAGATAGGGCTGAACCGCCGGCGAAAGCCCATGGGGGGGACGGCTCGTGGACAGATTTGCGTGGTCCTGGCCGTCAGATTGGTCTGTCAGGCTCTCGACATTGGGCTCATTTGGCGGCGCGTCCTGGCGACTTGCGGTCGGGCTGCCTGCCCTCCAGAGTCCAACTCCGTCGGGCGAGTTGGGATCCCCATCCACTCCGCTACCATGAAATTGGGCCCCTCCATCTGAGTTGGGTATGTTGTTGGAGGGCAGGACGTCATGAATCGTGGTGCTGCTGGGTAGACACAGATGAGGTCCCTGTATCGCCCTCAGTGGTGAACTATGGGCAGTCGAAACCCTGCTAAGTAGTGAGGGCGGCGATGCGCCGTGGTCAGCGTTGATAGCTTGGAACTGTCTGCCTGTCTCTCGCAAGTTCACCCCTCCGGCCCCGTCGTCGGTGCCTGCAAATGCCCGCGGGTCAGCGTCGCTATCGCCCAACGACTGCGATGCAGGTGGTGAAAGAGGCAAACGGAGGGGGCCTGCGCGGCTGCTCTGACCGGTGCCGTTGTCCCCAGGCCTCGGTCGCTTGCCGCTAGCTTTGCCGGGGGGAAGATCACCGGGTCGCTTCTTGAAGATGCCGCGATCGGATCCGCTCAAGTGCTGAGGATCGCCCAGGCTCAGATCTGTATGGTGGCTCTGAGTCTCGACATTGGGTTCGTTTGGTCTCCAACCGGCCTCTTGATTGGCTACACCATGGAACTGGCCAGTCCCATCATCTGAGTGAAATGCCTGGCTGCTCTCGCCACGATTTACTGCCGTAAACTGCGTGCCGAGCTGAGGTTCCGTGACCGTCCGATTGCCTTGAGGGGCCGCCTGATGGAGCGTTGCGCCGGCAGATGGGGTTCCTACGCTTCTACCTCCGCCGCCTTGTAGGTTACCGCCGGGCCCTCCGTCCTCACTGGGCATCGAAGCTGCCGCTTGGCCTTGCTCTTCCCTAAGTTGTATGCCATCCGAACCGGCTAGTATTGGGTGGATAATGCCGTCTGTCAGAAGCTGAATACCGTTTTTTACAATGACACGGACCTTGCTAGAGAATGCTTCCTTCTTCAACAGCGACTTGAACGGTACTTCCCCCACGAACCCCGCCAGCTCTGACCTTGTGAAATCCAGGGTGGCCAGATTGCCAAGCCCAAGGTCTCTACACACGTCCGAATACCTGCTTCCAAATTAGCGATACAAATTCTCAAGACTATGTTATTACGGCCAACTTACTCAAGCCCTTGTTTGTGACTGAGGTATGCTGCCGGAAATATTACCACCGAGGTTAACTGCACAGAAACAGGCATAAACAGTAATTTATACAAAACTCTCTTGCGAATCTCCACTCGTCGAACTACCCCTACTCTTGCTACGCAAGAGATCAAGAAGTGTTGCCCTAGGCCAGTTAGCTCTATACAAAACCTATTCCAAGTATGGGGTACGAACTGCGTGCAACACGATACAGTTCCAAAGCGAGCACTGGCCGTTGCTGAAAGAGCTCATTCACAAGGCCGATGAGAAATTCAGCTCCCTCTTCCCATCGCTTCTGTGTTTGTTCTGTGTCAGGGTCGGGATCGTTATCGACAGTCAGTCCCTTAGCTCGCCGGCGGATCCGAGAGCAGGAGAACAAGTGTCGATATGTCCAGACCAATTGTTTCCCCCGTTTCTCTGCCTCAAGGGAACCCTTCCACAAAAGCTTCTCCAACTCTCTCCCGTCATCAATCGGTTCTTGATCGTAGCGGTGGCTCTCGGGCGTCTGGCTGGTGCCCAAGGCTAACCGCTCTTTATCCACTGTTGGCTCTCCGATGCTCTTAGTGAACAAGTCGATGATAGACTGAGCAGTAGCATCGTCTTTGGCGGCGTTGGCGGCTTTGTCATTCTTAGTTCCCGGGCCTGCGTGGCCACTGACGTTGGATCTTTTCCGCTTCCGGTTTCGCTCCCCCTGTCTCTCGGCCCGCTCGTACTGGACGGATGGATTATCGTGAGGATTCTCACTGGCTTCCGCCGGTGTGGACTGGGCCGGCGTGCTTTTGGGACAAATGTATGTTAAAATGTAACGGAAGGCCTCTTGCGTCTTCTGTTCACATGTAGACCTTGACTTATCGGGAGGGGGGAGGTGGAAACTATTATCTCATTAGACTCTCTCCTCATCTTATCTAAAAGCCTCACTAAACATACCACTCTCCATCGATCCAGGTACCGGGTTTAAAGTTGGCATGAATAGCTCTGAAAATGTATTGCAAGTCCGTCTCAGGTAACACTACACCGCAACAGGAGATAGCTGTGGTTTGAAGGGTGTGGACTGTCTTCCAAGGAACGCGAGTGACTGGTGTAGGATAACTGATAATATTCACTGCCGTTGAGTGCTCCCCGTGTGATATGATAAAGGGATTGTGGGTGTCTCTGTTATTTGAGGTAAATACTTTCGGTATATGGACTAGGTCTGCCCGGTATAGGGCGTTTTGGGTTGAGCCGTCCTTTTCTAGCATAGTGAGGTCCTTGCCTGATGTCGCCAAGTCAAGGGATGGAGGATAGGTGCATGTTCTGGGGATTGTCTCGTCTACGGGGGTACCTGCCCTCTTAGCTGGAGCGTGCAGGCTTCTTGGCGTGCCTGTGGCGTCGTGACCCCTGTACTGAATCTTTTGAACTTTCAGTACAGGGGTCCTGCTCCATCTCACCTACTAGTGGCTGGGTCCATGTCGAGGCTTGCATGAACGGGGCCTAGGGCACTAGCTTTACCAGCTGAATGCTGGCGAACGTTGCTCGTTGCAAGCTGGGAGAATCATCCCGCGTTTCTCGTAACAAAGCCATGGATCCTGGATGCAAATCGCTGTAAGGTCGGTCTGTTCTCCGTCTGGTGGACGCATATATGTCTGGCAGCCCAGGCTTGCTCAAACTGCACTTTTCCTGCAAGCCACGATGGTTGCCTCACTGTGTCATTTGGTTGTCAAAAATGCAGGGCGACATCACAGAGGTGGCCCAGGCGATTCCTGTATGCGGAATTGGAAATTCTGCTGCTGGGCCGCGGCCGCTTGTGTGGTAACTACTTAAAGGCGGCAGCTTGGGTAGTTGCTCTGTGGCTCGTCTTTCCTTGCTGCTTCCTGCCGGCCTGATATCTGTTCCCTTTCTTTGTCCTTTGCTCGCTCCGCGTTTCGAGATGGCGACTTCGGCGCGGGTGGTCTTGTTCCCCTCTCTGACCTCACCCGATGAGAGCTTGGCCCGGGGAAACGGGATCCCGCTTCTGATTTGGCGTATGTTTTGTGCTTCCCGTTCTGTCCTCTGCGACATCCCCCATCCTCCGAAGCCGACCGTGAACCCCCCTGCCCTGGCCTGCCCTAGGAGAGAACCAGCGTACCTCTTCACCTTAGCACCTCCTCCATGCGTCCTGTCGAGTTTACGGGTTTACTGTTCGGTCACTTGGTGCCCTGGTCCATGTCCCATGGATGGCGATACGAGGCCAACTCTACCAGCTGCGGTTGTTCGAGGAGCAACCATGTCGGCAGATGATCCTCCTTGGTTTATCTGCTCTCCCTACTTTCTACTTTTCCACCACTGTCGAGGCAAACCAATTGTTCCTAACAGCAATGTGCAATTATACCCAGGTACGTGCTCAGTCCCGGCCATCTTGCATCACTAACCGTCAGTAGCGAGAGTATCAATGCGGCCACTTCCGGTGGATTGCATCCAAATGGTGCAAGGATTATACACTTACGCACAAGAGATGCCAACCAAACGTGACGCACTTTGAGTACAGGTAAGATGACCAAGAAACAGTTCAAGATACACTCTAACACTCTACGCAGAGCGGAGGAGGTCTGTGGAGAGTGCAAACCGAAGACCTACCCTGCCTGGGAGAGCATGATCAAGCGGCCCAAGGGGGAATAGACGTCTTAAAGAGGGCACTTTGTAATGTAGCAGAGAGCAGAAACCTGATGTAGTCGATTGAAAGTTGCCAGAAAACCCCTCGGTTCTTGGGCTGCAGTTTTCAAGCCACATTTGGTTGCCTTTCCCGCTCTGCCGATCGCCTTGTCTGGTTTTTCCTGTTCGCGGAATTGGAAATGCTGCTGGGCCGCGGCCGTTTGTGTTAGGACTACTAAAAAAAGACAGCAGCCCGAGCAGTTGCTGTGCGCTTCTCTTCCCCTTTCTTCCTCTTTCTTTCCTCTTAGGCCCGCTCTCTGTACCCTTCTTAGCTCTTTACTCGCTCAGTATTCCAAGATAGCAAATTTACCGCAGTAGTCTTATTCCCCTCCTGGTGACGTCCGCTACCCCCGGTTGCCCACGGTGGGTCAAATGTCCTCCTGCTGTCACGGACTCGGGCGTCATCCCGCGCTGCTCGTGGCGATCTGTTCGCTGTAGGGCCGGTTAGTCCTCGGTCCAGTCTCCTCTTCTCCTTGTCCGTTTCTGCCAAGCTCGATCCTTCCCTAGACCCCCCCCCCCCCCTCTCGAGTCCCTCCCCTTTCTGCTCACCTATCACCACCCATGGAGCTGGTCCCAATGGCGCGCTTGAGGTTGCTTCCCGGTTCGGCCTTGGCGATGTGTTAACGCGTTTCCCAAATCCGAACCATGCACTTCCCCCTTGAGGGACTGGATAGCTCCAGAATGTTGGTGAACGTTGCTTATTGTACGGATTCGGCGAACCATCCCGCGTTATATTAGATCCATTCCAATACTTGGGCGTAAGATCTTTCTCGCTTGGACCGTCGACCCTTCTCGGGCTTACTATTCCCGTCCTCTTTCCTTTCTCTTTCCGCTCCCCTGTCCCCACCACCATGGAGCTGGACCCAAGGGGGCGCTCGGCTGGCGTTGGGTCAGTGCTCCTTCTCCGAGCAGCTTCTCCAGCTTTGGCGGTGCGCTCACGCGCATCCCCATATCCTACCCCTGCATCCCCCCACGGCCTCTAATGTACAATTATTTATGGGCATGATCTGGACCAACAGCTCCAGCAGTTCATATATGTCTAGCAGCCCTGCATGCTTGCGCAAACTGCACTTTCCTGCAAGCCACGATGGTTGCCTTGCATTGCCTCGCTTCTCCTGCATTCACTTATCAATATGTGGGACAACACCACCACCGATGATCAATTCATCAAAGACCAACTTCCCCAGGCGATAGCCGGTTGCGTACTATCCTTCTTCTTTCAGATTTGGTTTCTCTACACCTCTTGGGAGACAATATTGCACTCGTTCTCCAAAAACCACACTACACCATGGCGACGAGCACGAGTCCCACTCATTCTTTCGGTTGTTCTTTTAGTCTTTTTGGCTATCTTCACAGTCACCTTTTGCCTCTCCTGGAAGGGGGTTTACATTCCACATGATTGTGCATACGCACTCTTCGTCACTTGGGAAGGCATATCCCTTTTGTCCGTTCAAACATCTATGGTATTCTCTTCTCAACTCCCTCGTTCTCAAATAGTATTGTTAACATACCGCAGATTACTAGTGGCATATATAGTTTCCTCGTTAAATGGAGACCACCAACGAAATTGGTGGTAGCTCTCCTTATTTGCACGGTGCTATACGCCAGCCACATCGTTGTGGGGATCGTGGTACTTACTGATGACCGGCTCGCTGAAAAGCGGCGTGCTGATAAGCGACTTTTCCAGTTGCTATGGTCTTCAGCGGCCCCTATCCAACTTGCCATTGGTATTTGTGCCATTCATATTGTCACCCAAGCACACCCAGGCAACCGCGAGAAAAACTATTCGAGATTCGTTTCGTGGTTAGTTAGCAAGCTGGTGCTGCTTTCACTTTCGATTGTAGCTGCGGTATGTGGTTGGCCGTATATTATTCACTACTCGTTTTGTGTGGCTTCTATTCTGGAGTATGAATGGTGGAAATGGTCGTTGGGGTTGTCGAAATGGTGGAAGGCGAAATATCCCGGCTCTGGGTCTTCCACGCCCCAGGATTATGGAAACTCGGGACATGTTTCTAAGATTCACAGCTGGAAGGGTGGCGATGACGATAACGATGTTTCTGTTGACATGCAGAGCATCAAGGGAAGCACAAAGGCGTTGATCTCGACACCGCCAAAGGCTAGGATCATGAGCACCAGGCAGGGAAGAGGCGGGACCTATCAGTTTTGAAGGCGGACGGTGGATATGGTTCGGGGTACGTGGATATCGGTGAAAGGAGGTCTGGCTCCTGGGGAAGCACGGCGGCGTTGGCGGGTGGGCCCCGGAGGCCGACAAACGTATATAATTACTGATGCCGTATTATTGAGACAACGGACAGCAAGTCATACATCCTCTTCGGATGAGTCCACCCGATTACCACAGACTTCCAGCTACGGGACGGATGATTTCCAAATACGGCGAAGAACTCTAGATTAAGTTTAAGACGTCGATATGTTGAAGCTACATGTATTGGAAATGGGCAAGTTTCTTGTTCTCAGGCTCAAGGAGGATCGCAAGGAAAAAGAGAAAAATAGGAGAGAAAACAGAACTTTTCCTGTCCCTATCACGCCATGAATATAACCAGTTTCTTTTGCGACTGCTAATTGTTTGCGCTCGTCTTGTTCATTAGTATCGATGGCCAAGGTTGGGCAGGGGGTTGGCAGGCGTGTTTCGGTGAAAAGAAGGCGGATTAGCCATTGGGGGGCAAGCCGTCCTTTCAGTTACCTGAGTTGTTCCCCATTTAATTTCCTCCTCTTTCCCTCTTCTTTCCCTCCTCTACCAACTTGTCTTCCACTAGAAACTCCCCGACACAGGATTGGCTTGCATGCCTGTTCGATCAAGGCAATCCCCCGTCCACTAGGCCCGCTTACATTCTTACTCCCAAGCATAATGCAATCCTCCACCTCATTCTTCATACCTGTAATCTTCCAGTTTCTCTTACTGCACCTCGCAGGTGGCGCGAAGCAAGCAGCCCCCCCCTCCCGCGTCATAGTCGACGTCTGGTTGTCAATCACGTTTTTTCTATTGCACCACCTCTCTGGATCTATGGAGACAAATATACTACTTGATGAGGAGACAGGGCGAGATGGATGCAAGGAGGAGAGTAAGGGAAAGGCGAAGGCGGGGGCCAAAGAGGAAGGGGAAGGGGACATGGCAATCATGAGAGGTCATTGGAGGGATGACCTGACGGCGGCGACAAGCTCATCCTTCCGCCGCATTTCCGCCGTTTTCCCGGCCAAACCTGGCTTGGCTGGTAATCAATGTGCATTTAAACTCAGCTCCTCTGCCTCTGTCTCTTTCCATATCCTCCTCTCCACCGCCGCCCACACCAGTTAATTATAAGTATTCTCGGTGCCCACCTTAACGTGCTACGCCTGAACGATATCTTCATCTGCCCCATTTACCGCCATGCAATTGTTCAGCAAGAAGATCGGACAATAGAGCACCAAAGGTAAGTCTCCCAGAGTAACACAGTCTTTCGGAGGTTCTAGCTAAGCAAATAATAGCTATGGATGTCCCTACGGGAGACAATCTCCACCCAGATACGGCGAGAAACTCCCGCAAAAGACAGTACGACGGCGAGAATGACGACGCATCTAGAGAGAGATCGAAATCAAGAAACCAAGACGTTGAAGATGCTAGGGACATGCAAGCTCTTATTCTCGGGCTCAAGGAGGGTCGCAAGGCAAACGAGAAAGTGATGAGAGAAAATGGGCTTCGGACAAGGAAAGACTTCTGCCATAATTGTGATAAGAAGACAAAGTTCAAGGACGGCATTTCTTGTCCAAGGTGTGGACATAAGATGTGCCCAGAATGTACCGGGTCGGGTGCTGCTAAGGACGATAAAGAAGGATAAGACTGGCCTTGTTGTCTCATTCTCCCATGCAGCGCGCGTACTTCCTCTAGCAATGTAGGATCTGCGTATTCGTGATGCGGATTAAATCACCTCAACTCATCCCTCACAGGCTCTTCTATTCTTCTTCAGTCGTGCTGATTTATTCATCTCCCGGACACCATCCCCCAGTGACCAGCCCCCAGTATAAGCACCGTGGACAAGGAGGACTGTAGTATACGTACGTACTTCCACAAAATTCACATGGCCGGCTCGCGGCTGTGGAAGTCGTGGGCTTAGGTCTTGCACGTTGGTTTCTGGACGCCGTTTGGTTGGCTGTCGAGACTCAAGTCTGCTGCCGCTTGCCCACTTCTGTGTGTTTCTGGGGAGGTACTACTTTACAGCATCCCTTCCACCCCTCGGCTTCCTCTTCCCACGCTCATTTTCCTTCCCGAGCTTCCATTGTTCTCCTCCGCCCCAGCCGAAGCCCCGAAGGGATCGCCTACGCGAGTCGTCAACTACCGCGAGCCAGCGGCAAAAGCTATCCTAAAATTTACGTGTGGGATGCAATTTATCTCGAGCGCCTCTGTTTGTCATTACAGCCCCGTAAAGGCCATTACGTCTCTTAATTCTGTATGTCCATCAACTGTCACAATCGAGCTCGACGAGTCAGTAAAATGCGCGCCGCTTCTCTTCCTCCATTTAACGTTCTCTTCTGCCAGGCTTAGAATGGACGCCCCCGTCAATGGCCGCCCGCCACAGGGAACGACAACCGCCGAACTCGCCTTCCAATATGCCCAACTCTGGTGCCCGGCCGTGCTGGTGGCGGCCTTTATTGTGTCCGTCGGCGCCCATAGCTTTGCCACCTCCCGGACCGAGGACGAGCTCATCGCATCGTCCGTAAAGGGTCCTGGTGGAAAGCCGCTGCCCGTCACGAAGAAAAAGCGAGAACAGGAGCTGCATCTCCAAAGCGGCAGCATCACCAAGAGAGTGTTCCAATGGGCTACGGCAACGATTGTCATAACATTTCTTGTGAATGGCACCGCAATTGCTCTCCACGCCCTGCAGGCCCGCGAAAACTCGGTGTACTTGTGGTGGTGTGGCGAGGAACGAGTCGTGAGTCTTGATTCCTTCGTCTCGATAGGCCAGCCGCGTACGAGGATGCAAGATACTGACGACGGCCAAGGTCTACATTGCCGGCTCGACATTTCTCTACATCTTTGTGCTCTTTACACTCTTTGACTGGCGCCAGAGCCCAGACATTACGCACTTGATCGTCTTTACCCTCGGTCTTGGGGGTGAAACCACGATTTTGCTCTCCTTCGCCCTCAGCATCGCCGAGAGTCAGCATAGAAAGCACGGCATGAAGAAGCAGAGCGCGGGGCCTGTGAGTGCTCATACATGGGACGTTGTCGACCTCAGTATCGGGGCTGTCCGTCTTTGCATCTTGGCACTTCTGGTCTGTCTTTATGCCGTCCGTGCTGCGAAGGGGCAGTTACAGGGGCGGCGTCTCTTGGATGAGGATGCCCACCGGTCGGACGTGGACGAAACAACCCCCCTGCTCAATGACACAGGCAACGCAAATGAAGAAGCAGCCTTCTACAGACCACAGAAGCTGCCCCATAGGTCCTGGTTCGAATACTGCCGCGGCTACTCAATCTTCTTCCCTTACCTCTGGCCCAGCGATTCCCTCCAGCTCCAAGGCGTGGTTCTCCTGTCCTTTGTTCTCGTGATCTTTCAGCGCATCGTCAATATCATGGTCCCTGCCCAGATCGGGGCCGTGACGGACCTACTCGGGGACAATGAGCGCATCCCCAACACAGTATGCGCCCAGCTGGGGCTCCTGATCTTCTATGAGTTCCTTCAGGGGCCGTCTGGTTTGCTCGGATCCCTCCAGGCCATCCTCTGGATCCCCGTATCACAACACACGTACCAAGCTCTGACGACGGCCGCGTTTGAGCATGTCCACTCTCTGTCTCTCGACTTCCACCTCGGGAAGCGCACGGGAGAGGTTCTCTCGGCACTCAACAAGGGCGCCTCCATCAACCAGTTCCTGGAGCAAGTTACGTTCCAGGTGGTGCCGATGCTCGTGGACCTTGCCGTCGCTATTGTCTACTTCTACATCCAGTTCGGGGCCATGTACGCGCTTTTCGTCTCGGTCATTACGTTCTACTACCTCTACCTGACCATCCGCATGGCGGCCACCGCAGCTGACCAGCGGCGTGATATGGTTAACGCGGACCGCGAGGAGGAAGCCGTCAAGAACGACTCGATCATATCATACGAGACGGTCAAATACTTCAACGCCGAGAAGTTTGAGTTTACCCGCTACCGAAACGCCATTATAGCTTTCCAGCTGGCCGAGGCGAGCGTTGTTTGGGGCATCAGCCACATGAATATGTGCCAGTTGACAGTCTTCATATGTGGTATCCTCATTGCTATGATGACCTGTGCATTCGAGGTCACACGCGGAACTAGGTCCGTGGGCGATTTCGTCTTGCTCTTCGCTTACCTCGTCCAATTGCAAGGGCCACTCAACTTCTTCGGCACCTTTTACCGGACCGTGCAGCAAGCTATGATCTCCGGCGAGAGGCTGCTCGAGCTTTTCAAGATCCAGCCCAGTGTTATGGACAGACTCGGTGTCAAGCCACTACCTGAGCATGATGGCCATATTCAGTGGACTGGTGTTAGCTTCTCGTACGATAACCGCAGAACGGCACTTGAAAACGTATCATTTGAGTGCGCACCTGGCACCACAACGGCTTTCGTCGGAGAATCAGGAGGTGGCAAGTCGACTGTGCTTCGCCTGATGTTCAGATACTATAATTGCCAGCAAGGAAGTATTAAGATCGGTGGCTGGGATGTGAAGGATGTAACGATCGATTCTGTTCGACGCCTCATCGGAGTCGTCCCACAGGATACGGTTCTTTTTAACGAGACGCTGATGTATAACCTCAAGTATGCGAATTCGGCGGTGACCGACGAGGATGTGTTTGAGGCATGCCGTGCGGCTGCCATCCACGATCGTATCCTAAGTTTCCCCGATGGGTACCTCACCAAAGTGGGAGAACGCGGTCTCTGCTTGAGTGGCGGCGAGAAGCAGCGCGTAGCCATTGCGCGCGCCATTCTAAAGAAGCCAAAGATCATCATGCTCGATGAGGCGACGTCAGCTCTGGACGGAGAGACGGAGCAGAAGATCCAATCTAGGCTAATCAGCGGCAACTTTGGACAGGGTCACACTGTCTTGATCATCGCGTAAGTTAATTTCTTTTTTTCTGAGCTTACGATGAATTAACTCGCGGGCGAAGGCACCGATTATCGACCATCATACATGCGGACCAGATTATCGTTCTCCACGCTGGCGCTGTAGTGGAGAAGGGCACCCATGAGGAGCTTCTTGCGCTTCAGGGCCGTTACGCTTCAATGTGGGATAAGCACTGCCGTGACGAACATGCCTGAGAGGCTCGGGACGCGGCAAATCTCTCTCATGCCGACGAGATCCGGCCTTAACCCCACGGGAAGATGCCAGACAGCCTACCAGCAGCATAACCCTCGGCTCACGAGAACAAGACACCCGAAGCTCTCCTGCTAATGGTTTATGGCGAGGTCTCACGGAGGATCTCTTGGTGGCCATAGTACACGAGAAACATGGCATTGCTTGCTCCTTGTGGAGTGCCCAAGATATCGATACCCTTCTCCCTTCATCACCAATCCTCTAGGCCACCAGTTTTTAAATCCTCCTCAGCCCCTCTGCTTAAACAATGGGTTGTACATTTTTCACATCAACCATTGGAACGTTCTCCAGCAGACTTTTGTCTTCTAGCTTGAATTGGATTTGATCCGGCGGTAAGGTGCCAACCCAGCTTCCTTTGGTTGCCCTTGAGAGAGTCTTAAAGTATTTAGCTTCTTATAGCGGCAGCACTTGTGAGAGGTCATACCATTTGGCTTGGGTAGTACACCTTCCCTGATCCAATAGCCGTGAACGTGAACTGTCCTTTGTCCTTCACATCGATTTTGTATTGCTCTCCTTGTTGAACAGATACCCCCCCAGCTACTGCCATAATTGAATTCGGGGGAGGGGGCGTTGTTAATGAGAAGATTAATTTTTGTCTCGGGGTTGATATATTATGTTTGGAGTGAAAGGAGGATGGGGGGCGCCCAAGTCTCAGTCGATCCTGGACACTAAACCGTGAGTGGTTCTTCCGCAGGGCGCCAACTCCGCTGCCTATTCTGCTCGGGGGCTTGACGTAACACACACCCACTGGGCCAGGCCCAATGTAAAGCGAGCTATATTTGGCCCCTGCCTGGCCAGGACTGTCTTTCACATTGTGTTTTACCGCAACCCCACTGAGACCACTGACAAGGACCGCTATTTCCATCAGTACCACTTAGCCTACAGCGCATGTATGCAAGTGAGTGCACTTTGACATCCCTGATGAAGTTCCAAACTCCATTTACGCCGGATGGTTGCTTTACAGCCTTGTCCGTACCGCTCAACCCAGCCTCCCCACAGGGATATACTTGTCTGTGGAATGTGCCGAGCTTGCATTGCGGCAAATGCCTATGAGCTGGCAGGCCTCCGGTGGAGGCGGAGAGAAAAATGCAGCGTGACTGCTGCACAGAATTGCAGGCAGCAGCCAGAAAGGGGAGGACTCGCCGGCGCGTGTGGCCTGTTAAAGACGCCCGGTTGCGACAATTTTGAGGCTTCTCCAAGGCCTATTGTGGGCCGCATTCAAGTATGCCACCCAACAAGTTTCCAGCCTCAGTCTGGTATTTTGTTCATTCGGACACCATAAAGCCTCAAATTCCGTATCATATTAAAAGCCGTAGTTTTGTCGGGTCGGGCAGCGTGCTTGCAACGGGACGCAGCTAAACAACCCCAGCCATCACTTTCAGTGATAGCCAAGCTAAAGGTCAGCTGGCCCCGTCGACACCTACAACGGCTGGGGCCTTCGACCGCCATGAACGACCAAGAGTTTGCTCTCGAGTTTGATGTCAGTTTTGCGGCTCTGCCATACACTAACCTTGCTGCCTACAACTTCGACGGCGCCCTTGAACTCGTCTCGACCACCTAACCCGACCACCTCGGGATCGCATTTCCCTCTTGTGCCTCGGAACGTGCCGTACCTACCGTGGACCTTGTGTATTCCTCGATTTGAAAGGCTGGAGTGGGAATACCTATATATTTCCTATCGTTGTTCTCTTGCTTAGCTCGTGGCGCCAGTACTATCTCCTGTCGACGCGTGTGGTTCGACTTTCTTGTGGCACCGCCTAAATCACCGCTCGAAATCCCCCCCCCCCCATATATTACTTCGGCGAAACAAAGAGCACCTCCGCGTCTTGGGCTTTCTTTGCACCGAGAACTTGATCCGCTTCACTGGCTCCTCGACCATGGCCATCCCCACTATGCCCAACCTCTCCCAGTCCGACCTCCCTTCCCTGGGTATGCGTACGCCCGTACATGCCGGCGCGACAGGGGCTGCAGGATGGGCGGCAGCGCCGACATCCGCATTTATTTGAGTGGGTGCCCTCTCTTATCATATTAGGAAAAGCGGTGTCCCTCCAGCGCCTTCCCCGCTTGAGACATGCACTTTCCTGCGGGCTTGAGACAGGTATTACTTAGGCTACAGTTAAGGTGTATGGTGGGGGGAGGAGGTCTCGCCACGTACTCTCACGCCTTTCTGTCAAGACCCACTGTGCACAAGATTCGCACGCAGAGCCGCAGTTCTTGGCAGCCACTTGAGCCGATAAAATAGCAAGCTCAGTCCCGCTCAGTCTCGCTCCGGAAAAGTAGTCGCGATTTTCAATGCCGTCGTCCTTGTCAAATTTAATCCACCTTTCCCACTGATGCACAAAGCGAATATCCATTCTACCAGCAAAAGCCCACCATCCCCAATATATTATGTCAATAACTAATCTCCCATACGAACTCACGGTCTTCATAGTGCAATATCTGGATCTTGCCGACATCTATAGTCTATGCCTCACATGTAGGAGGTTTCGTTTTCTTGTCCAAGAATCAGCGATTGCAAAAACGCTGCTCGAGGTGAGTCTAGTTGCCCCCTACCTTTGCCACCAAGCATACCGCTCCGGAATAGCACCCCTCTCCCGTCCCTGAAGTACTAGTGTCATACAACTGACGAGGTTATTGTGGTTTAGAGTAAGGGACCTGGCTCGCTCGAGGCGAAGGCTGCCCGTATCAGCAAGGACTATGCCAGAGAGCTGAGGCGCCTGTTCAAACGACGCGAGGCCATCTCCAGCGTTTCACCTTTCCTCGTCGCCATCGTTGCTGAAGCCGAGTCTTGGATTTATGAGAACGGTGTTCTCTGCTATATTGCCGACTGCCAGCTTCGGATCTTAGATCTCCACCATTCTCGAGGCAATGAGATTATCGTCAGCATCCGCAAGCTCCTCGACGAGGCCATTGAAGAGTCGCACGGCAGTCGGAAATACACGTTTCAGCTCGTATACTTTGCCTACGACATAGTATCCTGCGTATACACCCATGCCAGGCCTGAGCAGATCAGCTGGCTGGTTGTTTTCAACTGTCAAGAGGGCCGTATCTTGACAGCGCGTCGTTTGGAGTCTTCCTTCAGGATCTTTGTCCGAAATAACGATAAATTCCTCTACTATGGCGTTCATTCCGAGTATGGACGTGATGGCAGGTACTGGGTCATCAGAAGCTTCGAAATCGCCACATGTCGCTGGTTGGAGGACCAGAGACTCGATTTGACCGAGATGGTAGGATTCGACATTGGCTCAACTGTTTGTTTCGAGATTTTCGATGATTACTTCTACGGGTTGGCAAATCAAATGGCCCTTGAAGTAGAACAAATTGACTGGACGTCGTACTACACCTGTTTTCGCTTCCCTCTCAGCCAGCGCGGCTTCCAGAACATCGAGGAAGCACCGAAGAGGCGTATGTGGCGAAGACGTCATGCTGAGGGCCCTATAGACGACAGATGGGGCTTTCTCCGCATGTTCAGGGACGAAACGACTACGCAGCTCAAGGTCGTTGAGTCGAGAAAGGAGTGGCTCGCAGGAAATGGCTCGGCAAGGCGCACCTACTACACCACGGACATCAATTTTGAGAGCGGAGACGAGGAGCAAGGTCAATATCCAGCGTTGGATAACTATCTGGACACAGATTCCGATGACGAAGAGGCTGACGAAGAGGCTGCAACCGGAAATGGACTCCCAAGTTATATGGATCCGCCTCCCAGAAACCCCAATCAAGTACATCCGGGCGATGATGGCTCCACGGATTTACTGTATACGTTGACCAAATGCCCCATCCGGACATATCACCCGCCCTGTCAAACTTTTCTTGACCTCGTCGACGACCCCTCCACTTACGAGCCTAACGAGCAACGAATCCGTATCCGAGGAGGTTCACGACGGCGCTGGACCCCTGGCGAGCTAAAAGAGCGGAGTCGCTTATTTCCAGCAGTGAGACAAGAGTCTCAATATACGTTTGAGGAGATAATTCAGGAGATTTACAAGCATGAGGATGTTGTTCTCTGGCCCAGAGACCAGAACCCCGCAAATCCTGATGCCGCGTTGGCTAAGCTCTACCAAATCCTCAGCCCACCAGGTTTTAGCGGGACATCCGAGGGATATGGGACGATCGAAGTCTTGTGTATTCGACTGGGAGCATTCCTGGGCGTCCAAGTCTAAACCCCTTGATTTTCTTATCTTTTGATCCATCTCTATACTTGACGGGGGTCAAATCATATCCCAACCTACCAGCTATGAGCAGGACACACCACATACCTGACGATAATGCCCAAGTCAGTTGCGAATGGAGAACACTCGAGCGAGCAATGTATGAGGATATCTCGTGCGGTTATCATTTCGCTCTTTAAGCTAAAGAAATGTGGTGAATACTATATAGAAATAGCGGTAGTCTCCCAGCTACAACACGTATCGGTCTCAATAGAAGCTTTTTTCCTGATCTTGCGAGACTGAGTATTTGGCAGAGCCCGCCCACTCAAGTGAGGCTGAGGTAGATGAAGGTGGAAGAAGCGGCTAGGGTAACTTTGGACCCGCCCCAAATTCTAATCAAACCGAAACCCGTCACAAGTGCTTGAACATCGAGTTCACTTGCCCTTTGTCTTTAGAAAGAAGTAGGGCAACTGTAAAGGGGTTGACATATGCAATCAACCCCTTCTTGTCCAGTCTTGAATTTTCTCAGTCACGTTGCATTACCACGCTTCCCCGCCGGCCTTAAGATTAACAACCGGAAAGAATTCCTCTCAAGCCCACAATATAATTGACAAACTGGATGTTATTCTTCCTACCTTGCGGTTTCAGCGACGCGGCTACAGAAACCTGACCGAATAGCATCACTTTCTAAATAACCAACTGGCTGGGCCGATTCAAACGATTGAGGGAAATGCTGCCAGCGGTCTAGTTTTACTTGGTGTACATTTATCTCTCACCTAGGGTAGCTAAGCTGGGGATCTTCAGGAATCATCATCTTTCCTCAAGCTTCACATTGTATTTTCTGAACATAAAGGTGCCATTCATACAACTGCTACCTAGTTTCCAGGGCTTACGGCGGCCGTAGGGCCCCAATATAAGCCGGGGGCCCGAAAAGGCATGCCCGCCAGAATATTGACGGGCGCAATGTGCGTTTAAAGTTGCTGTCTCGTCCAAGATTGATAGGTACCCGCTCTAACATACGTAGGTCATTCCCATGCGTACTATAAAAACCAACCTTCCTGTCATCGAGTCTACTTTCTTCCCCTCCTCAGCAATCGTCCCCCTTCTATTAGACGCCGCCTCTACCTCAAACATAGCTGATTTTTTTCTGCTCCTAGTCCTGAAGTGTTTCCAGCCGCGGTGGTGAGTGGGCTCGCGAGGCATACTACCCACTCTGTCTTACAGACTTAGAGATGCTAATACGACCCCCGTCAAAGAATACAGACTGGTAACCACAACCGAGACCTCAATGGCTACCCCTGGAGACTGTTACGATTCGGACGAGGATGCCGAATATGACCATTTTCTTTTTGAAATGGACTCGCAACAAAGTGCTTCGGTGGTGGTGAGGGATCCCGCTAATAGCGCGGATGGCGGCGGATACTCTTGCACATACCCTGGCTGCCTTTCTCGCTTCGAGACCAAAGACCTGCTTAAAGAGCACCGGAGTAAAGGGCATAAGTCGGAACGAGCTCCAAAAGGATGCAGGTGCATGAGGATGAACACAAATACTAAAATACCTTGCGACTCCTCCAAAAGGGTCCACGACTTCACGCGCCACGAAGCTACAGTCCACAACACAGCAACTATAGTGACGTGTGTCTGCGGTACAAAGATCAGTCGGGCGGACATGTTAAAGCGCCATTCTGCCAAATGCGCAGAGAGCATGGAAGGGGAAAATAAAAGTTAGGGCAAGGGGAGTTTGTGACTGTGAGAGGTTATTTAAAGGAATCCGCTTCCTATATATCTAAACAGCTATCTCCCAAGTAATTCTTCCCATAGCTAACCGTCTCTCTCCGCATTTGGTTGCTACTCGGTGCTCACGCAGTCGTCGGATGTGGAGCGCCGTGCAATGTCCGGAATAAAGACCTCGCACTCGAGGCACGGGCCCGCATGCCGGACCATTGTCTCTGGGGATAATCCAGCAGCATCAGCTTCCCCTGCGGTGCAGCATCCTTCGGGGTTGTTGCAAAGAAGTTTGATTACTGCCTTGGGCGGCTCCTCTATATCTCTTGGATATGGCCACCCGTCTGGTATATTCTCATTATCCCAGCTGCAGTGGTGACACTTCCACCTTGTGGCCATCCAGAGGCGGCGGTGATCGGTATGTCGAAGTTTGACAAAGCTTGATGACATTGTAGGTATTTGCGAGGCGTTTTGATGGTACGATGGCCGATTCGTGGCGCCGACGTGTTTTCGTTAAGAAGAGGAATATGTAGGATGTAGTACGACAATGCCTTAAAAATGCTCTAGGTCCTGTTCCTTTTTGGGGGCGTCGGGCGTACTATATGCCGTTCGGCCGCACATCCCAGGCCTAATATAGAGCAAGCTGTATATAGCCCCTGCCTTTCGCAAGGAGATGTTTCCTGAGGAATTATTTGAGACTTCTCTAATACTTCAGCCATGCTGTATCTTGATCTCCAACCACATTCTCTAGGCAGTAATAGATTATCAGGAGTATGCACTCTCTCGACGGTTCTAGCTTGATAGTGTCATTACATCCCGTAAATCGACCTATATAGATCATTTCCAAGCGGTGGAACATTCGGAACAAATTTACTCGTATCCTTCCGGAACCCCTACTACACATCGCGGATAACACTTTTTGCCCTTTTTAATCCACCAGATACAGTAGGTATAATACGAAGTTCAGTTCATTACAATCTCGCACTCTAGTCTTGCCCTTCCCCAACTACGGACCGCAACCCGAGTCACTCTGGTTGTAGCCCGTGCGTTATCATCCGCGTCTTGCAGGTCTCACAAGAACAACCATCTCCAAAGAAATCCTTCCCATAGCTAACCGTGATTTCCATACCGTCGTATATATCTGTCACCGCTTCCACCGACATGACGAACCGACCCGACACTTTCCTCTCTATAAAACAAGCCACAGGGCTACAGTCATGGTTTAACAGCCGGAAAGAGTTGCTCTCAAGCCCGCAATACAATTGACAAACAGGCTCTTCGTCGTCAACATCACTTCTCACAAAATCCAGAGCCCAGCGGTCATTCGTATATGTGCCGGCCGGTACGATCTCTCCAAAAAGATACCCGATTACCGCACCTCGACGGTAGGCTATTTGCCCGTGAGAGCGCGCAGTAGCTTGGAGGCCTAAACCCTTTACTCCGTAGCGCTTTATACAAGGTCTAAACTCGAATTGTTGGCTGAAGCAGTCGCAAGCCATCTCCTTGCAGCGATCGCATCCGGTAGCGCCCTCCAGTGGATTCGCAGGCCAGTCCCATTCCTCTGGCCAACTGCTCGGCCGGGGCCACTCTGGGTACTTGGCAGGGTTGTGAACGTTTTCGGTGATCGGTTGGCAGGGTTGTAAGTGGGAGAGCATATCGTCTTCCGATAATGGAGTAGTCGGAGCTTCGTGTATAGTTTCCCACTTGAACTCAATATCACCAGCCCCTTTCAAAGAATCCTGAAACGCCTTCCCAGCCGCACATAGAGATCGAGTGACGTCGGAATCCAAGAGCTGATGGAAAGCTTTGATGTCATCCTCGTCCATGTTGTGGTAGTCGTCGTGCGATATCTCGTAAGGGTTGTGTGGTGTGAGGAAGAGAAAGCAGAGAAGTCCATTGTAGGGGTCGCAAATACGATTCCACTTGCGGCCTCGGTTAAGGTAGTGGTCCAGTTGCTTGGGTTTCCACCCCAGAGCGTCCTTGATTTTGTTCCTCGTTGATGTATCAACCCTTATAGACCCGCGTTTCGTGCTGTCTAGCATCCGAGCCAGCTGGGATTGAGTGAATCGAAGCATAAATGTCCCAAATATCGAGTTTTGCTCTACTATTGCAAGACGTTTAGCAAAGCGCGAAACCGAGTCAACGTCATCGTCAAACCGAAAGTTGTTGTCTGGAGCCCGCTTGTAGCTGACAAGTAACTGGAATTGGTCGATGCTTGCCTTGCTAAAGATCCCTTTGATCAAGCGGAAGACATGGCCAAGTGGCGGATCCTTTGGATTGAATGAAGGAATTTTGAATACTTGGTCGTCTGTTTCTTTTGGCCCTGGTTCGTCATTGGCCGCGCAACCGCTCGTCTTCTTCCTTTTCAGTCTTGCATTTCTATCCCCGGTAGCGGCCCTCTTGCGAACCTCTGAGTTAGAGGGATTCCACTGGGCTTCAGTGATATGATGTCTGCCAGGGCACTGGCTTATGCAAAACTTATAACCCTGGGGAGTATTTGGCGATGTGTTGTCCTCGAAGTTGATTGCCATCGCCAAGTTGTTTCCGAGATTTACCACCATATGGTAAGTGCCTGGTAGTGTGAGGAAACCCTGGTCCGGACCGATGTGCGCGAGGTGATACGCTATCCCCCATGTACCGAGCTTCTTTAACAAGGGAGCGCATGAGAGGTGGCGGACAAATTGGGAGCATGACATGGCGTCTGTGCATTCTTTGCGCATCAGCTGCTCGAATCGCTTGTTGTCGTTCGGTTCAATTGCGATTACCACTTTCCCAGCTCCTGAACGAACCACATTGAAAGAGCATACATCCCCATCTTCTCTGTGTAGAATTGTGATCGTAGGCCCTCCGGATATGTTCCAGTATATGTATGGAGTGTGGACGCCTGGGATTTCGCCAGTACCTCTCCGTTTCAACTTGTCTCCCGGATGCATCTCGATGTCGTTGAACAATGGTGTCCCGATAATGTAACATACGATTCCTGAGGGAGGGTGCTCCAGTGTGCTCTCAACAACATCCCATAGTTCCTTTGGGGACCAGTTTCTCTTCTCGCCCTCTGGATGAGGAAGCTCGGGGAAAGTGAGCTTTTGTCTTCCCCCCCGTTCTATCACCGTAATGAAGTCTCCCGTCCGTTCATATGAGAAGTGTAGGGAAGATACTCGCGGGTCAGGCCGGTTGATCGATCCTGGGTTGATGACGGGACAGGGAGGCAGATCGCCGAATTGCAACTTCGCCAAGCCATACTTCTGGGCGTAGGGATCTCCACAGATCTCATTAAATCTATCCTTGATAGGAGAACGGAGATCTTGATAGCAGCAAGAGAAGACTGGTACCGTTGGCATGTCGTTGGCTGGCATGTCGTTGGCTGGCATGTCGTTGGCTGGCATGTCGTTGGCTGGCATGTCGTTGGCTGGCATGTCGTTGGCTGGCATGTCGTTGGCTGGCAGGTCGTTTGCTGGCAGGTCGTTTGCTGGCATGTCGTCGCTGAGTTGCAGTTCAAGGTCGCCCGGGTCTGTGAGCGGTGACTCCGGAGGGCTAACCTCTGAGGAAGTCCCGGTGGTGCTATCCGTAGTTTCCCCATCTTTTGTGTAGTCCTTAGCTAGGACCAGCTGTGACTCTCTTGACATTGACACTCCTGAAGCAAGAGGCTCTTGCTCGACTTGTTGGGCGCCGGCAGCGTGCCGTGGACTTTCGGTCAGAGATGTGGATGCGCTATCCAATGCCGGGTTTTGCGCTGGAATCCTGGCAGACGGCCTCTTGTCAGGTTGTGTAGTCTCTGTAACACCGGATAGCCGGGCTCCTAGTTTCGACACGCCGCCTCCGATCTCGCTCAACATGGCAGTAAGGTGTTGTATTGTAACAGCCAGCTGGGCTTGAGGCGGTTCTTTAGCCGAGTTGTTGGTATTAGATTGTATTGTCGATCGACTGCCGCGCGGACTGAGCAGCCTGATTTGATCAGAAATCTGGTTCACCATTCCCTTCAGCTTCTCAAGCTCAGCGGCAAAAGAAGGGGCTGGCTTCTCCATAGCGTGGACGGCTTCTCCATCCTCTTGGACAGGCCGGGGCCTTTGATTCGACAGAGCAGACGGCTGCATGACGCGAAGATTTTGATTCTGCCATAGCTTTTCTACTTTACCGCGTCGCTCTGCAAGCCTCAGCTCCCGGTCCACTTGACGCAACCCTTCAAGCAACTCCCTATCGGCTTCATTTTCGTATTTGTTTTCGATGGGGTAGAGCAACTTTAGCATGGATTCTACGTCCATTGTCCGACTAAAACGTTTCGTAGCGGATGATGGATGCGTGTTGCGTATGAAGGATAGGAGCACCAAGGAACCCAACGCAACGGCACAAACCCCGCCATGCACGAACCCACGCGACTGATCGTGACACGAGCCACAACCCGAAGTGGTCGGCTTGTGGCCCGTGCACGACACACGGGCCACAACCCGAAGTGGTCGGCTTGTGGCCCGTGCACGACACACGGGCCACAACCTGAAGTGGTCGGCTTGTGGTTCGTGCTGCGCCTTGGGCTAGCTGGACTTGCCTGAAGCTTGCATCGCCGCTTTGCTAGCATCACAAAGCCGTACTGAGCAAGTTACTAAGGGATGGAGTTGGGGCATAGTAAATAGTTTTTTATTCGCGACGATACCGACACGCAAGGACCTAGGAAAAGAGGGGCAGTGGTGGTCAAAGGAACTGAACACGCAAACAGGTATCAAGCGAGAATATCTGAGAGAAGCATACCTTGCGTTATATGGCTGGTGGGAAAGCAGCTCCACGGCCATAATGGAAGAACACTTGAGGAGGCTTTGGTTCACTTGTTTATCTGCGGAATTCACTGAAGGACAAGACGATATGAACATCAAGATCAAAGTACCAGTTGCTATGGGTGTACCTCTCATAAAGCGATATCAAATACTGTTTCGTTATATGGCCGCAACATGAAAATTTGGCTGGACCTTATAGAAGAAGATATAGCGACAGAATGAAGCGCCCCCAGAGAGGCAGCCACCCGCGCCCTGTATTGGGTTTTGGGTCTGCCGGCAGTTCATGCACCAGCTTTCATATCTCGGCCAGTCAGGCCAATACCAGCTTCAGCTTTCCACCAAGCCCTCCCAGGTCGTGGCGCTCGTAACGCTCATAAGATTCGCTTTTTGCTCCCGCCTCCATTTGTCCCACGATGACCACAGCATGTAACCGGACCAAATTAACTCCTCCGGTAGACATGTGAAGCAAACAATCTGGCGTAATTAGCATTGGCCCAAGCAGCTAGTTCGACAAAGGTCTTACAGCAAGAAACTTCCCAAAATCCTCCTGCGGCTCCTGTAGCGTCGACAGCGCCACCAGCATCGCCCAAGAAACCATGAACAAAGTAACGCTTATCGACAAAGTAGACGCCGCGAAAATGCCTATTGACCACATCTTCAAGCGCAGCCTCTGCCACGCCCGCGTTTCCCGTGCCCTCCGTACTATGCCTACGGATTTGATGATAGACCATATGTGAAACAGAGAGACGACTAATAACGTGAAAACCTTGCCGAAAAGTATGGAGATACTGCGAAGGGTCAAGTCCACAGTTGGGTCCATACCATACCGCCGCACCAAGAAAACACTCCCATTGAGTACTGCTGGAATCAGGGCCATACCGATAACAACCAAGTATAACCTCGTTCGTGCCCATGTTGGCCAGAAACGAGCCCAGTGTGTTGTTCGCTGAAATAGTTAGATTGACTCCTATGTGTTGGGTTCTCCAAAACTCACCTCCGACAGGGTACGGTAAACTGAAAAAGCGAGGCCAAAGCTCCTATGCTCGTGCGAGAATAAGCCGATAATGGTGAACAGGACAACCAAATTATGGACGGCGCAGATGCTGTCGAAAAGCTTGGCATGGGTGATGTAAAAAGTTTCGTCGTTGACCCTATTGCCGACTACGTTCCCGATTCCCGCTTTCGCGAGCAAGGCAAAAATGCCACCGTTGCGGTCAACCCGATGCCTCGAAAGGACCAAAACCACGAGGCTGACAAGACCCAGCAACACGGTGCAAGCAAAGGCAGCCGTCTGTGGGCATCCATGCTCGAGTGGTTCCTGCATGGGGAAAAGGAGGCAACGATGACCAAGGGGGCTGTGGGGAAGTGCAGTTTTGTCTGCAGGTTTTCAGGGCGCGCAGAATTGAGCAGCATGTGGTAACCTAACTGCAGGGTCGGAGATGGGTGTGAAGGCAAGGCAACCTGGTGGCTTGCAGGAAAATTAAATTTGACCCAGACCGCGTGCTGGGGCTGTCACATATATACCAAACTGGCTGGCCACATGGTGAATCGCATTATTCACGATCCATGGCTTATACGACGAGCAACGTGGGATGGTTCTCCCAAAAGAAACATCGGCATTCAGCTACTGGTGTCCATCTAGGCCGCGCGGGAGATGCATGGGTAGGATATGGGGAAGCGAGTGAACGCAATGCATACTTATCTGCTCGAAAAGGAGTACAAGTCCCACCACCAGCGCCCTCAAGCGCTTTCTTGGGTCTAGCTCCATGGCGTGGGGACAGGCGAGAAGGAGAGGGGAGACCGGTCCAAGCTGAGAAAGATCCCACGCTGAAATATAAACGGATAGAAGGGGAGGGGGATCGGATAACAAGTGTAGTCACCCAGACATCGAGTGTGAGATAACCCTGGCACTGGCTGCATTGGCGCGACCACGCGAGGTGGGACTTTACCAGATTGAGGGAGTCCGGAAGACTCCCCCAATCCGGCCGGTAAGACAGCTTTGCCAGGCTTTTTACCCCTCTGCGTCCAATTCGCTCTTCTGCGAGTGGTAGCCACCGACACGAGCATCAATCCGTGAAGGTCATGTTTTTTACTGAGCACCTGCGCTTCTCCTGGAAGTCAAGGACCCGAGAATAGACCCGAGCACACCATTTGGAGGCAGAAAACGAATCACCAAAACATCAGCTCGCCGACATTACTTCGCCGATAGTTCGATTAAACGGTCACGACCGAGAGAACTACTCTCCGGAACGTTCACTGCCTTACTCTACATCTCAACATTGAAGGCAACAAGGCATTTACAACGAGCCTACTTGAGAAAGACTTTGAAGTGGCCGTGTTCAATGTATTGTCAAGCCTCCACTGCATTTTAAGAATCATGCACCTGCCGGCCAGCGGCCAAGATGCGCCATCAGGTACGCTCCACACTCATCTCAACAGCTAGAAGGATCAATACTTACCCGTCATCGATACTCTGCTCATTCCTACCTCTCTCTCCCTCAGTGTTGGTGCCTAGACCATGCCATCGGAGGGCGTAAGACTGGCCAATAGGCGGGAAAATGGGAGAGGGGGAGGGAGAAGGGGTGGTGTGGGTACCGGGACTCGCGAGACCAAAGCATGATGCCAACCAACCAGGCAAGGCCCTTGGCGAGGACAAGACTTCCGTCGTCTGCAAGGAGACGTTGGCCATGTTGGTCACCTGCATCTCAGGCTCTGAAGGCCTCGGATGAGTCCAGGCCGGCAGAGAGCTAGTAAGCGAGGAGTGTACAAGAGCTGGCAGTGCCTAGCTGATCAGGCGACAATTCTCAGGGGGTGGTTAGAAGATCGGGACCCGGCCAGAGCATGCAAGCCCATAGGCGATAGAAACAAGCTTCTGAGGATCACAAAGGGCATTGGCCAAACCTGCATGACCTGCTACCCCTGGTAAGTGGATGGGAGGCCAATAGGTGGCTAAGAACAAAGGTCAGTGAAAGGAGAGGGGACTTGGTAGCCTAACTGGGGAGAAGTTCCCGAGGCATGTAGGCTGCATAGAGGCCCGGGGCTGGCGGTTGTGAGGTGATCCCGAGTGGTCAATACATAAGTCCTAGGTGAAGTTAAGAGGCAGCCCACGCTGGGGCGTTGAACTCTTCGGCTCGGTTCGTCTATATTTACTCATCCGGAGACAGATCCCTGTCTCACTTGGCCGCCTCATCGCCCTCCCTTGCGAATTATCCTGCTGAGTTTGCCGGTGCCATCCACCTTCAGTGTGCCTTTTGACGAGGATGGGTTTTGCGCCTCGGACTCGCATTGCTTTCTGACGGCCAGGGGCGCCAAAAGAAACGAGGACCGTGGTTGGCAGAACTTAATGAGGTGCCTCTTGGGCCTGGCATGAGAAGGTGTTGGGTTGGGGGTAATGGCAGCTCGAGTGGCCTCCGCTCACTTGGTTGTTAGGAGAACGTTGAAGGACCTTCCGTCACATACTGGGAATTCAGGGGTAAGTAAATAAAAAGTCACGTGACATTCTGAACTTGGCTCCCTAAGAGCAATGTTTGCGCTCAAACGCATCAGGCACAACTCGACGTTCAGGCCAGTGGGGCATTCCCACAACCATTACACTTCATTTAGTAACTGTTTCAGTAATACCGTCCCATCTGGCCTCGATCCACTCGACTGTGAGCCCCTCCGCCAGGTCTGCATCCGCCTCCGCGTCGCCACCTCCATCATCGCCAGCACGCCCCCAACAAGCTGAAAGCGTCCGATCAAAAAGCCCATCGCGCTCGGCCGGTCCTATTAAGAACATCGTCAGGCGTCAGTGACTCGAGAAGCCTGTTAGATCTGGGTCCTTTGCTGCCGACCGTGGTGACACGAGTGTGAGTCTTCCGCTGACGGTTTTGCCAGGCTGTGCCAGGCTGACTGACCCACAGCAGGACATCCTTGGCTCCATGTAGATTGACATGACCGGAAGTACCGCCGAGTTTGACACAGGTATGGCAAGGAGGAGCCTGGATCTAGCCGGTGGCCTAAATGTAGCAGCTCATGCTCTGCAGCAATCTCGGGCGTGAACTTGTAACTGATGGAGCCGCGCCTGTCCAATAACCTCTCTTGTCCAGCACCTTGACGGCGCCACCCACAATTTCCTCCACTGTGTTGGCAGGTATCGTCGAGTGCTCAGTTTGCGCGGCCTGGATTTGGCTGGCTGGCTCGTCTCGGGCATGTACTTGTAAAGGCTGGAATTCTATCTGTAGCTTGACACTAACACTTTTGCGGAGAAGATATGAAGAGATATGCTGATTGAATTCAGCTATTAAGGATCCCAGCAACAGAATGCGCCTGCCGTCAGAATTGAGCATAAAACTATGCCGCCACCAAGTCTCATTCCAAACACCTCGACCCAATTACAATTGCAGGCGCGCGCCAATTAGCAAGTGCAGCCCCATAGGTAAAAATTCCCGGATTGGGGATCCCTATATATGCGTGCCCTTTTCGAGACTTCCTTTGCATGTCCCGGGTGGCTTTGGCTGGGGGCCAGGCCGGGTCGGACACTGCCGTTTCAGAGGCTGTGTTGAAGACTGATCGGAACGGCGGCGCTTCCGCGAACCGGACGTCGGCTGGGGGTCGCTAGCAGGCGGGACGACACCTGAGCCCACCAGGATATCGTTGTCAGCGGTGGAGGGAAACAGCTCTTCTGGTTCTGGGAGGGAGTGCGGATTTTGACATCCTCGCCCGTTCTCGTTTCGACCGTTTTGGACAGTGGAAGCCGGGGATCCGTCTGCATTCTGTCCATAAAAAGCCGTGTTAAAATACTCATCAGACTTATGCTCAGGCTTTCTCGCACAGACAGTGATCAGCGGAAAGTACACGTGAATCTCGCGATTCTCCATATCTTTGCGAGCCATGGTGCAAGTGAGAACTGCCTCCTCCGTTGTCAAATTTAGGCCGCGTGTGAGTAGAGCCAGGGAAGCATCTTCGATATCGTGGGAGTATTTTCCAAGCAGTTTCGCCTTTTCGTCCTTCGGCCAGGAATTGGTAGGCCAGTTGAAGACATGTTTTTGGATATCTTCAAAGCCCAATTCCCGGAGCATACTCTGGTATCGAGAGGGGTCGGAAAGGTGAAGAATCGTAGCCGCTTCAGCACGATTCTTCGCCCAGCGGTGTAGCGGCGAGTCATCCTTGAGAGTTCCGTCATCACACTCGGGGGTGTAGAGTATATCTTTGACCTCAAGGTAACCACCGGGTTTTAGAAACCTAGCATCGCGTGTGAGAAATCGAACCAGTAAAGGTTGTGGGAGGTGGAATAGTATACTTAAACGCCTCGCGAAAGGTGTGCTCAAGGTTCCCAAAGGACCTGCCCAACCCTTGAATATGGATCAAGTCAAACTTCTTTCTCCAGTTCCACTCCATTGAGAGGTCGTCAACCTGAAATTCACAGTTCGGAGCGCACAATTCCGGAAGCAGGGCCTTGGACATAACAACACCGATGACGGAGGCCTCTGTTTGCTTGTCGGCGAATTCATTGGCCCAACAGCCCGTGCCGGCGCCAACATCGAGAACATCTTTGACATTGTCACAAGGACAGAATACTAGACTATTTAGAAAAATCAGCCGAAAGAGCTCGTGTTCGAGCTTCAGACGGGTTTCCGCCCGTTCGTCATTGGGATATAGGCCAACTTGGTCATATCTGCGTCCATGTACCCAAATGTCGGTATCATCTGGTGCTGTACATGTTGAGCCATCGTCCTAGATGTCTGTTCGTTAGTGAAGTCGTTAGATAAGGGTAATTCACTTACGCTCGCGAAGTCGTCTGTGTCGTCAAAGGGCGCTTCTTGCGTGGGATTCTGACCACTCTCTGCCATTCTAAATCGGAGGGGAGGCGAGCGAGGTAACGAAGGCGCAGAGCATGCAGAGCACGCAACGAAGAAGAGGACGTAGCGAAGGGGGACGCAGCGAAGGAGAGGACGCAGCGAAGGAGAGGACGCAGTGAAGGATAGGACGTATCGTAGGAGAGGACGTAGCGAAGGAGAGGACGCAGTGAAGGATAGGACGTATCGTAGGAGAGGACGTAGCGAGGCAGTCCGCAGCGAAGGAGAGAACGCGGCGGAGAGAACGCGGCGGAGAGGAAGCAGGGAAGGAGAGGAAGCGATGGAGGAAACGCAGCAATGAAAAGGTTCGTGACTGACCAGACCTATCGCGACGGCCACGCGGTGCCTTGCAGATGTTGTCGTGCGTTAGACCCCGTTGTAGGGGTGTCGAATTGGGCTTTCCTGGGGGTTCTGGAGAACCCTGTCAGGTGGCCACACGCCCCCTTTTCCCAAAGATCTTCATCTGGTAAGAATATCCTAGACCTCTGGTAGAAGACCCCCACGACAAACAGCAGGATGATTCAGTATTCGCGATTGGATCGTCTGCCAAAGAAGCAACCACCTGGCCCCCTAGCAAGTGTGTTTAATCACACCCGAGCATCTCCGCCACCAGACCCACTGCCCAGCCCGTGTCTCCTTCGTTGGTTCTTTCTGCTCCAGGCCCTGGCTAGCGCTAACAGATATACCGCCCACGCGGTACTAAAAGAAAGCGAAGTAAAATGCCGGCTGTGAACCGTGTCTCCTCTGCCTGTCGCTGATGGTTGTGTGGGAAAGAGTACTTCACGTTATAAATGGGTCTACGGATTAATAGCGCCTGAGATAAACAGGGGTGTTGCATGAGGTGCCTTGATTCGCGCCTAGGTCCATGTCGAGGCTTGCATGAGCGGGGGCCCTGGGGAACCAGGATGCCAAATTCAAGCACTCCACGCTACTGGGACCGCAAGGGTGGGCATCCCCTGCACATTTTTGGACTAACATGAACATCATCAACAAAAGCTGCAACTGTTCCAATTTCTCCTCTCAACCTGGCAACTCTGAAAGAATCGTCTGGGTCCTGCCCCCTCTCAAATAGCGCGGGGCGTACAGCTCATACCGGCCAAACCGCAAGACAGGCTGCTTCTGGCAAGGTGTTCGGACGGCGTTGCTTGTTATTAGGCCGACGGGTCAGAGCCGGGACGTATTCCCATCAGTTAGTCCCGGCAGAGTGGTCGTTCTGCTGGAAAGTTGCTGGATTGAGAAGCCATTCAGCGCCGTCTCCAGAATGTCCCATTCTCATGCCGCCGGGGTCGTCAGATGCCTTCGACAAGGTGCCCCCTACCCTCCTTCCTCGCGTCTCGCCTCCGTATACCACGTAGACTTCCGTATATATAACTCAGGTTAACAGTCCACGCTCGGCGGTGTGACGCTCAGTGGCTCCCCCAGCGTTTAAGCCATGGGAATGGTCCTGAAATTTGCCCTCTATCTGCATGCTCAGTCAGCCCAGCTCTCACAACAGCCCGAAAATGGACGGCGATGTCACACCTATCCACAAGGCCTCGGTGGGCGCTACAGTCCTTGCCTTCCTTGCCTTTCATGGTCTTCAAATATTACTCTTTTGGCGCCACCCACACAGATCCAAGGATGTGCAATTTCGCTTTATTTTGATCACTTCGTTTTTTACCCTCGGTCTCACTTCGCTCGGACTTCTGGTTGCCTTCTTCTTGTGCCTTGAGCTTGATGCTCAGTGCGTTCCCGTCTCTCATTTATTTATCGCGTCCGAGTCGATTTGCATGTGGCACGGCATCTTGATCCAAGTATGAAGCACTCGTTAACATTTGAGGATCAGTGCTAATTCTATTTAGTATCTCGCAACTGTGTGGTATCTTTCCGAGGTACTCTACCAGAGGTGGTGGATTTGGAAATGGCAGGTCTCGTCTCGGGCATGCGTGATTCTCAGTGCAATCACCATTCAACTCACGCTGTTTATCCTTGGGGTGTTTTGGCTCCGGGCTCTTATCTGGTCACCTCTCATCCTCAACCATATCATTTTTCTTGGTCTCCTGACTTATTATAAGATCCGGAAGAGCGGTCGTAACTGGAGGCTGAATGCTTGGTGTGCGTTCGCTAGTTTTCTAATTCTGTCTTCTGTTATTCTTTTTGTGGTAGACTTGACTGGGGCAAAGGAAAAAGTACCGGAGCCTCTGACACTGCTGGTCTTATCGCTGTTGGACGCCGCCGGAGGTCTTTGGAGATGGTATTTGAGCGAGAAGCCGTGCAATCCGTCTTGGGAGGTCCCGGCGGATGTGAGAAGGCGACCCGCACAAAATCCGTGGGATCTTGAGCTTGGCAACATCGATAAAATGGAGGGTGTGAGTGAGAGTCCTTCGATAAACATCTCTGATATGGGTGCTAGCTGTACAAAGGATGACTGGACATGGCTCACGAGGGCATCAACAAGCGGCTCATCAGCGGAACAGGCGTGGCAGGACACCAGCGCTCACCACGAGCAAGACGGCAAGGCTGACGAGAAGAAAATATTTAATTAGCCATATAGTTTGCGTCGATGCAGTAGAATGGACGAGGGATATACAACGTGTGAAATTGTATATATAATTGTGACTATCCCTCACAGTTTGGATTCCACTTCATTCCGGCGGATTTTCCTTCCTCAAAGATGGCCTTGCTGTTTTTGAAGTGGGCTGCATCATCTGCGTGGTGCTCCCTCTTTCCACCGAAAACTCCATGCCTGATGACTATGGCTCCTTTTTAGCGGCCGAAGCGGTTTTTGGGTCGTGCTCGCCATTCTGCACCAGCTTTCCGAGTCGAGCCGTTGTGTCGCCAACGAGAAGCCGTTCTAACTCGCCGAGCCAACCATAGAGAATGACCTCACCGGCCTGGATGCCAACCACGGTGCTGGTCCCGGTATAGAAGACATCGCCGTCGATACCGCAGCGATTGCAGAACACCACAATGGTTTCCTCTGGCCTTTCAGCCCTCAGAAGGGGCTGTAGCAGTTTCTCAATCCAAAAACGCAAGGATAATGTATCTGGTATGTCATCTGCAGGCCCCGCCCCCTGTATGGACCATGACATGTAAACAATGACAACGTCCTGCTTCGCTTCCAGGAGGTCCACTGATACGCTGTCCCATTGAACAAGCCGGTGCTGGCTACTTTCTGGTAAGAACACCATTTACGTGCTGTAGAAAGGGATACTAACTCGAGATTGCCATCTATATCTTGTTAACCTTCGTTCGTTGTACCTTTGGCAAAGACTCACAGATCTTCAAGGGCTTAGCGCCGGCCTTATCGATGCATCCGTTTCGATCGGTAACGACGATACAATCGTACTCCAACGCTACAAGTTTAGTCCAACACCTCCAAAAAATTGACGCCTTTCCTAAGGCCGGAGTTAACTACCGGCTTGTGAGGCTCGTCGATAGATCCCTTACTAGTCAAGGCCAATGGAAGAATGAGTAGGTCCAAGTCAGTCGGCTCGGTTGTACGTAAAAGGCCGCTCGCTGTGTCTATATCACGCTGGACATCGCCGCTGGGAGCAAATTGGAGGTATGCGATCTTCATCTTGATGGGCAAGATCCACAAGTTTGCAGATGAGAGACTCAGAAAGAGAAGCACGCATAGAAGACCCCCTTATATAGGATTCCTTTATCTGGGTTGTCAGAGTGCACTCACTTATCAAGCAAGAGACGCTGCATACATGTGCATGCAGGTAGGGTACGGTGAGCCGCCAGGCCAAACGTGAGCGATCCGGGATCTTACCGCCGAGCCTGCATCAGCCGGAAGCAGGGACGGACAGATACAGAGACGCTCGCCCTGGGGGATGCGCGAGGCTCTGACAGCCGGTCCAGTCTTTTCGGGCGGCCGGACTTCGCATTGCCACCTTTTCGAGCATGGGACGGCCGCTGCCCCTCGGTAGTAAAGGCTGGCCAATCGACCTTTCACCCCGAGTCCAATGCCATCGTTTCACGCTCCGGAGCTCATCATCTGGTGCGGTCTACGATACCCGGCAATAAATGGGCCGTCCTGTTCCTTGCCCGGGCGTCGTGCACACATCTCGGACTGAAAAGGTTCCAAGCGGTGGATGATGGCGTCCACGTGATCCTGAGAAAGCGCCGACATTCTTGCCAAGCCTATAACGTCGTACTTGATAGCCGGCGGGGCGGTTAGGGCAGAAGCAAAAGTAGCTAAGACCTCGGGTTGACGGAAAACCTTGGTCTGGCGGAAAACCTTGGTCTGGCGGAAAACCTTGGTCTGGCGGAAAACCTTGGTTGGCGAAAATCCTTGGGTTGGCAAACCCTTGGGCTGGGGTGGGTAGGCTGTGTGGGCGCTAAATTCCAATGCATAATGCACTAGTGGGTCGCTAGCTCGTCAAGGGTTTTGCTAACCCCCCAGACTTTAACAGCCAAGGTTCTCTCTTTTTGCTCGCCCAAGGATTTTCACCAGACCAAGGTTTTCCGCCAGACCAAGGTTTTCCGTCAGACCAAGGTTTTCCGCCAGACCAAGGTTTTTCGCCAGCCCAAGGTTTTTACCCAGTTTCACCGATATAGGCACTCATCAATCCTCACAAGGCCATGCCTCCAACTAAGACCCTTGAAGAAGCCAAGGAGATTTTATTCGGAGATGCTGAGAATATCTTGTTCCGAGATGGCAATAACGAGGAGTGGCAGAATAGACTCAAAACCTTGGAAGACTGGCTCGACCAGGCTAAATGGATAGCGGGCTTTTACAAGAGACTGGAAAAGGCCAAGGAGCGGTTTGGAAAGGACGGTCTCAATTCTCTTGTCAAAGATTACTGCAGCCACTTCAAAAAATTCGTTGCTGCCAATAATCAGTACGCAGCTGAGATCAAGGAGCTCAGCGTGACCGGAGTCCAGCTTCTAGCTATCTCGTCCACCCCCCACCAAATCAGCACAGATCCACTATTCTTCAAGGCGGCTTATGTCAATCTCTTCGTCTCGCAGCAGCTCGCAAACTGCGAACATCAGGAGATAAACGGGAAACTCGAAAGTACCCGGACAGGAGGGCTGATATTCTCCAAAATATATCGCCATATCAAGTCCCGTAAGTACGATCCTAACCTTGGATAATGCGAAGCATGCGGCTATCTGACTCTATCCTAGGGACACAAGCCGACGAAGAGGAGCCGCAGGCAAAGAGAAGAAAACTTGCTGGTTCAGCCCAGGCAACTGGTTCCGGTGCCTCCCCGGAGCACGATAACACCCAGCATCAGCCTTTACTCGTCGTTTCTAACGATAGCATCCCGGGAGGCGTCCAGGTCGGTCCGCCGGCACCTTCCCCAAGCATCGCCGGCACCTCTCAACAGCCACCAGGTCCAAAGACCTCCCAGAATCTGCAGCCGTGGGACGCACGGCGCTGCCTTCTGGCTATTTTCCCCCTTGACATAATCAAGATGTTGATCGGAAATGAGAGGAGTATTAAGCTTGTGCAAGAAGGAGAGGCATATTGGTCGACTCCAATAGGTGAAGGGGATGGGAAATTCCGGTTATATCTTTCGCAAAGTATTGTTACAGAGATGTACCCCTATGCTACAGGTATGTTCATTTCCAATCATTATCCTATAAAGCTAATTGTTATATAGTTACAACATTTCCGGTTGAGTCCCTTGACTTATTATCTCAGCTGGTGGAGGCCACCCCAAAAGTAAAGGCGTTTTTGTGGCCTGGGCTTACCGGTTCATCTCTGCTTCTAGAAGGCTTCCATCTTGTTTGGGATAAGTTGAGTGTTGGATAGTTCTTAGATAGCATCAAGTCAAAATGCAGCAAGGTAATAACACTTCAACATGCCTTAAATGCACTAACTACTACAAATGCCCCTACTTCCGGTTGATATATCTAAGACAAACTTCATCGTTCCAAAACGGCTCTCCCTCTTTAATATGGTAGAGCCATTCGCCAGGAGAGGGCTCATCTCCATTGGGAAACTTCAAATAATCAGCTGTTCCGATTTTGAAGTATATAGCAATAGTGTTTTTATCTCTCTTATCCATAAATGCGACGTCATCCTTCTCGATCCCGGCCTAGAGGTAGATTAGAACACAGTCAGTCCAAAGTACTTAAAGATGCCCTTACCACTCTGGCAGCCTCTTCTAGGATCCAATCCTCACTCTTATCTCCCACATTAGTAGCCATTTCGGAAGTGTCGTGACGGTCTTTTAGTGAGGTCGATGTATCTGTTGCATTTCGCTCAACAAATCTCGAGAACCTTCCCCGCACTCGCCTGAGTTGTTGCGACCGTCGGAAACTCCATTTGCGCCGGAGCGGATTAATTTCTGTGCGGTAGAACCGTCATGGTATCGGCAGTTGTGATTGCTCCATTCTTGTGGGGGTTCGGCCGGACAGTAGTGGGGTGCGGGCAGGTCGTCGTGGAGACAGTGGTTCGCTGATGGTGAGTGCTGGAACGACGAGTGTTGAATAAAGCACGTAGAGAAACGCGGGGAGCTGAGGTTCTTATCCTGTTGAGGGGCTCCAGGGCTGATAAGGCTTTGGCCCTAGCGCTGCAGTACCTCAGCCAGCAGCTCTGCATCCAAATTCACATCACCCTTGTGCACGGCAATGCAACAAACTGCACGCAGCAAAAAGACGGCCTCGTGCCGAGAAGTGTCTCAAAACCAGCGAGTCGGACGCCACCCGAAGAAGAACCTTGCACTTGCGTTCTCTTCAAATTGACCGGGATCGCCGTGCCCAGTACGGCCTATCATCGACATCACGACCGGGGAGGCGATATCCTCCTCGAGGCAACCCCTTCCAATTGGATTAGTGGCTCCGGGAATGTCATACTTATTGTGACGCCTTAGCTTCAATCACCAGGTTTCTTACGACGGGTTGTGGCGAAGTTCGCAGTAGAGTGATTCCCGTCTCAGTTTGGTGCTATCTCAATTCGGCGCTGTCTCTCACTATCATACAGTTTCCTAGGCTTATGTTGCCGCGTCCCTCACGCTCTCCGAACTTCGCCTAACACAGATATTCCAGGCCCAATTCACTATAGCCATTATAGGTTCCCAAATCCTGATCATATTTTCCTCCATATGTTAGTGGAGTTATCATTAGGCCTCAAGGAGACATACCTTCATGCCGTCAATAAGCGCTTGAGGGTCATTCCCCCCTTGGCGAAGGGCGAAGCAGTACGGAATTTCTTCATGTTGCAAGTTCATCTCAGCGATAAAAAATATTGATGTTCCGAAACGGGGCGGAAGTGGTGGTCGTCTCAACGAGAGCCGAAGTGTTCAGGAGAACGCTGATGCTGGGAACTTCAGGAGCTGGGTCTTCTCAAATACGAGGGAGCTCAAGGGATTCCCCCTCACGAGGCTTGCAGGTCCAATCCTCGTAATGTGACCTGCCGGCAGAAGGATCCCCGCCTGGGCTCTCGAACGGCCCCCTTCTGAAAGAAGGGGTCCCAAGGCGGCTAGGAAGGCTTGCAATAACACAGGGCGCCTTTCCGCTTATCATCCACCCTCAAACCGCAA
The DNA here is from genome assembly GCA_033439775.1 of Podospora didyma. Lineage (NCBI taxonomy): Eukaryota > Fungi > Ascomycota > Sordariomycetes > Sordariales > Podosporaceae > Podospora > Podospora didyma. The sequence goes on along the minus strand of JAULSW010000006.1, from coordinate 714,432 downwards.
GGGCAGCAAAGGATTGGTGTCACTCATTTAAATGACTCGGCTGCGCATGGACTTGGACCTCGACGACGCCACCATTCTGGCGAGTCTGTCGCTGCACTATATCTTCGCCCTCCAGTTGGGGAGATCACTATTCTGGCCTTGGAGATGCTAAGATGCTTGATCCCGAATTTTGGATCCTCCCTGCGGCTTTAACTTCTGTCGTGAATTTCAACGTCTCCGTTTCACGGGATCGAAAAAAAGATTTGGTATCTATCTCTCGGTTATGGGGGCTATGGACGGTTGGGCAGAGCTGGACCTCAGTAACAAAGCCAACCAAATTGTAAGAAAATATTCTCTGTCCCATTATCTGTGACGAAAGTTTGAGACCTTTCTTTACGAACAAATCGGGGAATTATCCGTTATTGGGGATTCTCATAGTCTGGAGATAGCGACTACCTCGCCTGGAATGGGATTTGAATTGAGCGGGCCTTTGTCCCACGGCTCTTACGCTGTTCATGGATTAACGACCGTGTAATTGACCGGGAGGCAATTGACTATATACCAATCTGTTCAAACGCCACTCGCCTCCGATCTGAGGTCTTGTTGGCGCTGATGCCACACATGTCATCCACACATACCCTATTACTGCTTGCAAAAACCGCCGAAAACCTTTTGAAAATAGCACTTGCAGTCCTCCCAAAGATGAGTCAATGGTGAGACCCCGTAGTGAGGATACGGAAAAAGCAACCATCTTCCGGCCCAGGTACTTTCCAAGACCTCTGCAGGTAACCACACACGCTGGCTTTCTAGCAACACTTCAAAGGACCTGCTGTGTTCGCCGGGAGCATCGCCAATCACAGATATTCCATTCCCTCCCCGAGGGCCAAAGAGGACTAGAAAATTCTGATTGTAGCCTGCTAGCAGTAACCTGCCGGAGAACGATGACATCAAAGTCACCCTCTCCACCTGAGCAGAACCACCAGGCCATAAGATGGTGAAAGTATCACCAGAATATGGGACAAGTGTGAGCTGGCGGGACTGAATCTGCAAGAGTCAACTATGAATGAGTAGAACCAAGAGGGAGAACGACATACCGGGGTCGGGGCCGTTGGATGCGCCGAGCAAGCACTCCCGCTAGTAGCGTGATCCATGGCAAGGTAGACCTTCTGATAGCGGAGAGCGGATGCGGTGAGGAACCGTGAGACGTGGCTGGTCTGGTGGGTGCTGCATGGAACTAGACAGGCAGCTAAAAAGCAGAGGACTTCGTTTGCATACTCTTATATAAACTTTTCCTGGGGCGGATGAAAAGAGTCTTAAGTTGCTCCATACCCACTCCTTGTAAGTCTTCTCCGAATTGGGACGTAGCAGCTGGTTGAAGGAGAATGAACGCGGCGATGAGCTGCTGAATGGGTACGCTAGGTGACAACTAGTCCTACGATTGGCCCCCGAGGGGGAAGCATCCCAATGTTCCTCGTTCAAGCTAGAAACGCTAGTAATTGCATCGACGACGCTTGGCCAGCCCTTCGATTTGGGATACCTTATCGGGCGACAAAGCGATCTGGGTGAGAAAGCGCTCTGGGTGACGATGCGATTGGTTAGCGGGCGAAAAAGCGCTCTGGGCGACAAAGCGATTGGTTAGCGCTGGCATGTTGGGCAGGAAATCGGGTTGAGTGAGAAATCGAGTTGGCAGAAAAGTAGAGATGCTTGGGTGGGGCAAAGTTAGCTCAGAGCGCTTTATCGCCCAAAATGCTTTATTGCCCTACCCCAACTGTGCATCAGCGGGGCCGTCCAGCCATAGAATTCCAGGGGGGTAAGTATATAACTACGCTAATGCTGCGACAGAGCCCATGCAGAACACCCCTGTCTGGACGACAGAGCCCATGAAGAACACCCCTGTCTGGACGACAGAGCTGCGTCGGCCACAGCTCGGTGGCCAGTACGCGGCCACGTGCATTAGCGCAGGCCCATGCCCCCGTGAACGTGCGGTCACTGATTCGATCGCCCTTCTCACCGAGATGTGAGCCACCGGCTGATTAATAACTAGATATTGTTGGTAATGTCGTCTGTAGCCCGACCGCCCTGCTCCTGACAAGCAGGCAGGCGTGATTGTGCCAGGAGATGCGAGTATAAAGCACCATTGCTGCCCCCTCAACTCACTCTCTAGTCCCTCAGCTCCCTTTTAAAGTAAGATCGACTCGCCACCGCGACTGTCACTGTACGCTACGTTACGCAAACCCCGGCTAGCATCATGACTACACCGGAAGCGTATGTTGAGTCTCTGTTGGGTCATGAAGCTTGGAAATTCGTACGCCTGAGCGATCAGATGCTCGATGAGCTTGGTTTCTTCATCATACCTCTCACGTGTTACAAATCTGCGGTCCGGGTTCTCGAAATCGACTTCAATCAGGACTTGCCAGACGAATCTCAGATCCCCACTCTGCTCTCCAAATTCACGAAACTCGTGGACTGGGGTACGTTGTTGATACGATTCCGATTTGGTTATTAACACAAACTAATAAAGAACAGGCGAGAAACGCGAAAAAGTAACGCGCAAGGATATGCAAAGAGTCGACATCTTTCTCCAAGAGAGAGGATGTAGTTTGCCGGCTAACCAGGACTGGAGAATTCAGTATAAGAAGTTGGGTCCGGTGCTTTCTTTCATTAATAATATCCTTCACTGGCTTAATCCTGAGGTGGGAGATGATTATGTAGAATGGTGCGAGGGAGATGAAGTGGTATAACGCAAGGGAGAGCGCTGTGACTAGCAAGACCCCCTAAATATAGAATAATCTAGCAGGCCCTTTCGAAGCTCTTGCGTCTGTCTGGAGATGTAACGACAGCCCTTGAGTGAGCGTATGAAATAAGGCGGTTACGAGAGAGATTTAGGTCGTTACTTTAGGTATCCCTGATTCGTACGGTGAACATCTGAGACACTGTCCACAACCTTGGAGACAATCCTGGTAATCCTCCGTTCCACGGCCGGTTGCGCATGGGATCGCATTCTGGTCCGCAGTCGTTTGTGTTGATATCTCAACCTGCACTCACACTCTTGTAAATATCTCCAAGCCGGGAGCTGATACCCATGCCGATCCGGCCGCGAGCAAAAGTGGGCACCCCGGCACCAGAACGCTCCCCGGATCTCCCGATCTCATTCGGGTTAAGCCTTCCCATCAATTGTGGCTGCTAACCGTCAAGCGTGTCACTATAGACACACCCTATATCTCAAATTTCCTCCCAACTCGATTTCTCACTTGACTCGATTTTCTGCCCAACTTGGGGGTTTTTTTTTCATTTCGATTTCCGCCCTTGTATCTACCAACTCTACTTTTCTCCCAACTCGATTTCTCACTCAACCCGATTTTCTGCCGAACCCGGTTTTCTTTTTAATCTCGATTCCTCACCCCAGTAATCTGCTAACTCGATTTCCCACCCAACTCAAACTGTCTATCAACTCAATTTTCTTCCCGACACGACTTTTCATCTCGATATCCCACTAACCTCAACTGTCCACCATCTCGATTCTCGGACATGTCGGATGTGAAGCTATTCCGGGACGGTATTACAGAGGATTCGGAGAAGATAATAAAAGAAGAGTCATGGAAATTGGGCTTCCAAAAACGGTTGCTTTCGGCCAGAGACCGGTTTAAGGGAGAGGGGCTCGGCAGCCAGGGTCTGATGCACAGTGCAGCGCTCAAAAGGCTTACCTGCGAGGATGCCGATTTTGCAACTGAAGTCGGGAAACTTTCCTTAATCGCGGTCCAGCTTCTAGCAGTCTCGTCGACTGAGAAGCAACTGCGGTCTGATCTGCCTTTCTTCAGAGCAAAGTATGTTAACATCTTCGCCTCACGCGATGAGCTCAATGGCGTTCAGCCACGAGACGATATAGAGAAAAAACTCCGCAGCGGAAGTGGACAGGGGGGGCAGTTTCACAAAATATATGATCGAATCAAGTCTGGTAGGTTGGAAGTGCCCGGAGTCAAGCCCGTTGCTAACTCGTTTCCAGGAACTCAGCATACCCGAGCTGATGAACCCCTCGAAGAAATTCTATGTCCTTCTTGCCGTCAGATACTGGATCGCCCCTCAGCGACGAGCGGCCATGTGGCTGTTGAAGAGCGGGGCTGCCGCGATGCCATCTTGCCCAACACCTCGACAGGCGCCCCCGGGATCCTTGGTACGTCCGATGATCCGCTAGGATACTCGATTCCGCAACAGGTTGCTGTTCGGTTACCGAACCCGCAGGGCAGCGCCGGAGAGCCGCCCCAGAAAAAAACGAGGCTCGAGGGCTATGGGCAAGACACAGAGGCTTCAGATGGCAAGCCTGTTTGGTCCATCTATTCCCCAATTCACAGCTAACCTATCGCATCAGGGACATCTCCGAGCACCGATGCCCTGTCGGTCGCAACCGCGACTTGTCGTTTTCCAGAGCCTCGTGATATCTCCTTAGCGGCCTCAACAAGCACCTCAACCAACTCATCCCCATATGAGCAAACACAGCAACAGTTAGTACTTCAATGCGCAACCAGCCCGCGGCGGGCCATGGATTTCCTGTGTCACTCCAGCGCGTCTGTTTATCAAGGCAGTTTGCTAGCACCGCTCCTCCGCCAGCTTAACCTAGGTTTTATCAACTTTGTGCTAAATGGTGACCATTACGTCGGAGGCCCATTCGGTGCCATGGAGCTTTGTGTTATTATACGACATGGATGGAAGGACTTCCCAACTAACATACGTATGTCTAACAACCAACCCCCCCCCCCCCCCCCCAAAGTGTCTACTCTTTTCAGCGCTAATTCTAGTACAGCGATAAGCTTCTCAATGCAAGCTTCAGACTTTATAGAGAGTGTCGAGGGTGTAATTGTAACTACGGTGTCTACTCATCACGGTTTCGTTACCATTGTACCCGAACATTTTGAGATTTACTGGGCGGTCGCGGACGCGGACTGGAAAACGATACTCTTCAGCAAAGCCAATAGCGCCCAAAGGCTAAGCAAAATCAGCATATACAGCTTGGTCGTCAGACGGCTAGCTACTTTCTCTCGATCAGCTTGACTTTGACATCGTCTGTCGGAGACCAACTTCCACCTGGAATATCCTCAAGCTTATATACCCAATCTCCTGAAATTTTCTGTGACCAATCGCCGAACGTGACGTTCTCACCAAATCGTATGGATATATATACGGCCACCGTCTTCGCGCCTTTCACATCCGCGACCGTCTGCGAGCCATCCACGTCTTTATACTCGAGGTCATCCTTCGTCACGCCTATCTATCTCAAATATTAATAATGACATAAAATAGAGGATGACAGCTCCATACATACCAGGTTGGCGGCAGATTCCAGAACCTCCTCCAAAGTCTTCCAACTCACGTCGAGTGACATCACGATCTTTGGACGTCGGCTTCGTTTATACGGTCGTTGGCTCTGTTCAGATCGCGATTCTTCAGCTGCGCGACCGCGATTAATGCCCAACATGATCTTTCGCTGCGCAACCCCGCGGCGGGGTATTGCGACAGTGGGAACCTCGGCGTTTCGGCAGCGGATTAACTAATTGCGGCGGGCGCGAGGGAGAGCCTCGGGTAGAGCCGTCAAGCTGCAGGCGACACCGAGTTTGCCCGGAGGCACCCGGAGGCACAATCCATAAGGGTGCGGCCATCTTAATGGTCTGCTTAGGATGGTGTTCTGGAGGAAGACAAGCCCTAACAGAGAACGGCGGGGGAGGGTTTACCTACTTATCGTGCCAGCCAGGAGGGTAACCCTTCCCTTTATCAGTGAGGGGTAGGGCTGTAGCATCAGCGGTGCAGGTGCTCGTGCAGCAGCAAATGTGGCTTTACCTTAGTGCGATGTGCAAGTCCATTACCACATCCCCTGCTAGGAATCACCAACAACGTTCAACGGCCCATCTCCCTGTAGGAAATAAAGTATGGGAAAAGCCAAGTGGCGCCCCGGCTCTCTAATCCGATTCCGACTGTGTGGGCCCGGGTGGTAACACCCTAGCCCGAGCCAACTGCCAACCCACCTCCATCAAGATACGGGTCGCGGACACGGTAGACGACGCGTCGATTTCAGGAAACAGGTTCGCCAAGCCTGTAAGTAATGCCCGTAAGTAATGCCTGAAGGAAACATCTCCTACGAAATGCCCTTAGAATACGAGAATACAAACACTGGGCGGCTTTCTGACCTGGGCTGCGAAGGAGGGAAGCGGGATAGCTGCCATTGACAAACCGGATCGGATTTAGGTCCGGAATCGCACAGGGCCATCGAAATACGGAAGCTTGCCTAAGGGGCGCTGAGCTATTCAATGGAGTGCATTAGCGTCAAAGATTCCTGGGACAAGCATCCACACCTACGAACTACTCCTAGCAGCGATCGGACATTTGCCAGGTGCCCCGGAAGGGGGGGGGGGGGATTGCGGGGAGGGTCGGAAAATGCCAATCAGTTCTTTAGCATGGAGCCTGGAACCTGTGACCAGCACGAGGTAATGGGAAGGATCCCCTGTAGGGATGATCTTGACGGTGAACGAGGAAAGGGCCCCTGATAGCTAGAAGGAGACGCACGATTACGACTAAGTTTGAGTGACATTTCCTGATCTGGAGCCCGCAAAGTCCTCTTTCCTGGTTCTTCTCGATACGAGTTCTCTAGGGTCAGACAATCGACTGCCGCATGATCGTCTACACATGGCTGTGCAGTTTATTTTGAGGTGCAGTTCTTAAGCCACATCTGGTTGCCTTTCCCGCCCTGCCGATTCCCTTGTCCGGCTTTTAATACTGCTGCGAGTTTCCTTATGAACGGCATCCTAAGCATTCACTCTGCTCCCTGATTTCTCCTGCACTCTCCTCTCAGATTTCTCTTGCACTCTCCTTGGCCTACTATCTCTCCCTCTTTTACCCTTCTCGTTATTTGCTCACTCTCTTGCAATGTCCGCGCCCCCCGAGTCATGGTAAGCGCCCTCTGTTGGTCCGGATCCTGGGGGACCCCGCGTTGGTTGGGGCAAACTCATGATCCTAAATTCTGAATATTTCTCGCCTGGACAGGCCCCGTCCTTCCCCTTTTGTTCGCCTATCCCGACCCATGGAGCTAGCTTCACTTCCCACGCCTACAATCATCTATGTCCGTGTTGAAAGACTGGACAGCTCCAGTGTGGTTGAGTGACAGGCCCCTGCAAGCCTCGACATAGACATGGGCCCAGCTTGGCGAACGTTGCTTATTTACACGGATTCGGCAAACCATCCCGCGTTGCTCGTGGTGATCCAGAATCCCCTTCCACAATACGTTTGATCCATTCTAATAGTTTGATACAGGATCTTTCTGTTTGGGCTAGCTTCCACCTCGAGTCCCCGAGCAGGAAAACACAAGGATCCTCGTCAGTCAATTCGCTGCAGCCCCGGCCAGAGACCGCCAGAGGCTAAGATCCGGCCCCAACATTGTACCTAGTCCTTACGCTCCATCCGCTACCGCCACAGGTGGAAGTGCCAACTGGGGGACACAGCCTCAGAGACGAAAGCCAAAGAGCCAGAACAACAAACCCAAAATTTTAACTGGGGCTTGACTTTTTTTGTGAAGAATCAAGGAGAAAGCGGGCTGGAAAGAGGCCGTGGACGGGATTCTTACCGACAGCGATACCGAGAAAGGAGGCGGTGTGTGACTGCGAAAAGCCGCACTCCGGGTTGTCACTTGTCAGCCTTTGAACTTCATCTTGCTGTTCATTGTTAGTGAGCCTTTCGGACCAGACAGCTACGTCCCAAGCTGAAGTAAGTCCGTTGTTTTCTATGGCATATTACCCAAGAACATCGCTCACGCCTCTCCCTAGGGCGTTGCTACTCTTGGTCCCATAAAAATTTCCAGCAGCAGCGTAAGGCCCGCAACCCAAATTTAGGCCCAATTTCGAGTTTGGCGACAGCGAGGAAATGTTGACGAAGCCGCCCCTCGAGCGAGGTGGCCGTATATTTCACGTACACAGCCGACAGCTGCCTCAAGTACAAGCGGATGGTGCTCAAGGCTGTAATTCTCGACCGTTCTCGTCAAGAAGCGAGTTTGTTACGCAAGTTCAGATCACCGCTTCGTAATGATATGTTCAAAAAGGGCAAGAAAATTGGATCCAGATATCAGTTAATGAGGGTTGACGGTACCTAAATATAAAACGAGCGAAACGATAATGCCTGACTTTCGCTCTGAGCCAAAAAATAACTACTAAACGAGAGGAAAAAGATCAAATAACAAACTAAACGGAACAACCAATTGACCAAGAGACTAACTCAAAAGCAAAGTGATGATGGGGAGTTACTTTCTCCAAGACTTCGTGATAATGCGCTCTGCATTTTCGGAGATAGGTTGCTGCCCTGCCATCTTCTCGTGACATTCCAACACATCTGACACCTCTCTCGCTGTCCATACTGTGGAAAGGACCACTTTGGAATATAGCATGGGGGCTTGGTCCGCATAGTGCGGTTTTCCTAGAGCGTGGGTGCGGAAGTATTTGCCCCATGGCATTTTGAGGACAAGCATAATTTCGAAGTCTTCCGGCTTACACTCATTGTCGACGGTCAAGGTATTTGCCAACGAGAGAGTAATATTGGCCCCCTTGCCCACATAACGCTTGAAGGCGTCTGGGTATTTGTTGCCATCAATCCAGCCACCCCTCAGCACATCTTTATGCTTGGGATTGTCGCTAGGGAAGCCTACAGCAACCCAAGTAGTCCGAAAGGGAGCGCATCCGAAGATAGGCACACAGATGATTAGGTGTGGATGTTGAGGGTCGGGGAGTAGCATTTTGTTTGGATCGCCCTGGAATGCCGGTTGGAGCTGTTTGCCGGGAGCGCTTGTTTGAGTGATCTCTCGCCATAGTAACTCGAGCACTTGCCACTGTCCCCTCTCCATCTCCACAGAGGCTCCATGACTCTTCCCCCAGTCCCATAACTTCCATACGGCGGCAGGGTCTGAGATGTAGGCCTTCAAAACCGTGAAGATGTTTGCATCTTCAAGCCCGATATGTTTGATTGCCCTGTCCATATAAAACCAGTATCTCAGAAGGCTCTCTGCCGGAAATTGGGATTTTATCTTGAGAGACGAGCTCACAAGGTATAACTGCCCATCTTGATCCAAGCGTGAAATAGAAGGAAGTTGCCCAAGGGATCGGTTATCTCCCAAGAAATTCATTTCATCGTCTGATAATGTTACTTGAGGTGTTTTTCGCCGCTTTGGTTTGCCGTTCGAGTTCGTTTCGTCCATCCCGTCGTTCCCCTTATTGCCCCCCTTCTTCCCCTTGCCTCTCTCCTTCTTCCCCGTCGTCTCCTCGACCGGCTTCTTAACGGTCGCCTCAACCGTCTCCTTGGCCGTATCCTCAACCGTCTCCTTGGCCGTATCCTCAACCGTCTCCTTGGCCGTATCCTCAACCGTCTCCTTGGCCGTATCCTCAACCGTCTCCTTGGCCGTATCCTCAACCGTCTCCTTGGCCGTATCCTCAACCGTCTCCTTGGCCGTATCCTCAACCGTCTCCTTGGCCGTATCCTCAACCGTCTCCTTGGCCATCTCCTCAACCGGCTGCTCAACCGGCTTCTCAACCGGCTTCTCAACCGTCTCCTTGGCCGTTCCGCCCGCCATCTTCTCCGTTGCTGTTTCCCCTGCCGTATTGACTGGGAGAGGTGGCTTGCTGGAGCTGCCAGACGGATTTAGAGGTCTCTTGAGCTTTGACTCCTTCGTCATTTTACCAGCCTTCATAACGTCATCATACGTCACCCCTTTCTCTTCCAAAAGAGCAATCATGTCGGCTTTTCTAGCAGTTATAGGCCAAGGAATGTTGTTCTTTGCAAGGTGCTCATGGAGCTCGAACTTTACCCTTGCGTCAGGCCATTTGTCAACGGGTTTGGTCGGCATTGTCGGTTAGCGTTTATATCTTTCTCGTCCGATATTGTAGGCGAAGTGCTTGATGAGAGATATTGACATCCATATCTGTATTGATGAGACGAGATATTATATAAGAAATTAGAAAAATTGTAAATAAGAAAGGAGGTATTAAAATGGAATACAGAAATTAGCAGAAAGCGGAATGTAGAAAGCGGAAAGCAGAAAACGGAAAGCGGAATGCAAATACAGAAAGCAGACTACGGAGAGGAAAAGGGGAAATTTAAAAGCTTTAACAATCGGGCCGTAACAGTCCATTCCCCTACTGATTATTGATTCCATCAACCGTACAATGCCGCGCCAATATTCAGAGCGTTGCTCATCTGGGGAGGCTGAGCTCCGTCTTGGAAAGCCCCGGGGCCCGCATCTCTTTCGCTTCTTGAACTTCACAGAACCCACTTATACGACCGAGATGGTAGACAGGCAGCCCTTTTTTAATTACGTGCATCCAAGCACCATCAAAAACCGCCGCTCCGACACCTGGAGAGACTGGAGGGACACAAATTCTCGGCATATGGGCGCCGCCCACACCAGAAACGCCACACTCCGACAGCGAATTGAAGCTCAGAATGCCGACATCGTTGGACGCCGTGATGCCACGCAGGCCTCGGTTGGCGACAAGCGCGTTAGATTTCAGCTCCCGTTCGATGATCGATCCGTCCTGGCTGAAAGAATGGAACGCATACGACTGGATTCACACAAGAACTCGACAAACTGCTGTAGGCGGTGTGGGCAGGTCTTGAGAACCAGGTGAAAGGGAACCCTAGCTAGAATTCATAACCGGGGAATTAGCATTGCTGTGTGAATCTCTATCCCCGTTGTCAAGTCTCATCAATTACACATACGCTCTGTCGTTGCTCAAAACGCAAATAGGTAGATTAACGTTCAATGACCAGCTCGCCTTTCTGGAGCGGGTATTCGGGTCGGAGAGCTCCCCAACATTGAGCGAGGATGGTGCTGCAGCTTGCAAATCAGTGGACTGCATGGCCGACGACGCGCCTCGTATTAAGGGAGGGAAAATGGAGAGCAATAGGCCCTGTCACCTGGCATTATTTGTCGAATGATGTAAATATTCATGCTTTAACCCTCTCTTCTAAGTACTGAGAGTCCAATCAATATTAGTAGTTTAGTAGCCAATTCATTTCCCAAAAGTTGCCCTGAACAAGGTTTAATACATGGAATAGCAAATATATTCACACGCACAAGCACAAACACACATAGATCCAACCCATAATCTTCAAATGCTACATGATGAAGTACTTTGATCTTCATTTCTTGCTTATTTCAAGTACAAAGAAATTTTCCTTCGGTTGGAAAGGTCCTCGACTTGATAAACCCGCGACGGAGGCGGGCTCTGCTTGCCGCTGAAACTCCATTAAGATGAGGCTTGGTGGCTGCAAAGGGCGCTTGGTTTATGGTGGGGCCATATCCACTTAAATATGCAGAGCAGTTTGCGGTCGCAAGTTTCGCGTTTCCCGTTTCCCGTTTCCAGTTTCTTGTTCTCTCTTCTTTCTCCGAGTCAAGATATATAAGCTGTAAAAATAAGAGCAGTGCAACTAGATTGGATATAGAACATTCGCAATTCGGAAGTATCCCAATTAAAAACAGGAAAATGGACAATAGTTGCGAGATGTATGCTGCTTCAGTCCTACCTGTCTCATTGGTAAAGCTCTAACAAAGGTCGTTGTAGCAGGTTGCAACAGGCTGTCATAGACACGAACCAACCTCTCACCCCAGAGAAACTCAAACAATTGCGGAATAAAAGAAACAAGCGTCGCCAGACACTCTTTCGAAAGGGCGATGAGCTTCGGATGTGTGGCGCTCGCATCTACCTCCTCGTTGAGATGAATAACAAGCGGTACATCTATAACTCGGGGCCTGGTTGGCCGCCAGCTCCGGAAAAGATAGTGAGCGCTACCTCTCCGCCATCTCGGCGTTAACTAACTTTTGAATGATAGATGAAAGAAAGTTACCCTTTACCAATTCAGTACGGCCCTGGTAGTTTTCGGAAGGATGAAGTGAAGGGGAAGGGAGGGATCCCCGACAATTTTCCGCCACCCGATCCATAGCTTCCACTTGCGTATTCCGGGGAGAGGATTGTCTTTCAAAAGTTGTCCCAGGATTAGAAATAAATAAAATAAAATAAAAGTAGCTCCAGAAATCTGCGCAGGTGGTTGACCTCGTTGCCCAGTGATTTTCCGCTTACGCCGTGGTTTTGTCTTCGCTCTTGAGGATGTGGATGTGGGCACCTTTCTTATGGCGAGACTTGCTGGCGGTGCTGCGTCGATTCTGCTGCTGAAGCTTAGGCTTAGAGCTCATCACTGTAGACGTACGTTATGGTACGGTCGGTCAACCTTGGGACGCTTTATCTCCTCCAGCTGGAAACCATATGCGAACCACAGCAAACCAGTTCGAACAAGGCAATAACAGCAGCCTTAGTTAAATCAGATACAGTGACACCATCCGGCATGAGGCATGACGCACCTCCTGAGTACAGGTTTCTATATTGGCCCCTGCCTCTTCGACGTTGATCTGCGGCCGAGTTGTTTGCCAGCGCCACAGGGTACCTCAGCATGATGAGCAGTGGCAAACAGTGAGAAACATGTCAGCTAAAAGCTGCCCATTGATACATTATACCTGCGATATATATAGCCTTTAGTCGGCGGCGTATTCTGATAGTCACTGGTCATCTTTTTATGGCTTCGCCGAACTTGTCCCCAAAGGCTTGGCGCAACTCAAAGTTCTCGTCCCTTCGCGCCACGGGTTGATCGAGAATCTCCACGGGTGATGACCGTGGTAGCCACTGGAGCGGAGCCCGCTCGTAGGTGTCAAGATGTAGGTACTGACCTCATGGATCTAATCCTATCAGCTCCATTTTTGAGAAGGTGAACGAAGTCCAGGCTGAACGGGACCTGGTCGCTGCTGAACTTGCAAGACAATAGACGGCGGTGAACGTCCGGGCGTGGGTAGGCTACTCAGGCCAGAAGCTACGCATGTACGGACGGTGGCGTAGGTGGAAGCGGCTAACGGCCTCACGGACATTGGGAAGTGGCAGTGGCAGCAGTGGTCGTGGGCAAAGCTGCCGCTCAAAGGAGCCGGGAGACGTCGTTGGGCGGGTGAATTGTGCTCGATAGGTGGAGAGGGAGGATCGGGGTGGGCTGGTCTTACACTTTGCGTAAAATTCTTGGGAGATCGGACGCAGCTGTGGTGATGCTGTGAAGTTGGTGAAGCAGGTCGGTGTCTTCAAGTTCTCGTTGGAATTGAATGCTGAAAACCTAAGGCTTGAGGTTTGCCGCGACGCGGGGTAACGCGGGCATCGCGGGGTAACGTGGGCATCGCGGGGTAACGAGGTGTGCGTTCTGAAAACATGGAAGCTCCAGGGCATCTTTGACACTGGCCCACAAACACACGGACCAGAAGTCGACAAACTGGTATAGGCGGTGGGGCGGGTCTTGAAAACTAGGAAATCCTAGCTAGAATTTATAAACGGGGAATTAGAATTGCTGTGTGTATCTCCACTGGCGGCCGAAGTGAGGTCAAACCTCAGCAAGCAATTCTACTGAACTGTCTCAACTGCTCAACGCCAGTTGAGGCGCTCCCCCGTGTGGCTTAGCATTTCTGACAGACCCACTTGCAGCTCGTCGGTGCATGGCGGCGCGGAGCAATCCTTTTCCCTTGGTCCCAATGCCAGCTTTGCAAGAATCCCCTTGACCGTTGCGCCTGGTGCAGACCTTTCCCCTTGCCAAGTCCCATTGGCTGGGAAGGTGATGATCCCTCCACCGACATCTTGAGCACGTCCAGGCAACGGCCCCGGCTCGCCAGCGGAGGAGCCAGAGGCGGCACTCCAGCCACGCGCACAGGCCTGACGATGGGGAAGTACTCCGAGTCTCGAGCAAGCCCGAACGCCTGATACGAACCGGTGCCGCAGTCTTGCGTGTCAAGAATCCAGAAGAGGTTATATGGATACACAAAGAGACGTTGGCGCTCAACAAAAGAAGAGATACCGGTGGTGCAGCTGACTGGGACAAGGATCGGCCGGGGTGGTATGTTGGCAGAGATTCTAGTTTAGGATCACGATGACGGTATTATGAACAAGCTGGAAAGCTACCGTCTGTTTGCATGTAGTTGTCACGTGCGTGCAGTTTTCAACGCGATGTACTGCTGTTCGCCGCGAGTTCAAAGATGTCTGGCTTGGTTCTCGGCTACGGTGGAATTGTTTCTGTTGCTGTTTTCCTGGCTGTATATCTCGCCGTGCAGACACCCAAAGCAGCAACGAAAGTTGTGTATGACGGTCCTTGATATCTTTATTATTATTATTTGCTGCTCGGTATCTCGCTGAGCTGGAAAAGGGGAAGGTTTCTTGGAGATCCTGAGGGGAAAAGCGAAATTCAGTTTCTGATTTGCGGAAACGGGAAGCAGATGACAGAAAACAGACTCTGGGACTCCGGGCAAGAAACCCCTAAATACTGCAGATGCCTCTCTTATTTCCTTCAACGTTGTATTGTCTTGTCCCGTCCCGCTTTGCCTAGCATGACTGACGTAATTCCCGAGTCTATGGATATAGACAGCGAATTCTCTGAAGCCACCATTGATGAGACGAGGCGATTTGGCAATGTCTTTGGAGATGGGGTAGTGCATGCACCTGCGAATCTCGACCACTGTGCCCATGCGACAGCCGCAACGCCCGAACGAAGCAATCTGACCTCTAGTTTAAATAACCGATCTACACCAGAAGAGGATATTCAAAAAAAGCACGAGGCAAAGGCGACTGTCATCGCCAACAGGCTCATCGGACAAGGCCTGATCAACTCCTTCACCGAAAACTATGAAAAGACCACACCCGACTGGATATCTTTACTCGGTCAGACTGTGCTCCCAAGCGATATTACAAGTTCAGACTCGCGCATTATCGCCGCATTCAGAGCTGTAGATAGCATCATTTGTGGACAGCAGGGGACGTTTCTACTACGACGGTTGGCATACGTCCAATTAATGCGGCTCTTTAGTTTTCTTGAAGCTGTTATAAAGTCAGATCGAGAAAATGGACGGGTCTTCCGAAAGCCCTGTTATCGCGACGCAAGCGTAGCAATCGATATATATATGACGGCCCAAGAAACGAGTCAGAACGCAGGAGATTTGAGGCGCGAGCTCAAAGAACGAAAACGGCGTGGTAGAAGATGGAGTGAGTTGGCGAGACCATCTCCGCTATTCGTCCTAGTATATTCAGATGCAGCTGAACAGATCATGTATGTGGCCCTCGTCCCCTTCTATGGATTCATACTAAATAATTTAGAAACGACTTTAAATACATAGGCAGTGCAGCTTTAAAGTTGGTAGCGACCAGAGTCCTGAAGGCATCTCCAATCCATCTCGTTAGTGCTTGTACTCATCTTGCCAACGAGGCAGCTATCAAGTCAGAGCATTTGTTTAATATATTTTAAAAGCGGTAGTAGACGATTCCTTTCTAAATAGCTAAATAAAAGACGTTGAATTCGCTATATATGTACGGTACGGAGGACCATAGCACCCATATCCCCTGCTCGTTGGTGCATTATACCAAGTTTCTTGCGAGACGCTGGGCGGTGAGCGGAAAACGCTTCCGTGACAGCTCAGAGCTTTGTGTGGGAGCTCTGTGTGGGAGCATGGTGTGGGAGTGTCAATGTGGGAGGTCAGTGTGGGAGGTCAGTGTGGGAGGTCAGTGTGGGAGGTCAGTGTGGGAGCTCAGTGTGGGAGGTCAGTGTGGGAGGTCAGTGTGGGAAGTCAGTGTGGGAGGTCAGTGTGGGAGGTCAGTGTGGGAAGTCAGTGTGGGAGGTCAGTGTGGGAGCTTGGCGTGGATTAAGGTGTGGGAGCTTAATGCAAGAGGTGTGGGGACTTGGTGTGGGAGGGTGGTGTGGGAGGATGGTGTGGGAGCTTGGTGTGAGGGCTCGGTGTGGGAGCTTGGTGTGAGATTTGGTTGGAGAGCTCAGTGTGGGAGCTTTGTGGGAGCTCGGTGTGGGAGCTTGGTGAGCTCGTGTGGGGTCTTAGTTCCGTGTACAAGCGCTTACTGTGGTATTACGGAAGCTTAGTGCAATAAAGCGAAACTTAAATCAATTATCCAGTCCCATCGGCCCTGCCGGTGTCTCTATTAAGTACAAAGCCGAGGATGCTACTTAAAGCTGACCTTAACATTCATTCTTGCCATTGCTATAACCAATCCATTGTCTTCTCCCTTTCCCTCCCCATCTCCTTCAGGAATGAGCTTCGAAATAGATCTGCGCGTGATTTGGGTGTTCTGTTTCTCGCCTTCCTGGAGATCTTTTTTCTCGATTGGCTGATAGGACTTCTCAGATTGACAGGAAATATTTTGGGTCCCTCCCTCCAGGATACCTCTCACGCGATTCTCTAGCCTCTGGGACTTGGATCTGAAGAGCTCCTTATGACGGAGTCGGAGTCGAGTAAGGAATCTGCCGCGGCTCTCAAATTGAGCGCGTGTTGGAAAAGGTGTTGGCGGCCGACGTCCTATATTCGACGAGAGGTTTTGGGGGGGAAGAGTGTTCTGGTGATGAAGCTCTAGACCATAGCGACGTCGCGAGGATAAGGACAACATGACTTGAGATAGTTAATGTTAGAGAAAATTGGCTGGACGTTAAACTTTACAAAGATTCAACGATAATTCTCGCTCTTTTCTTCCATCTAAATACGTTTAATTTTCAATTATCAGTACTTTACATTTCTCCCGAGCCGGAGTTCAGTAATAATAAAAGCTTTCAGGAAATAGAATCCTGGATACAGATCTCAGGAATAGAATCCTGGATACAGATCTCAGGAAATAGAATTCAGGATACAGATCTCTGGAAATAGAATTCAGGACATATTTCAGAATCTAGTATTGAGCTATTTAGGAACCGTCTAAGGGTATACAACATATAGTTCAGCTTAAGCACGTTCCTCTAGCATTCGTACCATTGATACTCATTAAGATGTATCGCGATAAGGAACTGCCATCGTTACCGAGGACGCCACCCGTCAGGCCCCCAAGGGACCTTCAACCTTCTATCGTTTCACGAGAACTGCTCCACAAGCACATAGAAGAGCTCCACCGACAGGCCACCAAGCTGCGTAGCGATAGTGACCGAACTATTGCATCGCTACAGAAGGAGAGGATGCAGCTGCGCAGTCAGATTAGGCAGCAAAACGAATTCATCGCACAGCTCGCCGACACGATGCGATCAGCCTTTATTCAATGTTTAGATCAGACCAAACCACACCCATATTGGAACGAATCGGACCCAGCCAAGCAGATCGAGGAAGTTATCCGGATATATAGTTCATTTGATACAGACGACGATGCCTAAGCTAACTTGGTATTTCCCCCCCAACCCTGTCTATTATCTCCTTTAGTTACCTTTTAATAATAAGTTCAATCAAGGTACATACTTTTTACGATTACTTCTTAGGCGACTAATAGATAGTTATTATAAGAATAACCGTTGACGTTAACAAATGTTAGTTGTAACGTTACGTTATTTTATAAAAAGAACAATGACCTTTTGACCTTATATTTAAATATAATTCTTACCTCCTTTTAAATATCCAAACAAATGATACCAATGGCGCTCGAATACAAATTATCATCTTATAATGCTTTGTAACTAATATAACGTGATTATAAAGAGAGTCGTGCACCTTAACTGCATCTGGTGGTTTGCGCGCGAAAAGATGCTAGTGAGCTGTTGGTGCCTCAAATACAACCACGTTTTCGTAAAACAGTTTCCCGTTTTCAGTTTTCCAAATTTGGTGATCTTGGCCCAATTTAAGCGCGCGCCTGGCCCCTCTTACCTTTGACCTCTGGACATAACACCTTAGACAATCGTAAACTTACCTAGATAATATCTTATTAATAACCCGTATCAAAGTGTTGCCTGCTCGATTTGAGTCACACGATGTTTCCCGTCATCTTTTCAATATTCTTCAAACATGTCAAACACGTCAACAAGCCTGGGGCTGAATTGCCCTTTCGGCGGAACCTTCTTTGTATGCGAGCATAATGTGACAGAGTTCATTGGATGCTGCACTATTGACCCGTGTGCTGCCGGTCAAGGCACTTGTCCGCCTCAAAACCTTCGCAGCGCCTCTTTCGCCCCGAGCAGCTTCGCCAGTATCCCTCGCTTGGATTGTGATAGCGAGCAAGGTCCATCAAACTGGTATACGTGCAACTTCACGTCCCCGCCTTTCCTTGGTTGCTGTATGGGCGACCCATGTGCTGCCTCGTGCGCTCAAGCGCGTCTTATCCCAGCCAAACTGGGTTCCGATCTGGCAGCAAGAAGCGTGTTCTTACACGCAACGACATCTGTCGCATTAACGCCAACTGCCCCAGCATCAACCCCGGCTGCCCCAGTACCCACGACGACTACCAATGCCCCTGTTGTTAGACTCTCTACGCCTATCATTGCTGGTATCGCGCTAGGCAGTGCAGTTATGTTGGCCATTCTCGTCATGGTGTACATTTGGAGTCGGGGTGCCGTGAAGAAGAGAGATAAAGTGGGGCCCATATTTGAAGTTGAGGGGGACCCTGGCGTGCCTGCCATCCCAGCTTCTCAACCCGGGGAGCTTCACGCCGATGTACCAATGGTACTATTACCAGGACGACACATTGCGCCACCAGAGCGCGCCTTCATGGACTCGAGACAGCTGGCGCGTCCGCATGTGCCACCACCAAGTAGAGCCTGGGCTCAACGCGGAGAGGAACTGCATTTTTACTACGATCACCACCAAGGGCCGGCTAGATAAAATGTTTCCTTTACTTTGTGGTCCTCGAGACTTGAACATTAGATCTTTCCATCCATGCCTTGCTCTCAGCCGGTTGTGGGAAGGGCGAAGTTGTACAACAACGGCTGGTCAAAACCTGAGAATGGTGCGGTGGGCGGATGCAAGTTCGGGAAGGATAGTTCACGATAGTTCGGGTGGCGTGGGTCCTCAGTTTAAGGACCCTTTTTAACTTGCTTACTAATAAATATAATGTTATATATTATCAATATCTTTCAAGGTCAGATTTGCTGATAAAGTGATGAGAGTTGACTTTCCGTTTTTCAACCTTTACCTGTCCGAGGGCTACTAAAACCGGGCGTATGTCGTCTGCTGCAGTGCACAAGGTATCACCTCAAGCATAGACTTATTAGACCTAATCGATTCATGCGGTGAAGTTCTGAAGACAAAGACGATAATTGCAATTCTGTATATCTACGGAAGCGGGCAAACGCTAATGTAGCAGCGAGCGGCATGAGGAACTCGCCACGCATCGGGACCCATAGATTCCTTCAACCTGCCCAGCCCTGATCTTTCGTCCAGCATTGTCTCCCCCAGATTACCAACGGCCGTGATATGTAGCTATCCAACTTTTGTTGCATCCCTAATCAGAATCAACCTCAATCTTGATGATGGTCTCGTCCTCGCCGGGCTTCTTTGGGGAACGGAGGCGTAAATTTTCCATCCACTTGTTTAGAATATCGTCGTCATCGTCGTCATCATCATCATCATCATCGTCGTCGTCGTCATCGTCGTCGTCGTCATCGTCGTCGTCGTCATCGTTGTTAGCATCGTCGTGGTTGCCGCCGTTGTCCTGTGGAGATTTCCGCACCCCTCTCCCCTGTAGGGATGCCCCCAATTCCTTTGGGATAATGAAGGGAACCGTACTAGCAATTAACCAGAATTGTTGCGGCGTTAACGAATTCCCTCGAAAAGAGCCACTCTTGTCGAAATCTTCCTTTTCCTTCTCAACGGCACTCCAAGCTTGCTGTATAGCTAAGATACCGAGCTGAACGTCGCGAACAAGGTCTGGGTCTTTTAAGATTCGATCTGTGAACTCGGTTTGCATGGGAACAATTTTGGCTAGAGATGGTGAGGAAAATTTGCAAGCGGCCCATTGTTGAAGAAGTGGGGGGAGAAAATCCATCTTAGATTGTGGTTATGATTGTATGGTGTGATTGTATGGTTGTAATTGTGTGGTTATTTTAGTTGTGATTGTTATATAATAATAATTCTATGGTTGTTATATAGTACAGTGGACCGGCTTATGAATGATTCTCGACTCGAGTCTGTTTTCTGTTACCTGTTTCCAGGTTTCGGCTCAAATTTGCATTCGCGGTCCGATTTTAGTTTTCTGCCATCAGTTTTCGTCTCCGAGTTTCAATTGCTTCAACTTCCCTGTACGTGGCTTTTTCTCGGCCTAGTTGCTCCATGGTCTGCTATTCTTGCCACGAGCTGATGTTTGTCGAATAGTCTGGCGATGAGAAGCAGCGCGCGGCGGCCCCGTTTCCAGATCCTGAAATCAGCAAAGCAAAAGTCGCCTCTTCAATCTAGCTATCTACCCAATTGAACGTGAAGCTGCAATATATAATAAGAACAAGAATAATGAGGTTACGGTATGTCTTCACAGAACTGCAAACGGTCCTTGAACATGAACACTGTACCGCAGGAGATTCTCGCGGCAATCGCCACTGCGTTAGCGTCCGCCGCCGACGTCCGCAACTTCCGCATGGTAGGCCACCGCTTTGCGTATGCAGGATTTCCCGTCCTCTTCCGAAACGTCTGTACGATGAACACGCTGAGTTGCATGCATCAACTCCAGACGCTGGGCGATTCTCCATTCGGTTCGCTCCGCAATACCAAACACCTGACGATATACCACGGGACGTGGCCTCTGCTCGATTGCCGCGGTGACTGGGACCGAAACGCGCTCTGGGTAGGCTGCAGATCCTGGGCGAACTCCAGAGCTGCCGAGGATGCATTTCGTCGATATACGCAGTTCATCACACAGGAGGCGCTTCGAGAATTCAAACCGGATGCCCAGTTCCGCAAGCTTATTCATTCGTTCCCCACGCTCAACAGTATTACCATATCCCATGTCAATAGGTGGGACTGGAAACCCCTCAATAACGAACAGTATAACGCCCTGATAAAGAAGATTTGGATCCTCCCATATTGGACAAGTTTCGTTGCCGACGCAGTTTTTAGCTTACTTAATGTCCTTCACTTCTTCCCCCATATTCGCCGGCTGAATATATTCGGGAGTTTGAGTCCTGAGCACTACGTACCGGGAGTATACCCCGCGGTATCGCACCTACAAGTCAGGTCCCTGATCAGTTGCAACGCGCTTAAAACGAAGACGCGCGATTTCCTGGCCTCCTTCCCGAATCTGAGCGAGTTATCTATTAGCCTCGAGCCCGGCGGCCCTCTCAACGAGCAAAAGCTCCTGCTTGATGCACTCCACTGGCCCCAGCTCTGCTACTTCGCTCTTTACAATGTCTGGATCTCGGAAAACGAGCTCTTCGGTTTTGTCGAGCGTCACGGCCGGCTCCGCCACCTGGCTCTTGATCGAATCACCCTGATCCAAGGCTCTTGGGAGTCATTTTTCGTTCGGTACCGCGATCTCCAAAACAGGCCGAGCATCGAAGCCCAGGTCCTGTTTGCAATTAGTTCGCCTGACTGCGTGGTTGAGCCTGAACCGCTACGCCTTTTCTTGTCCCAAAAGGACCTCCCTTGGCCATTTTTCGATCTATCTGATGGAATATTTCCGTTCGACCTTGAATGACCCACCTCGACAAGGAGACAGCCAGTGGCGAAGCTGGAAGCGCTTTGGAGGCATGTTGGAGAAATTGGTGATAGTGAAAAGAGGAGTCGTTTAATTCAAGACTAGCTTTCGGTTGTACTTCTATTATGGATTTGCTGTATTTTACGTTGGTACTTATTGTTGTCATTATAAATAGGGATCAAAGGGAACGTACTCTACATTGTCGAAACATCACCCACTTCTTGTACAATTCCACGCATTGCAATTCATGAGACAAAGCCAAACTGGGAGACCTTTTGTGTACGTAAGGCCTAATTGGAAATGACGCTGGGAAATGCCGACAACGGCTTTGTCAAGCGTGGCACTCTGAGACTTGTGAATAGTAATGGCGTACGCAATAGTCAACGTGAACTGACGACGTGAGTCATACTGGATACCGTCTACGGTCCTGGGATGATCAACCTTGGTATGCGGGTGATGGAACATCAGCTTCAAGAAAAGTCCTCGAATTCGGGGCAGGTGGGGATCGGCTATAGTGAGGAGAGTAGTTGAGAATACGTTCTTTTCCGCTGACATTACTGAGGTATGACCAACGAGTGTGACGAACCTTGGCCAGGAACTCAGGGTTCCCTCCCAAAGCTCAGGATCACGCTCGCAGTACTTCTGGTGAATCTTCTTGACATCTACCTCCGTGAATAATCCCGCTCTATTGCCGCCTTGCAGGAAACCTTGTGTGGGCTCACTGAGCTCTTCATCTTCTTCTTGGGTCCCTGTGCCCTGCTCCCTCGTGTGGGTTCGGGGAAATGTATCGATCCAGGCAAGCTTGGGAACACTGCTTTGAAGCCTTTTCCAGCTGGCTTTCAAAAGCGGGCAACATGCACCCTGAGCTCTGCTGTGAGCTGCGTATGCGTGACTGGGCTGTCACACAGCAGCTTCCCGGTTCAACCCAGCATTTGTGCTCCATTCTGATGTTACAGGGACTTGTTATGTGGTTCGGACCAGGTCGCTGAGCCGGGTCTTCGGGGACGGAGTCTCAACTACTCCGTGCTTTCCTATATCCATGGAGCAGCTCCCAACCGTCCACCCAGTCGTTGAACTTCCTGGCGCACTTCGCGAAGCTTCGGTGATGTTGCCAGCAGCTCTCTTGCAGGTCGATTGAAGCTGGGATTCGTACAGGGCAAATATCGTGGCGTCTTGTACCAATGACGGAGATTCTCGGCGTGTGGGAGCTCTGTTTCAACAATTCTTGGGTCAGTAGATTCCAAGACCCAGCTCAGGAACGCTTTTTGACCTTCGTCAACATCTCCCAGCCCTTCTTCTCTTCCTTGTACTCTCCCCGGGCTGCTGCCCACAGGGCGTGGTTCTCGGCCGACAGGTCGCTAGACGGTGGCCGCCGGTGCAGAGTCGCTCGTGCCGTATGCGTCAAGGTCTTCGTCGAGAGTGGCTCCCTATGTGGATAGCGCTTGTGTTCGGCGCTGCGCTTCTCGTGACATGCGCGTGGCGGGCGGTGCGGGGCTCTTCTCGCTGATCAGGGCTGCCAGGGCCTTGTTGGAAAGGGCGTATGCATAGGCTCTTCGGGGCTAATATGGTCCCAAGATCGAGATCCTTTGCTCCTTGGATGAAGTTGTTGCTCCATTGGAACTACTGTTGTGGCCATGAAAAGGTGACATCTTCGAGCGGCGTAATTGATTGAATCAGATTCCAAGCTCTGTCAAATGCGTGCGCAGCTCTGAGCGGGCGCGCGCACGGGCCTGCTGAGCGGTGAGCATGGCAGTACGGGTGCTCTTTTGGAACCCTTTGGGCCCAGGAGCTGAAACCCTTTTTTCCGTTCCACTTGCACGGACCTTCTGACTTGCTGTCCAGTCAGGTGATCCGTGCACTTCGGGCAACCACAACCAGCCAAAGCAGGACTGTGGCCTTACAGCGTCACCCTCCACCATTTGAGCAGAACGTGGTACGATCGCGTCTAACAGGTCAGTCCTCATAGAATATGTGAAAAAGCTATTCACTTACTCTTCTCACCAGAACGCAAGATGTCCGCCCCTGCTTTGGACAAAGTAGCGGTCCTTCAGACGCGATTTGACCAATTCGAGCTCCAACTTAATGCAGTATTAAACGCGGTGAGATCGCATCGCGACCCAAACGCGGTGAGACCACATCGCGTCCGAAATGGGAAAACGACGAACTGGGTAGCTGAGCTTGGGACTCTTCTGGAGCTTCTGAGCAGCAATTTCGGATCCATGAAGCAAGAACTCTCCAGCATTTCCAGCAGCCAAAAGTCTCAATCAAAAGTTGACAAAGACCAATGTCCACGAGATCCAGAAACAGCGAAACCTGCATCAGGCTCGCATCAAAAGGTCCAATCTCTAGATATCCCACAGTTCGAACTTACGGTTGGCCAAATGGGAGAGAACCTCACCGTCGAACTTGCGAAACTGATCGCCAATGATGCATTTGATGGCAAAATCTCAATCCCTGGCTTGGGCGAAATCGATTGGGCGAAGTTGACAAAAGAAGTTGAGCCACCAACGGATCCCAAAGATCGCGAACAGACCGAGGTTCAATATGCCTCCGGCTCTACCAAAGGGGTCACACGGTTGACACTATCCGGGAACAATGTCTTTAAGTTTCCGGATTTCTCCGTGAAACCAGAACTTCCGCCAGTTGACCCTAGGAGTTTTCTGAGCCAGATGATCAACACCCCCCCGAATGGAGCAATTCCTTATTACGTCGGACCTCCGCTCTGTGGAGTAACTGCGGCTTTCGACTCTTTACTTCATCCTGGCTCTCACCTTTCCGAAGTTTATCCTTCTGCCAAGGGCATCAGTTCCCCGTATCACCATGCAGGTGAAATGCTCTCCGGTACAGCCTTCCATCGTGAAGACGGCAACATGCGATCCTGCAATCTTACATTATACGGGCGCAAGCTCTTCATGCTCATCTGGAAAGATCACAGTGCCAAGTTTGAGGCATTTATTCGCACGCATTTCGGCCAAAAAGAATGTGACCAAGCTATCCGCCACCACTCAGTACTAATTAGCCCGGAAAGGCTTCAAGAGGAGGGAATTGGCTTTTCCATTCACATTGCCGGGCCTGGCGAAATGATTGTCACCGCACCAGGGCAATACCATGCTGTCGTCAATCTAACCAGATGCTTTGCAATTTCGATCAATTTTTTGCTTCCAGGCGAGGAATTGAGGTATGAAGGCCTGGATTTATGTGGTTTGTGTGGACTGTGGCCCCTACTGAACCGCGGCAAGAAGAAGAGACGGCGAAGCGACCCAACATGGTCGGGCAACATAGCACTCGTGGCAAAGGAATCCAATGGAGAAAGGGTGAGGTGGTCATCCAGGTTAATAGGTACCGTGAGCCGAGGGGCAGACGACCCAGTGGCAGCCGACCAAGGGGCATCCAACCAAGGGGCAGCCGAGAGCCGAGGGGCAGACGCCCAAGTGGCAGCCGACCAAGGGGCATCCGACCAAGGGGCAGCCGAGAGCCGAGGGGCAGACGACCAAGGGGCAGCCGAGAGCAGAGGGGCAGACGCCCAAGGGGCAGACGCCCAAGTGGTATCCGAGAGCCAAGGGGCAGCCGACCAAGGGGCAGACGCCCAAGTGGCAGCCGAGAGCAGAGGGGCAGACGCCCAAGTGGCAGCCGAGAGCCAAAGGGGAAAGAGACACCTAGAAGTGGAATCAGAATCAGAGTCAGAGTCGGATTTGCCTACTGCGAAAAAACCCAAGGTAGAACTCACACAGCTCTTGGCGGATAATGTTACTGGGAAACAAGCGATCTTCCGTTTTTTCGATCTTGTTCTCGCCTCACGATCATGCGACGCTCCCTCAAAATCCGAACTGAAGAAATCCCAAACCGACATTCAAGGCACTGACGAACTGAAGAAAGCACGCGCTCTTCACGAACTCAACCGGTTTTTCGGAGGCAAAAGTAACATAACAATGTTCTATCACCTTCTCTCACAAATAGCGTTTGCAGAGACGGTTGACGACATGACGAAGAGAAGCGATCGTCTACTGGCTGGCGGGGATCAACTTGCACAGTTATTATTGCATATGGGTCAAAAAGTTACTGTGGAGTCTCGTAAGCGACTCCAAAATGAGCTTTCCTCTCCAAGAAAGTGGATTCAAATTATTGGCCCTTACGATGGTATCCAATGTTTTCTTCCCTTCGGTGGGCAAAAGAGGGAAGTCACTGTGAGGCAGTGTCTGGGGCTGAACCAGGGGGATATCGCTACTTTTCATGATTTTCTCAGGATGAAACCATTCTTGAAGGAACTTTGCGAGATTGGCAGGGAATTTCAAGCCTCTATCTGGAGCTGCAAGGAATTTCCAACACACCAATGGGAGAGCCAAGCTATTGACCGAGAGACGGTATCTATCGAAGAGCTAGTGAAGTTGCTTAAACCTTTGCTGTAAGGGGATACATATTGGGCTGTTGTATAATATAATAATCCATTTTGTTACATAGAAGAGACAAAAAACAAGATCCATCATGCCCCCCCCTCCGCTACTCCCTCCGCCTCCGCCTCCGCCTCCTCGTAATCCAGCACCCCGAACTGACTGGCATAGAAGTTGAGGAATTTTTCAATACCTTTCTTCATCTTCTCGATCGAATCGACCACTTGAGTATCTTGCCTACGCGGAAGGTCCGTCTCGGCCCGCAGCTGCCCCAGCGCCTGCTCTATACGTCCTAACGCCGACTCCACGCGGTCAAGCCGGGAGTGCAGACCACTTCCGTGCCTGGCGTCAGCGGGTGGTTCTTTTGGACTGCAGGTTTGCCTTTACGTACCTCTCCGTGGTGTCAAACGCTGGCCGTTGCAGGACGATGTTCACCGTGGGCCGTGTCGGTTCCGGTGAAGGGCTCATGAATCTCGGCCCAATGCCCATCTCGACATTTGTAGACAAAATGTCGGGCGCGGTGGGTAGGCTCTGGCGGCTTGAGTTGGAGCTTGGTTGGATCGGAGAAAGATAGTTGTCCAAGGTCAGATCCTCGTACTGAAGACAGTTGTCTATGGTCAGATCCTCGTACTGAAGACAGTTGTCTATGGTCAGATCCTCGTATTGAAGACAGTTGTCTATGGTCAGATCCTCGTACTGAAAGTCGGGCCACTCTGGTTGCGAGGCCGTTGAGCCCGCTCCCGGCTGGCTCGACGAGTACGGATGATGGAACATATTGTGAATGGCTATTTGTGAGCGAGAAGAGTTGGCAGCGAGAGGTCATAAAATATCCCTAGTAATCGCGGCGTCAAAGCTCCTGAAAGAATGTTGGGAAATCGGGTTTCTGTTTTGTGTATGTATCCCGTTTACTGAAAACGGCAAACTGCGGGCCGGGCGTATATAAGTAAGGAGTTAATCGCGTAGAAGATTGGGATGACAGATTCATTCATTCATTCATTATACAAGATGAAGGCCAATTTTCTGCTCACCAGTCTCTTCGCTGCCCCCGGGCTCTCCATGGGCCATCTGCCAGTTATGTGCTTTTCGAGCCCCCCGATTCAGCTTCACGCGGGCGTCTCCCTAGTCTCGGCGAGGTACGTACTGTGGATGTGAGATGGTTGGCGCGGGCTAATAGCTTAGGATCTACAATCCTCTGGCGCGACGCTGCACGGCGTCCCTCGCTTTTGGAGACCCGAACTTCCTGCCTGTCAGCTACACCTTTGAATCGGCCCAATGCGCAGGCCAACAATTGGCCAGCTTCCTGGTTCCCCTCGGCGCGCCGAACGGGGATGCCTTTGTAACATGGTAAGATCTTGCGGCTATCACTTCCAGAAATAGCATAGACTCACACACATGCAGGCAGTGCGCAGGTCAATCACCAACATGCAGCTATGCGAATGTTTCTGGTGGTCAGGCTAGTCCTTCTCTCGATCTCAACGGGAAAGGTAGCATTTCTTGCATCGTCCAAGCCTTGGGGACGAGTACGACGCTTACCACACTCACTCGCGGCTCCTCGACAATCGTGGAGACTCTTCTGTCCGCCTTCACGTCTGTAACTACAGCCCCCGTGACGCAGACTGTAGCGGCACCTTGGACAATGTCAAGTGCACTCAATTCTGGCACGGTGTCTGTTACTGTGCCAACTTTTGACTCGTCTGGCACCCAAGGGACTCCTACCCTAACGCTTCCTACCCCGACGCTTCCAACCCCGACGCTTCCTACCCTAACGCTTCCTACCCTGACGCTTACTGCCCCGGCGCTTCCTTCGTCAACAGCAAGTAACGTCTCGACGTTGTCAATCACATCTACGCCGCTAGCGGTGGTTGAACAGGACGTATTCCCAACCGCTAGCCGAGGATCTTCAATCAATCCCTCCGTCGTCGCCGCTACTGTGTTTTCCACCATCACCATCATGCAGACAATGACTGCGTTTCTGACGGCTACATGCAGTACTTGATCGATCGGGAAAGGATCGACAGATTATTATCTGCTTTTCTGTTTATTGTGTGCTGGAATCGAGGGCGATGCTATGTTCGGTCATTGCTTGCGCATAAATGTGTCACTAGTTCCCTTAGTCTGCGTTAGTTCTGTTTATGAAGCTGGTTATCTCGTATCAAGAGTTGTGATCTTGCATTTGATTGGCTTCCGTTCTGTCGGGACCATCCAAGGGGGTGTGGGTCCCGCAGCGATCAAAAATCAGGTGATGATAGCGATAACGCTGCGACCACATTTTGAAGACAATAGAAGAAATCCACGGCACGCATTGTGGTCAAGTTCACGAAAAGTGTATGACCTCACGAGCAATGATTAGGTGACAACATACGAATGCAACTGACATGGAGACTCTGGCATTAAGGTCGTTTACCCCTTCATTTATACGACGATACTACGGTTGGTGGTCAGACAATGTCTCTGCGGGGAACCAATGTAACTGTAGCTGCAGGCCTCAATCGCTATCACATTCTAGACTCCACAAGTTCCTGCGAGTGTTCTGCTTCCTATTTTTTCCAAAACATGCTGGAAACCCATCTTGCTATGTACCACCGATCCACCGAGCCTTGGGGTCTCGGAACTCCCCTCACTGAGCTTGCTGACTCGTCCCCCGCGCCTTCATCTCCCAACCTACTGCCCATTGAAACGATGGGATGGTTTTGCCTTGTGTGACCCCTCTTGGAAGTATGGGAGGCATATAGCTTCGAATAGGGTGTTCTTGAGTGGCGTGTTCTTGGATGGTCCGTTCTCGGATGGTGTCTTGGGAGTTTGACGATGTGAGGTTTGGTGTCGGCGATACCGAAGAGACCAGGATAAAATCGAGAACCAGTTCATTGCCTTCGCCAAAGACGGTGACTTCTGGAACTTTACCGGAATATTTGTTATGGCGGCTTTGGGCATTTCTTGTTCCAGCTTGTCGCGCCATTTTGTAGAGGAGAAAGGAGAAATGAGAAAGGATATTTTTTGGGGGAAATCAAGAACAAGGCACGGTAGAGAAACCGAACACAGAAAGCAGATGATATCTATTGTCTATATATAACGGCCGGTTAACCTGATTGGTTTCCCGCTAGCATGGGATAGCGCGTACGTCGTTGGTTCCCTAAGCGCTAAAGAAAGCAAAGACACAAGATACCTAGACGCAGTTGAACTCCCGTAGTATAACAAGGCGCCGCCCTCTACCTCCCTTGAGGAAATATTTTTTCTGACAACTCGGCTGAGGGCAACATTGCAACAACAGTACCTGCTTCCACAGAAGATCGCTTGCTCCAGACACCAGGGTACGCCCAGTTGAGGAAGCAAGCGTGCTGAAGGTCTAAGCAGCGAAGAGGAGCATGGATACCTACGAGGTCCCGTTGTTAGAACCCGCAGAAAAGCCCCAAAATGACGATGGGGTATCCTGGACCGCTGTTTCGTCATGCCTGGGAATTCTGAGCCTGCACGTACAGCTGCGGGATGTCAGTAGTAGCAGCACCGAAGGGGAACACACGAAATATACCGTGGACAAATTCCAACGACGTCTGGGACCTCCTCTCACCTCCTTTACCGACTTAGCAAGACTTCTACCAACAGTCAGATCTGGGTGGCGGCTCACACAGGCGACCAAAAGGAGGCTCAAGGAACAAGCCATTCACGAGGAAGCAAATCAACTATTCAAGAGAGTATGCAAAGCTTACGAGAATAATATAATTGACAAAAGCGACTACGACGATTGGAAAGGATGGATAATGGCTGCCACTGAACAAAAGAACTGTGCGTTATGAAGAAAATAGGGTTTTGCTTAAACTAACGCTTTTTAGTATTTTTTATATTTTGGATCCGGTCCTACCTCCAGTGGCTCTGAAAAGTCTGGTTTTATGTAGTTTATGGATTACTATGCCCAGATCTTGTGATCCGCGGGCGGTTTGAAGACAACCTTCGCCCGTGGAGATCAAGGGGTCTTTGTTCGCCCATGATCGTTGAGAGTTGGAATTATGTATCTGGATATCTTTATTGAGGGTTATTGTTAGCCCGTATGGGTTCGTTGAGGTGAAAAGGTTGTTGTTGGTGAACTAGGGTATTTTAATGCGGCTCTGTGGACGGGCGGGTACGCGTATATGTTTTTTACTGTGTGTTGGTAGATAATACCGGGTATGGCATCGGTGGTGATTTCTACTCTATTTTCTTGACGCGAAATTTTACTTTCTTTTACGGATAATTAATACGAAATGTCACTCAAAACTTCCCACTAATTACTGGAGGCTAATGTAGCAGACCTGGGACATTGTACGTATACGCCGAGCGCCTCTAGCCATCAGTAGCCAGCTGTAGGCTTGCACTGCCCCGTTAAACTACGTGCTGTCACAGGGTCTCGGCAATGGTCACATATTACACAGATTTGCTTTTAAATAACGAACTCAATGATAGTATCTACATCATATATATGACCCAGGCAGACTTGCGTCTGGAGGCAGTCTGGATACCCTCCGGGTGGCCCTCTGAGCAGATGGAGGCTTTATCACTAGAGGCAAGCGGGAAGGCGGGCGGGCATCCCCAATCGTGTCTTGCATCTCGATATCACCCGTGACATGGGTCTCGCCCGAGACCGGGGACAGGCTAAAAGCCTTACCTGGGCGTTCACCAAAGTGAGGCCGATACACTAGCTCGGCAAGGCTGATATCCTTTTCTGCGGTCGAGTTTTCCAGGACCGTATCGCGCATGGTGGTCATGAATGCGTCATCACCGCACGCTAGATTCTTGTCAGTGGCAGCGGAGGGTGAGCAAGACTCTTGGCGCACCTAAGACTATGGCCCTGCCCGGATAACGGGCTTCCTGTCGCAACTCTCGTGAGAAGTGAGCAAGGTCAACGTCATATTTCACAAAAAAATAGCCGTCGGGCTTGAATAGTGGATCGTTATCCTCGTTCGTCCGCAGAGATGGATATATGCACCAAACTACTAGAGATTCCTGGGAGCGTTAGATTTGCTACAGGATCGGCGGGAATTACTCACAGAGTTGACTTCGTGAAGATCCTGAAGTTCTCTCAGCTGATCCTTCACCCAGTCTTCCTGGTCATTGTGCTCAAGCCACCAGAACACGTCGACATTGCGCGTCAAATCGCGGAAGACAGGGTTGTTCGAGTTCTTACGCCGGGCGAATTCATCGCGAGCAACGTCGTCGTGTTGCTTCCGTCCGGCTAAGTGGAGCGCGAACGGCAGAATGCCGGCGATTCCCAGACCTTTCGCCGTGAGGACCACGTTCTCATAGTTATGAAGGCGGAGATCCTCTCCGTACGGCCCCTCCAGACGGACAGAGGCTCCTTTCTGGGTGCATGCGACCGCCTGATCATGGTGACCTTTCTGGGCGATGAGGAAGGAGAGCTCCTTGACTCGCCCCTTAGCAAATTGGTTGGATTCGCTCCAGATGAGCATCATCGGATACCCATGAATCAGGTTGTAGAGGGGAAGCGGGCCCCGGAAGAAGATGTAGAAGTAGCACCCAGGGAAGACGCGCATGGGTTTTGTCGCTTTCAACTTCAGAAATGTGACTTCGCCTTTTTGACAGCAAACCTCCACGACCGCGTGGCTCCGGTCAAACAGAAATACCCAGGCGAGCCTGTAGAGATGCGTCGAGCACCACAGCCCGCAAGAGACGAGGGCGAACACCCTGGCGGTGCTCGGCCGCTGGATCAGAATATGCCAGGTCCATCCTGCCATCACCCCCAAGTATAATATCATGTGTAGCTTGCCGAAATACCGCCAGGGCCTCCAGAAAAACCAGGGGTAAGCAATCAAGATGAGTAGAAGACTGACTGCGGCCTACAAGTACGTTAGAAGCCAGATAAAGGAGGCGGGGACGCGAGTACAAACTGTAATTCCGGACGTCTGGAGTGCATCGAAGGCCCCGCGCCGGCGCAGGACCAGGCCGGAGTGACAGAGAGCCTCTGCGACTGCAACCGCGCCGATCCAGCGGTGTGCAAAATGGTAGGAGTGGAGGGGGGTCTGGACGAGATCGACCAGAGGGTTCGTCCTACCCCCGAGGAAGACGAACATCAAGTTAACCGAGGCAGCCAGGGCGGTCCTCTTCTCCAAAGCCGCACCGCCGACGCGCAATCCAAGGAAGAGCGCGTTGGCGGCGACATACAAGAGGATGAGGGAGTAACGCGCCCATGTGATATCCCAGGTGCGGGGCAGGAAGTGTGGTCTCGCATGCTGGATGCGCGTAGCGCACCAACTAAGTCTTGGCTCTAGCCAACTGCAAAATAAGCGACCTAGGATGTAGAGGGGATGTACGGCAAGAGCGGTGCTGAGGACAGCAAGGTACACGTATACTGAGTCTATAGACATGATGAAACGTGAAACAACTGGGGCGGCATTCATACGCGGCGGCTGCTCATGGCGACCAAGGCGATTAAGTAACCGCTCGGGTCTATTAGCGCCCAGAAACAGAAAACAGAAAGATGGTTTTAGATATCGGTTTCCCGCGGCTAGCTCAGCGTCTGAGATGAATCGGCGGCAGAGAAGGCTACGTTTCTTTTCTTCCCAGGTATAAAGGGCGCCCTTAGACAACTGTCTCTCCCATCCATACTCAGCTCCATATCCTTCGTTGCACATCCGCCATAGTATATAAATATGGACCGAAACAGGTGGAAGGAACCCCGAGACCTCAATCGCAGCTTTCTGACTCGAATCAGCGGTCTGTTGAGCAAGGCCTGTGCGTTGATCATGTTGGACGCAGAAGTCGCCTTCTTCGTACGGCGGGGAGACATGAGGGTCTGCTTTAAGTCCCACCCGGACCTCGTTCCCGATTGGAACCATCCCGAGGCTGATCATATCGGGCCCGGCGACTTAAAGCGAGAGTTGCAACTCATCCCACGACCTTCCCCGGGGATAAGGCGAGCCTTGTCGGCTGACTCATCTCGGCCCTCACCCTCGTTCAGCCCCATACCCTCGCTCAGTTCCACACCCGCGCTCAGCTCCGCGCCCTCACTCAGCTCCACACCCTCACTCAGCTCCACACCCTCACTCAGCTCCACACCCTCACTCAGCTCCACACCCTCACTCGGCTCGTTCTCATCTCTGCCTTCGCTAAGCGAATCTTTATTCGGCAACGATGTCCAGGTCGGCCCGCCCAATATGTCTTCCCCTCATATACATATGCCGGCTGGGGACTCCATCAGGTCGGTGGCTTCACAACAACGCCGACGAAAGCACCCTCACTCCGACGCTGATTCACCTCGAAAGAGAGCCAAGACCATCGTTCCCCCCAAGTGGTTTGAATGACCAACCCTCATTGGGACCTAAATAGAAGTGGAAACCTTAGTGGTGCTGCAATGTACCGATCTTGTACTTAATAGTTGTATATGGCTCTGGCGTTCAAAGGACATGTTTCGGCTCGATCTTTTTGAGTATGTGACGCTGACGATAGCAATATTAGAGGGTGGCGAATATAAAAAAATCCAAGTTAGAAAGAAGCTTTGCCTTGAAAATTTGTCACTGAATGTGAAATGACCATCCTCAGGCAAAGAAATCATCTACGCTGGTGAACAAGTTTCTGTTCGCACTATCCTTCTCCAACAACTGAATACGCTGACAAGCCTTGTGCAATATATTGGCCTTGCTCAGTCGTCCATGATGACCTGTGAACTCCCCATTCTTATCAGACCCCATGCCTTGGAGAAGGAGTCCAAGCAGTTCCTCGAATACCTCATGCAGCCTGACGCGGTACTGCTTTCTGACCTCGTTATTGCGAACCCTTACCAGCTGGTTTGGGGCTGATTCCACCCCCTTCGGAGGATTTTCACGCTGCAGATTGGCAAGGGCATATTTTCATTCTATTGAACCTTGGATATCCTGTCTAACGTCTCGCAAAGCCTTTCAATTTCGCTAGTCATGACCTCTTCAAGCGAGCGGCCCAAGGCAGATTCGTCGCCATCTTGATGATCCTTCCTGCCGAAAACGCAATCAAGGCCTTGATCGCGTATCAGTCTGCCCAACTCATAGGGGCAGTTGCTGATATTCTCTCGGCCGCCTGTACCACCATCTATTTTGATATCTAGGGTTGAAATCATAGATGTCACCGCCATGGTTAGAACTCTTAAGAATCTGTCCCCTTTACGACAGCGAGCCCATGCCGCAGAGGTCACCAAGGCTTCCTCGCATTCCTTCTCGTCCCCCCGGTAGTACACGGATGCATTCCTTCGCCGGAATTCTGAGATTAGATCCATCAAGGGCGGGCCGGGTGGCAGGCGACATAAGAGGCGCACCCGCACGGTCTCGGGAACCGAGTAGAATGCCGGGACCGATAACAGTTCGATATAAAAGAGGCATGAGTGCATTTTGTTTGTAACTTCTCGGAGGAGTTGAGAGTCATAACTTCCTCCTCCGTATTCAACGGTGATGTCGGAAGACTGTGCATCCTTCGCCATCGAGAGAGCCTGCCGAACCCCAGGGGATTGATCCGGCAGACTGACCTCCTCAGGATTATGGTTCGAAAATACACGACCCTTAATCAGAAGAGCCACCTGTGGGCCGTTGAGATTCTTCGTTTTCGAGAGGTCCCAATCTAGACTCTTTCCAAAGGATACTACAGACCGTCCCCTAAACTTGGGATTGTCCAGTCGTGGGAGATGGTACTGACAGACCGTGAGAGGCCATTTATCCAAGAAAACTGTCTGCGTAAAGAAGACGCCTGGGGGCACACAATCAGCCCTGGTTATGAGAATGGCCGTGTAATAACGCACCGATGTCTGAGCCGATCACAAGATCAAACTGATCGCGGAGGGGACAGAGAAGCAAGCCGGCGAGGGTTTGAAACTCCATGAGAAACTGCATCAAGACGGCCTTGCTGCGTACCGATCCTCCAATCTTGAGCACTCTCGTGCCGGCGGTCGGCGGTTGGAGGGACAAGGAGTTGTCGTTGATTTCTTGGCAGAGAGGACACCGGCCGATCCGGAACCTCCACGGATCCGATCGTGGAGACAAGCCGCATGTGACAATACAAGTATTGCACAACTGATGGCCGCAAGTCAGGGCTTTTACCGGACTCCGCACCAGACACACCAAACAACTCGTGTCGCAGTAGCACTCCATCCAAAAGGCCCTAAACTTATGGAGAAGTCGAACGTGCGAAAGGACAGACGAGCCATGACGCCTCTCCAATGCTATCTCGGCAAATCTGGCGCGAACGCGCGTCATGAGAGAGGCGTCACCGACCCTCTTTCCTACGTGGAATATCATCGTTCCGTAGAATCGGTCAAAAGTTTGGTCCGGGCAGAAGACTGTTGGAGTGTCAGCGCGGATCACCAATCGTGGGCAGTATGCTCACAATGCATCCCAGGCGGATGGGCGTCGAGGTCTAGTGCAGATGCGATCAATGTAGCTTGGTCGATGGCGGAGCTCTGGCTGGCGATAATAAAGTCAACAACATGGTTGGTAAGATCTTTGGGGAGGGGATTCCGCAGCCTCGAGGCGCGGTAAAAGTCAAACGGGACCGTTCTGGCCTGGCCGAATTCATGTACAGCCTCCTGGAAGAGATACTTGAGGTGCTCGCCATTAAAGGCGAGTCCGGCAGCAACGCGCGCCTCAAAAGAGTGTTTTATATGAGCCGAGATCTTGGATAGGGAGGAGACAGGGCTGAACTGTACGCTCTCAAAGGCCATTTTGTGCTGGAGATCAACCCGGGAATCAGTCGCTATTTTCAGAGGGTCCAGATGATGCAGGATGGCCTTTATTCTGGCGCGGAGTCGAGCGTCGAACTGCGCCACCACGGGCTTCGCATCGTCTTGATAAAGTATGAGAATCCTCGGCGGGCATTGAATTGGGAGGAGTATCGATTGCCGAACCCATGTCGCGAGCGTTTCTACTACTGGGTCTAGACCGCCAGAATCTTCGAGGAATAGGAAGACCGCCGAGGCGAATGGGACTAGCACCTGCCAGTATAAGTCGTGAGCGATCTGGTGCGGGCGGCTGTTGGTTGCGAGGTGAAGAGGGTGTTTTAGATAACCTCCGGGCAACGGGCCCGGCTTGATCCTCGGAAGGACATGAGCGTCATGCATTTCGCAGTCAACCACGACGGTTGAGGGGGAAAGCGTCCGGAGAGCGACACCGCCATTTCCTGGGCCTGCATTGCCGAGCTGGCTCTCTAGGAACCGCCTTTTTCTCTTGCTGCCGACGGCTAGAACCATGCGCGGCTGGGACTCCGGCTGATCGAACACCTCATACGCACGACGGTGTTCCAAGAGAAAGGCACATTGGCCTGGTAAACCGGATCTCAGCTCCAACCAGCGAAGAGACGCCATGATGAGACTGCCGCCGGTCATCATGTAGGTCAGGCTTGGGTTCTTCTAAGATCTGATATACCCGCTTCCTTAATATTTTCTGGATCCCGTTTCCTGTTTTCCGCAATACTATTTCCAGTTTCTGTACATTTAGTAGGACACGAACAATATTTATATAGCTACTTAGAAGAACTTGAATAATTAAAGGAAATATCCAACATCAACACTAACACAAAGTATACGTCATGGAATTGGTCGGCATTGTGCGTTGCCCGGTGCGATCGTTGGTCCCATACAGAGGGAGGCACCTTAACCCTAAACAGGTGAAACGTTTAGCAAGGCGTTTCAAAAGAACCGAGTGCCAACAAACAGAGGAAAGAAACCAGATACGGGGAATTATCACCTTTGAAGACCTCGAAACCATCCTTACCACCCTCGGGACTTCTCGGGAGGGCCTTCAGGCCACGGTGCGAGGAGGCGGCTATCCTCTCCTGTCCGGTCATCGCATCGCCTGCCTTGATGGCCGTCATAGGCTTGCGGCCGTGGCTGTTGGCCCCGATTGCCCGACGGCGTGGTGGGCTGTGAAGCTCTGCTGTGTCCGAGGTACATGGGTGGAGTTCCCTTTGAAGATCGAATTGCCCCCCACTATCGCCAGCCAGGTCCAGCGGGAGGTTGAGCATGACTCCCACGAATCTAAGTACCGCGATGGAGAGCTCTTCACGATGATATGTGAGAGTCGGACGAAGAAGAGCAGGGACAAAGACC
Source organism: Podospora didyma (assembly GCA_033439775.1). Lineage (NCBI taxonomy): Eukaryota > Fungi > Ascomycota > Sordariomycetes > Sordariales > Podosporaceae > Podospora > Podospora didyma. Next base: position 677,551 of record JAULSW010000006.1, on the reverse strand, counting down.
GCGAGAACGAGTGCTGGGACCGACTATCAGACCCTAAAGCGGCGAACTTGAGGAGGATTCTGAACAAAAAAAAACATCGCGAGCTTACCAAAGCTCTCCGGGCACTATCCAAATTCCCCGGGGTTATTTGGGGTCTTCAGCTGGGGAATATTCATAAACTCCTCACAGAACTCGAGGACCTGATTATACATTGCTTTGGGCATATTCTTAGCGCCTGGAACCATATTACCGACAAAGTTCGCCACGTCAGACGCTTCATCGACCCAGAGAGTGTTCTGAACCTTCAACTGCGCGCCCCGGCGGCCAGCGAGACTGATCGGCGTGCCATCAGTGCGATGTTTCGTAATGGTACTCTCCTCCCACTCATTACTGATCTGGGCGCGCGGGAGCAATTGGAGGAGAATATTCTCTCTTACGAAGGCGTTATCCCAAGCCTCGAGACCTTCCACGAAAATATGAAGTACATCTCTATTGGGGCGAAGATCCTTCGAAAATACCTTATGGATAAGCCTAGCAGGAAGGAGGAGAAGCCTGGCGGGAAGGGGAAGAAGCCTGGCGGGAAGGAGAAGAATCCTGGCAGGAAGGAGAAGAAGCGCAGGCCGACACTCTTCGAAAGACTCTCTGAGAACTGGAAGGCTCCGGATGTATCGTATGTCGAGACCGGGGAAGGCCGCCTTATGCCGCTTGTGGACACGAATCCTAGAGCATATACCGCATTCAAAATCGTCTACCTCATAGCTCTCCGGCGTTTCCCACAATTCGATACAACCTCTCCCCGCCAAGACATACGAGGCGAGACTATGCCCGCATTTCCTAATGGATCCTGGATTCGCTATTTGCAGCAGTTCGCTTTGTTCATGGGGTTTGACAACCAAAAGATCCAAGACGGCTTGGCTCAGACGACATGTCAAACCGTCGTTCCCGAGTTCAAACCTCAAAAAGGGCCGCTTGCCGATTGGCGAGGCGGAAGGCCTTTTACCAAGACCGTTCGCATTCTGGAGTCCGACGGGTTTTTGACCACACTGGCGGGTCCCCTGCTGAGAGGCGATAAGCCAACTCCGGCGTTCATCCTGAACGACATTCTCAAAAATTTCTTCGACGATGTCGACGTGGCTATTGATGCGGCGCGGCCTGGCAAGTCGCTTGATTGTCCCAAGCAGCCTCCAGGCGTGGGGGACAGCGGGGAAGACGCAGAGGATAACCAAAACGCGGACAATCAGGGACTGGAAGACTGGCAGATGGAAGACGCAGAGGACAACTGCTCTTCGCTGTCCATCTCCCCTTCGCCGTCCATCTGCCCTTCGCCGTCCATCTGCCCTTCGCCGTCCTCCAGGTCGTCCTGGATGGAAAGTGAAGAGCAGATGGAAAGCGAAGGGCAGAGGGACGGTGAAGGGCAGATGGACAGCGAAATGCAGATGGACGGTGAAGGGCAGATGGACCAGGGCGTGGGCAACCAGGGCGTGGGCAGGTACACCCCTAAGATTAAGCCTGGAAGAGTTATAAAGGCTCGCGGCGCTGGTACATTTGACACGCTTAGCCGGCGACAAGGGCGACGTCCGAAGGAGACACCAAGAAACGGTAACGCCCCGGGCCGAATCAATTTGAAAGCCAAGCGAATAGACGCAGCGCAGCCGTCAGAGGCCGGGCCGCTGGCTATGAGCGATCCACAAGAGATTCCCATCCAAAGCTTACCGCCACAACAGCCTCCGCGTACGGCTCAGAGTCAAGGTGTTTCAAACCGTAGTCGTCGGCTTGGGGTTCCTGGGGTTCCTCCGATCCGGTCAATGTCAGTCCGGCGACGAGATCCCAAGTCCACTGCTCCGGACATGGATGGTTTCCCAGGCTATCAATTCGGTCCTACACTTCCGTTACTTCCGTTACTTCCCCCACCTCGCCGGGTCGAGATCGACCCCAGAAAGATGCTGCCCGCAGGGCCGGCGACCAAGAAAGCCCGGCGCGAAAACTGGAACGGTGACACTACATCCGTACAACTCAGCAGCGCCAGTAGTTTGCGTCCGTCTCCACGTCCGGCTGCGCCTCCCCAAGATAAGTCAATACATAAGCGGCTCCAGGCTGATATTCCTGAAGAAGACGAAGACGAAGAAGACACCTCTAGTCTTACCGAATATATCACCCAGGCCCGTCTTGAGAAAGTCTTTGTGGTAAATTCGACGATAATGGACCCTGAGACCCAGCTCGAAGATGGGGCTTTAGGTAGAAAGAGGGAGAAACACCAGGGCGTCCTGTTTAGCGAGTTCTCTTCCTCAGGTAATACATCAAACTCTAAGGGCATAGGCAATACCGCACTGCGGCTGCCTAGCTATGTCGTTCCGGATGGCATACGCAATGCCGCGCCCATGTTTCACGTGCCCGGTACTAGCACCGTTCCCGGCACCTTTGTTCCCGATACTAGCACCTTTCGGGGCACCTTCCACGTTCCGGATGAAGAACCCGAAGAGGAATTGTAGCGAAGACGGGGGAGTTAGGCGGGTTTTCACTGAAGTATATAATCGTAAATAAAGAAGTTAATTTATATATCCTCAGCATTCTTCTCTCAATATTTTTAGACCCTACATCCTCTTCTCGACTTGCTCTGTTTGTAAGCGTAGGTCAATTGGGACAAGATCAAATCAACAAATAGGAGTCACTGGCATTTGGGTGCCGGACGACACACTCCGAGTCGTCTCGCTTGGACAGTCTGGGCTATTCATCCAGAATAATCGTCGACGTCGCTGGCCCCTTCCTTGATTTTCTTCGGTCTCTTCTCATCTCGACTACTGCTTCGCTTCCTTTTCGACCCCGCTCTATCACGAAGCAATAGAACGCCGGTGTTTCCATTTCTACCATGAACTTCCGACTCGTGAAGGTGCCAGATGGAGAGATTGTCAATCATGATGTCCTCTTTATTCCCCCCCCGGCATTCTGGGCACGGAAAAGGTATGTCAAAGATGCTGGATGTCGCGTGTGTTGTTCGAAAATGCCGCGAAAAGCCGCTCCCAGACATGTAAGATCCATCACAGAGGAAACAGGGGGTCTTCGTGTTCTGCAAGACCGTTTCGGCGGGGTGTGGCACATTTGGGGCGTGTGCCTTGCCGCCGTGGCACCGCTCGACGTGATTGCTCCACGCAGAGGCCCCGCCGCTGACGATAAAATCCTCCCGTCCTAAGCGTCGACATTCAGGACACGAGAACGGCTTGTCGAAGGCCCCTTTCGAGATATGGGCATTCAAATTATGCTTGGTGAGGTTGCCGCGATGCGAGGAGGGTGACCCGCACAAAAGACACCGTATTTCCTCTGTCCCCTTCGTGCCGGTTGTGGAAAGTCCGGTTGTGGGGAAGTCGGTTGTGGGGAAGTCGGTTGTGGGGAAGTCGGTTGTGGGGAGGTCGGTTGTGGGGAGGTCGGTTGTGCCGGATAGATATTGCGTGTAGTTAACGAGCAGTTCAATGTAGAATAGCATCCGTCCCTCTCGGAGGTCACGCTGACTCAGGAATTCGGCGATCCTCAAAGCTGCAGGAAGTTGAGTGGCAAAAAACACCTTCTTGTAGGGTTTGCCACTGGCGTCTGCTCGTAGATCGGTGGTTGGCAATCCACGAGCTCTCCGCATGTCGACTTGCTTAAAATACTCTATCCTTCTTGCCTGTACTACCAAGCCGGACAATACCCGACGTAGGTGAAAGATTCGTGCAGCGATCCGTTTTGCCTCCACACAACAGGACGAGTACATTGCTTTTACTTCTTCGTAATGAGCACGGAAGGCGCGCATGTCTCCACGCTCCTCAAAGCCATTAAGTTCGTCTTGAGTGGGGTAGAGAGGGGCATTTTCGTCCCTCTTTAGGGTCACGAAGCGGAGCGTATTGAAGAGAGCGCTATTCTCTCCTGCCTCATCACCAAAAGCTATTTCTTGGAGATTCTCTTTCAGATACCGAGCCTGGTAGTTGCTTTCGTGTATTTTTGTCGACTGGGACATGATATAGTTACGCGCGGCTGGTTCAAGGGCCCCTGGAATAGAGAATATAAGTTAAAAGCTAGTGAAAGACGTAGGCGGTTCGTCTTACCGTTAAGTGTTGTAGCAGCACCGACCCGTAGCGAGTATAGCAGCAACTTCCCTCGGTTGCCCACTACCAAGACTGTGAGATTCCACAGCTCCCAAAAGCGTGCGTAGCTCAGCGGGAAAATAGGTTTATTCTCCATGTCAGGCTTCCATGGCAACTCGACACAGTTAACACCATCTTCGATAGGCCGATTGAGCGCATCAGTCAAGGATGAAAGGTCGAACCCAAGGCCAAAGGCATCCAGAAAGGCCTCATCGATGAGCGCTTGACCGACGGTGAGACTGAGGAGGCAAATGATCTGGCCAGGTATAAAGGTAATAGCAAAGGAGATCCTATATTAAAGGAGACGTTAGGTAAACTAAGGCGTGTAGCAGAAAGCCAAGGCAAAGAGAGAAACTTACGTTTCTGTTTGATTAGTATGAACGTGCTTTGTCCTCTGCTTATTCTGGTGAATCGTGAAGGTCGCGACAAGCCTCGTCTTTTGCGGATAGTTCGGGTCCCGAACCAGGACCAATTGTACCTGGGAATAAGGCAAATTCACCAATGTATCGGGTCGGAAGCCACCAATCGTGGCTAGTAGAACCAGAGAATGGAATGCGAGCCGAGTTCTTGGGTCACAGGGTATATCCTGTGGGCGACCCCATAACCCACCGAGAAGCACAATAACATCTTCAGCTCTTGTTGCTTGTTTCACGAACATCTGAAACCGCGATAGGCCGAATTTGTCTGTCAAGTCGGTGCATATCCACTAAAAGGCGCGTCAGAACGAGATTTAGTTGGCAGCCAACGTAGCAAAGAGCACACAAGGAACAAACCTAACTCACATTGCTGATGTTGTAGACGGGTCCTGAGCCGCGCCCCTGATCACCCCTGTCCCACCTCAGCTTCCATGTGACCCTACTCCCATCAGCCCGAAAGGCCGGAACGATCCGAGAACTTCGAGCATCCTCCCTCTTTTTTTGGAGAACCACGAGGTCTGCCTTCAAGATCAATGCTTTCCATAGCGATAGAACAGTACGAGTTGAATTGACTGTTCGTACTAACTCATGTTCTTTTGGACCAAGGCATGGTTGGCGGGTCGTGGAGTATTCGACATAGTCTGTGAGAAAAGCCCGACAATGGGCCTGAGCGGCTTCACTGTCATAACACAAGCCGATCCAGATCTCGTCGGGGTTCCCTATGTCCATCAATTTGGAGTAGCTACGGACAGAGGTGTCAGCCAAGCGAGATAATAAAAGAACGGTGAGCATAAACTTACTCGCCGAATGCACGCCATGCATGTTCGCGTGCCTTTGTCGCCTTTTTGCCAATTGCCGGTACGTCGTCGATCGGTTCCACGACGAAGTTCCCAAAGTTTTGGGCGGCTTTCCGCCTCCTTTCATGCCGCTCCTCGGATGATGGAATCTTCCGGCCATATGGTATAGCCGGCGGCGGAGCGGACATTAGGGGGGACGCAATGGCAGGCGATATAGCGTACGGAGAGGGCAGATAGAAGTTGGCCGACAAATGGAAGAACAGCTCTCAGCCATCAGAGAAGGTACGGCCTTGTGGTCAACCGCCCGCCGCCTGCCAGCGACGGATAGCGAGTGACCAGCGCGAACAGGGTGGCAGGCGGTGGGCGGAAGGCGGCGCGTTCGGATCCAACACTCACGGGAGGTTTACCCCGAGCGCAGCGGTAGCGGGTACCGCCTAGAAGATCGCCAGCTGATTGGGAGTGGCGGCCGGTAAAGGGGAAGACGGCTAGCAATGCGGAGAGGTATTGGTAATGGCGGATGGAGAAGGCGGATGATACAACTTGGTCGCAGTGGAAGTGGGCAATGGAGATGAAGCGGTGCATATGAGGATGAAGAAAGAGGATGGAAAGAAGATGAAGAGAGGACGAGAGAGATTTATAATTTAACCTAGGGCGGCGGCCACTTGTTGAAGGTCGCTCTTTCGGGAAGCGCCATGTTAGCGATGAGATGTGAAAAGCAATGGAGCAATGGCCTAGTTCGTAGGGGGGGAAGGAGGGACACTTTTCGAAGATTGCTCTTTTCGGGGAGCGTCATGTTGGTGGTGAGATGTGAAAAACAGTGGAGCGATGGCGAGCCTCGCTTGTACAGGGGGGAAGGCGGCTCGAAAGAGCTGTTGGTTGCAAGCACCAGTTCAATGACCCACTCTTTTTGACGCCAAGAATTGAACTGGTGCTTGCAACCCAAAGCGGTTGGAGAGCGTTCTAATTTTAGGCCGTGGAAAACGGTGATGGAAAACGGTTCGCCCAATTGAGAGCTTAGTCAGCCAAGTGCAGCCGCTCTCCCATCCCCAACTGACAAGATAGCGGTCGCTGGCTTGTCTATGGGAGAGCGGACGGGATCCCGAATTCTCCAGTGCCTATGGTCGTATGTGTTTATCTGGGTGGGAAACACCTGCCATGATCGGGGAGTGGGAGACAGATGGGAAAGACTAGGAGCTGGGTCGTTTGCTAATCGTAAAAGCTCTGCAGAGATTAAGGGAAGTGTATTGGTGATGGCAGTTTTCTGGAAGGGCAGGTACCTGGTATAACCAAAGACATTTTGTGAAGAACCGCAGCAAACGATGTCAACTGTAGCAGTAGGTATCAGAAGCAATGGCAATGCACTACTCCTTCCTCTTCATGCTCTCATGTTCCTGCGGAAGAATGGCAGTGTAAAAAGAAAAGAAGGCCCCATGTGGGCACAAAAAGCATATCTCCACAACAAAAAGTGAGTTTTGAGTCCAGAGAAACTCGAGCTTGGACGGGCTGGGAATCGAACCCAGGACCTTTCGCATCACGGGAACTCGTCGAGAAGACGAGAAGATGCTAAGCGAACGCTCTACCAACTGAGCCACACGCCCTATGCTTGTTTGATGAGAGTTGTGAGTGGGATTGGGGTCTTTCAGACGAGGGTCACCCGGGATGAGCGTGGATGCAGTAGATATGGTTGTGGGGCGGAGAGTTTGAATTGGAAAAAGTTGAGAGCGCAGTGGATTAAGTTACGTCTACGTCAATAGATGATATGATGAAAAACCATCGGTGAAGTATAATAAAGCAATACTAAAAGTGCTTGAAGAAAGGCAAGGCATGGTTGTCGACAACATTGGATGGTCAGGATCATCGTCAACAATGGGGAAAAGGGGCACCCTAACCCTAACCCTGGTATGTCAAGGCTCTTTGCCCCATCTGACTGAGATCCGGCCTGTATCCCAATATCCCAATTCCGATACTAAAACCGGAATCTCAACAGAAAAAAAAAAAAAAACTAATGCAACGGATGGAAGTCTCTTGCTTTGTCAACGGTGATCGGGATTCAGTGCATACCTTCATGTGCAGGGGTGTTGAGTGGTCGGCAATCCCGTTCGTGCCTCGGCTTGGACAAGCGAGGGTTGCCCTTGCCGCGAAATAAAACGTGCGCGCGGTGCAAAAAGGCTTATCAATCAGCGATAAGCCCCCAATTGGCTTTTCTTGTCCCGCTGGGCTGCGACAAAGACACCAACAGCAGCATTCTTGGAATCCACACCGACCGCGCTCCTCGGCGCCAGATCCATGGCAGCGCAAGGCTCCCGAATCCCGATTGCCTGGGCATGCATATGGCGATATTAGCCACTTCCGTTCGCCGCCCACCGTGATGCCTTTGCCCGGGGCTTCGTCATCGCTCGTATCCAAGTGTGGGAGCGCCCTCTTTTGCTTCGCGCGCGCCGCCCCTCTGTGGATCGTTGTCATTATCGTCCTCCTGCTCGGCGCCCTGAGATCCCATCTCGCTGTGTTTGTCCCCAGATCCCTGTCCGGCCTCCTCGGCCTCGACCCGACGTCAAGCGGGCCCATTGCAACTACCGCCCAGCCCAGGGCGTTGAAACAGGGCGGCGAAGAAGAGAAAAACCTGAAACCCGATACCGAGACATAAATGCCGCTCGAGTCACCACCACACCATATCGTGTCCCCTTTGGCTTCCCGCTTTCGACATCTCCCCCCACCCCATACGGGAGAAAATAAGAACAAGATGGCGTCCGTCGGCACCCTCTCGCTCTTCTTCCCGGTCTTCGTGCCCGCCAGCGCCGCCGCACTCGCCTATGCCGGGCACCGCGCCTTCTACTTCCACTGGCGCGTCTGGCTCTGGAAGTTCCTGACGGGGCCAGGGCGCAACAGCAGAGTGCTGCTTTTGGTATTCCTGGTGCTGAACTGGAAGAGCCTCCCGCTCGCCTGGACTGTAAGTATCCCTCTGTCTTGCCTTCACCGTTTACCCCCCAAAGCGACTGACATTCTTCCCTCTTTGACAGGTCCGTGTTTTCCATGCCTTCCTCTACCATGTCCTGCGCCGCCCGAAGAACCTCCCGCCCCGGGCACTCTTCCATTTCAGCATATCCTCGTCGCGAACCTCGCTGCTCGAGACTGATTACAACATGCACAAGAGCAACTCGACCTATTTCGCCGATCTCGACGTCAGCAGAAGCCATTTGGTGACCCATCTGCTCGGCCCTGCCATGGCTACGGTTGGCGACAACGCTAAGAACCGCCTCGTGCTGGACAAGGACGGCAAGGCAGTGACTGGCGGCTTCGGTATCGGACTGGGTGCTGTTTTCTGCAGCTTCCGCCGCGAGATCGCCCCGCTCGAGGGCTACGAGATGTGGAGTCGCATCCTGTCATGGGACCGCAAATGGCTGTACATTGTTACGCACTTTGTGGTCAAGGGCAAGGTGCGCCCGACAGGATGGGACGGTCGTCGTATGGGCCCCACCAGGAACCGCGTCGTGCTGGCTGATGGCGAGAAGAGCGGCGACTGGAGCAAGCACGTGTTCGCGACTGCTATTACAAAGTACGTGTTCAAGCTGGGCAGGTTTACCGTGCACCCGGCTATCGTCATTGAGGCGAATGGTCTGCTACCCCCTCGCCCTGACGGCTGGCGTGGCGGCGAGTCTGAGACCGGCACACCTGTGGACCTCGGCGACATAGCCGATGTCGATGGCGAAACCGTCTGGGACTGGAAGCATGTTGAGCAGGAGCGTAGGAAAGGGCTGCAGTACGCTGAGCACTTCTCGGCGTTGGATGGGACGAATTCCTTGTTTGATGGAGGCGAAGATGGATCCATTGGGAGTTTCCCTCTTGGCTAGCAGATATTGGATAAAGAGCGACATCTTTAGTACTTTACCCACCAACGATTAGACTGTACATTAGAGGGGCACTTACCCATGTATATATAACTGATACAACTTATCTTGACAACCAAGTCTGTGTCTGGCTAATGTTCAGTTTTATGTCCACCCGATACGCAATGGGGCGATCATGGAAGATTGTTATTGGACACGGTGATACACTTTGGCTTCTCATGACTATAGGTCGTCGTCGCTACCTCGCGAGCAAGGTTGAGGTACAAGTCGCCGAAGTTAAACGCAACAATATCACAACACGCGAGAATGCAGTCGTAGAAATCGTAATGTTAACGGTAAAATACCGGGGCCACGGGAATTCCTTCAAACCGTGAACTATCAGATCACCCGCGAAAAGACTGGTCCAGTCCATCATCAAAAGCTCAAGCCAGCAAGGGCGCCACGAAACTCGGTCGTATGTTTACCCACTTTTGTGCCGGTTCACGGCTCAATAATTAGTTGGCCACGACTCATATAAACAACAAACGATACCCATTCTGTTGGGGGGAATGGAGACATATCCCCCGTCTCATCCACCGTGCACAATTTTAGTTCCAATATTGTCGTGAACAGACACAAGGCGCTCGATTTCGGTGCAAGTATATGGTACTATCCGGTTCAACTCAGAGTCGATCGTCGTTTACAAAATCATAAAGGCTGGCGTGAACCCGCATATCTAGCTATTGGACGTTCACATTTCCCGTTCGCTTACCTATCCTTGTTCACATATCCCGTAATTTCTGAGCATATCAGCAACAACCACAAACCCTCCAATCGCAGGAACGCAGAAGATCGCAATTATAAATACAAGCACAAGAATGAGAACCCCGATGTCACTTCCTTTCACCGTCTTTCCGGTATCCACGTCATCATGTTCGGGGATGGCAAAAGCGGCTCAACAGGTACCACGTCCACAACCCAACCTCCGCACGCGATTCCAACAACCAGCCAGCTCATGATCCACCTTCGTTGCGTTTTGGTGCTTCCTCCATCCTCAAAGTGCGTCATCCCGCCGCCGCCGACGATGACGAGAGGGAGACAGCCCAAGAGAAATGGCAGAACAAAAAAGTTCCAGGGCGAAGTAACGAAACTTGGCGCCGCGTGGCCCATCATCATAACGTTCAAAAAGTGCGTACTCGGGCACAATCGCAAAGGTTCCGTCAGTTGAATAAACGTCTGGTGTGGCGATGGGAGCGTAGGTGGTTTCGCGGTCTTCATATTCAGTCTGCTTTATTATTTCCACGACTTGGATTTCCTGATTTTTTCCTAGTGGGAGTAGATCTCACGTCGTAAACAGCGGTATAGGAGCGGCGTCGTCCTTATTATCCCGCTACTGCTGCTGCTTTGGCTCGAGTTTTCCCACAATTTGCATTCCGGAGTGCTGACCATGTATAGGCTCGGATACTGTGGTCGGCACCCCCATTTTGGCTGTCTACCAGGACGAGGCTCTGGATGTAAGAGAGAGGAATTGGAGGGTAAGGATTTCAGCTCCTGCATGTCGGAAAGTCGGGTTGAACTACCGCCAAAGACGCGACAAGGTAGGGCGAAAAGAAGCGCAAAACTGAACAAGGGTCTGGGAACTGAAGGTCGGTTTCAGGTACTAGTATTTTTATTAAAAGCTTTGTGAAACCAGGTAGCATGATACATGCTGCTCTGGCGTCAATCGGTGATGTCGAAAAGATTCCTGAAGTAAAGAAATAATGATAACCATCCGACAGTCCACCCCCCTCTCAAATACTTATAACGAACTTTCAGCTGTCTCTTTGGAGTCGGTGACCATCTGCGATCCATCCTTACTTGCCTCACTCCATTCCGCGCCTTCCACTATTCCGGATGGAGGAGTCAATCCTCCATGGTCACCGACTTCAGCCTCCGCTTGCAGCGTGGGCGATGATCTGCTTTCATCAATGGCCTTCCCTTTCCCCTCCCCTAGGGCCGTTGATGATCCACCTTGTTCACTATCTTCGCCCTCTGTTCGCAGAGTGTTCGATGGCCTCGCCTGGCTGGGCTCTCGGCCATTGCCATCAACATCATGTGGACGAAGAAAGGTGACCTCCTTGCCGTGCGAGTCCTCTGTAGGTAATAGGTTGTAGCGCGCAAACGCCGGCACGATCAGTGTTAAGGCCTCAGTTATATCGCGTGCCAGTCCGGTATCAACCACCTCGGCCGCAATGGCAGAAAAGACCGAGTTTGTTGAAGTGCGTGTGATTATATCTACGGCCGGCTGTGCGTGGTGATGCCGCCGACTTGGAAAACTTGCGACGCCACTGCGAGCATGAAGATAGAGAACAGCTCTTGTGCGTGCTGCATTTCGAGACTCAGCCCCGGTCTATGCTAGACACGTATGTCTTTACTTGCAATCCCATTCTCTTTCCTGTTGTGTGGAGTGGCTGTGTTAGTATCCTGGCAGTTTGACTACTGGCCGGCAAAGAACTGGCATGGTGTCAGTACGACTTAACTCACAGCATCATGCCTGACACATAAGTACCAAATAGTGCACGATACCTTTCTCCCTGCTCTCGGCTTCGTTCTTGGTCTGAATGAAGATCCAGATGATTTCGGCCATCTGGAATAGGGATGTCAGACACCGAAACCCCGAGCCAGTCCGAAAGCATGTTTCTCTGTGCAAGTTCACTTTGAATACAACCGATAATCCGAATTCACTTATCTTCTGTAGCCTGAGCATCCCAAAAGTTGTGGAAATGGTACGGGACTGGCGACGAAGAGTAGGAAGCAACTAAATCTCGTAGAGCAGCCCGTCGCTGAGCGAGAGTGTAGAGCCACAGGGATAGAACGGCTTCCACAGATTCTGGCTTGTGAAGAGACCAGCGTCGTAATGCCTCGCCATCGACATTGAGTGGGCCAATCTGAAACCGGGCAAACCTGGGCGCATGCTTCCTTTTGTTATACTCAACAAGTGGACCATCCCGGATGGTGAACCCCCAAGTGAGGTGAGATAAGGGCAGACGCTCGTCAGCCCACCGGAGAAAGCTCGATAGGGCCAAAAGCCCGAAGACTCGCTCAATACTTCGTACTAGAGTTGACGAAATGATGAACAATATTGTCGTCAACTAACACAAGCCGCTCGATTTCAATGTAAGCGCCGATGATCTCATCGGGTTCACCTGAATCTATCTTGCCTTCCATCGAGTCTCGACGTTCGTATAGTACAGTTTTCTGGCGAGTTGAAGATTGCGTATGACGAGAAGTGCTGATCGCTTACGGTGCAAGCTCTTTGGAATATTAGTATTCGGATGCCGGTTCTCCTCCCACTGTAACAGGGCCGAAAGACATGCTCGGTTGTGATGCCTTCGATTATACATGCCCGCAGCCCATGACGCCTACCGACAAGGAAGCACGGGTACCCATAGGCAGCAATAGGAGCACCTGCTTTCGGCCATTCCTAGTGATATGTCGCAACGCCTGGAATGGCGATGGCGATCAGTTGAAGTGTGACGCTGAAGAAAGCCTAAAACTACAATTCTCATGCGGGGGCATTGGCATTCTTGACATTAAGCGCAAGATTCGGCGCAGCGCTAGCCAACGCTGCGGCTATTTGATCAGTATTGGGTTCGATTCCATAGATATTGTGAGTGAGGGTGATCACTCCAGCCTCAGACGCCGTCTTCAGGTCGTAAATCCCCCCTTCGTTGGTGAGAATGATGCATTTCATTCCCTGTGGGCTGCTAATTAGACCGACGATTTCCTCGCCGCTCCAGGGCTCACAGACATCCTTGGATGTTGATGAGAGGACTTCCTGCTCAGCCGTGGACTGGCTTTCGCGCGCCGTAGAAGAATTGTCAGATGCGGTCGGAGCAAGAAATTTGCGGGTTGGTTTTCCAAGGCAAGTCCCATACCTCCCGACGATAGCCTTCAGCCGCTTGATTCCACCAAAGCGAATAGCGCTGACAATTACCGTCATGATGCCCAAAGGTCCCATGGCCAGGAGGACAGTATCAGCCCATCCCATGCTCATGCTGAGAAACTATTTGGTGACTTGCTCGCCAAAGAGTGTGAGGAGGGGCGCGAGGTAGCTGAAGAGGTTGTTTGAGAATTCATCACCTGCGAACGCGTCTGATGTGACATTTTCGACGGCAGGCGCCAGTGTAGTTTCCGGAGCCGGGGCCATTGCGACGATAGCTTCAACGTTCCTGTAAGTTAAGCTGCCGCTTACTCATAGAGCAACAGAAAGTTGACGCTGGGAAGAGCAGGAGCAAAAGTGCGGGGTTTAAGGACAAGGACGAGGCTCTGGATATGAGGGAGGGATGGATTGGTTTTTGACAAGAAAGCGGGGCAGAGCGAAGAGCTGCACCAGCCTCTGGGAACCCAGCTTGGTTTAGCTGTTGGCAATCATTGCGGCTGACGGTGTGTGGCGCAAAGTGCGGGCATGCAGGCGCCTTTGCCATCGTGTATTGAACATCAAGTGTCTACATCACCTTCCAGTTGGAATCACTGGCCCGCCATGACTCCAGAATGTGGTTAGCGGATCGTACCTACCATCAGGTATCTTGGATGAAGTAAGGCATCTGCTGTAAGTTGACAGATTTTTCGCGGTAGAGGAACGGCGAGAAACAATTGATGGCACATCGTCAAAATTGTTGAAGCTACGTTGTGAAAAGGGCGTTGGTAACTTCAGAAAATCAGAATGAAGTTGGGTCCTAAAGAAATTAGAAACTTGAATGACGTAGGTGCCCACTGTTCCAAATAGCTCTCATCGTTACTTCCTTCTAACTTTCACTCGAGAGACTTCTAGCTGTCGTCGATTGGAGGCAGGTGCTCATGCCTGACTGACACCGGCGCCTTCTTCTCTTTGCTTGGGGAATTGACTACACGGCCTTACGTAACTTCCTTATTTTCTTCTCCTGTCAAGGCGGGAGAGTTGCGCTCTTGCCACAATGGCCGCATCGCTAAACAGCAATTCACATGCTGAAGGTCCAGGTCATCGATGGATGGAAACTGTCAAGGGGGGGAAGCCCTTGTGCATCGCCGCAGAGTTTTATCCATCCCATAATAAAGCACCCAATTCCAGAACCATCATTTTCAGTCACCGATATCGCAACGTTCACTTTGCCGAATGTATTAATTCACTTATCCATTCTAGCTATGGTACCTGACGCAGGCACCAAGCTTCACCTCTCCTGCTCCATCAAATAGGAAACGGACCCATTCCTGCTACCCTCTTCAAGTATACCTTATTGAGAAAATATGACAAAATCATGGGTTGAAAATAAACCAAAAATAATGTATGAAGTCCCAGCATTTAATAAACCCAGTGCCGACATTGATGCTGAGAAAAGGCTTGTCGATCGAATGATGGGCCGGCCAGGTTTTCCCCACAGAGGAAACACGCCGGGGGAATAATCATGCCGTGCAACTCTATTCCCAAAGCAACAAGCTGCATTTTCGGGGTCGGCCCAACTGTTTTATGACACTTGAAGGGTTTCTCCACAAATACCACACAAACCGGAATCCTTTGAACCTCTTCTGACATACGTATTGTGTCGCCAACTCTTATCTCCGGACTATCCGGACTAACCCCGTATTTCACAATGTCTTTCAAAAAACAGTTACATAGAAACAGTTGAACACTTATAATTTTCATTAAAAAACAACTTTCCAATGAGAGGTCAACCTGGATGACAGTGGAGTTGTGCACCTAGAACAGAGCAGGCGGAACGCCGCCTGCCCACTGGCAAGCCAAAGGGGCCAACATCTATCAAACTGCAAGGCATCTTGCATGCAAATTTGTTACTACTGAGAATGTGATTGGCGTGACTGCCAACATCAACGAGTCGAGCCAACTAGCTCCCTGGCTTCCTGCTTAGAAATGCAATCATCCATGTCGCCATAACACGCAGTCGGGACGGGGCAATAGAAAGCTGCTCACCACCGTGCTCGCACCTGGAGTGCATAAATACAACTCCTAGATAGATGGAGCGCTGAATACGCACTTCGTCAAGCAGATATAAATACATTTCAGGTCAACGTGCAATTTTCTTGCTGTCCGTCGTCGAACACCACTTCACCCCGATTATCCTAGTATCACAACTCATCATTAACAGCAAACACAATGGCCGCCAGCCCCCTCCCAACAACGTACCGCTCCTTCCGCCGCACCGCAGGCATAGCGACCCAGGACTCGCCGCTCAGCATCGAGCCCGCCACCGAACCCACCCCGTCGTCGTCGTCCCTCGGCGCGCACGACGTGCTCCTCCGAACCCACGCCGTGTCGCTCAACTTCCGCGACGTGGCCATGCTGCACGGCCGGTACCCGATGCCGGTGGCGAGCCGGGGGGTGCCGACCTCGGACTGCGCGGCCGAGGTGATTGCGGTAGGATCGGCCGTGACCAAGTTCCAGGTCGGCGACCGCGTGTCGCCCGTCATCGGGCTCAAGTACCTGACTGGCGAGGAGGAGGGGAGCATATTTGAGCAGCTGCTCGGCGGTGATATTGACGGCGTGCTGCGCGAGTATGCTGTTTTTGAGGATAGGGTGCTGGTGCGTTTGCCGGGGCATTTGAGTTATGAGGAGGTGAGTTTTTTGTCCGGTTTCCCTGATCAGTATATGATTTGGGTTTATGTACTAATGAGATGGGTAATGACTAGGCGTCGACGATTCCCATTGCCGGGCTGACGGCTTGGACGGCGCTGAAATCGGGGACTTTGTTCGACAAAAAGAAGTCGGCTTTACTTCAGGGTCAGTTTTTAACAAACACTGCAGTGCAGGCCTAAAGTTATTTAACAACAAAAAAGATAATAAGTTTTACTGACCATGATAAATAGGCACGGGAGGCGTCAGCATGTTCGCCCTGCTGCTCTCACTGGCGGGCGGCATCACGCCCATCATCACATCATCATCAGACGAAAAGCTCGCGGCGATCAAGAAGCTGGGACCCGCCGGCGCCGTGCTAGGGTACAACTACAAGACCAACCCCGACCAGAGCGCCGCGGTCAAGGCTCTAGTCCCCAGAGGAGTCGACGTCGTGATCAACAACCGCGGCCCGCCGTCCATCCCCCAGGACATCGATGCCCTGACCAACGCGGGGACCGTGTCGCTGGTTGGATTCCTAGAAGGCGTGACGGCGGACTGGGACCCGAGTGTGCTTCTGGGGCTGATTGGCAAGAATGCAAACATTGTGTGAGTTTCCTCCCTCACCTTTTTCTTTCTTGTCATTGGTGCGTGTGGACAAATGGTGAAAACCCACCGCCCCCCCAATAAGTCGACAATTACTAACCAACTGATTGGATCTACAGAGGCATTGCCTGCGGCACCAAGATCGACTTTGAGAACGTCAATAAGTTCATCGAGGAGAAGAAGATCCGGCTCGAGCCGCTGATTGACCGCGTCTTTGCGTTTGACGACTCCAAGGCCGCGTTTGAGTATCTGTACTCTGGAAAACATGTGGGCAAGGTGGTGATCAAGCTTTAGGACTAGTAACAGTAACATTGGAACAGAGGGTTGGAATGCTAAGTATCGGTGCCGATATTGCGAGTAAATGAATGCAAGAGAATAAATTTTACAAACGGGCTGTGCCTCAGGATTATTGGGGCCATCTGTCCTTGAATCTTCTGGTCAGGTCACCTTGAAGTGCGCTTTGACTTGGTCATTCTCCATCAAAGATTCGGTGGCTTTGGCATAGCGGTTCCTTTAAGAGGCCTGGTTTTCAACTTCGCCAAAGCCTGGTGCTGGCTGGTGCTGGCTGGTGGTGGCTGGTGTTCCATCCCAGCTGAGTCTTTGTTTTTTTTTGCAATTTTCTTTTCTTCTTCGCCTTTGAAGACATCACGACATGCCTGCGCATCCCTACATTCCTTGTCGATTCTAAATCATGTTAAAATTGCTGTGCCGGATTCTAACCGAAAATTATTCCAATTCTAAACCTTTTATCCTCCCGAAAGAATTCCGAAGCGGATGAGCCATGTCTCGCTTTCATTACCACTCGTAAAGATTCTCAAACCCCCCCTGCCCCTGCTTCCAGTCGCCCACCGTGATGAACT
Source organism: Podospora didyma (assembly GCA_033439775.1). Taxonomy (NCBI): domain Eukaryota; kingdom Fungi; phylum Ascomycota; class Sordariomycetes; order Sordariales; family Podosporaceae; genus Podospora; species Podospora didyma. Next base: position 660,368 of record JAULSW010000006.1, on the reverse strand, counting down.
CGGCCACGGCAGCCTTCTCGCCCCGGAACCGCAACTTGACCTCGCGCACCCGCCTGTCCTCCAAGGCCATCGTGTCTAGTACCTGCAGGTGGTGGTTGTCGGCGTCGGCAGGATGCAGGCTCTGCCACTCCTCGATGTCGGCCGTCTGCGACGCGATCTTGCCGGCGATGGACCCGTCCCATATCCCCTCGCGCCGCGCGCAGCGGGCCAGGAGCTGAATCGCTCTCCTGCGAATGCGCGGGTTGCGGCATCGCGCGGCGATGGTGTGCAGCGGCATTATGTAGCCCAGGCCTGACGAGCAGGTGGGGGGACGTGCTGCTGCTGGCTTTTGTTGGTATTGTTCTTCATCGGGGTCGTTGTTGTTGACGAGGAACTCGCAGTAGCTGAGCATCTCCTGTAATTCAGATTCCAGGCCGTCAAAGGCAGCCTCGCGCTCTTCGGGGTGGAGTATGTCGATGCGTAACCGGACCGAGATGAGGATGTGGTAGATGCGGAGGACGGCGATGCCGTTGATAGTGGCGGCGTCGTCGTTCCTTCTTGCCTCGGTGGAAGTGGCCAGGACGTCTAGGGCGTTGCAGCTGCTCTCTAGCACCTGGCAGAGCTCTCGATGGCGTGCTACGACGGCCTCGAGCTGTTCGGGGCTTGAGGGTGGGTTGATGGCTGCGCCTTGGAGGAAGGCCTGCATGTTGTGGAAGAGCTTCTCGACGTGGTCGTGGGCGTCTGATACGGAGAGGAAGAGGGTGGCGGGCTTGAGCTCGGAGGCGAGCATGTCCTCGCTGTCACGGATCATCAAGGCCGTGTCTTCAACCATGGTGCGGAGCTGTCCATAGATGGAAATCAGGAGAGCGCGCAGCTCAGAGATGGGCACTGGGTAGGCGGCGCGGCTCGCGACGTGCGGGGGGCGGTGCTCGGCCGACTTGTCGAAGTCCTGCAGGACCTTGATGCTGGACTGGACGTGCTGTATGGCCTCGGCAAAGTGGCCGCGGATGCTGGCCAAGTAGATAAACAGCACAGACGCTGTGAGGACGCAGCAGACTGTCTCGGTTGGCTGTTGGCCTGTGGGGGCTTGCATAGACAGCGCTGAGAGATGTCGGATGGAGCGGTTGCACTGCTGTATGGCCAGCTCCATGCCGCTGACCCCATCTTCGTGCCTCCCAGCCTGGAGAGGGGCTGTCTCGAACTCCTCGTATGCAGCCCCCAGAGCAATGACGAGATGGCGGACGGGAGGGTAGTGGAGGGCAGCCAGCAGCACCTCGCGTCCCCAAAAGGAGACATGGAAGTACCCCCCGAGGGGCTGGCTGGCCCGCGTCCGGAAATAGTGGAAGCTCCTCTTCTCTGCTTCGGACGAGAACAGGCCCTGGTGGGTCGTGGTGAGGGAGGTAGGCGGCGATACAGCAGTCTGGACGTTGTAGCCGTCGCATTTCCGCCCGGTGGAGGTGCATCGTTTGCAATGCGGCTTCCCTTGGTCACATTTGACCTTTCGAGTCCTTTCGAGTGGCATTAATTAGCGGCCGGCCCGATCGGCATTCAGACATCAGACGCGCCATGTCACGTACTTGCAGGTCAAGCAGCCTGTCCTGACCTTGGGATAAAAGGCCCGCTTCCGTTTTGTAGCCGCCTCCATTTTCCTTGCAGTTGGTGTCGCTTAGTGTGGCCGAATGAGTGAGCATATCCGAAACACAAGGTCTGTACGTCGAGAGGGAAAGTTTTGGGTCGTTGTGACTCGATGTGTCGGTCAGTTCACGTGCCCAATGCGAGCGTTGCGAGGCCAAGTCCGAGGAGAGTTTTGGCATGGTGGACTGCAACTTCCGAGCGACTGCGCCTTGGTGGGGCGCTATGACAGGATTCTTGCGGGCTATGGGGACCTAATCTCATGCATTAACAAGCACGGTTCTGGAAATACTATTATCTCCCGTCCGTAGCAGGCACTCTTGCTTTGTACCAGAAACGCCAATTTCTCTGAGCTACTTAATTAAATCGCGGGCTGGGGTTAAAATATCCGTTTGACAAGTCCACAAAACCGCGTCACCAGCTGCTACGTACCAGTTGCGGCCAACTACACAGACAATGGCGCCCCTGTAACTAATAAGCTGGTCAGCTACCAGTATGCCTGTGTCGCTATCAGACTACGAAGCTATGTAGCTCCTTATCCTCCAATACCGCTTTTTCATCTTTTTCATCTTTTTCATCTTTTTCATCTTTTTCATCTTTTTCATCTTTTTCATCTTTTTCATCTTTTTTCTGGTCTTCCTGCTCGTCCTGCATTGAACTACCGGCAGTTCAGTTGAGTACCAAGTACAGCGACGAAGCGGTCAAGACTCGTACCCTGCGCCGGCATTCCCAGGCCTGACAGCTCTTGACGGCTCTGACAGCCGTTGGCGGTCCTGACAGCCCTGGCGGTTCATTCCGTAATAATCTTGCCTTGAGCTGGCTGGACTTACTTCAGATAACTGGATTTGAATTTTACAATTACTTGCGCAGAAACAAAGCTCACATACTTAGGACCTTAGCAGTCTCGCTGACATTAGTTGAACGAAAGAAAGACTTGATTGGTGGTACCGGATACCCAAGGAAACTTGCGGATAGTGCACGCATGCATATTGAGATTTCCTAGTTGCACATTTTCTCAAGTTCTTGTTCATATATACATTTTCGATGGTTCTGATAACTCCGGTTTGTTATGCTTCAATATCCATTCGTCACTACGACATGCAAGAATTGGTTGTTAACAATGGAGGAGCGGGTTGGAATGCCAACAAAAGGCAAGTACAATTTACGGCGGAGCACCGGACGATCCTTCCTGCCGCGCGGCCCATTTCGTATAGCTAGGGTAATCGTTACCAACAGTCTTGCCAACTTTAAATCCACTCACCTTTATCTTCGAGAAAGATAAGACTCAGCCTCAGAGCTTGGCGATATCGACACACAACTAGTCGACAATGACGAACACCAGATTTACAGACTTTGTCAACGACGCACGCTTCACCCAAAGCCTTTCGCTGCCCGCCGACCCCGCCTTGGGTCGCACTAAGCCGTTCAGGATCACATATGCCGACTTTGGGTACCGCAACGCCACCCATCCCGAGGAAGAGAATGTACTCCTCTTCTTTGGGCCATTGATGGCATCGCGCCTCGTGCATATCACCAAGGACCACCCCGCGCGCGCACACAAAATCCGTGTCATCCACCCCGACCGCCCCGGCTTCGGCGGTACCGACGCCGTCGATGCAAAGGACAGGCTGGAGCTATGGCTTGGTGAGTACCTATTCCTGTCTTCAGGATTGATGATCATGATAAATACTGACAGCTGGTCAGAGGCCATGCCTGCGCTGCTCGCCCACCTGGGCATCACGCACATCTCGGCGGTAGGCTGCCAGAGCGGCGGCACCGTCTACGCGCTCGACTTTCTCCTGCACCACCCGGAACTCCTCGATCCGTCGCGGCCAGCATGCCTCGCCATCGGTGGACCGTGGATTCTCCCCTCGCACACGGGCTCTGTCGCGCTTTCCCTCGCCTCCATGCTGCCCGCCAGCTTGGTCAACCAGACGGACAAGCTCACCAACTTCATCGGCAACCACGTCGCTCCCGTGGTCGGCACCTCGGCGGGAATCAGTTCCGGCGTCATGGCGAGAGTTGTCCCCGCTTCGTGGAAATCACCACTGACTCAGGACGACCAAGAAGAAGACGACGAGTTTTCGGAAGCCGCGCGCTTCGAGCAGGATGTCTGGCCCACCGTCATGAAGCGGATGTACTCGGACGGGATCCACGGCATCTCAGCCGAGGCAGTCATGCTGCTGCAGAAGGCCGACTCTAATGATGGTGGTGGTGGCGGCGGGTGGAGCGATTGGGGCGACTACGATGAGCTGGTGCCGCTCTTAGCCGATGCGCTGCGCGCCGCGGGCAGGACGTTGCGGGTCGATGTGTATTATGCTGAGACGGACATGGTTGTGGGGCCGGCGGGATCCAAGGGCCCCGTGTGGTTTGACCGGTGCTGGGATCAGAGGTTTTGTGCTGGTGTTATCGACTTCCACAGCAGAACCGAGGTGGGGGCGGACCACGACAGTGTTTGGGGCTTGAAGTGGACCGTGGTGCGCGAAGTGTTTGAGAGGGTTGGAAGCAGGGACTCGGTTGCAGAGACTGTGTAGGTTGGTGGTGCATCTTCGGATTTATCTTGATCTGTTGGAGGTTGGTAATTGGATACTATAGCCACTCAAGTCTGAAGGCGAGCTGGTTCAGGTTTCCGTATCCATTGACACTCAGACATCTCAATTACGTACGCTACCCGACAGTCACAGCCAAATCCGTATAATGCTTCGGGTCCAAGACAAAGTCGGCCGCAAAATGATGCTTGGCCAATCGTACATCACCAGTATGCACCCGAATAGGAATCGAGATGCGCGCGCTCGGGCGCCTCTCGGGTGATTGAAAGTCTAGCGAGCCCAAACGGTTCTCGGGCTCCGAGTGATGAGACATGCAGGCGCTACGCATGTGCCAAGAACATTCGGAGCCCCGAATATCTGAAAGACTGGTTGTCAACCCAAATCTTGGGGACGCTTGCAGGTCATGCACGGAAATTTCGTGGGGACAGTCGTGGAGGAATATCAATTACAATAAACCTGTGATGTTAGTTTCTTCTAGTGCGAGCGGAAATTCCTATCCTTGTTTTTGTATTTCTTCTACAACCTGACCTATACAAATATCTTCCCTTATTACCGCTAACGATGAATCATCAATTCTCGCATCTTCTCGATGCCTCAGCATACGACACAGATGGGCTGTGCGGCGGCCTGCTCATCCGCGTCCACAAGCACGCTGAACTCGCAACTGCAGGCGCTCTCCGAGCACAGAGAGACTGGAAAGAGCTCATTGGGCCTCTGACTTCCAACTTTTGCGGCAGCCTAGCCCCAATCAGCCTCACAGCCGTGGCAGCGCCCGGGTGTCGGCCAGAACGTCTTGAGATTGTGAGCTACGTCATCGAGCTGGGGTTTCTGTGTGACGACCTCATGGACAACGCGCAAGACACCGCCAGCCGACTGGCGATGCATGTCACGACCCTCATGGACGAGATGAAGAATGGGGTAGAGAGCGGGCTTGCTATTCTTGATGGACCAGCTGCCGCCGCCGCCGGCTCCTTCTCATCCAGCACGATATCACCCGAGCAGCGTCGGCTAGCGATCAACTTCGTCCAAGGGCTGATGGCTGTTGATGTGCCTGCGTCAATGGCCTTATTTGGAAGAATGATGAGACATATTCCCGACATAACGAACAACCACACTCGGACTGAGTTCGGCGACTTGGACGAGTATCTGGAATTCAGGGTGATAAATTTTGCCACAAGGTAAAGTTTGTTCTGTCCGCCGAATGAGCTGGGCTTTTATCTGACACTCCCCAAGACTTATAATTGCGGCCTTAATCTTCGGCATGGGCCTGACGATCTCTGCTGAGGAAGAGGAGATATGCCTCGAGTTAAGCAGACCAGCGTGGCAAGCTGCCATCTTGGTCAATGACATCCAGTCTTGGGAAGTGGAGTACAGTGTTGCCCTGGAACAAAAGGTCCCACTGACCAACGCCATCTGGGTGCTGATGAAGCAGCACTCCCTCAGCCTGGACGAGGCGAAAGAACTGTGCCGCGAGAAGTCCAAGACACTGGTGGCGGAGTACATGAGCATTCTCGGAGTCGCGTCTGGCAGAGATGACTTGTCCAAAGACGCACGGGCTCTGCTCGAGTCATTGCAGTACATGATCACGGGCAACGTGGTATGGGGGTTCCAATCCCCGCGCTACGATCCTCGTGTCGAGCGAGCATTACCAAATGAGTTCGCACCCCAGAAGGTGACAAATGGGGAGGAAAATGACGTCAATGGCGTGAACGACCATCACAAGGACGTCGAGACTTTGCCTGCAGATTGTGGGACCGACACAGTAGAGGTCGGAAATGGGATCATCTCCCTGGACGTACCGCAACTCGACACGCAGGTACACACCCCGCACTGCTTTTCACCCTAATTGTAATAGGTCAAGCTAACCACACCCACAGGTAGTTGACGCGCCATGCCAGTACCTCGACTCGCTGCCGTCCAAGGGCGTAAGAGACAGGGCCGTCGACGCCCTCAACGTCTGGTTCGACGTCTCCCCCGAAGACATTGTGGTGATCAAAAGAGTCATTTCCTTGGTACACGGGGGCTCGCTAATGCTGGACGACATCCAAGACGGATCTAAGCTGCGCCGTGGCAAGCCATCGACACACGAGGTGTTTGGCGAAGCGCAGACCTTCAACTCGGCAGGCCACCGACTCGTCCAGGCTTTTTATGAGATTCGCCAGCTGGGGAGTGACAATTGCTTGGACATATATTGCGGTACGTTTTTTTAGAAGGCCAACAAGGGGATATAAGCTGACCCTTATCTCGTGCCAAAGAGGAAATGCAGCATCTGGTGGTCGGACAAAGCTACGACCTATCGTGGACGTGTAATATGGAATGCCCGACAGAGGAGGAGTACCTGAGCATGGTTGACGGCAGTGAGAGACCCCCGTGAAGCATATTCCCATGACACAATGCTGATAAGTGTGTCGAAACTCAGAGACGGCCTCGCTATTTCGGATGCTCGCCAGGCTCATGGACGCCAAGTCCCACGCGCCATCGAAGCCAGACCTCACATCCCTGACACAACTGATGACACTGCTGGGGCGGTACTTTCAAATCCGAGATGATTATATGAATTTGACATCAGCCGACGTAAGAAGTGTCCAGCCCCTCCCTCGAAAGTGGAGAGAGACACAAACAAAAACTTACACACCCTCAATGCTTTAGTACACCCAACAGAAAGGCTTCTGCGAAGACCTTGACGAGGGGAAATACTCGCTGCCGCTCATTCACGCACTTAACCAAAAAACCAAGGATATTACTTATAAGGAACACACAACAAATGGGAAAGCAACAAACCGGAATTCTGGTACAGCAGCAGCAGGATGCAAGGAGGGAACAGAAAAAAGAAAGGCGTTGCTAATCCTCCGCAACATTCTGACACGGCGGCGGCTGGACGGCAAGATGTCCTTGGAACAGAAACATCTCGTTCTGGAACAGCTCAGAGAGAGTGGAAGCATGGAGTACACGCTGGCGGCGCTCCGAAAGCTGTTTGGCGAGATCCAGGAGCGGGCACGCCAGTTGGGAACTAGGAGGAACGAGCCTCTCGAGGCGTTGATGAGCTTGCTCAAGGTTTCTTCTGTGGTGTAATTTTCATGCATGTATGTATGTATATGTGAAGTAATAAAATGGAAAGTGCATGCATGTATGTATCTGGACTTTTTGAGTGTTGATTTACTTACTATACTAAATGCGGAAATCGAAACGGGGATATACTCGTTGGGGCGAGAAACGACTTAACTACGGTACCGCTGTAAGGGCTTTACAACCAGTCGTGCACGGAGACGTTCCGTAGAGTACACAGAGTCTCTCTCTCTCTCTCCCTGTCTCTCTCTCTCTCTCTCTGTCTCTCTCTCTCTCTTTCTCTCTCTCTTTCTCTCTCTCTTTTTTTTTTTTTTTTTTTTTTTTTTACTTGACAGAATATCTATTGTGATCGTACAGAGGAATCATACGCAGCTGCCATGGCCCGGCATCCAAAAAAAAACGCGGTCATAATTGTCAGGTAAGGTAGCTCCAGGAATTTCTTCCAAAGGGGATCTTCAACTATCTGAATCTTCATGCCAAAAAAAAAAAAACGTCCAACAACAATCGGACAACGACAGTCCGATTACGGAGCCTCGCCTAGCCCGCCATGTACGTCTCTCGATCCTGAGCACACACGAAAACACAAATTTCGTCGCCATTAGCGACATCAACGTCTGGACCCTCCCCGCCATTCCAAAGCCCGTTTCTGGTGGGGGGAGATGGGACGTCACGCTGGATTTCCCTCTAGTGCTCGTCACGGCGTGGTTGAATCCCAAAACCGGCAAGGTGGTGACTGTGGCATCCTATTTAAACGACCATTTCGATGCGGACAAAGAACGATGGACCGTGCTAGCCGAATGGGATCCGGTGAGTGGAGACATCAGCGAGAAAATCATCACAGAAACAAAACACGGCATCTTCAGTCCCGGTACTTCAATGCATGAAAAGGGTCAGGTCATGTTTACCGGCGGGTCCACGCCAGAGACCTTCAGCATCTACCACCCCAGCAACGACAGCTGGATAATGCCGGAAGACAACAAGGTGCGCGTGAAGCGAGGATACCAGGGCCAAACCTAACTGTCCGACGGCAGAACCTTCATGATCGGGGGAGGCTGGTCGGGTGGCGACGTAAACGCTAGCAGGGATGGTGAGATCTATGATCCGAACGACGGACGTTGGACTCTGCTGGGAAAGAAGATCTCGGCAGACTCCATCAGGATGAGCCCGGGCATGTGTCAGCCGGAATCGAAAAGCACAGACTCAGCGTGCAACAAGACCGAGTGGCAGCAGCACCACCCGTGGCTCTTCGCCTGGAAGGACGGGAGCGTCTTCCATGGCGGTCCATCCAAGCAGATGAACTGGTTCCACCTCACCAAAGGATCCGAGAAGGTAGAAGCCGCAGGACGGCGACTAGACGATGGCGATGCCGTGTGCGGCGTCGCCGTCATGCACGACGCCGTCGCCGGATCCATCGTAACGGCCGGCGGTGCGCCCAACTGCCACTACTGGGTAGACGCCGGTGACCACAAGAAGAGAGGATACCGCTTTCCCGCCACCAACGTCTTCGGCCTGACTCTCGGACAGCCGGGCCAACCGGTGAACCCCCAAAAGCTCGCCCCCATGAAACACGCTCGCATCTTCTCCAGCGCCGTCATCCTCCTCACGGGCGAGATCTTCATCGTGGGCGGCCAAACCAAGGGCGAGGGCTTCTATGACGACAACTGCGTGCTCACTCCTGAGATCTACAACCCTACCACCAATACATGGCGCGAAGCCAACTCCCACTCCACCCCGCGCGTCTACCACTCGTGGGCCCTCCTCCTTCCCGATTCCACCGTCCTTGTCGGCGGCGGCGGCTTAAACAAAAACCACGAGGAAGCCGACCACTACGGCACGCAGATCTACCAGCCCGAGTACCTTCTCAACGCCCCAAGACCCAAGATTGTAGATGGGAACCTCATCGGCGAATACAAACTCGGCAGCACCAAAATCCCCATCCAAACCGACATGGAGGTGGACACCTCCGCCGCCAGCCTCATCCGGTACAGCGCCGCGACGGATTCCCTCAACAACGATCTGCGACGCATTCCCCTCAAGTTAACTTTTGTGGGTAAGGATGCGGGCGGAACCAAGTTTGGGTATGCAGTAGACATTCCGGGAGACCCCGGGGTGGCGCTGCCCGGGTATTGGATGCTGTTCGTGCTGTCGAAGAAGGGGGGCGTGCCGAGTGTGGCCAAGACGGTGAGGGTGCATGTTGAAGTGAAACTACCTACGGTACTCTTGAACAAAGTCTCAATCAGTCGTGAAAAGGTCTAAATACAAGCATGGAATTGTGGAGATGCAAAGCGCGGAAAGTGTGGAATAATGGTCTACCTAGACTAGCTGTCGCGCTTATTCATTCATCAGACAGGGTTCTCAGCACGGCCAATGACCGTTTCCAAAAATATAATAACTACGTGATTATACTAGACGTTTCCTTCCTTGGCCTTTTGCAGACTCAGAGTCGGAAAGCTGATGATAATCATAACAAACTCTGCAATCTATTTCGGACGTCAAATTCTGGGTGGTGTTTTATGCACATTCATCAGGAAGAGAGCAGCAAGGACAACTGTTAAGCTAAGAGCGCGCATGTTAAGAAAGAGGGGTGGAACCGTGGAGGAAACCGAAAAACAGAACCCCTCCTGAGAAGCACGCGCGGAAGCATAGGTTGATTCCGACGGCTGCTCCCGCCAGCCCGCGCTAGCTACTTCAGTCAACGCAGATACAGTAGTGGGCGAGAGAACACGGCGAAGCAAACGCATATTTCGGCTAAGCCTCGATGCCAGCTCCAGACCCATTCTCTGGCTAAAGCACTCGGGACTTCAGCTGGCGCCACTCATTGGACCTTCTGATGGTCGCATGCATGACCCAGGTGCTGTGGCTGCAGCTGCAGCTCGGTACCTATTTTCGCCGGCCGCCGGTTCTGGACCAACTCTCGATTCAATATCGCTAGACCTTACGACAAATGTGAGCACCAATAGCGCCGCAGCCGTGGCTGGATTGGATTAGTGGATTTTGCGCAGTTTGGAAAGTCGTAGCTGAAGATGGGCGATAACTTTGGATTCGACACCGCGCCTTCCGATGTGCAGCAATGTCACCGCGAAGGAACCAGCTCATACCTCTCCGTGATTGTAAGATTGCCCACGTTCGGCCGTGTCCATTCACTATGCAGTCAAATGAATATAATATCGTTGAGGTCCCCTTTTGTGGCTCCCCCCATCCTTCTGCTTCGTCCATCTGCGTTGAGTTGTCCGCAATTGATCTTCGATTCGCTTCGCTATTCACTTCACTTCCTACCTTGCAGAAACTGCAACCATGGCGTCCACTCTTACAGAGCCCGCGGTTCCCCTGCACGTGTGCAAAGACGCTCCGTCAAATTCGTCTGTGCCTCTTCTCAACTTTCTGCTTCATTATGCCAGGGCACAGGGCAAATACTCGGACAAATGCAGAGATCTAGCGGGCGATGAGATGTTCGAGGTGGGCCTCAAGCCGACCGATCCTTTGCCTGATGAGAGTGACTAGCTCTATACGGACCCGATGAATCTCATTAAGAAGGGTCCTGGAAAGACCCCCGTGCCGGAAGGGAAATCCGTGAGCCGTCCATATGCCACATGTTATTAATGCATACTAATCTGGCTAAAAGGTGACCATTGTCGGTGCCGGAGTCTCCGGCCTCTGCGCTGGATACGAACGCAAGAAGGCTGGCTTCGGGGTGACAATTCTCGAAGCATCGTCACGCGTGGGTGGCTGTGTGCCCTGTCGCCGACGACTTTGACATTGCGTGCAACAAGACGCCAGGTGACGAGCCCGTCAAGATCCGGGCGGCCTACGACGCCATCACTAAGAAGTACGATGAGTACACTCTCCGGTCATACCTGGAAAAGGTGGCGCGCTGGAGCCCCGACGCCATCAAGCTGTATGACCTGGGAAACGCCCACTTCGTTTTTGAAAACGGCTTCATCGAGCCCTTCAAGGACGCCTTTCTCTCGAGCAACTCGGGCGGCGCCAAGGCAGGCATGCAACAGCTGCAGCGCGGCATGGACCAAGTACCCAAAGCCTTCATCTCTTCGGACCGCGGCGACAAGTCACGCATCAACAACATCATCTTTGGCGCTCGCGTCACCGGCCTGACGGACCCGTTACCCGAGATCGGGACCGTCCTGCTTCAGTACAGAACGCGCTGGTGGGAGGGCGTCTTCAGCAACGCGGGCCAAGGCACGGACGGCGGCATGGCCAGCGACCTGCCCATCCGGTACACCATGTTCCCCGTGACCGAGGGCAACTCGCAGCTTGTGCGCAGCAACCGTGGTGCCGTCATGGCTGCCTACCTGTTCGAGCAGGACGCCACCATCCTCGGCGCCATGGCGCGCGACCGCCAGGTGCGCATCGCCGCCGAGAACCTGGACCGCGTCTTCCCCGAGGCCGAGCCGCTGCAGCACCGCGAGGCGGGAACCTCGCAGGTGTTTCCCTCGGACGAGCTGGCCGGCGGCAGTGCGTTCTACTACTTTCGGCCGGGACAGAAGAGCCAGTATCTGGAAGCCATGTGCAAGCCCGACTGGGCGTATCCTGAGAATGCCGAGAACTATCACGTCTTCTTTGCTGGCGAGCAGGCGAGCTATGCACATGGTTGGATCCAGGGCGCCCTGGGGGCAGGGTTGCGTTGTGTGCAGCAGGTGTATAAAGAGGCGACGAAGGTAGTGCCAGTTGTTTTGAGCAAAAGCGGAATGAGTCTGTAGTAAAGCGGCGGTCGGCTGTCATAGTTAAAAGATGTTTCGTTAGTTTAGGGGGTTCATCAACGTACAATAGCTAGAAGATGCACGCACAATATGATGCATGTAATCAGAGCTCTGTATCAATCCTTGAGGCTGTACTCCATCATTTCTTTCTTCAACGATCAGCATCAACATCGGACAAAGGTATTGAATTCTGGTCCCCTAACAATACGCTTGTACATGAGCAACTTAAGGTCTTTGCCTGCCATGCCAGAACCATAATAGTGCCACGGAAACCGTAGGTCCACAACCTCATACCCCTCTCATCTTCAATGCCACATTCATCAGCCGACAAATCAACCCAACAATCCAACAACTTCATCCAAGTAAGTCAACACCACCCACCCCACTCCCTGCCTACCAGCCGCAAAAATGAGGCAAAAAAAACTACTCGCTGGAGACCCCGACCTTCCCAAAGGCAAACTGACCGCCGGTCCCAGAACGGCCACCCGCAACGACCAGCTCCGTTGCCAGCGGCATGGCGCCCGCCGAGGTCAAGCTCTGCCTGAACCAGTACCTGCGAACCCTAACACCGCAAGATTCTGCCGTGCTCAAGATCCACCACCCTCACATTGCTGACATCCAGGGGGGGGGGACTGGGCAAGGCCCGGTATGATTCCGCGTGGATTGATGGGGATGAGAGCTGGCTCTTGTGGATGGCTGATGATCTTGCTGCGGCATCATCGGGTGATGGCACTCGGGTGTTCTGTCTGGCTGAGCTAGAGAATGACCCTGTTCGTGAGCCCTCATGGTTCGTATCTGGGGCGGTGAGCAATATGAGGAGTATTTTCCCTGCTCGGCTCGAGAGTGTCTGGCGCGAGAGTTTCCTGGGTGTTTTTGGTCTCCGCCGCAGCGCTGGTGCGAGTCTTGTCCTGGTGGTGAGTTCTTACAAGGGGGACTGTTGAGGATGCGAATAAGAAGCACGCGGAGACGGTGAGGAGGGCGGAGAGTCGTCTTACCGAGACCATGAACTTGGTGGGTGCGTTTGCCAAGGTTACTGATTGCGCGCAGCTTTACAATGCGGCCAAGAAGAGTACGGCGGTGCTCTGCCGAGACAGTGTTGGAGGCTGCTTTCTGGAAGCTGCACTGGGAGAATGATGAGCTCGTGGCCTAGAGAGCCGGCTGGTAATGCTTTGGCGCTTGTAGGATGGAGGATTCGCACCTCAGCCGAAGTTTTCGAAGAATCTCAGGAGTCTGAAGAGGCGAGGGCAGATGGTACGGCTCACCGGCGGTCAATGTAGAAACCGGGCACGTTTTCCTCGAGCTAGAACAGCCGGGTGATGAGAGATTGGGGTTGAGAATCCACTGAACCGATATTTTGAGCGGGACCTGGGCGGAGACCAGGTCCAGCATTACTAATTCGTGTCTAGAGGACCAAGATTGGTCAGTGCATGTTGCGCAGGATAAGGTACGCAACAGAACTAAAGTTGATGCCTACATCCTCTGGGGTTCCATTTACTTCACCGCGGCCTATTCCAAGTCTACATATTTCCTCGGAGAAAGGCGGCTGCGGAGCGATCGAGGTCCAATCTCTGATGTAGGGGTGTGTTTGACGCGGACGGGAAGGACCTGGACTCACTCACCGCCTCGAGGTCGAATGCTGCTTACTAGGAAGGAATTCAGAGGGCGTGACAACGGGGGTTCGTTAGGTGGTGTGTCGATGATGCGGCGACATGTAGCCGCCTTCCGCTTCTCTCGGGGCTAGGAGCACCAACTCAGCTTCTGGGCGGGCCTGGCCCATTACATTCTAGGCTCAAGTGAGGGGGAGTGCCTTCAGCATGAGGGTGGTTGACGAGAGGCTGGCACGGACTCGGAGTCTGTGAGATCTTCGGCGCGAAAATCTTGCCCAGGTCGGGCTGGCTCCAGCGGGTTTGTATCACTTCATAATGGCTTTGCTGCTCTTAACATGTCAATAGCCATCTCCAAAAACTCTGTCGAGTCTTCCACCAATCGCCTCCCCGCGATGGAACGCTCTGACGCGAAAACATGGCCGTTTCATTAATACGCGAATAATCTAACTCTAAAACAGGGCTCAGCTTATGCTCCGCGGGCATTGCTGAAGTAAAAGCGTCCCGTTATTCACAGAAATTACTTCACACTTGCTGATTTAGAATAAGTTATTCCATGACCAAGAATATAGACCCTATGCATCGTAAGGCCGAATGCAAGGAAGCACATGCAAGTGGCACTCACTTGTCAAGTGTCAGATTCCACGTGGTAATGTTGAGTGGTTGAGTCACGGCCGTGAACCATGGCGAGGCTAGGAGCCTGCTCGTCAAACCTTGTTCAAACGGACGAGTCATTGACCGAGCGAGTTCCGTGCTAGAAGTAGCCGTGGGAAAGGCGTTGTTTTGAAGCCAGGGAAAATGTCTTGTGGTCTAATATTTGCACGTGAAGATGGGTATGGCCTTCACACAACCGTGCTCCGTGTTACCTTGTTTCCGTGGTCTCTTTTTTCCTCGCCCGTATTTTACAGCGACATTAAACATATAGTAAGGCCCGGTGTGCAAATCAGTGCCAGGCGACATGTACAGTTGGAAAGACCGATGCAGGTTGCTAATTAGAAATCAGCAATCCTAGCGATATATATATCTATTCAAGAGTTAAAGGCTGCCCATATAATTAAAATACCAGCCTATCGCCTATTCTCGTTGGTATAATAGAGATGCAGTCAATTATCTGGTAGCGACGCTATCTCCACGCAATCTACCACCTAGGTGCACCAAGCAAAGACGGCCCCCCTGTCTCCACCGCAAGGAGCTGAGCTTAGGCAATGGATCATCTTATCATGCCATGGGCCTGGCCTAGGCAGAAGCTCCAAGTCGCCATCACGTCAGCAGATTATCTATTCCTGGGGTCTCTGTAAAGCGTCATTGTAATATTCTCTCTAGACGGAGGTGACATCCTCACAAGGCAGTAAGATGAGTGTCAATGCTAGACTAGACAAAGCCCGTTGGGATTTTCCGCTCCTAGTGCCGACACGGGATGGGTGCCCCCGCGGAGATGATGGAAAGGGGGAAATTTTTTTATAAATGCCACCCTCGAGGCTTGTTGTTCGGTTGTTGTGTCTTCAACTTCACCAAGATCTCACAGAAATAACTACCAGTACAGAACTATCCAAACGTCAAACTATTTATCTCAAACAGTGCCTTCAGTATCTTATTCTCAGACTACGAAGACTGCCTACTAAATGCTCACCCACTCGATCATCGCTTTCGTCGCCCTTGTCGCCTCTGGTGCCGTGGCCATTCCCGGCCCCGAAGCCGTCGTCCGAGCGGTGGTATGTCCACTCCCAGCCGTTCCCCCTCCAAACACCTAAGGCAGCATCGTCGCCAACCCCCATGACCTCCACCTAGGAACGTGACGGCGCGGGCGCAGGCAGCTTCACCATCCGACAGTCTCAAAAAGCATGTAAGGACTGGGAGATCGGCATCGGCACCTTCGAGGACTGCCCATAGTTCAGCTGCACGGGTGAGCACGCCACCATCTTCACCTCGGACTGCGGCGACCGGCTGTCGGTCAACCGGGACTCGGACGATATCTGCGCGCCCGGTTACAACCGCGACGGGTACTAAGTCGAGTGCGGCGGCGACGGCAAGCCGTACCGCGTGCGCAACAGCAAGGGTGAGACGTTTGGCAACTGCTATAAGCCAAACAATTCGGGAGATTGTAACGGCATTCCAGGTATCAACAACGCGCAGCAGCAGAATGTGCAGTTTTGCTACCCTTTGTTTCGTTGAATGTAGGGTGTGAAGCAAGGAGGAGGACGAGGAGGAAAGGGGGAGCTGTCGACAGCCGGATGTTGTAGGAGAGAGTACCCACCCTGGTACTGTTTGCTTTGGGTCGCGTCTGTAAACATTTAGGTCATAGATTAAAAAAACACTGCGTACACAACCCTAAGATCGACACGACGAGTTTTCCTTTCCCTCATCGGAAATGACTAGTTTCCGCCTTAGCCTGAGCCAGGCTGAGCAAGGGGGTACCTCGACTATAGTTACCACGGTCTAAAATACCGGTGGAGTTGCGAGGATAGGCTCCTAGACCCAATTTGGGGACACTTGCACCACCACCACCTTGCCACACATTTCTTTACTCTAATGATAAAGAGCCTCCTCACCTCCAACCCTTTCAATTTTAACATGTCGACGCCTGATGTATGCCATTGAACTTGGGGCGCCTGTGCTAGCCCACAGTCAGGGCGCAGGCAGACGGATTTTTTTGAGGCCGCGCCAGCGCATAGTTGGCTTGACGCATTGAGTATCGTTCCAAGGCCATTGTAAATGGCAAGGCTTCTTTCGTATAAACCTATGTAGGACTCCTGAGCTAGGCTGAACAAGAGCTCATTTTCGGGCTATCCCACCTAGTCTCTGGGCCATAGAGCCGTACTCTACTCGGGTATGCTGTCACCTCTAGCCTTAGTGAAAAAACATTTCAGAAGCGAGTCAAGCCAGAGAGATATATATGAGCACGGCAGAGTCAATTACTACAACTCAAGTAACCCCCAAGTGGATTACACTTCATCGGGGATAAATGTAAAGTGGTCAATAGCTTCTCTGTCACGATTTCTCACAGGTAAAATTAGAGCTGCAGGACGCTGCCCTGCGCCCACCCCTCAGGACGCGCTCAATATATCAGGACGCGCTCAGCACTGAGTAGTGGCCTTAGCACCAAGTATAAGAATTGAGTACCCTGATTAGTCGAGGACTCTTCCATATATACTATGATCATAGCCATAATCCCCTTAGATAGAAGACTTGACTTGTCAAGATGCTTACTGTCTAGTTTACTCCTAGAGCAATAGGAATCCCTTTGTGATCATCGCGCCTAAGGAGCTGACCACCTGCTGCTGATTTCCCGTCCCTGCACACCTCTGGATCCCCCGCCCTTGCAGTCTCGTCACACTGCTAGCTCCGTTGTCCCGCTTAACAGATTGTTACTCAGCAGCCCCAACGTGACTGGAGTTGGGATTGTAATATTCTCGTTGTGGCGGAAACAACATCCAAGAGGAACCAGGCCCGATTCCCCGTTATCTCATTTTTTGCTGGTCAACATGAAGCTCATATATAACGTATCCACCATCCGATCAAGTTTATGCTTGTCAGATACGCATCCTGGGTATCCTGTTGCCGCGCGAGTCCCAGCAACAAAGTCTATAGAGCGAAGGAAACAAAATATTCCGTGAGATTGTTAGCAAGTGTGGGATCAAAGTCCCCCTTAGTGATCCTTCTCCAAGACAAGCAGTAGATCAATTACTCTCCCAAACTCGCTACAACCCTCGGCAGCAACGTATCAGTGAAAACCCACAAGCTCGTCGAGATATGCACCGACCACGCCGCGCCCGTGAACCACATCCCCCTCCGTCCCTGCAACTTATTCAGTCGCTGTATGAGGCCTTGACACCTCACCAAGTCCTCGCGGCTCGCGTACGCGCTGACGAGGCCGTGCGGCTCGAAGAGCATGAACTCCAGCGGCGCTTCCTCCTCGGCCGTTTTCCCCGTAGTAGCGACCAGGACGTTCGCAAACGCACCCTCGATGAGTTTCCGGGCTTCCGCGCTATTGAGCGTCTCGTCGCCGACGGCAATGGCGCGGTAGTACGGCGAGTCTGGGTAGCTTTCGAAACGGGCGATGAAGGGCGCTGCGGGGATGGAGGCGAGCCAGTTGGCGGGCTGCGCTGCCAGGGGGGTGTTGAGCAGTGACGCGTTGCGCGGGAGGGACGGGTGCGTGACGATGCCGACATAGGTGGCGCTGTAGCGGAAGCGGGAGAAGGTGGACAACTCGGCAGGGTCCGGGTCGAAGGGGGCGAGGTTGTTTGGGGTGGGAGGGGCGGTGAAGAGGAGCTTCTTGGCGACGATGAGGGTCGTGGCGCCGGTTGAAGAGCTGCGGACTGTGAGGATGACCGGGCCATTTGTGGTTGCGTTGGCGGAAGGCCGCTCGGAGCTGACGACGGTGCTGTTGAGGAGGACGTCGTCCCCCAGGAGCCGGAGGATGGCATCGTACAGGTCCTGATTCTTTCGTGACGAGGGGACAAAGGCGGTGTTGATGCCGAGGATGGTCCGCGCCAGATCCACGTTGAAGGAGCGCATCACCCACATGGTCAGGCTGCCCATTAGGTCATGAACCCCAAACCCCGTCGTGAAGAAGATCTGAGGCACCCCGGCCGTGAGGTTATACTTGGCGACAAAATCTCGGAAGGGCAGCAGCAGGTCGGCTGGAATGTCCTTGGGCGGAGGAAAGGTCCACCAGCCGGGCTCCATGATGGAAAGATATTGCTCTGCCAGTTGAAGGTATCGTCTCAGAGCTGCGGTTCTGTCACTTGTAGGGGGTGGCGAGTAGTTGGTCAGCCTGGCACCGGTGGTGAAGTCGATGTAGTACTGGTCGAGAACGTTTCGGACGTTGGGCTGCGTCGCCACACCGAAGCGTGTGAAGAACTCCTTGGCGCCAGGCAGGTCGAGGTAGTTTTGCACGCCCGCATCAAACCCTCTACCCGTGGCTGGGTCAACCCAAGTGTTGACGTGTCCGCCCTGAGCGGCCATGTTGTCAGCATTGAGAGATCTCCCATCTCTCTCTCTCTCAAAAAAAAAAAAAACATTTGAGCAGAGCGTACCAGAATACCATCTTTCTCAATCACGACCACGCTCACGCCAAAGTCCTCCCGTAAACGCACTGCTGAGTACGCTCCTGAGCCCCCGCCGCCAATAATGGCGACATCTTTGTGGATTATGTTGACCGGCCCGGCAGCTTCTGCGGTGGCCCATGGGAGGACAACCACAGTTAAGAGAGTGCGAAACATTGTGCCAGGTTGACTCACTCGATCAGAAAACCCCCAGGTTGGTAGGAATGGAGAACGAGTGATGATACCCAAGTCCAGATGGGCATCGAGGGCAGAGGCTAGCTCTTATGTTTGCTACACCCTTCTCGGGAGGTTAGCCGGTTGTAGTGTGTGTCTCAGACCATCGGAGATCCATGCATGGCCTCAAGGACGTAGGGTCGTCCCAATCCCTGGGTCCGCCTCCTTCTAGAACATGGAAACTGCTTCTATGCAAGGCCACATCCAAAGCGCACTAGCGATTGTAATAATTCGGGTGGGTCAGCGTCCGAGATGCGGGCAGCTCTCCGATTTGCTCGTCCACATCCAGGTCACCACGCACTCTTTGGACACATGTACGATGCTGCTAATTTTTCCTATCCAAGGCAAGTTTAAGATCTTGCAAAGAACTGTCTTGCATCTTTTCCCTGGTGAATACATAGTCTTCTTTTGTGGTTTTGATAATCATGGGTTGGGAACGGCGAGCTTGTCTTACTCCCGAGGTATCGTCGTTCTAGGTTTGTGGACTAAGATGCAAACTCCCCAGTTAATTAAGCAATGATACACACAAGCGGGGTTGGCTCTCCGATGTAGGTGTCTGGCGCCCATCACACACACACATCCCTGATCTTGCATAAGGACATATGCTGTGTGACAGCAAGGAAGTGACAGCCTTTGTTCAATAGCGTGTCTAGGGTGGGTGTCTACCAGACACGCATTCCGTACCGCTAGTGGTGTAGAATATGTTTGCTAATACCCCTGAATACCAAAACCGAAATTTTCGCGAATCTGTGCTCATGCGGCGCAGTGCCCAGCACCTTCCCAACAGGTGCAGCACCAAAGTCGCGCTGCTGGATTAAGGGTTACCGTTTTCTCGTACCCGCAGGCTTGGCCGACGCATTTTTATTAGATCGCCTAGCATTCCTCCTCGCATTTGTTTCTTTTGCTTGACGGGCAAGGGAGAGTCTGTGGTTGCCCAGACCTAGGATTTACACGATTTGCATAGAATGTGTGCTCGGCGACGGCGATCAAACCCCTTGCCAATGATCCTCAAGAGAACTACCGATCCGGTGCGGTCTTCGTGATTGAGGATGCGAGAAATGACAGGAAACAAAAGAGTACCCTCGCATTGAAACAAGAACAAATAAAGCAGCAAATATCCCTTGTTGCCTAAAGCTTGCGCTTGTCCGTTTACGGCCTGCTGTTGTACCTTACCGACACCTCTGCTATGGGTAAAGTGCTCCGCGACGCGTTTCGCCCATTGTCTGCCACCCTACTGCTCACCTCCTTTGTAATGATGGTTTCCTCGCTGCACGAGTCGTCCAGCCGGGAACTGTAGAAGCTGGTACCCTGCATCCCAACCTCCTCGTCACCGCGGAGCGCCTTGCTGTCGGAAAGCTCAAACTCGTCGCCAGTCGCCGTTTCGCTCGTTTTGGAGCGGACGATTCGGACCGGTTTGCTCCCGACAGTGGGCGGCGGGCTCAACGCGCTGGAGTCGGATGGTCCTGAGGACTGCGAGAGCCCAAATAGCCGGTTTACGAGCGGCCGGAGGGCCACGCAGCAAGCGGCGATGATGCCGACTTGGAGTTGGAGGCTGGTTCGAAGCAAATGCGTTAGTGCGGCCGAGAGGTTGTTCCCGTTGCGGTGACCAATCACTGCAGAAGCACTTACAATCCCCAGAATGGCACATTCAAGTAGCTGTTCCAGACCGAACATGTGAGGAAACGCTTGCTGTCAGAGGATGGTTTGTGACATACTATGTCTTGTCCTTTTGTGATGTAAACGCTTGCTGGTAGACTGTCTTCACGACGCCCAAGCCCACAGAGCTGTTCCCCCACCCCACCCCGACTGTTAGCCCTCATGTGGTTGGAGTGTCTCTGGAGATCCACGTACAAGTATCCTAGGCTCAAAATCCCAATCAGATAGAAACGGATCTTGACGCCAAGTCTAATGTGCCACACGACAGGAATAGGAACGAGGGCGAGAAAGACATCGGTCGAAGTTGCCAAGACTAAAGCGGCGGACGGGTTAACGACCGGTACGTGAAGAGGGTGGGATAGTGCCGAGAGAAGAAGCGTACCCGTATTCCCCATCGCAATCCTCACGTATCGCGAGATGGGTATGCATGTTCCCTCAGCTTCGAGGTCCCAGAACTTGTGGACCGGCTTGCAATGCACGAGTGCAAAGATCATGTAGATGAAAGTGTAGCACCAGACGATGCTGAGGAGTCCCCATATCGCTATACGATAGCCTCTCCACAGCTTGCTGTCACAGAACCGTAGCAGGTTGAAGCCGATTGCTGTCTTGAGGCTGCACATGCCCCAGTTGCTCGTGACGATGCTCAGAAAGTAGCCACACGCCCGGAAGATGTAGCCGTCCTCGAGCGAGATGGTCTCAATGTGCCGACCCAAGCCATGGAAGGACTGCATCAGGAACAAGACCCATCCCCCTATTGCACACAGCTATAGCGGAGAGGTTAGTCGGCCGGGTTGGTCCATAGTACAAGCCCAAAGCATAAGATATCGGGATCACCGACGTACCCCTGCAATGCACAGTGCGATGTCGTCCCTGCCAAACGACTTTGTGACAAAGCCACGGGTGTAGACGCGCAGTCCGACAAAGGTGAGGGCGAGGAAGTGAAAGGCGGACAATACCGTGATTTGCATTGTCCTTGTCGTGTCCGCGAGCCGTTCCGGGGACGGATGAGGGTCCGGCAGAACGGCCGGCCAGAGAGCCATGGCTGCTGCTGTTGCTGCTTCAACTGCCGCTCTTAATCCGAGTCGTCAAGATGACGAGCCGCCGAGCCCGTGCGGACATCGGTGTCGGGGAGACTAAGAAGTCCGATCGTTATGGTCGCTCGTCACAACTCAGATTTGAACGAGACGAGATCCTTGAGAGTCATGGATTGGGCGCTAGCCATACCTTTATCGTTTGCTGGCACCCGCACAGAAGTCGACTCCCAGCGCCAATGTCGCCGTGCGGCGCTGACAGCTCGCATTGTCATGCGCCAAGTCCGTTAGGGGCCTTTTCCAGCAACGGTAACAGCCAATGGACGTCCTTTGCGCATCCTTTCTTATGTTTCCCCTGCTCGTTCTGAACAGACCCCTTACCCCTTCTCGCAGATGCCCAGCCGCGGGTCAAGGATGACTGCATCCCGCCCAAACATGGCGTAAAAAGCCAAAGCAAAAAAGGTGATGGGACGGCCAGTCATTGGTTGAGCCGACAACGGAGACCCTTGTTCTCACAACCGACTGCCAGCACTAAGACTGATCCTTGCATCCAGGCACGTCTTCTTCAACAAAGAGGCACTCACAAACAATCCCACCTTTTGGGCTCCTTAATACTCCCACTCTCGATGGCCTAATAAATACGAGAAATTTCCTTGCAATACTAACCGTAGTAAATATCATGCTTAGGGAGTTCCCAGAATTTTGGATAGGGCTGTAAGGAGACACAACCAGCTGTATTCGAGGTGTTAGTCGAGTGACATTATTAGGATTTGGCTGCAGAGATCCGTTTTGCGGTGCTCTTTTTTCAACAACATGCCAAGGATAAAGGCAAGAAGCACCGTGCACAGTAATTTCAAACCACATCCCTCTCATCCACCTCTGCCGGGGCAATAATTGTGACACCAGTACTGTGGCGGTATGGGTGATGAAATAACCCACGCGGGGTACCACGTTGGCCCAAGTCCAAGGGTATTTTTGTGGACCCAGTTTCGGGCACATGAGCGGTAGGACTGTGATTCCAACGCGAAGAGCGCTCGTTAAGCATCTGTGCACCATCAAAATACGATGTCAAAAACTTACTTATGGGCCCCCCGGCTATGTGGATTTTCACCAGTGAAATACGGAAGCGTTACATTCATAGAGCCATATAGTATATTGAAGACGCTGGAGCAACCACCTGAATGGTCCAAACGGCACTCAGACGAAGATCCAACGGCAATCCGTGAACAGCTGAATCCAGGAATAGTAGACACTCTGCCGATCGTTGGTTAGCGATACCTTGGGCTTGCAGCGACGCAATCTTCCACGCAGTGTACCTGGGCGGAATGCATCGCGGTCTCGAAGCGATCTAGGAGAAGGAGGATGCAAAGAGGAGAATGTAGAATGACTGGTCATTTTTCGCGTTTTGCGTGTTTGAGATAGGGTTCCGTGGCATTTGCGCCTTCTCGCGAGCCGTGACGCAGTAGGTGCATCCAGAAGCCAAACAGTGGTGGTGTCATACAAAATCGCTGGAGCACCACACTTCTACCCGTCGAAGTCTTCTTTTCTTTTAATTTCTTTTAATCTAGAACAACTTCTTACATCTATTTCTCTCGGGTCTTGACTGCGCACTTTCACCCCGACTACCATTCTCGCTTAATGACGCACTCTCCGGTCCAGGCACTAAACAGCGCTCGGCCCAGGGTACGTCCGGCGGCATTTCTCATCTCGTGTATATCACCGCGTACTCGGTGTCCAGGGGCGTGTCGATCTACGACAAGTCGGCTGAGCGGGGCTGGCTCGAGCGGAACGCGCGTGTCTTTGGCTTCCTTGAGGACGGCCGGTTCGACATCGTCGCTCGTCTCACCCGCGTGGGCTGGCCGGCCCGAGATTAACGAGTCCCTGAGCACCCTGGTTGACCGGTGGAGCGGCGGCAGCAGGGTGGAGAAGCTGGATTGAGACGCACGAAGCGCAGCGGTTCACGGTCGACTCTATGCGTGGGCAGGGGATCGATGTCGAGACGGTTTCGGTCGCAGCAGATCACAGTCCGCATGTTACCGCTGTGGATCAGATTGTTAATCCTCTTGAAACCGCTGCGGCGAGGTATGTTCAGAAGTAAGCTGCGTGGTGGGAAAGGGGCCAATGGATCGGAGGGACGTGTTTGTAGTTATACTGTGCTAAGCGACGTGATAATCGCCGGCCATCCATCGAGAAAGTCCAGCTTATTCCACCCAAACCGCTTCTGCCTATCTGCAAATCCGACTCGTGTATCGACATAGTGGTAGTATAGAACCTAGCGTATCGGAACTTAGTATTAAATGCTTTGCTATCTTGGAAGCGAATAAGATTGCTCACCGGACCATGAAACGAGTCTCGATAGACACCCTGCCCACCAGGTCCATACACCCACTCGTGAGATCCGAGAACCAGTGCCCCGCCGCCGCTCGTACATGCGACGCCGGATTTGTCGACGAACCCACCCGTCGGGGTCGTAGACCTGCAGACCATGATGCGATACTCCCTGCCAACAGCCGGTCTGTTCCTGTCATAGCCGCAGCAAGACCCCTTGGAGAAGAAGAGATAGTAGTAGCCGCCGTCCGCGAATAGAATAGGACCCTCTTCGGCCTTATCAGACCGGTCATAAGATAGCTGTCGCGGTTGCGCTCCGGATTCGACTCGTACAGGCGGCGTGTCCATCGAGATTTGATGCAATCCGTTCCAGAAACTCCCAAATGTTAGCAACCTCATCCCGTTGATGATAATCAAGCTCGAGTCGATGGCGTTGTATGGCTTGCTCGCGTCCGAGGTGAGCCCCGTAGATCCTAGGTCTGTCCAAGTGCCGGCGTCTAGGGTGGTTGATCGCGCAAGTCCTATGGCGGAGTTTTGTGACCCGAAGGTGCTAACTGAGTAATACAGGTAGTATACCCCGTCGACCTGGCTAGCATCGGGAGCCTTGGGTCGTTAGCTAGAGATGACAGTCGATTAGAGATGCATCGAACGAACCCAGAGATCCTGATTGCCGCGGAGCTTGATGGTCGAGCCGTTGGGCAACGCTGGTCCTTGGTATTTCCACGGGCCGGTTATGGCTGGGGCGGTATGGGTGGCGATTCTTCCCCCAGTGGAGAAGCGGAAGTACGTTCCGTCTGGACGGACAATGATGGAAGGGTCGTGCGAATTCGTGCAAATCCCGGTGCAGGCCTCGGGGAGGGAAAATACAGGCGAGAAGAGGCAGGTTGCGAAGACACACCGAATTGCCAGTCTGGCCATCGTGATAGGACGTGATCCTCCCTTTCCGGGGTACTAAGGATGTTGACGGCTTTTCAGAGAGATTTTCCTGCAGTTGACCAGATATGCGGGCCAGCTTGATTTTACCGATAACCAGGACAAGTGTTTCATGGCGTCTAATCGGTCAGTGTCCGGTTAAATGGGGAATGCAGTTGATTTGTGGACATTCTCAAGGGCCAGCTTTCTTTGTGTGGATTAGCCGGCAGGTAACTAACATACCTATTTTGAGCAACACAAATAATATTTCGACATTCTCGACGAGATCTACAGTGATCCGTATTTCCCATTACTCTGCGGGTTTGGCTCCCTTTTTGGCGAATGACCACTGATATGCCTGGCATCAGTATCGCCGGGGTGAATCAGCCGTCCTAGGGGCTAAAATGAGAGTTCTAAGGTAAACTTTATATGCAGAGCTTCAATGTATCACATCCTCGTATTTACTTGTCCTACACTCACCCAGCATCGAGCACAGCTGCGATGGCGAGTACGTATGGGATTACTTCGATGACACCCTATCTAAGGATTGAAGCTGCTACGTCCTGAGCAAGACTGAAGAACTTATAAGAAGTCAATGCTGCTCGCGGGGACGGTGGGGTGCTCATTGGGCAACCGTTTTCATTCCTCCCGTTAGAAGCCGACGTGGGAGCAATTCCAGGGCTGTCCGGCTTCGCTGCGGTATGTCTGGCCATTACCAACTACTATCTAGGTACGGGTCTTTATGTATTCTCTACGTCCTCAAAAGACCGTCTGTTCCCCTCCCGAGCCAGATTTTAACCATCGTTATCAGTATATGAAAGGGTTAAGGGAGTTGCCAAGTCATTACGAGCAATAATCATGGAACAAAAGACTATCAGAGCAAAGGTTACCATATGTTGAACCATTTACGGGAATGGAAAGCTCAGTTCCTTTATGTTCACGCTACGGCACATTCCTCAGGCACATTGACCGCAACAACCCTATTCGGATCAACTGGTACAACTTGATCGAGCTATGCGTAGTTAGCCGCACTTACGAGGGACTCAATATGGTTAGTTTGTCGGCTATGAGCAGCGAGACATTTCGCTTGGGTGTTGGATGGGGCGTGTGCTGATATATCGCTTGTGTTCTGTTGTTGGACATTGTCTCTTAGCCACCGTACACCAGGGCTAATGCTAAGACCATCCAGCACATTACATTCACTCACTCTCGGACCTGAGCCATCTACTTAGCTTTCCGAAATATATCATAATGCTAACAACATATTATCATGATTAGTTTCTACTAATAGTTGGAAAGGGTTGGATGCGCGTATGGTCAAGAGGTTGGGTTGACCTACCGGATCAAAGCGACTCAGCAATTACATATCTGCGGGACCTGATTTGCGGCTAGGTTCTCCAAGCCGGCGTGCGACACGCACACCAACATTCGTAATCCTACGCCAACACCGTCATTCTGTCTTAACCGGGATGGTGCCGCGCCTCATATGATATAATTGCCTCCGAGCAATTTACCCGTGCTGGCATGTAAGAAAAACTGACATCACCGCCGGCTTCTCGAGATATCTACTGGATTTCATTGCCTTAGGGAAATACTTAGTTCCACGTTTACAACCATATGGATCCTGAGATTCTTCTTCGTGTATCGGCTAGTCTTCTTCGAACGAGCGCGGGTCTGATTTCCTTCCTCTCTGGCATAAGGATAGCAGTTGGCCTACTGCTGGTTAATCCCCGCGATGACCCCGATGACGGATGCATCAACAAGTCGCTGGCCCTAGCCAGCTTCGCACTGTATTCGATCCAGGTTGTCGTCAATCGTTCATGCTGCAGCCCGTCGGGCTCTCCGGGTGACGAAAGCTGGATTTCATTTCAGATGTTCAACCCAGCGACAGGCTGCGACGCCTAATGCTCAGCCTTTGGACCGGATCTTAAGCTGAATACGAACTTAACTGACCTGCCGAGATAGTACCAGTGCTCCATGGAGTCGCGAGACCCTGGCATGCACGCATCATTTCAATATGATACCAAAACTAACACGCTTGCTGTTAGCGAGACATGGGTGTGTGGCGATCAGCACGAAAAAAGGCCCGTAGGTAGACCTGTCCGCAAGTTTGCCTGAGGTCTAAACGAACATTATCATTTGCCACCCGCTAGAGAACCCGGTTCGCGGTCTTTGGAATGGGAGAGCTACCAGTTAATTGTTCCATCCAAGGGGTGTCTCAGAAACTGCTGAGTTATTTGCTTACCCCACTTCCTCTTCTCCTTGTTCTGGCTGACACTCTATCCTGTCTTTTCCAAAACCGCTCCCAGATGAGCGTATTGGTCGAGATATTTATCCTGCACTCTCAAATACCTCCAAGTTGGAAGCCGCAGCGTTCTTAAACCTCCCGCCCACCCTATAGTTTAGTGGGCTAATTAATCCCACCACTTCAGGCCTTGTGTGGCATACTTCTACAGGCTAGCACTTTTGATGGGCTGGGTTGACTACTCTGGCTGAACAAACAGGATTAAATGGGCAGCTTTCGCATTGATCTCTCTCACATTCAATAATTAAAACATGTTACGCCGCCGAGGAATATTTCAACCTGTCCACTCCTATCAGAAGTCGAGGCCTGAAGAGGATGGAAAAGAGAAAGCTTCCCTCCTCTGTTCATTCTGCACAAGCCACGTGTTTGATACAATGCCAAAATCGCGGATCAGGGAGAGAATACAGAATCCTGCGCGAAGCATTATACACGACTGGCGAGCGACTTCTACATCTCACCCACATCGGTATGTAAGTGGTGCGCGAGCATCAGCAACGGGGTCTTGACGAGTCTGCATCTGGACTACTGGTACGACCCATTGGAATGGGAGGCAATCTGACACTGTGGATGAGGGCTCAAGTCATGACACAGAGGACTCTGGCAGCAAAGCCAGCGAAGACGTGGTCCCGGATTTCTCACCCTCGATACACTGAACTGTCAAGCGGTGCTCGGTGTTTAAGTCCAGTTCTCGAGTACTAATAATTCTCTAGCGCATAGATTTAACCGGCTTAGGGTCTCAGTTGAAGTCGCTCTAGAAGTAGAGGGTGGTGAAGAAGGTGACAGCCAAATCAGAGAACTATTGGGTGATGAGCGGGTGGATCTGACTTTCGAAATCCTGGTATCAGCTTGTAAGTTTCTCATCCGAGGGCCTCGGTAAATGCTGACATGTAGTATCAGGCAAGAAACACGATATAGAGCTAGAAACAGAGAGCCACATAACAGTAACAGAAAACGTGCAATCCACATATTATGCAACCATCCTCCATTCATCGAAATTGGACCCAAATTGATCCTGTTTCAAACTTTGTTTCCATGTCCGACCATAACGAGACAAACCGACATCCCCATCGCACCTTCGGAACTCTCGTTGACGCTTTGTATCCAGCCTTTACTTGTGCCTGGGGTTCGAGGTTGAGTCCCAGTCCCACTTCCCTTCCGCATTCTGCGTCAGCACAATCTCTGCGCAAAGCACCAAAGACTTGTCGCTACGCGCCGCAAGCGTCTCATTAACGACTTTCTCACTTCAGGTCAGCTTGATGCCCTTGCCAGTAATGCTGGCTGAGATGAGCGGCCCGACGTCAGCAAGTTTGTGTTGTCCGCCGATGTCCAGCCGGTAGTCCTGCCAGCGCTTCGCTGCTAGGCATCCAAAAACGCCCTCGTCGATGTTGTCGTTGCCGCGGGGCGTGGTGAGGTCTCATACTACGTTGGTGGGCATGGGGTCGTGGGTGCGGTCAACCGTGAACCAGTTCCGGATAGCGTTTGTCATTTCATCAGTGGTTTAGGCGTAGGGCTAGGCGGTTTGTCGCCGACCCAGGCATTCTTCTAGGCTGTAATCGGGTCCGGCATTGATGGTTGTGGAGGACTGACTCTGATGAGAAGCTTCCGGATCCGTTTTAGAATAAGGCTCGTGTCACAGCGTTTCTCTGAAGTAGGTTTTTTGTAATTCGTCTGATTTGCCAATTTTATCAGATGGTGAAATTTTTTTGTGCTGACTTCTTAAATCTCGGCTCCAACTTTTCTCGTTCCTACCAGATGAATAAATTCCAACCTCGCCTCTTTTTTCCTCCTTCACACTTCCCAGATACCTAAAAATCGAGGCGTTTTTCGCCAACTCTCACCACATCTTCCCTTGTCGAGAAACCTCTCTCACCTAGATATCGACTCAGCATCGAAATGACACGGTCGTCCCGTTCACCATGTCGAGCACAAGACGGACGCGCATTCTCACCGCGACGTCAGAAATTATTGCGATCGTTCGCAGCTCCATTAACTTCAAGTCGTCGCTCAACAGTCCCTGATTCCCGCACAAAATCTTATGAAAAGAGGTAAACAAGAGAAAAAAAAGAGAAAAAGAAATAGAATCAAAGGCCAGCCGAATTTGACATGGTACCGCATACACTCGGTCGAATCGTTTTTGAGCTAGGTAAGGGCTTTCCCAGGCACCAAGGACGACGCCGAACGCCTTTACGACAGGCCTTCATCCCACCTTTCTTTTCTTTTGGCGATCGAATATTATGATGCTGGTCTCCAGCACTGCCCAGTTGACGTGATTTGACCCGCTATAACCCCAAAATATCGATATAGTTCAGCCATATAAGGTCCGTGGCGCTCTTAGCTCGAAAAACGATTCGAAAAACGATTCGACTGATGAGTGTATGCGGTATCACTAATAAGTTGCCACCTTTCTCGGAGTCGTTTGTTTTTTCCCTACGCCCGTCAGAGTGGCTTGTCCGCGCCGCTCGTGTCACAATGGCATTACAAACGAGTGAGGATCTTGAGTTAAATAGCGCAATCTTAGCGGGTGCATGCTCCATATTAGGATTGGGCTTGCCCTTTGATGAGTGAACATTATCAGCCATTACTAATTGTCGTCATTCCGGTGACGAGGCGGATTGTTGCCGTTGGACTAAAGACGGCGAGCTTGACTTCTCTGAGGCTGGACTTGGCTAGTAATGTCTCACCTGGTTGGGTGGATACGGCAAATTAGGCAAGCTGAGCGGCTGACATGATACCATTAACGCTTATAGGAAGAATTGCCCTTAAACGCTGTCTTTGAACCCAGGTGGCTGGGTTTTGCTAGTGGCAAAGTGGGAAGACGCGTATTTTATCCATCCAGACTCACCCCCTAGCCCCTGTCATCAACTCAAATTCTGCGTACCGAGTTTCCTGCGAGAAAATGTTTCCGCGGGGAGTGTTGTAGAACAAGGAAAGTACCTCCAAGGACTTGGTTTTACTGTGTCAAGAAAAGCTCAGCAAAGCTACCACGTACACCATAGAAGCTCGGATCACAGCTTGCCACGCTCGCATGACCTCGTCGGCCGCGAAATCTCCATGACACCCTGCTCTTTTGCATCCTGCAGGAAGCCTTAGTGTATGGGGTAAGCACACGCCAGGGTTAGCTTCCATGCTCGGATTTTTAAGCAGTCAGCTCCATGTAGGGCTATCCTAGCTGGTGACAAAAGGGGTTACCCTCTTAGTAACTCGCTCTTCATGTTACTCAAAGAAGACAGACACACTTTGACTATGCTCGGCGTTCATCTGAATGTCTTACATGAGACTGGTGCTTTTTTGTCGACTTAAGGGTCGTTGGTCCCCAGCTTGGCCGCATTTCTTGAACTGAACTCCACTAACAAACACGTTTGTCTTATTTAACTCCTCTCCATCCTCAATTCAGCACAAAAACCACAAGATGTTTCCCAGACAGCTGGCCTCGGCTTTTGTCCTGTTCGGGCTCTGCCAGAGCGTTTGCGCAACCTGCAACGCGTCTCCTATCTCGGTCCGCTTGCCACCCGTCATCGACAACGGGGCCTCGACGGCAGGCTGGAGCATCCCGCCCGTCGGATCAGACTTTGGATACTGGTACCAGACATTCTCGTCGTCGCCCAGCGGCTTCCAGCGCAACCTGCAGTACAGCACCCACCCGCTCAACCCGTCCAATCCCGTCGGCCAGCGAACCGACCTCTCCAGCTTCCAAATCGTCGGCAACGACACCGTATACACCTCGTACGGCGTCGACACTCCCCTCGCCCCCGCTTTCCCCGCCGTGTATAACTACACAGGCAGCGGCATTCTGTCTCAGGCAACGGATATTCTGTCCGTCCTGGCGTGGGGCACCGACTGCAACGGCATAGGCTATCGCGTTTCGCACTCGACATTCACGCCGTTCACTGGCACGCCGGCCTCGGTGGATGTTCTGTCGCGCTCCAAACTGGGACCGGATGCCACGACGCTGGCCAACATCAAGGCGGCTCTGGTCGCCCTTGGCAACTCTGGCATCACGGCTCTGGTGAACGCGATGGTGGCTGCGGCGCAGGATTCGGGCAGAGATGGACAGGCTCCCGTTGAGACTTGTGATGCCGCTTGCCAGACCAACGAGAACTTGCTTCCATTGCTTGGACTCTGAAGGGGTGGTGGCACGGTAAGCATGAATGCACGCCGCTGCTGTATCGAGAGGAAAAACTTGGACCTGGAAAGGGTAGGTATATATAACCACCAGATTCACTATGTATAAGAACCTGAAGAGACTAGATGAAAATAGCTCTATTTACCATTGAGGACCTCTGATTGGATGCTGATGGATTTGACTTTAGACCTGGCATGACTTGATAACAAAATTCAGCATATTTATGAACATCTTGACCCAAACATCATTCCAGCATCTGGCTCCCTCCTCCTGAATTTCGATGGTATCCCCTTCTTCTCCCCTTCTTCTCCCACCTGGCCGAGCATTTGAGCTGACTCAGCTGGAGAAAAGCTGAAGGAGGAGGAGATTCCCGGTTTGGGCAATACCCGGATGTGTAACTGCCGTTGCCGTTGGTCTGACGACAAAGACAGGGGGAGAGAGAATAAAAGAAGTTCAAATAAGCATCCCAGATTCCGAATAAGCATTTTCTCCGGACCCCAAGTCTGAACAAAAAAACCCTACGTGTGTGTCCAAGCCAAAAGAAAGCACAGCACAGCATGGATCCAATGCCCTGCCCCACAGACTCGCCAGGGGCACGGCGCGCGTGATGCTATGACAAAAAGATTAAGTGAAGTACTTTATCACCCCTTTGCGGCACTTGCACAAGGCAAACGTCCAGAGCGCAGTCGGTGACGCCAAGAATATATGCCGGGACGGGGTGCAATCTGGGGTGCAATCAAAATGCTATGTCTCCCGGGTAATTAGGACAGAACCTGATTCGGCCGCATCCGTGATCTTCCAGAAGGTTAAATACCCCATTTGCCACGATTATATTTCATTATTGCTTGTCGGCGATAAAGTTTTAGGAGGTGCCGTGGCCCCCGGCATATGATATTCCATGTACGGATGGATTCTTGTCATGATGGGGTAAGCTGGCTCCCGGCCGTGAACATAAACAGGTCGAGTTTCCCGCCTCGCTCCTCCTGGGTGAAAAGTGAAGAGTGAACCGTGGATGTCCATTTTTTCCTCTTCTTGTTTCTTGTCCAGATAAACCTGATCTGAGAAAGAGAAAAGAAAAGATGAAGTCCTTCGCCCTCACCGCTCTCGCGCTCGTCGCCCCCGTTCAGGCAGGGCTTCGCTTCGGCTGCTCGTCGTTGACCATCCAGCGTCTTGATCCCGTGGTCGAGCCCGGCCATGCGCCCTCGGCCCACCTGCACCACATCATCGGCGGCAATGCGTTCAACGCGACCATGACGGGCGACGTGGGCTCGCGGGGCACGTGCACGACGTGCGAGATGGCCGAGGACTTCTCCAACTACTGGACGGCGGTGCTCTACTTCAAGCACCCGACCAACGGGTCGTACCACCGCGTGCCCGTGACCAACAACGCGGCGCTCGCGCGCGGCACCACGGGCGGCATGACCATCTACTACACCCAGTTCGACTTCAACAAGGACAACGTCAAGACCCGGCCCATCAAGGCCTTCCCTCCGGGTTTCCGCATGACCGTCGGCAGCCCGACCACCAGCACCCTGTCGCAAGCCAAGGGCCACATCGGCCTGCGCTACAACTGCCTGCAGACGCTCATCAACCGCGGCGCCGAGATGGCCGACTTCCCGGACAAGCCCTGCCCGGCCGGCATTTTTACCGTTCACCACTTCCCCGCCTGCTGGGACGGCAAGAACCTCGACTCGCCGGACCACCAGTCGCACATGTACAACACCATCACGCGCGACGGGTTCACCGACGCCCCCGCCTGCCCGGCCTCGCACCCGGTGCGCATGCCGCAGCTGACCTACGAGACCGTCTGGGACACGACAAAGTTCAACAGCCTGTGGCCCGCCGGCACGCCCAACCCGTTCGTCTGGAGCTTCGAGGGCAGCAGCGGGTACGGCACCCACGCCGACTACATGTTCGGCTGGAAGGACGACTCGCTGCAGCGCGCCATGGACAAGGACAACTGCTTCTACGATGGCTGCGGGTCCATCAAGAAGCAGGCCATGACCGTCGCCAACAAGTGCACCGTTCCCGACATGGTTCGCGAGAACATTGATGGGTGTAAGTTTTTTCCTTTCCCTACATTTTAAATGAAAAAAAGGGGCTCAAGATGGTGTTTACGACGTGGATACATGCTGACATTCTTTTTCGTCTAGGGGTTGATCACCTCCCCGGCCAGGGCCCGATGCAGATGAAGAAGGACTAGAGGAGAAGAACGATGATTACTTTGAACTGTTTGTTGTTATTCATTTGGTGCTGTGCCAAGGAGACATGTGAAGCGGAATTCTTTTGTGCGCATAACCTTTGTAGCCTACTTGCCTACCTGGCCAATGTTGCTAAAGTGGGGAGTTTTTTTTTGTGTAGCCCAGATTCTATTCTATTCTACCAAACATTACTAGTAAGATGCCTCATGGCTTTTACATGTCCAAGACATAAGTACCTGATAGTCTGAAGCGGGTGAGAGTGCACGGCGTATGTCGTCTATGCTCCTCTTCATTCAGCGCCGGAAAAGTCGCCCAGGTATTTAATCTTTTGTCGACATCCTCCTCACCTTGGTCGATCAACCTGAAGCTGTCTCATCTAGGTATGCGCAACTGACTGACTGCTACAACTGGCACCAGGTGGCAGATAACATGTTTGGGTGAGGTGGATCAGGAGCTTGCGACCTAAGCACGGCCCAAGGGGACACCACCATGGTCCCTCGCGGGGTGCAGAAGAGGCATCTCGCGAGCCGCCCGGCAGTGGGATGACCCATGTGATGAGCCGAGAGCTGTTGATCCCTCATGCAAGCTTTCTGCTCGGTCACACGGAGGCTATGACTGGTTGGATAGGGGAGGGCAGATGCTCGAGCAGCGGGGTCATGAGGACATCTGCGGAGGGAGAGGGATCCAGCAGAACTCCGGACGGACCGCGGGTCCTCTGTCTCCGGATTGCCGCGATAGGAACCGTCCGCGAGGTTTTATGGGGCAAAACGCCATTTTGCAGCGAGGAGATAGGGGTAGAGTACACAGGCGAAGGAGGCAGCCATCCCCTGGACGTATTTGTGGATTATTCTATCCCAATGAGTTCAAGCGTGCGGTAAATCAACTCCCGCAGTGCTGAAGACCATCCCACATTTTGTGCTTCCGACCTGGTCACCATGAGTTCATGGTGAACCTCATCCTGCAACGTATTTTGCCTTGCTGCCTCCTCCGTCCTCCTCGCCTCGGCATCGAGCTCTCCTTGAACAGTACCGAGCCTCTGTCTCACGAGCGATATACGGTACCCATATTCCTCGGGCCTCACGCGGGTTAGCCTGCTGCTAACGAACTTGGAATACGCACCTACATTCTGGCTGCTGACACCGTCCGGCTACTAAGCTAGCATCCGACCCAGGGTGTGACGCACGCCATGGTTGGCAGGCAGGCGAGCAGATGATGCCTTCTTAGTGCCATACCGTTGACCACTCGAGGCCAGGCATCATGAAGCGGAAGTGGCGGGCCGATGAAACATCCTGCTGTGCTCAGAGGCCACGGATCGCCGCCAAGGCTGCTGCAAGAAGAACCAACAAGTCCTCGCGTTTCAATAAGCGCACATCAGCAGGTTCGCCAGACCGCGTGCTAACTTGTTCGGCTCACCCACCTCGCCCTGGCGCCCCTGGCACGTCATCCTAGTTATGTCTGCAGCTTCGTGGCAGCGCGATCAGTCTTGGTGGAGAGGGCCGGCCCACTAGGCAGAACCGGCGCCAAGAGAGGGGCAGGGTGGTGGAGGGTGGGCAGGGAGATGGGCCGGCCAAGGTTGAGCAGTCGAAGCATGACGGTCCCCTTAAACTACGGTCGCTTCGAGAAGCCTCAACTTCAAGTTAGAATACTCTACAGTCGTTGGTCGCACAGTCTTAGATATGAGCTCGTCGCACATGCTGGAACTGGTGTCAGAGACTTTGGCGAGGCCCGATACTTCCTCAACTCCGCCGTCCGACCCAGGACAGACGGCTGTCGCCAGGGAGTACACGCAACTGCTCTGTAGCAGCTCGCTGGAGTCGCCCCTCGAATTGGCCTCTCCGTTATGTTCCAGAGCACGAGACAGCAACGAAAAGCCTGACTCGACACAAGCCGACGACACGTATATTGCGCACCAAGGGAATCATAGCTCAGCCCACAAGAATCAAGACGATATTTCGCACGGACAAGAGTTCACCATAAGATTAGCGATGGGTCCCAGATCTCTGCCTCACTCTGTTGTCACACACAAGGGCACGATTTCTTGGGATGGGCGCAAAGAGCAGGTACTCCATGTCGATGGCAGTCAGGGGACGATCACTGACTGTCACAATGGCTCTAGGCTACGCTGGCTTCGGCGCTAGCGCCGAATCCGACACAACAACGCAAGACTGGCCCGGACGAACTCCTGCCTGAAATAGTTCTTCGATGCCGAAAAGACTATACGATCGAAAGGCTAGGTGTTATAAGAAGTGTATGAGGGTAAATATAGCAATTATACCCGATTCTTCTACGCTTGGAATATAAAATCGGGTGTCATATGGCTGGAATGCTGATTAAGGATTAAAAGGCGCTATTTTGACTGTTTTTCTAGCTTAGTTTGGATTAAGAAGATTTCTTTTAGCCATTTAAGAGCAATACGGGCATTATCCCAGCTAGATGTCGAATGGTCGTATTTCTAAGTTGGAGAATCCTTTTCTAGATCTGTCTTTGGCGGGAAGCATTGCGCTTGGAGTCGTCTGGAGAGGGTGGAGGTTGGTACATTATATCGCGCCGCGGCATCGTTTTGGCTGAAGCCTTCTTCAACGGCTTTAACGGCCAATTCAATTAACTGCTCACGAACTGAATCCATACCAAAAATGACGAGTTTTGGCCTAGAAATGAAGTAGTTGTGTTCAATTGAAGTTCGTGGCGATGGAATGGCGGTGTGGGATGCCAAGTCCCGGAATGGGGTGGATCCCGCAATTGGGTCACGATGTCTAAGGAGACAATACTTCAAAACTGACAGAGGGTCAGCCAACTCGATTTCCCTCTTGAAACCGTTAGAGCTCCATGGGCAAGGTTCTGCTCCGGCTACGAGGAGCAGCTTTACAGTGTCCAGCCGACCATGCTCAGCCGCACCCTCCAGCACTGTCCGGCCATTTGCAGTGCAGGGCGGGCGTTGACTTTTGCCCCCCCCTTCTAATAGGAGAAGCACAATTTTGACATGCCCCTGGATCGCCGCTCCCTGCAGGGCGTTACGCCCCCATTTGCTGCTGGCGGCGCATTGATATTCGCTCCATTACTGATCAGGTACTGCACCAGCGCAAGTTCGGGCTTGTCTCGCGAAACAGCTGCCTGGAGTGCAGTCCGGCCCAGGATTCTCCAGGCTCCATGATTGATATCTCCGCCATGGGACATGAGAAGCTCGACAAGGCTCAAAGTTCCCTTTTCAGCAGCCAGCTACAAACTCGTTCTCTAACCGTAGCCCTCCCAACGGTCGGTTAACATCTCATTGACATTTGCACTAGCGTCTAAGGCCAAGGGAACTAGGTTAAACAACATCTGGTCGATGAGGAGTCGTAGAATGTGGCTGCTGTGGCCCTGTGGCTGTCCGATGGAGGCTCCTTGTTCCAGGAGGAATCTGAACATTGCTGTATCCTTTGCAGCTAGCGACGCTTCAAGAACCGTGAATCCATCCCTTGCAGCAGGAGGGGCGTTGATGTTAGCGCCCTTTTCCAGCAGGTATCGAACAACTTCCATCTTATTCCCCTTGCAAGCCGCTTGCAATGCTGTTAAGCCACCATAATTGGATGCGGGCGTGTGGATATCGCCGCCATGGTCAGTCAATGAGGTGGTCGATGAGCGGTAGATGGCCTTCGAAGGATGCTTGCTGGAAACCAGTCATCCCAGACTGCGCCTTGCAGAAGCTGTTTGGAGAGACACCTCCATCGAGAAGTAAAGCCACCGCGTCGATTTTGTTATTGGAAATTGCGCACGTAAGCAGTCGGGGTCCCTATTTCTGAAGGTTCAGTCCCCTGCAAGTAGAAGGGTAGTGGTGGCCTCGAGATTTCCCTCCTCGACCGCTATGACCAGTGCAGTCTCGAGAGAGGAGCGTATCTTGCAAGACCCTAACCCTCGAGGCGATTGGAATGTGACGTGGAGTGGACAATGCCAACGTACTCCGAGGTATTAAACGCCTAGAGCACTTCTCCATGGGAATAGACACTATAATGCGTGTTTGTGGGCGGAAGATTCGAGCAGCTCTCGCCTACCATGCACAATCCCTCAAAACGGTCCGCATGACTGCAGCTCCTGCGGTGGAAGAGCTCATTATTCCATGTAAGGAGGACTGCGGGAGGTTGCTGCTTGATCTGTCGGCGTTTCCAGCACTGGTAGAGGTGCATGTCCCGAGGAACTGGCGTGCCGTGACGCGTTTTTCGACCAGTGAGATACTGCCGACGAGAGTTTCTGATTCGGCCGATAGTCGTCACCAGTGCAACTGCGGCTGGTAGGAAGGGATTTCGAAGAATCTACACTCGGATGATGAAAGGAAAATCGCCAAGTTGAGGTTCTAGAATAATCGCTCGGGATACTAGTCTAAGTATTAGTTGGCCGGCCGGTGGCGAGAGCCCCTTTTATCTTGACATTACCTGAGAGCAAGTACCTACGCAACAGTATGTCACGAACAAAATTTGGCCTTAAGACATGCATAACCAACCCCCCCCCCCCCCCCCCCCCCCCCGATGAGCCATGGCAGTGTGGAGGCATTTTGGTAGCGTTTTGGTGCTAACCGGGGTTGGTTTCGTCAGCTATACGGGTCAGCTTGATATGAAAACTTTTCTTCTACGCTTTTTGTGAATGAATTATTCGTATAATGTGAAGATACCTTTCGCAATCTATGTTGAGTCTATGTTGGGCTTGAGAAGATATGTTTCGTGCGGCCACAGCCATTGGTGAGGGTGAGTGGTTCTCTGTTTTCTTTGCATTACACACAGCAATATTGCCTCCATTCGAGGGCCCGAAGAAGATCTAGGTGCGCATATTGCTTGGTAAACTTTGAAAGAGAGTTACTAGAATCCGTGGACTGTCGGACATGAGCGGTGGGGCTGAAAGAACTTGAAGCGTGGCAGTCAAAGCAGACAACTAATCTCGGAAGCACGTATTCCCATCCAACATGGATTGGTAGCGAAGCAAGCAGACCTAACCTGGATATAAAAACAAACCCATTTTTTTTTTTTTTTTTAAAAAAAATTTGTCCGATCGCACTGTGAACACCCAATAATCAATGTCCGTTATCTTTCTTTGCGGCGCTGCCACTTGTCTGCCACCTGCCTTCCCCGGACCAATCTCTTCATGCTGCCCCTGTTAATAAAACAAAGCCGCCCCATCTCCGCCATCCGCGGATATCGCGTGGCCAAGCACCCAGGTTCCCGGGTCCTGATGTGGTCTGGCCAATCCCCAACCCATGGCAAAGCCTGTGCGCGGGCGACGGATCACAGTCCCGGCTCCAAGCTAAGCCCTTCAAAACGACCACAACAGGGGGCACTCAGACCGACTCGAGGCCGTGCGCAACGAGGGGGTTAATAACAAGGTCAACGGGTCTGGGTCGACGGAGATGGACTGTTCCATCATCTTTCTTCAGTTGCACGGCTTTTTGAGAAACTCATGTTGGAAATTTCTAGCGTTTTGTCGTCATAATTCATGCCTCGCCGCTGCTACTGTCAGCATGGTGGGTCTTGAAGACCGCGGCCATGATTCCACACCGCGCCCGCTTCCTCCCAACACGACGAGCGGACCGCGGACACTGGCGGTTCTGGTGCCGCTGTTCGCCTTCGCGCTGCTCCTCTACGTTGTGCGCATCTGGACCCGCCTCCACGCGAAGCAGAGACTAACGGCGGCGGATTACACCATCACGGTTGCTGTTGTGAGCCTCCTCCATTCCTTTTCCTTCCCTCCCGGCACATGGGGACAACCAGCCCTCTTTCAAGCTCTCTGATGAAGAGATTCTAATCGCACAACGACTTACGGACCAGGTTGCCGAGACAATATCCATCGCCTTCACCGCCGCAGCCGTAAGCCACGGGTTCGGACACCCGCCGCAGTACCTAAGCAAGGAAGCCACCAACGCGATCGGCGAGCTGACGTTCGTGGTGTTTGTGGTCGCGC
This sequence comes from Podospora didyma, assembly GCA_033439775.1. Lineage (NCBI taxonomy): Eukaryota > Fungi > Ascomycota > Sordariomycetes > Sordariales > Podosporaceae > Podospora > Podospora didyma. Next base: position 621,066 of record JAULSW010000006.1, on the reverse strand, counting down.
TGTGGGCGTCGTGCTTCGGCCGCATCTCGGTGGCGTGCCTGCTGCTGCAGTTCACGCAGCATGCGTGGTGGCGGGCGGTGCTGTGGGCGACGGTCGCGTTCCAGATGGTCGCGCTGGTCGGCTGCTCCATCGTCGAGCTGATCCAGTGCCGGCCCATCCGCGCGGCGTGGGATCCCGAGATTGCGGGCGCGCAGTGTTTTGCGTTGGAGGATATCTGGGCGAATGCTTACGTCTTTATTGGTATGCTGACCTACCTAATAAATCATCCCTTTCCTGTCTGTTTTTGGGGGTTTTTGCCAATAGGTACCTCGGTTCTAACAATTTGGGAAAACAAAAACAAAACAGCCATCGCCATGTTCAGCGACGCCATCTTTGCGACCCTGCCCATCCTCATCATCTGGCGCCTGAGCCGGTCCGTCGTCGAGCGCACACTCATCTCGATCCTCATGGGGCTCGGCTTGTTCGCGCTCGGGTCCTGCATCATCAAGATCTTCCTCGTCCAGAAATACAACGTGACCTCGGAGGACAACATCGTCGACATGATGCCCGTGTTCCTGTGGACACGCGTCGAGGAGATCATCATCATCATCGGCGCGTGCGCGCCCCTGCTGAAGTCGACCATCGAGGGGATGCTGCACCGCCGGTTTGGAGTACCGAGGTTCCTGCCGACCGTGAGGGAGCTTAACTCGGTGCGCGGTGGTGGCCACGCCATGTTGCCGTCGGCTGCTAGCACGGTTCGCTTTGGGAAGGCTACGACATGGAGACGTGGTTCGTCCACGGAAGAGATACATAATGATCATGTGGACGATGAGACGGGAAGTGGAATGGCGTTGAGCAGTGCCAGCCGTCGGTGCGAGGTTCCACCGCTACGTGGGCATCTTTCATCTGTACATTCACCTAGCTGACACAATGATAATGCCAACTACTACTACTAATTCATGCAGCTATTGTTGGTAGGTACCTTAGCTTTGTTGTCAAGGAAGCGATACCCCTTTCGCATTTCATTTCCCAAACACGCCTGCCTTCCCTGCTTGGATCAATGTCTCATCTAAATAAGACTTTGGAAGGTTGTTTTAGAAAACTACCCAGGTTACGTTGACGGCCTTGCTATGCTCAATGAAGTTCCCGTCCGCCCGCTATGCGGCAAGTCGCAAAGGGCTGGAATCACGTTGCGAGCCACACCGAAGCACCTATAATCCCGGTCGCCTGTCGCTCGTCACGCAGTACGTTGGGAGGGGTTCAACTTCGCGTGCTATGTTCTTTTTCTTTCTCTTTTTGTTTTTCATCATCTTCGTTTTGTTTTGCCATCTTATCAGGTGTCGTCAACTTTTCCCAATGTTGAAACCAGGATCGAAAATCTAATAGGAGATTGTACTTTACTCCTTACGTTGTATTTCTGTCATGCCTTATCTGCATCACTCGTGAACAAAAACAGTTCGTTAGTTCGCTGGGCGTTATCTCATTATGCCGCTCGTCCGGATGATATCGGGTGTGTTTAGACACTTACTATACGCCTGGCAAGGATTCCCTTTCTGTTTCCCGCCAACATCAAGAAGAATTTATTGGATTGAAAGGTTCTGCAAGCCGTAAGCGAGGCAGATGGACGAACCCAGCAATATGTAAAATTTCCGAAACTTGCGGCCCAACCCTGCTAGCCGCCCGCCGGGTCTCGGACGTCCGTTATTGGGGAGGATACTTCTGGGTCAGGCACGGTATTGGGGCGACACCACTTGGGCATGCATGGGTGTTCCGGTTTCTTTCCACGGATTTGGCGGCCCCTATTGAGCTTGAATTTATAGACAAGGATAACCGAGACTTCATGTATGGTTATTCATAGCTCCTGGTACTAAATATGCGGTGTCACTTGAACAATAACATCCCATATTATATCTAATATTTTGGCACAGAGAACCAAGGAATGGTATGATTTGGTTCATATTCTACACGTTGAATGATGCGGATCTTGCTACATGAATCAAGAGACCCAAGCCAACACTGACAGTGGCTGGAACGACCGGAATTCTGTCCAAGATCCACCCGCACTCCTGAACCGACCCGCAGACCTGGTGAGCAATATAAGGATGCTGCACATCTAAAACCAATGGGTCTCAGAAGCGGTAACGAATCGTTCTTCAATTAGCCAACCAATTGTACGTGCCAAGAAAACCCGTCCGATCATGTTTGGGACGGCGGCTAAACTGGAAACCTCGCAACATTAAAGGAACAAATATTGTTTATCTCTCAGCTCGTATGAACCCCCAACTCAAGATCCACCAACCGGACAGCTACGATAGCAACCGGTACATCGTCAACCACGTACCCGGGCTCTTTACTTCTGGGAACACTCAGGGTCCCATTGAAATCCACTTCCCGTCCCAGCAAGTTGGAGCCATTTTCCCTTGTCGGGCTGCGCTGATAACGCCGACTCGCTTAGAGAATCTAGGCGATTGGCTAGAGGGAGGGCAACTGTCTGGGCCAGGCCGTGCTGGGTTCAAAGTGACGGCTTTGGCAATATGAGATATAGTGAAAACTCATCTGGATCTCGTTGGCAGGCCAAGGTGGACTGACAGTAACAGGGGGTACGAACTACACGGCTCACTTGCGCTACCGGATCCAGGTTCCAAGTCCCAATGGTCAGCAAGGTACCTTAATCATCGGATATTTTAAGAACTGCATTCTAATCATCTGTCTGGCCATCTATCCTATTTTCCGAACATGGTTGATCCTGGATGAGATCACTTGGTCCCGAGGAGCCCTCTCTCGATCGAGTCCTGGCGCAAAAGACTTATCTCTGGCTGGGAAGTTTGCAGACGGCAGATGGAAAAAAGATATAAAGCTTCTCATATCCCTGGAAGATCGGGAGCCTTTCTGTTTACCTGACACACCCTTCACCAAAGTTCATACACCCATATCTCTTTACAGTGCACACTTTATTCCCACTCAACCTTCTATACTGGTCATTTAGCTATACCCCAAAGCTCACCAATATGCGTTTCCACGAACTCCTAGCAGTTGTTGGGGCCATCGGGCTTATGCCCACTGGCCATGCTATTGCCGCCAAGAGCTTCACAGGATGGGACTGGTACGACATAAGTACAACTGCCTTTTCATGAACCCCCCCTGAGCTGACAAACTGCCACAGCTGTAAGCCTGCCTGCGCATGGCAGACAAACCTCCGCAACGTTCAGTGAGTATATATCCTGCACTTCTTCCCACCATGACTGCCTCTTCAAGCCACTGACACCCCTATTCTCTTTCCCCCAGAGGATCACCCGCAGTCTGCAACATCAACAACGGCCCACTTAGCAACAGCCTGACCGCGCAGTCGGGCTGCAGCGGCGGCGCCGCCTACCTTTGCGACTCGTACATGCCCGTCCCGGCAACCGAGACCATGTCGTACGGGTTCGCCATCATGAACGGCAACGGCAACTGCTGCAAGTGCTTCCAGCTGACCTGGACGAGCGGCAACGCGAAAGGGAAGTCCATGGTGGTGCAGGCCATCAATTTATTCGATGCCACGGGCGACGTGAAGAACGGCGACATCGTCATTCTTACCCCCGGAGGCGGCAGCGGGCCCAACGAGGTTGGTTGCCGGAGCCAGTACGGCAAGACCTGGTATGGAATTTTCTCATCACCAGCCTGAAAGTTATATAACGATACCGTGAACTAATGAGAGATTCGTGACTTACAGGGGCCAAAGCGGTGGAGGCGTAGCAAGCGCCGCTGACTGCGCCAATCTCCCACAGAACCTACAAGGGGGCTGCTACTGGCGATGGAACTGGGCAAGGGGCGCCGTCAACACCTGGGGAATTGAGTACACCCAGGTGGCGTGTCCCGCCAGACTGACGTCCATCTCCGGATGCTCTGCTTAAATTAGCACTAGACGGAGGGGGTTTAACGTATCTACCAACTTTCCGATCATGATTAAAAGTAAAGGGGACACAAGATAACGTATTGCAACAACTTCGAAAGATTACTAGAATATACAAGTTTTTATGTGCAACCACTAGAGTGGCACCATGAGTGTCTACTAGACAATTACATGCCTTTCAAAGGTAGTGCCCTTCTTGAACGACAAAGCAATCTCAAGCTCTCAAACTCCTCAGATCTTTTAGTATATCTGGAAACATTTCATTTCATAACGCACATTTGGCAATACACATTTCGCACAAAGTCAATTCAGATGGTGGATCTTTTTGATAAGTATATATCTTTTTTTTTCTATTTAATTTGTCCGGCGCCCCAGGCGTCTCTTCCTACTTCAAGATTACTGTCTCCATGTTTCCGAGAAGATATAGTTCCTCGCGGAGTAATAGCATCCTACTTGGTTAATTCGCACCCCTAAAATTATCGATGGCCCGGGATGGGAGGGTATGCTGCCAGTTAAAGGGGATAAGAATCAAGCAACTTACTTACGCAACAACCCCTTCAGAGTCCCCGTGGCCGACGGCTAGAGACCTTCAGAGTCTTGACGGAGCCAATAACGAGCCCGCCCTGGTTAGGTGATTTGATCTCCACACCGGCGGCAAAAGCCTGGTTAGGATCCTTCTCGAGGAACTCGAACCGCAGATCCTCCGTCGGGAGGAGCAGAATGGCAGAAGACTCATAAATGGGGACTTTACCATCCTCTCCCTTAAGAATTTCTTCTCCCTCTTGGGCAACTTCGCGATGGATATACACAAAGATATTATCCTTGGCGTTCTTGGATGGGTCCCCGGGGTGGCGCGGATCCGCCTTGATCTGCTCGACGAGGTCGGCAGGTAGCTTGAACTTTGACTCATTCTCAAGGATAAAGTCGCCCTCCGAGTTGAAAGAGACACGTTCCGACTTGAGCGCGATCCCGCCGAAGAAGGGCTGCTGGCAGCCACCGCAGAGACCGGTCGTCGGGTATGTGCCCGTGCTCTTGTTCGGGCACAGGTTCCAATCCTTTTCGCCGTTGCCTTCCGTATACCAAGCCCAAAGCTCGTAGCGGGGTGCAGAGCGGTCGGCAGCGTCCAGGATACGGTCCTTCAGCTGGCGTTCGGTGTCGACGAATCCTCCCTCCGTCAAGGTCTGGGCGTAGTCCTTGTCCAAGACATGGTGCGGGCAGCGATTGATGCTGTATGTCTCGTCGTCGGGGCAGGTGCACCACGGGTGCTTGAGGGTTAGTTGGCGACATGTTGATGATGGTCTGTTGATGTCGATCAGAATCAAAAATCTATCTTCGAAAAGGCGGGATAGGTCTTTAAATACTCTTTTCAGGGGTTCAAAACAGTATTAGATGTCTGAGATCTCCTGAGAGCATGAAAGTAGTTCATAAACTTGCAGGTATTCTCAGATTAAAGTTCACTTGTCTATGCGATACTACCGTGAGCATGAATAGTGTCCTAAGGACTTGGAAGTCATTCGTAATTTTCGGGGGTTGCGTTGAGCGCGGCATAACTGTCCCAACCACAGCACGGGATTTACAGATCATGATCTCCCAGCACAGAAAACCAGTTCATCTTCCTTATGTGAATGCTGAGAACAAAGTTCATTGTCCGAATAATGAAGACACTATTATTACTGTTCATTGTTCCGTCTCAGCTCAGTTATTCAGGGTTAGGGTTTGGCTTGACACCATGGAAAGCCAACTGAACAGGCCCTTTAGGCTTGTAGGTGAGTACTGGATTAATGAGTCAGGGGTTTGACACCTGCCCACGCTGTCCACCACCGCCCGCCTTCCTCCCGTCCAGACATCATCAAGATAGAGTTCAGTCCGCCCCCCTAAGGAACTTCACATGGCCGCTGCCTGATTAAAGTACCCCATGCGTTTTTCCTTTCGTATGCACTGGTATGGTGTCATTAAGGTGGTTGGAAATGCCTGCATTCAAGTTACTTGCTCCAATCGTAGATGAGAGCAAACCAAAAAATGCCTTCCCCGTTGCCCATTGCGTGTGTGCACGGGGCTTGACGTAGCTTCCATGCCATGCACGTTGAGAAAGGACATTGTTCCTTTTTTCGTAGTTATCCTTCGAGCCCGTTACTCAGCTCCATCCACAGCTTTCGCCGAGCGTTCCTAGCTGGTGCGGCATGGCTTGGAAAAGTCCTAATCATAAGAATCCGAGTTGCAACGGCGGCCCACTTGGGATATGACGTCAGGTACGCTATATAATAGCTCTGAAATCATCCCATTCGAGTATTGCTACTCGGCGTCCGACAATCGCTACTACCTGCCTTCCATCTTCTCCAGCTGGAATCATCATCATGGCCAACAAAATCACCCTCCCTGACCCCGTCATCCCCTTGGGCTCACTCATCCTTGTGACTGGGGCCAACGGGCTGAATGCCTCGCACGCAGCGGACCAACTGCTCGCGGCGGGATACCGCGTCCCCGGATCCGTTCGCAACCTGGCCAAGTCAACCTACCTGACCAGCCTCTTCTCTTCAAGGAACCCAGGTGCCCACTTTTAACTCATTGAGATCCGAAATGTCGCGGCTCCCGGCGCTTGGGACGCAGCTGTGCAGGGCGTGGCAGGCATTGTGCACGTTGTGGAGGCCATTGAGATGAATGCCGAAGGCCCGGATGCTGCCGCTGCCGCAGAGTTACGCTGGCAGGCAGGCCTGTCGGAGGCGACGCGGCAGGCCGGGACGGTGAAGTCATTTGCGTTGACTGCGTCGGCTTGGGGCGCATGGACACCAAACGCTAGCAAAAAGACAGTTCTTACACAAGAGAGCTGGAACGACGAGGCGGATGCTCTGGCGCGGGACAAGACAGTGCCAGAAAGCCAGAAGGGAATGGCCGGATTCATGGCGCTCAAGACGCTGGTCGAGCCTGGCATGTGGGATTGGGTGGCCCGCGAGAAGCCTGCCATTGCATTTAACTCCCTGCTGGATACAGTTATGGCCGAAGTCCTGGATCCGCAGCATCAGGGAATACCATCGACAGCAGGGATGGTGCAGTGGGTTTAGGAGGGCGTGCATACGGATGTTCTGGACAGCATGGCGCCGCAGTGGCATATTGACTGCCGTGATGCTGGCCGACTTTTTGTCGCGGTGCTCGCTTCGTCGCCGAGGGTCGACAGAGAAAGGATCTTTGGGTTTGGGGAAAGATACAGCTGGTCCAAGGTTGCCGAGATCTTGATGAAGCTGTACCCAGAGCATGAAGGCATGGTGGCGTTAAAAGACAACGGCTGGGACCAGACGGATGTACCAAACCAGAGGGGCGAGGAACTGCTTCGCAGATTGGGTCAGAATGGCTGGACGAGTCTCGAGGAGAGTGGTAGGAAGAATGCGAAGAGTTGGCTGAACTGGGCAAGACCGGCGTGATAGACGATAGATATTCGCACGGATGGAATTCAAGGTTGACGACGAGCCTGATTGAGTATGTTAGTTAAGTTCGAATGGCATTTCCATCTGCGAAGAGATGATAGTTAGAAAATCCGTACTGGGAATCAGGAGAAGAACAGGCACTGGCGCTGAGAGCGGTGGCCAATACAACAAAAGAACTCGGTAGGCAAGTCGACGGCGCGTAAAATTCTGTGCAGCGAATAGACAGCTCCAAATATTCCATACACTGATAGCAACCATAACACCCCCAATCCCCACAACTGGACTGCTTGGTCGCAGCCATTTTATCAAGGCCAGTGTCTGCAAAGGCACACGCTCCGGAAGACAATATCTGGGTGTCCTGGGCTGGCCGAACTCGCGACGCGGCAATGTAGCCGCGAGGCTGCTCCGTGGCTAGCACGCCATCCAGGTCTCAGAAGTGGCAGGCCCCCAAGGCTTTATGTATAATCTATCCAACTCTTTCATGTCTTCCGAGGCATCAAGATGGTGCAGGGTTGACATTGTTCCCGACTGTTTTGTACATCTCCCGCAACTCGAAATCCTCGTGGCCGCCCTCAGGTACCTCGCCAATGACGCGCGCAGGCTGACCGGCGACAATGCTGAAGCTGGGTATGACCATGTTCGGCGCGATAACGGATCCGTCCAGGACGCGGACGTAGTCCTTGATGATGGCCAGCTCGCCCACCACCACCTTCGCTCCAATGTGTACGTGGTTTCCGATCGAGGCGGCCTGGACAACGGAGCCGGCGCCGACGAAGACGTGGTCGCCCATTCGTAGGGGCATGTAGGTGAATGCACTGGTAGCAATGTCGTGTCAGCAGGCGCGCGGGGGGGGGGGAAGACTTTGGAACGATGGAAAAGGAACAGACCCCTTGTATAGGCGACCCGACGGGCGCAGACAGCATCCTCTACTCAGGAAGCAGTAGCGGCCAATTGAGACGGCTGTATTGTTGGCGGGCGCGCCCGTCGACGAGGATGCGGAGGACGACGATTGGACGGAGCGGACGAGATCGCCGCGGATCATGACTTCAGGCTGGATGACCGTCTTTCCGCCTAGCATGATGTTCTGGGTGCCGACAAGCGTGGCCTTGCGCGCCACCTTGTTGCCCGTGTCCTGGAGGCCTAGACGTCAGCGAGAGCAGCCTCGAGGGTTCCGCCCGACGCCTCTCACCGTCTCAATGTACTCGCCTCTCGGCGGACGTCTCGACATGTTTGCTGGTGATTGTTTCGTTGCCGTTGGGATTAACGATGGGTATGGATGACGTTGAATTTCCTATTGCTTGAACCCAGCAAGTGGCGGTGCTTGAAGCTCCAACAAGCTCCTGCAAGCTCCAGGACGCGTCCACGGGTTGATTGATGTCTCCACTCGCATCTGCCGGGTCCGGCTGCTGCGGGGTATCCATTGGCCCCTCTCGCACTTCACACTGTGCTTTGGATGGGCCGTGCTCGTCCAAGGCCCTGGAATTGGGTTAGCAAGGATAATAGTTAACAAAACCTGGACACTGGGTCTGGCGCAGAGGGCGCTGCCTCCACCCCAGGGCCCACACTCCAACAGCCCTCCCATACGGCAACGACGATATCCGCTTAAACGCCGCTTCGTGCCAACAAGAACAGATTTCTAACGACAAGGGCGCTAAAGCCTACCGCCAAAATGGGGAAAAAGGTAGCGACGGGCAACGCCTGCCTGTTCGCTTTCCTCCTTTTATCCTCCGACTTCCTGTCTTGCTTCCTTTCATCCATAACATTACAACCTCCTCCTGCAACAGCTCGTTAGAAATGACAAAACGACGACCAAAATCGAGCAAAGGCCAAACCTTGACGCACAATGAACCTCGCTACCTACAGGACTTGGATTCGCAAATAGAAAGGGCGAAAGAAACGAAAAGGTGCTCAAGGGTCAGCCGCTGGTTCAGTGAGGGGATGCGCAACCTTGTTCCCACGACGATGACCGCATCGACTGGCCGCTGCAAAATCGCTCTTGGACGCAGCTAGGATATCTGGTTCGTCTGTGCTGTGCTCCCCATAAGGAAGAATGTCCGTTTGGAGAAAACCTGTGCCTCTCGTACGTTTACCCGTTTCTTGCTGGTTCTGATCTTCCGTCTCGCATTCTGTGCAAAGGGTTGTCACCAACCGTTTAAACAAGTCGGAGGTGACGCAAATTCCATGTCGGGGAGTCTTGTGACACCTGAGGGTATCTGCCCGGCCGTGAAGCCAGACCGTCCTCTGAGACAGAAACTGCAGCCTAGAATAGCGGGCAATCGATGTTCTGGGTATAGTGACGAGACGGCTGGACCGAGCGAGCTCTTCCAAAAAGAAATCGAAATGCGTGAACGGAGAGGACAGGCCGGATTTGAGCATTTGTAGCACTTCAACATGTAGCTTCATGGTTGAATTTGGTGTGGAGTACGCCGAAGCGTCAAATATGATGTGACTGGATGTCTTGGTGCAGGAGATTGCTTCGAATGTCTTGGACTGACAGGTTTAGTGGGCTTTTTGCTGCAGATGGTGAACTGTACTTACTACCAGCATTGGTCGATGTGCCAGCTCCACTGATGATGACAATATTGCTCTTGGTGCAAAGCTTGCTTCAGACGACCCAATGCGCCACATTTGGGCGTTTAGCGTGAATGGAGCGGGCTCGGATAGCGCGGCCAGCTTCGGGCTGTCAAGGTCCAGTGATTCAGCCGCCGCCTCAGACTGGGTGGAGGCATGGCATAATGTCGTTCATGGCTATGGCGTCGCTTCCGGGTGCTTCCTGGTCTGTCTGGCCCGTGGGTTCAGATGATGCTGGTCCATCACTGTCGCACCGCTTCGCAGCGCTGTGCGCTCTGGTCCTTACAATAGCATTTTCGCCCAGACTTCTCTTAGCTTCTGAGAATTTGGGTGGCCGATAGGCAGTATCTAGAAGTTTTTTCCATGACCGCTCGTGGGTGGTTGATTTGGGGGGGGGGGGGGGGATCCTGACCCTATTACAGCGCCACTTTGATGCATGATCATTCTCAGTCAATTGTGGATAATCATGGCATACACCTCCTGTTGGGTATTATTGGCAGTCTGAGCTAAGGCGCCTAGTGGCGGTGCAGCTGCGCAGGTGATGCGCCGCCGCCCTTTGGTGTAGATGGGAAGAAAGTCACCAACCCTTACCCATGTGCGATATACTTTCAGTTGGGAAAAAGGCAAGGATCGAACCACCAATTCTGCTTGTCAGGATCGTTCCGATCAGCGGTCGCCAAAAGCGTAATTGACCGTCCCCCTCTTTCCGGTCGGTCGCTAGATTGAAGCCATAACCTTCCCAGGTTAGTCCTTAGTCCACCATAAAGACAACTAAACTAACCACAACTAAGAATGTTGATTTTACTAGGTAGGTAATGACTGCTTTACACAGGACGCGCAGCTGTGCGGCAAGGGAGACAGTGGGGTTGGCGGCACCTTCGGTGTGGTGGCACGGAGTCCCAACATCTCGCCAACGCCACCGCCAACGCCACGCCAACGCCACATTGATGACGGTGTGGTCTCTTCAGACGACTCCAGATGCCAGGAATGCCATTAGAACGATATTAAGGATGGTAATTACAACTTCTGCTTCCTGCCTTGACTAGGTGGTTAAGTAGTCGAGTGACTACGAGTTTCAACCCTTCGAGTGAAGAGGTCTTGAAAAAGGTTGCGAGTTCAAACAAAATAAGTCCCCAAGCGAGCGCTGGGGCGTCTCCTATGTTAGAATTCATCACACCACACTCTCTTACACTTGATACCACAAAACGCCCTACACTCGCCCTGCCCTACAACCAACAGCCCCCATATGGCCTGCCCCGCCCTGGTCACGCCCTCCATTCCTGGCTCGTAGGGTCTTGTTCAAGTACATGTTGATCCATCTAATTTGGTGAAACATCTTGCGGCACCAAAAAGGTCTCTCAGAGTTGCTATGCCGCCAACTTCACCGTCGACTTGTGAGGGATAATCAAGATGGCTTCGTGTTTGAGCCAGCGTCACAAAGATCCCAGTCTCAAGGCCTCGAGGCTTGAGCCGATGGGTTAAAAATACAAGAGGCTAAGCTGGAGGCAGGTGGACGATCACAGATATATAAGGGGCCTAACCATCTCATCTTATCCATATCATCATATCATCATCTTATCATCTCATCATCTCATCTCATCGCTAACCATCCTATTTATCCACCTCATCCGTTCATCTTCTTCAAAGATAATATCAACTTAGTACGAATTCAAAATGGCCAAAAAGAAGTGCGGAATGTCAGGCTGCCCTCGATACGAGGAATACGCCGGTGCGAAATGGTGTACAGCCCGTATGGTTATGATATTTACGTTTTCGCCTCTTCGAAACCTGCTAACGAATCTCCCAGACTGGTGCGTTGCGAAAGATTGCACGAGAAAAGTTTTTGGAGACTATGGTGATGGCTACACTCTTTGCTCTCACCGTACGTTAACTTTCCGCCCTCCACTTTCTCTTTCTCTCTCTCTCTCTCTCCCTACTAATCGACAACCTTCACACAGATCTGTGCGTGACGACCTTCCCACAGCATGAGAACGTCCGGTGTTTCGGTATGCGCCTCGGCCTTAGCACGGGGGCTGGCAATGTTGCGTCGCAGGCGTACAGCGAGCACTGCAACGAACACGGATGTCATACATGCGGAGCACGTTCCAATCGTTACAACTACTGCAGTAACTGCAGATGCCGTTCTAACGGCTGCGGGAACAAAAAAAAGGCGAACGGCTACTGCAGAAGCCACGGCGGTCAATAGGACGTCAACAACTCAGGTGGTATTCGGCGGGCCACCAGGCCCTGGTGGCCCTGGTGGTGGAAGTGCTGCTGCTGGTCAGCGGGTGCGAACGGGCTGGACACGGCGCCGGACGTTGCCTCCTGCTGGACAGGAGGGTGGATGTCTGTCTTTACCGTATCACTTAAATATAATTAGCATAATACTTTGTGTGCTTGCGACTTGAGTTTCAAGAGCGCAGCATCAGATCATCAGCTCGCCCAAACTGCAATTCGAGAGTCAGTATACAGAATTACACACATGGCTCATCTGGGGGAAAACCTCAAATTATCGGTTTTAGTGCATGATACAATGACTGTACGCCTTCACTCTTCATTACTCGGTCAGGCCATTACAGGAATATATCTTGACAGCTATAAACTTGTGTCTATCTACAGAAACTGGCTGCTTCGGTACGCTTAATTCCGTGAAGGGAGCGAGCTAGCGTCATCAACAGCGAAAATAAAAAATCGCACAACACACACACACACAATAAAGCAAGCTTCACACATAAGTCGGTTCCCCCCAGTTTACATCTCTCCTGTTTTGTGCCAAGATTTATGCAGTGGCAGCAGCCTTGGACCAAACCGCCTCGTCATACTCATCCATCCAGGCGACAAACGCGCCGCCTGCGTTCGCCCAACCGCGGACACCCTCGAATAGCGCCAAACTCTGCATCTCTGTCTCTCCCACGCTCGCGAGATAATCGGCCAACCACCCGGCAGCCCTGGCACCGCGGCCGCGGGAGGATCCTATCCCATCATCTGTCATCAGTCACAACCAAAACCAGAACCTGCAGTGGGATGAACTAGTAGTCCACTCACCGCAATAAAAAATCACTTTTGTTAAGCCTGCTGCCTTAAAAACACCGTATATTGCCGGGAGCGTGGGGTATAGGCTCTGCGCGGGCAGGTTGATAGATCCGCGGATCGTGCCGCCCTGACAAGACAAGAAGATAAGTCAGCGGACGTGACTACGTATTCGGTGTTTGCGTTTCTGGTTGGAAGTTTGTTTAATACGCGTGACTTACCTCGAAGTCAGTCCGGCGGAGATCGACCAGAATGAAATCCCTACGGGTCGGAGCGGCGGCAGAGGCCTTGAGCAAGCCCAGAACTTCCTCGCGGGAGATGGTGGCTGCTTCTGTTTTCGGGGCGGGGTAGGGGGATGCCATTGCTACTGACTTGGATATATGTTTGTCTTAACTGAAGTCTGTCTAATTAGCGGTTTTGTCTAGGAGGTACCCAGGGGATGCGATGGGATGGTTCGTTCCGTCGCCCGGATCCCATAAAGAGGGGAATCTCTTTTTGCCAAGAGCCTAGATGTCACTCCGTCGGTCTGATTGGTCGACATGATTGATAGCAGATGTGTGCCTCCACACGCGCGGTTGCCACTCGCACTGTTGAGGTTTGGGTCACAATGATCACTGCACATAGTAGAACGGGTTGACTGTATGTAAATCAAGTCTCATGTTATCTTAGACGTTGTCTGTTCTGATTTATCCAAGAAACAAGCCCAATATGTATAAATCTCCCTTCATTGTTTCCAAGTCCATGCTCAACCCAGCTGCTCAACCGAGACCAATTATTTGTCAAAGCAAGGATAGGCCGACACCCAGTTGTGGCCGGTATTGACATTCCAGCAGCCAGTGCCGCCAAAGTTTACGTTATACGACCCCTTGCTGAAGGCGCTGCAGTCGTTATCGTGGGTGACCAGGTGGCCGCGGGGGCAGTTGCCCGACAGGAAGAACGAGTGGCTGTCGTCAAACTGGCGGCAGCTGCGGCACCCGTCGACGACGTAGTTGAACCCATTGCCGGGGTTGCCGCTGCAGTCCCAGCCCTTGTAGGCCTGGACGACGCAGCCGTCGGCGCCGGCGAGGTTGTCCTGGCGGACGAGCTCGGCTTGGATCTGGGCTTGGAGGGGCGAGATGTTCTGGGGCACTGCTGCCGATTGTTCGAGAGGGGCGGCGGCGGCCGGCCCGAAGATGGGGAGGAGGATGGCGAGGGATTGGATGAGTCTCATGGTGGAGGTTGCTGGGTTTTGTGGTTGGAGTGTGAGAAGAGATGATGAAGCGTGATGATGTGTGTTGCTGATGCTGATTTCTGGACTTGACTCGGAGGAAATGATCTCGATTAAATACATTTTTGTCTCTAAATGTGCTCCATGTCCTCGTCAACAAGTTGGAGAGCTAACTGCAAACAAGTCCGCCTCGAGATGATGCTCTGCTTAGATGCCGACTCCCGCGATGAGAATTGAAGGATAAAAGAGCCACGCATTCAACTCTAGAGATCGTGGCACAGCAGAAATGTAGATTAGTTGAATAGACGACTGTCATATTCAATCGCCCCTAGAGCTACGTCGTACCAAGGTCTTAAGACATAAGCGACAATTGGAAGGAATCGTTAATATATCAAGCGGTAACAGACACCCGCTATGGCTTGGCTTAGCTTCAGTATATTCTGCAACATGAAGCGAAAAGAACTCCGCAGTAGTACTATGTTCACGCCACAGCACATAGTCCCGGTACCAACGTTCGGTAGCGCATTACGCACGCAGACTTGGGTTTAATATTTACCTATTATGCCCGCAATGAGGTCTTGCACCAATATACAAGATTATCAACATACTATGGCTACAAATTAAGGCGAGTCCAGCAGTCCTCCCCCGCCTGCTTGTAGGATCTGAAACCCGGCAACCTCGCCAGGGCTGAGTCAGAGCGTTGAACACGTCGAACCCAACATCGTCCTGCCCGAACTTTACCTAAAAGAAAATGATGGCGAAGTTTCCGGTTATGTAAGGATAAAGTAGGAAGCGAGGCGCTATGATATATAATAGTGGGGTGGTGGGCTGACAAGAGCTCTCGATATGAGGTTCACCGTTGGGTGTCAACTGACGAGGCGGTCACTCGGAGGGTGTCGGGCATGGGAGTAAAGAATTAGCGCACTGCGCCCTATTCAGAACGTCACGTTGATGAGATGTCCCAGTGCGCCTTGTGAGGCTCTGACTCTATAAAGCTTGGCTGTTGGCATAGAGAGGCTAATATGGCGGATATATAGTGCATATGGAAAAACGACTGGGTGTCAGATTTGGGGGCCAAACATACCGCCATCATCTATAAAATTGCCGACGTATTACTTACGCAAGACTTTTGACCGTCTTTTGGGACTATTGAAGGGATGATGCCTACCAAATTGCGGGTGGATGCTATGGGACGAACAGTAGCAACTAACTACAGTAGACTAAAAGTTATCAATGTTGGCGACTTGAATGACACCTTCGCGGTGCACGTGAACAGCGATCATGGCCACAATCAGCAAGCACGTACGGAAGCCGAAAAATGTCCTTCTTTTCCACCGGAGCTTTTGTCAGATAGGGCGCAACACACTGCTAGACATGAAAATGAAATCCAGCGGCTTTCTTGCGCATTCTTGCCACTCAATCACCTCGACGGATAGGATGACCTCCCAATACTCCCCTAAGATCTAACTATCGTGGCTGCTCTCACCTGCTTCCTCCTCGTCGCCCGAGGTACCACACCGGCACGGGCCATATCCAGCTTCATCACTGCTGTCTCCAGCATCCTTCACGGCCCGCTCTCCATCTGGCCCGACGCACAGCCAGTCTACCGACCCATCTCGTCTGACCGGAAGAAACTGCAAACGAAGGTAGAAAGGAGGGTGGTTCTCCTCCTCGGCCGCAGGGTCAGGTGGCTGGTAATTCAGAAAGGCTGGATTGATGTCAACCGCAGGCTGAAGCACCTGGTGCCCCTCAAGCAGACAGACTATCTCCGGATACAGCAAGCAGCACAACTCCTCCGAAAACACCACCTGGGGGCGTCGCAACGATCTCAAGTTCTTGGCGTCCATGGGGACGCCGGCGGTAAGCTTCTCCAGGATGCGGATATCAGCGGCGAATGTCCCGTCAAGGCATTGGCTGATCTGGTGAGAGATCTGGGTGAAGGAGATGACGTCGCGCTCGCGGCAGTAGGGCACCAAGACGGTCTGGCGGCGGGTGACGCGCACGGGGAGCCGGTCGGGAAGTAGGCGGCGCAGCTCGTTGTGGGCCTCCCAGCAGGACAATCGCAAGCTCTGGGTCTCCAAGACGTCGCGGAGGAGTCCCGGTGTAGGCGTGACGATTGGGCGCGGCCGGACGCGGTCCCAAAGGTTCCTAGATTCGACACCAGACGGCTCAGTGCGTGTGAATAGTTTGGTTTTCAGGATTCGGTGCCCGAGCGCCATGTTCCAGATGTTGGCGCGAATTTCGGCCGGCAGGCGCTTGAAGGGGTGGAAGTAGCCATCGGTTGCAGGACGGCTTGTTGGAGGAGGGGAATCTTTGATGATTTTGGGACCGTAAGGCGCGTAGAAGTCCGCGCGATCCATTTCGAAAGGGCGGGAAGGCACAAGAGTCTCTGTTGGTAGTTTCCGACAACCCCTCTTTTGGCTGTCAGGCTGAAAATTGGGTGGTTTCGCGGGATGAGGATATCAACCCACCTCAATCCTCTCCGGCCGAGACATGAAGATGCGGGACCTTGTCGCAGTTCTGATGGTGACCAAAGGGGACTGGCGAGAGTGGAAAGCGATGGGCGAATGGTGCGCGGGCCTTCTGAGAAGAGGGGAAGCCGCGACCTCGCCAGCGGTGATGACGGGAGCTTGCACACATGTGTGGGCGCCACGAAACCGGATGTCAGCGAAACCTTAGGCATCAGCTACCAGTTAGATTTTGGGATGCTGTGTGACTCAGCGATGCAAGCGCACCGCACTGTGCTCAGCTGTCACTCAGCATCGTCTTTATCCGCCAACGTCGATTCCGTTGCAGCTGGCAGTACCTAGAAACAAACAACCCAAGCGGCTTTTGGTAACTTCCCGAGTACCGGAAAAGTCGTTAGATCAGGTGCTGGCATAGTTGCACGAATTTTCTAGCAAAAAATCCATGACAAACAGTTAAGCGTGATGCACTTGCAGATCTCTGTGTGTGGATAGTTTCACCAGAATTGTGAAGAGCATGTGGCTGCAATGAAATGTCCTCGCTGTAGGTTGCAAAAGCCTCTAAGCTAGGAGGGAGCTTTTGGACACTCTGATGACAATGTCGACGGGATACATTCTCTTCGTTATGAATAGGCTGATCTAATTGCCAACCCCGTCTACCTTTTCGCTACTGGTCCTTCGTAACCCTGTCCGCTTGCTCACCCCCTATCGCGCGTAGTGAATGCGTGATGACAGGTTACACAAACTCTCCCGCAGTCAATTGCCCCGTCATTGTGACGAATCTGTCGTGTGTTGGGAATTTTTCGGGTCCGGATTATGTCACCTTCCCGAGGGGAAATGCACCTGGCCGTGATTGACGATACGACGGAAAATGTGTTCCAAATCCATCGGGCCGGTCTCGGGTGTGTCCAAGCTCTTCTTCCGAAACAAGTTCCGATTTTCGCACCCGATTGCCAAGAATAACCATTTATATGGAAGATGAACAGAACAGGAAAAGGAAGGGAAAGGAATCCGAGAAGGGGGGGGGGGGGGTATATATTTTGGCTCCTTCTATTTAACTCATGACAGTCGACGGAGTCCCTCCTTCCTTCGTTTGTTTGCCGATAGAGAAGCCCTTTCCTCTTTCACCGATTGGCCGGCGACGGCACGCATGCAGCATCGTCATCAATGTTTGAAATGCAAACGGTCAGGCTCGCAGTGATCATAAACAGCCGAGCGGGGTGCACTTTGTCAATTCAAGCCGCCGCTGCATGACGAAGAGAACGATTCGGATAAGTTTCACGAAAAGGAAACAATATTGCTAGCTGGTGACTCGCAAGAGTCGCAATAAACGATCAAAAAATTTAATAGACCGCAATTGGCAGAGGTCACTGCAATCACCGGACGAGGGCGGGAACAGAATGGACACTTGCAGGTTTGTGCGATGTTTGACTGTAGGTTAATCATTGGTGAATTCCAGTGAACTCTGACGGTGTCACGCGTTGATCTCGGAACAGTGAACGCTCAATGAGCGACTCTGAAGGAAAGCGTGGCGGAGCACCTCTTTCCCCAGCTTGGACGAAACCTACCACGACTTCAACTCGCGCCTCCCTCCAAAATCGTCAGCAGATCATGTCTCGTGAATCACTGATAAATAAGGTTTGGGCTCTTTGTCCCACTTGCGGTTTTCCTTTGCCCAACTCGAGAGCGCATTGGATTTTACATTTCATTTCCTCCATCAACTTGTTCGTAGACTCATCCCAACACCAAGTCGCCACTCGGACGTCCTCACAGCAATCGTGCGCATCAACGAATATCAGTCGCCCACAATGCGAGCCCTTTCAATCTTGTTCATCGTAGCCTCTTGGCTTGCTGTCGTCACAGCTGGCCCTGTTGCCGAAAATGTTGGCATCACGCCCTATGAGCTGCCTAAGCTGAAGCGTCTGGCTGGGCCCGTTTCCCAAATCGAGAAGCGCACTGGAAAGGGAGGCAGGCGACAAGCGATATTCATTCCCTTACAAAAGGGCGGTGTTGACCTCGCGAATAGGAATGTTCTGCGGTAATTTCAATACCGGCTCCAAGCGCGACGTCGAGAAGTGCTTGAAGGGTATGTCGGATGTTCCGAACTGGCAATGCGTCACACCGGCGAAGACTTGGTATTAACTGTACACTTTGAAATCTGCGCGAAAGAGGAGCTAAAAAAACTTCACAGCCGACGCCATATGTGCGTCAACACTACTGGAATCACAGTATGTTACCAATACTGCAGCTCTTGTCAACGTTTGCGATGATTATGTACTGATGAGCATCAGGTCTGCAACGACAACGACCATGATATCACCCTTCGGTGCGACACTATAGTCCGCGAAATGGCCCTCAATCCCGCAATCCTGTGCTGCACATATGGCCAGGGGTGGAAGGGCATCTCAGGCCAGCAGTTCACTAACGAGGGCTGGAACGTGATCATTTCTTACGCCAATTGCAATCATCCGACCGACGAGCGCCCCAGCATGGGCCCTCCCGACGAACCGTGGGGCCCGAACGGCGAATGCAAGTGCTGCTGATTTTGACCGCCCGTGATGCTAATTTTCGAGGTTTTGTGGCTAGCTCGCCTGAGGATATTTTCATTGGGATGCCAAAGAAGCTAAAGTTGCCAGGGAATATCGCCTCTATGCGATGAACTTTTGGGCGGCCTGACGATCAAGGACTCCAGGTCCGTATGTGGATAGGAAAATCTCTTCAGGACACCATGGAATGGATTGATCTAGACCGAAGCTCGTTCAATTTTTCATGTTTGGTTTCTGTGAAGCGGCTTGTTTGTCAAATCTACAGGTCCTTTTCAAATTCAGAGTGGCGTTACTCAGATATTGCCACTCCCGCTCCCGCCCCCGCGGCTCCTGCGAGCCAAGAGATCCTCCACGCCAGAGCTGTGTACAGAGAAGTCTCTGACATATGGATAATGGTAAGTCACCCCAGCAGTACATGTTCTCTGCACTGATTACCGTTCGTAAACACTCTGACATGTATCTACAGTCATCGACTCACGATCTCCTGACACGCCTTATCCGAGACATTGACTAACTACAGCTATTGTTAGATACGTCACTGCACTGGCAACGCAACCTTCCCAGCTGTATCGATGCAGTGTCTGCTGCATAGGTGCTTTTCCTAGCCAGCCGCAACCCTCCAAAAGCTGTTCCTCTTGCAGTGCGCAGGCTAGGGCAGGCAGACTTCCAATTCCGGGGAAAAGAAGGCTTCTAGAAGAAAATCCCTCAGAGTTGGTGCGTCCTTCCTGTCCAAGTTCCTTGCTTCTCTGATTGCGGCGGAGGCACCTAGTGCGGCAGCCCACTCCTTATCTACCCCCACCACACTGATCGTCAATGCAAGATCGCGCTCGAGGGGGCTTGCCAGTCACTCGAGAGAACGGCGATTGCAAGGGTGGCTCAGATACCCGGGTCGGCAGCTGCAAATGGCCAAGGTCATCACGGATCACAAGCGCGTGGACGCTCAAGACCCCCTCGCCCCCATCCAGCGCGCAACAGTTGGGCAAGACGCCTGCCTAAAAGACTGCTAGGTCAGCGCTGTATGGACTTGGCATGGCAGCCTCACAGGTTCTTATCGGGCGCTGCATCGCGGGAGCTGCCTGATCGGGGAGGTCGCATGTAAGTGCCGCCGCTTCTGGGCCAACGACCCCAGTACGAGTTGCGGGGCGAGCGGCTTGGCGCGCTCTCCCGCTCTCTTAGTGGCGCTAGCCATCGACCAACTACCGGGCAGGGAAGTTGTTCGCCACTGCCAAACTTCTCCACCACTTAGCGGTCGTCAACCGGGAGTCTAAACAGACAACAGACAACAAAAACGGTCACTCGCCCCGGATGGGGGACTCGAAGAGGAAGTGATGTTGTGCATGCCGCCCCCGGCGCCCCCCTGAAGGTCAAAGGTCGGCCGCCAGGGGCACTGCCTAAGCGGTGTTGTCGAGGACCCCCTGCCGTCCAATCGCTGCTCGTGGGCAGAGCGGGCACTTCCGCCGCGCCAGGACTCATCGCCAGCTCACTGCCGGCCGGCTCGGAGGGTCGAAGGCTGACTGGACGGTCTCGTTTGCCCCCGGCCTGGGTAGCCTGGGTTCTAGCCCTAGGTTCCATTGCTGGATCACCCCGCCCGCACTTGGGCCGTGGGTAGGAGCCAGAGCCTAGCAGCCGATTGGGAAGGAAGTTAACGTGACTCCTGTGATGTCGCAACCTGAGCATCGTATTGTCGCCCAGGACGTGGGCGACTCCAGGACCACCCTCCCAATCTTTGGCATCGGACCTTCCGAAATCTCTCATGAGGCCGAGCATGGAACGATGGACAATGTACGATAGCGGGCACACGTATAGCATAAAAGGAACCGTCCCGCCGTCCGTTTTTGACAATGGAAGCAGACTCGCCGATACCTTCGATCTCATCCAGTCAACTCCTCTTGTGGTGCAGCAAAGTAGATTACCTTGCCACTTCATTTGCTCGGTCTGCCCTGCCTTAATTGCTCGATACGACCTCTGCCCACCATGCTGTTCAGCTTGAAGCCCCTCGCCTTTGCGGCCATGTTGGCCCAGTCGGCCTTCGGTGCCGTCATTGAGGACCGTGCGCCGGCTTTCGGCTGCGGAACCCGGGAGCCCACCACGGCCGAACTCCGTCTCAGCCAGCTGATCGCCTCTCAGGAGGAGGCCCTGGTTGGCAACGTCACCAAGCGTGCCACCATCAACATC
Organism: Podospora didyma; assembly: GCA_033439775.1. Classification (NCBI taxonomy): domain Eukaryota; kingdom Fungi; phylum Ascomycota; class Sordariomycetes; order Sordariales; family Podosporaceae; genus Podospora; species Podospora didyma. The sequence goes on along the minus strand of JAULSW010000006.1, from coordinate 599,782 downwards.
GACACCTACTTCCACGTGGTTGCCTCCTCGACCTCGCTGAGCGGTGGCTATCTCACTGTAAGCTCCGCCCATTCCTTGAAGAAAAGAGATATTTGTATGTAGAACTTGGCTAACATGGCACCAGTCCACCATGCTCAACAACCAGCTGTCCGTCATGAACGCTGCCTATGCGCCGCATGACATCGCCTTCGTGCTCAAGGGCACTGACTACACCGTCAACGCCAACTGGGCCACCGACGGAAACGGCTACGAGCTGACAATGAAGAAGGCGCTGCGCAAGGGCACCTACAAGACGCTCAACCTGTACTTCCTCAAGGATATGGGATCCAACTTCGGATACTGCTACTTCCCCACCACCGTCACCACCGGCTCCAACAACTTCTACCTCGACGGCTGCTCCATCCTGTACACCACCGTCCCCGGCGGCTCTGCTACCAACTACAACCTCGGCCACACCGTCACCCACGAGGTCGGCCACTGGTTCGGCCTGTACCACACCTTCCAGGGCGGCTGCACCGGCTCCGGTGATGGCGTCGCCGACACCCCCGCCCAGGCCAGCGCTACCTCCGGATGCCCTGCCAGCCGTGATTCTTGCCCGTCTGTTGCCGGCACCGACCCCTTCCACAACTACATGGACTACTCTTATGAGTGAGTTTTGCTTCTCTTTATTACCCCTTGCCATTATATATGAAACCTTCTTACTAACAGGTGAAATCAGCTCCTGCTACACCAACTTCACCCCCGGCCAGAAGACCCGCATGTTCAGCTACTACAACACCTACCGCGCTTAGATCAACGCTGTCACGGCGCATTGAGCTGCAGTCTCTTGAGTCATAACTCTATCAAAATCAAGCATTTGGTCGTTTGTACTTAGTTGAGGCATCTGGCAACAGGAAGATGATGGAATGATGGAATGAAAGATTGACTAGACGATTTTTTCGGGGGGCATATGGTTTGCATGGCATATTGGGGAGAGAGAGAGAAGGGGGCGAGTTTCAATTCTAGTATATAACTACATCGTCGCATACATATATATATAAGATATTTATTCTTGGTGGCTTTGGTGGGGAGAGTGTCTACTCTCTGCCGGTCTGCTAATCTTCTTGTCTAACCTGATTGAATCCTCTGGCTATGCTTTAAACGAAGATGTGAGACTCGACATATTTGGGAGTTTAGCTGTAGCGTTTTGTAAGTGTCAACTCGTTTTCACTGAGTCTGTTCCTCGCAGTATGTTTTACACCATAAGCCTTCAGATTCATGTTCGTATTGTCACAAATTTCTTTGCTAGAAGAGGAGATATGTGCATGATTTCAAGAAACCCACCTACTAGCTTCGAATACTATGGCGACAGGTCAAGGATTCAACAAGACTTGAGCGATAAATCACCACAGGAGTAGAATATTTACAGGTACTGAGTTCAACGTGTTACAAAAGCCACAGGAATGACGGGGACTTCAAGCACTGGAAGCGGGCCCCTGGGGCTCAAACTGGCCCATGCATAATGAGAGGCACGAGCAGTTTAAACGCAATTTAAGGTTAAGGTTAAGTTTGAGAATGGTTCTATTATCTCCTCAGCCCGCTGATGGAACTTGGTCTGTTCAAATTGTCTAGGTGGTAACGATCAGAAACTAATAGTACACCGCAGTGGCCCAATGCCAATTCCGAAAAAAAAAAAAAAAAAAAAAGCGAACACGAACCGGCCCCAGTCTACCCTCCTACTGCCAACATGCAAAGCAAACACTCCAATGACACTCTGATACCAGATAAGAAGTCGTCATCGGCTGGACAATCAGACACCTACCCAAGGGGCCAGCCCTTACATAGATAGATAACCGGATTGGACAAATCTCGAAAATCACTTACAGCCAACCATAATCACACTTAGCTGCCCCCCTGATTAGGGGCTCCCCACTGGCTGCCGCCGCGGCCGCGGCCGCGCTCTCCGCCACGGGAAGTCTGGGAGCCGCTTGCGTTGCCGCGGCTGCCAGTTGTCTTTGATGAGCTGCCACCACCTCTACAGCTATTGGTGCTAGAACTGCTGGTCGTAGGTTTTGACCTGTGGGATGAGGTCCGGTCGGCTAGAGTGATCTGTTACTGCTGATTTTTGTTGTCCGGTACCACCACCAGCAGTACTACTACCAGTAGTCCCACTCCAACAACTGGGTGTGGCTCGTTTTCCCGTTGAATGGGCGATGGTAGCAGGGCTCGCAGTAGTACGAGGCGGCGCTGCTAGAGTTGGTTGGTTTTGGGACTGGCGGTACGAGCAGGCGGTGGTTGAGCTTGAGAACCCCCCTGCTGGTTGCTTGGCATGACAGGGCGAGAGGGGGGCTGCTGAGGATTCTTGCTTGGGGTAACAGGGCGGGATGACGGTTTCTTGCTTGGGGTGACGGGTTGGGATGTTGGGCTTTGTCGCTTGGGCCGCCTTTGATAGGGGACGACGTGTGAAGGTCAGGCCTGGGTAGAGCCACGAACGCTTGCTTGGCGCGACCAGGCGATCTCGAGTGAGTGAATTATCATAATTAGTTCTCTCTCTCTTATATGGGGCTATTTTGAATGACAGAAGGGGGCTTTGGGGGCTTACCTTTTCTGCAACACCCGCTTTTTCGTCCTGTTTTCTTTCTTCGTAATATCTTTAATCTCTTCCTTTGTGAATTCACCCTCGAAGGTAGGGTATGCCTTCGGAATGTCGAAAGCTTTTGCCATCTTGTGGTGGTCCCCAAGAAATTCTAGCCCAGACCGAATGAAGGCCCGAAGCTTAGGAATTCTAGGATGCGTGTTGGTGGCATACTCGGTGCCGACGCTCACCCAGTTATCCGTCCAGAGTGTTGCAGCCATGAATCCAAGCGCGAACGCGGCCCAGCCTGAGGCAGCTGACTCTGTATTGACGCCAGGGGGTCCTGCTTTTTTCATTAGCGGACGAGAAGACATTTTAGAAGAACGTGACCGGGGCGGCAATCAGAATGTTAAGACAGGGGGGGGGGGGGATTTACGCCTGAATTCAACTGTTCCATGAGTGGCCAAGTTGGAATAGTTCCACGACACATGCCGATCACCCCCAAGAATCCGAAGACCAGGTATTTGTCAAGGTCACGACGGATTTTCTGATCAATCGCCGAAAACACCGGATCCCATCCTTTTGACGTAGTTTCTGCGTGCTTGAGCATGAGCTGATACTGCCATTGGTCCTTCGCTCCGATTGCTTTCTCCATGGCTTTTTGCCTAGTGAAACTGGAGTAACACCATGGGTTGAGCTTTCGGATATGCGACACCGATGCGGTGATCGCATTGTCAAAGTAGGCAGTCGCCTTTACGATTTTTGCCATCTGCTTTGTCGTGAATAACATATCCTCCTTGGTAGTTGTCGGGGAAAGATGCACGTGCATCGAACCGCCCGTGCTGAGGTTGACATAGCATATTTCGTCAAGTTCTCGGAAAAGGGTCTCGAGAATGAAAATCTAATCTGAATTCTCGGAGCTCATTACGTTCGAAACTAACTCGACCCTCCCTGAATTATTTTTTTGTTAGCAAGATATCGCCTCGGACTGAAACACACATAAAAATGGGGACATCTCTTCAGAGAACTGTGTTCACTGCCCCCAAAGCACTTACAGTGACGTATTCCGATACGTTTACTAGTCTTCTTCCCCTCTACGTCCACTTCATCCACGACGAACCTACGCTCCGTGATGCTATTGTCGTCAACCACCGTCCACTCCACGAAATTGTTTGGGACCGCCTTTGCTAGAATGCCCGCCGTGGTAAGTGTCTCTGCAATGGCGTGGCGAAGAGCCTCGCGATTGCGTCTCTTCAGAATCTCTCAGATTTTCCACCCCGCCATTTCTCTGTCGTATTCTTGTAGTTTCTCCTTCGTTGCGCTACCTAAAAGCTGGGCTGGTTCAGGGTCATCTAGTTCGGGCTTGACGTCTTTGTTGAAGTGATACTTTTGCAGAAGTGGGTCCAGAACGAGCTTTGGGGCAACAGAAGCTCAGTTTCTACACCAAATATAAGGTTGCGTCTCGGTGCAAGGGTTTCTATTGTTGCGAAGTGAATATAGGAAGGGAGGCTAGTAAGAAGTTAGGGTAATATTCGAGTTACCGGGCAAGACAACGATGATGAGGTTGTAATATCGGTAAAATATAGCTTCAAGGGCAAGTACTGATTCTAGCTCTGAAGGGGGATGGGTGATGGGTTCTCGTGTCGTTCAGCTTATCGAAGAGGGACATCAGCAGTATTCTAACCTGGGTGCAATAGCAGAACCTAGTAAATATAGGCAATATTTCGGGGAATAGCTCTGCGAAACACACTGGATCACATATAGCAGCTGTCTGGCAAGGAGCTTCGACTTCAAGCAACTGGATCGCGAACGTGGGCTCCTGTGGACGACAAGAATAGACACGAAACATTCAGCAATAACAGCGACTGCTGGCTTATCTTGTGGCGAACGGCGGCGGCACCGTTGGGCGCCGTTTCCACTTCAACTGCTTTGTGCCTCGCATTGTGCCCAAGAAACCTGTACAGCCCGCTTCCAGTGCTTGAAGTCCTCATCATTCTGTCGAAATAATTCTCATCCTTCTTGTGGCTTTTGTAACCCCGCTAAATTGACCAGTATTCTTCCCACTCCTGTCGCGAGTAGACGTTCAAGTCTTGTGCGAGCAGCGTCTTCTCCTGGCTGGGAAACCGCACCACGTCGAGCGTTCGACCCTCGCCGTCGCCGTCACCCATCCAAAGATCTCGCTGACCCAGAACGACCGCCCCCAGGATGCTGAGAATTTTTTTCCATCCAGGAAAGGTCACCTGGCAAACTGTTTGCAGTCGCCTCTTCGCCGTGGTGTCTATCGTCACCTGTAACGTCTTGAGAACCGCGTCACCTCTCAGTTGCTCGGGGGTATACTTAGGCTCGGAAGCGGCGATGATGAAAGAAACGAGCTTTAGCGGCGGCGGCCACGGTATACCTTTTTCTGCCATCTCCGCAGCGAACCTTCGTCTCATTCCACGTGCCCAGTCTCTTACGCCTCTTCGGCCTCGAGTCGCTTGTCCTCTCGCTCTGCTGCCGTCGGCCCCAGCGGCCAATTGGATGCACGCCATGGCGCCCTGGACAGCTTTCTTGCTTGCAGTTGGACCACAATCGGTGCAAAAGAGTCTGACTGTCCGGTTTTGGGTCTGGGTGGCGGCGGAGTCGCTGCTGGCATGGGAGCTACAATACGTCCACGAGGGGGCCTAGGTAGATTTGTTGCCGTCTTAGGAGGCGCGCCATTGCCCGCATTCGTTGCAGCTCCTCCGCATTCACTTGGCAGACTTTCAGGGGACCTGGTTCGCCCGCTTCCTTAATGTTGGTGACTGCTCGCAACGACTGGATAGGCGTGTCTGCTTGGAGCTCCTCGGGAGTGTACTGGATGCCATCAAAGGGGTCGACAATGAAATCAAATGCCAACAATGGCATGGTCGCTTCGTCGCCTGTCATTGTCGCCCCATTGAATGATGCCTAATCGATCGTGGTGTTTTTGGTGCTTCTGCGACCCTTTTAACCAGAAAATGAGGAGACGAGAAAGGAATGAGAGACGATTGTTGATAAAGGGGTTGTTCGTTGAAACCGTGATGCGATGGGTGGAGGTTTGGCGGTGAGGAAGGAGAGTATGTAAGGTTTAGACGGATTGATGGCTGGTCACGAGACTATTGAACTTACGACACAGTGTATTCACACTGTGCCGCCTGCACGGCGAGGCGTGGTTTGGTCAAGGGTGCCAGGCTCCAGCATTCATACCACCTGGCTGTTGCGATACTGGGCGCATTTTTCGCTGTCAGGCAATTTCATTTCGAGCAGGCACCCGCTTTAATGTCTTTTCGTTCAGCGCGTTGGGCTCATACGAAGCTCGTTAAATGCGAACCTGCATTTTAAATTTTTTACTCGACAATGAATACACTGTTGAAGACAACTGAGCTAACCACACTTAAGAATGTTGATTTTGCTAGGCTAGAAACAACTGTCTTACAAGCGTCAGTCTTTGGCAGGGGCGGATGTTTCAAAATGATGAACCTCATGGTCTGCTGGTTTGGTCAATTTCTGCTGAGAGGGTTGAAGCGCTGCAAGCCGGCCAAGTTCTAGCAGGACAGTCTAGGAACGCCCTGGGTGGTAGAATGCCCTCTAGGCTATTCTAAGATCCCGGAATCCAATGGCGTGGTAATTCAGCTAATTCCCGATCGAGTCTATGTTTTTGCCTTTTTTCTTTCTTTCCCCTTCCTTTATGACCATCTGGGTACTCGCCATTAAGCACATGCCTTTTTTAATGGTCTCGCCATATGTTATCTCCATTTTGCTAGGACACGAAACCGTTTCTGGTTTGTATAATTATCATTGGTAGTACCAGTACACCGTATCGTTTGAAATTGAAGTTCAGTTTGGTATCAAATCAGGGCCGTCATCACAAATCCTCGTCTTTCCCCCTGTCGCACCTTTTTTCTCACCCAACTTTCAGAAAACAGGCTGTACAGACAACAAAGAAAAAAAAGCTTCTCCAGCAGGTAACTGAACTGCGAGCCGGCCAATATACCTTGAACCAGACCCCAAAAATCACACATCACCACCCCCGCCACCGGCAACACGAATCAGCAACGCCCCCATGCCCTTCATCTTCCCCCAGCTGGAATGCGCCTCCCTCAGTCCCTCCGTCGTCAAATCCCACACCCCCTTGATCCTGACCTCGATCTTTTTTTCCTTTAACAATTCCATCACCGCCACCAAATCCGCCTCACACCCCTTCGTACCCGGCTTCACGTAAAAGAAACTCGTCCTCTTCCCACACATCATATCAGGCAACAAACCCCGGGCCACCAGCTTGGCAATATGCGGCCACGGGCTCTTTGCCGAACCAGCTGCGTCGCCGCTCAACGTAGCTTGGTTCCCTCCGTACCCAGCCAAAATCCCCTTGGGGGCAAGGATCGAGTACGATTCATCCCAGGACTCGAAGCCGAGCGGATCAAAGACCGCGTCCACACCTCCCAAGTTCTGCATCGCGGCGATCCAGTCCTTTGCAGCGTAGTCGAACGCTCCCGTAACGTGCTGCTCATCTATCAGGGTAGGATGGTTGCGCGGGGACGCAGTCCCGTAGATCTCGGTCGCGCCAGCGAGACGGCACAGCGCGAGCAACGCCTGCCCTACCGACCCGCTCAGCCCGTGGATGAACACCCGCTGGCCGGGCTTTACATTGGCTGCGCCGGAGGATACCATGCCCTGCGCGGTGGTCCAGTCCAGGCTCAGGGCAGCGACCTGCTGGAGGGGGATGTCGGACGTGCACAGCTCCGACGGGACCGCGACCAGGAGGTTTTCAGAGACGTTGATCAGTTCGGCTTGCGCGTCGTAGGTGGTTATTGCGGTGACAAAGTCGCCGGGCTTAAACCGGGATGATGAGGATGGGTTGTGGACGACAACGCCGACCATGCAATACCCCGGCGTCAGGGGCGCGTGGCGCTGGAAGGGGTACCGGCCGAGGGACATGTTGACATCGGCGCCGCTGAAGCCGGCGTACAGGACCCGGACTTGGATTTGCTTTTTCGAGGGGGGAGGGAGGGGGGCCGATACGACGCTGATCTTGGATACGTCGGACTGGCTGGTGGCGTAGGCGGCGATGAGAGCCTTGCGGATGGTGGTTGTTGTTGACATCTTGGGTTTCAAGGTAAAGGACTCGGTATTGAATCGTGATGTTTTGGGGTTATGATGGTGTTTTGAGATCAAGATAGGATTAGTGACTTGGATAAGTATTGCGTAGTAGTTTGAGCCGTGGTCGTTTGTTATATCATGGATGGGATGCGAGAAATTTTGACATAATCGTGCCAAAACCCTTCTCTTTCTTGACTTCACGACAGCCAAATAAAGGGGGAATAGTTGCACCGTTCTTCAACGAAAAACCCACGCGGCATGATGCGTGCATCCATGTATCTGCCTCACGAAGACCATGACGACGACCATGGGCGAACGCTAGTTGATGCCCCGGCGGCATGTTGTTCGCCCGATGGGGTGATGTGGTGGGGGCGGAGGGAAGTTGGGCCGTTTTTGGGGGCGACCCGGGCGATCGGGCCTTGGCCCAGGGGGCATTAAGCATGTCTTCCCGGCCGCGTATTGGTCCTTCCCGCCTGGATGCCTGCGCCTCCGCAGTTTTTGGAAGGGGCTGTGAACAAAACAGAGTTCTGACTGGGACACGGGGTGGTGCCTGGGGTCGCATTAATGATAAGAAGATTGACACGTGGTCGAGCAACCAAACTTCTCGTCGGCCATCAAAAGAAGGCATTCTCGGATCGAGAAATACCGCCTGAGTTTGAGTTATTTCATTATTTACATCGTCTTGCGCCTTTTCCCGCCCTGCGCGTCATCTTCTCGTTTCTCTGCATCTCGTACAGCAGTCTCGGAGTTCAGCTTCTCAAGAGCTGAGCACAGCTTGCTCACGTCAAAGCTGCCGCCGCTGCCACTGATCAAGACACCAAATCCGCGCATCGATGGCCCACCAAGATTATCACCTCTCGCATTTATGATCCTTCGTCTCTTGCAGTCTGCCGCACCAGTCGCAGCCATGATGGACGGCGGGGTCTCGGAGCCCTCCAACGGGCCAGGCTGGGACGACTTCGACCCTTCCTCCGAGTGGTCGCGATGGATTGCGACTCGCCGGTCGCTGATGATATTCGACGACGACGAGATGCCTCGGGGGGATGACGGCTTCCTCGCCCGGTTCTTGCGCGCCCTAGCTGCGGACATGGTGCGCGTCTCTCGGTGATGGCGGAGCCTATGCAGCAGCACCGTCTCGAGCTGCGTGATGTTCTTTTCGAGGGAGAGGCCTAGTCGGGGCAATTCATTAACAGTCAAAGCTGATAGCTTGGGTTATCGGTGATAATGATAAACTTGGGTAATTGGGGTTAATGGAATAGAGTGTGGTATTTCTTACGGTAGTCCTTCCTCGCCTTGTCGGTGTTTCGAGCACTACCATGATGGCCGGCGAAAGAGATGGCCATGATTCTGGTTCGGTTGACGTGTCTCAAAGTATCTTTGTAGAACGGGGGGACCTGGTTTCAGAGGGTTTGACTTTGCACATCAAGTTGGTTCAGCCTTCAACTCGTTAATTATTTCGTTCTTTCTGTCCGATCCGCCCTCTATTCTGGTGTTACGGTGGAGGGCATATAAAGAAAAGCATATGCGCCTTGATGTTAGATAATGATTACACGCAGAGACGTTGGAGATCATTAGGTGCGGCAAAGGCGTTGGAAGGATCAATAATCTGTCGTTGGTGCAAGGTGGTGCGAAACAAGAATATTGATTTCGTTGGAATTTACGGCGCAAACTTAAAGTCTGCCCGGAACAGCTATACAGCTCAGAGTTATATTAAAGCCTTGCAAGAAAGTCTACTACCGGTATATGACGATACACGGCATTTACAGCAAGACAACGCCAAAACCCATGGAGCCGAAGTTATAGTAGACTGGCTGAACAACAACCATATTGCCTAGATAGACTGGCCGGCACACAGCCCTGATTTAAATACTATTGAGCATATCTGGGCAGCTATGAAGAGGAACCTCTATAAGATGTATTCTCATTTAAGCGACCTGAAGAAGAACAACAGCCTCAATATCGAAGAGTTCAAAGAGTGTCTGCGTGCGGCATGGAGAGCAGTGCCACAAAGCCTAATCGAGAGACTGTTCGACACTATGGAGAATAGGCTGCGAGCTGTGAAGAAAGCACAGGGATGGTGTACAGAATATTGAAGAGTACCTTCAAAAGAATAGAATAATATAATCTGTTTCTTGTTCGAGTAATAATCAGAGCTGTTTCTGCGGTCGGAAAAGGTAGTGGTCGAAGTGGAGGCCTATATTTTTAGGGGGGGTGTGCACAGACTTTTGAACCATAATTTTACTGAGAAGCATGACTAGCTGCGGGCGGTTGGTTAGGTTCGCAGGTGGCGGCGTGGCTGCGCACAGCTCTCTCGCGCGGCTCTTTTGTTGCGTACTTCGTAGCTTGTCCTCCTTGGTCGATGGTGGGGTTCTGGTTGTGGCTTAGCGTTTCTGACCTCAACCGTTCAACACACCGTAGTCACCTGCGCGATGGATTGCCTCGTCTGCTTCCACCCAAGAACGACCTCAGTTGCTAGTGCACGACTTTGACCTCCCACTACCATGGTGGAGTCTTATTAGCACTTCGCTCTGTTAACTTCAGCAACGGGCCCCCGAGACGCCAACGGTCTGTGCTCGAGCATCTACGGCTAGCGTGGCGAGCTAGGATCCCCCTCCTCGCGATGTCCCCCCAACGAATGGCGATGACAAACCCGGTCGCGGTCAACGATAAGGGCTTCACGGTGCTTTACGAAGCGCCCGAACCGAGTGTGGAGTACGATTTCTGCTGCGTTCTAGGGCTCGCGTTGTTAGGCGGCAGCGAGCTGCCTTCAAAATCAACGGCTGACACCCAGCAGTGTAGTGTTCGTCCACAGATTCACCAGCCATCCTAGACGAACCTAGACCTGGAAAAGAGCCAAGGCAGGGCCTAAGCAAGCGAAGAAGCACGACCGAGACGAAAAGGCTCCTACGGATCGACGCTTCAAAATCCCAAAGCTGTCCTTCATCTCAAGTTCACAAAATCCCTCAACGACCACGTCGTCATTGTCACAGCACAGCTGGACGGAGACAATGGAAGATATAAACCGTGAAAAGGTGGTTGAGCCCGCAGCCCAACAAGAGGAGGTCTATTGGCCGGCAGATCTTGCACCGAGGACAATCCCCAACTCTCGGGTACTTACGTACGGCTACGATACGAACATACGGCACATATCAAAGGGACCAGTGAGCAAGAACACGGTCCATGATCGCGCCTAGGACCTCTTGTGTTCCCTCCAGGGCCTTAGAGACAGCCAAAGCGAGACATGCCGACCAGTTCTTTTCGTTGCCCATAGCTTTGGCGGCATTATTGTCAAGGAGACTTTGAGGAAATCTCGATATTGCGCCCCGACGAAGCCGCACCTTCATTCTATTTTCGAAGCGACGGTGGGCTTTTTGTTCTTCGGGACACCTCACAGAGGCGCAGACCAGCGGAACTTCTTCCATCATGTCCTGACATCTTCAGCCAAATTTGCTGGATTCCGAGTCAATGCCCAGATTGTAAAGGCTCTCATGCCGGACTCTGAGCAGCTGGTGGAGCTCAAGGATTTGTTTCCCGCCCTGTGTCGTGAGCGGAAATGGTTCGTTTCTTCATTCTAGGAAGAATACGGCATCGGGGGTCTGATGGAAACGAAGTCAGTAGACGACAGGTCCTCTTGTCTAGACGATCCCATAATCGAGACGAAGCGGCACATTTCGATTAACCATATGGATGTGTGTCGCTTTTTTGGACCCCGGGATCCTGAGTACTCAAAGGTCGCCAGCGCAATGACTTATATCTTGAAAAAGACAGAGAGCGGCACTCACACGCGAAGCCATCCACCCCACAAGGGACCCTTGAGCCATGGTTCATCTGTTGCCGGCGAGCAACTCTGGGATGCTTCGCCGCCAGAGGCTCAAGGCTGCGCAGAAGAAACTGCGTTGAGAGTCACAGAAGAAACCGCATTGAGCGTCTGCAACCGTGTTGATGCCAGCGTCGAACAATCACCAGTAAAGCGGCTACACTCTACCGAGATTAACGAAGGCCTGACAGGCCTAAAGGCCACTCAAGGGACGAATCCCCGTTTGTTCTTTTCCACCGGTGAATATATAGCCTGGCGGGGCGTGTCACAGCTGCCTCGCTTACCCGACCTACCATGGTTCCAGCCTCAGCATAAGCTCTCACAGCAATGTAAGAACTGCCGGCCCAATGTCCTCTACCCCTTACTAACAAGAATCACAGCTACTAGCAGGAAGAGGCCGTCTTTCGTTGCTCGTCCCTCCCCGCAGGGCATGGACCTCGAAAAGAGATCAATCGTTGATCGTCAAGGTATTCTTGTAGGGCTGTTGGGACGAGCTCCTAGTGAAGGTCTGGAAGCTATGATAGTTCCAAAATTGGTATCCGATCTCTCCAAATCTCTTCTAGAACTGGTCGAAGGCGAAGCACCCCATGCCGTTCACAAATTCTTGGACCCGACAACTAATGATCCCTCTGCTTGAGCTATTCAAGATCGCATCCTATTTCTTCTCTAACGGCTCGCTGACAAAGGCACAAAAATGGAGATTCGTACGATGGATGGTGGAAAAGAAACTCAGCAAGAATTTGGCTGCCTTCCTCGCCACTCCTGCGATTAGCGTGGATGCATTCCGCCATGCCATCGTTGCGACTATCATGGAGATGGGGGACCTGGACCTACTCCTCCTACTTCGATCGCGCGTGTGCTTCGACAAAGTCCTCGCTCATTCAACAAGACTAGAGAACAACAAGGGTTTTGAAGGTCTAATTGAGTACGGGCTGAAGCAGAGGGCCTTTCACCACCTCTCTGGCCGCCTTGGGTTGTCATTTCTTGAGAGAGCCATGACAATCAAGAATGAAAAGCTCATCCTAAGCCAATTCAAGTCGATAAAAACCCCGTAACTCCTCTCTGGAGCGTCTGGTGGCCGTCTGCTGCAGCTTGTCGTTGAGGGTAATCATCTTGAAGCAAGCCAGATGCTGATTCAGAAGGGCTGCGAAGTCGACTTCCGCTCAGACGGATATGAGCGGGCGACAACTGCACTGCATCATGCGATGTTAAACAAGAACGTTAGCATAGTTAAATGCCTCGTGGATGCTGGCGCGGAGGTAAAGAATGCCTTTCACAAAAATGGCCGGACTCACATGTGCGGCCTAGGCTTAGTTGTGGAACGTGGCGATAGGGGTATCATCCGCGCATTGGTTAAATCAGGTGCCGACCTCGATGATTTCATCGACTACCATGACATATCTAGCTGGCCATGTGCGGACCAGATGGAGACCTACCGCTACCTCTGCACCTTGGCAGGAAGGAGTGATGCGTTGGAAGGAGCCGACGAAATGGTCACACACGACATGATTATTGAAGAGGCCGATCGCGGTTTGAACCATTGTGCGATGTTCCAAAAGAAGCAGCAAACTTCGCTCGACGATGAACTTCTCGAATATGTAAGCAAAAAAACCCTCCCCCCCCCCCCCCAAAAAAAATTGAGAGTCTGTTTCCTCCCGAGCGACGATGGTATTGGGGCTTCAAGAAGAGGTCTTTTTTGGGGGGTTGACAAACCTGCTGCATAATAGGCTAGCTGCGATAGCAATTGATAAGAGTTAGGCTTTCTAACTTGGTCAGAGTGGCCAATTCGTTGCCGAGTCCGTTCAAGGGCTTGTATGGGATACCGCGGTGGGCGTAGATACATAGGTGTTGCAGTGGCGGTTGGGACGGCCTCACGACAAAGAAAGACGGTATAAGTGATTTCAGGACACTTCTCCCACTTGCTGGAGGTATCATTGCATTCAACGGGCAACTTGTCGGTGTCTCAGAGGGCTGCCTGATTCTTGATTAAACCTCAACAAGGAGAGTGGTCAGATTCGGAAGTTTTGTAGTATGATGCAAAAAGTCTTGCTGGGGAATGTAATATTCATCAGGACCTAAGTCGTACTTGATGCTCAGATGGCGGCAAAGGCTGGCAAGGGCGAGGTTGGAGCTGAGGGTGGTGAGAATGCCATGCTGGAGGTGCGCCATCTATTTGGGCTATGGCGTAGGGCGGTCAGACTATGGCTTGAGGACTACGACCGAGTAGAGGCGCGGCGTCACAAGCCTGTGAAATCGCCGACAAACACGAGCGAGCTGGCCGAAATGGAGCAAAAGATGGCTGCGGGACCATCTCCCATAATACTCAGGCATCTCTGTAAAGCCTGCAGCCTGGAGGAGAATTGCATCGAGAATCTCGTCAGGCACAGAGAGGATGGGGCAGGATATCTGCTGAGCCATCTTTGCGCAGTATCTTGACCACCGATTGGAGGCAAGCATATGTGGGAAGCCCAGGGCAGGCTGGTCTGCTGCACTATTCGGTCTAGGCCTTGATGCTGGAAGAGGAATCTGAATTAGATGAGCATAGTCTAGCTGCAAAATGAGGAGGGGTATTTAATCGGCGTTCTTTGAGTGGAATTTAGGGGAAGTTGGAGATTGATGCCTGCGGCGTCGCCTGAAACCGAGAGACAGCTTTCACTATTGAGCTACCCACTGCTTATTATGTTCCTTTATACAGAGGGAGGTTCGTGCCTATCATCTTTGAAATGTGAACAAAAAGAGATTTGTTTTAAGAAGAATATTAACAAAATAAATCGACCCACCCAGGTCTCGAACCTGGAACCTCCTGATGACCGAATAATCGTAGTCAGACGCTCTACCATTGAGCCAGCAGGCCTATTTGGATGCAGTCCGATGCAGGCTCTCTGCTACAAGGAGTGACCCCGCACTCCCATCTTGCCGGCTGAATATGGAGCCAGCGGGGGACTCCACAGAACAATGTAAGAAGGGGACCGAAACTGTAAACTGAAATGGATGTATTTAAATACCTGCTCACAAGAGACCTAACCACATCATTGAAATATTTGATTACATAATAGTTCAACTTGAAATTTTGGTGTTCCCCACCTTCGCTCTATCCTATGATTGATCTCTTCTGATTCCTCACGTAAAACATCATTGACTACAGACTTTCTACTCTCAACTTCAACTTCAACGACCCGTCATGGCCAGCAATGCCCCAATACTGCACAAAGCCCCCACACCCACCGTCAACCCCAACAACCCCAAAGTCGAGACATGGGCGGACATTGGTCTCACCCTGATCCACGAGTTCATAACCGAGGATGAAGAAGCCACCATGATCGCAGCTTTCCATGCAGCCGATCCGCGCACCGGTGGACGAAAACGTCTCAGCCAGCACTTTGGCTACCACTTCGACTACACCACCTTTGGCGCGTCGGGCACAAACTTCTCGCCCCTCCCGCCGTACATCGCCGCGCTCCTTCCCCGCCTACCAGTCCAAAACTACCTGCCCGACCAGTTCACCACCCAGTACTACCCGCCCGGCGCCGGCATCCCGCCGCACGTGGACACGCACTCCATGTTTGGCGAGGCGCTGTACAGCCTGTCGTTCGGCAGCGACGTGCCCATGGCGTTCAAGAAGGCCGGCGCCAACGATGCGCGCAAGATGAGGCTGCCGAAGCGCTCCCTGCAAGTGCAGGACCAGGCTGCTGCTGCTGCTGCTGATACTAACACTCAGGCAATCGTCGCAGAGAGCGGGACTTCCACTTCAACGCTACAACAGCAACAGCAAGACGAAGAGGACCTGCCGTCCTGGGAACTTGTACTCCCCCGCCGCTCGTTGCTGCTGATGATGGGGCCGTCACGGTACGGGTACACCCACGGGATCAAGAGCCGCAAGACGGATATCATTAATGGCGAGCCGGTCTTGAGAGAGGGCAGATACTCCATCACCATGAGAACGGTCAGGCTGGGGGACGCGATTGGGTGCACCTGCAATTTTCCAGGGGTGTGTGATGCGCGGGTCAGGGAGGAGCAGGAGGCTGCTGGGATGAAGGGGCCATAACATTCCGCTTGTTGCCAAGAGCCTGATACTAACTCAGCTACGGATACTGCCGTCTGTCTCAGATCCTAATAAACCCTCTGTTTCACTACCATCCAGCCTTCCAGTTCAGAAAGCGCAGCCTGAGGTCATCTCCGCCGGCGACTCGAAATCCGCAATTATTGGTGCTCTCAACGGTGCCACCGGGGGGAAACCACCGCCGCCACGACTGCTCGGGACTTGGAAGGGTGACCCGGGCGACGAGAAAGTGGGGGCGCTAACACTGAACATGAAGCTGTTGGAGGACCCCCCGCCTGCGCTTGAGTTTTGTCCAGATTATGTCGGGTGAGGGCTTCGACATGGAAGATGGGGGCAGTAACGACCGCTCTTCAATAACTTGAACAAGAAAGTCTGTGTTCTCGTTGCGATGACCATAACAAGGCGTGGCCTGACCAAGTGCTATCAGTTAGTCCTGGGGGACTGGTGATAAGAGGTTGTTCACGAGGACGTTGCGTGGTCCAAGGTTCAAGGTACTGGAAAGTACTAAGTAAGCATCTGTATAGGTAGATAGGGCGATAATAAATTCCTGTGGCACCGTGACAATGATGGCAAAAAGGTCTTTGACCTTTGCATATTGGCATGTTATTCGTCGCTAGCCGCTAAACAGGATTAAATCACAATATGAACACCCATCCTAGCATTATATCCCCATCTGGAGTGGGGAAAAAAACGCAAAATCAGCATTCCAAGTCACCTTCCACAGCCTCGATTCTCAACACACAATCATGAACTTGATCATCAAACGTACCTGCCAAACATCCAACCCAACCCCGCCCTTGAACTGCCGCCCCTGCGCAAACCCAACCGCCGTGTTTAGCCACGCGTACCTGACACTGCTCGTCTCAAAGACGTGGTGCACGTTCTTGCGAATCCCGTTGGCGCGCACGTAGATGAGAGCCCCGTCGTCCGTTTGGAGGTAGTACACGGTGTCCTCGCGGAACGCCCCGTTGAAATCCGACAGGCCCCAGTCTAGACCGTACAGCGCTTTTCCTGTTTTGCTTTCCCTTGTTTAGTTCAAAGTCCATTCCCAGACATATGAGTTTTGACATTGGTTCGTTGAAAGTGAGGTATCGGCGGAGATAGATTGCCCACAACGAAGGAAGTGATGCACAGACCAATCATGTTGGGCCCGACAAAGGTACCGCCGCTGATGGGATACGCTACACGGCGTCCCATGGACGTGTTGCCGATGTTGAGTGTTGTGAGCGCGTTGAACGTCAGGTTGACGCTGTAGAGGAAGTTCATGGCCGGCGGGGCGGGGTCAGCGGCAACATTCCCGACGGCAAGGGGAAGCCAAGTGATCAGGGTTTTTGGGAGTATCATGTTTGGCAGGCAGTCCCGGAATTCAGGATTTTGACATTTGACTCAGGCTTTCATGCTGTGGCACCACCCACCGAAACCAGATCCCCGGAAACGTGCGGGGAAGGTGCCCTATTTATTGCATGCTTTGGGTCTTGAACCCGGAGCCCGGCCCCTTTTGCCACTCACAGGGGCAGAGTAAATGTGTTATCCACATTCAATGCTCATTCTGATGTAGTAATTATTCCTGTTATCTTATCTACTACTACTTCTACTATTTGAGGTGAGCCGCGGGCTTTGTTCACGCCCGCAACCAGACATCTCACTACGCGAGGGACCGACCAGGTTGGCTGTTGGACAACAAGCAATATAGGGACCAGGGTCCCAGAGATAAGGTCCCCAGTAGGCGAATGAACTCATATAGCGGCTAATATCTCGTCCAGGTACTCCCAATCTCTGGAGGACTCATGAAATATTCCCCGCGCTTCGGAGCTGCCGTATTTTTGACAGGATTTACCCGCAAGCAGTGCCGAGGTATCAGAACCATTATGGCTTTGGTACCTAATACTATGGCTCACTTAGTTTAGAAAGATGTGACCTTTTTCTCTTTGGTCTAAATATATGGTGAAAAAAGAACATCCATCCTTACTGGCTAGCAGCGTCTATTTAGGGGAGATAGACAATGCCTCTTTGAGTCGTCGGGGGGTTAAATCAATGTCTAAGCATCCTCGCTCTGCCCTCTGAACCTGCAATAAATCAACGTATCCATGACGACACCCAACTTCTCCGCCGACTTCTTCTGCCTCCCCTCGAGCTCGAACCCGGCCTTCTCCAGCACCCTCCCGCTCGCGGGGTTCCCTTCCAAAACCTGGGCCTCCAGCCGGATCAGATGACCAAAGGCGCCAAAGGCCCACTCGGAAAACGCGGACACAGCTTCGGTGGCGATGCCGCGCCCCCAGAAATCCTCGTTCAGCCAGTATCCGATCTCCATGGTGCGGTAGTGTATGTCGTCGCGCGCCTTGAGGCCAATCCCGCCAATGACAAGTCCCGGGCCCGAGTCGGAGTCGCACTCGCCGGGCTGGTGGCAGATGGCGAAATCGCGTAGGGGCGACGCGGCGCTGGCGATGGAGATCCAGGCCTTTGCGTCGTCGGTGGTGTAGGGCTGCGGGAAAGCGTCGCGCATGCCACGCGCGATCTTGGGGTTGTTGGCGGCTTCGGCGAGGGATGAGAAGTCGCATTCCGCGTAGGGGCGCACAATGCAGTTTCTGAGTCGGAGGATAGGTTGGGATGTTCTTGTTTTTGCAGATGTTTCCGCTGTTGGTGAGGGGGAGGAGGCCATATTGAAGATGGTGGATGTGGTGGGTACCAATCTTTTTCAAGGTCCTGTTATAGATGTTGCTGTTTTCTACAATCTCTCCAGTTTGACAAAGTAGGAAATCGGTGGATATATTGTAAGATGACTGTGTTTTTTATCGCGTTTGTTGACACAAATGAAGATGAGTCAATCGCAACTCCACGTGACTTCTTGTCACACCGAAGGTCGGCCTCAGCCCCATCCATCCATGATAGCCGAGGCCCGGATGTGTGGCTAGGTACTTGTGACCCGTGCTCTTCGCCGAGTATAAAACATCTTTCAGAGGACACTGTATATAGCATTTTGGCTCTGTAGGTATGTAAGTGCCGTTTCGGCCAACTAGTGGCCACCACGACCGCTAACTATTTTGTGTTGAAGTTTTAAATGCTTTGCGATGGACTGGAAGAGACACAAGTCGCAGCGGAGGGGATCACCGCCATTATGCCGTAGTTCAACTACCTCTTTTGACTTTGGCCACAGACAATGCCACGCCTGTATAGGACACTTGACAAAACCTCCTTTCCCTTTGACTCTGTCAGGTAGAACTATGTTCATTTGGGTAGGCAATATTCTCCTCCAGCTCCCACAACCTCGACTACTAACAATCCAGCCTGCGCCTACTTGCATCTGAAGACCGCGGTGAAGCTGTATTCACCGACACAAATCAGCTGGTCAATTTTGCAGCCACACTCGGTGTACTGGTAACTGGGATTGAATTTCCCGCCATAGATACGAGCTGCGGGCGTAAACAACTGTCCAGAGACCGACTCTAGAGCAGCCTTGGTCTGATGACTGGTCCCAACATCATCCTGACCCTTCTGTTGGAGGAAGTCGAGATCGAGCGGACCAGTTGTCGAGTTGGCCTGGAGTTTCTGAACGGTTGTCATGAAGTCGGCAAACTCCTTGGGCTTCTCCTGCGCGAAGGCGCCGTCCGCAGAGCCGTCGACGTAGATGCACTGGCTGTCGGCTGTCGGCTGTCGGCTGTCGAGGCCTAGAAGCCTTTGGGGCCGAGGAATGGTACCCGGTTGGGGTCTCGGGATGCTTGAAGAGTGTCGGACGAGACCGCTGTGCAGCTCCAGGGTGAAGCCTGGGTTGCTCGTGAAATGGTTACGGCCCGCGAGAGAGGGAGCACGATCATGGAGAGGACGATGACGAGAAGGCTTGAAGCGGCCATTGTGGGATATGATTGAAGTGAACTAGGAGAGAGATGCTGTACAATTGACTGAGGAAGCATTGCCCATTGGACATCCAGCGGACGTAACAGCGGCCAGCTTTTATAGAATCAGCAGCAGGCTTATTCCAGCTATCGAGGCAATATCCAGAGAAATTGTGGCAGACAGTCCAACAGCCAATTTCCAGATCCAAAGCAACTGGTTCTTGGTCCGCTGGCAACCATGGAGAGAGAACTCATTGAGTCCGGAGAGAACCCTCCCCGCTTTCATATGTGCGAGGTTGACTTTGGAAATAGGTAATGTCCAGCAAGGCAACTTTTACAATTGGCTGCTACTTGTTTTACGTGGGCTGCTGTCGCATCAAGAGTATCGGCCCGCGAATGTTGATCGCGCCAGACTCTGTAACCCTCTCTTCACACATACAGGATTGCGAAGCCCACAGTACGATTTCAGATCAAATCATACGGACGCAAACAACCAAAGTGAATTGAGAACTAGCACTGCCATGCAGTCGTAAGTGGTTCATGTCTTGTAGTGATCTATCATTTTGTCATACGTTGAAGTTTCGTTCTCGCCAAGTTGAAATAGATTCCATTGGGCACTACTGGCTTGGACCCATTACTCCATCTTGTAAAGCTCCAACCTTGCTATAAGCCCCGACAGAACCAAAGACGAGATGAGTCTGTTCAGTGCTCCAGAGTTTGGTATCAGTCTTCCTTGGTGAGAGACTTCATTGTGTTTGAAGGGCAGATATTCCATGAGGGATCCATATGCTCCAAAGGAAATATTCTTCTTAGACACATAGGCTATATATCACTACTTTATTTTTTTCGTAGGTTTTGTTCTCGGGTATTCTACTCAATACAGGAGAAATGGGCTCGGCAAGAAGCTTTTTTTTCTTCTCAATTTCAAGGTCAATAAAAAATCAGAACCTTGCATGACACCTACGCCGAGCCTTTCAAGATCGTCAGTCACCGGTTCGAACAAGTGTTTCCGATTAATCACCCTGCACAAAAATCGTGATCTAAGTTCTTTACTAGCTGCATCGCCCGATTGATTGCCGTATTCGACGAGGCGCCATCGTCATTCACAGCTGGTCTCCCTGGCAGATTGCATGGCAGGTCAGTGGGCACCAGTTACTCCGGTCGGTAGTAAGTCAAGTCGTCGTTTACAAAGACTTTCTCTCCTTGTTTTCTCTTCTATTTCACAATTTTTAATTACTGCGGAGTCCGTCTATATTTTTATTATTTCAAACCGTTACATTGTCACTCATTCCCTCTGCAGACACTTGTTGTCTCTTTATTGCCGCACAATGCAACCCTTCCACGTGGATGTTTCGTCTTTGTTTTTATCTCAAGCATTGTCGACTGTAATTGGGCAGCGCGCCTCAGTTTTCTCTCTCGATAAGGGAAAGAACGGAACAAAGGCCGCACGATTGGATCGCAGCGAATCTCAGATGAAGCGCGGCCAGGCTAGCAGCCAAAAATAGGCGGGCCCCACTGACTGACGATTCCCGAAGCCCAAGCGCTGGAGTGGGGTGGCCCAGGTGGTCGCTTGTCGCGACGAATCGGGTGACGCGCTGACCCATCTGCTCCCCTTGTTTTCTAACGTTCGGCGGCGCCTGCCCAAACTGCGCAAGGGGAGTCAACTGGAGGAGAATATCTGCTGTCTTTTTCGGGACACACATACAACTTTAAGCTTATTTGGGGGAAGATCTTTTGCTCTCATCTGTTCGACAATTAAACGCCCGCCCCACCTTTGCCATCTATTCTGTTGTCGGGAGAGAGAAGCGGAGGCCACCGCCCGCCTGAAGAGGATGGATTCTTCGAAATGCAAGCGCCCTGCATATGGGGTTTGCCGCGTGACTTTTGAGACCTGCTGGCGATATAAGAGTGGTGGCGATCCGTCCCCCCATTCACTAAAACAACAATAGGCAAAGTTTTTTTTTCATTGTGTGCTCGGTCGGTTTCGATAAGCCATTGTCTTCTTTTCTTATTCTTCCCTTTGTGTCGTGCCTTTCACCATTGTTCTTTTCTTAGCACTTCCTTCTCCATTCAACACTTTGTGTCTTTGTTGCTGGCCAACTTCCTTAAGAGAACACTCCCTTCCACCTCCGGGCCAACTCTCCATCCTTCGACTCAATACTCGATCAGTAATATTGGACACTTCCTTGCTTTCTGTCGCCGACACACTATCTTAGACCAACATAATCACCATGGTTCTCTTCAAGATCGCAAAGGCCTACTTCGGGCCGGCGAAGCTGATTCGCTTTGCTCCATTCTTCCTTATCATCCCCATCTTCCTCTTCCAAGGTAAGTTCGGTTTCCCGTTCTTCCCAGGATGAATGAACTTTGCTAACTGTTTCTTTCCAACAGCTCTCTCGCTCTCAGGCTGCGTGTCGACCTCCCCCGGCCTCCCCGGGCTGTACGTCGTCTCGCTCCGTCCGGCCAAGGTCTCCGACGCCACGAGAGACGTCCAGGTCAGACTCGGCTACTACGGCATCTGCGCCACCGTCGACAGCGACAAGTTCCTCTGCCAGACTTCCTCAGGCGCCAATGCCGACGTCGTGGCCACGAACTTGTTTCCCACCTTCCAGAACAACGCCGCCGGCCCCAAGACCGGCAACGGCAACGCCAGCACCACCACCCTGCCGGAGGTGCACGACCTGATCGCCACCGCGCTCGACCTGCAGGCCCAGATCTTCATGTCCATCCTCGCAGGCGCATCCTTCCTCTTCCTGGTCGGGCTCGGCTTTTTGTTCATGTACAAGCGCGATCTCGCCCGCCCCAACCCGGACAAGCCGCGCCGCAGCGCCATCATCAAGCGCGGCACCTACGGCATGCTGTTCCTGTCGACCGCGCTCGTGTTCACCGCCTCGCTGGCCACCACCGAGACCACGGGGGCGCTGGCGTTCGCGGCCAACCCCAACCGCAGCAGCAGCCCAACCATCCTGATCAAGGAGGGCGTTGCGCTGCAGGTCTTGCAGTGGATGTCGTTTGGCTTCTCGCTGCTGTTCACACTGGCTGTGCCGTTCCTGGCCCGCCAGAAGAGGGTGCCTGCTTCTTCCGAGAAGGAGGAGATCTAAATAAAACGATTGATCTTCTGCGCGAAAAGAAGAAGAGGTGAGATGGTTGTGAGGAAATCACACGGTTTTCTTCTCTTTCGCTTTGACATTGCCTGTTTACCGGCGTCAGTTGGCGTTGTGATTAGTACAACTACTGGTAGTCATAGTACTCTTGGGGATTGATACCCGCTTAATTTTAGATATGCAATGGCAACATGTATAATAATATCGACAAATACCTCCAACATGGTCAATCAATGTTAAGATGTAAGTGTCAGTGACGTGACACATGATTGATTCGGTCCACTACCCGTTTTCTCAGTGCCAGTTTCAGTTTACTGGTCATAGTGTTCCCTTCCCTCCAATTCGAGATCTCGGGGCCTGTCAAATTCCTGGCAGGAAGATGGAGACTGATGCGAATCTGCTCGGCCCTGGCGAAGCAGTCAACACCATCAAAAAAGTACTTGAGAAAGACCGCGCGCTCATCTTACGGGCAAACGGAGGGATAGTGAACCACGCCACAGCCTAATCAATCTGATCCCAATGACAGCATACAATCCAGCTGAGGTGGCGTTGCCGACATATGCGGAGCCAAACTTCAGTGTCGGTTACCGCAATGCCTTGAACGGTGGCCTAGGAGAATTAGCAACAGATGCACGATATGACCCAGAAATGAAGAAGAAATACAAATCGAGGCCAACTTGAAGATTCCCATGACCACCACAATAGGAAGATGGTCCAGCACATGCATGGCGATGGGCAAAAAGCTTGGATAAGCCCAACAAGAAGGATGTTCCCTCCGAGAGACGTTCTTTTGGTTTGTGACGACCTAGTCAGTTTATTAGTTTGATATTAGTAGCAAGCGGATGGATGAGAAATACATACACCACAGGTGAGAGAGCTCATAGATCGAGGGGTAAGTTTCACCTGATGTATTGAGGATGACTTATGAGCCTTACTGGCCCACGTCAACTCTCTGCGCCGATGTTTCTGTTTGGCCGAAACTCAGACGTCATGCATGATCTCGTCGAACTGAAGATCCTCCTCGGCAAACTCGTGTCCTGATATGAAGAGATCAAAAAGACCCCCTTCATGAGATTTCAGGGAGAGACTGGTACTTACTCAAGGTCATCAGCCGCATCTTCTCCTCGAGCTCATAGTTCTCAATTTGGCCTTCAAACTGAGCGCCCACGCCCAGAAGCTGAAAAGTCGTCATCCGATTGCGTGTCGATCCCTGATAAGTTCCTTCAGTTTTTGACGCAGAGGGCGGCGAGGCTCGATTCACGTCCCCCTTGTTGGGCACGTCTTCTTTCTCTAACTCCTCTTGCAGACTACTACTACCCCGCTTGAGGATCTTCATCATCCCAAGGTGGTGGTCGCTGCTGTTATTTTGTGGAGTACCACCACGAGATGGAGGCGGAGGCGGTCGAGCCCACTGGATCTGCCCCGCCGTCTCATCGACCCGCCACTTGAGCTCGCGGTTTCGCCCGTCATTGCCATCTTCGTCTTCGCCTTCTACGGGAAAGGCGAAACGGCCGAACAACTCGTCGTCGACGCTTCGAATGTATCGATCAAGGGCTAGCGGCGGACTGGCGCCAGTAGTAGTGCTAGTGGTTCCTTCGAAGGGGCGGCGGCCTTGGAACGAGCTGGTGGGGTACCGCCGCGGCGGAGGCGGTCGAGGCCGGAGCACGGGCAGGAGGTTGCGAGGTTGTCTTCCGCGAAAGCCGGGTGCGCGGTCGCCTACCTTGGGTCCACTAAGTTTAGTTTCGCGTCGTGGTGCTGCGCCGGTATTGGTTCCAGTGTTTCCTTCGCGTCGGGGAGCTGCTGCGCCTGTGTTTGGTCCAGGTTGTTGGTTCGCTTCACCACGTCTTGGAGCAGCCGGACCGCCTTGGCCCCCCTGGTTTGGTGCTGTTGCTCTAGTATGCTGAGACTGGCCGTGAGTTACTACTTGACCGATGAATGCACAAGGGTGATCACTCACCCTGCGGTTTCTGCCGTTGCCCGCCATTTCTGTAGATGCAATGGTTGGATCGTGGCGTTGAACTCCACGTTGAAGAAGGGGAGATGTGAGAAATGAAAGTGATATTTTTGCTTGTCCGCGGCGGATCTGAGGTTTTGAGCTTACCCGTTTGGTGATCGGAGAAAGGAGTGGCCCACATGTGGTGAAAGGGTTTTTGTTTATGATTTATGGTTGCTTCACTGCGCAGGCGGAACTGACCACGGTTTTGATGCGAGTTTGACAGATGAATTTTGTTGATTTTGTGAGAAATGAAGGCTAATGGATGCACAGAGGCTGGCCGCAAAATATAAAGAATGTCGAAGAAGCCGCCTTTGGGGTGGAAAGCGCGATTTGTGACAAGAGGAAGCGGAGTCCGCACCCATCCACGGAGTTACGACATTTCGTAAGTGAAGGGGATGTAAAAGATGAGTGCAGAGATCGCGACAAAGAATGATGGTGGTGGGTGGTGCTCGAACATTGTAGCAAGTTGTGTTGATTGAGAATCGAGATAAAGTGAAGTTGAATTTGGCTGGATAAAGTGTGAGTCGTGCCCTCGGACCCCAGCTTCAGGTTACCTATCAAACTTTCATCCGATGAAATAGAGTTTCGCTTGCACCCGCGCATCCAGGTGTTGAAGTTCCCCGCAACCGAGAAAACTGTGGGGATAACTGGCAGTAAATGTTAAGAGGGGTAGTCGAGAGGAAGATTTTTATAGGAAGGAAAATAAGCCGACTTACAGTGGAATCGAGCGCTAAGAGTGACAAGTTGAACGGGAAGTCTCGAGGTCGAGAGTCTCCACCATAGCAGCTTGCTTTAGCTGCCTGCTAAAGCTCGTCCTTGGATCGACTTAACGGGTTTGGATGACGGACTATGACACCCCTGGAAGACAACCTACCTCCCTTTTGGTGCCCTCCCCTTTCACTTCTTGGCACTTCGCTAACAGTTTGCTTTGCAGACGGCAAGGCAATCACGCCTTTTGTCTGGTAAACCCACACCTTTCACGCCACGGCGCACAATAGGCATGCGATTTTCAAGCGTATGAAGCGGATAAGGTTTTAAAGGGCCTAGGAGAATTGTTTGGTCTTGTTCTTGAGCATTGGCCGAAATTCATCACTTTTTATGTACGGATATTACCGGACAAAATGGAAGTGGTTAATGCACTGGGGACTGAGGCAACAGTCTTTGACTAGAAGGAAATCAGCAGTTGGAAAGTCATTGCTGCAAGTAGTCACAAGAGAAACTACTGTATGCATAATTATTCGTCATAAATTCGTTTCGTTACTTTATTAAGTACTCCTCGTAGATCCGAAAATATATTTTGAGCCACACAAGCAATCAGTGGAACCAAAAACCAACCAAACCAACCAAACCAACCACATATCTAATGCTTTCGGCGGTACCAAGTTGAGCTCCCGCCAATTATTCATGCTCACGATATAGATGCACCATATCGCCAAAAATGCGAATAGGCTATCAGTCAGACGGCTTTTGCCCGTACACGACGTGACTGAAGGGGAATGTCAGCTTGCAATCCGATAAAAAAAAAAAAGGTTAAAGATGGGGGAAAGCCGGAAACTTACAAGTCATACTGCATATGCAGGCTTGGATCCCGGAAGTCCTTTCGCACATCCGCCAGCAGGACCTCGACTTCTTCCCTCTTCCACTTGAGCACGCCCATGAGCAGATGGAGCGAAAAGGCTTCGACGCCCTCCTCGCACTGGACCAGGTTGTACAGGCCGATCTCCTTGTAGGTGGGGTCCTTGGGCCACGCGCCCATCGGGCACTTGAATCGCTCGTGCACGATGTTGGTGAACCCGGCATCTTTGACCCACCCCTCCAATCTTGGCCCGGGGTTCATCTCGCGGTTTGTGATCTTCGTCGCCTCCAGCAGCAAGCCCATCCATTTCTGGATCGGCCGGTCAGATGCCAGGGAGCCGTCCTCGGAGTAAATCGTCAGATTCCAGTCTTGGAACTCGGCCCAGCCACCGGGGTTGAGGTTGCTAATAAGAGGGGATTGTGTTAGCAGATGGGGGCGGGGCGAACGAGGAGAAGAGGTTAGCTGTACTCAAAGGCGTTCTGCACGAGCTTGTTCCAATCTAAAATGGTGCAAGCCATGTAGCGACAGAAGATAAAATCAAATTTGTGGCTGTAGACCCAGGGGCTTTCTACGTCGTCGACCTCGAATCTGACATTGGGGGGCACCCTGCGGAACAGTTAGTGGGGGGTGGGGGGTTGGTCTATGTAGAGTCGCAAATGAGGCAAGTATACCATGTGGGCTGGATGGCACTAAGGTCGTTTCCAATAACCTTTGCATACCGTCAGCAATGGCCCCCAATGATAGCCTGGTAGAAGAGCCAAACCAACCTCTGCGTTGGGAAACTCGTCCCCAACAGTGATGGCCCCTGGACAAAGGCAAATTCGGTCAGTATCGGGGTTGGCGAAGTCAAGCCACGAGGAGACCCACAAATGCCAGTTCCGGTGCCAATGTCAAGAATCCTGTGAAGCTGTTTCTCCTCAATGGGCGCGAGATAATTCCTCCGACCAGTGGCCAGGAACATGAGGTGGTGGGCGAGGTCGAGGCGGTCTGCTTCGATGTCGTCGTTGGGAAAGGGGTAGGCGCCGGAGCGGAACTTGTGGTATCGGCGGCCATGCTTGAAGGGATAATCGATGACGCTGGAGCTCAGAGACTCGGTAAATGCGGTTCTATGTGCGCCTGAGGTTAGCGTGGGCTCGCTGAGTGGGCGAGGGCGAGGGCGTGGAGGCGGGGAATAACTCGCATCTGGGAGCCAAGGGCAGAGTCGCCGTCGTTAAACTAGGGCAGGGACGGGTCAGGGAACTGTTGCTGCCAAGCGGGGAAGATGGAATGGACCGACTGTGTCGTCAATTTCGATGGGCGCATCGTTTTCAGGGCTGGCACTGGCGGCGGCAGCAGCAGTGGCAGGGGCGCTAGGAGATGCGGTACCAGGAGCGGCGGGGGGTGAGACAGCGGCAGGATCCGCCATGGTGGAGAGCTTGAAAGTCGGGGATGGAGGTGGGGGGGAGGGGGCGGAGGAGAGGAGAGGAGTGGTGAGGAAAAGGCAGAGTGGAAGATGGAAGGAGAGAAATTGTCTTTGTGGGGGGGTAAATAAAACAAGCCAAAAGTGCGGGAACGCGGGGAGGGGTAAGGGCGGGAGGGGCACGAGAGGGGCACGGCGACATAAATACCTGAATCATGTCGGAATATGGGCTCTGGTGGTGGTGCGACTGCCCCCTGGACGGATCACCGCGGGGATGCGCGGCGAGCTTGCCGGGGCCGTGTCGCACGCACTGCAACAGCACGAGAACCCATTCGTAGAGACGCCCGGCCTCTTCGGAGCTTTGAAGCCTTGGACAAAGCAATACTTGCTGCCGCACCTCGGAACCAACCAACCAACCAACAACAACCGTCAATCACCTGATTGACCGAAACAAGGCAATGACCCGGCCAGTACCTACCCAGGTCTGCAGATGCGCATATTTGACAGCTAACCTCGCAGCTGTCTCCTGCGCAGTCAGGGTCGCAATCGCCACGCTGGTTCCATGAACAATACCTCTGTATGTATAGAGGCAAACAGACTGCCTCGGAGAGCATGCAACACTTTCGGGGCCGGAATGTCCCCCTGGCGGTGTAGTGGCCTGCCACCCGTTGTCCAATTCGGAAAAGAGCAACAGGTAAGGGCAGCAGGGCGTCGCGCACCAGGCTATGAGCGGTTCGTGCCATTCTCTAGAGCCTTGGCGCAGCTGGGCCTAGGGTCAGAAGCGGGAACTGCTGCACGAGAAGCGACATCGTCCACTAAAGGTTGGTGCATTCTAAGCCGAGAGCCGTTGGGGCCCACCATCCCGTCCCAGAAGAGGAGTCTGGTGGGTGGCGGGGGTTCAAGGAAAGTGTGGAGGCTAGGAGAGAAGAAGAATAAGAGTTCCTTTTTGATTTAAGGAGAAAGGAGAAGGAACTTTTTTATCCCGAGGAAAGTGCTTCCAGACGATTTGGAACAGTTGAGCGGAGCGGCGGGGACCGGGGAGGGTTACCTTGTGCTGAGAGTTATAACCCTAACCCTTGTTAAGAGCTTGTCGAGAGGCCTTGGTCATGACCGGAAAGTGTGACCTAGGATGACCTAGCAAAGGTAAATATAGGCTACTGAGTTTATATAATTGAAAGGTGCTCCAAAGAGCTTAATTACACTCATTTAGTTAGATCTAGTAGATGCGTCATTATTCAAGGTGTTGGGGTCTTAAAAACCTAAGACAGATAAAGCACGAGTAAAATTGTTAAATAGATAACAAACTTATTGTATCCGTGATTCCATTACACAATCTCCAGAGGAATCAGACTCACGCCAAGTTGTTCCAGACTCGGCCTCGCGTTTTGGCCACTGCCATCCACACGGGTTAAGTCGAGGAACAACACCCCAGACCCGTAGACAATCGACTTCTCAGCTTGAAATTTATATTCACCGCAGGGGCTCCCCTGATTCAACATCAGGTGCTTCCGCTTGTCCATCTCTCCTGCGAGTTTCTCGATGCTAAGATTTGGCGGAATCGGCATGACCGCAAAAAATGAGAGATTTCCGTATGGTTTGGTGAAGAGCAGAACCAGTGCTATTGCTGGCTTCGATTCATGGGACATTGGAGAATAATGGTGTTGTTCGTGTTGGCGTGCTTGTGTAAGACGCCATGCTGGCCGTTGAAAACGAATTGTAGGAGGGTACGTCGAGGTACAGGAATAGCCAGCCGGCACTGTTCGAGCAACAGCAACTCTGGCCATGTCCTCAGGCTCACGAGATAACCTTGACCGGCGTCGAATGGCGACGATAGTCGGATTGTAATCTTCATTCTGTCGGTATGCGGGTCCCAGACCTCTCGAGAAACTAGAATTGGACAACGGCTGCCGTCATGGAAGAACCAACAAGTTGTGGGGTCCAAGGAATCAAAATCCGCCAAGTTGGCAGGCAGCTGGGACACGGGATCAACAATGTAACAGCCCAGAGGAATTGCGAGAACGTTAATGAAGTCGTGGCTAAGACGACACTCTAGGGGTGCGTAGATCTTCGCATCGAGCTCCCCGTGTATTCTAGAGCCTAATACTGGTGGCTTTGACAGGGATAAGAGGGGTGTCTCCAGAGAAATAGCGTTATCGGACGCGACTTCAAGAAGAGATGGAAGGCTTGTGCGGGGAATTGAAATGATGTTCCCACAATTTTGGAACTTGATTGGCGACGTGGAAAAGAGCTGGTGCTGGAAATGCTAGACATGTTCGAATGCGTCAACTAAGTTGGCCGGAGGAGAGACATCAAAGCCGTAGCACCAGGCTAATAGCGATGGGTCCTGGGTCTGCTTCGAAACCTCAAACTGCAGGCGTTGGAACGCTTTTCGTCTCTCACCATACATCAGCGGCATGTTGATGTCAAAAAATCCGAGAAGACAGTACGCGGTGTCTTCGATGCGGGTCGTTTTGCGGTTCGCTGCCCAGGACATTTTCTGAGCGGCACTGATGCCGGCATGATATGGTTCGCTTGCAATATATATTGCTGATCAATTCCGGTCGCAGTCGAGAGAAGACCACGGAGTGACGTTCTGGTTCCTAAGGCCGTCCAACTCTGGGAGTAGAATTCTACGTCCCTTGGAGCAAGGAGCTCTTGCAACGTCCACCCGCGATGAACCATCGACTTTTGGTGAAGCTAGACTTGTCGAGAGATCCTGGAAGGTCACCTCCTCTAACTCCCAGGTGTGCGATAGGATGGCGTAAGGAGGAATATTGTCGTCAAAAAGCTCGGATAGGTGATTGTCTCGACGTTGAGGTGCCTCATTTTGCTTGTACGAGGGTTGGGTCAGACTTGAGGTGGGATGCAAAATTGAAGGAAGTGATGCTCAAAATCTGAGCAGGAGAGACAGTTCGCCGTCAATTCGATAAGTTTCATTGTCTGGCGAGGCCTTGAGGTTAATGAGGCCTCCCACCGCTGTTGCCTAATTGTGTTGCGCAAGAGAAAACCAAAGTTCGATCTAAGCTCCTCTCATTCGCGGGTGGGTGCCTTCCTCGATTGGTCAAATACCTCTCCAAGACGAACCCGAAGTGCCTTATCTCTGCACAGTTTATGGGCTAGGCAGGTACGCTCGAGGCGTTGGGCTTTTTCCGTGTGCTCCGCTCATCCTTCCAAAATAAGCAGCACAGATTTCCACGAACCCCTCATTCGACTTGGCATCCAGCCACAATTCCACAATTTCGGTATGACGCTTGATCACCAGTGGTGCATATGGTGATACTATATTTGATTGCTCAGCTGCCAAAAAGACGGCCAAGCTCTCCGTTGCGAGGCGCTGCACAGACCCTGAAACCCTAGCCTATGTTTGACAGCCTCTGGAGATGGAGCTAGAGCCTCTGTGAGAATATTGCGAGAAGATCGACTTCGACCCTGCCGCCCTGAACAAGTTGCCATTTGAGAGCCGTGAATTCAACTTAGGCCCCGGCTTTAGAGTTGCGAACAGTCGCTGTCCGTTCTGCAAGCTGGTACAGCAAGTCATTTACGAGGACAACAGACCCTTCAAGACTGGGCTACCAGTGTATCCTCTTTCTGGGTACCCTTACGTCGGGGTGGAATGGGTTGTTAGTACTCATCCCCATAGCCTGGCAGTCTTCGTTGTGAAGAATACGATCGACCATTGGATTGGTTTGACCAGCCTTCCTGATAAACCCGACTCTACGAGTTCCAGTGCTGTCACCAACATCGACAGTTGCCAGACGAGACCGAGCGTACCAAGCGAGCTGGATATCGGCTTGGTTTTGCAGTGGCCCCAGACCTGCTCTACCTCCCACTCAGAGTTCTGCAGTGCCATGAGCAGAACCGACTCGTTTGCTGAAGCATTCCCCGGACTTGGTGTTCTTCATCTTATCGATGTTGCTCAAAACTGCCTCGTCGAAACACAAACAATGTATCAATTCGTCGCTCTGAGCTATGTTTGGGATACAGCCTCTAGCGTTAGGCTCACCAAAGCCAATCTCTCAAGTCTTCTCGTCCCCGGAACAGTTGAGACGTTACGCCGTTGACTTCCGCGTACCATCAACGATGCCATGATCCTGGTCCGAAAGCTTGGCCTGCGCCACCTGTGGGTTGATTCCCTGTGCTTGGCTCAGAACGATCCTGACGATCTGGCACGTGGCGTTGTTGTCATGTTAGTTTCCGCTAGAATATGCTTGAGCCACTGTATGCATGATGACGCTAACACGGATGGAGAGGGATCAAATATATGAGAAGTCATGGCTGGCAATAATAGCGGCCTGCAGCCACGATGCGAACGCAGGGCTGCCCGGTGTCCAAGAAGGAACTCGCCAGTGAAGACTGGTGGGGAAATCAAGCCGGGTGTCTCGCTGGGTGTCTTCACGCGACTGGACGTTTTGATAAGACAATCAGTATACTGGTCAAGGGCTTGGACGTAAGTCGACAGATATTGCTTTTCCCCCTGTTCCACTTTAGGCTGCTGTCAATCCTAATATGTGGTCTGCTCTGATAGATTTTAAGATAGTCTGTTGCCTCGAAGAGCTATTTACTTTGTTGACAATAAAGTCTTCTTCAGGTGCCGAAGAGGCGACCGCGCTGAAACCTGTTTACGAAATTTCAACACGATGATCTTGTCTACTTTCCAGTTGTCACACACCGTTCATCTTCAATACCCCCTATCGGAATTTGCCATCATGCTGTTCCATTATTCGGATCGGGCAATGACCCAACAGCAGGATGCCTTCCGATCCATGGCAGGCATAACACGTCGAGTTTCAGAGAAGATCAAATATTCATTCCTAGAAGGCCTGCCTACAGGCGCTATGGATGCTTTTATAACATTTCGTGCCAGCCAGGGCCCCCTTCAACGACGGCATGGCTTCCCAAGCTACTCTTGGACAGGCTGGAAGGGACAGATCGTGTTTGACTACTCGCAAATGTAGCACGTGACTCCAAGACAGGACTTGGATCATATGGCACAAGTGGACCCTGAGCAGATAAGTGCGATGATGGGTATTATGCTCTTTGAACACTTTCGTTCCACACGATGCGTGATCAGTATAATCCGCGCCCAGCTTACCCGGTCCTTCAATTCTGGACCTTGGCAGTTTTATCTTAAACTCGGCAGCATTGACGTCTTTGCGGGTGCGGCGGAACTCATTAATGCCCATGGGACCGTCTGCGGGAATACGACGCTGGACGGCTTCGAAGAGACGGCTTTTTTTGCTCCACATGTGACCTTTGAATTCATCATCCTATCTTTGAAAGGCGAATTCCGATACCTCGATAACGACGAGTATAACCTCATGATGCTGGAATAGAGTGGGGCAATTGCTGGGAGACGAGAGATCGGCAGAGCCATTAAATCTATCGTTGAGACGGGGTTTGCGCCCGGGCCGTTGTGGAAGGAGATCATTCTGGCTTGAGGGAGCGTGGGAATTGGAAGAAGATGAAGATCAAACTTTGTTTCTGTTCAACTTTCTCTCCTAACGCAAGTCTTCAAATCTTTGTGGTAACACAATCATCCACCCTTCTCCCCTTCTATACGACCAACAGTCCGGCAAAAATGGCAGCTAGAGTTCCCACACCAAGGAGGTATCCAGATGCAAGTCTTCGGGCGCCAGCAGTGGGAGTCGGCGACTAGAATTGCGTTAGCATTTATAAGAACGGCAACATGAAAACCAGAGACTACAAACAGTGGTAGCCGCAGAACCTGCTGCAGAGGTTGAGGTAGTGGTAGTAGTATTCAGCCCGGCAGCTGGACGAATAGACGGTGATGAAGTCGGTACCGACGTTAAAGCCACGGTGGTGCTGATAAACGACGGTTCTGTGGTCAATGACGACACGGAAGTCGTGGATGCCGCAACAGCTCCAGAAGGTGACGGCGTGGGGGTCAAGCTGCAGGCCTGGGAGACAGAAGTGACGCCAGGACCATAGATGCTCCAGATACTGTACTGTAACGCGCACTTGAGACAGGCTGCGTAGGCGTCGGTCCAGCTCGTGTTGGTGCAGTAACCTGTCTCTTTGCGTGCGGCGACGACGCGGCCTGATGGGGAAGGCGTCAGTTTCTTATAACTGGCACGTTGCAAATGGTGTGAACATTGGAGAGAAGGAATATTACTTGGCTCATCGAGGAGTAGGTGCAGATACGACAAGAAAAGATGTAAGACATACCGCAGGCGGCGTGGCAGTCATACTGCGGAGTGCCAGGCGCCTGACGCTTCAGGAGAGAAGCGTAATCGTCAAATTCCAGAGTCCCCTGGGCTGTGACGGCGACCAAGACGGTAAGGAAAGAGTAGAGAAGAGAGACACGCATCTTGGAGCTTTTGGTGATTCTTATCGGATGGGTGGGGATGATGAGACAATGAGACAGATTCGGTTTAAACAACTAAGCAGTAGGTAGTATGGGAAGCAGCAATGTCAAAACTGTGGGCGAATGGGACAATTTGACGTGGAATTTGGAAATGGGTGTAGAGCTGATATAAGGCCCTGCAGGTCAGGGATTCAACAGCGGCCTCGGCAAAAACAACCACGTCTTGCATGGAGGCACATGAATGGGAGCACGACCCAACATCGACAGGCTCATATCCCAGCCACACGATGCATACTAAGAGTGTCCACTACCTGTTACAATCAAGCTATTCGGAAAATTTGTGCGACCTCGGCGACATGACCAGCAATTCGACGTGACCGACATTTTGCGCCCCTCTCCCATCCTTCTTTTACGAGGCAGGAGGGGGGGCGGTCTTTGACCGGCGACCCCTGTCTGTCAAAACCCATCCATGCACAAGGGCGGGGCATCAAGTATGCCTGTCCAATCAAAAACCCCAGGACGGAGCGGAGTCTCTGCCAAGCTAATTTATCAGATCAACTGATAATCTTCCAGTCAGTCAGTTATCGCGCGCCGAGACGGAACAAGTGGCAGCACCATCCCCATCAGGGACCTCTCAGGCCTGGTCTGAGCTTTTGACGGAAGGTGCCATTGGCTGCCGCTACAAAGTGGCCTGTTTGCGTCTGTCAGACTTGGTCACACTTTGCCTTTGCCAAGCACGTCGCACACCGCGACCGGACAGAAAGTCCCACGCCAGCCAACGTGAGCCAAGGAAGGAGCCAGGGACTGAGTGCGCCTGCTGTCCTGGTTAGGTACTTGAGTGCAGAATGCAGACTCGGGAACCCCGCAGCGGTTCTGGCTGGCTGGCTGCTGATTATTGGCCACTGGCTTTGGGCAGCATGGTCGGAGATAAAAGAGGAAGCAAATCACCCGCTTTTCGCCGTCTTGCTTCGCCAACCTTGCAAAGAGATTAGCCGCTGCACTTCTCTTTCTCAAGCTGGTGTCTTGAAATTGGCTTACATTCTCTCTTGTCCTCCGCCGCTTGCTCGCTCTTCTCTCGCAACCCATTTCTCCGATCCTCCCAAAACCGATCCTCAAATGGCGTCTGTTCGGCTGACACTCCTCGCGGCCGCGGCTGCCAGGCTGATCTTGGCAACAGCCGACGACATGGGACCGGCCGCGTTTATGTGGCCGCCCGACCGCGTCTGGTCTGGGCAAATGGACAACATCGCGCCCTGCGGCTCCGTCGACAGCGTCGGCACGCGGACGCTGTTCCCTCTCAAGGACGGCAAAGTCGCCCTCACAGCGCAGGACGACTCGTACAACGCCGTGCTGAGAGTCGCTTTCAGCAACAACCCAACCACCCAAGCCGACTTCAAGACCATCCTCAACACCGTCCCCGTCAACGAGATCGACCCGGGCCACACTTGCCTCTCCATTCCAAACCCTCCCTCCAACATCGCCGCCGGCACCAACGCCACCATCCAGATCAAGTACACCGCCGACTTCGACTCCCCCCAGAACCAGACCTTCTACGCCTGCGCCGACATCACCTACGCCCCCGCCGAGACCTTCAACTTCGCTCAAATCCCCTGCTTCAACGCCACCCAAGACGAAGACGTCCCCGCCCCGACCGCCACCGGCGTCGTCCCGACAAACCTCCCAGGGCATGGCGACAACGAGCCACCACTGGTCACACCAGGCGCGACAGCAACACCTGGCCCGTCCACCGGCGGAGGAGGAGTCACGCTGTCCAGCGGGGCTATTGCGGGTGCAGTCGTCGGCTCAGTCGCCGGCTTCATCCTACTGCTTCTCCTAGGCTTCTTGCTCTATCGAGAGAAACAGCAGAAGAAGCGCCTCGAGCGTCAGCGAAACTCGGCGATGGGCGTGCCGCCCTGGCGTGAGGATCCCGCCAAGGACTCTGTCTCTGCTGGCAGTGTGCGGTTGCAGAATCTGAGATAGTAGAGAGTAGTTATGTGATGGAGGGTGGTGAGGCAGATTTTTTGGAGGGTGATAATACGCCCGAGATATAAATGGTGGGCTGGTCGTCTTGGTTAACTACGAGGGATGATTGCAACGTAGGATATGAGAAATTTGACAGAATATTTTCTTTTTCTAATTTCACTGCGATTCAGCATTCAAGCACCCTTGAAAGAAAAAGGACTCAGGAATGAAATCCAGTGATGGCAATGGCACTCGTGAGAAGCGTGGCCCTCCAGCACAAATAATGACAACCAAATTCTGTTCAAGTACAAAACTAGTGCCGGTTCTTCTAGCCCTAAATATCCTCAGAAGGGATTTATTTGCGAGGAATGGGTTCTTACAGCTCAATGTAATCCGTTTCTACTGTTGAACTATGACCTCTTCTCGCACCTATTGATTTTAGACTCAAAGTAAGATGAACGCTACTTAGACATATCGCAGCGTATAACTACCCAATTGCTAGAATGTTACAAGACAAAGGACCGGAATGGGACGTAAGAAGATTATCCTTCAACATTTTGGTAACTTTCCGATGGACAAAATAGCCTCTGTCCATGGTCACATTTCTGTCGTTGCCCCCCAAATGAGGGGTTGAGAAAAAAGAAATAAATCTTTTCAAAAAAGAACGGTGCCACCCTTCATATGAATTAAACCTGGAAACCAACATCGTATACAGCTTAGTTCTGCGACTTCAAGATTAGGCAACCGTCACCTGGAAGTTTTCTGCATACATGAAGCAAGAACAAATTCTGCCAACAAATGACAGGCACGAGATGCTTGATAAAATGTGGTTTATTCTATCCAGTAGAGACTCTGCCATTTCTAATACATCTGACCAGCACACTTTCTACCTAACCACTGACCAGCAGGTTTTCCATCCATTTCTAGGATCCCATCTCTGCCCATCACACGGTGATCGCCAAACCCGCCTCCCTGTGTTATCAAGCAACTTCCTCCATACAGAAAATGTCACTGAAAGCTAAAGGTGATGCTGTGGCCTAGGAGTATCTGGCTAGCGCATGCTGAACGAATATTGACTCTGCTCTACGTCATTGAAGGACTTTTGCTTACTGTTTTATTGTCTGGCAGTGGTATTCCTTCCAGCCACGGGGGTATTTATGAGCGCTTCCCTGTGTACTAGTAGTACCACGCTGCGTGGTCGTGGCGGGTGTAGTTCGGTTGTCGAGGTGGTCGAAGTTCGCTGAGCTCCCCGTATGGCTGGGAGTGCTTGAGATGGGTGCTCGATGTCGACCCTGCTGTCCCAATGCATAGCGGCCGTCAGGCTGGGGTGCTGCGCGATGATGAGCCGCTGGGTTTCCGCGGCCGGCTCCCTGGACCCCGGCCGCGTCTCTCGCCGCCTTCTGACAAGCTGCGCAATCTTTGTTGACTTCGGCATGGCTAATCATCTGACGACCTGCAGTATCAGGGCAGGAAAGGGTCCTGGAGCCCGTCTTGCTCTTAGTATAGCCACACTGCTTATTCGCCTCTTGGAAGGTGTGGCCGCATCTCGCTGGCTGGAACTGCCAATGTCCACACTTGCACGCCCGTTTGCCGCCGCCTGGTGACTCACGATGCATGTGGCTTTCTATATTAGACTGGAATTCTTCATATTCTATGACGTAGACATCTTGTTGAGCTATTGCAAGTTTGAAAATAAGGTCGGGGGGTTGTGAGGGTGTGGTGATTGGTTTCTGGAAGTGAAAGAAATAAGTGAGCCGGATGAAAATGTTCTGATTTCACTCACTTTGACGGAGAATCACCCTTCCTCGTATATAAACACGGGCAAACAGGTCCAAGGTGGCGTGCCTGTTGGAAGGGCACTTCTGTTGGAAGGGCGCTTCAGACCTCGTTTCCAAACTAGCACAACAGGTACCAGTACTATTCCAGCCTTTGTCTGCGAGGCTGGCGTTCGAGGCAGCCCAACCGACGGTTTAGAATAGACTTTGAAATTCATTCAATAGGTTTCAGTTGATAAACTTGGACCGATCAACTTGCATACCACACAGTGCACTTGAATCTTGTTGGGACTGCGGAACGGCACAACCATCATCCAGACGCGCTCTCTCGAGTCTCTTCTGGGCCAAGTTCAAGTTGGACAAAGAGAAAAAACTCCAAACCTAGCTAAGTTTCCGTCTCATGTTGGACGAAGCCCGCAGATACCGCGCCACATTAGCTTTCATTTTAGCGTTGCTGCTCATGGTCCCATAAACTCAGTGCCGAGATTCAGTAGCCTCTATGCCCACAGCCAGGCCAGTTGGAAGTTCGCTCCACCTTTTCCATAGGAAATTGGCCTATAAACTATCAACATGGAACGCCTGATTTCTCCCCCTCATTTTCTTCTTCTTCTGCAGAGTCACCTTTTACCACCCACTTCCTCCTCTGTTTTAATCTATCTTGATCAAATTATTTGAACTTGATTGCATCCATCTTGGCAAAACTATTCGAACTTGATTGCTATGCCGCCCCCCAAGAAACAACGATGGCTCGCCCCCGATCTAGAGCCAGACCGGGTCTGGAAGAACCCAGAAGTCTTAATTGACGATGACATGGCCTTCCCCGGCTGCTCCTCTGAGGTCCACGGCTACGACATCGCAAACTGAGGCTGGTACCAGCTGAATATCGACACCGTCGTCGAAGGCAAACTTGACTGGAAAAGCGACCTCATCGCTAGCACATCAAGTAGTATCACCAAAAACACAACACCTTACCCCCCGGAACACCATCAATACAACCCGACACGGCACACCCGTCACCTTTGAGATCACACCTCTGAAATGCATAGCCTGTGCGATAGGAGGAAACTTCCGTTACGGCAAAGCACCCTCAGACATCCTACCCACCACAAGCTTTGACCAGCTGCGCCAGAAGAAGCATCTCGGAAATGGCACCGACAGATGCGTGTGGAAGGGCAAGACCTGCGTTTCCAAGCGCATCGAGTTTGACGAGGATATCGAGATAATCGAGCGGGAAGTTCGGACACGCGAGTCCCTCATCCGCGCCGCAGCAGCGACATCATCACCATCACCCTCTCCGCCAAAACCGCCAGTTGCACCACCATCCTCAGCTGCAACCAAAGCAACCGGCCGTCGCCACACCAAGAGCCCCAGCCCTCCCCCGCCGCCGTCCACGCAAATTCTCGAACGCCGCTTCCATGTCATCCCCCTCCTGGCAGTGGTGCACAAGCACGCCCAAACAGACGAAGCCCTCGGCGTTCTGATGCCGCACGCAGGGACCGACCTCGAGACCCTGGCCGGCGGGTGCAAGTACGGCATGGGGCTACTGGAGGGGGAGAAGCCGCCGCGGCGCCCGTGGCCTGTGATCCCCGTCACACAGGAGCAGCTCGC
This sequence comes from Podospora didyma, assembly GCA_033439775.1. Taxonomy (NCBI): domain Eukaryota; kingdom Fungi; phylum Ascomycota; class Sordariomycetes; order Sordariales; family Podosporaceae; genus Podospora; species Podospora didyma. The sequence continues at coordinate 560,676 of JAULSW010000006.1, read as the reverse complement.
GGACCTGGTGCTCGGCGTGTGGCGGATGGCGGATGGCGCGCGCCGGCGTCATGCATGGCGACATTGTCAACAGGAACATTGCGCTGACGCCTGATGGGCAGTTCGTGCTGTTTGATTTGGGCACTGTGGCCCCTGATTATAAAGGCGATGCTTATGCCCTTGGGGAAGTGATGCTCTGGGTTTTGGATCGCGTCGAGTGGAAGGGCGGGAAAGGGAGTGATGCCGCTAGGGTGAGGGAGGCGGCGAGGTTGCTGAAAGGGAAGGGTGACTTTGAGGGTGCGTTGAAGGTTCTGGATGGCTGAAGTTGCGGGCTTAATAATTCCATTTTGGGGGTGTTACGCTGGTCGTACAGAACTCTTGTTAGACTGAAAAGGGGTTTGTTACTTTTGGGTTTCATGTGTTCTGGATCTGCGTGCTCGTCAAGGCCACCGAAACGGCCAATGACCAAGGGCTTTTGCTTCTTATCTTTCAGTTCGAATCAGCGGTGTCTATCTACTTAGATGCCCATGGGATCATAGTGTCAGACCGCCCCTCAAGCGACGTTACGGCACAACAAGCCACAGGTTATAACCCCTGGGTTTCTTTATCATTGCCTATTTTGTCTTCGTAAGGCATTAATTGCACTCTGTTGTGCTTCTATTTTTCATCTTCTCAGTAGGCATTGTGAAGAGAAGGAGTGGGCGGGATGGACAAGACTGCCTGGCAGTGACCATTTGATTCGGGAGCAGATGCTCCAACGAACTACTAACCTGTGCACGTCAACACTATGTGTGTGAAGCTGTCCCGGTGGATGTGCTAAGGAGTATGCACTGGTCGCTGAATAACCCAAAGGTGTGTGAAGATTGTAGAACTATTGTGGTCTAGGGCGGGTCGAGGTTGAAGATGATTGGGGCACTTTACTATCTCTGGCGCCGCACACTCGGAGCTTCGCAGAAGGTTTGGAGGTGTACGGCGAGAATGACTCTTCTCAATCTTGCATTTGTTGCTTACTAGGCAGCTTGTCAGGAATTCGGAGAGAGGGCAATATAATGGTTGCAAATGCGACATATTTGCGCACTGCTGCATCGGGAAGACTTGATATCACTAGGTTCGGATGTTGTGCTGCTACTTGGAGTTCAATTCGTTCACCTCAAGTATAAAGGCAGCGAGTACTTCACCAAAGAGCTGTCCAGATTCTCTCCCTCCTCATCACCTTCGGTACGAAACTTCTTCATAGTGATATATTCCAGACACAGTCCAAGATGGAAGTCCTTTCCGATACCATTCACATTATAAATAACCGTATGTAACTTCCCTTTTCCCCGGGATAATGCGTATTTGTAGTTAATCACTGACCGCCGCTCTTTTAGTCCTCCGCGGCCACTACCGCCCACGCAAGCTTTAGTAAATACCTTTATAACCTCCCCTATTATACCGTATCCGCCACAACATCGCGACCTGCTGAGTTTGAGTTGTGTAACGTACAGTGTAATTTGCTATTGTGTTGCGTGAAAGGCGGAGCTTCCACTTGTTCAATATTTGCGCCCATGACTGAAAAATTGATTCAAGAGTCGTCACTAAGAGTATATTATGGCTCGGGTTCTAAGGGATTCAAAATTGCCCTTCTTTCTATATCCCATAGGCACATATGCACACTTTGCATTCAAATTTCTCCTATAATGGAAAGTAATCAAGACCATAAAACCCCTTTATATCTGCGGACTGGAGTCTCAAGTATCTCTTCTTTTTCAGATCTCATAAGTTGGTCATCAATGTACGAAAGCCAGAAAACTCCTTTAAACTGTTCCTAATTTGCTAGAAGCTCTCGCTCTGTCTGGTTCCCTAGGTTCTGATGTCGCATACCTGCAGCACGAGAATACACTTAAGGCGGAATGCTTTTGAACCAATGAAGCAATTTGTCAACCCCCTTCGGCGGCGGTGGCGGTGCCTTCTTCTTCTTTTGCTGCTGCTGCTTTGGTCGCTGTTTCTGCTGTTGTTGGTGGTGCTGGACCACACGAACTACCTCGTAGTTCATTGGCACAGGCTCGACGCTGATTTGGACCGGGTGGTTTGAGCTTGCAACCATGTATGGAGGCGGAGGAGCCCGCTGGGAGGAAGAGGAAGAAGTCGGAGCAGGAACAGCTACCCACTGTTGTTGTAGTAGTATGGTGCTCACTTGACGTGGCTGTTGCTGCTGCTGCGCCCTAAGAATGGTGCTGGGCAGGGGTTGCTGCATACCGAGATGTGGCTGCCCGGGAATTGGACCGTGGCGTGCTGGTGGGCGTTGTTGGTATGACTGGTCCACAAACCATACTACTTGCTCCGAGGGGCCCCGTGACTGTCTTGCAGGGGGGCGGCCTGTGCTTGTTGTCACCAAGGACATACGCCTCGGATCCAACTGCTGGTTGCTCTGGCGGTGCCGGTGTGGTTGTTTACCTGGTTCTGGATGCTGGACTATGAACCGGTCCGGATTGACAGGAGGCGCCGGCTCATTCCAGACGGTCGTGTGCTGCACGGTGCCATTAGGGCCCTTGGTAACATGGTCTGTTAGGCGAGAGCTTGTCAGCTGCAGGTTCACTACCGTCTACCAAGCGCTGGCAACAGAGCCGATCTGTGTGAGGAAGTGAAGTTGGAAACGGGCTAATTTTTGTCGACTTACCAGCAACAACTGTCGTGGTATGATTAGGTCTAGCCTGCTGCCTTTGTCTCGGTGCGGTTCGAATCATATTTCTCGTCGAAATCAAACACGCCTTTGACGAGATAACGAACAGAAGGGCATGCGATAGGGATCACACTCTCAGTGATGACAGCACCTGGCTGACGGGAGATGATCGTTGGATAATCGACTATACAATAGTGTGGGGCAGGGATAGCGTGAAGGAGTGAAGGGAATATATGTGAAAAGATTAGATGGCTACATGGCGACCCAAAAAATATATGGGCGCGGTGTCTCGCGACGAAAGGAGGTCGTCCCAAGTCCGTACGAACGAAGAAATAACGGAGGTGCTGTGTTTCTATGTCATTGATTGATGATCATAGTTTCGACCCAAATACGACCCACTCGGATCGCAAATCATACCAACATGGTCACTAGCCTCTTTTGGGCTTGGTCTTTGTGATTTGAATCATAAGAGGGCCGTGACAGTGGACAACCACCTTGGCAGCCACCGGGTAACAAAGACAAAGGAAAAGCTCTCGTGTGGTTATTTTTAATTGAATTCCCCGATTTGCTCAGGTCCATACCTATGTTTCCCAGGAGGGCGGTCTCATGGCTTCGGGAAGGGTCGTCGCTGTTTCGGGCCGGGAGACATGCGGCACGGCTGGGGCGTGGAGCCTTGGATCGACGTGTTGGTGCCTATGTTTGAGGATCTGTGCCCCGATTTGTGATACGCCGCATTGCAAATGAAGTCTTTATCATTTTCTTGGTGAGTTCAAATGTCTTGATCAACTATCGATGTGAGAGATTGTGACAAATTCTCATCAATTGCATTGCAATGGTCGTATTTCAGGACCACTCGAATCGAACCAACTTTCTTTGCATTGCTTGTCGCTTTTAACCGCGGGGGGTATTCGCTAGATCATGGGCGGTAAAATAATCAGCGCGAGGCAAAAACTAGCTCTTCGGGAGTTTGTTGGCAGACTGCGACTCTGGCCAAGAGGTGTCATCCATAATGCTGCCAAGGCAAGAGCGATCAACGAAACACAAAACGGTGTCATGGTGTCAATTCAGAAAGCGCTTTCATCTCAATTGTCAAGCGATTGAACGAATCAACTTGAAATGGATGCACTCCTTCGCTCCTTCCCCAGATTCATCTTTCACAGCCCAGCTTGTTATCCGTCTTTTGAAGTTCAAATTGGCCCACACAATTCACGTCAGACCGAACAACGCCAACGGACAGGCTGTGCATTTTGTGACTCACGCCGCCATTATAAGGCTTCGCGATGCGGCTCGCAAAACATCAAAATTTGATTCTACATGCCTTTAAAATAACAGGATAGCAGTGGATTTCATGATTCTGCCGTGCTCCCGCATCAAACGCGATCATCATTTCAACACGCACTAATGTCATCCGTGACCAGCCCATCAGACGAGCTCGCGGCCGTCGTCTCCGAGGTCGAGGCCCTCTTACGGCCACTCGCCAAGTTCAAAGCCCGCTCACACGACACGTCCAAGTCTAGCCACATCCCGCTCCTGCGCGATAACCACCCTGATGTTGTCCTCCTGGGCGACTCGATGCTGGAACGCATGAGCATGACTGGCCAACCCGAACAGCACTCACTGAGTCTTGTCGCTCCCTGGCCCGCGTCGGCCATGTTCAGCGACCGTGCCCTGTCCGACCTCGCCGGCGCCTCGCATGACCCTGAACGACAACCGCAAGGAAAAGTCGAGCGTCTCCAACGCGTTTTGAATGCTGGAGTTGGCGGCGATAAGATCCAGAACATCGCATATCGCCTGCTCGGCAACTCGGACCCCGACCCAGCCAAGAACCTGCCTGGACTTGCATCTGCCTTTGCCGCACGCAAGAGCGTGAAGCTGTGGGTTGTTCAGGCCGGGACGAATAATCTGAGCCCGAAAAAGGGACTCACTGACGCAGACCGCGACGCGATGCGCGTGGTGCTGCGGTGTCTGCTCAAAACCTCGTCGCTCACTCCAGGGACAGAAAGCAAGGTGCTCCTGACGGGTCTGTTTCCGCGGACAGACATCTCGAATCAGCTCGTTGACAATGCCAATGAGAAGCTGGAAGGCGTGGCGCAGGACTTGAACGCCGAGTATGATGGGAAGGAGAGGGTGATTTTTCTGCCGGCTACGGAAAAGGTCAAGACGGACAGACATCTGGTCGATCATGTGCATTTGTCTCTGGAAGGCTACACCATTTGGATGAAGGAGTTGTTTCCCGCAGTTTTGAATGTGCTCCAGCAGATTGAAGAGGAAAATACCGGCGATGAGGTAGATAGTACCTACACCTAGTGTGACGCTTCAAAAACCCACTCAGGATGTGCATATCAATTCAGGCTTGAATGACGAACGCTTCCTTTTGAAGAACGACCTCTTTCCATGTGGTTTTTACATCAGCTTTTCCCGCAAGCCGATGATGATCACAGTACTTAACGTCTAAGTTTGACAAAAAAGCTAGCCGGCTACCTCCCCCCTTACCTTCGGTAGAGGGATACCGGTTACGAAAAACCCTCGCGAGGATTTTTGCTACGACGGGCGCGGGCGCGGGTAGGATTCGGATTCGAACTGGCGACCTCCCCGAGGGGAGCGACACGCTTGGCGTATCGGCCAATTCGTCCTCTGGCGTGTCTGTATGCCCGTGGGCGGAAGAACGATCACGAAGCGGGGGTTATACACAAGGCAGTCGCGTCCGCAGAAAAGTTTAAAAGTTTAATTTTCGGAAGGTACCGACCCAACATAAACAAAAGCAAGCGTTCAGTTTGGTGCAGGAAAGAATGGAAGCTTTTCCTTGAGAGGGCGCTACCATAACAAACACAGCCCAATTAATCCGTCCTCTCCCATCTCCCCTCAGCCAGGAAGTTCCATGTGCCTCACCGGTGGGCCCGTGAAAGGCAACTCGACCGGCCCCGTGAGAGGCAACTCCTTCACTTCAGGCTGCGTCTTGAAGTATTGATACACTGCCACCTCCTTCTGTGGCCTGCTTATTGCTTCTACCCCGGGCCGTTCTTCTAGATCGCCGCTGTAAGTCATCCCACTCGTTCGCCTCTCCGCCCTGAGCCGCAACACCACTCCCTGCTGCTGCACCCCTTGTTGCCGCCCTCCTCCTCCTCCTTCCGTGTATGATGTAAATTATTATCGCCGCAAGAACTGAAACGCCCCCGATGGCTGCCCCGGCGCCGATGCCCGCTGCTGCTGCAGGGCTTGGCCCCTGTTCAGTACCACTGTTCGCATTTGCCACTGCTGGGGTGGGCGAATATGTATATGGTGCTTCACTGCGCGTTGTAGCCGAGTCAGCTGCGGGTGTCTGCGAACCAGCCGCGGGCCTACCCGGCGTGCTTGTACTCAACGTGAACCGTAGATCGGTGCGGCGGCTAGAGGAGGCTATAACGGGCGGTACTAGCAAGCTCGTCGTCGTCGTGACCGGATTCCCGCCGTTGCTGCCGCTGCCGCAGTCAGGGCTGTTGGGCTGTCACTCCAAGGCGATGTTGTATCGGGCACAGAAAGTCTGGAAAAACCAGAACGCCTCTTGGGCCTCGGAGGCGCTGCAGGCCGCATTCACGTAGCAGGTGTAGGTGTCGAGAACTTTTCGAGACGTGCAGGAGCATTGGTTGAGGTCGATGGCACACAAGTTGGGCCAGGAGGTGACGAAGCCGAGGTCGCAGTTTGCCTTTCGTTGGGTGAAGCTTGGAAATCAGTCAAAAGAACAACTTGCCGCGTGCGCGCGATTGTGAGGCAAAAAGAATGGACGACTGTGGTGGTGGGGGAGGACGTTACCCACCGCGCAACGAGGACTTGGGCGGAAGCCGCCAAATTGTTCCGCCCCAAGGCCTGCGGTCTGCAACAGAACAGCAGCGGTCGGGGCAATCCCGCTTCTCGACTTCATGGCGAAAGTATGATGAGAGTGGTGATTTGAACTTGACGCTGCGGAAGAGGTAAATACTCCTTAACGCTGTCATGCTGTTAGTTCTAGTAGCCAGTCAGTAACTTTACAGTTGTAACATCTTGGGATAAGACTGTCGGTCAATTTCTGGAGGGTTGAGCTGAGCTAACCCATTTTCTTCGATCATTCCTCTTTAGTCACCCTTTCTGAGTTTTACTGCAGCCACTCAAACTCCCTGCCTGCCGTGGCCCATATTACTTATTGTGTGGTACCGTGATCTGACTTTCATTGTGTACTTTGGCTGGAAAGATACCCGACTCTGTATATTTCGCAATTGCCTTCGGCTCCATCCACTTGTTTCATGTTTTGTTGCGGAATGCTGAACTTTCACCGGTTCACCGTCACTTTGGGCGCAAATGATCATAGACGCCCAACCAAGGTGGCGCTAGGCAGACATGACACTGCCACCCACCACCCTTAGCACTACACCAGTGAACCACCCTTCCAGTGGCCTTTTGTGTTAGCACTTTATCCTTGGCATGTCAACATATTCTACGACCACGGGTCGATCTCCAAGGGTCTCAGGTCGAGAAAACAGTCCCAAAATACCTGAGCTCCTGCACTGCCTGTAGGTATAGAATTTGTGTGCACTAGCACAAATTGGAGCTGTTGCAAATTGCAAGGTTTTTTGGCCAGAATGAGAAAGTTAGCTGCGGGGTGTGGTGAAATGGATGGCTTGATATGGTGCTCCGCTTCACCTTGTGTTACCACACCTTTGGGATCACTGAAGGCGGGGCAAGGACGGACATGTTGCGCAAGGCAACCAAATCTTTCCCTATATCAAGACCCACCCCGAACTGGTTGCCGGCTGTCAAGTTTAGGAGGTCCATCTCGTCCTTCACCATTGATGTACCCTCACAGAAATAACATTCTCATTTTCACACCCAAACGGCCATGGCTGAGGTTCTTGGAATTGCTGCCTCGTCAGTAGCAGTTGCCGGCGCAGCCATCACCATTTCCGACGCGGTTCTATCCTTCATCGGCGAGCTCCGCCACGCACCTGAAGAGGTCCTCTTTCTCCAGAACGACGTGACAGATACACGACTGATCCTTTCCAACATCAAGGAAAATGCGAGTCAGGATCGGGTTATTGATGCCCAGCTTGCACTGCCGGATATAAATACGGCAGGCGGTCTGGGCGTTGAACCTGATATCATCGCAAAGGCGGAATATTTGATCAGGAGAATCGAGCGAGTGTTATCAGATATCGACTTGACTCTCCGAGGTCTGACCAAGTCCAGGTCGTTGCACGACATTTCTCTCAACAACAAAGCTTGGCTGATAAACCGGAATAAGGTTAGATCGCGGAGACAGGAACTCCGAGAGTTGAAAACGAGCTTAGCGCTTCACTTTTCGACCAGCACTAGGTAGGTAATTGCCCACCCCTGACACAATGGTCTGAAAATGAACGTATGGGTATTTTCTAAAAGAAAACAATCTACTTAAACAGTACGCATGCCCACCGTAGCGTTGTCCTTCTCAAGAGGGTGCTGCTGGAAAACAGCCGGACTGTTCAGCAGCAAACCGCACGAGGCAATCAATTCGATGCAAAACTACAAGGTCTTGCTCAGCAGCTCGCCGAATTGAGCATGGTTCCCGAATCTCAGCGGCAGCTTGTTGCCCTGATCGAAAACATTAACATGGCAGTTCTTGCTTCTGAGGAGACCACAAGGCAACAGAGAACTACCAGTACGACTACCACCACCACCACCACCACCACCACCACGACAACTGCAGGGAGCCATTTGCAGTCAGACGCCGTCGTGGGCGCCTCGTCCGGCAGCGACACCATAACCGCGTCATCGTCCACCGTCACCTCCACCGAATCTGTCTCAAGACTGAAGCTCGAATTCTCGAGGTTCCAGAAGCGGGGATGCGTGGCGGAATGCGAATGTGCCTGTCACCAGCGGCGGCGGTACCGATCGCCGGCATTTGCCCAGAGAATCCTGGGCGAGTTCTTCGTTGGCTTTTCGAGTCTCCCGCTGCTCTCCAAGGGCTGCACTGACGACCGATGCAAGCAAAAGTCGCCCTTCTCGGCCACCTTCACGTACTATCTCCCCACAATGCTTCTGAATAAAATGGTATCGCTGGTCTTCATGACCACCTCGCAGGGCGACCCGGCAGCTTGCATCAAGATCCGGCCGCTGAGTACCGACTTTTCTATTTACCGTGCCGTGGAGGGAAACAATCTTGGAGCTGTACGGTCGCTGCTTGATCAGCGGCTGGCGCATCCGAGTGCCACGTTTAAAGGGTCAGTTTACTCCTTGCCGACTGATGGCACACATATTTCATGAACATGCTAACTGGATCACCCATCGCAGTGGCTGGACACCTCTTCATGTTCGTACTTACATTTCTTCTGCTTAGTTAGTGAATCTTCTAAACTGACCTTTGCGTCCGAAACTTCGCAGTATGCCATCAACTACGGCTACACCGCCATTATAAAGTCGCTTTTTGCAAAGGGGGCAGATCCCACTATCGAAGACGGTTGGAATCAGCTGTGAGCCATGCTCTATCCATCAAGTACTAATCTGAAAAAGCAAATCAGCCCTTTATCTAACATAAAATCCTCACTTCTATCGTAGATCTCCAATCGAATGGGCATGGACCAATATCCTTGGCGGCGCTTACGACGACTCAGTGCAAAGAGAAATGGAAGAACTCTTCAGCGACCGCGACTGCATCGAGGAGATGCGCTTCACGCCACTCCACCGGATCGTCCTCGGCTTCTCACAAGCCACTGGTGTCTCCCTCGACGACCATCTCGCGCAGCACCCAGAATCGGTCGACGCGGTGGACGCACGCGGCCGAACCGCGCTCTCGTGGGCCGCACAGCGCGGCATGGTCTCAGAGGTGTCCTCGCTCCTCCGCGCAGGCACCGACCCCAACTTTTGTTTGCCAGGCGGCACCAGCCCGCTCATGTACGCCGCTGCCGCGCCGCGCAGCCCAGATTCTTTAGAGCCCCTATTGGCAGCAGGCGCGTCCGTCACGCAGCACGACGTGGAGGGCCAGACGGCGCTGCACTACGCCGCGGGCCACCGCGCCGACCTGGCCTACTACCGCCCGCTGATCGAGGCCGGCGCCGACCCGGACTGGCCCACCATCGCAGGCATGACGCCGCTCACCACCGTGATCCTCGAGCGCCACAACGACGCCATGCGCTACCTCGTCGACGTGGCCGGCGCACGCATCGACCTTAAGGGCCACGACGGCCGCCCGCCCGTTTTCTACGCCGTCGAGTACAACAACCACGCCGCGCTCGAGTTCTTGGTGTGCGAGCGCGGCGCCGCCGTCACGGGCGTCTTCAGTCTGGTGTATCCGTGCCTCGCGCACGTGGCGGCGCAGTTTGCCGATGTGCGAACACTGAAGATGCTGGCTTCGTACCGGCTTGTGCTGGCGGATATGGATTGCGTGACAAGGGGTGCTGGGCTGACGATTCCGCAGATTGTGGAGGCTAGGGTGAGAGTTGGGAATCCACCTGTGGAAGATGGTTTTGTGGAGGCTTTTGGTGAGTTTTTGAAAAGTATCATCCAGGTGCCACAGGCGGCGGGTGTGGTGGGAGAGCCTCGAACTCAAGTGGTTCCCGAGAGGGACGCGGTCGCAGAGCCTGCGGAGGAAAGCGAGGATGAGTTTTTCGAGGCTGCTGAAGAAATGGCTGCTTGAGGACCTAAGGGGTGGTTTATGGCGTGACTGAAGTTGATATAATTTGACGGGAACTGTTCTTTCTTTTCATCAACTTTTTACGAGTATAACCCTAACCTTGCTATTATATATTGTTTTGAGATGCCAGTTACTTTTTTATTTAATTTGTATAAAACTTTGTTAGGAAGAGCACCCCAAGCACTTGCACCCTGTGCGTGCCCACCACCTGTCGACAACTGGCCCAGCCATCGCCAGCCGGCCAGGACCTCGGCGCCACAATGTGGCACCAAGCTGAAACCACCACTAGGTATATAGACCTTGGCCCTCGCCCCTTCCTTTGCGAGGGCCAGGTTGAAGTCTTACACCTTTGCCAGTCATTGCTCACCCTTCTTGTTACCTGCATTGTGACCACCTTGATCAGGCGTACCTGCCTTCCTTTACACTTTGATACTCTGTCCACTCTTGGTTACTGTGTGTGACCACTCACCCCCTTGAGCCTCACCCCATACCCCTTGGCGAGGATCCAGATTGTCACAATGCCGTATTTAACCTTAGTATTGTATATAAGGGCAAACCACCCGCGAATAACCTTTAGATCTTCGATTTAGCCCTCTAATAGTCGTATTTACGCGTAAAACGCGCCCGAAGTTCTAGCTAGCGCTTAACGAAGTTGTGAGCCCATCGTACGCCAATAGGGGGCGCGTCGCGTTCGCGTGGCAATCGGTAGGCCATATCTTCCACGTAATAAAGCCGAGGGTGGAATGCGCGTGCACATAGCTCAATTATATATTGAACAATCGTTGTCTCTTCTAGATCCGTAAGCTTACGCGAATTAGCTGGAACATTACGTCGTATAAGTTTGCCATCGCGTCGATGCATTAGTATTGCGGGATCAACACCATAGATCTTCGCTGCAGCTCGAACGCCAAGAGTACTATCATTTTTGAGAGCTTCGATGGCAAGAATAAGCCTGCTTTTGTATGAAGGGTGTTCCATTATTTATTGCAGAGAAATTCGTAGTTGAAGATGTAGGATGAATGGTGCGGTGGGGCGTGTTTCACTCGCTTGTCTGTTTCACTCGCTTATCATGCACGTTATGTGCCACTCTTCATCCTTCTTTGGTCTTCGCACACCTCTTTCTGTCGCTCACACTCCCGCTTGAGGGCCTTGCAAGTACTCTCGAGTCGCTCGCTCTCCGTCTTGAGGAAGTGACGCATTTGCTCCTGGCGCTCACTCTCCTTCTTGAGAGACTGACGAGATTGTTCTTGTCGCCCACTCTCGCGTCGCAGCTCTTGACGCGCTTTTTGCTCTTCTTTCTTCCACTTCATATACCCAGGGTCTGCGGATTTGTTGTAGGTGTGGGCGTAACCGGCATTCCGGAAAGAGGGGCTTGGGCCTGGTTGAGGTGGAGGACATTGGTTGTTTCGCTGATGATGCGGGGGCTGCTGGGACGAAGGCTGCTGGGGCTTCTGTTGCTGCTGCTGCTGTGGCGGCTTCTGTTGCTGCTGCTGTGGCTGCTTCTGTTGCTGCTTCTGTTGCTGAGCCTGCCGAGCCTGCTGGTACGCACGTTCCTGCTGTTGACGAAAGTCTGGAAGCGTCTGAGTAGGCCTATGCTTCCGATTCTCAATGTCCTGCTGGACAACTTCCCAGGCGTAGTTGAGCTTCTTGAACTGCTCATTGGATTCCGGGGTGTTGTTGTTTGTCCGGGTGGTATTGCATAGCGAGTTTCTGAAAGGCCTTCTTGGCCGTGGCAAAATCGGCTCCAGCCTGGACACCTAAAAGGGCGTTAGCAACTGTCCGCGTTGATCTTAGAGGACACCATTGCGCCCATCGCTGCGATTCCGGAAACGAGACGGAGAATATAGAGAATATTGGAATAGAATGAGAATGAGAAAATGAAGAGCAAGTTGCGCGGGCGCATTGGGCTGCTCAGTGCGATCCAAGTCCGGTTGCGGTTGCTGTGCAATGGCGGTGCGATCGGTTGCGCGCTTGTGTTGCATTCGTGAAAGATGAGAACAAGAAAGCGTCAGCGTGAGAAGGAAGAGTTTATGGATTGCAAGAAGCTCTGACCATCAAAATTAACTGCATCGGTGGGGCAAGACTAAGTCCCCAAGTGTTCCATATTTTAACCTCAAGGTGAGGGTGTTGATAGTGAATCCAGCTCCCGATTGGCTGGCTTCCATGGGGTACGATGTCGTTTGATAGCACGCACACACCACTGGAATGCCAGCGACGGAGAAATCCTTCATGCTAAATTTCGAATCTCATGCGTACGAGCGCTCGATACTCGACGCTGCTGAGTAGGTAACGGGCACCGCCCACGCTGTTTCGATGGAAGGAAAGCAATGATCGTTTCGTTTAGGGGCGACAGTATTTATTGCCAACTTGATATGTTGGCAGGGATCCAGGCGCCAGATAACCGTGCTTCTCTCAAGATTGAGTAACAAACCAGAAGTCCTCCTGCTTTCTAATCTGCACTGCCACAACATTTTAAAGAGACAGTATCATTGACAGTCAATCCACCGCCTAGGGGCAGCTATGCAATTGATTGTCACCTGACTGCGGCTTGAATTACAAGTCAATTCAAATACGAATAATAACTTGAGTACTACATTTACGGCATGTATTGGAGATAATGGGAACGGCCTCGAAACGGCGAGGAGGGGAAGTAAACAAAACCCCTATTAGCCCCACTACCAGGTCGTTGACTTTAGGTTTACCTGCGTGCCGCAGATTGTGACAAGCCTCTCCGCTACCACCTAAATCAGCCATGCTAATATCCGTTGAGGACTTTAAATGACAACATCCAACGCAGCGATGCACATTTTTTATCCGATAACAGCCTGGTTCATGAGATCATGGAACAACTGTCACTCTCGAGTGGCATCGCGACTTTGAACTGACTACCTACGTCAGATAGGGCTGAAAGTACAGAGCGGCTTATTCCTACCCCACAAACGTTCAAGGCAATTCAAGTTACCAAAGGTTGCCGTCGCTCGTAAATGTGGTCAAGGTCCAACCAAAGCCAGGGTTCGCAATAGATCGACATTTTAGCAAGCAATTTGGATTCTATTGTATTGTTCACCATTCGAAGTATTTTCCCGCTCCTTGAATCTCATTCCTGTTATCTTACTCGCTCAACGACCTGGTCGCGATTGGCAAGCTCAATGGAAGTGACAGAAATCCATCCCAAGAAGGACTTGACTAGGTAAAGTGGGGTACGGTCATCAACGATCTCACGCCAAGCCGACATTGCAGAAAGACTGCTTTCAACAGGCAATCAAGTTGCACCAAAAAAAACCCTCATGACAAGCACTAACCGGCACCGGGACTTGGCCGGTGTGGACCTGCATCTTGCACACGCTTCGAGTTGCCGTCCGGGACCGCGGAAATCGACAAGCCCGAATACTAATACCGATCCTTTTCCTGCACGCGCGCGCGCGCACAGCCAAGACCAGTGGGTGGGAGGAGCGGGGTTGTGTCGGCCTGCAGGACGCGTCGTGCCATCGTCTCACGCCCAGCAACTTTTAGCCCCAACACGGTTACACAGCATTGTCAGCTCGCCAATGGCAGCTGCCTAACACGCCCATGGGGCTGGGACTATTGATTGCCGGAACCATGGATCTCCAGGAAAAAAAGTGACGAGACGACATGGCAGACGTGGACCGGGACGTGCCTTGCTCAGTCGATGCCGGCCGGGCGGCACCAGGATCTCCAGGATGATGCAGCTGAGTTTTCAATACTCGTACTAACTATAAAAAGGCTGACCTTTCCTGGCGGTTGATACCCTGGCACGTAAGCATTGCGACTTCAGCACCACTCCAAGTCTCGAGACTCAACGTCCCACCAAACACAATGAAGGGCAGCGCACTCTCCCTGCTCAGTCTGCTGCTCGCACTACCCGCCTTGGGAATTGCGGGTGGTCGCCAAAAGCCCAGCGATAATGTGTACGACTACATCGTCGTGGGCAGCGGCCCAGGAGGCGGTCCCCTGGCGTCCAATCTCGCGCGGGCCGGCTACTCGGTGCTGCTGGTCGAGGCAGGAAGCGACCAGAGTAGCAACATTAACTCCTTGGTCACGTCTTTCTTCCCTTTTGCCTTCACCGACCCGCTGCTGCGCTGGGACTTTTTCGCGAAGAACTACGACAACCAGACGCGCACGCTCCAGCACAACCTTCTTGTCTGGCGACGAACCGACGGCACATTCTACGTCGGCCGACAACCTCCCCCAGGCGCCGTCCAGCTGGGCATCTACTACCCGCGTGGTGGCACCCTTGGCGGCAGCTCTGCGGTCAATGCCATGAACACCATCTTGCCCGCTGACAGCGACTGGCAGAAGGTTACCGAACTCACAGGTGATACCACTTGGAAGTAAGTCAAACTTACACTCGCAGTGCAACGTTGGGAACGTCATGCTAATGATTCCACAGCCCCGCCCACATGCGGCAGATCTTTGTGCGCGTCGAAAAAAACCACTACCTACCGCCAGGAACCCCCGGCCACGGGTTCAACGGGTACCTCGACACCATGATGAGAAACAGCTCCTCATTCTGGACGCCCGAGACCGACCTCGTAGCCGCCCTGGCCGCCGTCTCCGCCAGCCTAGGCCAGAATCCCAACGACATTATCAACAACCTGCTGGCAGACGTCAACAAGCTCGAGATCGCGCGCGACCAGAAGCAAGGCATCTGGGGCTCGCCGCTCCACACGTCCGCCACGCAGCGCCGGTTCAGCTCGCGCGACTACATCCTCGCCACCGACAACGCGGTCAACGCCCAGGGAAAGCCAAAGTACCCGCTCTACCTGCAGCTCAGCACCCTGGCCACCAAGATCCTCTTCAAGGACGTCAACCACCCGCGCAAGAAGCCGCAAGCCATCGGGCTCGAGTACCTCGAGGGCCGCAACCTGTACTCGGCCGACCCGAACTACAACGCCTCCAACCCGGGCATTCCCGGACGCGCCTTCGCCCGCAAGGAAGTCATCATCTCGGGCGGGACCTTCAACTCGCCGCAACTCCTCAAGCTCTCTGGCGTAGGCCCCGCCGCCGAGCTCGCGCAGTTCAACATCCCGCTCGTCGCTCACCTCCCGGGGGTGGGCACCAAGCTGCAAGACAACTACGAAGTTCCCACCGTCGGGCTCGCCGCACGCAATTTCGTCACCACCAACCCCCCGCCCGACCCCAACGCACCAGTCTGCACCTTCGGCGCACCAAACGATCCCTGCGTCACCCTCTGGCAACAAGGCACGGGGCCTTACACCGTCCCGGGTGCGCTCAACGCCATCTTCCGCAAGACCCCCTTCACCCCAAACAACGAGCGAGACATGTACTTAGTGGGGGGCCAATTCGCCATCCGGGGGTTCATACCGCCGACCGACTCCGTCAACCCCTTCGGTGACCCGCCCAACACGTTTGGCTTATCTACCGTCAAGATCCACCCGCAAAGCACGGCCGGGACCGTCCTCCTGAGAAGCGGCAACCCGCGCGACGTGCCAGACATAAACTTCCACCTGTTTGAACAAAACACCCCCGGCACTGGCTCTGACTTGGAAGCTGAGCTCGATACCGTCAAGTGGGCGCGCCGCGTCTTCGCGAGCGTCCCGCCACCGTTGGGTCCCATCGTGCCCACCGAGCCGCCGTGTCTGTCTCCGAGCGGTACCCCCGCGGCGGACGGGACATGTGACGACGCTGCTGACATAGAATTCATCAAGAACCAGATCTTTGGGCACCACCCGACGAGTTCGTGCGCCATTGGCGCGGAGAGCGATCCGTATGCGGTTTTGGACTCCAAGTTCCGGGTCAGAGGGGTGAGGGGGTTAAGGGTTGTGGATGCGAGCGCGTTTCCTAGGGTGCCCGGGGCGTTTCCTGTGCTGCCGACTTTTATGCTGAGCGAGAAGGCTACCGAGAGTGTGTTGCAGGATGCGGGGAGCTGGTAATTTAGGGTAGGGGGGCTCGGGAGGTGTCTCGGTACAGTACAGTGTTGGCGAGACGACGTTAGAGTACACGAAAATGGAGCTGGAAAATGCGTACAACTGTCTCTTCGTATTTCACCAAGGACCTTAAAACGGAAACTCTCAGACCCGAGAGACCTGAAGACATTGGGATAATTCCTCCGCGCTCCCGATACCAAATGTATGTCGGATTTTTTTCCGCGCAGTAGTGCATACTTTCTCTTTACCGTGCATCAATGGGTTTGGAAGCCCGTCATTCATAACGACCGAACAATGGGCTCTAATTGGCTAATTTCAGTGTGGACCCATCTGCATGTCCTCTGCCGGTAAGCCTGTTACCGGCATAGAGCATACCGGAGCTCACCAAATAGAACAAAGCAATGCAAGGCGGAACCTTCTACGTGCATTATCGGGGCTCTTACTGGACACCCAAACGGGCTCTAAAAAGTCGACGTCTTAGTCAGACCAGGGCTTTTGGTCCTGGCGAGTACTGGCCAAACGACAATCATTACCTGCGACGAAACTGTCAAAGTATGACTCAGACTTTGACTTCAACGCGCTGTCGCTCAAATATCATCACTGTCAACTTGCAATTTCTCGCATCACTGGCACACTACCAGCGATAAACGGCGCACTGTCACTATGCGTTGGCGAATTTATATGACCTCTAGACATATGATCATGTCAAATATAGGAGTCTGGACCCCAATCAGACGGGTTGCTGGAAAGCACTCACGCCCATGGAAGATGGGATCGGCCCCATGTTCGACACATTGCAAAAAAGCGACCACCACGGATTCGACAAGACTTCGCACCGCGGGCCCTCTCGCGCCTGAGCTTTTCACCGATTTCTACGCAGATATGGCACGGCCCCTCAACCAAAGACTACAAACCGATTCCGTTTGTCGGTCTTGTTCAGAGCTTCTCGGCCTCCGCAAAGTCGCTCGAACTAGTATTAAAGAGGCTGTGTCTCTCCTTCTTTTTAATGGGTCACCCTGAGTGTATCACGAGTCCCTCCTGGATCTCGAAGCTTCTACAAAATGCCCGCTTTGCCGATTCCTATCGCATATATCGCGACCCTGGACAAATGATTATTCGGGTTCCCATCCATCATCGCCTAAAAAGTCCGCGACACGAGACACGGCGGCAGTTTGTATTGGTATCCGTGCATCTTCTTCGGACCCGATCACTAAGCTGATGTTTGAATGGTTGAAACCCAGGACGACAGGGGAGAGTTGCTGGGTTGATTATGGGTCCCTTCGCTTCGTCCATCCCACACAGGCCGATTGCTTCCGTATTCGAGCTTGGATTGACAGCTGTGAATCTGAGCACGAATCTTGCAGCAAGCAAGGCACGCCCCATAGCCGCCTAGCGGATAGTCTGTTTGGATATTCCGATCGCTCGCTTCGGTTGATCGACGTGGAGCTCCGCCGCATCGTTCGGTCTCGGCACCCAGTGCCGTACCTCACTTTCTCATATGTGTGGGGAACATCGGGAAACCACAGATACACCATGGGAATCGAGGGCTTGGACATTACAGGAATACTTCCTTAGCCGCCGCTGCATCTTTCTTCGGCCAGCAGCAGGTGTTCTTCGTATGCAGGGAAATGTTCGCAACCGAGAGCTGGAACAGCCCCTTCCCAGCCAAGGATATGCCCATCGATAGCTTTTATTTTTACGATGCCCTCCTCCCGTCAAAACCAGAATCGAGCCGCGGGGGTCTACGGAGCACCTTTGAGGGTCTTGTGTCGAAATACACCAACCGAAGTCTCACCTTTCCCGCTGATAGACACCGCGCTTTCCAAGGGATCGAAGCTCGGCTTGGTCAGATCTACGATGCTTGCTTTCTCCACGGCCACCCACTCTTCGATCTCAGTTTTGCTTCCTCCCTGCTTTGGCGTGCTTTTCCGAGACAACACGACCCCTGTATCCCGGATGTTCACACAGCAACCGTCCCCCGGCTCCCCTACTCGCTTTGTTCTTACCAACCTAGGTCTGAGCCGGAAGAAGAGCCCGAGAATCATAAACAAGATCACCACCAGACTACGATTCATCCTGGCCGGCCCTCGTGGAGCTGGCTTTCCCGTGACGTCCGAGCCGGGTATCAAGGTCACGTGAAGAGCGTCATTAGCCCAAAAAAGCACCCTTTGAGAAGAAAGATCACCTTTCCTCAGCCCGAAATCGCCATCAAACATCGCTCAAACGGCAGCAAATTCATACCAATATCTCACTTCCATGGCCACAACTCCTCGAATTCCCCCGCCGACTTCTCTACCGCCACTGTCCTGAAAATCCGATCCCTTATTTTGGACCTCGATCTCTCGCAATGGCCACGATACAAGATGAACTTCCCCATCCTCTCCATACAATGGAAGCCAACCTACACCACTACGTTCGGTCACGAAGACCCAACTCTGACGCTCTACATGGACGGAGACGTTAAAAAACTTGACAAGCTTGGCCAGCGGGAGGCTAGTATCTCGCCCATGAAGTTGGTAAATCTTAGCCACCCATTTGCAGACCCATCGATGATTCTGCTTGATGAGCCTGTCGCAACAGACGAGGAGGTGGAGGACCACCGAGCATTACGTGTAACTCTACTAGTGGTCAAGGTGGGAGATGGGGGTATCGCTAGAAGGTTAGGCGTCGCGGTCGCGTTGTGGGATAAATTTCTAGCTGCGGGACCGGAAGTAAAGGACGTTTACTTGGAGTAATGATTGGCTTCTGAACTCGGGATCTTGGGGTCACGCCTAGGTAGCTACATCGTAAAGCATCGAAGGCTAAATATTCATGATAAACCCGATTGGTAGATTCAATTCACCTCAAGTGAATTAACCAAGCTGGCAAGCAGTGAACGCACTGTTCGGATGCTGGGACTACAGATACGCCTTTCTTCAAAGTTATAAGCGCATACATCTTCCTCTTCCTCCTTTTCTTCTTTCTTTTTAGTCCAGAAATTTTCCAATTACAACAAGATAATGATTATTTTGTCTCAAACATTCCTCTTTATTAGTGTGGCAACTTGATTATTAATATTCTCTTCTTACTCGGAGAGGCTACCTTTTGTAGACCAAGAGAGCCGTGATCTAGCAATCTAAGTACTTCTTAGTTTGCAGTATACCGTGACTATACACTGAGTTCATAGTGTAGCGTAGTGCCTGCGTCAAGAGTACCGAGAATAGGGGGTTTCTCGTACAATAATGGGTTAGGTAAGTGATCAATTAAGGCCTCCCTCTCTCACTCTCTGGATCTGCCAAAGAGCTCTTCTTATGTTTGATCTAAACGCTGGTGTGGGATCGGCATCCAGCATCGGGATTCAAAGCAGCTCAGGCTCAGACAAACATGGGAATTACTGAGGGCAATTTTGGTGTAAAACATTGGGCTGTTGAACTCTGCCATCTTGGTTTATAGCTGATTTAATTTGGAAGATGGACGCCTAATGAAGAAAACTTCTACCTCTCGGATTAAAGGTTCGTTTCAATGATGCCACCCACGGGAGGTTGCTTCCCTGATTGAGTGAACAATACAATGATTAATTCTTGTCACCGTCCTTCCCTCCCTTCTGGCGGACCAAATCCTTCCGACGTATCGTAAAAAATCCCCCTCTTTGGCGTGGCGTGGGGTCGGATTGAGACGACGAAGTGGCCACAACGATGGGTGGCTCCAATGACTGGCTTGAGTGAACACTTTGACCGTGTTGGCATGGCATAGAGCTAGTTTGAGATGATGAAGTGCTCCCGGCGCTGGGCGGTTCCAATGACAGGTTTGAATGCGCACTCTGCCTGCGCAGACTGGTGACTTGTGCACTTGTCGCCGGTTCTGGGACTGCGGGAGGGAAACGGTTTGGCGATGCACCTTCGTTTGTGTTCTTAACGCTGCTTCCCGTGGTCGGGTGGGACTGCGTACCTCCAGCTGTGTTGCTGGTGTTTGTCATTGTCGTTGTTATTGACGAGATGAGCGAGTTTTCGGAGTGTCTTAGAGGGCCGACCTGAAAGACCTTCACAGTAGGACTCGAAATTGGAGCTACTTCAATGACATAGGTGTGACGTCTTTGCATCTGGTCTCTCACGAAGTCGATCAAGGCAAAACGCTCTGGGGACATAGCCCCGCCAAATGCCATGCAAATATCAAAACCAGTGGAGATCCCTAATGAAGTGGGCACATGACCTGATATTTGAGTCTGCTGCTGCTGGTGTTGTTGCTGCTGCCCGTCTTGGTTTTGGGTCTCCAGTGCCATCTCTTTCTGGGCAACAGAACTCTCCAGTTCGGATACCTTCGTCTGTGCGGATCGCAGGTCCGCAGACACCGTCCTTAGTTCCTGTCCCAAGTCTTCTTTGGCATGGGTCATAGCTCCGAGGTTCTTACGAACCCCGTTGAGCTCCTTCTCCAAGTCCTCTGCCTTTTCTTGAAGCTCAATATTCCATCCGGTAAAACCATTGACCTCACTTTGCAATGCCTTGATGTTCTTCTCTTGGCTCGCCACCTTTTCTTCTAGCTTGTTATTGTCAGTTTGTTTTTCCCGAACCCAGAGGAGAAGACGGAGCCTTCGCATTGCTAGATCTTTGACCTGAAGAACCAGCTCGTGTTTCCTCGTTTCTTCATCGTCCCCAGGCTTGCAGGTGACTCGAAAGTACGCCACAAGAGATTCAATTGATCTCTCCATGTTCGCAAATTGGACGTCCCATTCCTTTTTCACGACGCTCCATTTGTCCCCGAGGGTCTTTTCTGCTTCCTCCAGAGCCTCTAGCCTGGCCCGATGCAGAAGTGCCGTAGTCTCTATTCCTCGAGACTTGAGTTCGGCAATGTATTGGGCGTGGTGGGTAGAGGCTTCTTTAACGGCGGCCTCTAGAATTGGAATCCTGGATGACATTTCATCTCGCTGAGCCGCAAGGTCCCGGGAAGTAGTCTCCAGGGTATTGATCCTTGTGTCTTGCTGGACGTAGCGATCAGAAAACTCCTTGAGTCGGTTCTGCAAGGTCTCAATACTCGCGGATCGTTCGTCGCACTGGCGAGTAAGATTCTCGACTCTCTCTTCCAGAGCATCCTGTTTCTCTCGCATCTCCTGGGCGTCGGCTGCTGCTTCGGCTCGGGCGCACTTCAGCTCGAACTGAACGTGTTCCAGGGTTTGTTCCAGCCATTCAACATCGGATGACAGGTGTTGGATAGCAGCGTCTTGTTGTGCGATAGTTTTGTTGGACTCTGTCAACTCCTCAGCCAAGGCATCATGGTCGATCTTCGAGTCGGGGTGACATGGGTTGGTTTCGGCTTGGGGGAGAGCCGCTGGTGGAGTGTCTACAACTTGAGCGGCAGTCCTTTCAATTTGCATCTCCATTCCTGTTCCAAGGTCCATTTGCATGGCCATGCCGGTCT
Source organism: Podospora didyma (assembly GCA_033439775.1). Taxonomy (NCBI): domain Eukaryota; kingdom Fungi; phylum Ascomycota; class Sordariomycetes; order Sordariales; family Podosporaceae; genus Podospora; species Podospora didyma. The sequence goes on along the minus strand of JAULSW010000006.1, from coordinate 539,120 downwards.
GCAGGCCAGATTGGAGATTGGATCCGAACTGGCGATCCAAGCTTGTCCCCATTCTTTGCGAACGTTGGAAGCCGACATTTTGCGCAGTCGCAACACGACTTGAGGATGCCGTTGTCAACCGGTGGGCGACATTTTCGTCCCGTGCGGTTTGTCGCTTTGTGCCGCTGACTTGGAGGATATCCGCAACATCAAAGTCGTCGACACTCGCGTCTCCATTGCCCATTTTTGGGCGAGTTTTCGAAGTCGATTCCATGATGCCGAATTGTTTTACGATTGTCGATCATCTGCAGAATCTCTCTGAATCGTTGGACTGGGAAGGTACAAAACGAGTCCGGGATTTTGAAGTTGGAAGCATCAAAGAGGTGCCAATGTCCTGTTGCACCTTCTCAAGCGGAAAACCTGATGGTGGACGGGGGATGTGGCAGGAACGACCCTGGTCCACGCACTCAAGTGGTGTCCAGGTGGTCTGATGTTTGGCGCTGTGTCGGTGGCTTGACCCCAACTTGCTGACCGAATTGCGTTTTCCATGTCAATTCTAGCGACCGATGTGCGGCCTGCCCAGCGTGGCTTGCCATTCAGCGTCGAGTCTCATGCATAAAAGGCCGCACAGCCCCACAAGCTTCGGTGTCTTCATTGTTTTCACCCGCGTTTGCCATTTGATTATGCCTTGGCTGTTGCTTTGGCGCTAATCTATCGACGCCCAAAACACACTTTTTAAGCTGCGCCGCTTGCAGCCGTCCGGTCACTGAAATGGCGCCCAGGTTTTGCTCAGCTTATTTCGCTGTCGCCGCAAGGCTCTGCTTGAGAGGGAAACAATCTTGCATAAAACTTCGGGCTTCTCCCCGAGACCCAAACCGCCATCTCGACTTGCATTCATGATGGGATCTTTCGTCCCGTCCCGCACAAGTTGAGGCTGAGTGAAAGCCAAGCGTATCCGCCAGTCAGAGATATGACCTCGGAAAGTCCGCTGGTGGATCAAGTCTGCCAAGCATCTGGATGTGACGAAGCCACGGCCCGACAGCTACTACGAGCAAGTGGATCTCCTGCTGTGGTGTGGAAAGTTCATCATACAACATCACTAACCAGTCACTCAGAAGTTCGATAACGACGTGGACGCTTCGGCTGCATACTACAATAAACATGTGGGTTTGCCATCTTATGCTCCTCTTGACAGGCCCTGGAACTGGTGTTGAGACATGACTGGCATCACAGAAAAGTGCATTCAAGAGCATCGAAAGTCAGCCCCTTCGTCAGCCCCGGCCCAGTTGGCCAGCTCGACCGACTCGACCAGAAAACGTCATACCGAGGAAGCCCTTACCGATGGGGACTGGCCCAGCTGATTCTGGACCACTCGTCTCGTCGCCATCCCAATCTGGAGCGAACGGAGAACTTAAGCCCGAGATGCCAGGCTCATATCCCACCAATGGAGTGATTGGGCCACAGAATGGTTCTGTAGGTTCCAAAACGACCACCGTCACTGGACCGGACCCCGGGGAACCGAAAGATGGGGAACAAGAGGATGTCATACCGGAGGATACGAGCCCCTCCCAATTAACGGACGCATCGTCAAATGATGTCAATCTACCTACGCCGTCAACCGCTCCAACGACCCCAAATGCAGAACCAACTTTTGGGGATGGGACGGAGCTTGGGGGCGCCCAGCACTCTCCTCCTGGTAGCGTTGGAACTCCGCTTGACGCAGAACCTGAATTTGAAGCACCGGCAGCCGAAACCCCCTTGGCCACGGCAGAGAGTTCGGACGAGGTTTTGGACTCCCAAACTCAGGAGATCGAGTCTCTCCCTCTGCCCCCACCCGAGGAATGGAATTTTATGCTGCCCCGTCTACCGCGTCCCCTCGACGTCGACCTCATTCCTGGCGGCCAGAACGGCACTGAACCCTTCTCGATGCGGACCTTTGCGGGAGCCATTCAGAACAAGCTGAGCCTTGAGAGAATCCACCGGTATCTTGACTACCACGCTCACTCTCACTCTAACTCATCTTTGACGCGTGAAGTGAAAACCACTATCGAAGGCTTCCCCGGCATCTTCTATGTGGTCGAGCGCAACGATACAAATCTTTTACGCTACTTTGTTCGCTGCGGAGGCAACATACAAAGCGTGTATGCCGGCGACCCCGCTGTGCCACTGCTCGGCTTCGTCATTGCCAATGCCGAGACTATCCAAAAAGATACATCCCTCATGGTGACAACTTTGCTCAGCATGGGTGCATCCGCCAGTTGCATTCCAAACGCTTTCTATCAGCCATTTATCCGTGACCTCCCTGATGGTGGACCGGACGAATCATGCCTTGGCGCAAACCAACCCGAACAGCGATGGTGCACATCGGCAGTGGTTCGGGCACGGCTGGCGAGGACAATGACCCTGACACAACGGTACTGTCTCGACAAGTCGGTGAGGAGCAAGAAGCCATCCGTACGCCATCGTCAGGTGGCGAAGCTGCGCGGTGCCGAAGCGCTGCTGGGAATTCACTACTTCCTCATCGGACAGACATGGGCGGCGCGTGCGCTGACGACCAAGCTGCTGTCATACATGACCATCCGATCCAGACGGCCGCTGGTGCTTGTTTTTGCAGGGCCTAGTGGGCACGGCAAGACGGAGCTGGCGCGTCGCTTGGGCCACCTCATGAGCCTCGATATTTCCGTTGTCGACTGTACAATATTCAGCCGAGAGGCCGAGCTGTTCGGGCCGCGTGCCCCCTATGTCGGCTCTGAACGAGGCTCGCCGCTTAACAACTTCCTCGCTTCTCATAACGGACAGCGGAGCATCGTCTTTCTCGATGAGTTTGAAAAGACGACGGCCGACATCCACCAGACCCTTCTCATCCCGTTCGACAAGGGCGAGTATCAAGACCGCCGTCACCTGACGACGGTTGACTGTTCCAAGACCATATGGATCCTTGCCACCAACGCCCTCGACCCCATCATCCACGAGTTTTGCCAGCGCCACGGCCCTGCCTTGTTCTCGGATGATGATTATGACGTCGACTCAACCTCCAGCCACGATGTCTTGATTAAGGAGCTGTGCAAGAAGCTGAAAGCGAACTTTCTTGACAGATTTGAGGTATGTGGCGACTGTCTTTCTGTGATTCCCGGTATTTTTAGTTAACACAAATGGCCAGGCACCCCTCACGGGACGAATCACAGGCTTTCTCCCCTTTCTCAACTTTTCTCCGGGTGAGCAGGCTGTCATCGCTCACAAGTACGTCATGGAGCTGGCCGAAGAAGTTGCCAAGCCCGTGTCGCTGTCGCCAGATCCAGAACACGAGCAGCTGCTCGGAAACGTGTATTTGCGGGTGCGTCGCGACGCTGGTGTGTGTGGGGTCATCGCCAAAGAGTACTACGATCCTAAGCTAGGCGCGCGCAGTCTCATCACAGGTGTCAACCAGGTCGTCAAGGAACCGCTAGTTGAAGCATATCTGGACGTTGACGAGGAGATCAATGACGGGCAACCCCAAATGGAGTTTGTTGTTGACGAGATGAGGGGCGACGTTGAGGTGAGGGTCATACGGAAAGGGCTGGAAGAGGTGGGGATAGATGATGGGGCAGGGGAGGAAGAATTTGAGCCTTGAATAGGAGAGCCATTGTTTTTCTTGTCACATGTGCCGATGTGGGACGTCGTCTTGCAGGCGATACAGCAATAACAAATCGGGTATACGATGCTTCAATCGCCCATTTCATAAGTCCTCACACTGCTACCTACATAGACTGAGCAGAAATCTGAAAGAAGTGTTGATTAATGCCGCTTTCCATTCCCAGACGAGAACTCAAACATATTCGTAGCAGAGATAGCCCCCCTTCGTGTCCATGACATCCGCAACGGTAGCGTTGGGTATAATACCCAACGAAGACATAACATGCCCCAGCGTGAGCTCCTTCTTGCCCCCATCGCCGCTGGTCGGATCAGGTGTGACGGCCAGCATTTCTGGTGTGGGCTTCCCCCACATGGCCGATTCGACCTCGATGCCGCCCGAAAACTCGGAGAATCCCACCGCCGGGTCTTGTGCGTTCAGACCGCTGATGTCCTTGAGTCGTTTCGTGAGGTCTTTGAGTTGCCAGTCGCGCCACATCTTGTCGACGAAGCCGTGATGCATGAAGAAGAGCGGATCGCCTGAGGAAGTGATGGAGTCACCGTTCTATTCACGGCGCATATTGTCAATTTGTTTTCTTTTTTCCTTTTCCCCCCCTTTTCCAGAAGAAAACACGGCTAACAAAAAAGTAGAAGGAAAAGGAAGAGGGAGCAGAGCAAAAGAGAGGAGCAGCATAAAGACAACATACCATCATCGACAAAGCCATATGCCCCAACAAATGCGGACCCGAATAAATCGCATCGAGCGCCTCCTTGTACGTGCTACCCTTGATGGCGGACGCAACGTATGTAGCCCCCGTCTGGGAGCTGAACGCGTCGGTGATCTTGCGGTTGACGCATCGTGGCTGGGACTTGAACCCCGGACCGATGTTGACGGTTAGGTTGGCGAAGGGCCCGTCTGTGACGCAGTTTTGGGTGCCCTTTCCGCTGCCGCCGAAACCGAGGTTGGTGTCGAGGAGGAGGGATTTAGAGAATTTGCCTGCGTCGCGGGGTTCGTCCCAGTATCTGTTTGGGGCATATTACGGGTTGGTTGGATTTGTGTGGACTTAGAGTTGGGAAGATAGAAGACGGAAGGATGGAGGACGGAAAGAATGTGACAAAAAACAGAGAGGAAGAGTGAGAAATAGAGAGAGAGAGAGAGAGAGATCACGTACGCCAATGGACCATGATATCCGCACTCTAGCAGCAAGAACTCGAGCACTTTGATGTAGTAGCGATGGTATGGAAGAAACTGTCCCGTGGTGTGAATCTGCAGGGCGTGAAGCTGGTGGAGCGCGACGAACTCGTCCCACCGCGTCTTGGCGCCGGGGAAAATGTTTTGTTTCTGCGGGGAGGTGAGGAGGCAGCGGTTGGCGGCGAGGTAGGCTTTTTTGTCTGCGTCGCTGGTGTCGTGCCTTGGTACAGAACAAAGAGTGTCTTGGTCAGTTTGGTTTCTAATTCTTCAAGAAGGTTGGGGATGTTGCTTCAAGTTTGCTCACCAGGAATTCCTTTTCTGCGGCGTGGTACATTTGGGGGTATCTGCTGGCGACGTGGGCAAGGCGGCTCCCACGGCAGTAGTTGTTGCCAGGACGGCGAGGGAGAGCAGACTGTGCAACATCGCGAACGCTTAGACTTGCAACAAGGAAAGATGAGAAAGTCCGCTTATCTCAACTTTAACGTGCTGAAGCAGGCTGGCTGGCTTTGAAGACATTTTGGGGGGGAGGGGGGCCTTCGGATCTCGGACAAGTACATGTTCCGCTTTGTTGTTCTCATTTTTTGGGAAGATGAAAACCTCGGGGTAAGTTAATCATGTGAACGTTGCTGTTGCAGTACCCAGATTGCACTGTATGCCATTTCTCCCCCTGCCATAGTACCATGGATCCTTTGTGTTAGTATATTCACATGGTCAGGCCGGAAGATGTTATTATATGCGCGGTGTTGAACCAATTGGCATTCGGGTAACGGATCATCGGCATCACCCCGCAATCCCAATCTCAACTCCCGACCCGATTGCCGATCTAGAGTCCGGGTAGGGCAAGCCATCTGTTTGCTGTGGGTGCAAGGCCGAGCATTGGAGTTGCAGGGGATCATGGCTATTTTTAGTCCGCGCGATTGGTGCGCTTCTCACTCACACTCAGGCTCAAACTGCATGAACCGCAATGGACCTTTGAAATTGTGTATATTAGTTCCACGATCACCTGCGAAAATTTCGCGGCGATATTTGGCGACGAGATGGTAATTGCATGAGAGTTGTAGACATTCAGGATTGGCCTCTAAATACTCGGCTGGGTAAGTGACAAGCAGGGTTTTGCACAAGCGATGGAACCTTTGACATTCCTGATGCTGACGCGGCCTGAATGGAACGTTTCTTATATTTACTTCAAACTGCAGTCTGTAACTCGGCATTTCTGTGTTCGTCGAATCAGAGCACGGACGTATGAGTGTCAAGGCGGTGCAGACAAGAGACCTCAAATCGTCCTAGGCAAACTGCACTGTGCTGGAGAGGCTGTCTGCTCTTTCAGGGAGTAAACACGTCAAACGCAGCCGTAGCCGGCGTACCAGACGCCGTACCTCCGCCGGGGATATAGATGCGCCCACCGACTGCCGCCGCCGAGCTGCCATGTCTGGGGATGTTCATCGGAGCCAACGACGCCCAGGTATCCGTCTCCGTATCATAGACCTCCACCTCCTTGAACACACCCTTCGACTCAGGGCTGGGGTTACCCTCGCCTCCAAATGTGTAAAACTTCTTTCCAACCACAGCAGTAGCGAACCCCCTGCGAGGTGTAGGCATCCGCCCCTTGGCCGTGATCCACCCCTTCGCCAAGTCCTCAAGGTCAAGCACGAAAACCGTATCCGTCCGGTTGGATATGGGCCCTAAGCTGCCTGCAATCTGATAGAACTTGGTGCCGATCACGCCGCCGCCTCCGTGATCTCGACCGCCAGGAATACGCTTCGCCTTTTCCGGGATGGAGGTCAACCACTGTCCGGTGATCACATCGTATGCCGAAACAGTGGCGACGGACTCGCCGCCGCTTCCTGTTTTGCCTGACGCGAGCCATATCGTCCTGTTGTACACGCCCGCGACTGCGCTCCCGCGGGCTTCGGATGTCGTCATGGAGGCGATGGATGTCCACTTGTTGGATGGTGGATCGTAAGCCCAGCACTTTGGGGTTCCGGCCCAGCTGGCTCCTGTCATCCCCCCGAGGACATAGATCTTGCCGTCTACGGCTGCCGCGTTAGCGTGGTTGATGGTGACGGGCAGAGATGCGACCTTCTGCCACGAATCTTTGGGGATGTCGTAGATGTAGACGCTGTCAATCACGCCGCCAGTTTGTAGGACACCTCCGATGATGGCGAGTTGAGTGGTTGAGAGTGCCACAGTTGAGTGTTCGTGAATTGCACCCGCGGGGACGGGTGCGAGTGTTTTCCAAGCAGATTGCCGCGTATCGAGCCCAAGGTGTGCGTTGCCAGCGCAGGCCGCCAAAACGAAGGATAATAGAATTAAACGCAATGGTTGTGCTAGAAAAGAGCTATTCGCGGCCATGTCGTTTAACGTACCGGTTTACTGACTGCTGGAAGCGTAAACGAACTCCGAGCGATATTCACTAGTTTGGGGAATAGAAGCACATAGGTCAGATTTGAGAAAATGAAGTAAAAAGTCATTGGCAAAGGCGAAGGAACCAGGAAGTGGCATCCATTGGTTTGGTATATCTGTGGAAGGAGTGGTAAGGCGGGTACGAGAGATTGGGGCAATTTATTTCTTGACAAAACTGGCTTCACCCGCACCCAAACATGCACACTTGGACGCTTCGCCTAAAGTCGCATTTTTTTCATTAATGTAGTCCTAGCTAAGTAGGTAGGAATGGGACCAGAAACGCCACTCCAGACCATATGCTAATAACCCAAAGGTTAGAAATAAGATGGTCGCGCCAAGTCTTTGCAGCATCTGACCGCCGGAGCAGATCTCCCCGGGAGGAGCCGGTTTTCGCGTTTTCTACCGCTGATACCCTCCATTCTTGGAGACCTCCGGCAAGTGAGTCTTCCATTGAGGAAAAGATCGTGCTGACAAAGACTTAGGTACTAGACCTACTACGGCATTTTGTCCTAAAACGACACAAGAGAACTGGTGATTGATGGGTCATATTGAAAGCAGACGTTGAACGGTTTTTTCTTCAAGAGCCTGACCGTTGGAAGGAGGAAGGCGGGAAGCAAAAAATGGAAACTATGACATTGAGAAGAACATTGAAGCTCAAACACATAGATGCCATGAAAAGGAATTTCATGCTTTAGCTTAAAAGTAAACACTCCCATTCACGCGTCGTGCGTAATCAGACCAGACATATCATCGTCCAAGAAAGCGCGCAAGTACCTAAATACAATCACCATCATTCAACTTCATATTGGAAATGACCCCAAAAAGGAAAGCCACATAAACATACTCCGAGTGCGCATTCCATGGTACCACGTTATATGCACCCGTCTTTCTCCTTGGACTAGCGTGGCAGTTACTTGCCTGAATCAGTCGTAACAGACAAAACTGCAAAACATTCTTTCCGTAGGAGCCAATGAAGGAAAGCCCACCTTATTCATATTGACGTGCTGGCGCTCTCTCTGGTGTTGACACGTCTCCAGAAGGCTGCTCCAGGATGACAACACGGGGTAACGGGGATGCGGTAGCTGTTGCATCCTTGGTGGTTGAAGATCCGAGAGAACCAGTGTTGCTGACATGAACTCGGCTTCTTCTGCTCCTGGGCTCCGGTAGGGGGTAGCTAAGATAAGAGCCGTCCCCATCATCCACGGAGAACAGAACCTCCTTCCCTTTTACATGCACTGCTGGGGCTACCGGGGCCCTTTGTTGAGTCAAATACGTTTGTATCGAATTGGGACGGAGTGAAGCCGAAGGACCCCGGCCTGGGTCGTTCGTGGGTGTAGGACGAGGTGCTGAGAATCCCAGAGGCTCAACATATGAGGTTCGCCTGGACGGCTTGGACATCGCATTCTCGTTCACAGAGTGAATGGAATCGAAGCGCCGTCGAAGTCTTTCCCTCTCCTGTTCCACTTGCAGCTCCCAATCCAACTCGGAACTGACTCTATCCTTCCGGCGTGACGACCTCCAGTCCTTGAGGTCGTTTTTGAGGCCTTTGATTGACTCCTTAAGCTTTTCGTTCTCGTGAGCAATTGCAGCCTTTTCGCTTTCAAGTATCTCACTGCGATCCTTGAATGCACGTACTTGAGCCTCAACCTCTTTGAAATCCTTTCGAATCTGGCTGAGGAGGCGTTCCATCTCCATCGCCTTTATTCTGTACTTTTCCCGCGAATCAGAAACACTGGCGAGCGCGATGGCGAGATGGTCCATCGTGGCCTGCATCGGAGTATTGGCGAGCTCGATGGCGAGATGGTCCATCGTGGCCTGCATCGGAGTAAAGTCTTCGGCTTCTTCCAGGTGTGCATCTCCCAATTGAGAGGGGGTTTGAATGGCGACTGACCGAGTATCGCTGTCGTCGATGAGGGAACCAATTCCCGAGTCACTCACAACATCAAGCTTCTGTTCCTGCCAAGTTGCGATCCTTAGATCCAGTTCGCGATCGGCCCGCTCAAGTGCCTTCAACCGCTCAGCCAACAGATCTCTTTCCGCCTCTACACTCTCAGCATGCTTGGTGGCTGCGGCGAGGCGAGTGTAGAGAGTGGTGACATCGCTCACATCGCTGATTTGGTCACCACTATTTTCCCAGCAGGATGCGTGGTACTGCTGCGTATTGCCTCCAAGGACTAGCAGTTCCATGTCTACCTCTTCTGCCGAAGGCCGCTTCCCCGGATCAGTCGATAACATCCGTGAAATGAGGTCGTCAAGGAGACTTAGGGATACTTCTGCCCCAACCGTAGCCCAAACGGGGGTTTGTCTGAGCCGCCTGGCTGCTAGTCGAGCTTGAAGGGCCTTAAGTCGAGTATCTTGCTGGCTGGCTTGGGCTGAAGACCCAATGGCCTTGTCAAAAGCCGATTGTTCGGCACCGTGGAGTAGAGTTAGTATGTTTAGGTAGATCAAGCCCAGGGAAAAGACTTGTGACTCCTTCCCAAACCCAAGTCCGTTGCCATGGAATGGAGTCTCGGGTGCTCTCCATTTACGGAAGTCATCGTACAAAGCATGATAGTTCTCTTCCATTTCACGCCTTGGGGTTATCCCCACCGTGAGCTCTGACAGGTAGACTCGGCCATGTGACAGATAAATCGTCGCCGGATTCAACCGGTCAAGTCGGAAACCTGAATTTTGACAATCCAAAACTGCCCGAGCTAAGCATCCCATCGTTCGTTGCAGCCCTTGTAGTGCTTGGGGTATCCTAGCGGCCGGCTGATTGGTGTTACCCTGGAGGTCTCCACGGAGAAAATGATCTACTCTTTCAGCAGCCTCCCCGACAAGAACGCCGATTTGCAAGTCCTGGATGTCTTTGAGATAGTCGGCCAAAGTGTACACAGCGGCCGGCCACGTGAGGAGAATGAAGGAATCTTCCTCATACTGATATGTGCCCAAGAGCCTGACGAAGTGGTCACAATGGCGTACCCTTTCAAATGCATCAACTAGCCTTTGACGGATCGAATCGCTGGTCCAGCCAGGTCTAGAGGAGTATTGTCTGGCTGTCATGGATATCCAGCGGCCACCTTGTTCATATGCGACAACATTGCTGCTCATGTCGCCAGCGTCTTTGCCCGTTGAGTCAACAAGCATCCTCAAATGAAGTTTATGTCCTTCAGTTGGACTTGAAACATGCTTTCCCCTGTATTTCACGTCAGTTAAGTTGGGACCTTTGGAAATGGAGCATTTCAGTGTCGTTCACTCACATGCCTGACCAGTGAGTCGCAGGATTAGCCTCCCATTCTCGGATAGTCTCCCGTTCGTACTCCTCTTTTTCCAAGCCCGACAGACTTAGGAAAGCGTCATGACTGAGTGGCTCTCGCCGGATCACTGTAGAGTCTTCAGAATGGACCAGAGTGCGCTGGTCGAGCTGTTTTGTGAGCAGGTTGGCGGCGGCTGCCACATCTTCAGGTGTCGCCAGGGTCACGGCTTGAGCCCCCAGCCGTTTTTTTATGTCCGTAAAGGCATTTTGAAGCGGAATGACATAGCCTGACCCGAATGAATCGGCCGCCACAATATACCCGTACACTTCTAGTGTGGCCTGATCAATAACCCATGAACCTGAATCCCCGTCCGAAATTTCTGTCACGGTTATCAGTAACAGACAAGTCAAGATGTCAACTTGAAATAAATGGAACCTACGCATTCCAGTATCGGGATTGAAGAGCAGCGTGCTCACAAACTCCTTTCCAGGGCCCAAGAGTAATCTCGAAGGGAGAGCCGACAAAGCACCTGCTTTTGGTCCGCTGGAGCCGCTGAGCACAAGGACACGCTTCGATGCTGGATCCGAGACCACCAGTCCATGATGCAACATCCCGTCGACAACGCCAATGTTAATCATATCGTGCATTGTTCCACTGTTCGTTCTCGTCGGTGTTATCCGATTTGGCCTGTAACTGGACAATTGGATCAGGGCCCAGTCATAAAAGGCATTTGAAGCTACGCTCTTGTTGACATCCCCAGACCGGAGGTGCGGAGTATTCTTGGAGATTACACCGAGAGGTTTCAGCTCCGTAGAGGGCCATTGCGATGTACCTGTGGGTGCATTCAGCAGGGATGCGTCCCAATCCGCCACCAACTCGTCCTCTGCGCCCATCTCATCGTCGTCGTTGCCACCATCAGATCCATCAGAATCCGAGAGGACAAGCGAAGAACCAGCAAAAGTATCGTCCGAAGTGTCGCTATGTGGATTGTTGAGGTCTTCGTCATCGTCAACCAGAACATGGCCGGCTGTCAGGCCATAGAGTGATGTGCCCCCGTCCTGTGCAACAACCTTGATGATGCCACCAAATGTTGCTCTTTTCTCATCGCCGGAAGGAAAGCGGAGGACGATGCGCGCGCCGCAGTACGTCTTCTCAAATTGCGTAGGGATGAGAACAGTGATCACGTCATCCTCTCCCTGCTTTGGCTCAGGCGGGCGGCCATAGACATGGATTTTGAAGGATGGCAATGTGTCGTCTTCGGGTTGATACAGTGCACGAACGGCGTCCTTGTCAAAGAACTTGCGCACCCGACGAGCCTGAGCCGCCAAGCACAAGACTACAATGTGCGGTTTGGCGTCGTCCTCGGACGTCCCCAAGACCATCAACCGCAGTGCGATGGGTCGGTACTTTTTCCCTGGAAACCTGCTGATGTATCTGAGTAGAGGCTGTTCGATCTGCATCTGCACGCTGGTGAACCGGGCAACGGTTGCGTCGGTGACGGTCTTGTCAAACTGAGCAAGCTCTCCAGCCGGAGCCTTGCGTGCGCCAGGTCTAGGAGAGTTCGGTTCCTGGCTGAGATAGCCTGAGTCGGCATCCATCGTTTCTTGATCTGACATTCTGCGCCAGAATTCGACGTTTTCGCAGTACGGTACACAATGTTGACCCCGTCGACAGATTCGAGGAGGGGTTCGGGTTTCGCGTCTCGAGGACGATGAGCGGGGAACAATAAGCTGAGCCCCAGAGGTTTCCAGTTTCCACAAACACCCTGACCCTTGCCAATCATGCACTGCCGCCCCCAAGTCTGCCGCCGCCTGGCACAGCCCACGAAGAGAAATGCTGTGGTACGCCTGAAGAAGAAAAAACCGCCCAGCCCACTCATTCAAAGTCCCAGCAATCCCACAAATCACCACACCTCGCCATGGCTATCGCCGAACTGGAATCCCCGTACCCTCTCAAAGGTGTCACTGACAGTGACCTTCAAAAGCTCACCCGAGTGCTCTGGAATTGGAACATTTGTAGCGGCTGTCAGGACGGCCCTGCAACATCATGCGCCGAGCCAAAGTGTTCGTGGAGGGTTGGTTCGACGAGGCTCCGGTGCTTCTTCGACTTTTACAGAGACGTCACATCTTATTACGTTCCTGAGCTTCTTCCAGGAAGTCGTCCAGCGTTGCGCAACCATGACGACGTCCTGGACATAATCCGACTCTTGAAAGGCAACCCAGCAAAAATGCGGTCGGAACTAACCGAGGAGTATTTCTCAGAGAGACCAAACAGCAACCCACCGCCCCCAGCCGCTGACCAGCACCGTGCGTTCAACCTCGCCGTCAAAGTGATGTCCATGGTGACATGTTCCGCCGAGAACCAGCCGTCGGATCTCCTCGAACTGGGAATGCAGCCGATCCAGTGGCGCGCAGACAGATCCTTGACCGAGTTCATGACACAAGCATTCCCAAAAGCCGACGTGGGCGACTTGCGCGTGATAGACGACGCTGGACGAACCAAGGACGTCAAACATGCCATAACAGCCCGAAAACTGAGGAAAGTCGCTGGCTTGAAGTTTGAAGAGACCGATGACCTGCGAAGCCACCTTCGTCTCGACACGAAAACAGGCGTCATTCAAATATTCCACTATACCAGCATGCTAAAGGAGCATCTTCTGACCGCTTCGACACCTGCCACGACGTAAGCTCAAAGTTTGGACCATCACATAATACGGGGAAACTTTGAAGGTCAATACGCCAACTTTAAACTAACCTCCAAAAGCAACAGCGGAGTCATCCCGCGGCAAATCGCCCTCGAAGCGCTCGACTCGGTCCAAAAGATCCTCTTCCCGCTTGACACCGACTCGGAGCTGATCCTGCGCGGGCTGGTGTCCAAGAACGCGTTCGACCCGGACTCGCTGCAGTACGACTCAACGGCGTACCGAAGCAGCAGCGGCGATGAAGGCGGCAGCGAGAACGACATCACGTACACATACTTTGGCAGCCGACTGCTGGACCTTTACGAAGAGTTGGAGGATCCCACGCCGCGCGGGCTGGCCGAGAAGTGGTTGCAGCGTAAGAGCGGGGCGCGGTACGTCATGCTGGCGACGCTGGCGGGCGTCTGCATTGCCATCGTGCTGGGGATGCTGGGGCTGGCGGTCGGCATATTCCAGGCGTGGGTGTCGTATGAGGCGTGGAAGCATCCGAATGGCGGGTCGAATGACTGATGTAATGTTAAAATGAGGCGGTTCAAAAGGGAGGAAGGAAATGAATTGGAAATGGGTCGAATTTTGAAAGCAAGTCTTGATTGAAGGAAGATACAAACGCCCGGCTGCCTGCGGTAAACCACCAAACAAGCCCACACCGTTCAGCTGTAATGATTGCTCCTTCCCAACTCGCCCATCCTCAGAGACTCTTTGCTCTTTCCTCAACAATGAACAACCGACGCACGGCTGGGCTCACGAAACTGAACCGGACTAAAATTTGAATGGTAATCTCTTTTCTGCGTTCAGAAAGCAGTCACCATAAGGAGCACTCTGTAATGACGGCCAAACAACCAATAAAACATCATTCAGCTTTCCACAAGCCGCATAGGTTTAATCTCAATTTTACATGCCTTTAATCTAACCTACCTATCGAAACCCCCATCGAAACCCCATCGAAACCCCCATCGAAACAACCAAACAAAGGCACTACTTTCCTCTCGTCATCCTGAACACCTCCCCCATTCCATCTAGCCTCTTGCCCAGTGCTCAAAGCACCTCATTAACCCAAACACTCTCAAACCTGACTCCACTAAGCTTAAAAAGCTGCGTAATCGGACACCGTCTCTCGACCTCATCAACAAAATACCTAAACCTCCCCTCCTCCTCCTCCCCCTTTGCATTCAAATCAGTCTGCACCCTAACCTCCAACCGTACACTCTCCCAATTCGGATTCCCCTCCTTAGCACCACCAACCAACACCGCCGTCGGCAACACCCCATCCACCTTGATCTTCCACTTTCCCAACCGAATCCCATGATCGCGCGCGACTACGAACCCAGTGACCTGGTTACACGAGCTCAGGCTCGCGAGCGCGTACGCCACGGGTGAGGGGGACGCGTCGGTCCCGCCCAGGGCGGTGTAGGTATCTGCCTGGAAGGTGTACGGCTTGTCTTTGACGGCGACGGATTGGACCGTTCCTGTGCCCGTGCCGGTGACTTGTACGGGGATGGTGGATTGGCTGAGGAGGGGTGTGCAGCGGGAGAATGGGCGGCCTTGGCTGGCCCGGGGGGTGCGAAGGATGAGCCTGGTTCGGACGAGGGGGGTGAGGCATGATGAGAACATTTCGTGAACAGAAACGGTTTTTTCTTGTTATTGTTCGTTGGACAAAAATGACGCTTGAAGACTGTGACTGATCTGTAGTGTATTGCTTCAAGGCTTGGCAGTGATTTGCGAGATTGGTGGGGCATAAAAGGGCGAGAACAAGCCTGGTGAGGCGAGGTTCTTGTCTTGTATCCTTTGTAGACAATCAACCCGCGCTAAGCGCAGTCGCGCCATCCCCTCGTCAAATGACGAAGAGCACGTCTCCTTCCAAGACTTTGCAGCCATTTACCACCAGCCAAGATGCATTTAGACTAGCTTCAACGGCGCTATTGGATTGTTTTCAGCCTCGTTACGTACAATTTGGTTTCACAACATGACATGATCGTCGGCCTTTTAACCCCCCAATCAACGCCAAGACAAGCGGGATGGCAAGATCCGTCGTCAACCCAAAAAGCTTTGTCAACACCAAGAAACCCAACCGTCTGTCATTTGCACATCACACATTCCAATATGAACATGAACTCCCCTCATCAGTCATAATCACGCAAGTTCAATCGTCTCCATCCACCGATACGCCCCGTTCAGGGACGACTCAGCATGCCTCTCCCCAGGAAGCCTCTTGCGTCTGTGAACCCGTAGGCACGCCTCACATTTGTCCTCGACGCGATCCACGGCATGGAAATAACAGGGCCCAATCACAGAGTACTTTACAGGCCCATCAATCCCCATCGCTGGCCGCAAAACCAGCGGCACGTCTAGCCCGTCGACTACCCACACCTGGTCGCCTGGCCCCGTTGATGCTGGGCCGAGCCCCATCGAGTACTCCGTGGAAAAGAGTTTCCTGCCCTCGCCATACGCTTGCACCTGGCTTGTAAAGCTCTTCACCTCGTCTCGTGTGAAGTAGCGGGAGATGCTCTTGCCTTGACTCTGTCGCCCCAGCGCATGCAGATCGTTGCAGTGTGCGCAGGGCCCGCCAAATGCTGGCGGAATCAACAGCCTATGTTCTTCAATCTGCTGGCCGAGGTACTTGAGGACCTTGTCTTCCTCCTTCAGGTATGGCACAAATGAGCCCCAGAAGGCCCGGTAGCTTTCTCGGTTCCCATCATCGTTGATGGGGAGGGATGATGACTTCTGTGTTGTGTTGCTGCCCAATGGGTTTTCGACAGCTGGTAGGGTTCGGATGTACCCCGCTCTCCAAGCGGCAACTCGGAGGGTGAGGAAAATAGGAATATGAGTCAGAGACCTCGAGTCTTGCGTTGCGCTGTCCCAGTACTGCGGCGGGGCCACTGCTGAACCTGGGACCACTATTTGGGGCGGAATAAAAACACCATTTACCGGCAGCTGCGGCGGTAACGAGCTTCCCGGGGATGGCGTCGTCCAATCTGGGACCCACGAAGACATCACAGGCATAACCGGCACGCTGCTGGGCCCCTCGACAAACCGCAAGATCCTCGGAGACGATGTCTTGAGGACATGCCAAGCCGCGAGCTGCGTGTAGACTCGCTCGGGGGTAACGTCGGGTGAGTAATCAGCCGGCAGAGGCACCCTGGCGTCTTCACTGACGAGGCCAGCCACGGCATACACTTTGTCTCGCGCGTCTTTGCACGAACACCCACGACTGATTTGCATGATCGATAGCAGGTCCAGGCTCTGTACGGAAGTTGTTATTTTTAACGATCGTCTGGCAGAACGGCAGCCATAAACGTACCTTGTCTGCTATTTTGTTCCCCATCTCTCCGGACCGGAAGCCATATGCCAAGACAGGCGGCAGCGGGATCCGCTGGTTTTGCCACTTGTTCACCAAGCGGAGGAACACTCTCGCCTGGTTCACCAGATCAGTCCATTCCAAAGTCCTGGTCCCTGAGATGACAATGGCCGTCTTGGCCACGGCAATCTCCTGCAGGACCCAGACGCGGTGAAACCAGCGGCATTGATACAACGGCAAAAAATCAAGCGGCGACGGCAGCACATGCTCTCCATGATCCTCGCTAGCGTAGTCGAGTAGACGGTTTGTCACGGAATCGCCCTCACCGAGGTAGACGACAACGCGTTGGGCGTTGCGGAACACAGCGGTCATGTTCCGAACCTGGGCACTGCGCTCATCGAGATTGGCCTGGTCGATGCAGATTGCATCAACCCAGAGCCGACGAGTGACGTTGGCGCGACGCAGGCGGCGCAACATGGCCTCACAGTTTCGGGTAATGGTGATGTCGCCCTCTTCCGAGGCCGTTGTAGTGCTCATGGTGGCGGAGATCCTGGCGGCCAACTCGTCGTCACCGGTGCTGTCGGCCCACGTGTATGACACAGCTTCGTAGACGGGGCCGAGTTGGAGGTTGACCGTCTCCAAGTTGCAGGACAGGGGCTCGTCAAATACACCGGCATGAAGGGTTAGCACCCGGATCTCCCTACCTTGGTCCGGGTTCAGCGGCAGGTAGGAGAACCTTGTAAACCCGGTCAGAGTATCTGCTCCGTCGAATGACGTCTTCCAGCTTGGGATGGTAGCCTTGTATGCGGCGTATGCATTGGCAGCTGACTTTATTGTTGTGACGCCCTGGCCACGCGCGATGTTGTAGTCGTCATCATGGGCGACAGAGGCGGTCGTTCGAAATGTCATGCCGCAGCTCCAACAGCTGTCGAGGCCGGCGTCCCGCATTGCGCGCCAGTCAACATGGCGACAGTTTCGCGACGGGATGAGCTCGTGGGAAGCCATTGTGCGTCGTCTTTGGCATTCCACCTGCTTCGGACAATGGTCGTCGCCGAAGTTGAAGTGAGATGAGATGGCCAAGGATGTCAAAATGGTTGCATTGTGGCGCAGCGGAGGATCCGCATGCATGGTGGGTAGCCACTTGAGCGGAGCCAACTGCATTTGCCACTCCCATTAGGACATGTGCCGCTGGTTCCGTACCGTGATAGTGCAAGCCGAATATAGATGTCGGTGGAGCTCTCGGAACCTTCACAGACAGGAAGGACGAGTTTCCAGGCCCATGGACTAGAGTGCAACAGAACTAAAAGTTGAACCATCTGTATAATTCGTGAAATGGGAAGGTACCACCGGTTCCTTCTGACTTGCATACGATTTACCGAATGACAGGACCCTGATCTGACCACTCCCATGTCGGTGGATGTTTTAACGGCCCATCGCATCGCTGTCGTTCCCTCCATCTCTGATGTCTATTAGCGGCCAGCAGCCGAAAGTGGCGGTCCCGAATCACTCTTTGAAGGCCGTTAGTTGGTAGTCTCGGGGCCCTGGGAAATGTCCAGTTGCAGCGACCGCTGCGGAGGATAAGCAACGCCTCAAGGGCGACGATTTCTGACGACGAATAGTCGACTCGGCCGCAAGGGCGTATCTGCTCGAGAGTTTTGGTGAATCCCGACGACCATGGAGGGTTTCTCGAGTCATCTAACAGTCCGCGGGCCCTGGCCATAGACTGCAATTACAGGTTAGGGATCGAATCGCCGTTTCAGTTGATGTTTGCCACAACATCTTGTCGCCCCGCCCCCGTGCTACTCCACTTACCTCGAGCACATCAGCCGTGTATTCGCTCGAAGAGCTGACCCGATAAAAGTTTGCTGCAAAGGGAAAGTTCTGTTCTTTGTAGAACGCCAGCCTCCCCGGGTCGGCGGTTTGGGGATAATGGGCGGGGAAACCGTGAAGCTGCATCTCGTGGAGGCGAACAGGGTCATCAGGAGGCTCAACGCGGCCGATCTCGACGACAGTAAAGCGACCGTTTGGTGCGACGCAGATGTCACGCAGCGTATCGTGGAGGGGTCTCGAAGGAGGTGGGAAGCGCACTGCTGGGTCGCGTAATGTCACGTACGTCGTTTTATCCAACCCTTTGGGCTGGTGCACAACCAAATCCAGCTCGGCAAGGGGTCGGGGAAGGTTGCGGATCGTCGACCAGATGTCACACCATTCGGCATCTACACTAGGTCGGAAGGCCCAAGACTGGCTGCTCCAAGCCCGACCCCAAGCCACGCAGACACGGCGCAGGAGAGCCTGATGAAGTGACGGCACGACGTCGAAGAAGCGGCGAAAGGCCGACCAGTCGTGGAAGGCGAACTTGGGTCGCGAATACAGGACGGAGAGAAACTCGAGATAGAGGGTGCGGCAAGTCAGCAGCAGTGACAGCCACCCGCTGTGTTGGCGCTGTGGATTGTTGCAAGACCCAATACCCAACATCACGCAAGCTAGGTGGCCAGGGAAGCCCACTCGGACGCTAGCAAAGCCGTGGTCATCGCGATTCATGTCTCCGTAGACCCTGGCCATCCATTCCACGTCCGGGATGTTGCGACAGACGACGCTGTGGACGCCTTCTTCGGGCGCTTCGTGGGGGAGATAACCGCGACGACAGATATGCACGAAGCCTGCCGGCACTACCGCTTCGTAAATGGCCATTCGGATTTCGCCTGGCAACGACAAGAGTTGGAGATCGGCTGCCGCCATGGTTAAAGTACAGACCAACAGACTACAAAATGAATTGAGGGTCGGTCGCGGTGGTACTGGTGCTGGTGGGACGAATGAGCAAACTGAGGAGTGCAGGTGTTCTGAAATGGAGCGCCGAGTGCAATGCCCCGGGTTGAAACTTAAGATTGGAGAGGTGCAGATCTTGTCGGGTGGCAACTTCCAACACACGGAACTGATGTCTGGTGCGGTTGCCTAGATGCGCTCCTTCCTCCCTGCTGGACCAATCGCATTCGATCCGTGAGTAGCCGCCACGCCTCGGCCGCGGAAACAAATGTTAGTGTGTGAACTGGGATACAGGTCTCCCTGAATAAGATACGGCATCGACATGAAACAATAGGCCTCAATTGAGCCTTGATCGCCCATTTTCGGGATGGTGAGAAGGCTTATATTTCAGATTGATGGCGTCCCCACTACGCCATCTAACCCGAGGAATAAACTCGGCCTCACGCAACATTCAAACATGCCAGCTTTCTGACATTGACAGTACGAATCAATCCGCTTCACATTGGCAGTGATATATACCTAAAAAAATCAGTTGATTGCATTAGTGGTCAATCAATGTTGATTTCGCTGGAAGTACAGAGTACAGTTTATATCTATTACAGTTCCGCTGCTTGCGTAACGACGTGATATGGTATGACTACCGACTCCCTCCAGGACACTATTCATTCGCTACTAGCACATGACAAACACTGGCATATCGGAAACGTACTCGCAGCGGTCGCTCAGAGTTAATCGACCACTGACAACTGTGAATTCTACTTGTTCCCTCGCAAATGTGGCATGCAACTGGGCAATCGAGTAGCGATGCCTTCGTCTCAGTCCTCCTGTCCTGACCTTTACCTCCCGAAGGTCACGAGGTTTCGGGCAGAAATACAGGGCAAACTCCATCAAGAGGAACTACGTGACAGAGTGAGAGATGCACCTGCAGGGAGGGTCTCTGTCGTAGTATGGGCTGGGATCGTTGGATCGGCATGCCAAATCTCTGACCATTCTATAGTGCTCCTCTACTAAGTAGAGCTTTCGGAGCCTGGGCGGGAGCTGGAGACCCATGGACCTAATGGACTTGGAGTTTCCGAATAAAGCCCGTAGGGGAATAATTAGTTGAGTCAGAGATTGCAACTGCCTCAAACAGTCCAGGCGCCGCAGCGGGCCATACCGCCGCGACTAGAAGCGATGATTGTCCCTTGGTTTTCGTGTAGGATATCGAATAGCAGCAAGCTCGAAGTTGTCTAGCTTAAAGGTCTCTAGGGTTCTCTTGTGGTCCTTTAGAATGGTGCTCCAATTGTCTTGGTTCCCTCTCGACAATGCAAGCTCGATGTAAACCCCCTCAGTTGCACTGATCGTCTGCAGGTGTTGGGAACTGTTCAACCATCGGCGGAGGGTCCTGAAATCTGTTAATTGAGGCCCAAGGCGATCTCTCAAATAAATGTGCTGAACCTGTCTAATCCAGGGGTCGAATGCGGAAATTGGGAAATCTCCAGGGTCATGTAGTCTCAATATTATTCTTGTATGATCATCTAGGCGAACAGATTTGAGAAGAAGCTTATTGATGTTGCCCAGTTCTAAAAGGCACCGGAATTGAAACGCGTCTCTCAAACCGCTCCATAGTATCAAGCCCAGTGTTCTGAGCTGAGGACATGGACCGCTCCCCAGCCATGAACAGGCGCCATCCACCACTGGAAGAATGTCGGCCAAATCTTCGCCCAATATTGCTTTGTGTGCAAGGTCAAAAGTCAGGGCCAATCTGAGAGTTTCTAGGTTCGGGACGAGGCAGAGCAGAGCTGAAAACCAGGCGTACACTATTGTCGGCGTGATCTTGGCCCTGTTTGGCAGGCCTGGCACCAAGGCTAGAAGTCCATGGCCAACAAAATAAGTAGGCACGAGATCCATCAGTTGCCAGGGTGTTCTGATGACGATCACGCTATACGCCGTATTAGAAATGAGACGGCAAAACATGCAAGAGCTATGGTGTGAAAACTAAAGCCCCAGATGAGCTACGCTGGTAACACATGCCATACCTGTAAAAGATTTTTCTTGCGGGTCCTGTGAGGGAGCCCGGTGAGGCGTACACAATATTCACCAGATCTCGGTGGCCATTGCCATGGGGAGAAAGGCCAATAAAGGGTTGCACCTGTGCGCCGGACCCAATCTCTGGGGGCCTGTCGTCCGAGATGTCATTCAAAGGGCCGTCGGCAGGAACGCCGCCGACCTCGGGTACGTCATTGAACTCGGCAAAGAGAGTGACAGGATTGACGCCGTCGTCGGAAAAATCATTGGAGTGGACGGGAGGCATAGCCGGCGGCGGCAGCTCGGACAAAGCCCTGCAGATGAGCAGTCCGATCTCAAGGGGGAAGGTTCAGGATGGATGCCATTCCGGTGTTATAACGCTGTTGATGTAGTTGAGATTGCCAAGACGAGTTGAAAGGCATCCAAGGAGGCCCCGCTGAGTTTCCATCTTGGACATGGACGGGTCCTGGACAAGAGAGGCAGGTACCTTAGAATATCGAAGGAAGTCGCAGAGGTCTTCATTCTCAACTTGGATTTGGCGCTGCTATGGAGGCAGGTGTAAAGAAGGCCAGCGGGGAGGAAAGAAGGGAGAGACAACGACTTGGGAATGACGTGGAAAGCGCGGATGCAACCGAGGAAGGAAATTCGGTAGAGTGGAACATCATGCCTGCACGCCTGGCCTCGATCTCGACTTGGTGAAGATTTTCATTTCCGAGAGAAGAAGGCGGAATGGCATCTCAGCTGTGTTCACGGCTCCTTCCGGCTGAAGTTGCAGGCGCTCAGCAAACCGGGACCGCACATGCGCACTCCCCAACTCATGAGATGGTGACAGTGGTTGGTTAGACCCGCATGCGCCGCTGACGATCCAAAGCCCGTGTGTTTAGAATGCAATCGGATATCTTTCTGCCAGGCACCTACTTGATTTTGGCAGAAGAAAGCCAAGATAACCTGATGCCCAATCTCTCGCCAATGACAGTCCGCCACGTAGGTTGGGCAACGGTGCTCGGCCGAGGTCGTCCTTGAGCAACTATAAAGGTTTACTCGAAATAATTACAGGCAGGGTGCAGTGTTGACACCTAAATCCCTTCTGTCGGTTTCCCTCCGCCATAGCCCCGGCAAAGGGCATTTTTTGATAATTTTGGATTAGCCATAGCCCGACCAACCGCTGTGCATCAGCGCAAAAGATAGCGCAGGGCTTGGACCGGGCGTTTGAGACAGTGCGAGGAGTCGCTCAGGCTCATGGGCAAATCACATCTAGATTTGGGGGTTTTGAGCGTCGGCAAACTGTGGGGCAAAGGGGCGCAATTGGGAGGAGGAAGCAAACACCCGTCCCTCGACGTTGCGGAGCTGCAGGTGGCCTTGCGGAATACACGCAGCCGCTCCCTTTTACTTTTCTTTTTTTCTTTTCTTTTTCTAGCTTCAGTCCTCGGGGCAGCTCGGCTACCAACAGGTAAACATCTCATAGCTTTTGTGTACTTTCAAGTTACCGGTTGCCGACTTGTTATTCCTAGTAACACCAACTGCGGGCGGCTCGAGTCAATTGATGAGCGGGAGAGGAATCCCACATGCACGTCCTCGGACTGTGGTACCAATCCTTGATAACGAAACCAAAATCATTTATTCTGAACGATTTTTTGGGTATTTTCTGGGAAGGAAAGCAATCAAAAAGAATGCAAGAAAGTGGAAGACGACAGAAAATACTTAAAGAACTTGGACGTGACACGAGCAAAATTGGGAAAGATAAATTCAGACCGAACTTTCAGACATCCAAATCCAAATACTGACACTGTTAATATATCCGCAATCAGTACCGTGTGTAAACTCCTCGTAAGGACCTCTCATGTCGGGCCGAGTGACTCGGAAAACTGATAGGGTCAAGGCTGGAGCAGAGGGTCTGACTGCACTGCCATTTCCCGTCCTTCCCGCACGTAACCAGGTCGAGGATAGCCGGTGCACGGATCGAAAACGAGGATAAGATGCCTTCCTCCCACTTTCAGCGCAAAGAAAACGTGAAAAAGGGGGGACCGGATTGAAAAAAAAGAGTCTGGGGACTTTGTGCAAATGGGGAGTTGACTTGCATTCGCGTTGGATGTTGTATCCTTTCAGCATGGCTGCGGCAGCAAAGCTGCTGATGAGGCATGTGGCAAAGGGAGGAAGATTTGCGTGTCGGCGTCGTTTCCGTCTAGAATGGCTGTTTGTTTCGTCTGTCCCCGAGGGCCGAAAGCGAGATGGTCGTGGGTAGACGGCTTGTTAGGTCTTCAAATCAACAGTGGAGTGGAGCTGATGTAGGAAAGGTTGAATGTCCCGGTTCATCCGAGGGTTTTTGGCTGCTGTAATGCCCTTTAAGTTTTCGTTTGGGCATACTGGACATATATTTCCATCGGGGAGTGTCTCTTTGAGGTGGGGAGAGCTTGTGGGTTGGGTGAAGATGCCGGACGCTGGACTGCAACCCTCATTCTTTGTCGCGCCTCTCTCGTCGGTCACAGACATGTTCTCGATATGGCTTTTCAATCCGTCTCCCTGGAGTGCTGATAGACAACTTGGAGTTATCGGTCGTCGTGGAGGTTGGTTCGGTGTTGTGATTGCGGTGGGAGAGCTGTGGCATAGTTTTGGTAAATAGCTGTCAGCGACGAGTGGCGCACTCGGTGCACCACAATCCATAGCAGGACAGCTCGGGGATTCTGGGCGTCTAGAGAGGCTCTCGTGTGTAAATAAAATACATCAGCTTTTCTCTGCGAGATCTAACGCCTGCTGGAGTTGTTCATCCACGGACAATTTTGCTGCTTGACATGTCCGACAATGGTCGACCGTTGAGACACGGAATAATCGGTGGGCTGTGGCCTCACGTCGCAGAAGGGAAGGAGTGAGGGTCCTCTGTAGAAAAGCGGTGTGCCTTGCGTTGCTCGAATGGCCGCGTTTCAGCTCGCGCCCGGAATGGAAAATGAGGAAGGAGATATCGTGATATAATCTCGCAGGATGCTACATACGCCACCACCAAAATCTGCATGATAACCTGCAGGAGCAAGTACCAGTTGATGTATTTATGTACAAGTACATGAACTTGACCTTATCACACTTCTTGGCGCTTTTGAGAAGGCATACTGCCCTGACCCCCCATATTATTCCTGGGGGTCTGTTCAGTTGTCGTCAACCTTGAACACATCTCAACCGGACAATCTTCCCGTGAACACCGCAACAAACGTTTCGTCCCTGGACACGCGCGTTCACCTCTTCTAACCTTCGTACATGGTACAAACTTGTGTTGTGCTCCAACGTCAATTGCGGACATTTCGCAAGCTCGGATTCCATCTGCAACAAGGTCGCTTGCTACGCAGGTTTGGGCAACAATTGCCCCAGAGATAAGTGCGGTGCAGTCACCACGGGTGACCCGCACCGCCAAGCATACAGTTGCTAATTGCAGACAAAACAGGCCCACGGGTTGGCACTTCCCCCCTCGCCTTGCCCACTGGCACAAAGAATCAACGAACACAAGTCGACCTCACGAGATAATCACTCCCTCGATGCCCTAGATACACAACAAATCTCCTCGACAATCAACCGCCTGCCGATCGATTAGAGCAAAAACATGCGGGAATGATTCACAGGGGCGTGGAAAATATGGCCAACAACCCGTATTCGCCGTATGAGACTCCGGGTCAGGAGTACTTCTTCGACGAGAAGAGGTTACCCAGCCCGCCGCCGACGCCGTCCCCGCGCGCTTCGGCCTTCTACTTCGGCGCGGCTCAGCAGCGGCCTGCGGTACGGGCCCACTTCCGCAACCCGAGCGTGAATGCGGGCTTCAACTACAGCAGTCCTCGTGGCCCATCATTCTCGCCTCGGTACACGAGCGACGGTCAATACGCCACTGTGTCCTTCAACTACAGCAGTCGTCGTGGCCCGTCATCCTCTCCTCAGTACAACAGCGACGGCCAATACGCCACTGCTAATACAAAGCCATTACGTCCAAATCACAGCCCCAGTCCCTCCAATCGCCGCAGTGGACAACGTCGCACAGATGGCCGCTCTAATACCTCTGAAGATTCCGATGAGGACGAGTACATCGAGATTAACGGAGTTTTCTACGTACTAACAGCGAGGAGGTCGAAACCATCTAGAGAATATTACACAGTCAATGCCGGAGCCACTGATTACCACTACCATGCACAGGGCGGTTCTTTCTTTGAGACAGACAGAGACTCCGTGTACACATCCCCTCGCTATGAGCCGCCGGATCAGAAGTCTACCATAACCCACTCGTGTCGGATTCAACGCCAGTCCGCTTATCGCCACCGCAAACACGCAAGTCGCCCGAGAAGCCGTCAACAAAAAGGCAAGCAACCGAGGCTGAGGCCAAATTGCGTGGAAATCCCGTTAGATACTCTCTGAAGAATTGGGACCCTTCCGAGGAGCCCATCCCCTTGCTCGGCAGTGTGTTTGATGCCGACTCCTTGGGAAAGTGGATCTACGACTGGACTGTCTATCATCATGGACCTTCTACCCTCATTTCGGACATGGCCGGCGAGCTGTGGCTTTTGCTGCTCCCACTCGCCGGAAAACTCAAGCGTGCTGATTCATCCAAGGATATTGAGAGCAAAGGCTCGAGCGTTGATTTGCGGGCGGACGATCCCACCCATTGGCGCGGAAGTAATGGACCACCCAACATATCTCTTGATACTGACAACGATATCGTTCCTGGCCTCAGCAGAGCACTCAGGAAAGCCCAGATGCGTCGGCCGCGTGGAAGGAAAAGAGGCAGTTGGATGGCTTCTCCAATCCTTGTCGGACTGTTCACTTGCAGCTCTATACTCAGCCCCATCCTTGCCCACGTTGTAAGTGCGCAAGTAAAGGCTGGAACTTATATCTACGGGTTTCTTGGCGCCGTGTCCGGCTTCTCGTCTGTTACAATCTCGGCCAGGGGGGCAGCGCAAGAAGCTTCGCAGCTCATCCACGAGAGGTACGTGTTTCAACGGAACCAGCAAATATGTGTCATGACAACCTCAACTAACATTCCCATCCGCATCTAGCTTGATGATCATGGCGGCAACCTTTGCCCTTCCCTTCATCCTCTTCTTGGGCAAGTGGCACCCGGGGAATGACCGAGCGCTGTTCTACGGACTCCAAGTCATCATGACCCTAGTCATGGGCTTCTCTGCAAAGGGCTGGCTGACGTCGACTGAACTGATGTTCGACTGGATGGGATACGTGCCAATCTTCGCTTTATTGTCCGCCGTCCTTGTATCACTGGGCATTAGAGGCTACCGAGACGAGAAATACTACAGCACATGCCCGCCGACTTCCCCTGACGAAGAGTCCACTATTTCCGATTAACGAGGAGAGAAATTCTGACCGCTGTGCGGAGCCTAACGCACTTGATTAGGAGTTATGGGCAATTTCTAGACCATCCTTGTACCTGTCTTGTTTGGTTCGTGGGAGGGACATGGCCGACATATAAGGTCTCTTATGAAGTCATTACTACCTAATTAACTCGAACTCATCAAGAGAGGATGGAGTGGATGGATCTCGGGTACCGCCTAGGCCATAGACAACCACTTGTTCATCTGAATACTGTGTCGGTCGGTAATGCCAGAAATGGAAGGTGTCTGTCAAAGTTGACAATCACGTGGTTTGTTGCGTCTAGATGAAATTTTAGGTGAGTGGCGCGAGGGCCATAAAGATTGTTCTTCGCTCAGCTACTAGTCCCGAACAACAATACTGTTCCACAGTCAGTTTCTATTCATAGATAATAAGTGTTATTCACGGTCCCGAACTGAGAGAGGACAATACAATTATGCTCCTAGCAAACGAGCAACTCACTCAGTATTGTTTAATTACTGAAACGTCGATAGTCGAAACTATATCGGCCTTCACAACTTCTCGGAGAGAAACAATGCATATATCTGGTAAGCCGATAAGTTCTGGTTACAGACATCCTCGCCGTGGCTCCACCGCAAGGCATGCCTGCGCCGGGCCATGGCCATCGTCGAGAGCCGGCCATCTTGGCTCGCGGCGGTGGGGCTGGCACTGTACGACAATAATGAAGGTGCCACTGCCCGCACCGTCGTCTCCCAAGCGCGCCACCTCGCGGCAGAGCAGATCTGCGACAAGAGCTGGGAGATTGAGACGCAGCAGGTGAGTGACATGTACCTCCAGATTGTGATCGCCGAGGCGAACGCCTGGAAGAAGTTCTTTCCTGCTCAGTTTCCGGAGAAGCAGCAGCAGCAGCTAGAGCCACAGGCTGCCCGGCAGGGCGCCGAGAATGACGACGCCTGGGAGGACTTGCTCACCTGGCCGGAGGATGATCCGGCCGCGCAGGATGAGTGGCTCCAGAAATTTAAGGAGAAGCATCCGGATATGGATGAACTCTGATATTAGTACTAACCACTAACTGATGGGTCTTTTGGCACCGGGATAGGGACTTCGAGACTCTAGTACTATGGCTAACCTACCTAGGTAATCCTGGGAGGCGTTTACGCAAGCATTAGATCACTCGGATCTTGTACATGGTGTATGAAAGAAGGATATTGCCCTCCAGTGACGCAGAGAGAAAAAGGAGAAGGGACAAACAAACATATGTAGACAAATGAAACCCTCCCAGAAAATTTAAGATTTTAGATAAATGATTGTACCCGTAAAAGACGGTAAATGTGAATGTAAAACAAACTTTTCAGCAAAGTGCGATAAGGTGCAGAAGATTCCACATCGTCATAGGGTTAGGGTTAAACGACCAATTGAGGCAGGCGCGATGATAATTTCACGTCTCGACTGTGCTTGCCCTCACCAGATCAATCATCTGACACTCTGAAACTCGGGCCACTTGGTGCTTGGAATTTTACAGGTTGCTTCACTTCTCCAGCTCACAACTCAAACCAAATTCGATAGAAAGGAACCTCGGGCGGCTTCGAAAGATGTCAGGACGCCGCACCTGGCCCCCAAATGACGGGAAGAGCAAGCCGTGACTGGATGCACCATCCAATTTCCAATTTCCTTAATTGGAAGGCGACACTGCGCAAACCCGACATTGGCTGACTGAATAGAATGCCGACACTCAATCACAGAAAAGCGGCTGAGCAATTTCCTGCACCTTTCCGCACGTTGCTCCATCTGGCGTGCCCACCCCCGCGCGGACGGTGCATCTGGTTCGTCGGCATGCGGTGGTCGTTTTTGACGCATGATTTTTGTGTTACCATGGCGAATGACGAATGGGCATTTTCACGCGCTGGCAGCCGTCGGCTGAGTCCTGGACATGCCGGTTCCTCCCGTCCCCGCACATATGCACACAACCCCCTTTCGCCAGCAGCAGAGCCTTGTCATTTCTCGGCATATCGTTTGGACCCAACCCACGGGCCGGCCCCGTCGCCGCCAAGATACTGTCACAAAACGACGACTGCCGATAGCACTAGCTCGTGCCTGCCTTCCGATCCATCCCCGCGCCGTCATCTGCTTATTCTTGCTCGCAGCTACTAGCAGCAGCAGCAGACAGCCATAATGTCGCATGCCCGCGGCCATTCTTTTGATGTCGGCGGCCAAAGAAAGGTGGCCATCCGGAATAGGCAGATGCGGGCCATTAAGGAGTACATCACCCAAAACATGTGCAGGCAGGATGACCCAGACCCATCAGCTGCCTTCATCTGCGGTTCGGCTCTTAGCGCAATCTGGGACGAAGGCAACCTGAAGGCCATCATCAGCGACAACCTGACCAAAGACCAGATTCGCCACATCAGAAACAAGGTGCTGCCGTTTCTCTCATTCCTCGTATGGATCAATGTAGAGGACTGGTTCGATCACTTCATCGACAGGGTTTTCGATGGCAAAACAGGCCATGCTGCCAATACCACGGATCTAACCCTCCCCATGGACAAGCAGGCCCTTCTGGACATCGGCTTGCCCGTGACCGAGGTCAATGCACACTGGCAACAGCAATTCCTCTTTTGTCCAGCCACCATCCGGTTCGACGACCTCGAAGAGGTGCAGATGATCAGCAATAGCTATCTGCGCCTTCCCTTTGTTAAACGTGACACCAACGCCCTTCACGGCGGCTACGGAAAAGTCGAGGTTCGTTCCGAGTCTAGATCCAATCCGTACTTTCTATGGCTCATACTTCATAGTTTTGTGATATTGCTTCCGAATACGTCCAAGCGAGGTGGGAAGGCAAGAAAGTGCTCCTAGTGGGTGTCCGCTCGTGTCCCCAACCGCCGCCAGATGTTAACCTTTTGCAGAAAGATCCTTCCTTAGCTGTTGCTGTCAAGACATTCGAGGTCAGAGACGATGCGGCCGACGAGGTCCGCAATTTGAAGCTCCTCAAGAGCAGTCTCACCAAAAACAAGAGCATAGCCCTACATCTCGTTCTGATCGACCACGCCTCCCATTACCTTATTCTCTTTCCCCGAGCCGAGCTTGGGGATCTCTGGCAGTTCTTATACTGCGGCAATCCTCCTGACGACGCAGAGAGGAAGCGCCACGATTACTGCTTCGAAGACCGCTTCCCATATGCCGGCGGGGACACTGACATCACATCCGCCTTGCTAACACAGTCGCGCAATCTTGCTGACGCCCTCAAGTTCCTGCACACGCCAAGGTGGATCGCCGACGCACTTACCTTCTGTGCTCACATGGATCTCAAGCCCGACAACATTCTAATCTATGATGGAGGCAAGGACCTTCCAGTCGGCTATTGGAAAATTTGCGACTTTGGTATCTCCGCTTTCAAAGAAGACGAGGACGACCTCCCAGCTCCCAGCGGCTCGGTTGGCGACTTGTACTTACTGGCAACCATGAGGATCCGCGCCAAGAGAAGTGAAGGCAGCTATCAACCCCCGGAGGTGGCAAAGCTTGCAGCGGAAAAGTTGTCGGTTCATGATTCGTCAAAGGCACGCCGAAGGATCGGCCGCAAGGGTGATATCTGGTCCTTCGGCGCCATCTTCGCCGAAATTCTGTCTTTTGCAATAAAGCGAGATGTTTACGTCAAGGAGTTCCGCCAATACCGAGTCAACGGCTGCTACGGGCCCCAGAAAGACGACTACTTTTATTCCAAGGCAGATGTCCCCCAGTATCGCCACGCATTGCATCCCAACACAGGCCCTCACGCCGCATTCCAGAGACGCCCAGCCGTGGAAGAGTGGCTGAGAAAGGTTGCTTCAGAGGCTTCCGCACCACGGCACTCCATTGACTGCTGGGCCCAAGTGATCCTCCAAACACTGCAAGTCAATGTAGAGGAGCGACCGGACGCCTCCCGTTTGGTGGAGATGGTGAACCATGTTTACCTGCATATGGTTAAGTCGCGGCAATCCAAAGACATCGTTTGTGAATTTGTCGACCCAATGATTCCTCCGCCTAACCGCCCTCTCCCTCCCATGGACGAATCAGCATTGGCAAGAAGACCAAAGAAGTTGGAAATGGGCAGAGCAAAGAACAGTGCGATTCCTCCAATCCCAGATCTAAAAGTAAGAGCACCAACTTTTGAAAGCGCGCGCCAGCCATCGGACGAGGAATCAGAACACCAGGAGAAAGGAGAAGATGTCCCTGAAGAAAGCTCTGGTTCCCCAAGATCAAAACCGGCCTCGCAATTCTATCCCCCCCAAAACAACCGAGTGCCATCCGGGGTTCCATTCACAACAGAAGAAGACGGTGGCTTTCCACACATGCAACCGCGGCGCAGGGAATCGGAACTGTCAACCAGAGATGGGAATTTTCGAAGAAGCGAATCATCACAACCTTCCATTTCCAGTCCGAGCTTTATCATAGGAAAGCCGACCAATGCGTTTGGAATTTTGTACGGCGAAGACAGAAAGCGGCGAGCTTTACCTCTGCAAAGCCAGAAACTAAAGCACAAACCAAAAGGCATAAAAGCTCTGTCGGTTGATGTCGCTTCCTCCGATAAGCCACAGGTTGCGCTGTTATCAGACAGCTCAGTGTCAATCTTCCAGCTGACTCTCGGGGGAACTATCTCAGTATCAAGCCCTTCAATAGTCCCTCTTCCTGATGGCAAGGGGCACAGATGGACTAGTGTTGCACTAGCTGGCGACTACTTGCTAGCCTGGGGAAAGAGGTCGAGTGACGAGACCGCCATGGTAGGATGATAGAACTCTCAACCCAGACCCCGAACTCACCCTTCGCTTTACATCAGGCACTGACTGGCAGCGAAACAGCTTTATATTGCTGTCAAGGGCAACACAGAGTATACGCCCTTGCACATTCAACCTGAGGATGATATTCTGAATTTCGATCAAAATAAACGAGTGGCTCTGTCTCGGATGGGCTTCGCGGCTTTGATCCGTCGCCGGAAGCTCATCATTATCGATCTTCAGTGAGTTTTCTACCAGATGACCAAGACACCATGGCGACGTCTCATGAGCCTCATCCCACCTAACCAACAATAGGCTTGACCCTCCTGGGCTCTACCCGCGGGGGAACTCTACCGATTCCCAGACCTTCACGGACGTGGCGTTCAACGATGAAGGTGATCTGTTATATGCATGGGCTACGGGTTCCGCAGAAAGGCCGTATGGAGGACTGTTTGTATATCGGGCAACCCAACTATCCAGCGACCGGCCCGAATCCAAGGGATACTACAGATGCGTATGAACAACCCTGTCTCTCTTGCACATACTCTGTCACAACTGTGGAGTTCGATTTTGCTCACATTCAGCCTGCAGGAAGTGCATGACAAGACACCCACGACGGTCGTCCCCTACAACGACTACCTAGGCTGCATCATCTCCGCCAACGGCAGGATGTATTATCCTGCTGTGATCAGAGCGTCGAGTCTCACGGATACATCCACTTTGCCACGGCACCACAGCGAGGCCGTTTTGCAGGCAGATGTCAAGGCCGCGTGCATGTACAACAACCACTCGCTGATCACGGTCCAGAAAATCAACCTGGGCGCGAGAAGAATGGAATGGCACTACCGCCTTGTCGAGTACCCTCTCAGGTTTGGCGAAGTCCACCTGCTTGGCGATCCCATCGAGATTGCCAAGCTCGACAGGATCCCAGACAATGCATCCGAGGTCAGGGCGGTTCAGTATGACGGCGATATTTTCATCTTTGTTGTCCACGCCGATGGGCATTTTGAGTGGATCACGTTTCAGGCTTTGGACAGAACGCAGACAAAAGACAAGGGAAAGGCACCGCTTTCGCCACCGATTGGCGGTCCCTCCTACGCGTAGAAGGATGATACCAGTCTATGGGCGGTGGGCGATTTAATTCTTATTTGTTGTTATGAAGTCAATACCCCTCTGCCGGTACTATCAGCGGGTTTCTATTTTCGTTCAAATTTTCTTTTCATCTACACTAGAACTTTTACCTCCGTCGTGTATAATCAATCTTCCCAGGATTTACGGATACCAGTACTCCTACTGCCGATGCCCCTGTTCCTGGTGTCCCAGCAGCATGTCCGCGCGAGGGCCCATCTCTCCCAATTCCTGTTCATGAACGGCCCGGGCATTCCTGTTGTACTGGCCTTCTCCGCGCCGAGCCGCGGATGCAGACACAAAGTCCAGGTGTTCCAGCGTCTCAATCAGGCGCGTGGGGTTTGCGCCCCCTTCCAGCGGAACAAACCACTCCATATTCCTGCTGTTGGTGGCCAGTCGATATAGCTTGAGGATGAGCCAGAGAACGAAAGCAACAATGTGCTTTTGAACCAGAAGAGTTAGCCACAGATCGCTACGTCACCGGCAGGAATAAAGAAAAAGACAATATGTATGTTTTACTTACAACAGCGTACGCAGAAGCAACGTTCAGAACGGTGGCACTTTTCCCGGGTTTCCACCAAGACGCCGATGCCGTTACCGATACCATGAGGCTGCCAATGACGCCGACCCGGGCCAGCCAGGGCTGGAAGGACATTCCGAGATTCCATACCTTGCGGTCTGGGCATTCTTCGTATGCGGTCGTGCCGCGGATGAAGTGCCTCAGGTTTCCGTTCTGCGTGTCAAGCAGGGCGTTTCTGCACCTCCGAGTCCTGCATCAACAGTAGTAAATGGAGTTACATCAGTTACTAGCCAGACAGAACAATTTCATGTGCAAGACTTTCGTTGTCATGTATCAAAGACCAGTGCCTAAATAGGTAGTGCCAACTTAAGAAAGGTGCAGCTGGAGGACTCACCACAGTTCGAACCGGTGGAATGCCAGACAGAGGAAACCCCAAACGACAACGCAAGCCATGCTTGCGGTAGTACTGAGAGTGCTCAAGACCTGTTGGTGTGTATTGTGGGGATGATTAGCAGATTAGTACCGAGTAATAGTAGCCGTCTATGGAAAACAGGGGAACATGAACAGAGCAGCGGCGTACGTCGTCGACCGTGACGGTCCCGATCTGGTAGAGCCACGGCTGCCAGTAAAACAGCATGGCCGTGATGATCAAAGCTCTGGTCGGCACGCCCGTGGTCCTCCAGATGAACCCGATGTATTTGAGCTGGTTGCTGAACCAGTTGGTGCCGCTCAGGCTGTACACCAGGCCGTACAGCGTGCGGCTGGCCACGTACAGGGACGTGGTCGCCGCCGACACCACGCTCATGATGAGGCAGCCGTTGACGAACCCGGCCAGGGTGGTGCGGCCGTCCTTGAAGATGGCGATGATGGTAGGGCTGTTGGACCTCGGGTCGTGCAGCTCGGCGAGCGGCCTCTGGAGATGCTCGTCGTCCCAGCGGACCGTCAGCGCGAGGCCGAGCGTGCACATCAGGTAGGTGACGTAGATGAACCAGTGCGTGAACCGCGACGGAAACGCCATGGACCGAGAGCTCTGCGACTCGAAGGCGGCGACGATGGCGGTTTCGATCCCGATGAAGCTGTAGGCCACGGCCGGCATACCGTAGCTGATGGAAGGAATTAATTAGCAACGCGGGCGAATTGAGATGATGAAACACAATTTTCTGTCTTGGGGACTTAAGGAAGAACTGGACCAAACTTACAACACGGCGTGGGCGGCGTTGGAAGTCAAATTTGGATCGTGCTGAATCCATTCAGTGATTGCTGTTTCCCCCCCGTTAACCACCAGTTCTGTGGGACTCCACGTCTTTGGGCGGCGCCTGTGGATGTGTCCAAGCTCGTGAGTAGTGTCACTTACGACCGTCGGGCCCAGCGTAATTATCTTGACAGGGGAGCTCAGTACGAATTCTTCAGTGCTCTATATTAGAACTCGAGAGTGCTGATTTGTGGCTCACCTTTGGTTGAAATGTCGTAAAGCACGCAAGTCACGCCAAACAGCAACACTGCTTTGAGGAGCCCAAAGAATGTCTCAACCCAGCCATAGACCTACAAACACCATCAGTCAGAGTCGGAAAAACACGGAATACAATCCCATCAGGAACTTGAAACCAAACAAGGAGACTTACGTGGATTCCGGCCATATTGATCACAAAAAGCGCCACCGGCACCAACCCGAAGAATATCAAGGGGGGCCAGATGGGAGCCAGGCCCCAATACTGGAAGAGCTTCGCTGCAGCAATCATCTGGGAGGCAAATGCGGCAGCAAACGAATACCTGCGAGGTTTTGCTCACGCCAGTTAGTCCACTATCATCAGCCACTGACATGTAGGCCGAACCTCAGTGGCAGTCAAGGCCTTCAGGGGCTCACCAGTAAAGAATTGCCACCACCCACGCAATGTCTCTGTCGACAAACGCGGCGACATATTCGTAGACAGCGTTGGGAACGGCCCACACTTGGACAAGCTCGCTCACTGTCTCGCCGACACAGAGGGTGAGGACACCCAGGGCGATGACGTCGAGAAGAAGCCCAACTGGTCCTGAGAGATACAGAGCCTCACCATTGCCAGAGAATACCCCGGTGCCTATGACCGCACTGATAACGATGAACTGCGTGATGGTTTAGTGCTGATGTCTGGAGAGGTGCTACTAACCCCTGTTTTGAGTGCCAATGGGTAGGTAGACAGGGTGATATGAACATACAAAGATCTGCACGCCGTTGAGGCTCTGCCTGTGCACGGGTAGATACGCATTAGCCTTATTTGTTCGGGAAAAGGCCCTGCCGCGGGGGGGCCATTCCATCGCCTGCCACTGCATGGCTTACCAGAGCTCCGCGGGAGCATCCTCCGCCTGTACGGCACGATTCATAACGAACAACAGTATGGTATAATGGCAAAGTATTATCGGATTACAACAACATGAGTCTGAGCTGCTGTCTGCACTGTACGCGTTGGTGTCGGGCATCGCGGCTGTCTTTAATTCGAGTCAAACGCTTTTTAGTCCCACTAAATATCCCAAAACGGGCGCCTGGTTTATTTGCTGCCGCAAATTTTCGCGCTGCACAACTCAGCCGCTAAAAGGAAAGCAAATGTGGTGTAACAGCCAATGGTGTGAACAGCGGAAATATTGGGGCGGACTGGCTCGCGGATGCCTGGCCTTTGGCGTTCTCGCGCAGGACAAGCTGGCGGCACGCCACCCTCCATCATGAGAGCCTCGCGCTCAGACGATTGCGGCTCGGTATTACTACAAATGAAAACCCCCTTCCGCATCTCTCGCGAGCAGAGATTTTTACGTACCCATATACCCAAGTTCTCCTCCCCAGAGACCCTTTGAAACGTCACGGTACGATTGATATACATCAACGACATCGAGTTCGATTGTCCGCCCTTGGGAGAAGAGAGGAGAGCATCACCAACCTTGACGAAGATGGCCTCCAAGTACAAAAAGAAGCAAAACGTGTTCAACCCACGACAAACACGGTACATTAAGCTGAGCAGCGAGCTGCAGCAATTTCTCGAGGAGAAGTATGCGGATGCGCATCGTGCCGGTTACGATTTTAATATTCAGGTAAATACCTAGTACCTAATTGATGGAAACAAGCAAAGCGAGACAAGGGGTGAAAATGGTGTGCGGGCGGGGAGGGGGGAATCAGATTCCAGCGCTAACAAATACGGCTTGGTGCTTCAAGCATATCAACAACCGCTACATGTTCGACGCCCCCGAGGAATTGACAGACGTGAGTGGAGTGCCTGCCCCCACCCTTCTCCCCCATTCATGTTTCCAGCATCAGCACATTGACAAAAAGTTGAATCGATCAGACACAAAAACGGTAAGGCTTCCTCTGGGGCAATTTATGCCTTGTGTCGGGAGTGGTCAGGCTCACAGCGCACTAGCGACATGGCGAACCGGATTGCGGACATCCGGGCTGAGCGAGAGGAAGAAGAGAAAGCCAAGAGGGAAGACGCTAAAAAGGAAGAGGGAGAGGCGAAAACGTGAGGAAAATGGACCGAGATTGGGGGGAGGGGGAGGAGGGGATGAGGGGGGCGGGCAATGCTGTGAGAGGCGGGCTCGCGGGCAATCGCATATCACTCATTCAGCGTGCATGGCGTGGTGCTGTTGTGCCCCCATAACCCCTGTCTAACTGACCTGCATGAATGGAAGTTCTGATGAAAATGCCTGATGTCAGTGAGACCTCCCCAAAATCATGCTCCGTCGGCCCCCCAAGACACAGTGGCCAAAGGAGACCCGCTGGGCAAAATCTGCTTGCTCAGTCCAGTTCCTGCCAGAAAACAAAACCGAGAGCAGTGTCCACAGGCGTTTCTTGCCCCCATTGATTATAAGACACGAGGTCAGCACGAGGCGCAGCAGTCAAGCCACAAGTGTTTTGCCTTCGGTGCGCCTGGGGCTTATTTTGAAATCTCTGTCGGCCTGGTGCAGTCTTGCTCTTCCCGAACTCCCTGCCTCTGGTTCAGAAAACATTCCACTCACAGTTGAACCCGTCAGCATCACCACCGCCCTCATACTTCATCCGACATGACCACATCCACAGTTTGGGACCAGTATTTGGAGCAAGGCGTTCAGGATTTCTTGGATAACGAAAGCCTCAAACGACAGCTGGTTGCTGCCGAAAGCGAGGTGTTCCAAAAGGAAAAGTCCAATGTAGACATTCACGATGTGGTTGCCGGTTCGTATCCGTTCTCCTATGTGTCCTTGTTATCCAATCTTTTCTGCACACGGTGCACAACATACTACTACAAACCATAGGATGCTAAAAACTTCCGGCAGGCCAAGTTATATCAAGAAAGGTCATGACTGAGGCGGACCTTGACAAGAAGAGTGCTGCTTTTTGGAGTGGTGGTCGTTTCATGTAAGCTATCGGCTATCAGGGCGTTCTTTTAAAATCAGGCGCTACCACTATATCTCGTAGTCGTAGTGCTACTAACCACGGACACCATGAAATAGCTCCATCTACTCTGACCGAACCATTGCGCCTCTCAAAGCTACTTCAAAGGTCATGAGCTTGATCCTAGAGCAATATGCCGTCAAGCCCGACTTCTTGCCCGTCCTGCTATCATTCGGTGACGAGCCACAGCTGTCCGAAGCGAGCAGCAGTAATTTTGTGTATGACTCCATATCTCAACAAGAGTGTCAGTACTACCTTCTTACTCAACGATGACCACTCATAGGCAACATCTAACCTGTCACAGATGTTATATCCTACAAACTCAACTTTGTCGAAGAGAACCAGCGAGGCGGCCAAGACCCATGGTCGTTTCGACACGTCGGCATCTACCACCACCACGAGAAATCCCGAGACCTCTTCATCATCCTGCACTGTACCAAGAGCACGGCATTCTACCAGCGGCTCGCCACACTACTCCCTCCGCCGCCGCCAGGATCCTCCCCGACCACAAGTTCTCCCGCCAGCCCATCTCTGAGGAAGATATGTGCAGAACCAGAGAATCTCCACAGCCTGCTCCTGTCGTGCTATTTCTCCAACTGGCGGCCCTATCTGCGGTATCTCGGCAAGATATTTTCCGAAATGGCAAGTAGCAATAACCTTCTGTCGAGTGTGCTCCCGTTATTAAATAACCTCTAACCACCTCCCTCTTTCTTCTTCAACTAACAAAACCAACCCTTACCACCCATGTAGAACGACCGGGCCATGACAGACAACGTCGACGCCACCAAGCAAGCTACCTTCCCGGTCGTCCGGGCGCTGCGCAACACCAACGACTTTGTCCTCTTCGCCAGCGGCTGCTGCAGCAACAACGTCGACATCCTGGACCGGCTCTCGTCGTGCCCGCGGTTCGCGGCGACGCGGATGCGCGAGCGCACGGCGTCGCAGGCGCTCGCGCTGCGCGGCAGCATGGCCAGCGCGCGCGTGCTGCAGGGCAGCATCGAGAACGCGATCGAGCTGGTCGGGTACACGCTCACGCTGCACAGCCAGCTCGAGACGGGCAAGCTCGACAAGGAGATCCGCGACATGACGGAGGGGCTGCGCAACCTGTACCAGAAGAGTGTCAACGACAGCAGCATGATACGCCTCATCACCGTATTCTCCGCCATCTATCTCCCTGGGAGCTTCGTAGGGGTGGGTTTTTTTAAAATTTCTTATTTCTTTAATTTCTTTAATTTCTTTAATTTTTTACCAGTACTATTTGTAGTAGTAGATCAAAGTGGTAGTGTGACTGCACTCAGTAGGTATCTACACTGTGCTGACCACATGACAGGGCATCTTCGGTATGAACTTCTTCGTCTTCGACATCGAGCAACGCCACATCGTCATCTCGTATGACTTTTGGATCTTCATTGTTGTCTGGCTCGGCCTGTCTGCGCTGACGGCATTGGCATTTCTGTTGACCTGGAGACGGAAGCGGCAGAACGAAAAGGCCGCCTCGCAGGCACCGGAAGAAGAGGGTGCAGCGGGAACTACTAGTACTACTACTGCTAATAGAGAAGAGAAGAAGAAGGATAAGAGGCTAAAAGGTGCATGGTTCACATAACTAGTATGAACTATAGACTGGGCCAATTTTTGGTCTTTGTGGTCTCGGCCCCGGTGTTTGACTTTCAAGTATTATTCTTTCTTTCTACCGTCCTTTCTCTGATCGGGCTCTACGGGGTCAGTCTTTAGAGACGGGAGGGGCTCTTGTTATTAGATATCTTCAAGTTGCTATTTGATGTTTGTATATTAGAAGACTAGGTATCTACTAGTGGTGGTTTCAATTCGAACTACGGACTTTCACTGAATATGTTTATACAGAATTCTACGAGTATTTGTTCTGTTCGTAACAAGAGCCAAAAGTTTCCATTTCAAAACGGCTTCTCAGGGGATGTGCAAACCCCTGTCCGCTTGAATTTAAATTTGGCAATTAGTCATAGTCTTTGAAAGGGAGGTATCATCGTAAAATTGATCTTCTGGGAGTTCGATTGAGTGCTACTCCCATCCTGTAGTCCTGTACTGAAACTTGTACCAATTCGAGAAAAGGAGTGCGAATGTAAAGCGTTCGTTCTCGACCAAAATCTTGGGATGGATATTCTCTATCCTTGTACCGATCCGGCTGTCGCCAAAGAGATACGTTCCCCCGCTGCCCCAGTGCTCCGCCTCGAGGTTGTCTGTCACAGGGTCGGAGATAGTGTTGGGAATCTAGCTAGCGAGAATCTGCCACGGCATGACGGGCATCTGATGGTCTAAGCTGAGAGCCCCGCAGAAGGCGTAGAAACGCAACCATTCGCAAGAGGAAAAAGACCAGCCGTTGGCGTACCCGCGGATGGTGAAGTCATCTGCTTCGTAGCGGTCCACGGCCAGAAAGCCAGGTTGATAGATGGAAGATGAGGGGTTGCGGTTGTTGTAGGCGCCAACGAGGCGGACGTACTCGGCTGTTCTTTTTGTCATGGCGATTGGATTGTCTTTCGGATCGCGCGAGTACAGCCAGCGCCCGCTGCCCAGTCCCCAGAGTTTGACTTGCCACCCGAAGGTGAGGGACTTGGCTAGGGTAAGGAAGAGCCAGTTCACGGCGAGGACGTGGCCCCTGATGGTGTCGGTTATCTCGGCGGGGATGGCGGCGGCGGTAGTGCCCGTGATGTTGCGGTTCTTGAGCGCCTTGGTTAAAGGCCGTCGGGCGGGGGTGTGGTATGTCGAGGCGATGTTTTGCTGCTGGCAGGCGCCGAGGAAGTCTGGGTTGACGATATAACCTGTCGGCACGGATTTCTTGCCATGCTTGTTGGCGAGGGTGAGGGAGAGGATCAGGTTGCCGAAGCTGTGCTCGATGCCTTGCGCGTCTTGAAGGAGGGCCAGCCGCCGCCTGAGAGGTTCATCACGTATGAGATCATCACGGGGAGGACTTGGTCGCCGCCGCCGGTGGAAGATTCGATGTCTGCGGCGAGCTGGATTGTTTTGGTGGTGGCCTGATCGTCGGTCAAGTAGCCTGACGGGTCACCTTTGCCGTCGTTGCCGGCGTATTTGTAGACGGAAGATGCACGAGCAGCGATAAAGTCTTTTCCCGTCGGGTCGACCAGGTCGCTCAGGCCGCCGAAGCTGAGGAAGTCGGGAAATCCGCGGACTTTGAGATTAGCACCACGCACCGTGTTCAGCTCCAAGGTGGTTGGAGTGCCGCTGCCCTTGCGAGTTTCTCCTTGTCGATGGGAGACGGCAGATGGCCGATGGTGATGTCCAGGGCGCTGAAGCGCTGAATGGCGCTGGGATACGTCACGCTGACCTCGACCGACTTGTCCGTGCCCACTCTCGAGGTGATGGTTCCAAGGGACACACGAGCCACAGAGACAAGCGTCTCGTCAGGGTTGGCCATCTCGCCAGCCGTGACCTTGTAGTTGCCCACGGGAAGTGCATAAGGTGTGTACTGGCCAGGCACGTCCCATAGACGAGTTTGGTTGCCTCGCTCGAAGAAGACGGGCTGCAGCGAGTGGGCCAAAGCCTGATCAGGGGCAGCGGCACAGTCGATGGCCACCGTCCCACTAGGCATGCGGCCGGCAGAAAGTGTAAACGACTTGGTGTATCTGTCCGGGTCGGTACCAAGATCCCCGTTGATTTCGAAGGTGAATTTTTCGGTGTGGATCTCGCCAAGCTGCAAGGGTCTCCGCCGACGGGCGACTTGAAGGCAAAGCCCAGGAACTTGTTGATGGTCACGGGGCTGTCATCGTCCTTGTAGCGGATCTTGTCGACGACCAACTTGCCGTACCAGACCGACTCAGTACCCTCGACGGCAACGTTGCAGGAAATTTCCGTAGAAGGCATTGTTTGATTAGGAGTCAGGAACGGGGTCAGGAACGGGGTCAGGAACGGTATTCTGAAGAGAGATACTATAGCAGAAGTTGAGGTATAAGGAAGATCTGATCTTGAAAATTCGAGAAAACTTGACTTGTGTTTGTTACTTTGCCTGATTAACATGAACATCAGGAAATAGCCGACAGAAGCCTGAATTTATACCCGTTTGCCGGACCCCTTTCGTTCGTCTTCTTCTCCATATTGACAGAACGACAAGCCATCAACCCGAGTCTTAGCCGACGTCATCTGCAATGTTGACACGGGAAACTCTGAACACCATCCGTTCTTCATTCACGGCAAAAATCTGTCGTGCTGAGGTTGCACGAGAAATAGTGCCGGACCTGTCAAAATTCCCCAATGCGCCGATGGAGGCGCCGAGGTTCAGCTCAAGTATCACAGCGCGGTCCCCCCGAGTCCCTTCAGCTGAGACACAGACTTGTTAACCTAACTTTCCTCCACTGACGCGGACATCGGGCCCCGAATCAGGTCATGCTTCCACAACAGAGCAGATCAAAACGCGCACCTGCACTGTACATTATTCGGCAATCCCCTTTTCCCGTTAGGTCATCGGAATGACCAATATGGAAATCTGCAAGCAGAGCCGGCCCGTCACGATTGGTCGTCTGTTCCGAAACCCCCCAAAAGAGGCGTCGCTATCATGAGACGCTGGGTGCACGGACAGCGCAGGGCCAAATGGAGCTGCTTCCCGACCCGAGGAGGCGTAGCCGTCAAGGTGGTGTCAAACCCGAGACGGGATACGTTGTATCTCCGGTATAAGTGCGGTGGGACAAGAGTCAAGCGGTTCCTTGTTGTGTTAAAGTGAGTTGCTTCTTGAGTGTGAAGAAGGAAAGGACAATGCATTTCCCTTTTACTATAGACGTAGCTTAGGTCGATCATGCAGTCAGTCAGTTTAGGCGTTGGTTTGGCAATCAAGGCGGCGAAGAATCACGAGGCGTTCTACATGCCTGCGCGGACTTTCTGGTGCCACTGCCGACTATAATAAGACGGACCGAATGATGAGAAAGTTTTCATCTGTGATGAAACTAATTTATGAAAGCAGCTGCTTCTTAGGTTTAGCCCTGTAGTTGCGAGGTGCTTCCAAAAACCGGAGTCTGGTCTTTTTGGAGTAGTAGCCTATTCAGACGATATGTAAGAGCACATGTGTTTCTCGCACTTGTGCCCTTCTGTGATGGCATTCCTTAACCTTTTCTGCCACGCTCCAACTCCGACAGATGTCATCGGATGTAGTAGTTCGTCATCTGTGATGTTACCCGCCGGCTTTCAGCACCGGCATGGCGGCGATCCGCTGGTCTAGGCAATAAACCACATTCGGGGAAGAAAATTGAGGGAATTCATACTTCAAAGATGCCCACCACTCTGAGCGACAATCATAACTCCTTTCCAAGCACCTGAACAGAAGAAAAAAAACACTCTGTCGTATGAGCTCGACGCCCCACTCGCTGCTCTCGCCGTCCACATGTTCCTTCCCCCCGAAGGCAAGCCAGGCTGCTTGATCGCCTACCTGCTTGAACTGAATGGACGAAAAACGAAAATCATGGCTTGAGCACTGCCACAACCAGGAACACTTCCCTGCTACCAATGAAAGACCAAAGACAGCCTCACATTATTATGGGCCCGCCGCAATGGGCACTCTGCACCACGCCGCCACCACATGCACAGAATGTGTGCTCTGTGTGGCAGTGCATCAACCTAACTCGCATGTCCAGGCACACGTGCCCAAGCTGAAGGCCCCCATCCCAAGCCACTTTTTCGGGGTTCAATGGTTTGCCCACGTGGGAAAAGTAACCAGCACCATTCTTTTTTCTTTTTCACCTGTGGGTTGAAATCCACGATAATCCGAGTCCATCACTTGAATCAACGGCCCAACTTCCGCTTCCAAGACTCGACAACACTCATTCTTCATCTGGACGAGCGCGAGGGAGTGCGCCCTTTTGAGGAGCCAATTTTCTGTCTCGATATAACCAACCCGCAACGCCAACATCATCTTGAACCCAACCCGAGGCCAACATGGATCTTATGGACACAGACAGGGTCTATGTCTCAGTCAACAAGGCTTCC
This sequence comes from Podospora didyma, assembly GCA_033439775.1. NCBI lineage: Eukaryota > Fungi > Ascomycota > Sordariomycetes > Sordariales > Podosporaceae > Podospora > Podospora didyma. The sequence goes on along the minus strand of JAULSW010000006.1, from coordinate 495,872 downwards.
CTCAGTTAATGAGATCTTGAAACGTCCGAAAATCGGTCTCGCCAGGAATCGGATCCGGATTCTCACTCTCCATCATGGCCGCTGGGATGAACTAATCCACCGTACCCTGGAGATAGCGCAGCTAGACGAACGCCCGCGGTTCGAGGCACTGTCGTATGTCTGGGTAGACCCGACGATTCGCCGTCCAATTGTCGCGGATGGGCGCGTTTGTCAGGTCACCACCAGCTTGGAGGCCGCCCTCCAGCGACGGCGGCACCCGACGCAAGATCGCCAGCTTTGGGTTGATGCGTTATGTATCGACCAGGAGAACAAGGCCGAGAAATCACACCAGGTGAACTTGATGAAACAGATCTACTCGAAAACGTAGGGTGGCCTCGTATGGTTGGGCGACTATGAAGAGGTGCCACTTCTCTCCTATTTCTCGCAACCTGATGACTCGGATAGCAACAGCGACTATGATCCTGCAGAGAGGTCAGAGGACGACAGCAGACCATCGACCGAATCAGGCGAAGAAATGAGCGGAGCGCTGTCAAATCCTGAACATAACGGCATAACAAGCTCCAGAACTCAGATCGTGAAGGCGGTCGCTGTCATTCGATCGCTCGCTGACGACCACCATTTACCATCGTCCCATGGAACAAAGGAATGGGCGACATTCATGAACGCATTGAGCACTCTCATGCAGCTCTCTTGGTGGGAGCGGATATGGACAATGCAGAAGGTGGTTTTACCAGTCAGAGTCACTGTCACATGTGGCGCTTCTCCCTTGGTCTAAATTCTCTTCAGCTTTCAGCACTATGGCCAAGCATCTTGGCAGCAAATGTTGCAAGGACAGACACTCTCACAATGCCCTGTGGCAGTTATACCTCCGATCGGAAGCCATCAACACAGTTCGGGGTATGTCTGTTCAAAAACCAGACATTCTATGGGTCCTCGGCACTTTCCGGGGCCGATTAGCTAGTGATGAGCGAGACAAGATCTTTGCCTTGCTGGACTTGGTCAACTGCGGGCCCAACGGGCATCCGCCCATATCTGCGGATTACACGCTTGGTTGGCGACAGGTCTACAGCGAGCCTTGCGCCTTTGGTGAGGGCCAATGAATCTGGCCGGGACCCCATTCTACCCACCTGGGTGCCCGACTGGCGCGCAACCACTTACCAGGGCCTCCATCTGCAGGAACTGTTTTGGCTGGATTGCTACGAACTCTACAACGCTGCTTCGGGTACTGTCCTCATACTCAGAGCTAGTCCGGAGTCGGAGCTAAAGCTAAAAGGGACGCTGTTGGATGAGATGGAGACAATGTTTAGCAGGCTGATAATCCGATATAAAGACCTTGAAGACACCACATTTATGTGGCGCGGGGTATACAACACTCTGACCGATCGGAAAGAGGATTACCCGTATGGTGGGACATATGCCAGGGCACATTTCCGGTCCATACGTAGCGATATTGAATTCGAAGCAGCCAGCTACAGAAGACTTCAAGAATCAGATTACACAGCCGAGGAAGTGGAAGCATTGCACAATGGCCCTATAGAAGGGCTTTCCCATCACTGTAGAGGTATCTGGGGGCAACGGCTCTTCGTTACCAAAGGAGGATTGATCGGACGTGGGCCGGGCGAAACAAGAGCTGGAGATATGATATACCTGCTGCACGAAGGGAGGCTCCCTTTCATACTGCGGCCCATCAAGAGCGGAGAAAAGCGGGGTTGTTTCGAGTATGTTTGGCATGCTTATGTTCATGGTGTTATGGACGGGGAAGCTCTACGCGGTAGCTTTGCTGGAGAATGGGTAACGCTGGCGTGAGGTCCCCGCAAAGACTCTGCTAGTTGCCTGCCTCTAGATTATGCTAGCAACTTGATACTTCCATGCACCCGGTTAGCAATGTCCTTGGGCGTATATCTAGTAGCACAGATTAAATAAGATGAAAAGGGGGCGATTACCTACACTTACAAGCTGGCCATCACCTCGTGGATGTACCTCAGCTGTGCGATTTCTCCAAAGATATTCGGTGATGAGGTATGTTTACTTACCGAAAGGAACCTTAATACACGCTAAAATCAAAGGGAATACAATGTAAGGCTGATGCGAACGGCCAAATACACTCGAGCTCTCCAGCCCAGAAGTTTAATGCTCCGCCAGCGGGCTGGCCTATCAACTTGTAGCCGCTTGCTTTAGGCACCAAAGCGGAGATCTCAGGCACCTAAGCGCCAATCCCTCAAAGTTCACGGCCAAGCTCAAACACACTACATCATTTCTGACCTACCTCCGCTTTCCAACACAACATCAAAGATCACATTCAAGATGGACTCAAAGTGTCCAACTTGTCGCAATCTTCAGCGTTCCCCCTCCGATGCAGGCGGCCAAGCGCAGATCATGCTTCGAACCCTGCGGCATTTTGAAGAGTCTGCTGCGGACGGGTGTCCATATTGCAGATTTATCGCCGGCGCCATTTCGCACCTCAAGCTTGAGCCAGTCAAGAATTCCCCTATCTCACTATGCATTCGCTCTACAGGGGCATGCGACTTAGGTTTGCTGTCTGCCTCTGACGAAGAGGTCATGATACAAATCTACAGCCCGATTGGTGCGAATATATCCCTCCAGAAAAAGTTAAAGCTAACTGACTTGCTTGCTAATACCATCCAGGCTCACCACCTGCCTGGCCTGGTGTTGTGCGAAGCGCAGAGCTCAGTTCATCACCAGACTCTCAGCGCGCAGTCGAGTTCATCCTATCTTGCCTCAAAGACTGCGACACCAACCACCCAGAATGCCGAGTTCCAGCGCCGCAGGACCCACCAACGCGCCTCATCGACGTGGGAAGTCAAGATGCCACTCACGTCCGGCTTGTTGAAACCTTGTCGCTGGACCTGCTATCCCACATCCCCTACGTGGCTCTCAGTTACTGCTGGGGCACAGCCAGCGTGCTCAAGACAACAACTGCCAACCTCGAAGCAGCCAAAAAGAGCATCCCCCTTTCAAGCATGCCACGAACCCTGCAAGATGCCGTAGCCGTCACCAGACGTCTGCACCAGCGGTTCCTCTGGGTAGACGCGATCTGCATCATCCAAGACTCCCTCGAAGACTGGGAAATCGAATCCTCACGCATGGCCACAGTATACCGCAACGCATACCTGACCCTTGCCGCCGGGACAGCCGCAGCGGCAGACGAAGGCTTCCTCTCCTCCCCAAGACAGCACCTCGCCGCAGAGTATCCGGCGCCTTACCACGTGGCGTGGACAGACCCCAACCACCAACCAACCGTCCTCGGCGCCCGCGTGATCCCAGGAGCGCACACGCACACAGACGACCTAGACGAAGAGGACGAGCTGCCCCTCGACTCCAGAGCCTGGACGCTACAAGAACGACTCCTCTCGACGCGGATCCTAACCTACACCCGCAACGAGCTGCGCTGGAGCTGTCTATCCGGAACAATCTGCGAATGCCACCTCCTCAAACAATTCTCATGCGGCAGCGATCATCCCTTCAAGTCAATCTTCTCCATCACCGACAACCCGGCCGGCGAGGCGTTCAAGCAGTGGCACGTCATCGTCGAGCAGTACGCCATCCGGCGGATATCCTACCGGCAGGACAGACTGCCCGCGCTGTCGGGGATCGCCAAGGTCGTGCAGGACATCACCGGGTCGGAGTACGTTGCCGGTCTGTGGCGGACGAACTTGATTCGTGATCTCGCGTGGGATAGCGCTGGCGTGGTGGAGTTTGGTGACCATGATCAATATCATCATCCGATAACGATGGCAGTGACGACGCCAGAATACATTGCCCCGACCTTCTCATGGGCGTCGCTCCCGGGCGGCGTGAGCCTCAACCGCGCCATGGACCTGCAGCCTGGTGTGCGCTGGGTCCCGCGAAGCACAGTCGAGGACACTAGATCGGTTCCGCTGGGACAGAATCCGCTCGGCCGAGTGCTAGGTGGTAGTAACGGGTGCTGGATTAAGTTGCGTGGACATGTGTTCACATCTGCCCTCCTACGGAAAGAATCTACCATTCCTAGCGGGATGTCAAGATACTATATGAAGCAGGGCGAAACCGAGCTGCTAGTAGAACTTGACATGCCGTTGGAGGCATTTGAGGGGGTGAATGAGCACGACAACGCAGAGACGTCGCTTCGTCGGTCTTTGAGGCCAAAGACGGCTGCGGTGGAAGGGACACAGGTACAAGATGGCGAAGAACAACACCACAAACATCAAGGATCTGTTGAGAGTGCGGTAGTCTATGTCTTTCTGCTAGGGCAGTGGATGGGACGCGTTGACTCGGGCTACAGGCACGACGGGTATCGAGTCATGGCGTTTTTGTTGCTAGGGCTCTGCCCAGACAATTACGCTGGCTCGGATGCTAGGTACGAGAGACTCGGGTATGTCTCTTGCAACGGGCACGAGGAGCTCGACGGGTTGTTTGACTCGTCCGCCGAGACCAAAACACATGTTACAGTAGTCTGATGACTTTGATGACTGTGGGAGCGAGGAAATAGTAATCGCATCAGTCAGCTTACGGTACGATATGTAAGTGATTTGCATGGACGGGCATCATATCGTGCATACAGGCAGTTGGAGTCCCGTGAGAAAGGAGTGTTGACTACAAGGTCCTCACTGTGTGCATGCTGCTGCAAGGCTCTGTTTCGTACGGCCGGACTGATTGAATGACGACTGATGACAAGCATGTCGGAAATCGCGAGTCCGAGTCGGAATGCAGGGTCGTAGGACAAGATAAAAGTTCGGGATGCGTTTGCATGCAATCACCGTGTCTTACCATTGACAGGAGTGCATGGTACGACTGGGCAACAACTCGCTCACGATATCGACAGTGGACAAAGTACGGTTGCACTGCTCCAATGTCTCATGATTGGTGGAGCTCTGGCGGTGAGAATGTCCCATCGCGGTTGCCAATTAGGAAGGTGGCATACTGTACGCGCAGAGTCTGTCAAGTCATCATTCGCCTAGGTCTAGGGCCTGCACAGCAGGAGCGGCGGCGCCATGGACCCTGAACATGGACGGATAGGTGAGCTGACCGAGCACGCCTTGTCTTGTTGTTGCAGCGTTTTTCGATCCCTCCGCTGGACCGCTCGAGGAGGGTTTTTGCGTCGTGCCGATTTTTTAACCCCCGGGAACCTGCTGAGGACTATGAGAGCGTGGAGCTTCGTCCGACCAGGATTGACCTCCTCCTCTTCGTGCCCCCTTCCCGTTTCCCCGCTCAACTTTCCCTGATACCCCGCGGTCTGCCGATCTCGTATCTGGGGTAGCTAAAACCTACCGAGGGTCGATCTTGGGATGGCATAACTATAATTGGATTAAACTTGACGCTGGCTGGCGGGGGGCTGCTTTTTAGTGAATTTTAATCTGATGTCTGTCCTATTTCCAGGACAACCCTTTCGAGACAAAGCACTGCCTGAGAGCACAAAAGGAGCCAATTCACGACCCCGAATCTTACTTGACTGATGATATCAGATATTGCGACCTACCCGCTGACTTTTCATATGGAGCGAACGTTGCAGTGTGGATTGTGCAGGGTAAATTCGCCGAGGCCGGGCAGCCAACGACGAGTCCCGGATTGGCTGGCACAGGGGGGGCAGTCTGCGGGAGCTCCGCAGTGCAACCCCACTCTCCGCCCATCCCCTCATTCTGTCGTGTTCTGGGTAGCAGGAGCAGACAGAAATCAAGCTCCCGCCAAGGCAGGTCTAGTGGGCAGCCAAGGCGCCTGGCAAGCCACAATTGGCGGCCCTTGGCAGGAGCGACCGATCTCTTGTCATGAGCCAACGTCGATCGGCGGGAGGGGACAAGTGACGTATCCACATGCCAACCTCTGGCTGTCCACAGTTCCTGCCATCCCTCGCTCGACGCTGGAAGCTTTCCGTTCCAGGAATTTTGTCCACATCTGGGGAAGAAGGTGCAAGGCCCCAAAGTCTGTTCCTCCGCATCATGGTAAACTCCTTTTTGCCCCTCTCCTCCTCGAAGGCTTGGGTCACACTGCAGTTTCGGGCCCATCACCTGCCATCCAGTCCAGCAGATTGCCAGGCCGACCGCTGCTGGTAGGCTAGTACAGGATGTATGAAATCATGGACCGCTTATCTACGGCTACACCCTCCCTCCCGGCCGCACGCCATGACATGTATAAGACATTGGGGTAATTGCGATCGTCCGGTCTGGGACCTCTGCCACATCATTTCCATGGGTCCCTTTATCTTTTCCCCTCCCCCTCCCCGCATCCTGCCTGCACCTCACACCCTTCCTTGGTAGAAGGGAAACCTTCTTTGCTCACATCCACGCCGTGTCTTCCTCGTCATCGTCGTCGACATCGTGATCCTTGCTTCTCCACAGGCACACACACAATGGAGACAACACACGAGCCCGCCGACCCGGTGGCCAAGGGCATCCTCCCCACCGCACGGCAATCCTGGAAGGACCTGTTCATCTGGAAGCAGCGCGTGGTAGTCACCAACGCCTATGGCGAGTCGACAACCGAGTGGGCCAAGCCGGTGCCGTTACGCAACCCCATCTCGCTGATGGCGCAGCTGTCCGCGAAGGACTGGCTCTTCTTCATCGTCGGGTTTGCCGCCTGGAGCGCCGACGCGTTCGACTTCCACGCCCTCTCGATCCAGCAGGTCAAGCTGGCGGCGTACTACGGAACCAGCAAGACGGACATCTCGACGGCCATCACGCTGACTTTGTTGCTGCGGTCGATTGGTGCGGCGGCGTTTGGCCTGGCTGGTGATCGCTTCGGTCGCAAATGGCCCATGGTGGTGAACATGATCGTGTTGGGCGTTTTGCAGATTGCGACAATCTACTCGAAGACGTTCCCACAGTTCCTGGCTGTCCGTGCATTATTTGGCTTGTTTATGGGCGGAGTGTGAGTTCTTTTGTCGATGTCGCCCCGTCTTTTCCCCTTTGTGCCAATTCCTAACCTATAACTTGAAGATACGGAAACGCCATCGCCATGGCCCTGGAAAATAGCCCTGTCGATGCCCGTGGGCTCATGTCGGGCATCCTGCAACAGGGTTATTCGTTCGGCTATGTGTGCGCCGCGTGCGCGAACCTTGGTGTCGGTGGTGGCGATGACAGCTGGAAAACAGTTTTCTGGATTGCTGCTGGCATCTCCATTGCCGTCGGGCTCATCCGCTGCCTGTTCCCCGAGTCGCAGCTCTTCCTCGAGGCCCGCAAGGAGGGCAAGAAGGCCGCCCACCCGTCTGAGTTTTGGCGCGAGACCAAGATCATGCTGAGACAGGAGTGGAAGATGTGCGTGTACTGTATCATTTTGATGACGTGGTTCAACTGTTAGTCTTTCCTCCCCTTTGTTATCTCTCTTGTGGAAACTAATTATCCGCCAGACTACAGCCACACATCCCAGGACAGCTACACGACATTTATGCTCACTCAGAAGCAGCTCGACAACTCGGGCGCTAGCCGTGCGTCCATCATCATGAAGGTGGGAGCGTGTGTCGGCGGCACCATTCTCGGGTACATCTCGCAGTGGTTTGGCCGCCGCCGGACAATCGTGGTAGCTTCCCTCATCAGCGCGTGCCTCATCCCGGCCTGGATTCTCCCGAACGGCGAGCCTTCGCTGTCGGCGTCTGGTTTCTTCATGCAATTCTTTGTGCAGGGCGCGTGGGGTGTCATCCCCATTCACCTGAACGAGCTGTCGCCGCCTGCGTTCCGCTCGTCGTTTCCCGGCATTACGTACCAGCTCGGCAACATGATATCGTCGCCGTCTGCCCAAATCGTCAACGCCATTTCCGAGAGCCACTTTGTCACAAGCATCACGGGCAAGCGCGTCGAGGCCTACGGACCCACCATGGGCATCGCCACCGCCATCATTGCGACCGGGATTGCCGTCACGACGGCGCTCGGTCCCGAGAAGCGCGGCCGCGAGTTCGAAAAGTCGCTACCCGCCGGTATGAATATCGTGCAAGAGGGCAAGGGGGTGGATGACTTGGAAGCTGGCGACAACAAGAGGCAGGTCCAGCAGGTTGAGGAGGGGAGTGACTCGTCACTGACGCCAGCGGTCAGGGAGAAATGAAGACATGCAGATTATTGATGATGAGGAAGGATATGTGCCGCAAAGGTGGTCTTTCAGGATCATTGCAGCATAAGAAGGTTTTCTTTGCTTTTGCGAACGAACGATACCTTGAAAGGAAAGTTGGCAGATGCCATCAAACAAAGAATGTTGATAAACAAATGAAGATGCAAATACCCCTTTCCACAATACAGATAGTCTATGGCAATTGTGCGAGCTAGTACACCTATTTGCGCATCAACGGTTGTCCCTTTCGTATCCTCTGGTATTTATAACTGATGGGAATATCCAACGAGAACAAACGGTGCCCAAAAATAAAGATTCACAAAATTATCCCTTGCGTTCTTGTCATGATACTGTTCAAAGAACCTCGCAACATCCCTCGACCCATCATCTGGCAGACCTTGACCATTGTCTCGACTACTCTCCCATCGTTTCTGCATCTTTTCAACAATCTCACCCGCTTCCTCGCGATCGAGTCTGCGCAGTCGCCTCCGTGCCTGGGCGAGCGCGTCGACAAGCGACCGACCACCAGCCTCTGGATCGCGCTCAACGTTCATAGACCCCAAGGAACCCGACTTCTGAGACCCAGCCAGCAACTCCTCATAGAGAAAGTGTGCGAAGAATAGTGCCGCAACCGCATGGGCACTCCAAAGCGACCCCGCAAAGGCCAGCGCCCCCGAAGCCAGCACCGCGGTCGGGAACCCCGTCATGTCGTCCGTCATACTCGAATGCCCCAGCGCAACGAGGCACGCGCTGAAGAAGACCAGCCGCGCTCGACTGCTGCTACGCGCGTCGTGCAAGTCCGCCACGGTGATTTCGTTTCCGGGACGGAGGCGGATGCGGGACGCGAGCGGCCGATCGTACTTCACGGTTCCGTGCGCGCCGATGTGCACGAAGTCGTGCCGCGCCAGCAAGTCAAGCATCCCCGCCTTGTCTAGCGTAGAGGCGCTCACGAGAAGACCCTGCTGCGGGCCGAATTGGGCTGCTGCGTCGACGCATTCGGCTGCGTTGGGGAGCAGCGGGTCGTTGTCGTCGTGCGCGGCGATGACGACGATGGTTTTGTTGTTACTAGGTGGCGGGTGTTGCTTTGCTGATTGAGAAAGCATCTTGAGGACAGAGAGGCTTGGGGCCGAGTAGACGGCGAAGGTCTCGATCAGGGACGAGCCGCCTGGGGGTTGTATTTGCCGCGAAGGGCACGCGCGTGAGGAGGCCGGCGGGGATGAAGCACAGCCGCTTTTTTGCATGGAGCCGAGACGAGGAGGATGAGGATGACGACGACGACGGCTGCAGCAGAAGATGGCTGATGGGGGAGATCAAGGCGGCGGACAGCTTTGCGATGGCCCGCTGGATCCTGTCGCCCCTGCGTTTCGTCCTGACGCGTGCCTGGGGGTCGGGGTTATCATCCAGGTCGCCCGCGAAGTTCGGATGCTCGATCGTGCCGAAGATGGACGAGTTGAGCGACATGGCGTCCCATGTGCCGAAGCCGGGAGAACACTGTGCGTGGGGGATCCCTGACGTGTCGATACAGATCGCGCCTAACCCTTCGTGGATGAGGGTCAGGTGGATGACGAGGGTTTCTGGGTCGAGCCAGGATGGGAGGTCGCTCAGGAGTTCCTTGTCGCCTTCTAGCCCGATTTCTGGATTGTTGTCCAGGATGCCTGGCTGCTGCTTGCGCAGTGAGTCGCCGATGCCGCGCGCCTTGCCCATCTCGGCATACCGGAGCGCTTCGGCTGCCCAGTTGTCGTACAGGGCGGAATCGGCACCCTGGCCCAGGGATCGAGGCGGAGGGCTGTGGGCGTCGGTATGAAAGTGAAGGCAGACCCAGGCTGTCCAGTCGAAGGCCTTTTCGGCTTCGGAACTATCGTACTGGCTCTGGCGGAGCTTTTCGCTCGTGAGGTTCTCCGCTGCTGCGTGGCGAGCGAGCATCTGCACGTGAGAAGAGCCAGGGCTTCAGCCCATTTCTCCTGGAAGATGTAGACGCGGGCTACGTGGACCAACTTCCGATAGTCTATCAAGTCGCGCGCCCGGGCGGTTGGAGAGAGGTTGAAGGCTAGCGGAAATCTCCTGAGGTGCTCGAGGAAGCGGAGGCTATTCGCAAACGCCGTCCTCTCGACGCAAGCTTCGAACGCCACCCTCGCATCGTCTGGTAAGTTCTCCCACATCATGACAGTGGAGAAGAGGTTATGTGGTTCCCCATCCAGTCGCTCGATGGTTGTCCGGGCAAGGCGAGCTGCCCGTAGTTCATGCCCAAGTTTGTCCGAAAGTACTGTTCCATCATCCACTCCCTGCTCCCGTATGGGTGATGAGACGGTTGCTGGAAGATGTCCCTCACTTCTTTGTGTGCTTTGCCGTAGTTGTTGCTACGCAGCAGCCGGCGAAGGTAAATCTTGGTCTCCCACTGCCAGAACGGATACTGGTTCTCGGTCGGGAATCGCGTTGCCCACGTACAAGCCAAGGTTTCGCGAAACCGTCTCGCCCCCCCCCCCCCCCCTCGTCATTGGATCCTGTCAACGCCAAGAAGATTCTGTCAAGCACGGGGTAAAATGATTCTGCCTCCGATATCCTGTTATCTTCCTCTGCTATGGCGAGTTCATACGCCCGCTGAAAGTGCGCCACAGCGGTGGCTATCTCGTTCATGTCTAGCATCAGGCAGCCGCAAAAGGCTTTCATCTAAGCTAATACGACGTTATTTCGCAAGGCGTCACATAGGGCGATGCCGTAGAGTGCCAAGCGAAAAACGAGGTCGAAGTTGCCCGATGCTTAGAGGCCAGGGGTGCGAATTCTCAACTTCCACGCGAGGCGCAAGCAGACGTACGCAGCAACTTCACCCAGGCCGGCGAATTCTCGGATTCGGCGTCCCAGCGTCGCAACTCTCTCGCTAGAGGCGTCGCTGGTGGTGCCGTCTTCGCACACGAGGAAGATGATGTCCGAGATGAAAGACGCCCAGGTGCTCGCCCTGCTGTCGTGTACGCGTGTGTAAGCCGCCTCAGCGGCATCCGCGCCAGCTATAATCTCAGCAGTGTCGCCATCGCCGTTATGGATTCAGCGCAAAAGTCGCGCGGAAGAAGTTCCCAGCTGTGCTCCTGCATTACCACCTTGGGAGTTTTATGATGCCTCGCACTTGGCCAAAAGTTGCTCTATCAAGTCAAGTGGCGTCGTGAGGTCGAAATTACGGGCGACGATGTTTCTTGTCGGATCTAGGCCATCAATTTCTGGTGTGGATGGAGGTGTCAAGAGTGCCGAGGATGGTTGGTTTGACACCGTGCAAGGCCGGGCTTGCTTGGTAGCCAGGGACTTGCATCAAGAAAGGAAGTTATCATAACTGAGCATCTTGAAAGAGCGTCTTAATTATATGATTATCTTGACTATGCTTCTGTAAAAAGAAATCTTTAAAAGCGTAGACAACCGATGTTATATTACTACTCGATTGAAGAATTGTGTTGGGTTGGAGTTAGGCCAGTCCAGGTGGATTTCCTGCTCACCCCGTCAAGCAAATCAGCAATGATGCAGTTTGGCAGTTTCTCGGATCGTCATGAAATTCTTCCCCATTCTATAATAGCTCTCACCTTGAGACGATTAAAGCTGTTTGGACAACATACGAGATGCACAAGGCAGTAGACCAACTGCAATACCCGTGTTCCCAATCAGTTACCAACCTATTGGACGCCACCGACGACATTTTTGCCGCAAGAGAACAGGTAATCAGTTAAAGGTCTAGTGTGAGCGGTGTCTTCGATCGCGGTCTTCACTGAACATCCACCACCTTTGTTTCCTGTTTTTGAAGTCACTGTAGTATCGCCATTATCGTACCCCTCTTCCAGCAGCACCATGAGTGGCAAGGCTTTCGGGCATTACTTTTACGCCGCCGGCATCAGTCCGAAGGAACTGAAGGTCGGCAACATCGCCTTGGACTACCGAGTTCCGACGCAAAACAGGCCCTACCAGCATGAGGAGCCTGGACAAGAGTGCGTCTGGCTACATTGCCATCACCTGGCGAGATACAACTGAAGGATGTTAATTCGAGAACAGCCTTCCCAGCAATGAACGATTCCTCACTCCGGTCGAGTACCCCAGGGTTGACATCAAGTTCGGAGACCGCTCAAAGTTCTCATTGGGAGTCGGCATGGAAGGTGTTCTCTGGCTGGGGCCACACTGGAAAGATGAAACGGAGACACACCTGACGGCAGATTTGATGACGGAAGCGCATGTTCAAAGGTGAGGCCCAGGAATGCTTTAGTAGTTGTACCTCCTCACTCACGGCGTCGGCACACCGAAAGCTGACCTTGTCCCCCAACCAGCGGGCGTGAGGATTACTTTGTGGAACTTATCACTAAGAACGACAAAGCCCACGCCTGGCTGCAGCGAAACCTATCTGCAGCCTTCACGGTCGGCGCGATAATAAAACGCCTTTTCTTCCGACCGAAGCTATGGCTGCGCACGGGCGTGGTCACAATCGGCAAGGGGACGTACGAAGTCACCCACGAGGGGGAGAAGGGCCTCAAGCTCGAGGCATCGGACCCTACAAACACTGTCCCTGTGGGGCTCAAGCTTGAAGGCAGCAAGGGCCCGTCCTCGACGCGAAAGATGGACATCGCCAGCAAGACCGTCATCGCCGCGCAGTGGACGCTGCTCTACTACAAAGAATCTCCGCATCACGGACCCGCCAGACACGCCGTACACGGTACAGCTCACGACAACCTACGCTTCGAACAACGTCAAGGGCACGTCGACCGTGGCGCTCATCTCCACCGAGTACAACGACATCGTGCAGTCTGAGCAGAAAGACATCCAGCTGTACTACGTGTCTGACGACGAAGAGGTCTATAACTCGGATGGCGAGCCTGGGGACACCGCGGAGGAGGGCATTATATAGACCGAGGCTGAAGGCCAGGACACCCGAGAAGCGAGTGGGGAGGCTGAAGTCGCTGCTCGACCTCACGAGGATGGCAAGTTGTAGGGTGTGAGCAAGGATGCTCAGGAGGAGCCACAGACTGCGGAAGCCAATACTGGAGGAGCTGAAAAAACTCTCGACATTGTTCTTCTCACGCCGATGTTTCCCGAGGCAGGAAGCGAAGAGCTTCGAAAATTTGAGGAGGTCCTGGAACTTTTAGAGAAGGACAAGGAAGAACCCAATGTCGACGACGGCTCTGTTGCCAGCGAGATTAATTGAAGACTTGCGCGGTCGGTTTGAGTCGGCAACAAAGAGAGTAGGTAGTACCTATTAATACTGATGCGTGTTTATGTAATACAATCATATTTACCTGTACCAGTGTCCGCCAGTCATTCTCGATGATCATTCATGTAGTCGCGACTTGACCATACGATGCACCTACGGGTAAATGCACTGCACAAGACTTGGACCTCATCAGCACCGGATGACTCCGGGGTCCGAGGCTTTAAAGTCACATTCGCCCAAGCGGGTGGATAAACGAAAGGCCAACTGAAAATCCGGGCATGGGCTTCGACAAGTGGTTGCAGAAGGGCGATTGGGTTCTGAGTTTCAAAAGTGTTTGGGGTAAGCACGCGTCGCCCAGCCGTCGATCCCAAACCAAAAGAGGAAATTGTCCTTCAAACTCGGAAAAAAGATGCACGGAGAAGAAAGAATCAAGAAGAGCCGACAATTTACCTTGCTCAGCATTTTATTCGATGCGGCTCTGCAGTACAGTCGTGATTAAGTCCGCAATATCTGCCCTCATGGCATCATCCATCGCAAGTCCGTTCAATTTCATGCAAAAGGGGCTAGCCTCCGCTCTCCCTCGCTACTCGCAGCTTGCTGCTCGCCCAAGCAATGCAAAGCATCCCTTGTTGGAGGGCCGTGCAGCAAAACACATGGCACTCCCGCATAGCATCGCTTCTGTCGCCCGATTCATGCAACACCAACTCCGTCTCCTCAGAGGGAAACCCGCTAGACAACAACACCCCTACGGTCCGGGGAATCTAGACGCACGACATGGAGGCCATCCAATCAGACAGCAGCAACGGAAGAGCCTCTTCCTCTGGGACCTGCAAAACCTCCGGCGCGAACCGAGTTCGTAGATGAATTGGGACGGCAGCGGAGACGGACGGCGCATTGACCGTCGATCTTTTCCGGCATCAGACAGACTGTGTGTGTGTATACTACCATGTCTGGCAAACTTCTGAAGAAAAAAAAGTGATCATCCCCATTCCGCGTGCCTGGCCCTGGATGGCCCAAGGCCATAAAGGGAACCCAGCTGCCGCTCGATTCTTGGCTCCTCCGGGGAGGAACGAAGAATCTTTCCCTCGATAATCCTGGACATTTGTGCGTCATTACCGCCAACAAAGAACAAGACGGAGGAAACGCCATGACCTGGGACTCCTCCGCCACCACCAACGAAGAAGAGAGTCTGCACAGAATTGCGACCGATACGTGAAAGAAGAGGGGTCAAAAATGTCGGCTCCTGGGGTGCCGACTCTCATCTCGAACCCTCGCGAGTCATATCAGGTCAATATCATTGCGTGTGCTTCCATAACATGGTTCCTTGGCGCGACATTTGTGGCTCTGCGCTTCTACACGCGCGGGCGTCTCTTACACAACCTTGGGGCAGAGGACTGGTTCATCCTCGTGGCCCTGGTGTTTTCGGGTGCAACATGTGCGGGCATGATTGAGCGTGGGTTATTGTCCACTTCCAGTATGGCAGACAAGCACGAATAAGCTGACTTGTTTAACAGAGGCCACGTACGGGCTTGGAAAACATGCTCTCGACGTTCACCCAGCAGTGATGATGGTTATGGCGCGAGTATGTCCTCTCCACCCACACTCTCCCTCTGCCTAAAACCCCACTGACACCGTACAGGCCGGATGGTACACCATCCTGTGGTACATGCTCGCCCTTCTCTTCACCAAAGTCTCCATCCTCCTCCTGTACATCCGCATCCTCAGCTACCAGCACGCCCGCTACGCCGTCTACGCCATCATGAGCGTGGTCGTCTTCGCCAACGGCGTGTGGACGCTCGCGACCGTCGTGACGGCCTGCATCCCGCTGCAGGCCTTCTGGAACCCGGCCGGCACGCCAGGCGCTTCCTGCCGTCCCACGAGCTACTGGTACGCCAACACGGGCCTGCATATTGGGACTGATGTCCTGCTGTACATCCTCCCGTTACCCATCATCATCAACCTCCAGGTCAAGACGAGGCAAAAGGTTGCGCTGTATGGCATTTTTGCGCTTGGATTTCTGTAAGTCCCCCTATCTGCAACATAAACACAATACGACGGAAACTGACAAGAGGCAACAGAGTCTGCGCCATATCCGTCGTCCGCCTGTGGGAACTCGTCGAAGAGAACACCCGAGCAGACTTCACCTTTGACAACGTGAGCATCTCGTACCTGACCTGCATCGAGATCAACGCCGCCATCGCCTGCGCGTGCTGCATGACGCTGAAGCCCTTAGTCTCGAGGGTATTCCCTCGGCTATGGGGGTCATCGTCTGGCTCGGCCCGCGCAAAGCAACAGCAGAAACGGCAACAACAACAACAAGTGGCTGGTGCTGGTGCTGGTGGTGCCGTTGGTGGTGTTGCAGGGAGAGGACCGCCGACGATTGGCTCAAGTCCATCACGCATGTCCCAGCAGCAGCAGCAGCAGCAGCAGATGAAGAACGGGAATACTACGTGGGCCGTGCTTGCGCACGAGAGAAACGGGAGCCATTCCCAGCTTTTGGAGGACGATGATGATGATTATGGCGAGGATTCATTGGGTGGAGTTGGTGCGGATGAGAAGAGAGATCTGACGGAGGTGGTGATGGTAGTGGATATCGAGGCGCCAATGGTCTCGCCGCTGGATGCTACCGTGACGCGGATGGCGATGCCAAGAGAGCCGCCGAATACGTACAGGATCGCGAAGGAAAGTGTGGAAGACAAAGGAGCTTGAATCCAAGGAGGGCACGGGTTGATATGGCGTTTTGGGGGGTTTGATTCTTGATTTGGTGCTGGTTTTTATGACTGCATGCCCGCAAGACTTTACATGTCACATATTCAGGAATCAATGATATTTGATATCTACTACCGCCCAGTGGAGCATTACATGGAATAAACACAAAATCAAGTTCGCACGTGTGTGATGGCTTGTGAGTCGCTCTGTATGTAGAGGGATGTTGTTTTTAATCAATGGTAGCTGAAGAGCCAAGCGCACGATTTCCGAGCTCCCCTGCAGGATTTACCAATTTTGTTCGATATGAGCACCTAGAAACATCTTGTGAGTCTTTCCGGATCACTACTGGGCACATTTTTACGCAGTGGACAGTTTTGGATAATACTTCATCACTGAAGAGTGCAAAAAAATAAGCTCTGGCAATTGGAGCGGTGTAACAAACCAGGTTGGCTCAGAACTGATTTTGACAACTCATCGCAACTCTCCTGCTCGTCACACTTGGTTAACAACAGTAAAACGGGAAACCCATGCAAGGAGGCCACCTGTCACGATGACTCGGGAGTAGACAAACAGAGCTTAGAAACTGTATATTATTCCATCCCCCGCGGCTGTAGCATATCCATGGTGCACTGTTAGCCAAGTCCAAAGCCGTCAGTAGCTGATCGTACTAGAGATCTGTCATAGCGACGAAACCTGAGTCTGAAATGTGGTCCAAGGCCAAGTCCCCAGTCATTGCCACGTGTTCAACACTAAACCACAGTGAAGGTTCCGAAGCAGGCCTGGCCATCCCTCATTCAATGAGGCTGTGGAGGAGACCCTCCTGAAAACTTATAATATGAGTGCCTTATCCCCCGTCCCAGGGCAGTCGAGTCATTCCATCACCTTTGATCTTGAATAGACAACCCACCCTCCTTCCACTTCCGAGCTCGGGACATCTCGACACTCCCGACTTGTTACATCTACAGTCTTGGCTATCACGTTGCATCACCGACCTTCTCTTCTTGTTCTCGCTATATACTACTTGCTACCATCCTTTTCTGTTGATACGCCTGTATCATCCACTCTCCCCTGGGCCGACACGTTAGCCGTTCCGAATGTCCGGCTCTACCAACCAGATAGCCGAGAGCAGCACGACCAATGTCAACACTCGACCGCTGGCCCGACCTCGAAGCCAGCTCGGGCCAGCCACTTCTTGGGCCAGTGCTTCCCGCTCGGCCGTAGGCCGAACGCCGGTGCCTTCTTCTCCGAGTGGAGGATTGAGCGCCCGAACCCGGGCTCTCGTCCCGGCCTCTACTCCTGCCCCTGCCCCTGCCCCTGCTCATGCTCCTGCTGAGCCGACCAGACCCCGTCCGGCTTACCTCACCGCCGACTGGGACAGCCCATTAACGTCCAACGGAGATCACGGCGTGTCCAAGGAGCAGCGCAATCAGAATGTCCCCAGATACCAACGGGACACTGCGTCTTCTCTTCGCCGTACGAACCTAGACGGCGCTCGTCGTGCCCTAGATGAGCGATCTGCCCGGGCGGGCCGCCGGACCCAAACACCATTCCCGCCCGCTGCAAACGCCGGTGAGCACGGCCGAGACTCCGGCGTGTGGGGTGTTGTTGCGGCCGAGCGCGTTGACGCTCAGGGGTATGATTCTGTCTCGGACCAGTCCGAGGAGATTCACCCAAACAGAGCAGACGCTACCGCCGGGGCATTCCAGCAGGAGGATGAACCGAGCGAGGAAACTGTGGTCTGGCACACCGAGGTGCCACCACAAGCTGCCGCCGAGTCCATCCCCGAACTCGAGCTCCCCGGCCCTCTCGTCGCCACCACCCGGCTCAACGACACGGCCTGGTTCGCCGTCGGCAGCGAGACACGCATCCCCTCCGCCATCGCCTGCATCAACGGCGAATTCGGCATGAACCTGCTCGCCCGCGGCCTCCGCCTCGCACAGGAGTCCTTCTACCACGCCGCGTACGCACGCTGGCCCGGCCTCTGGCGATCAACCTTCCCCGACGGACCGTCCATGATCCGGTGCGGAACGTCCGAGATGCGCGACAATCTCGCCTGGTTCAACCGGGACGAGGGTGAAGCTTTCCGCGACGACCACTTCGAAAACGTGATTCGTCCCGCACTTCTCCGCCTCAATAATATCAGGAACCGGATCGCGCACCCGGGAGCCATGCCCGACGTGGCGCACTACGACACGCTCCTGCGAGACGCCCAGATCGCGGCTATTGCGCTCGATAATGAGGAACGCGCTCTGAAGGTCCGGACCCTGCGTGACGAGCTCCGTGCTGAGGCTGAGAGGGTCTACGCCGAGGTCGAACAGATGGCGAAGGCCGGGTCGGATGGACAAAGGCCGGAATGGAAGTCTCACCACGAGCGGATGTTCGATAAAGTCGTGGACATGAGACCAGACCAAGTTCCGGACTGGTTGCGCGTCGTTGCGGAAGCATGGATGCCAGACGATAGGAAACTAATTTAGTCGCCGTCGGCCGGTTTGGTCAGTCTCGGTAGGGAACTTTCGGAGCCAATTTGTTCAAACTACCTACCTATCTGCCTTGGTAATTGCATTGATGGGGAAACCTATCACCTGCTTCATAGGACGCTATAGCGATGCATGAAATGTAGGTAATATTAGGTCTGGGGAGCAGAAAGGAAGTAGCGGTTCTGGCTCTATGGGAAGGCTTGATGTAGGCGAGCCTACCCCATGGAGCTCGAACCTCTTCCTAGCCTTGGCGGGCTCCTATCTATCTAGCTATCTACACGTGCCAGGGCACGTAATGACCTGCGATGCCGTCCCGGCATCATGCATCTGCCAACTTATCCCGCCTTCTCTCCTCGTCGCTTTCGCCCTCGACTAGACTCCTCGAGCGAGCACTCCTTGAAGCTGAATCCGCTCCTCGTCTTCGATTCAAGAATAGGAGACAACCGATTTTGCCGACCCAGCCAATGTTGAGGAAGTTCACGAGTTCAAGTACAGTGGAAACTATGCACAAGGGGGCCTGACACTTCTCTCGGCGGGTGTCTGAAGAACAACTGAGCTAACCACGCCTAAGAATGCTGATTTTCCCAGGTAGGAAATAACCGTCTTACATGTCTGTCGTCAACTGTACGCATAGATAGTAACGCTCTCCTTCGAATAAAACTACGTCGTCTTTTTTCCTTTTTTTCTTTTTCCTTTTTTCTTTTTTCCTTTTTTCTTTCTTTCTTTCTTTCTTTTTTTTTTTGCAAAGAGCATGAGCAGTACTTTTCATACCCACGAGCCCTACAGCATAGCATGTATTCAGCAGCAGATACCCATTTTTTCTTCTTTTTCTAGGAAGGTTGGCAGCAACCACGTGTATACGTCCCTACTGAAGCGTTGGAAATGAGGCATTTCCTTTTTTTAAAACATGTGCGAAACCGCAGGCCACACAGCTTTTCTTGTCTGGTGGAGGAGAATACCTTGGCAGTATATAGCAGACTTCAAATTCTACCTTATGGATCTTCTTCTTCCAACAACACATCCCTTTTTTATGAACTTGATGACCCACCTCAATGTGTCTGTCTGGAATATCATATATGGTAACCTCGAAAGCTTCGTCGTTGGACACTTTTTTCTTTCTATATAAAACCACCCCTCATCTCACGCAGCGCCCAACCGCGCTGCTCCCTGCGCATGGCATGAACTATTGCCAGGTTTGAAATGGCTTCCTGTCGGTAACAGAATGTGTTTACCCACTGTGGCCTTAAGTTCTTCCCACTTCGGAAAAAACAGCGTCTATGACATTTAGTCTCCAGGCCGTCTTAGATAACCGTCTTACGATGTGTCCGACCGCTGACCGGGAGCCCCAGGCTGCCGACCAGGAGCCCGAATCCGCCCAGCAGGAGGCCTCGACACGCAAGCGTCGCTGGCAGATCCCATTTTAAGCTTTCTTTCAGCCCAGCTCACTTACGCAGGGCTCCGTTGCGCAGAGGCTCTTCTATCAACTACAAACCTCCAACACCGCCGTTGTCTACAAATGAGCTCACAAAGTCGTTTGGTTGGGAACCGCGTTACAAATCTTTTGTTGCACGGCACCTGAAGACTTGATCAGGGTCTTTCTTATCTAGTAGTACTGATGCCAGCTGCTCCGTGGATTTCTGGAAGAGATGAGTGCATCATACAGCGAATTTGGGTGGAGGGAATGGAAGATGGACTATCTCTTGAGAGTACAAGTAGCGGTCGAAGAAAATGGAAACAAAAACAAAAAGAAATTGTTGACTAACGTTAACGCACATGTTCCATCAGGAGCCATTTAAACTATGGAGAGTACAGTAGTATACAAAAAAATTTAAGAAACTCGTGCTCCCAGATCTCGCGGCAACGCAGATTAACGCAACGGACTTAGGTACCCGCACTTCGTTGCGTGGAGGGTTGTCGCGGACCGCGTTGCGATAACTTTTCTTCAAGGCTGGGGGTAATCCGGTCGTACGATTATAATTTCGAAGAAAAAGTAGGAAGTCAAGTGAAAATTCTCTCTAATCTTACCCTAACACGAAGTTAACTTCAGTAATTCCGTGGAATCCCTGACCTTCAACGCATTAATGCATACTAGCGTACCTGTTTAGGACCTCGAATTGCAAAGGTCCCCGTTGCGTGGAGCGTTGCGTTGCGCTGCGTTCCATGGTAATTTGTATTGTCGAACAAGTCACATCAGCTTTGTGGTGGGGTTTATATTATGGAATCAGTCTGATATGTTCTTACATTATTGGGTGCTCATATACATGTACCAGCGACTGCTGATCGGTGTTAAGTTGTCAATGGCATCCTGAAACCGAACTGATGAATTGCGCGGTGACAATTTGTTAAATCAGGGTTAGGGTTACTACATTGGAAAGGGGGTTGGTGCTGAAGAGTCACAATGTGACTAACTGCTTCAGCGGCTAGATATTTCCTATTTGTTCCTGCATGATTGCATTTCCTTCAATGGAATGATTGCGACTCTCTGCACCTTCTGTGTCGCAGCCTAAACAATGTGTTGGCCCTCGAGCCGGCAGCCTACTCACGCAGAATCGATGCCGCGCCTACAAATAAACACCAGCCAGTAGAATAAATATGACAAGCTCAAAATATCTTTGCCCCCATTTTTTTGTGACTAACGACCATGAGAAATGCGAGACAACGAAACGAGTGGCTGAGGGCGAAGCCAGAACTGCAGGGCGATAATCCATGCGCCAAGCTCTCGTTGATTGGCTTGGCAGTTCTGTCGGCGTCGGAGGCTGCCACGACGATTCTGCCCTGTTGAAAGCCTGAGGCCGACCAGCATCTGCATGTGGTGGCGGCGGCTAGCGTTTCCAGGTTCAGACAACTTCACTCCATCCCAACCCCGCCCAGAGACGAACATCTCGTTCGTTTGAAGGACAGAACGTCTGAAGGCGGATGGCCTGCCATCATCGTCATCATATAAACTGAAATATCGGCTCATAACCTCAACATGGACGACGCAAAAAGGGTCATGATCGCAGCCTTGCAGTCCTACGCCGAGCAGCTCGCCCGGAACTCGGCAGCGCTCGAGGAGGACACGAGCAACGGCAAGGGGAAGGGAAAAGCCCAGGTGGATGATGTCGACATCACGGAAGAGCTGGAAAGCGAGTTGGTCATGTGTCAGAAGCTCACCAGCACCATCTCCAACGCCGCGTCCAGCCAGGATATCGCGCGCAGCCTGGGTGTTACGGAAAGCCCCGGTGTTTCAGGTCAAAAGCCGCTTCCATCTCTCTTGGACGACGTAGACGACAGCGAGGAATACAAGCGCGATGCTGAACTTTGTATCAACCCCTTCACTGGGCTTCCCATCCTTGTCGAGACAGGCTACGAACCGGGACCATCTACCCGACCTCCAGTGTCGCTGAGGTCTCCCAGACGCTTCACACTGCCCCCAGACATTATTCCGCCACCTTTGTCCCCACGCTTTCCCACAGCAGAACCGTCGTTCAAACGAAAGCCGATTTCGAAGGATATGCCGTCCCTAATCCCGTCAACGGACTTCGGACAGCCAAAGGCCGTTGGTCATGTCAGCTTAGCACAGAACTCGGGTGCCAGCGTTCCTGCCAGTGAGCACCATCTTCCACCGCCAAATCAGACCGGTCAAGGCGTCCCAGCTGTGGAGAAGCGCTCCTGGAAGAGCAGATACGGGCAGCACATCTCGTCCTTGGTGTCCAAGCTCAAGAGGTCGCCGACAGGACCTGACCCGAGCAATCCGGCCAGCCCTCAGCTCCATCGAGATCCAAGCAATGGGCCGTCACACTCAGCAGCAATACATCAACCCCCGGGGCCGTCCACAGCTCCACAGCAACCCATGCGTTCGCCCATCATCCCGCTACTTCGTCAGCCAGCCTCTCCAACCTTGAGGAAGTCACAGCCGGTGCTACGATCCGGTAGCAACACCGCCCCGCAATCAACCGGCCTCATTTCCCAGCGACACAGTTCCAAGATCTCCCTCTCAGCATCCTCGCAGGACAAACTGAATAGCCCAAACTCAAACTACTCACTGTTCAGCCGCCGGTCAAACAGTGATGCCGCAAGCTCAAGCACGACACTGAGCTTTGGACCGCCAATTCCGGCTTCCTCTTTCAACGACATGCCTGCTCCTCGCATCAACCCCAAGCCGCCGTCCGCCCTGTTCTCCAAACTCTCATCAGGAGCACCGCAGCCAGGAGCACCGCAGTTCGCCTCGAGGAACCCATACAACACGGCCGCCATGATCGAAGCGGATGCGGCGCTGGCGCTCGCCCTGGCCAAGGAAGAATACAAGGACGTACAGCTCCAGCGCGACCAGCTGTTTGCCTACAGCGTCGCCAACGGCACGGCCGATGACGAAGACTTCGAACTCGCCTTCATCCTGGCGCAGCAAACCGAAGAGTTGCTCGGCTCCACAGCTACCGCGACCACCACCACCACGGCCACCACCACCACAGTCTCAAAGCCACGAGGAGCCGAAACGCCCTTTGTCGGAGAGGACTTCGACGGCAGCAAATCCGTCTACTGGGACACCCACGAAGACACCACCCTACCAACCACCAGCCCTGGCCTCCTTAAGAACCCCAACCTCGACGACCTAACCTACGCGCGCGGCCTCGAACTAGCCTGGCAAGCCTCGGACGAACACAACCTCCTGACAGCCCAGACCCTCCAAGCCGCGCTCGACACGGAGACCCGCAACGAGGAAAGCCTCTGGGAAGCCTGGAAACGCGACAACGTGGAAGAATGCATCGCCTGCGGCGACGAATCCCACCGCGACGAGCTCGCCCGCCCGTGCGGCAGCGGCGGCTCCGGCGGCGAGCAGCACGCCTACTGCGATGGATGTCTCGTCGATGGGTTCACCGCCGCTCTCAAGTCGAAAACACCCTTCAAATGCTGCGGCAAGGTCCTTGAACCTTCGGGGCACTGTCTCGGTCTGCCAGAAGACGATGCGAAAGCCTACACGGAGATGCTCCTCGAGATGTCCACCCAGAACCCAGTGTACTGCAGCGTCCCTACCTGCGCGAAATTCATCGCGCCGGAGTATATCAAGGGCGACATCGCGTCGTGCCAGAGCCAGACGTGCAGAGCGCAGACGTGCAAGCACTGTCGCGGGGCCCCCCACCCGGGTAGCTTGTGCAAGGAAGATAAAGAGACCGAGGCGGTGAAGGCGATGGGGCTGAAAAAGGGGTGGAAGCTGTGTCCGGGGTGCAGTCACTTGATTGAGCGGGTGGACGGGTGTCTGCATATGACGTGCGCCAAGTGCCAGACGGCGTTTTGCTACAGGTGTTCCAAGAAGTGGCGCGATTGCGAGTCGACTTGTCCTGATCGTGAGTCAATACTTTTCTTTCTTGTTTCTTCCTCCAGTTCTCGTTGAGTGTTTCTGTGTGATTTACGTTTTTGAGTTGCTGGCTGACAAACAAATTTTGGCAACGCCGCAGCAATATCGGCGACGCATTCGAAGGTCTATGCCGGCCCCTGATGGATTTTGGAAGCCTATGTCCATCCCCTATGACGGGCGCGCTTTGCAGAGATAGATCGTCAATGCTCCCATCACAACCGTAGTAAGGAGCCATCCCATCCGAGAGAACGTCAGAGTGTCTTCAAGGGCCACAATTCTTGCCAAGGCTTCCACTTTTGGCTGGGCGTTAACGCACGCCTCCCTAAGCTCTTCGATCCTCGTCAAGATGGCCTTGTTTTCCTCGCGCCTCTCCTTCAAGTAGGCTTTGTCTTTCTCCTAGAAGCCCATTTAGTATGACAGTGATAGAGAAGAGAGAAAAAGACAACTTACGATCTGCCGCACCTCTCTCTGTGCCAATTGCGCCATTCCACTGCTATGTTACTTTACAGAGGTTCCAATTCCTGCCCAACAGAACTGGGGGAATAGGACTAATGAGGCGACCCCGCCGACTTCAACTCAAAGACAACAGCCCATATGTAAGACCAGCCAAATCTGTCCAACACTCCAAACTGCAGGGGTGACTTGGGTAATCGTTTGACTCGGTGCCACGGGAGGCCCTTCCTGGACTTTTCAGTTTGTTATCTTCATTATCGACCGATCTACGAGATAGAGGTGGAAAGGTCTTTCCGTGGGCGGCATTACCCCAAACATCAGGAACCGAGTCCGAGCGCCGTACATCGGCTCGGAAAGAAAACAAAAGATCGAAACAATCGAATCGAGAAAGAACGGTCGGTCGGTCGAGAAATTCGAATAAAAAACCGGTTGGTCGCAGGATTGAAGCCTTGACCTTCCCGGGTTAGTCCGCCATGAAGACAGCTGAGCTAAGCACGCCTAAGCATGTTGGTTTTGCTAGGTTGGTATCGACTGCTTTACATCTCGCTACGTCTCTCGCTTCTATCGTAGTGGTAAACTCGTCCATCCGCTCCGAAGTCTCCTTGAGCGTAGCCAGCATCCCGTTTGCTTGCTTGTTCATTGCCTTGAGCAAATCATAATGCTCCTCGACCGTCTCAAGCTATCGAGAGAAATATCAGTTCCTTGGTCGGGCTGGCCGGCCGGAAACACAGCCAGGGCCATATCCTGACCCTGAACCTGGTTGTCATCGTCTGTATCCGTGTCGGATTCCTATAAGAGGTGTATGTTTTGAGTAGACATGTATTATAAACCCCTAATATGTATTTGAAGTGTCAATCCACCCCTCTGCAACCGGTCGCCCACGCATTTCCAGTCCATATTTGGCAGACGCGCTCTGGGATTTAGGTGACGCTTGGTTTGGCTGGGGCCGGGAGGCGTGTCAGAATGGGAGCTTACCATGGCTTCTGGCCTTCGCGGCCTTGTAGTGCTGCGTTGCTCTGGGGCTGTGTGTGGTCTGTGCTCTGGAAGCGCCCGATGCTCTATTCTGTTCTGGCGATGCTGTTAGGTACGTAGATGCGAACTTGGCGAGTTTAGAGGCAAGAAAACGAAGGAAGGTGGGATATGGCGCAGTGTTAAAACCGCGAGAGGCAGGCTAGCGGTGGAGATGGAGGTGGGGGTGGGGGATAAGTCACAGCAGCGAGGGGCAGAGCCTTTTGAGGTCAAGAAAGGGAGGCTCTGGCGGCTGGGGTGGAGATGGAGGTGAAGGTGGGGGAAAGGTCACGAGGGCGAGCGGCAAAAGGGAGTAATGGTGAAGAGGAAGGCGCGAAAACTTTGCAGTCGATTCTTTAGACAGTCGCACCTTCCGCAACGCTCTCGAAGATAATGGGGGAAGCATTGGGGAGTTCAAGAAAAAGACTCGCAAAGGGAAGGATATGCTTACCAGAGCAGTGCGCCGCAGTTGCAATGTGCGTGGTGCCGATGCGAGCAGTTTATGGTGCGCGCGGAAGTTGAGGTTCTAAGCAAGAAGGAAGAAGGAAGAAGGAAGAAGGGGAGTTGAGCACAACACTCCTCTAGATATACTTTTTGGGAAGGCGCTAGCAAAATCAAACCAGCCATTCGCGGTTTCTTTTTTTTATTTTATATATGTGGTCCCTCCAGCGGGTCGCTCGCAACAGCAAAATGGGGCACCTGATTGAACCGACTGGCGATGTCTTCATTCACGTTGGCCCGCAAGGCGAGGAGCTAAAGCGCCATGACCGCAGCATGTTCTTTGTGCAGGGAGCCCCACCAGCAGATAAGGGCAAGGAAAATTGATTGTCAGTCGCACGATGAGCCCAAACCATCAAGTTTTATCTACCTGTCTCGTCAACAGTCGACGTCGAGGAAGTGGGTAATCAAGTCACCTAAGGAGGTCAATCTGCGCAAGTGAGTTCCAGCGGTTGTGGTTACCTACCTAAGTACCTTTGAAGTCCACCAGGTGTATCTGTTTACTACGCTATGATAAGTACCTACGTATTGAGAGAAAGAACCGACACGAAGCCGCGAACCCCATATAGAACCGTAACAGTTTTCAACAGGCACAAAGACAACCTCCCTTCACTCGTCCGCTTGGCCGAATGTCCGGCTTGTGCAGCATCGGATGATCAGCCCCCGAGATTTAATAAATGAACCGCTCTTAGGAATGACATCAATATCGCCCACCACCACGGGAGTCTCCCTCATCATGTGGCACTGTCCATCGCTTCCTTCTAGTCCGTTACCCCGCCAAGTTTAGTTGAGGCGTCGTAGTGTCGGCCGAGTGGCAAAGAAAGCAATGACAACAGCTGCGGCCCATATGCTGGCGCAGGCCGCTGAAATGTAGATCGCGGGAGGGTTAATTCCACGCCTTGTCTTTATTGCCGGATCTGCGTAGGAGGGGAGCACCGCATGGAGCCTCTGAGGTAGGTACTGTCAGTTACTTGTATATGTGCCCACAATGGAAAATGCGAGAGAACTAACCTGCAGTTTCTTGCCGCGAACTATGCGCATGCTGTCGGCCTCATAACACTTGTACTGCACGAATTCGCCTAAAGTCCGGACCAGTATACCTTCCTCATCATACGAGAAGCGCTCCCGAGGCTTCTTGGGAAACAACTTCATTAGGTTGGTGGTGATCTAGGGAACCCATCAGCGAGTAACCCAACAACAGGTTAGCAAGGCTGTAAACACTAACTTCGACAGCTTTCTCGCACATCTCAAGGACACAAGTTTCGGACTGGTGGACGTAAATGAGTGCTTCGCCACGCAAAAGGTCAGCATCGGACGGCCTGCTGGCACTGCCCATCCGCCGCAAGACCCCATCATAGTTTTCACAAGAGATATGGTATTGGGCAAGAATGGTGCCGAGCTTTGCCAGACCGACTCGAATTTTCTCTTCCAGGGCCGCTTGGCGTCTCGATGGCGAGAATAGAATACGGATATTAGCCAGATCTCCGTCCGTGAAGGGATTCGTAGTTTTCGACCAGTCCTAATAGAGTCTGCGCCGCTCGAGCTGGAACTTGAACTCGTTGATCTGCCTAAGCATATTGGAAAACTAAATAGATGCAGAGTACGGAGTCAGCAGAAAACCAGCGGCACTCGGTGCGGGCAAGGCTGGGGAGCACAGAAAGAACGAGACTTACCATGACTGCGGATTGTCGCGCTTTTCGCGGGTTTCCTTCAGGTGAGCTTACCTGGAAACACAGGCGAGATTTGGGGAAGGGAAGAGAGGGGCCAAGCGATTTGGGTTGCGAAAGAGTTTGGGGCAGTCGTATGAGGCATGGGGCCACACATGGCAGGTACGAAAGACGTGTAGCGCGACGGGCGGCGGGAAGGAAGTGCACATCGCACTTCACGTAGAATTCTGGAGTTGCAGCCCAACACACAGGTAGGTACGCGCCTCTCGCTCTTCTGTCTACTCAGAGAGCGAGTTTATTAACCGGCAGCCGTGCTGGTGGCGTTTGATAGGTCCATCCCAGCTTTGCTGGAACACATTGGCAGCCGAGGAACAAGGCGGGCGAAATCTCAGGCCATCTGACTTATGCCGGCTGCAGAAGCCAGTCTCGTTGGCAATGGTGTCCCCTTCTTTCAAACACCACAACGCGTCAAAAGAGCGCGACAAATAATGATAAAAAGTAAAAGAAAAGAAGAAAATGACAAAAGGAATAGAATTAATGATGTACAATAAAAAAGACAAAAAAGCTCGGCTGGTCGACCGCTGCAGGCGTCCCCGCTGCGGCTCGAACCCATCACCTACGAAAACTTGGCCATCATTTTTCGTAGTTGACAGTGCAGGCAAAGACCGTTGCGCTGCGTCCAATCGTTGGGGCGTCTCCCCTTTGACGTCAACTTGGGAATTGGGACTCGCGATCTGCCTTCTGTAGTCGCGTGCGAGTGAGTTGGAAGGCCTCACGCAAGCGAATCCAATCTTGGCGGGGCTGTCATCCCAACTCTGATTCCATCCCAACTCTGAAAGAGTGAAACGAGAATGCCGAAAATGGGAGGTCCAGGTACCCGAGGGACAGGTAGGTGATTTGGCTGACGTGATTCTAAGAAAGAGTGTCTCAGTGCAACAAGAAAATACTGCATATGTCCTTCGGTCCTGCTTAGCTGTGCCCCAAGAGAGAACCAGAGAGAATTTCCACAAACATTTTCGCCTTCACGATCACGATCACGATCACACGATATAGAGATACAAACCTGGCAACGAGCAGTCCGGAGAATTCCTACCCCAGTATTCGACTTTCCACCAGCCTGTCTTGGCCACACTCGACCCCAAGCAGTTCAAGCAAATAACTAAGCCAGACAAGCCGAATCATCCACGGCTACTACATATCAGCAAGCTAATTTGCATACTTATCTTCCGCATAATCCACCCAGCCGAATCTATATGAGCCGTATAGATGGCCTGGACTTCAAAGTTAGAGATGAGGCTCAGTCAGCTTTGCGCCGCAGGTGACGCACGTGGCCTATGGATGGTGGGATTTATGTCTGGTTTCCTTTTCCATTTTCCCCAGTAGTTCGAGTGGCTTTTCCCCAGTAGTTCGAGTGGCTTTTCCCCAGTAGTTCGAGTGGCTTTTCCCCAGTAGTTCGAGTGGCTGTTGGTGTCGCAACAGTACTTTTGGTGGTTGTTCCCACGTAGCGACAGCTCGCTTTCATACCATTTGAGCGCTTCCTATCAAAAAGCGCTTCAAGTATGGCCCATTGCACTGGCCGCCTTTTCCGATGCTAGCCTTGTTGCCCAGTGCCGCTGCAATAGGAACCATTCCCGCCTTACCAGGAAGATTGCCCAATATCCGGTACGTCTTTACTGGGGATTGGATTGTTTTTTCTTGGACCGGCGCAATAATTCCAACGCTCCCGATCTCGACAAAGAAGAATATCGGTCAGTCAAGGGGAAAGAGCACTCTATCATAAACAGACACCTTGGCCTCGTTTCCGGTACGCTTGCAAGGACGTGCACTCATGAACTGAATCTCTGCACGACGTGAATGGGGCGCTTGGGCCCAGGTAGATCTCGATGCATGTCGACGAATTAGCCTATCTTCGCTAATACCAGGATACTGGGATGCAATTGAATTAACCCTGCCCAGCCGGCTCGCTGGTAGAGCACTGACGTTTCAAAGTGGGGATGTTTGGGAAACCTATCCATCCATTGGTGGGACCTGAAATGTCGAGCGAAGCGATGCGATCGCCAAGCAATATTTCTCTCCGCAGGTTTCCCCTTGCAGCCACCCACTACCCTAAGTACCGACGGAGCCATATCTGCACACCATCACAACCCGGATCATGACCGTTCTGGGGATTCATGAACTCACGGGCGGCTTCATGGCGGCCTCGCCTCGCCTTGACCCCCGCGAGCGACAGACCAAGACCAGGGGGATGACCTCTGCATCCTCGAAGTTGCAAGAATCTCACCAGAGAAAACTTCTATAAGATGGTGGGCATCCTCGTCCCAGATTCCTTTTGATGCTCCAAAGCTTCTTGTCTCGATACCCAGTACAAAAAGCTGCCCATCATGAAAGCCAACTCCATCCTCGCCGCTGCGCTTTTCAGCGTCGCCGACGCCTCTCCTTTGCTGGAGCGTCAGGTAAGCCGTCCCGAGCGGTACCATTCGATGATTGACAAAAACTAACAAGGCCACAGAGCGCTCAAGGTCCATTTGGTGCAGTGGTAGATCTCTCCCTATTCTCCTCTGGAAGAAAAATACTCACAAAAGGCGCCATTAGTCCGTGTCGACCGACAGCGCTCTCGCCAACCACGCCATCTACATCCCCACCACGTCAAGCACGACCGGAGGCAAGTGGCCAGTAGTTGTCTGGGGCAACGGCGGCTGCGGCGGCGACGGGGCTTCCAACTCCAAGTTCCTCTCCTGGGTCGCGTCGTACGGCTACCTCGCAATCGCGTCAGGCAAACCCGGCGGCAGCGGCTCGACGACGGCGCAGATGATGACGCAATCCATCGACTTCGCCGCCAAGGTGGCCGGCACCGGAAGGTACGCCAATGTCGATGCCACCAAGATCTTCGCCTCCGGTTTCTCGTGCGGCGGTGTCGAGGCCATGGCCCAGAGCTGGGACAAGCGCGTCTCCACGATTGGCGTCGTCTCGTCGGGCCTCCTGACAAACTACACGGCGGCTTCCACCTTTACCAAGCCGATTCTCTATGTTATGGGCGGATCTGGAGATATCGCCTACGACAACGTAAGTATTCCCTTCTATTACCTGGACGTCCATGGGATACCACACTGGTCTAACCACATGTATAAGGCCGAGCGCGACTTCAAGGCACTCCCAGCCAATACCCCGGCCTGGAAGGGTAATCTAAACCTGGGGCATGGCGGCGACCTCTTCAGCAACCAGGGCGGTAAGTTCGGCAAGGTCCAGCTTAACTGGCTCGAGTGGCTATTCAAGGGCAAGCAAGACGCCGCCAAGTACTTCACCGATGGCTACAAGGCCGACGGCTGGTCGGTTCAGACCCATGCCATGGACAAGATCAAGCCCTTTGTTTGAGATTCTGTGATGGTAAAGGAGAGGTGCGTTTGGATAGTGCCTAGCACATCAATATCAGAAGTGGTACTCGAATTGTTCAAAACTACTTCCTAGCCCTCCATCTACGTATACTTGTCCGCAATTTCAAAAATGGGGCAACCCTTGAGAGCTCTTGAAGGCTTGAGAACTTCATGGTATATGGTAAGCATAGGTGAGTACCAAGAGTACGCATTGGAAACTGCTTCTAATCTTGCAAGTCCTGAACAACCAATGCTGTTCAGAAATCGTTTTCTGTTCAAGCTGATTGTGGTTCATCCTCACCAACTAAGAGAAAAAAACACTCCACTAGCAGACGAACAGCTCATACATATCCTACAAAAACGTGAACAGTTGAAACTGTCTCTGCCCTTACAGCGATACTAAGCATAGAAACTTTGCAGATAATGCCAACACGAGAAATCGTAGTCCAAAATATTTCTGCCGTTGCAGAAACAATGACGACTATCGGCGGAAAGAAGACATGTCCAACAGCCCCTTGAAACGAATATAAACTCGTAGACCCTGTCGACATAATGCCAACATCCTATTATCCACCATAAATTTATTGTCTTCACTATCTCAGCCGATCCCCAGAGAAGTGTAAAGATGGAAGATAATCAACAACAACAACCCAGAGGCTTCGATGCTCTCGTTGACGAGCTGACCGACGCCTTCGCCCAAATCCTGTACAATTTCTCCGTGCCATTCAGCCAGTGGCCCACCCAAGAGACCCCGATCCTCAATCTCTGGACATGGGTTGACCGCTCCAGAGAGGTGCGCGAGGCCGAGCTCCCCGAGCGGACGGGTAACCGCTCCCCGCCCTGGACGCACTCGGCCTATGTGCTCTACGGCAGAGCATACCTTGTCCAGGCGTCCTTCTTCGTAGAGCGCTCGCCCGCGTGGCCCCCTGTTCCGGAGGGACTCGACGCGAGCACCGCCATCACCGTCGCCCGGGTGCGCAGCTCGCTGCGGGACAAGCTGGTCATCAAGCTGGTCGACAAGAGCTGGGGCATGGAGCTCCCGGATGTGCGGGGCGCGTACAGGGAGATTTCGCTTGCCGAGGCGAACGCCTGGAGGCGCGATTTCCCTGATTGGTTTCCTCCCTTACTCGAGCTCGTTTTTCTTCCTGCTCCTGCTAACGGTCAACAACAGCATGGACACGACGTAAATGGAAACGGGCACGTGAACGGAAACGGCGCGAACAACGGAAACGGAAACGAGCCCACTCCCATCGCAGACGCCCTCCCCCAAGACATAGAGAACTGGGCGCAAGACGAAGACGGCGACATCACGATGGGCCTGCTCTACTGGCCCGACGACGGCCCCGCCGCGCAGGCCGAATGGCTCCGGACCTTTCTGGCGCGGCATCCCATCACGCGGGACCTAGTCCACTGGCCCGAAGACCCCGCGGGGCAGGCTGCGTGGTTCGAGAGGTGGAACGATCTGCTTCCAGGTCCCAGCGCCCAGTTGTTCAACCAGCCGGAGGAGGATGATCAAGAAGCCGCGAGTAACTTCGAGAACCTGCGGAACGATCCTAACGCGGATTCAAACGCGACACTGGAGGAGTTGGCGGCCAACGCGCAGGCCGCGGCTGAGCGCACGTTCCGCTGGGGGAGTCGGAGTCCTCCTCGGCCTCCAGGTGGCTCTGATGCTCAGAATGGTAACGGTTTCCAGAATGGTAATGGTGTCCAGAACGGTAGCGGTGCTGTCCGGAATGTTAACGGAGTCCAGAATGGCAACGGTGCCCTGAGCTTTGATGAAGACTTTTAACCGGTCTCTTTGTGCCCAAATCAGTTGCGACTCAGTAAGTATTATACGAGTGACTTTTGAGAAACTGACTGCCTAGTTCTAGGTATATCACATTTGGACCTTCCTTGTCTTTAAGATAATGAGGAAATTGTCCTTCACTTTCGCAGAAGGAAAGAGAAGAAAAAGAAGGAAAGGTCCAAAAAGATTGGAGAAACACAAAACTCCTACTCAAAAAACTAATATTTTTCAACAAAAGATTGTTCCCGTAATAAGTAAGTATTGTGAACCTGAACCTAATTTTCGCCCCCGCC
Source organism: Podospora didyma (assembly GCA_033439775.1). NCBI lineage: Eukaryota > Fungi > Ascomycota > Sordariomycetes > Sordariales > Podosporaceae > Podospora > Podospora didyma. The sequence goes on along the minus strand of JAULSW010000006.1, from coordinate 463,071 downwards.
CCCATTAACACAGGACTAAACCTAACAACTTTGCATGGATGAAAACGGCTGTAAAGAAAATAGAGTGACTCTTTAATGGGCCCCCCGAAAAAACCAAGATTTGCTCCCTATCAATGGTGCTATGACTTTGTGACTGTATACTCTGTCTTTTCTAGGGGAGCCCCCGTTTAACCTAGAGCATTTATTTCTCAAGCATAGTTTTATCCCCACGTCTAGCCTCCCCTTCGTGAGTTATCACGGTAACCATGAACCATACCAATGAAGGAAATGCCAAAGTCCACTCTTGCACAGTTTAATCATTTTTGACTGGTATGCTCTTTTAAAGGTCCGAGTCCCCCAAGACAAAGAAATACCTCGTTCAAACTACATTTCCAACTCAGGCACCTACTGAGTGAATAATGCAGCTGTACGGATGCACCTCACACAGAATCACTTTTCACTTTTCGAGCGTAGTACGCTGACAAAGTATGGCGTGCCGTTATTCCTTCTTCCTTTTCTTTTCCCTTTTCCCTTTTTCTTCTTTTCTTCTTTTTTCATTCTTTTTTTTCCCTCTCTTTTCAATTTTTGGGTATCTAAAATTCATCCTTGATATCCTCCTTCTTTTGTTAAGGCCTAAAGCCGTGAATAAGCACTCTAATAACCTGGAACTCACGGTCATCATGTAGCATATCCATCATCCATCATCCATCTTCACCATCTGGACTGGCAAGCAGCTGGATCAGGTACCCATAGTCAGGACAACAGCTGAATGGCAGCCACGAAATCATGTTAAAGTTAAGAGCACACGGATTCAATTGGCCAAGATTAAAATAGCCGGCCTCTTATAGCAGAAACGAGCGCCCTGGCAAGAAATAGCCTAATCATTGCGGTCAGTTTAACAGTTATCATGCATGTACAGGAAACATCGTCCTCTGAGTTGTTGCCCCTTTCAGCACGTGCGATTACGGAGCCAACCCTCAAACATGTCACGAAGGTGGGGATGACTGTAATGGCATATGATCCATTCACTCGCTCGCTTGCTTAAACTCTTGTGGCCCCTTTTTGGCAACAAAATCATCGCGCATAGTTGGCAAACGCTCCTACAATCTAGATATACATGGCTTGCCTGTCTAGAGGTTAGCCATCTTTATTGCAGGGAAAGTGTTCAGGAGTGATGTACCTTGACGGCACAAAGCCCCTTTCCTCCCAAGTCCTTTGCCCAAGCCTGAAGCTGATGCGTGACGAAGCTGCCGCCTCGGGACCGCGCGGCCTTTTTATAGAGTCCCTTTAATTGCGAATCGAACCTGACGTAAAATTTACGCAATCAGATCGGCAACGTTCATGGGCATCTCGTCGATCTGTGTGGAGTAGTACACTGCGCGCAAGGTTTAGCTGTATTCCGCATACGACCAGCATACCATTGACTTACGCTCGATATCACGCAGAATGCGCACATCCTCGCTAGTAACGAAGTTGATGGCGACACCTTTGCGACCGAATCTGCCGGACCGACCAATACGGTGGATGTAGTTTTCACGGTTGCTGGGAAGATCGTAGTTGATGACCAAGCTGACTTGCTGAACATCGATACCGCGCGCCCAGACATCAGTGGAGATCAGAACTCTGCTGTTACCCTGTCTGAAGTCCTGCATAATGCTGTCTCGCTCTTTTTGCGGCATGTCTCCGTGCATGCTGCTGACCGTAAAGTTGGCCTCTCTCATCTTGTCCGTGAGCCAGTCGACCTTGCGCCGGGTGTTGCAGAAAATGACGGCTTGTGTAATGGTGAGCGTGTCGTAGAGATCGCAGAGTGTGTCGAACTTCCAGTCCTCCTTTTCCACAGCAATGAAGTATTGTTTCAAGCCTTCGAGGGTCAACTCGTCACGCTTGACGAGAATGCGGACGGGGTCGGTCATGAATTTTGTGGTCATGTCGAGAACGTCGTATGGGAGGGTGGCCGAGACAACGACGACTTGTGTGGCGGGAGGGAGATATCGGTAAACATCGTAGATCTGCTCGCGGAATCCCTGGTTAAGGAGCTCGTCGGCTTCGTCCAGTACCAGCATCTTGATGTGACGTGTGCGCAGGTTGCGGCGTCGGATCATGTCGGCAACACGGCCAGGAGTGCCGGAGACGATGTGCTGGCCGTAGTCGAGCTTGCGGATATCCTCGCCCACGTTGGTGCCACCAATGCAAGCGTGGCACTGGACGTTCATGTAGTCGCCAAGCGCCATAACGACGCTCTGAATCTGGGTCGCAAGTTCGCGGGTCGGGGACAGGACAAGCGCCTGAGTCTCACGCACGGCCGTGTCGATAACCTGGAGCATACTGATGGAGAAAGTCGCCGTTTTACCGGTACCCGACTGCGCCTGCGCGATCGTGTCGCGTCCCTTGCAGATCTGGACGATGGCGCGTGACTGGACGGCCGAGGGGGATTCGTAGCCATAGGCGTAGATACCGCGAAGGAGACTCTCTGTTTGTTGGGGACAGGTATCAGTCAGCACAGTTGGGCGCGGTTGAGCTGGCGGCCGAATTTGTGTTTCTCACCCTTCAGCGACATGGACTCGAAGGTCGGATGGACCGTCACCTCTTTCGAGGTCGAGAATTGGATTTTCTCATCCGCCTTGCGGTCGATGCCACTAGCTTCGGTCATTTTCGAGGATTGCGATTGTTGGTTGTTGGTCTGCGGAGGAGTTTACGATCAATCTTTCGGATCGAGGCGTTGAGGTCGTGCGAAGCAAGTGGGTGGCAACTGCGCTGGTGGGTGCATGTCGTCGAGTCGATTTGCTTGGCAGAGAAAAGGTCCGTGCGGCTGAACTTCGGCCGACCTAACGAGCGAACGTCGCCCCACCTCAGCCCCACTCAACTTTATTTCTCGTCGCGGCGGAGAGGCTCCAGTCGCGTCCAGGAGCTTCGCTTCAGTAGTCAATTGGTGGCGGAGAAAGACTAACCACCACCACTTCAACTTCTGCATTTTCGGCGGAAACCCCGCGCTTCTAGCCCAAACACACAGCTGAAACCCCGACGAGTTCAGCGAAAATGAAACTCGAAGAGATGAGAGCGATTCATGAGGATCTCGAGCGCCTCGAACAGGGCATCGCAGATCGGTTGTCCGGCGAGGAGCCTAAGCACGTACGGAAGTCCTCGCGAATTGATTGTTGATATACCAGAGCCAGATTGTAACATTTCACAGATCCGAGATCGTCTGAATCGCGACCACGAAGTCGCTCAGCTTCTCGATCAAATCCAAAAACAGTCCGCGGCCCTCATTCCCCTCTACGACGATAAACAACTTTCCAAAGAGATTTTGGAGATCTCTTCCGGCGACCCCTTCGAAGCCTTTTATCGTCAGATTTCCGACATCAAGGAGCATCACGCTCGTTATCCGAATGAGCAGGCCGAGAACCCGGAGAATTGGTACAAGCCGCGCAAAGCCGGCGACGACCATCCGTTCCTTGTCGACACGTTGTTTTCGGGGGAAGAGGCCTATGGCCGCTACTTTGATCTTCTCGGCTGCCACGAAAACTATCTGAATCTCCCCAATGCGAAGCGACATGCCTACATTCAATACCTGGACGTCTTCGACAACTTTCAGCCTGGCTACGGCGGAGTCAAGCGGGCGGACAAGCTGACAGAGCAGTATTTCAAATATCTTACCGACCTTCTGAATTATCTCGAGTCATTCATGCGCCGCACGAGACCCCTTGAGAATCTCGACAAGCTCTTTAGCGAATGGGACAAGGACTTCGAGAAGGCTTGGGAGCAGGATGAAGTCCCGGGTTGGGAGAAGGAGAAAGCGAAGGCCCAGAAAAACGCAACAACGAGCACAGAGGGAGCCGTGTATTGCGATGCTTGTGAGAAGGAGTTCAAGAGCGAGAACGTCTACAAGGGACATCTCACTGGGCGAAAACACATCAAAGCAGCGCAACAGCTGGCGCAACGTGACGATGGCACATCGAATGGCGAACATACGTCAATCACCTACCGTCTCAGGGAGCGGGCAGTTGCAGACCGAGAGTTTCGTATCAAGAAGCTCAGCAGCGCCATGAGCACTGAGCGGGACGACACGCGGGTGAACGTCGAGCGTCGGCAAGGCATGACGGAGCGCGAGCGGGCCCAAGAGCTGGAGAACCTGTACAACCTCACGTCGAACCAACAGAACCACGAGGAAGAAGAGGAGGAAGACGGAGACGGAGAGGATAAGATTTATAACCCACTGAAGCTTCCGCTTGCGTGGGATGGCAAGCCCATCCCCTTCTGGCTGTACAGACTGCACGGCCTGGGCCAAGAGTTTGCATGCGAGATTTGCGGCAACTTTGTCTACCGTGGACGACGAGCTTTCGACAAGCACTTCAACGAGACGAACCATATCACCAACCTCAAGCGTCTGGGCATTACCAACACCCATCTGTTCCGAGACATCACCTCGATCGAGGAGGCCGTTAAGCTGTGGGACAAAATTCAGCGCGAGGAGAAAAAGCACAAGGTTGATGACGGCGCCGTTGTTCAGATGGAGGATGCTGAAGGCAATGTCATGCCCGAGAAGGTGTACCTGGATCTGCAGAAGCAAGGTCTGCTCTAGAGAGGCGGTGATGCTACGGAGGGGAGTTGTTAACGTAAATGTATTGTACCACAAAAATGGCTTCTGAGATACCCAGGGGCGGCTCGTCTGGGGAGGAACTGAGGATTTGTAAAACTGCAAATAGGTAGTTGGCTGGCGTTACGGTGCAGATGACACCACATTGCTGGGCTCAGAGCCCAGGTGCCAAGCCATTTTTGTCCACCGATTTTGTCATGCGAGGCACTGGACTTTCCTGTAGATGAAGCTTCAGTCCTTATAGGTACTAAAAATGAAAATTGCACACTACTCAAAAGGCTGGTTCGCGAAGTTGGACTTCAAAATACCGTCCACTCAAAGACTCGAACAAGTCGCTGGCTCTTTGGAAGTGGCCGTGGCCATTCGCTTGGCACTGTAAGGCTGCAGGTGATGACCCACCGTGGTGGGGGTCGGCAAGCCTGGACGATTGGACAGACGTCACTTCGACCCCAATCTGCAACAATGTAAACAACACTGACAAACTTGAGTGTTCACAACACCACTTTCGTGGCCGCAAGGCCTGCTCTTCTTTTTGGATAGACTTGCTTTTTGGAATGGCTAGACAGAAACCTTCTTCATTCACACACCGCTGTCCCGATTGAAGCGACAGCCTCTGCAAACCAAGGATGCGCTGAACAGCAGAAGAGGAACAATGGCCATCCAGTCTAAGCCTGTTCCGGCTCTTTACACCGTCTACATCCTCCGGTCGACCGTTCGCCATGCTTCCCTCTACATTGGATCAACCCCCCACCCGCCGCGACGTCTGAGCCAGCACAATGGCCTGGCGCGCGGGGGCGCTGCGAGAACCTCGAGGCCTAGCCTCCGCCCATGGGAAATGGTGGGACTAGTGTCAGGCTTCCCGAGCATGGTCGCAGCGCTGAAGTTCGAGTATGTGCCCCCCTATCTGTATACGCAAACTATACCGACTGTCTTTGACTAACGTGTGTGTGTCTACTTGTCTTTTTCGCAGATGGGCCCTGACCAACCCGCATCTCTCCGTACACATCCCATCCGACTCGCGCCTTACCATCTCGACACAGCGCAAGGCGAACGGCCAGCCGCGCAGGCCGTCCAAGAGCCTAAGCTCGATACTGTCCAACGTCCACCTTCTCTTGCGCGTGCCGAGCTTTGCGCGCTGGCCGCTGAAGCTGCACTTTTTCGCGCCCGACGTGTATGCCGCCTGGAAGAAGTGGTGCGCGACAGCAAAAGAAGATCTGAGGCCCACCCTGCCCGTTGTAACCGATTTTGGGACCAAGCCATTATCGGACACGGAAAATGCGGCCGACTCTGGCTCTACCACCGCTTCCGACAGCGAGGTCGAGATGACCCAGCCAGAGGACCAGGAGGCAACAGCAACGCCGTGGGGTATACACGCTCTCCCGCTGGACTACGAACCGATCAAGGAATACGTAGCCAAGGGGCAGGCCGTCTTCGAGTTTGAACAGGAGGGCGATTGCGTCGTGTGCCAACAGCCGATCACCTCGGGCGAGGGCATTCACGCCATCTGCTCGAACAACACATGCGAGGGCGTCGGACATCTCTCGTGCTGGAGCCGGCACCTGCTAACGGCATCCGAAGGGACAGGGACCAGCTCCAGCGACAACATAATACCGATTCAGGGCGAATGCCCCAAGTGCCATGGCGAAGTCAAATGGAGCGATATGATGAAGGAGCTCACCTTGCGGCTCAGGGGCAGGAAGGAGGTGGAGAAGTTGCTCAAGACGAAAAGGCGGAAGGGGGCAGTTGCGGCAAAGACCAGGGTATAAAGGGGGTTGAAGGACGGCGCATCTCCAATATTTACATGGCACATATTTTACGTTGGGTTTGGCAGACGGGTATGGCATAGGTACGGATGTACTGAGGGCGTTTAGGAAATCAAGGGGCAAGGCATACCTGCGCAAATGGTAGATATATGATTCTTGGTTGAGCAGGACTGGTTATGGAGGGTAGTTTTGGCATTAGTTCATTGCTACTCACATTTTATGGCAGCAAGTTTTTTGTTGTTTGCCAAGCGGGAAACTCGGCGGACTCCTTAATCATCGCAGTTGATTTTGCTATTCTTAGCAGTCGAGCCGCCAAGCACGCCCCAACCAACTACAACCCACCTCAGCCAGCCATACATCTATGCAGATACTTATTTTCAATTGCATCGAGCGCACAAGTGATGTGCAGGCAAATGCACCTCAATTGAACAGGTTTGTGGTTGGTGGGTGCGTGGCTTGGCGGCTCCACTGCTACGGATCGCAAAATTAACTGCTATGATTAAGGAACCCGGAAACTCAGATATTCAGATACTCTTGCCTTTTCCCAGTATCTTGATATCCCGCCTACAAACAAAACGTACTTTCTTCACAATCGGAACACTTCCAATCAAGCAGGAAACGAAGTCATTTGTTTCGGGCCCCATACCTGGCGGCTGAACAGAAGTACATCCGCAAGGCAACTCTGATCCGACTGCTTTTGGATCCCCATAAACTAGGAAGTCGGACAGAACTCAGGAGCTTGCCTAGCCATGGCTAACAGCCACTGGGAGCCACGCATGTCGTCGGGAGAATGAGAAGTAAATTGCCGACCACCGTCACACATGCCTGCTGAGTCAGGCAGCGTTCGCCCCGCAATCGCCCCATTTCTAACGTCAATCGCCGACCCATTGGTGGGTTAAGCGACAAGTATTGGCCAGTCCCCCCCCGGCGATATCAGATCCCTTTTTTTGCCTGCCAGCTTGACTGACTGACGGTTGCAGAAATGGCAAACTCAAAATGGCTCGCATATCAAAGAAGGCGAGCCAGAGATTGGGGTGCGACGCAGAAATGACTGGGGCCACCGGCACGCAAAAAGCCAATCAGACCATTTCAAGCTCAGCACTCCCCCATATCTTCTGTTCTTTCCTTCGTCATCCACTTAGCCCCAAGGTCAAATGGATGCATCGATGAATCATGGGTTACCACACGGACAGCAATGTTGCACTTTGTATATTCTTCTTGCTGACCACCATACCCTGTGCGTTGGTTACTCTCACTAACATTTTCCTTCCCACTAGCCCGCATGATAGATAGGTATGCTGATTTCTTTCTATTATCGGTGCTTCTTTGCCTAACGGTCGCGCATTTGTGGATTTTAAGAGACATGGGCTCTCGAACGGCAGCCATCCACATTCAGTGCATCCAACATCGCCCAGCCCGAACAGGACATGCCGCTCGGATCTCCACAGTTGTCGCCGAGAAGGGCATCTCTGTCCCCAAAAATTTTTAGTGCAAGGGGACAGCCAGCAAACCCCTCGGCGCGCGAAAAGACGCATAAAAAAAATTGACGAAAAGCAGGTGGTCGGATTCCAGAGCCCCGCCATTCTGCAATTTGATCCATGGCGTGGAGGAGAAAGCGGCTTGCAGCCACAGCCCAGCGCATAACTTACGTCCCATGTCGCGTTTGTGCAGCGCACACGGATAATGAAAACACATATAAAGACGTTGCGGACACACTGTAGTTGTTTTTCCTGGGCGACGGGATGTGCCAATTAACCCCAATTTATTGACTTTCTTACCTTGTCGCTGTCCTTTGTATCCGTCTCTTTGTTGTGGAGAAAACATCATTTGTTTCTTTTTCAATTGCGTTTATGCGTCCAGAGGGAGAGGTCACGACTTGGCGCCTCACGACCACGGGGAGAAGGGAGGAGAGAGTGGGCAAGTACCTTTGCGTATGAAGGTACCTCAGCCTCAGCCTTACCTGCCCAGGTCGACTGCGCCGCCATGCTCTCCTGAAAGACTTTTCTGTTGGCCGCAACACATAAGACGCAATCACACGATATAACGGACTGCGACACGGCGTCGGATCAAAAATCGACGACGTGCACAGCGAGGTACACTGCAGTTGGAAGGCCCAGTGGAGGATCTTAAGGACCCACCACACGTATCATGCCGCAACCCAAGTACCTCTTGCCTGCACGCACACAAGACTCAATCCAATACCTAAGGCACATGTACACCCTACCGGAAGACGAGCAGATTACGGATTACATGCAGATATGGACGTTCTCGTACCGGCTTGACTTCGTGACTGACTGCGTGCTGGCTCCCATGATTTGCGCCTCTCCAAATTCGATCCGACAGCTGCCGCCTTGCCTCGCCCGCCCTTCTTGGGAACGTATGCAGCGTGGTCCCATCTTCCGTTCCCACCTGCACTGACGCCCACCCTGGTCCCAGCGCCCAGCGCCAGCACCCCGTCTCCGCCCTGGGCCTGGCTTTCCTTCACTCGCTCACCTCGCTCCCGTTAACTTTCATACCTCCAACCTTCAAATCCCCCTACGCTCTTTACTCCAGATTCTCACCCCCCCCCCCGTCCACGCCCACCCCCGTGGACTAATTCACACCCACAGTCGCCCCAACACGTTCTATTCGAAATAATTTATCTTAGTGTTTCCAATCCTCATAGACTGGACGAAAACAGAGCATTTGCACGGGCATCAGCCGGCCGCTTTGGTGGCACTTTCATTTCTCGGCCATTTCGCGGAAAGAATCTAGAGGCCGTCTTTACCTTCCTCGATCTGTAGATTGCGGTGCGCATTCCTTCCCCCAACCCTTCCACACTTGCCCTCATGCCCTTCAACCTTGTGGAAAGCGCCACGGCCCCAGCCGTGACCTTCTTCTATTCACTCAGCCAAGCTCCCCGTCCATCTCTGACACCAAGGCTTCCGAATACAGAGGCTCGCTCGCATTCTACGATGCGCCGGACACATCACTGATCCGCAGCTCGGACACCTTTCCTCCTCCCCTTTACGACACCGGTTCGACACTTCGAAGCCACAGTTCATAAACCCTACCGGTCGAGACACGACTGCACACACCCAACCTACGAACGATAATGGTCTCGGTCCCGTCAAGCGGGTTGGCCGGACCCAGCGCAGCGTCGTCGAGCGCCAATGCCCATGGCGGCCCTCGGGGGTCGCCAGCTACGCCTTCGACTCTCTTCATGGGCGGCGGCATGAAGCCGAAGCCCGCCCAGGTCTACTCGAATGGTTACCACCCAACAAAACCGCAGAACCCTCTCAGCTCCATGAGGAGCGCGCCTCTCGATTTGTCTTCGGTCGAGCGTCGGGGACAGCCCACTGCGTCCAAGGAGCCAGTAACGAAGCGGACGCGCCCACACGGCCTCGAAGAAGCACCCTCCTACTGCCCGACGGAAGAAGAATGGAAGGAGCCCTTCGAGTACATCCAGAAGATCTCGGCCGAGGCGCAACATTTCGGGATATGCAAAATCATCCCCCCGCCCTCATGGAACCCCGACTTCGCTATCGATACCGAGGTGAGTGTTTTTTCCGACATCCGAGGAGGGTCTCGCTGGGACGACCAAGCACGCGATATGCGAGACCGGACGATTGTCCCGAAGTCTGGGACGCGTTTTCTGGCCCGCCCTGCTTACCTATGGCCATCGAACGGTGCTGACTCGGACTTTGCAGAAATTCCACTTCCGCACAAGGAAGCAAGAACTGAACTCGGTCGAAGGCAGTGAGTCTCCCTCGCAATGTATTATGGCCGACCCTCGATCATGCGTACGTGGTCGGTTGGCTAACAAAACCGTTCAGGTACTCGCGCAAATCTAACCTACATCGACGCTCTCGGCAAATTCCACAAGCAGCAAGGGTCGAACCTCACACGATGGCCCTTCGTCGACAAGAAACCACTCGACCTATACCGACTGAAGAAAGCCGTCGAGGCACGAGGCGGATTCGAAAAGGTTTGCAAATTAAAAAAGTGGGCTGAGATAGGCCGCGACTTGGGATACAGTGGCAAGATCATGTCCTCCTTGTCCACATCCCTGAAGAACTCGTACCAGAAATGGCTCTGTCCTTATGAGGATTACCTGCGGATAGCCAAGCCTGGAGTCCACCAGCAGCTTGAACTTGAGTATGGCGGTCCCCTGACACCGAGCCCTGCCCCAAGCCCGATGAAGCGATCCAACGCCAACACTCCGTCTGGCCCTCTCGCTGGATCGCCAGCACGCCACGCGACCGACGCTCTTCAAGCCACCATGAATAACCACCCTGGGGATGCGGATCGGGACATCTCAATGACAGATGCATCTCCCCTTGCACCACCGGTTTCGTCTGGCTTCACGGCGATCAACTCCGGCGGTGGATTCACCGCTGTCAACTCGGCCGCATCTGCATCTGTCGGGTTTAGGAGCGCGAACCGCCCGCTTGCCCCTGCCCCCGCGCCTGGTACGCCGCCGGTTTCTTCATCCAAGAGCACCCCCGATTATCGTCCATCTGGACTTGGCCCTGCTGCGACCAAGCGACAGCTCAGTGTTGAGAGCTTGGACCCTGGGAACAAGGATTGCGGCACGGACAAGGAAGATGGAGACGCAGGCAGTCGGAGAAGCAAGCGTTTGAAGAAAGGTGAGCATTTCTCAGCATATCATCTGTTCTCCATCGGCACCCTTTTCCTTCCTCTTTTTTTTTCTTTCTCTGTGATAAAGCTGCACTGGGTCTTGAGCTTCTGCTTCCCCCCCAATTTCATTCCGCATCCGGCTTGTCGCGGGAGCCCGATTCCACAGCGCCCTGTAACACAGCCAACTGGCCTCCCCACCAGCCGATCAAGCAAGGGGAGGGCGTGCCCCAACTCTCATGCCCTGTCAGGTTCTTTTTTTGGCCCCCTCCCACCCCATTCAAAGCGATTCACTCCCCATTGGTGAGAAACTTCCTTCGCTAACCCACCCCATGCAGATGCCGTCCCGACCGTGGCTGGGTCACATATGTCCCTTTTTCGACCCTCCGCCCCGAGAATCCCCAAAGATGAGACCTTGGCTCCTGGAGAGAAATGCGAGCAGTGCGGAAAAGGCAAGGAAGATAATAGCTTTCTCCTTGTCTGTGAGTCCTGCGACCATGGTTACCATGGCGCGTGTCTGGATCCGCCCATCAAGATCAAGCCTGACGTTGAATGGAACTGCCCGAGGTGCCTCGTTGGTGATGGCCAGTTTGGCTTCGAAGAGGGCGGCCTATACTCACTCAAGCAGTTCCAGGAAAAGGCTGGCGAGTTCAAGCAAGGCTACTTTGAGAACAAAATGCCGTTCGACCCCGTACTCAATTGCCATCGCCCCGTAACCGAAGATGATGTCGAGCAGGAGTTTTGGCGTCTGGTCGCCGATTTGGAGGAAACTGTGGAGGTGGAATACGGCGCCGACATCCATTGCACGACACATGGCTCTGGATTCCCAACGGCCGAAAAGAATCCCAATAACCCATACGCCACTGATCCCTGGAATTTGAACCTCCTCCCTCTCCACCCTGACAGTTTGTTCAGGCACATCAAATCGGACATTTCTGGCATGACTGTCCCCTGGGTTTACGTTGGTATGATCTTCTCAACATTCTGCTGGCACAACGAAGATCACTACGCATATTCGGCGAACTACCAACACTTTGGTGCCACCAAGACTTGGTATGGAATTCCCGGCGAAGACGCTGAGAAGTTTGAGAATGCGATGCGGGAAGCCGTCCCCGAGCTCTTCGAGACACAGCCGGACCTCCTGTTCCAGCTCGTCACCCTCCTCACCCCGGAGCAGCTCAAGAAGGCGGGAGTGCGTGTGTACGCGCTTGATCAGCGGGCTGGTCAGTTTGTGATCACCTTTCCTCAGGCTTACCATGCCGGATTCAACCACGGCTTCAACTTCAATGAGGCGGTCAACTTTGCCCCAGCCGATTGGGAGCCGTATGGCTTAGCCGGAGTGGAGAGAATGCAACAATTCCGGCGCCAGCCGTGTTTTTCTCATGACGAGCTTCTATGGACCGCGGCAGAGGGCACTACCAGTGCAGGCGCAGGGTTGACAATACAAACCGCCAAATGGTTGGCACCTGCATTGGATAGAATACACCAGCGCGAGGTTGCTCTGCGCCGTCTCTTTGTTGACAGGCACCACTTCGTCGCCGACGTCAAAACACATGGCAGACACCATCGTTGTGTCTTTAATGGTAAAGCCGACGTGGAGTGCGCCATGACGTTCAAGATAGACGACGTTGATGTTCCCGAAGAAGAATATGCCTGCTTCTACTGCAAGGCATTCACCTACCTCTCACGGTTTGTCTGCCTGAAGACAGGCAAGGTGTTGTGCCTGCAGCATGCAGGCAGTCATCCATGCTGCGACATGCAAGAGTTGGACCGCATCGCCGGCAAGGACCACGCCCTCTACTACCGCAAGTCAGACGAGGCCTTGTCTACCGTCTACAAGAAGGTGGCGGATAAAGCCCATCTACCCGAGGCTTGGGAAGAGAAGTACGAGAAACTCCTGGACGAAGAGGCAACCCCGTCGCTTAGGACGCTACGGAATCTGCTAAGCGAAGGAGAAAAGATACCCTACGAGCTACCCTCGCTACGCCTTCTCAAGATGTTTGTAGACCGCTGCAATCACTGGGTCGAAGAGGCGACGAATTACACGGTCCGGAAGCAGCAAGTTCGTCGCAAGAACGAAAAGGGAGGGCAGAGCGGCGCCCGGAAGTCGGTTGGAAGCTCAGCTCAGGACCAAAAGGAGCGGGAAATGCGTAACGTAGATAACGTTTACCGCCTGCTCGACGAAGCAGAGCAGATTGGTTTCGACTGCCCGGAGATCCTGCAACTCAAGGAGCGTGCGGAAGCGATCAAGACATTTATTTACAATGCCAAGCAGGTGCTCTCACAACGGACAACTGAGAATCCTCAGAACCTTGAGGTCGTCGAAGAGTTGTTCGAGGAAGGTCAAAGCTTCAACGTCGACATCCCCGAGGTTGAGAGGCTATCCGCCGTTCTCGATCAACTGCGATGGAACGACAAGGCCAAGGGGAAACGAGGGTGCTTCGTGACGCTCAAGGACGTCCAGGAGCTTATTGAAGAGGGGGAGACCCTCAAGATTCCCATCTACAACGATCACCTCGCTTTCTTCAAGTCACAGATGGACAGTGGTCAATTATGGGAGAAAACAGCCCAAGACTTGATCCGCGCGGAGAATCTCAACTACTCCCAACTCCAGGCGCTATCGGACCAGGCCCAGGCGAAGGCACTGCCCGTCACTCCCGAGACGCTTGCCGCCGTGGATCAGCTCCTATATAAACAACGCGAAGCACGCAAGCAGATCATGGACCTAAATGACCGGTCTAGGGACCCGGATTACCGCAAGAGGCCCAAGTATGCGGAAGTGCTGGAGGTGATCAAGAAAATCGAGGAGCTCCAGGCCAAACCAGCCGGTACGCTGGATCTCGAGAAAGAGCAGAAACGCCACGAGGACTGGATGCGCAAAGGCAAGAAACTCTTCGGCAAGTCAAACGCGCCGTTACATATCCTCAAGAGCCACATGGATTACGTGCTCGACCGCAATTTCGACTGCTTTGACATTGTGAATGACAAGCCCAGGGTACCTGCTGAGCCCGCTTCAAGAGAGCCGACCCCGGACAATACTAAGATGCTTCGCTGGGCAGACCCCAAGTTCCGAGAGGTGTTCTGCATTTGCCGCCGGACAGAAGCGGGCATGATGATTGAGTGCGAGCTCTGTCATGAATGGTACCATGGGAAATGCCTCAAGATCGCCAGGGGCAAGGTAAAGGAGGACGATAAGTACACGTGCCCCATCTGCGACTGGCGCGTCAAGATTCCCCGGGATGCTGCCCGGCCGAAACTGGAGGACCTGATCTCCTGGTACGAGGAAGTGCCCGGCCTGCCGTTCCAGGCCGAAGAGGAGGAGGTACTGAAGAAGATTATCGCCAACGCCCAGGACTTCCGCAACCACATCGCGGCGTACTGTAACTCCATCGTGGCGACAGGTAACGAGGCCGAGACACAGCGATTTTATCTTCGTAAGATCGAAGGTGCCGAGATCCTGCTTGCGTTCGAGACCAACTTCTTGCGGCAAGAGCTGCATAAGTGGAGTCCCGTCGCACCCGAGCCACCACCGGTCCTTGAGAGCTCTAAGAGCACTCGCAAGCCGCGCCCGACGAAGCTGCAGAAAATGCTGGCCCAGTACGGTGTCGATGATCCTGATGATTTACCCGAGAGTGTGAAGGGCAAGGCCAACAGCCTCAAGCGCAAACAGCTGAACGCCGAGGCAGCGGCAATGGCTTCGGGTGGTCACATGGCTACGAGCCCTGGAGCCAACCCTTATGGGGCCCCGGGGGGTTCCTTCTTCTCGAGGCATTCGTCGGACCAGCCTCAGACCCCCGGCCTGTCCATGGGAAGTGGCCCTCATGCCCACCATTCACACGGACCAGAGTCATCTTCGTCTCGCCATGGCCGGTCTGACTCGAACACTACCACAATGGACCTCGATTCTGGCGCCATCCATCCGTCCTTCTTCATGGGAAATGGTATCGGGGTCCAGCAGCTGCTTATCACGGACAATAACTCTACGCACATGCTTGAGGAACGGCTTCTACACGGCGGTTATCATGACGGCGGTGAGGATGGACTTAACATGAACTTAAACACCGAGGCAGGTAAAGCTAGGGCACTTGAGATCTTCTCGCGGACCGAGGTGGGTCGTCGGCGAGCCGAGGAGCTCTATGGCCGCGACGTTTGGGGCGGTGCCAGCGCGGCCGACGACAACGACCCTATCGGCATCGGCCCAGGCGCTGAAGGCGATGTCGGCGACAGCAGCATTTTTGCAGACTTGATGATCGACGAGGACGACGATGACCGTAATAAGGGCCACGGCGACAGCCACGTCATGATAGACGAGGAACGCAACGAGGCGGCTTCTCTCATGGATGCTCAAGCCTAAATCGATCAGCCCTTGTTACCAGTTTAGTTTTCTTTACCAGCATAAGAACTATTGATATATCGGACTCGTCATACATATTTCTTTCTGGGAAACCTGGTGAAGGGGGGATAACTTATGGTTTATGGCAGGCGGCTCATAAAATATTTGGGTTTACTTTACTCTTTTTCAAGATGCATTGCGGCCAAGCGTTTTTTTGGGGGGGTTTTTTTTGGGCGGCCGGCGGGACGAGGCGTTTTTGTGTCTACTTCTGGCTCTGGCGGTTAGGTTTAGTGGTGTTTTCAGGAGTGGGGATCATCATATCTCCTAACCTATTATTATTATTATTTTTCGCATTTTTCTTCTCATTCATGTGGAGTGTTGGTGAAGGCGGAACCTTTTTTTTGGGGGGGGGGGGGGCGGGGCGTAGGACAGACGGATAGGATAATGGAAAGACGGATCAATCTTTTCATTCGTCGATTTTCTGTCCCCCCTCCGAACTCTTCTTTCTGAATGACATGTTTGGGGGCGGGCTGCTGCTGAATGGCATTATCATAGTATCATCATCATTTGTACAATACTTGCAACGAACCACGACACAAACTTCCGGTACCTCGCGTCCGCTTGTCACGTACCTTGTCCCTTGGGGGCTGGATGACGGCGGTGAAGCGAGATGGGCGGATGCTACTTGGGTGGGCGGTCGGTCGGTCTGTCGTGGAGTGTGGTGGGTTGGTAAGGTGGTTGAGGGTTGGGTGGTTGAGGTTGGATAGGACAAGGCATGATCAAGAAGCTCTGCATGCACTTATTTTTTGCTTTAGATGAAACGGATCTTTTTAGAAGACAAGAAGAGATGAATAAGAAGAGATGACTATTGAACGCGATGGTAAACTTTCTCGTTTAGAGACATGCAGAAATGTGATGCTTCAAGTGCTAGCAGTACTCGTGTGGATGTTGGGGAGAAAAGGGGCTTGGCGTGCTGAGGTTAGTTTAAAATACATTCAAGTTTGTAGCTAATGGACGTCGTAGCGATGTGTGTTGCAGAAGTTGATGGATGCTGTGGTAATTGATCGATGCCGTAAAAGACGATGCAGCAGAGGATTTAGAGGAGAGAAGGGCATGAAAGGTCCACTACCTATATACATACGGGAAAGGGAGGGAGAGCGGATGACAGTTGATGCATTCAAAATAATTTGAACAATAGCTGTCAAAGTCAAGAAACAATCACGAAACAATGGGGTAAAGAAAAATAATTAAATTGATCGTTTTCGCATCGACGGGTCGCAACAAGAATTGCGACCGTTACTATTGTACCTACAGTAAATACTTAATTTTGCTAATGTTTGGCTCTTATCCTTTCTCGGCAGCAATGGAACGGAAGCTTGCTTACCCTTCTGATCAAAGACCGGGCGGGTTCAAATGGCCGTAGTCAACGGCATGTGCACAATTGACGGGATTATTTAGACGGGCGGGCGAGCGGCTGCAATAAGCTTTAAGTCAGGAACCCATCCCCGGATCTGCGGGGACGGTCCTTGCCGGCTTTTGCCGGCTTGCAAGGAGGTCCCGACAATAAGCCCAATGATGGCCGGGGGACGTTGCGGAGCAATCGGATCCTCGCCAGGCATCTCGTCACCGTGCTCGTGCTAAAGGGGTCACCCCGGAAGGGGACTTCCCCCTCACTTAGTATGGCCATCATAGCAACATCAGATCCAATGCATCGTGGCATGGGTGGTGACGAGTGTGCTTCTATCAGGTTCAGGTATTTGAGCGCGCAATGCCGTTGCATGTCTTTTCCTTGTTCGTGTGCTGTGTGTAAGTTGGATCGAGACACAGCAGATATCACAGACACGCCAAAAGGGGTACCGCAACCGCACCTATCAAGATCAGTAAACAAAGACAAGATGGCCTTGCCGCACGCAGCCGACATGAGCTTCACGGCTCATGTCAGCTCCCAGTTCGCCACGTACGAGACGGACCGCAGGATGAAGTCGAAGGATGCCATCTACACAACGTCCAACGGGGTCCCTATGCCGCATCCGTATGAAACGCAACGGCTGAGCGAGAAGGGTCCGTTGCTGCTGCAAGACTTCCATCTTATCGACCTGCTCTCGCACTTCGACCGCGAGCGGATCCCTGAGCGCGTTGTGCATGCCAAGGGCAGCGGCGCGCACGGCCTCTTCGAGTGCACCAACCCGATCCCCGAGCTGTGCCAGGCCGATATCTTCAGCACTAAGGGCAAGAAGTGCCCCGTCACCGTGCGCTTCTCGACCGTGGGCGGCGAGGCCGGGTCTCACGACCTGGCCCGGGACCCGCGCGGGTTCGCTGTCAAGTTCCGCACCGAGGAAGGGAACTGGGACCTTGTAGCCAACAACACTCCCGTCTTCTTTCTCCGCGACCCAGCCAAGTTTCCCCATTTCATCCACACGCAGAAGCGTGACCCGACGACGCACCTGGGTTCGGGAGACGACTCGACCATGTTCTGGGACTACCTGTGCAACAACCCCGAGTCGATCCATCAGGTCATGATCCTCTTCGGCGACCGTGGCATCCCCGACGGATTCCGATTCATGCATGGGTACTCGGGCCACACGCTCAAGCTGGTCAACAAGAACGATGAATGGGTGTACTGCCAGATCCATATGAAGAGCATGCAGGGTACCGCGTTCATCACACAGGAGGAGAGCGTGAAGCTGTCGCCCGACTACAGTCACAAAGACCTGTTCGAGGCTATCGAGCGCGAGGACTTCCCGCGGTGGAGCGTTGAGATCCAGACTATGACGCCGCAACAAGGCGAGGACGCGTGGAAGCAGCATCGCATCAACGTGTTCGACCTGACGCACGTATGGCCGCAGTCCATGTACCCGCGGCGCAAGGTGGGCGAATTCTGCCTCAACGAGAATGCCGTCAACTACTTTGCCGAGATCGAGCAAGCCGCGTTCAATCCGGCGCACATGCCGCCGGGCATTGAGCCCACCCCGGACCCTGTCCTCCAGAGTCGGTTGTTCTCGTACCCGGACACCCACCGCCATAGAATCGGCCCTAACTACCAGCAGCTACCCGTCAATGCGCCGCGCACAGCCTACTGGCCGGCCAACTTCCAGCGCGACGGTGGCATGGCCTTCTTTAACCAGGGCACCCGGTCCAACTACCTGTCCTCGATCGACCCCATTCACTTCAAAGAGCGCAGCCATGATTCACGCAAGATCCACGGCCCGTTCGTAGGCGACGCTATCGCGTACCTCTCCGAGATCCGGCCCGAGGACTTCAACGGGCCGCGGGCACTCTGGCAGAAGGTGTGGGATGAGCCGGCGCGGCAGCGCTTCATCGGGAATGTGGCAGGTAAGATGGCCGTCTGCCGAGAGAAGGAGTTCATCCGCCGCCAGATCGCCATCTTCCGCGAGGTCGATCCAGATATCGCCGTCCGCCTCGAGAAGGCCACCGGCATCCAGGGCTATGATGGCATCGCCGAGATGCGCTTCAATGGTACGCACAACGGCATGACCCGCGATCCCAAACTTCGGTTTGCCAACGGCATGGATGCTTCCAGAAGCAGTCTTCCCCTTCACAATGGCGCGCCCGTCAAGACGCCAATGAAAGGGACAGATGGTGTCAACGGGGCATGTTAGGTTTGGTCATGCTGCAGCTGAATGTGCGCGAGGCACGAGCGGGAGGATGAGACATTGAGAGGAACGGCTTCTGCATGCTGCTGTTGTTTGGTCCGTACTTGTGCTGCCAGCATAGGGAGTGAGAGAAAATAGCGGGGTGGACTATTTGCCATAGCACTGCGGAAGGGGTTCCCAAACCGTCCATGCGCATCACTAGCACTTCGTAGACGCAATAGCTAGGACCGACCAAAATGAAATAGGGGTAAAAAGGCCGTCTTCAGGGGATATGTCGGACTGTGGAAGGGGCAGGTGACGACTTGGGTCTGGTCATTTTGGTTTGTTCAATGCCCGCACGCCCTTTTCCAGGCCACAAGCGGGTTCGAGTGAAGAGAGTACAGGAATTGTTTACGCGAAATGTAATCCACCGCGAGTACAGTCTCAACGAGCTATTGCTCGGGGCCGGCGACGAGAAAACAAATCATGGATGCCGAGGAATACCGGGCTTACCTAGAGGACAAGAGGAATAAGGCCGTTGTCGTGATTCGCTAGCGCGGAGGAGATTTTTGGGATGGAGATGCTACGGACAGCCCGCTTATCCAGTGGAGAGGATATCGAATGCGCCTGCCGTCTCTCTAAGGTCTCATCTATCGTCCTTGGCAAACTGGCGCCCTGGGTACAGAGAAGTAATGGATGCTCCAGAAGTCGAGATGCCACGAGGGGTGTGTGTTTGGTGGATGGAAGCATCCTGTGGGATTCACATGGTTTGCGGGCTTGGGACGGACACGGATGTTGCTGGGGCCACAAGTAGGAAAAGGGGCGCCTCCTTTTGGACGCGGAAAACACTTCTGGCGTGTGGTTAGCGAGCCCAAGCCGCATCTGTAATTGGTTGTTCCTTTTTCTCTCGCTGTGAGATTACCTGTCCGCGGAACCGAGAAAAAAAGAAGCTGAGGACTCTCGTGCGGTGTGGAAGCAGGAACAGGCCGTCAGCGTTGGAACGTGGTATTGGAGGGCTTATGACAATTTGACCGTTGTGTTTCTGTGGTTTGTGGATGGTGTGCTGACGTTGCGGTCGACGGAATGTACCTGCAGCTACCCCCTGATGGCGGCAGGGGTCAATTCGCTTGTGGCACACTCAATCTGGGAGCGCGTGTGGTCGGGGCCTTCTTTGTAAGTGGTCAGTCCAACTGGAAGTCTTCCCGGATGGCGGCCTGCAGGGGGTTCCATGCCCAGAACCGTGGAATCGGCATGAAGGCGCCGGCGGGGCTCGAGCCTCGGGGATCCGTTCGACGATGCCCCTACGATGGTGGTTGTGATTTTCGTGGCCTGACGAGCTGCGAGCTGTGGCTTTCTGTGGTTGCTGGGCGGCGTCGCTAATCGACAACTAACGACCGCTAGCTGCATCACGGTTCGGGTAGCTATCGCCTAGCGAACGCGCGAAGATGCTCCTGTCGGCAGGTTCCCGCAAGGGGAAGGAGGTGATGGGATGGTGCCGCGGTGCGGCGGTGCATTATTGATTCGAGTGGTGATTAAAGATCGAATCCTCCCCAGAAAAGGTTGGGGGGCAGGTGGTAGTCTTGCAAAACCTATCAAATGCCCAGCTGTGGCCTTGTCAGTCTCTTCAAATTCTTAAGGGTCGACACGCACCAGATCGAAGCACGTTGAAGTCAAACTGACTCCTGAGCATCGGACAGCAGCCAGCCATCCCAGCCAAAGCCCCCGCTCCCATCCAGACCGCCCAGTTGGAAAAGAGTTGTCGATCAGGCCATCTGGCCGAGGATCCACTAGCAACACCAACTTCGACCCCAGAACCCCGGCAAGCTCCACACTACTTGAAATCGGAGCTTGAGGGCCTTCGTCGTCGCATGCAGGAAGCTCTGTAGTGTTTGAGACGAGAGGTGAGAGACACTTGCACAGACGAAGCAAGGTCTGAGCACAGCAGTTGACAGGAAGCGGCAGCCAAAAACCGAGCAACGGGGGATGGCAAAGCCCCAAACGCAGACTGCTGCTCCCCGGAACATCGACAGGACAGGCAGCGGACAGTGGGAGTGTCGAAAAACCCCGCAAGGAGAAAACGAGGAGAAGCGAGGAAGTCAAGCCTGAGCAAACAACCTTCATCCTTGTTCGTGGCTGCGACTCCAGAATTCGGGCCAGTCGTTCTGGCGGGAACCCGTTTCTCCGTTTGGGAGACGAGAAAGGTCGAAAAAGAATAAAAACACAAGAAACCAATCAAGGTGAGATAAGAGACCTGCATCTGTCAAACGCCGCCTTCCCGTTCCGCTGCTGCAGATTCTTGAGCTCAACTTCCCATTGTCTCTCGTCCGGTCGCGGGGGACGGCACGCGCACGCATGTTGCAGCGAGCTGCACCTTCCTGCACCTTCCTGCACCTTCCTGCACCTTCTTGCACCTGCAGCTGCTGTAATTTCCCACTCGCGCAATAGTGAGAAATCGCTACTACTCCCACTTGCACCTTCTCTGGCCGTGAGGGTGCCCCAAGTGGACCAAGCAAGCACGTCTCACACCCCACCTTCCTCCACTCTGCCAGTTGCTGCTGGCGAACGCCCCTTCCCCCCTCAAGCCCCAGGAGGCAGCCTCGCAGAAGCCCAAGAGAGGGGCCAGCCAGTAAATGATTTGCCCAATGGCTCCAACGCTGACCCCGGTATCTCCAACACCAGGCCCAATTGACTTGCACCTTAAAACGCGCGACAAACCGAACACCTGGAGACTGCCCTAGACCGGCCGGGTGCTCTTGCCTTTTCGATTCTTAGCTTGCTTGGCCAGCAGCCAGCAAGCTTACTTGTTCTGCTATCTTGGGTTCCAGCATCCCTCTTCCTCCTCTCGACCAACCCCGATTCCGCGAGGTGCTTCATCCGCTTCCTAACCCAACCGCAGCTTCCGCTTCTGCCTCTTTCCTCCGGCGATAGCGAACTGCCACTGCCAACTTACAAGTGACAGCACACCTATCTCCAACAACCCCGCCCTCACCAATCGCAGATCGACCTGTTAGGCTTTGGAGCTTGTCTGTGCCCCACCATCAGCGTCACGAGCCCGGTTTCTTGCAGACCGCCACCACGACTCTGAAGGTTACTGGCTGGCCCGAAACCGTCTCACCTGTCGGTCAGCCACTGAGGAGCGCATACCAGCAGCAGCAATGGGGCTCTTTTCCAGGCGCGAAAAGGCGCCGAAAACGGTGGCCGGCATTCAACCCTCTCTCTCGACCTCGCAGTCTATATCCTCGCTCGCCTCGGCTTCCTCCAGTCTCAAGTCGCCCATTACCACCGCCAGCAACCGCATAATGAATCGCACGTCGGCAGGAACCACCAGCACCAACAATGGCCCCGGCACTCCCATCACGCCCTTCTCGCCAGGCCTCATGCCCAAGATCGACATCCCCCGCGCCCCCGATCCGCAACTCGACCCCGTCGGGTACCTCCGCAGCCTGGGCGCTGTGCGGGACCGCGCAAAAATCGTCACCGAGAAGGCGCTGAAGAATGACCTCAAGCATTTTGACGTTGACATGCGCAAGTTCAGCGACGTGGTAACTTTTGTGTCTAACATCATTAAGGCACGTGCTGCCATGTTCTGCCCCTCCCTTTCTGGTGCGACGCGCTGGTTGACTAACAAACCTGCTGCTACCCACAGAGAGACTACGATGCCCCCTTCACGAGCATTCCGCCCCATGGCCGGCACCAGCACTTCGCGGTCGGCGGCCGGGACCGCATTGCGCACCTCTTGGCAACATTCCCTCAGGAGGTCGAGAACACGGAGAAGTGCAAGCGCATGATCGATCTTTTCCTAGTCAGTGTGTTGTTGGACGCCGGTGCCGGCACCAAATGGAGCTACAAGAGCCCTGAAAATGGCCGCATATATAGGCGATCCGAGGGCATTGCCGTGGCAAGCTTGGATATGTTCAAGACTGTGCGTCTGGTTCGCTTCACGAAAGATTACCCAGAATTGGTGTTCTAACATTCTTGCAGGGATTGTTCTCTGGTAACAAGAGCAACAAGTTCCAGGTGGACAAAGATGGCCTGCAAAAGCTCACCGTCGAGAAGCTCGCCCAGGGACTGCAATCCCAGCCAGGGAATGAGATGGCTGGTCTAGAAGGTCGCGCACACCTCCTTATCCGCCTCGGGAAAACACTCGCCGAGAAGAAGGAGTACTTTGGCGAGGATGGCCGGCCAGGAAACATGCTCGGTAGGACTTGTTCCTCCACACGCCTCATGACGTTTGCGCTAACACGGATACCAGACCACATTCTTTCTCATCCTTCAACACAAGCATCTAGCGTCATCATCTCTCCCCTGCCAGTCCTGTGGAACGTGCTCATGGACGGTCTTAACCCCATTTGGCCAGCGTCGCGAACAGCCATCAATGGCATCTCGCTCGGTGATGCCTGGCCCTGCAGCTCCATGCCTCAGCCTGCGCAATCGCCATCTAGCCCCACATTTTCTCCTTTCCCCAACACCACAGGCCAGTCCAACGGCGTTGCGCCGTGGGAGAGCATCCTCCCCTTTCACAAGCTCACCCAATGGCTCACATACTCTCTCATGCAGCCAATGCAGAGCATCATGAAGATCCACTTTGCGGGACAGGAGCTCTTGACCGGATTGCCTGAATACCGAAACGGCGGTTTGTTCATCGATCTGGGTGTGTTGACCCTGAAGAAGGAAGACGAGGAGCGCGGTCTGGAGCACTATAACGCCTACTGCGAACGCAGAGGCGCCAAGGGTGTTGAGGTTGCGCCCATGTTCGAGCCTGGCGACGATGTCATTGTTGAGTGGCGGGGCGTGACTGTAGGTTTCCTGGACCGACTTTGTGTCGAGGTCAACAAGTCCCTGAAAAACGAGCTGGCCGGGAACGAGTTGAGCTTGGCGCAAGTGCTGGAGGCCGGAAGCTGGAAGGTATGTCCGAAACTGAACACGCACTCTTCTCTATTCCATCAATGCTAATTCATGAACAGGGTGGTCGGGAAATTGCCGAGGTCAGCCGACCCAACACGAAGGAGCCCCCGATTCTGATCGACAGCGATGGGACAGTCTTCTGAAAATCTGAAAAGGCTTTCAACGAGTATAGACTCGGATAAAGATGCCGCATCTGCGGCAGTGGGCATCACACCCTAAGCCCGCCGGGCAACAATGCGATGAGCAATGATGCAATGAGCGAGGATGTTTAGAGTTGGGGCAGCAGTGGCGGGGATGGATTTTGGTGGCTATGTTCTTGTCAGGGCAGTCCATATATCCCTTGTCAATTCTAAAGAAATAAATCTTTTGGCGGGTATGAATATATCCGCATTGTTGTTATATACACCTTTACAGAGTATCTACGGTGGTTCCTCCGTGTGTTGCAAGTTTTAAATTCGTCGCATAAAAGAAGTGCTCCTGAGTTGTACTTCAGCTGCCACTAAAACACGGTGTCTGGACAAGTTTTGTAGATCGAATCCATTTTTGAGCACATCACCGGTGCCGTTCCATTATTGCCCTTGTTTATTACTTAGCAGATGCGTAGGCTTCTTTTTTTTTCTTTTAAAAACACATGTATTTCACCAGCTACCTAAGTAGTGGTTTGTCTTTGTCATGCAAACCTGAGGGACTGTAAAGTTACGCAAATCGATTAAATTCTCGCACCCCTGCTGATGATCAAGACGACTCATGTTTGCACAGATAATCTTGACGTTGAGCAGTTTATGAAATAACTGACCTTTAGTAAACCATGATCTTTGGTATCATTTCCCTCTCTTGATAGTCATGGCTCAAGTATTCGCTCAGTAGATATGTACCTAGTATTTCTGAAAATCTGCAACGCTGGAATAATGATCTGTCAAATATATTTCCCGTCCCCCACCAAAAGAACTCTTTCCATATTGACCCCGAAACTATCTGCTGCCGATGCTAGTAAGGCCGCCCTATTACACCCAAGTTGTGTACTCCCGTTGGGCGGTGGATGCGAATCACTTTTCCACTTTCCACGAACGGGGGTGAGGCCCGATGAAGGGTCGAAGAATGGGGCCATAGAAAAGGGGGACTTTCGTGTTGGCGGAAATCTTCATGGAATACAGAGGTGGGGGGGGAGCAGGGGCGCTCGAAGATGAATCGTCGCCAATCCGGACGGCGCATACTTGGTGTGTCTGTCGGGTTGACGGGAACGATCATGACGTGGTAGGAGTCGAACCACTTCTCTATTGAAGGTTCCGGAGTAGGAGTAGGAGCGGGCTTGCAGTCGCCATTATGTCAGTGCTCGGCCGGCTGTCGAAAAGGATTTCGTGAATTTCGTCGCTGTCTAGAAAGAATGGTACAGTCGTGGTTGTTGTTCGTCTGCTGTGTACGGGAAGAAGGACGCAGTCGAGGATGTTGTTTGTCTACTGCCGTGTCCCTGCGTATGACCAGTCTCGGCGCTAGTCGCGATCACCGCACCGACTGGCCCATTTCTTAGCCGCTCGAACAACGTCCGGATGGTAATTCGACGTGTCCGTCTGGGAACAAATCGAGGACAACAGCCGTTCGTGCTGGATTTTCCACTCGACAGATCCGGACAGGGGCGTTTCGGCGAGATGTGCGCGCGCTCGAAGGTCGTCGAGGGTGCGTTCCGCCTCGCGACGTAGCGTGTCGCGTAGCTTTCGGATCTTCATGGCGCGGCGCTCGTCGTCGAGCTTGACGACTAGCCTGTGCGCGATGGTGAGGTAGATCTCGTACTGGCGCGGGCGATCGAGGGCACGCGGGTGGCAGACGCAGTTGCGCAGCTGGGAGAAGGCTTCGAGTTCCCTTTTAATCTCCCTGGCCCACGACCACGTGCCGGTGTACAGCTCCAGCTCGGAGTAGCCCGTCTTGACTAGGCCGGGACCGTCCTTGAAATGGGCCTCCCACATCTTGGGCCAGCGCACCTTGGCCGCATGCCAGAAGGATTCCCTGGCGATGCTGTGGGCGCGTCGGAGCATGTTCATGCCTTTCTCGTTGTTGATGTAGATGTGGGCGAGGCATCCGGAGCGCGTCCACCCTTCATCAGCGAGGCCAGATCGTATCCCCAGCTCGGTTTCGTCCAGGGGCATATACTCTGGCGGCGGGCGGGTGGAGGGGTTGGCTGAAGATCTGGAATCGCCGCCGACAGTCTCGCACTCTGGGCCGGACAACTGGCCGTCGGAGGGATCGTCGTTGGCCGTGTAGAAGTTGTTGTCCAGCCCAGCAGACTTGTTGGCTCTCCAGCCACTGCCAACTGGCCAACCATCATCTCCCTCGCTGTCAGGCGAATCGGCATCTTGCTTGCCCTTTGTTTGGTACCGACGATAATCAAATTGGGCCCGGGGATGCGACTGGCGCTTGAGCCACCGCTTTGTTAGGGTAGAATCGGTGTCTCGGAGGAATCTCGCATTGGGATCGAGCTTGGTGGATACGATTGTGCCATCCCTGTACGTATACGGCTCATCGTTTACGATGATGGTTTTTGCCGTCTGGGAAGGGGTGGCGGGAGTGGTGGTGTTGCTGGGGGCAGCCGTCTTTGCCTCTGACGCAGCAGTCGGAGACATGTACGACTTGGTGGGGCTGCAAGATGAAGCCGAAGACGAAGACCGCGATGAGGGTGACTGCGGCGGAGTTGTTGATGCTCGAAGGTGTCGGCATTTCCGGCACGATACGCCGCGAAGGGAGTTGTTGTCCTCCTCGAGGGCGCGGATTTTGCGCTTCAGCTCCTCGTTCTCGGCCTGCGCGTCGGCGAGGGCTTTCGCCGCGTTCTTGATGAATTTGTTTCCCATCGCGGTGACAGCCAAGGAATAGAAATGAGAAGGGTGCCAATAGTCAGGCCGTGATAGTGAAAAAGATGGTAGTGAGGTTGACAAGGACGTTCAGGGAAGTCTGTCGGTATGAGGGTGGCAAAATTAGAGTCGACGATGGTGTCGAAACGAGAATTTCGAAGTAGCGGGGAGATAGAAATAGTTCGCAGGGCCGCCGACAGGACGTTTGTGACTCAAGCGGACAGGCGAGTTTAAAGTAGTGTGAGCACCTGATACATGGGAAAGACGAAGTGAAAAGTGCTCTTTGGGTGAGGACAGGCACATGACGATATAGTTTTCGGCAGGACCAGGTGAATCTTGCACCGACCAGGGAGATGCCAGGACATCGTATCGCCGCTTGACATATGGACCAAAAACTTTGCAAAAATTGAGTTTACGGACAAGCATATCCAGGATCGTTCTAAAGTGATGTAAAATAAGTATGTGGTTGTTGCATGGGCCAGGTACCTATCGCCGACGTGTAAAAACTGTTTAACTTGGTTGAAACGAAACCCAGGCAATGAAGGAGCTGGAACAAGAGTATCGAGGAGTGGAGACCTGTCACTTTAACTTCCATGGATCCAAGGTTACTCCCAGGTAGTTATAACAAACCCAATGCGGTAAAGGGGTCGAAATTAGCTAAAACAAACGTATCCAACTAGAGACTCGTCATTTTAGCTTTCATGGGACTGTGGTTACTTCATGGTAGTGGCCCAGCATTTGGATGCAGCGTGACGACTTAATAGCTGGTGGGTTGATCTTACGCCGTGTTCTGGGACATAGATAAGTGTATTAAACCTATATCATATCATGAAATCACAATAGCAATGTACTAGTTTTGCTTCTAGAAGAGAGAAGAAAGCCAAACCGAGAGCATCGTGAGTGAACAGCATCCTTAGTCGCATATACTTATTTGTCATAACGATGCCTGGCTAAGTACTTACATACAAGGTCGGCGGTTAGAGGGGTTAGTACCAATACATGTAAGCTTGAGGTGGTGATAAGGTTACACGCAATTAGCGCGACGACGTTTCTGGCAACAAAACCACCTCGGTTATTACATGGCTCGGAAATTGAGTTGTACTAGTAATTATCTATATAGACTGGTAGGTACCTACTACTGTGAGAATATAAGAATGATAGTATTATGTCTCAAGTCGAGTATAATTCTGGTGGCAGAGCTAATGTAGAATACTGCTCCCAGGCCCAGTTCGAGTCCCGACAATCATGGCCATTGCTGTTGGTCGTGTTCGTATACTTCTTCTTGTCTAGCGCTTCTAGAGATCGCAGTTGACCTTCGAAATTGAGCTTCTGGAGGGAGGACGTGGTAGGCTCCATAAAGCCTCTGCGTCTTAGCGAGGTGCTAGGAATGGCGATACCAGGCGCTGCTACATTGCTGCTGCTCGCGACCGGGGTGGTGGTCGGCTTCTTGGGAGCTTTTTTGGCGACGACACCAGCATGACTTTCCGATACCGCGGTCGGCGGTAGGAACGAAGCTTGTGGGTTGACTGAGGCGGAAGATGTCCCTGGTTTGGTGGGGCTCGCTCGCCGGTAGTTGCGAACCAGCTCGAGGTTCCTCTTGGCGATTTGTTCCTCTAGATGGGCGATTCGTTTCCGAGAGAGACAAAGATCGGCCTCGACCGATCTGATGATCTTGACCATGTTCGGCGGCAGGGACGACGAGTGATGAAAGATGAGTAAAATGTGATTTAAAAAAAGAGAATGTGTTAGCCGCTGCTTTTTGGTGTAAATGTAGAAAGTGCCGAGTGAGGTGGCAGAGGGGTGAATGGCTTGACTTGCGCTTATATGGGTACTATAGGGGGATCTGTGTGTTGGCGGGTGAGTTTGATATAGGGGATTTGGAAAGTGGCGCTAAGTCTGTAACTGTGTCACGGAATTCACTGCTCTAGAAGGAAAAAGCTAGTCCTGACATAGGGAACCTTAAAAGGGGGCCATTGTAGCGGCGTCCCCCATATTCACCTTTTCCGAGGAAAAGCAGCTGGGAACCAAACTGTTTTTGAGGAATCGGTCCAATGTTCGTGAGTCACGGATGTCAATAGACCGAATGCCCGTGGCCTCTTTGCTCAACCTATGACTTGAAATCACAATGATGTAAAAAGTGTGTATGGATGAGATTGCTTGAAAAAGTGGGTAGGTACCAGTAGGTATATAGATGGTAATGTGGAAAAAAGTAAGGTAAGTACTAGTCGGTTGTCTACTCCCTAGGTAACTACTAAGGTAGGTAGGTAAGTATCTATCATACCCGACTTTCTGTTCTGGCTCTCTTCGTCTTCGTCTTCGTCTTGTTCAGAGAGCCGCTAGGATTTTCTCTTGCGCGTCCTCGTTATCATCACCCTCTTTGCTAGATCCAACCTTGTGCCGCCAATGTCCGACAATCATCACATGAGCAACCCCGAGGCCATCCGCTATCGTTGTCGTCAGGGTCTCTGAGCATAATCAGAATCTCGTCTCAAACCCAAGAGTTGTCCTCCTCCTGGCTGAGCCATCTTGCCACAGCGGCGCGGAGATCTTCAGGAATACCAGTCTTTGCCGCAGGGTCACCAGTAACCCGGTCCCAGCGGATGAAGCTGACAAAGAGCCGCTCGTGGTGGGGCTTCCACTCCTTCCCGGGCGGTAGCTTGTGCTCGTAAGACGAGAGGCGCTGGATTTCCGCCCACGTCGTTTCCGCCTCGTCGCGGAACTGGTCTCGCAAGGCGCGCATCTCTGCGGCGCGCGGCTCGTCATCCAGAACCACAGCAATCTTCTGCGCGACGCAGAGCATCTTGTCGTATTCATGGAGGCTCCAGTCGGGGTGCGGATGGGCGAGAGCATTACATAGGTCGGAGAGACGGCGCAACGCGGGGCAGATGTAGAGGCTGTTCCGCATCGTGTTATCCCACCGGTCCGGCATCCAACGCATCTCGCGCGGTCCGCAGCGGACCAGCGACGGCCCGTCAGCAAACTCCTCCTCCCACGATGACAATTTCTCTGGCTAACGCACGCAGAAGGCATCGTATACGCTCTCCTGTGCGAGGCGGAACGATCGCAGTAGAAGATTGATGCTGAAATCTCTGTAGATAAGGACATGAGGAATGGCTGGGTGGGTCTGAGAAGGGCTAGACTGGAGCCAAGCGTTGTCGTCGAGCCGGGTGGTGTAGGTTACGGGGCTTGGCTCTACATCATACTGATGCTGAACCTAAAAAGGCACGACATTGTCGCTAGCCTCGGTGCGTGTAACAGCCTGGCTGACAGGTGTTGTTGGATTCCGCCGGGTTTTCTTGAGCGGTGGAGCGTTGTAGCCGTTAACTCGGCGTTCTCTCTTTCTATCGAGCTACGCCACGAATTCATTATACGCACGCATGCTGCCACCCCGAACACTAGCACGGCGCTAAAAAGAACTTGTAGTCTGCATGTTGAAACGAGGGTCCTGATCCTTAAGCTGCTGGTCGGGTACATGTCGGACCTCGCGAAGTTGTTTGTCACGGTAAACATAAGCCCTTTTATTGTACGACGGGCTGGATAGCAATCTTGGAGGTGCACTGCTGGTTGAGTCGGAGGTCTTCCTGAGGATCGAGGCTTTGGCGTCTCTCATAAACGATGGAGTATCTTTTGTTGTGGCCTGGCTGGGGTTTTGTTCCGTTTCGGTCGTCAGCGTGACAGGAGAAGTTCGGCCTCGTCGGCGTGCAGTCTCTAGGCCTAGACGTGCAAGGACTTGCTTGAGTTGCGCAATACGCTCCTTGCTGGCGATGATGTTGAGCGCCTTTTGATTGACGAGCTTTGCTATGATGGCTACCTAATAGCTGGTGATATCTAATCTGGAGTACACAGCTTGAGGGGATTACAAGAGATTGCTGAAAAGAACCCAAGGCTCGTGGGTGGGAAGAATAAGATTGGAAAGACAGCGGGTGTGTTTTAGGGTAGGACTAGTAGGAATTCCCTGTTTGTCCGACCTATGGACAAGGGGAAACTTTGAATATTGTACGAATCTGGAAGTATAGAGAGCAGTATTAGTGAATGAACTTGAATGCTATGTGGAAGGGACCTAGCAAGTACTCAGATATCAACCTAAATTTACCTCCACTTAATTTGGATAGCGGGAAAAAGCTAATGTGCAGTGCCTGGAGGCCTAGAGGTTTTAGTTCTTGAGTGGCTCTATTAGCTGACAGCCAAGCAGGACTAAACGCATGACATTGAAGTGTTCAAATTTTTCTCATTCTGACTGGATACTCGTCATTATATTATTAACTAGATGTGATGCTAGACGTGGAAATATAACCCAATGATCGAGAGTACTACGTTTCATGACGAGTAGGTAAATTGGATGTTGTCGAGATCGACTTCCTACGTAACTAGGTACTGGTAAGTATGTGTCTAGATGGCTGTATCCTTGCATCTACCCCTTTTTGCTCTTCGTCAACATCTTAGCTATCACGGTTAATCTCAACTAGGCAGCATTCAGGTCTGGCGTCAACTAGTATAGCTGATTATACCGATTGTACTGGTTTTCCTATAGTTGAGCGGCAACGGCGACGATAGGAGTCACGGGGGACTGTTTGAGGTCCTCTGAGTTGTAGTACCCCCGACTCTGTGTCTTCGCATGATGTGGCTTCAAGTCCACATCCGCGCTAAAAGGCAACATTATAGCTAACGGAAGGATTTCCTCAATCTCTTCCAACGTTTTTTTAGCTTCCCGCCGGAGCTCGCCACGCATCGCTCGGATTTCAAAAGTCCGCGCTTCGTCGTCTGGGAGGGCGGTGACCTTTTGGGCCGAGCAGAGGAAGTAATCGTACGTGGTGAGCCCCTTACGAGCGTCTGGGTGATAGATAGTATTGCGAAGGTCGCGTAAATTTGAGAGACTTCTCCGCAGCCGCCCAACATAAGAGACGCTGAACGGTGTATACGTGTCGTCGTCTGAGTCAACTCCAATATCGGGAATCCAACCCCCTTCATAGTAGCCAAAACGGACCATGTGAACGCCCTCGGGAAAGTGGGTGCGCACCAAGTCGGGCCAGTAGCTTTTGGCAGCGTAGTACACGGCCTCTCTTACCAGAAGGAACGCCGCGGGGAGAAGGTCGTGTCCGAGGTGGCCGTTAATAAATAACCTAGGGGCGGGGATCGTGTCGTCGCCATTGCTCCATGTGTAATCATTGATCCGCGAAAGAAAGTGTAAACGCTGGAGCCTTTCGACCTCTTCCTGGGTACCGTCGCTGGAGGGAAGGTGGGTGCGGGTGGAGCCACGGGGTATGTCGCCTGTGGAAAGTGAGACAAAATCGGTCTGAACTGGGGACGTGGTGCCGTTGCTGCCCAGGCCATTGCCGTGTCCCTCTCCACCTTGGTTAGACTTTCTTCGTCGAAGCTCTTCGTTGGCTCTCTGCTGGCCATCAAGGTTGATCTTGCAGCTCGAGGACAAATGTTGGCTCCATGAAGCCGACTCGTCTCGTGGCAGTGTTGGGGACCGTGGTGGACGTAGTTGGGTCAACGGATCCTCGGTGGGTCGAAGAAGTCTCGGTGGTGATGGCTGTCACATTACGACTCGCATTTTCGCCCAAATAGGGTGCTTGCTGGGCCACTCTGGCTCGGTTCGTCGATGTCGAGGTTGGCTGTAAGAATGACGACTTTGCGTCGACTGAGTTGGTCAGTTTTCGCCGCTGCTGATTGTTGGCAGCTCGTCCTAAACTAGGAGCCAGCTCGGCTCTTCGTGCGGCGATTTCTTGCTCCAGGTAGGCAATCATTCCTGGACCAGTCGGTACACGTAGCTAACCGACTTGATCAGTCTGACCATGGTGATGGCTGAAGATGATGGTTGAAGGAAAATATAGGGGCGAGATTGAGAGGTTGTAGTTGCTCGTTTCGGTTGTCGAGATCAGAAAGAAAGGTATCAAAGGGTGATGGGATGTTCCGAGATACCTTCTCCGTGTGGCACCCTGATGTGACTTGGAAAGAATGAAGGGCACGGTTATGCTGGTAGAAAAGTCTTAACATAGGGGACAAATGTAGTCTGTGCAATTAACATTCACGAACTAGAAAAACAGCTGACGCCTCATGACTGCTCAGTTGGCAGAGCTGGCATTGAATTAAAAAAAAAAATGAATGAGACACAGG
This sequence comes from Podospora didyma, assembly GCA_033439775.1. Lineage (NCBI taxonomy): Eukaryota > Fungi > Ascomycota > Sordariomycetes > Sordariales > Podosporaceae > Podospora > Podospora didyma. The sequence continues at coordinate 430,327 of JAULSW010000006.1, read as the reverse complement.
CTCCCGTGACGAGTGTTGGAGCCACTACAGCAACCTGGACGTGAATTCATGTCACACGTGACAATCCTATGAATATAGATTCCCTTAAACTTGCGCAGTCTATGAAATCCTCCGTTGAACGAACTATTTTATCTAGACCTCACTGACATTTCTTAAACATTGATGTCGCAGTCGAGCTCGTCCTATTTGAAGGAGAAAAAATTGTAAGAAAGTCGAACGATCCACGCCATTCGTTGGTATAGTCATAATTAGTTCTGTATGACCTAAAACATCAACGCACAATTTTCTTGTCATTATCTTCAAGTTATAAGCCTGCAATCTTCAGCTTGCGATGTTTGGCATCAGACCTGACTCACACGGAAGGCAGCTGAAAACAGGTAATTGCGAGGACACGCGGGAACACACCATAACCCATTGGCGCGCAACAGCTTCTCGTACTTGACAAGCAATATTTATTAAGAAATCACCAAATTTCCAACAATTGCCCCTAAAACTTGTCTCAATGATGTTGCCCGACAATGGTCCGGTGCAAAACGAAAAGGGGCGACACACAGCAGCACAGTGCCCCACCTTTCCCCACACTCATACCGCGCACTGTTTGGGCCACAACGGCAGGCGGGCACCCGCAAACCTTCCTAAAAATTTTCAGATGGGGAAACAGAGACAGACCAGACCAAACCAGACCCCCCTTGACCCTTGCCTCATTCAAGATACCTACCAACCCTACCTTCCCATTAACTGAACCAACCATTAAGCGACAATCAAATCAGAAAAAATGGCGTCATCACTTAAAATAACCGAGGAGGAGATCGATGATCTCTTGTACTCGGCGCGTGCAGGCGAGACAGAGGACCTGAGCACACTTCTGGCGGCACTCGCCGACCGGGAAAAGGTATCGCCGGCCGAGATTTTGGCAAGCGCAAAGGATGAGGGCAAGTCGACGTGCTTGCACATGGCGACGGGGAATGGGCACACTGGTGAGTCATTTTATGCCTTCATTTGTGCTTACGTGTGTTTGGACAGGCCTGCACAACCCCCAAAACAGTTACAAGAGTATTTATTATTCGTATGTTCAAGTTGCTAACCACTCCACTAAGAAATTGTGAAGATTATCATCTCGCACTTCACCAACCAGCCCAAGGAGACCAAGCAAGCCTTCTTCGATGCGCCCAACGAGTACGGCAACACGGGCCTGCACTGGGCCGCGTTGGGCGGCCATCTGGACGTGGTCAAGCTGCTGGTCGAGGAAGGCGGGGCTACCCCGGCCCTCGCCAACGACAAGAACTACGTCCCGCTCGACTTGGCGTACCAGGCTGAGAAGCTCGACGTGGCGAATTATTTTCTGGAGAAGGCGGGTATGCTGGAAGGCCAGAATGGGGACGAGGCGTTGGGGAATGCGGTTGCTGATGTCAAGCTCGATGAGGAGGACGGGGACCGAGACGAGGGCGAGGAGGTTGTGGAGGCTTCTATTGCGGAGGGGGAGGTGGCGAGGTGATGGGGTTTTATTCCTGGGTACTTGATCACGGATATGGAAAATCGAAAGCGTTAAGGCGAAATATAATATGCTCTCTGCTTGCGATGATCCTTTTCCTTTTCCATGACGATGATGCAATGAAACGGAAACTTGTCGCGTCATATCTGTATCCTGTTACATGAACAACTCTGCTACGTAACTTGGAGCTTTATTCGTGGGGATACCCCCTCAAACCTTGGAGGGGAATTTGGAGGGGCAGATGAAGCTATAACCAACCTTTTCGGCGACCCCCTCAACTTAAGTACAGTCTGGGCGTGGTCCAGGTGGGTGGCGCAACGGTATACTCTCCCATGCGTGGTATGGAGGGTGATAGTTGCTCACCAGGTTCCGAGTTCGATCCAGCGTGGTTGTGTCACTTCGGAGTCTGAGCTTTAAGTTTTGCACATTTTTTTTCTTCATTTCGGCATTTCGCGATGACCCATCTACATTAGAAGGAACTCAGCGCGAGTGATAGAGAATTAATCAATCGGTGCAGAGTTGGGATTCGTTCGCAATCATCTTCATTTTTCTGGTCGCAGCGCATACATGCGTACTGGCAAGAGCCCGCCGGCGCCCCGAGGAAATCCCCTCTGCAGCTCTGTTTTTACGAGCCGCAGGCCCGCCTTCTTGAAGATATCTCTGAAAGTGCCGTCGTCCCTAAGATATTCCGTTAGCATCGCCGTGATACGCCTCAATGGCGCGACAAGCAACAAACCTCGTGACACTGCTGTCGATTTCATCAAAAACGTCCACCCCGCTCGAGCTGTTGTTCTCCTTGAGCACAATGAATCCAGCGTCTGGCTCCAACGCCGTCTTGCACCTCTCCAAAAATTGGACGAGCTGCTCATCGGTCAGGTGCCCGACGCACCACTGGATCCAGACCAGGTCGTACTGGACATCCTCGGCGACCTCCCACTCCTCGAGGCCTATGTTGTAGATGCTCCGCACGCCCGGCTTGCCTTCTAGCCCCGCCGTAAACTTGGCTACGGGCTCGATCACGTCCACTTGCTCGGCGACATCGACAAGGAGACCTTGGGTGATTCTGCCGATTCTGCAGAAAATTGTCAGCACAAAAATTTCGATTGAAACCAGCTGAGTGCAAAAAAGGGAGAAAGAAAAAAAAAATACCCTGCTCCGCCCTCCAAAGCGTTCTTCGCCCTGCGCAGACCAGTCTTGTTGCCGACGCCCAGCTTGGCAAGGAAGTTGCGCGAGCCCTGCAGATCGACCTTTGTGATGCTGGCAAATCCGCCCAGCATCCCGTTGACGTCGGCATCGATGCTCTCCCAGTATTTTATACCGTCGTCTTTGTTGATTAACGAGGATGGATCGGTCGCCATGGTTTATCGTTTGCTGATATTTTCCTTACCACGAACTGTGGTTCGGTTGTTTGTTTTGTATGATGTGATGGAGAACGTGGGTTCAAATCCAGGCTTCGTCGCGGTGAGACTGTGCGAAATGAGGAAATGGGTGGGGCTTGGTCTGTTCCGGGTTTGGTTAGCGCGACTGGGGGTCTTATCTTATCAGATCATCTTTCAAGACGTGCCACTGCTGGAATGCAATGCCTTGTCGAAAAAAAACCCCCCATTTTGAGGATTTTGTTAGTCTGAAACACACTCCTCTGAGCACAATCTGAACTTGGGAACAATTGTTCCTTGAAAATCCAATCTTATCAGATCAATTTAAGACGGCAAAGTTGGGATTCCGGCCCGAACTGCAAATCGTCTGGTCACAATGCAAAGATTCCTCAAAAGAATTGCAGGATTTGGACAGATATTCTCCTTGAATGGCTGCTGCCAAAGCTCCAGAAAAACAAGTGGATCCTTGTCTCATATTCTGGGCCTCTCTCGTCAGAACATTGGGGGTTAAAACGGCGGGAAAGGGCGTGGAGCAGGCGACCACGCGGCGAAGCAGCGGCCCCACGCCACGACCACGACGAGTTTGCTTGGTGCAACGAAACTTGAATGCAACTGACGTACACTAACTGCTGACTAAAAGTCCGGGGACCCTGCCTGACCAGCCCTCTCAACGGCCATAGACCAAGTCTAGAAAGACAGATCCGACGAAGATAATGCTTTCAGACGCGATGGTTCTTGAGACCAAATCTCTGGCCGACGTGGACGCTAGTGCTGGGAGATTTTCGGTCAGAAACTCAGAGATTTTCCTGTCCGAGTGATGGATCGCTGGCGCTCACGATGGATCACACTGATTTACTGCCACAGCAGGTGCTGAGCTGCAGTAGAATGGAGCCCGCGACCCGCTGGCTTGGATACGCTGTGTGCCAAGAAGCCACCGAGGAATATATCTAAACTGGCTTTCCGGCTTCGAGAATGAGCTAAGCTGAACGTGCAACAATATCCCAATTTTGAGTCATCCATCCCCATAATCCGGTGTTACTAACATGATGTCGCGGCCGACAAGACAAGGACCTTTATCACCGCCTCCGTCTCCATTACTATTGTCCAGTCCGGCACTAGGCCAGCCATTACCACAGCTTGGATTCCATGTTGGAATAGAGACAGAGCTTTTCTTGGAACGTCGAATTCCGAGGAGTTTAACAAAAGATAAAGCCCCAGAAACATTACCCGACTTCAGCATCGATCTAAGAGACCGGTATATGCAGGCCCTCCGTTCGAAGGCAGGGTATCCAGGGCTACGCAGCGAGTTTGTCGAAGAACAGATTGAGGCAGATCCCCTGTTTTCCAAGTGGTGTGTGATCAATGAGATCTCTCTCACAAAACGGGAACAAGAGCCATGTAAGTACCACTCTTCACTCTATAACAACACATTGTAGCTGACCACAAACACCAGGGGGTCTCGAAATCGTCTCCCCCAAACTCCCCGTCTCTCCCTCCTCCCACTGGCGAGAACACGTCAACGCTCTCTGGGCCTTCCTCGACCAAAACTACAGCATCACAGGCGACGACACCTGCGGCACACACATCCACATCTCCGTCGACGGCGACTACGATCTCAGCATGATGAAAGCGATCGCCTCAGCCGTGATCTACTTCGAACCCGCGATCGAAGCCCTCCTCCCCGAAACTCGGCGCGGGAACCACCACACCATGAGCAACTGGATCGACAACCCGTCGCTCGGACACTTGGGCATGAGTCGTGCGGCAGCCATTCAGCGGATCAAATCGTGCAAGACGCACGAGGAGGTCATCTACATCGTCAGCCCCGGGAAACCCTACGGGTGGAACTTCAAGGCCTGGAGCCGACTCAAAACGATCGAGTTCCGCCGCGGGGCGCCCAGCCAGAGCGCTGACGACGTGTTCATGTGGGCGGATTTCGTGATGGCGTTCGTCAAGGCCGCCCTTTCAAAACCGCTCGATTACAACCGTGGAGGAGGCGTACCATATGCGCCGACCATTGGCGGGTTATTTGACTTTTTTGCTGATGTCGCCATTCCCGATGGGCAGTTTGGTGGGGAAGTATATGGAAACTCGCAATCCATTACGCGCATGTTTGGTGGGAGGCAGTTTCTCGCGCCAGATTTCTGGCTGGAGCCCATTCCGTACGCCGGCGAAGGGCTCGCTGAACTGTTTGAGCAGGAGATGCACATGAACATGTGGAATGCTATTGATGCGGACGATGAGGCCATGCCGGAGAGGATACTGAGGGCTCGTCAGATGGCTGAGGCAAAGGGGGCCAGGATGATGATGTTGAAGGAAGTGGAGGCCATGCCGAGAAGTCGCGTCGCGAGACTTTGAACAGCAGGGTTCTTGAGTCTTCGGGTCGACGAAACCGAGTATTATTATTTGCAGGTCATCTGGTGGAAAGGTATTGGTGTAGTTTCGGTTCATGCAGCCAAGAGATCCTGGACTTCATCTGTTTCTTAGAACGTGACCCTGAATTGTGTTTTCCACACTGGACACGTCGACACCCTTGAAATACGGAGTCGTTCTAGTGCGGCCAGATTTTAGGGAGTGAAGCTCCGTGATGTCGCGGAGTCGGCTGGGTTCTGAGCCTAGACAGGGGGACTGGCCTATGCAATCGCCTCACTTTGCAAATTTCCCCCCACATCACCAACTTCATACCCTCTACCTTCCAACATCAACAACTTCCTCAAAGGAAGTTGCGGACATCTACAACATCCCTGCTGTAAGGAAGAGCACCCCAAGCACCTGCACACGCGCACCCTGTGCGCGCCCACCACCTGTCGACAACTGGCCCAGCCATCGCCAGCCGGCCAGGACCTCGGCGCCACACTGTGGCACCAAGAATGTGGCACCAAGCCCTTACAAGCACATGCCAGATGAAACCACCACTAGGTATATAGACCGTGGCCCTCGCCCCTTCCTTTGCGAGGGCCAGGTTGAAGTCTTACACCTTTGCCAGTCATTGCTCACCCTTCTTGTTACCTGCATTGTGACCACCTTGATCAGGCGTACCTGCCTTCCTTTACACGCTTGCTGGACCACTGTTCAATTGCGAAGACTGTCTGTCTACTTGTATTGATAGCTAAAGAACTAAGAAGACTCTTCAGCCCTCATCACTATGTACTACCAAGGTAACCCCCTCGTCTACTCAATAACCCTCTAGGAGCGCCGTCGTGGACCTAGGGGTCCCTTCTTGTGTAACCAGGGCCACAGTGGTCCATGCGCTTGACACATGCAGCCTCTCCGCATGTGCCCAGCTTGCCCCACTTTTATTTCTCCAATCAGGATCGTGATAATACTCGACGACCCCGAGGCGGTCTGAGACGAAGCTGCAAAGCCAGTCCCCCCTCCACACCACCCCGGAAGACCTAGAAGCCCCGGGACAACCTCTTCAATACACCTCAAGGCAGTCACGACGTCCGCAGGCAATAGGAGCTTGCGAAGAAAGCCACCAGTCCCCGGGATAGGGTCGCCAGGACTATGCTGACGAGAAGGTAGGGAGGGCCCTCGATGATGAGAATGCGGAAATCGCTGCTTTGAGAGCTCAAAACGACTACTTGGCTACCGAGTTAGAGTCCAAAAAGCCTTATACGCGCAAAAGGGTCAAATACGACGCCAACGACAGATTTGCTACTATTGACAAAATTGACGAGGCTCAAAAAGCCAGTCAACAGCCTGTCACAATTTCAAGAATGCAGCCCAGTGGGGCACAGACCAGTAGGAACCCCAGGGCACAACCGGGAGCAAGGAACCAACCATCAAATAAATAGCCAATCAGAAGAGTGCTCTGTGAGCTCTCCAACAGAGCACACAGAGCCATAAATCTCACCAATAGGAGTCCTGCTCTGCAGGCAGCCTTCTCTATCAGAGCACCGAGAGCAGGACTCAGTTTATATAAACAAACAGGCCGAACCTCCCTTATGGAGCTCGGCAAGTAAGCAATACACATTCATCTACTTCATTACTTGTGAAGGCAATCTACACGTGTGTATCCAGACAACCCTACCTTGTTCAAGGAGCTTACCTTCCCTACGTGACTCAACCACCCAACCCCTGGCATACTGTCTTGCAGTTCAGACACTCTGTGTGTGGATTGTAATACAGCCTCCCAAGAAGAGATCTAAGAAGACCAAGTCTAGGCCTGCAAACCTAGTCTAGGGCGAGATTGAAGAGGACTAGAAAGCACTTTTTTCTATAGAATTTGACCTACAATTGAGTGCTTTGACAGTTCTTGTGGTGGTGGTGATGGTGGGGCAATTGTGAAGTGGGGCGATTGCATAGGCCAGTCCCCCTGTCAACATGTACGGTAAGAACAATAGTTGCCAATCAACTGGCTCTCGTGCCCCAACGAGGCAGGGGATCCAGTCTACTTCCGCCTTAGCGGGAGGCTGGTTGATTAAAATATCTCCCCACAGCCCCCCACGACAGGATGTCCTCGGAAGGATGTCTCAGGCTCCTGTCCTCCATGGCTTGAGAAATCTTATCGTCGACTTCGACGCGTTTCGGGGACCTCAAGTTGCTAATTCTGCAACGATGCCCCTTCCCAATCGCTGGAACCGAATCCTAACTTTGTTCGCCCTGCTCTTCTTACCACATTGCCTAGCTCTTCTCTCATTTGACCAAGTTCTCGAAGGTCGCATCAAGGAAAATGTGGAATTCAGACTGGAATGGGAAGGCGCTCGGGGGCCTGTCCAAATCGAGCTGCTATACTGGAACACGAATCCTAGCACCCGGGGCTTCTATTACTATGCAACATTGGCTGGTACACAATACACTTTCCAAGATGTATCCCTCTGTGCTCACCTTGCTGTCTTGGCGAGCACCTCACCCATGCTGCCTTGCTAATCATGTCGAACTATTAGACAACTGGAATGCTTCCTATGCACTTTGGACGCCGAACAACATGCCCTCGGGCGTCTATGCCATCAGCATCTGGGACCATGATGGCGAGGCCGAAAGCACCCCCCAGCGGCAAACGTTTACCTACATTGGAAGCAAAAAGACCAACACTATAACAAGCACAACAGTTGTTTACGCTACGGCATCTATTACGGAGCTGTCCTTTTGGTATAGTAGCGAGAGCCGCATGACAACAGTTGAAGTAGTGACAGTTTACACCAATCTGCCCACTACTTCTTCAGCTTCCCCGTCAAGAAGGACGACGTTGCCTCCAGGCCCTGTTCCAACACATAGCGACGGAGCAAACGTCTCCGACCCTCCCCAGACACTTCCGCCGCAAGGTGGAGGAGATACCGCTAGTCCCGATCGCGGTGGGCTTAGCACAGGCGCCAAAGCAGGCATCGGTGTTGGTGCGTCTCTCGGGGGCATTATCTTGATTGGTACCGTAATCTTCATCTTGTATCGACGAGGCAAAACAGCCCAGAATGGCAGTGGGAACGACAGCGGAGGAGTAAACATCGCCGAGCTGGGGGTGAAGACGAGGGCAGAGATGGCAACGCAAGCAAATGTGCACGAGCTGTATTACCAAACCTCGCCGTGGGGTGGGGCGTACAGTAATAGTTTTGGCGGAGCCGGTCCGGGCGGCGGCGGCGGTGGCGGTGGGACTACACTGGGCAGTCACTCGGTAATAGATGCACCAGCGCCGGTGGAGTTGAGTGCGGCGTATTGGCGGCCACCACCGAGAGGAGACTGAGGCTTCGTGATAAAGGCGACGCTGGTAGATACTTGTTTGTAAAATCTAATCCATGCCTACTCTTGATGTTTAGAGCACTCGACGTGACTAGCAGGTTAAAGAAATGTTCCCTGGGAAGGGCTTATCAGTATTGAAACGGCAGAGATGAGAAGAAGGCAAAAAATAGGCATCATGCATGGCTCCCATGCAGTGGCAAAGTTCTTATGTTATCAAACTGCAAGTGCAACGGGCTTCACCTTGTCGCACTGCGCTCTTCAGTTTCGCTCTCTTACTTGACTCAACTGCAGTGTTATGGAATCGTCGTCGTATGCCAAACTCCAGCCAAAGCTTTGCTCGAGAAAGTGATACATGTGATCTCGACAATGCACCAGCAGCAACACGCTGCAGCCCTCCGGATGTAGGACTACCTCGACTGAACTCGGGGTCTGGTTTTCCGGTAGATCGAGCTGCAGGTGTTTCAAATAAAAACTCTGTCTCCCGCGCCGGTACTGCACGCCTTCTTTCCCTCCCACATCCACACCTCGGACAATATCTCTTTTCACTCAGCATTTTGTTCGAAAACCCCATCGCAGCCCATGATCTAGAATGCAACTTCCTCCTTACTGACGTCACCTGCTTGCTATAACCTTCCTGGTCCAGCCTATTGCAGCAGCCTCGATGGAGTTCGGTTTCATTAATATGCCCAACTGGGATGTTCAGGAGAATGTGCCATTCAGGATAGAGTGGGCTGATGCCGAAGGATTAGTTTACCTGATCTGTTTCTTTGCCATCCCCTACTCGCCCACCTGCCGGTGGAGACCAAGTGCGGTTCACGAAACGTGAAGAATTCCCCTCAAATACCTGCCTACCCACCCACCGATAACCTAACCCTCGCCTGCCTAATTACGCAGGTAGGGGTGTGGGCTTTGTTTCACCTCATTAACTATACTTGCATACAAAAAGCCGACTTGGCGACCAGCCCTTTCATATGGACACCGAGAAACATCTCATCCGGCTGGTATTGCCTCGAGATCCGGCATAGCTCACCCAACCACACTTTCGCTGGGCCCCCATTTCCGTACACTGCAAGCAAAACGAGCCCGAAATTGACAACATCGCGCCTTGCCCTACGGGACCAAGTAGTACCTCGACAAACATTGCAATGCCACCAATAGCGGTTTCTTCAAACGCTCAAGCACAAACAGGTACTACAACTAGTGCAGTGACGAACTCGGCCCCTGGTCTCGCCCCAACTCAGTCGCCGCTACAAAGCGGGGACAACAACAACATGGCAAGCGGCGGTGGAGGCGGAGGGGGCGGGCTCGAACCAGGCGTAAAGGCTGGCATTGGCGCCGGCGCCCCTCTCGGAGGCATTGGCATCCTCGGGGCTGTCGCATTCATCTTCTGTCGCCGAGGAAAGAGAGCTGCGGGCGCCGGGGAAGCCTCCGGCAGCCACAGAAGAGAAGGAGGAGGAATCGATTCATTTAACGACGGCGGCGGCGGCGGCCCGAATTCGATGAGAAAAGCCCGGGAAAACGCTTCGAAATACTGATTGGAAAGTAACAAACTCAATGCTGCGGAGCTTGGAGAGGGAGGGACATGCGCAGAGATCGGCGGGAAGCCGATAACAGAGATGGAGACACCAGCAAACGTGGTCGAGCTGGACCAGAGGCCCGCGCCTTCCAAGTCTGAGACTATTACCGGCATTGACAGTGGCGGTGGTGGGGAAGGGCACCGCCAGCAGAGTTGAGTAGCGGAAGTGGCCACCGGGAGGGGGATGTCAGCTTGAAACTAGAGGACAACGAAAACGGCGGGCACACAAAGTGACACCTGCCTAAGTAGGTACCTAGCTTTTTTTTTTTAAAAAAAAAAAAAAAATCCCCCAAAAAAACCAATAGCATGAGCTAGGTCGTGCATAGCTACCACCTACGCAGCAGTGTTAAGTGTTAAACGTTCCTAAAATATGCCGCAACAACCCCCGTCCCAAAAGCCTCAAACACAGACCCCGAGTTCGCCGCATGAGTAGCCACACCAACAATCGAGGATCCATTCAAGCCGCTGCTCTCCGATATCATGTTCCGCGAGTTGATCGTGCTCAGCCCATACACAAGCATTTTCGTGTTATTCGGCCCGTACAGCACGGCGCTGTTCTGACAATCAGACGTGCACATGGCGCGCGACGGACCAGCCACAAAGTTCCAGAAACCGCTGCTGTAGATGTTGAGGTTGGTGGATCCGGTAATATATTGGTATAGGCCCATGCGGCACTGGATATAAATCACATCCCGTCAGCAAGTCTGTTCAAGATAGGCATAACGGGGCACATGTGAACGTACCTGTGCATCTGTGGCCGCACACCAGGAAAAGTCAGGATCACTCGGCCGCAGATTCTCCGACCACGGCGCTGGAGCGAGCAGCGTATTCCCCGTCCCCTGCCAATACGCAGCCTCGCCCTGCTGGAGGCCAATGAAGACGTTCTTCGCATTGTGGATGTTGACCTGGTAGAGGACATGATGCTCGACGCCCGACCCCAAAATCCAGGTCCCGTTACCGGCAGCTTCAATCAGGAATCCGCCCAAGGTGCCAGGGTAGACGGTATGACTCCCGTCGAGGTCATGGTCGGCCGTCCAGGACCAGGTATTCTCCCAGTACGACGACGAAGTAGCCGCCAGGTGCAGGTTAAGCCGCGCCGCGAGACAGTTTTGCGGGGTGCGGCAGTTGGTCTGCGTTTTTGATCCAAGTGCGCCCCCGATGCGGAAGTGGCAGTTGAAGAACCCGACGGTGCCTGGCTTGCCATCGCCGCCTGCCATGTTGACTTGTACCAGAATAGCGCCTGGTAAGATGTCGGCTACGGTGAAGACAAAGTCGGACATCTGGGCGACGCCCACGTCGCCCGGGTTGCCGACCTTGATGATGGGCGTCGGGTTGTTGATGTCCTTGAACTTGGCGCCCGTGCCGCTGAGCTGGGTCCAGGCTTCGCCGACGAGCCTGCTTCCTGGCGGGATGAGGAGCGTGTCGCTTAGGAGGTAGGTGCCGTAGGGGAAATAGACGACTTTGTTGCCGCTGGCGGCTGAGTTGAGGATGGCCTGGATGTTGGCGGTGTCGTCTTGGGTGCCGTCGCCGGCGACGGGGTATTTAGCCACGTCCTTGATGTTGATAACCTGGGCTATGTCGTACTCGGCGTACGTGGGTGGGACGACGGTGTGGTAGAAGCCGGTGCCGTTGACGAGAGTTTGAGGACGGGAAGTTAGCATCTTTTGACCGTTACTGGGCTTAGGGTTGGTTGAGTTTGCATGGTAGACGTTTCCTCGAATCCACGAGACACCCGGTTCAATTGAGCCTGTGAGAACGGTTGTTCCACCGACCTTGACAGTCTTGGGACTTTTGTCAGCCTCTGAGTAAAGCTTGAACGGAGAAATTAAACGCACCGCAGGAACAGATGAATCAACAAGAACATTCTCCAACACCAGGGAGCCGAAGGTGTTGCTTGACGAAGCCGAGCTGATCAAAGTTGACGTGTTGGTGGCGCTCGAGTCGATCAGGTTGAAAGCACCGAGGCCACCACTCGTAGCGTCGATACCAATACTGCAACTGCCAAACCGCAAGCCCTGTCCCGTCCCCTGCACAAGACTGGTGATTTTGACGGCAGTTGCGACGTCTATGTCGGTTAGCAATTCTGGTCCCCAACATGCGAGAAAGTTGAAGGATGACTCACTCTTGAAGGAAATGCTTTTGAGATGATACTGCGTCGCTGACAGGGCAATCCCAACTGCCCCACCGACGAACTGCAAATCATTCAAGATCAGCCCAGAACACATCCCCGGCGTGACGATGCCGGTGTGTCCCGCGGCGCCGATAGGCATGTCGAACATGACATTGGACAGGATGTTGTTCTGGCTGACGCCCCATTCCACGAGACCGAGTATCTTGGATCCCGCGACGGAGGTGCTATCGATGACCAGATGCTTGATCCCGTGGTAGAAACCAGTAAGACCCGAATACAGCTGATCGTGCCCGAAGATGACATACGACCCACTGAAAGTTGGTGCTGCCTTGAGGGTGGCACGGTTGGTCGGGTTGCCCATGAGGACAGTCCCGACCGCGCTTTTTATGGTGCTCTTGACGAGGTACGTGCCAGCGGGGAAGTAGACAACGGCTGGCTGGCCCGTGGCGCCATAGCTGCCCGTGTTGCGCAGCTTGGGGCCATCGCCCGTGCTGATTGCCTTTTGGATGGCAGCTGTGTCGTCGCTGGTACCATCGCCCTTGGCGCCGTAGTCCTTGACGTTGCGGAAGACGGCCCAGTTCTTGCCGTTGGTGATGAAGGGGCTGATGCCGTTATGTTTGATGTTTTCGTACCAGAACGTGCTGGCATTGGCGCCTGTCTGATCAAGACCAGAGTGGCCAACTCTCTGGGAGGCCCAACTTGAGGCGGAGGTAAGCCACACGAGGAGGAGTGAGAACAGCATTGTTCACGTCAATGCAAGGCAGGCGCCAGGGTGAGAATGAGGAGAGATGCCATCCCTTCATTTTATCTCTTCTTTTAACGAACAAGAACAGCTGGATTTACGCATTTTCACGAATACGATGTCACTCCTAATACGCAATGCCAAAACCGGAGTATCCCGAAATCCCGCCGCGTCATCCTCATATTGTGCCATGTCGATGTCTTTGAAGGCTCTCGCAGCAAATGCTGGCGGCAATGGGGCGCGGCATGTCAACAAGTTGTCTTTAACTCTGGATGAGGAGGTGAGGCTGGGCTGGACAGATTAACACCCAACCTAATGGCATAACCAGATATTAGCAGCCACACATTATGCAGATCGGTTGGATTACCCACCGCCCTCCCACATCCCGACGTACGCCCCAATTCTGCCGCGCACCCGTATGGATGCCGGCACCCAGTGCCGTGGGACACGGACGTCATCCGTTGATGCGAACCCCCAAAATACCATTATTTCACTATCCTCAGCCAAATCAAGTGGGTTTAATATTCAAATTCTAACAAACCCACACAAACCCACTAGCTGACGATGTCTCGGGGTGGTTCGCAGCCGGCGGCGGATAGAAGGCTGAATCCCACTTCCTTCCCTTGGCAACCAACTCAAAGTCCATGTCCCGCCCGCCGCCCGTGACGTACATGAACTTGGTGAAGTACGCCGAGGCAAAGTACGAGAAGGACGTGCTGCCCGGCACAAAAACGAGGTCCCCGTCGATCAAGGTGACTGGGTCGAATCCCTCGACCGTGACTTCCAGCTGGCCTTCTTCCATGTACAGCGCCGTGGCCACTGTGCTCTTCACAAGGGGCGCCTTTACGCCCGGGTCGTTGAGGCTGATGGTGATTGTTCCCTGTGAGAATTTGTCATTGGTCTGCTCCCCGGTAACAAATGGCGTAACGATCTGGTAACGGCCGTTCTCCGAGTTGAGGTATTTGGGGCCGTAGTTCTTGGCCACCCAGATCGGGTCCAGCGGTGAGTTGCCAGTAGGCGCTGGGAGTATGTTCTGGCCGTCGTACCAGTTCCCAGGGCCGGCTTTGCCGTTGACGGCATCTTGGCGAGGCGTAAAATCGAACCGCGGATAGACATCCCATTTGCCGAGCTCAGAGGGGTCGAAACCGCCGGCACCGGGTAAGGTCTCGGCCGGGATGGGCGACGCGTTCATGTTGAAGAGTAACTCCTCGAACCCGCCAGGCACCAGGACGCCTGTGAGCTGCGTGTCCGGCTCGAGCAGGTTGAACGTGTGGATCGTGTTGTTGGGGATGCCGCCAAAGTCGCCGGGTCCCAGGATGCGAGTCTGCTGGACGGAGGTGTCGGAGAGGAAGCGGTCGAGATTCTGGCCCCAGAGCTGGACGCGGCCTTTGACGGCGTAGAAGTTCTCGTAGGTCTTTTGGTGCACGTGGGGGAAGAGGCCTGGACCGCCTGGCGTGTTTTTGCCTGCTGCGTTGGTGTGGAGGATATAGAATGCCCTGCCGGACGAGTTCCCCGTGACCTGGAGGTGTTGTCGTTGCCGAGATTGATGCCATCACCCTTCTTCAGCGCGTAAGGTACTGGGGATTGGGGAGTGGTGCTCAACCAGAGACTTGCGCCGTTGGCGATGTTCGCCGCGCTGAGGAGTGCCCCGAGGCATGAAAATTTAACCATCATTTTAATTTGTTTTAGACGTCGACTGCCCTGACTAGAGATGCTTGGAGAAGCGCGAGGGATGTTATGTACCCCAATGGACGGCCACATCCCCATCACCATGAACTTATATAACTCTACTAGGAACCGGGGTCCACAAACTTCCCGCAAACGGAGCCGACATACGCAGAAAAGTGGTATTGAGCCCTCTAGCAGCAAAATTGGCCATGCAATATGAAACATTCCCCGGCGATACAAATACTGACGGTTCCCCGCGCTTATTGGTATAAGTGGGCCATCAAAGGGCGACAGACCCATCATGGCAGTAACCAACCCCTTCATGCGCCGCTTGATGTAACATATGAAGGCTCAACTACCGGAGACTTGAATGATACCTTGCCCGGGGTTTTGAGTATGGTCCCAGGATGGTAACATTGACTTGTTTTCCATTCAGTCTTCATGTTTGCACCATCTGGTAATTGTAGAGTCTACGAAACATTTTGTTGGAATTTGGTTTATTCCTGTCCGATTGTCAGATAGATGCAAATGAGCAGACTTCATTAAAGTTTTTCGTTCATTGTGAGGGTCAAATTTGGAAACCTTTATTTTGTAAAAATAAAATTTAATAAAAATAAAAATAAAAATAAAAATAAAAATAAAAATAAAAATAAAAATAAAAATAAAAATAAAAATAAAAATAAAAATAAAAATAAAAATAAAAATAAAAATAAAAATAAAAATAAAAATAAAAATAAAAATAAAAATAAAAATAAAAATAAAAATAAAAATAAAAATAAAAATAAAAATAAAATAATTGCCGACTTACTCCCCTTACCACAGGGCGGTGTGTACTTACCAATTGTGCAATCGGGCTGCACGCACAACGCCCGAGTTAGAGGGAGGCCGATAGGATTCGAACTGGCAGCCTCCCTCCGTGGTAAACACTTCAGTGGAAGGTAATACGCTTGATACATCGGCCAATTCGTCCCTTTTCCTTTTTGGTCAAAGAACGAGGACGAACCGGGGATTATAAACGCAGGGCAGTCGCGTTCTCAGCTAACCTTAAAAGTTTAGATTTGTTGCGTCTCCCATCCAAAGATGTTGTTCAAGAATTAAGATGAACCTTGAATCGGACGGCCAATCTGACAGTTCATCCTCACTCATACTATCAGCTGGTTTGCAAGTATTTCTGGGTTCGATTCAGCACAACTGATGAGAGTTTATTAGTAACCGCACTGTGAGCCTGGACCTCTTGAGAACAAAAACATGGCGAAACCCACGTCGTCTTGGCATTTTTCAAACTATTTGCGGCTTGAGAATGCATTGCCGCCACCAATCTTCCAACCGTGGACCTGACCCGAAGGAGCGGCAAGGATATGGGTTAAATTGTTAGTGAACGCAACTTCCTGTTAGTCAAACCTTAAAAAAAGGCGAGCAAACACGGATAGTTCAAAGATAAAGTTTGAAAACATGCAAGCAAAGGGGCGTTATCGTTTCTTATCAGTGAAAACCAGCCAGGGGGTTTGTTTAGGTGCCAGTGCCACGCGCCCAGAGACAGCTGAAATCGACGAACATGGTGCACAAAAGCGGCGTGTGGCTGGGCTAGCCCTATAATCCGGACAATAAACCCTCCCACTAACCCACATCCAGCCTAACTAGTACTTCAACACTATGCAAGAACTGGCCTAGGTCCTGCACTTCCAATCCCCCGGGAGCCAACAACACGGTTCAGCCGTAATTCAGGGGATTTATCGTCAATACAATTTTTTCCCACACGCCAAATTAGGATAGGGCCGTCAGAAGCGCAGCCGAGGAGCATGGGATGTTTTGTCCGATGTCGAGAACCTGGAAAATATAAGACTTTGCGTCGCACCGCCAATCCATGTTCTGGATCGTGCCGACCAACTTGAAGTTTTTTTCAACACAATACATTCGTTTTACCTTTTTTTTCTTCCTCTCGTTCTTTTTTTCGGGTTGGTACGCGCGCAGCAGTCAACATGCATTTCGTCATGAGTTCTACACTGGCTCTTGCCACTGGCATGGTTTTGCCACAACTCGTGGGAGCAAAAGCAGCCAGCGAACGTGCGAGTGGTATGTCTTCTCCGTCTATCGAATTGTTCCCAGTGTTTTGGTACTGACCACACCCGTTTCCCCCCAGTGTAGTGGCCTGGATCAACCCTTGCATTTTCCTCCCGCACAAACCCATCGAGCCCATCACGATCACCTGGACGATGGGCAGCTCCGACAACGACTGTCTCTACCAACCGCCAGTGGACACCAGCGAAATGAGCATCACGGAGCGGGGCCTGACATGCAAATACCTGGACATCGTCTCGACGTCCGAAGGAGGGGACTGTCGCCGGCGGTCGAGCAAATGGGGCCTGTCGTACAATACGACAAGTCCGGGCAGCGAAGACATCTCTGGGTCGGCCGTGAGCGCGTGGTCCAACGGACCGAAGAAGTCTGAGATCAGCGTGACAGGTTCCACTTCAAGTCCTGGCACTTCTATCTGCGAGGGTGAGTATCTCTGCGAGAATAGGAGGATGGAGTGGAAACGCTCCAGGCATGGGCAGGTTTGGGTATGTCGGACTGCTACCCCTTTTTCTCGTGCACTTCTGGCATGCAGACTAACCATGTCGTCCGTCATTTGCAGATTATCTTCAGGCCCTTCGCCGCAAGGCCGAGATATACCAATCCGCCCCAGACTGAACCAAACATCCTGGATGATGACCTCTGAGCTACTCTTGTACCTTTTTTTGTAGATAAATGGGGGTTCTCGGTAGACGGGTCGACGGGGTATCAGGCAAAATTTGGCAGGGAATTTAAAAAATGGAATGGGGGGCTTAATGGGGCAGATCGTATATCGATTCTAAACAAACTGTAATATCAACATGTTTTTGATGTAAAAATTGCTCAAGTGCAAGACGAGTTGTCAAACGAGTTTATACGAATTTCATGCAGCTCTGGTGTTTGAACTGTGTTGGAGGAATTAGCCTTTGTGTGACGCATCATAACCAGCAGTGTATAGCTCAATGGTCAAAGCCACCTTTCAAGCCTCACTGCCACGATAAAACAACCTTGGCATCAGTTGCAAGCCAAGACAAGGCAGATTCAGAAGCCAGGGACTTTTCGGGCGCTCTTTCCTCGCTTGCTGTTGCACTTGCCATTTGGCTTGGCGCCTGAGGCGAGATGGGGGTTGGGGGGGAAGAGCAGCCCTGTGACATGCATCGGTGCCTGAAATGTCAGAAAGATCAGTGTTCATGACCAGTTGTCCAGCGCGAAACAGGTCGATTTGTGAAATTTCACTGGCTGTGCCAGACACGCCCTTCTTCCCCCTACCCCTCCCGAATTTTGGGGCACGGTGTCCAGGTTGCCAGTCCATCGTTCTCCTTCCTTTGATCGCAACACAGCCTTCTGATATCGACTATGCAGTTACAATTACTTTTCGCCATCATGTCATTTGGCTTCGCTCTAGGTGACTTCCTCGCTACTGGCGAGCTGGCATGGTCACTCTACCAAAATTGCTACAAAGTCGCGCGGGGCGCGCCGGCGGAGTTCCAGCTCATGCTGGCCGAGTTGTCGAGTTTAGCCAACTTAATCCGAATACTTACAGAGGAAGTCAAGGACCCGCAGTCAATACTAAATCGCTCTGGAGATGACAGAGCCCTTCTGGTTAACAGCATGGTCAGTCGGGTCAATGAGAACCTGAAGAAACTAGAGAAGGTTGGCGTCAAATACGGGGTCCTCGGTGATATCTCTAAAAAGAAAACACGATCTGGAAGAGGTTCCAATGGAGCTTGGAACACAGCGACACTGACATGCTGAGAAATAAGGTCCGTAATTGAATCCCAGATCATGATGCGTATCTTAAGCTGGTACAGCTGACATGAAATCCACAGTTTGTACAGCACAACATTGAATTGACCCTTCTCTTGACATGCGCCGGAAAGTAGGTCACCTCCATTCCCGCCAAAATGTATTTGCTGTGAGTCTGCATGTAACGCGAAGCATTGCTAGTTCCTCTCTTCAGCGGATCGAGAAGTCGACTCGCGCCCTTGAGATCGACCTCGCAGAAATCAGATTATATCAAGTCATCATCCAAGAACTCGCAAAGGCCTCTTCTTACGCCACCTTCAGACTCGGGTCTTGCCGATGATACATTCAGAACTGCTCTGGGCGACAAGTTGATGCAGAATGCCGAGGTCCTCCAGCCATGGAACACGATCGAGGCAGCGAGATGGATCCACAATGGACGGTGGTGGCTCTTGAAGGTAGGACCTCTTGACGAGACTTTGTATCAGTGGTTAATCTTTTCAGGTTCAAATCGAGTTACATGCCTCTACGAACCCAGTGCCACTCCAGGCATATGTCAATCTGATCAAGGCTTCTTGGATCTTGATGGACATCGTCAGCGGTCATCCACAACAGCGTCTGCTACAGTCCTCTGCTAGTGGCGAAGTCCAGCTGTTATCTGCGGTAAGTAGGGGGTTGGCCTTTCCGAACGTAGGCGAGTTAGTCGAAGTGTTCGGATCTGATAGCTACTCCAGGAGATCAAGAACGAATTTAAACGCATACAAGATTTGAAACTCGAAGTTCCCAACCTAAGCTCGCTGGAGATGCAAGGCGCAAGTCTAGTCATCTGGGAATCCCAAGCAAAGCTACCAACGGTTCGGTTCCTGAAGAAAGGGGATACCAGACGGACCTTTGGGTTAGTTGTCGAGGGAGAGCAAACATACTTTCAGAGATTTGCAGAATTCAACAACAACGGGCTCTCCGAGTTCACATCAATTCCCTGCATGGCTCTCTTCGTTGTAAACGAACAGACTTACGAAGCGAGGATCGTCGCCCAGGATCAGAGCCAGGTGACTCTGCTGGAAATTCCTAGTGAGATGATGTGTGCCTTCTGAGCATACGTCGCTTCGGCCCACTGGTAGCTAACGTCATGTTATAGTTGCCCCTCCATCTTATGTTTACCCACGTGGTCTCCAAGTTGGAACGAACTCGGGGTATCTGGTGTTCACTGACAAAGAAGGTATCGCCCCACCTACAGTACTTTACTTGGCTGTGGACGTTGAACGGCCGCTAACGTTGCTAATTCTCCGTTACACAATTAGATTCGGGATATTTGTTTGCCGTGTTTGAAGCCGCAATGCTCCTCTTCCTGGCGAAGCAGTCGCACCGGGACCTTGACGAGTTTAAGCTGTTGATCGCGATTGCAGCGACGGCAGCCGGGTGCCAAAGCATGGTCCAACAGATTTTGGAGGATTCAATCTTCCTGTCAGCTAGCCACACGTCCAGGCAGTCAAAAGGTTTGCCCTAGGGCTTACGCCAGTACATCTCATACCTTACCAGGTGGGGCCGGCTGCAAATTCTCTTGTTACGAATGCCGGAGAGAAACCCAAACTGCACTTTGATAGGTCGATGGAAGTCAAAGACTACGACTCTATCACTTCACATGTCGGAAACCGCTACCTGGACTTTGGTTTTCAGTCATCCTCAGACGAGGTGACTCGCGTCCTGGCTGAATGGGCCCTTGAATTGGTGCTCCAAAGGTCTACGTGGGTGCCGAAGGGGACCATCTCCAGATCAGAACCGAACATAACCAGAAATCTTATTCTCAAAGACTGACCACACGCGAGAAGCTCGGTCCCTTTTTGCCATCGCCTCCCAGGCTCCTGAATTTGATTACGCAGCCGGGGGCAATGAGCCAGGAATCACATAGTGTACGTCTTGACTCTCTTCTTCAATGGGTCCAAGACAAAGCACAAGGAAAACGGCTCGGAAGAAAAGAAGATCGAGGTCACACTATACTCCATGATGCTGCGATCGCCGGAGACGACATGCTGGCCGCCATTTGCATTGAAACCGGCGCCGATGAGAATGAACCAGGCCTGACTGGGACCACTCCCTTTCAACTTGCCGTTGGGAATGAGCACTACGAAGTTGCTGAACTTCTGATCCAAGCCGGGGCAACGCCCAGCATCATCGCGGAGTATGGCGACACAGCACTTCACTACGCAGTACGCAAGGGAAGTCTGCGTCTCGCTGAAATGCTACTCAAGCACGGTCCCACTCCTATTGACATGAAGAATCACACGGCAAGGACCGCGCTCCACCTTGCGGCCGGTGGTGGCAAAGAGCCAGACTGCTCCGACACCATGGTCGAGCTTCTTCTACGCCACAGCCCTGATATAGAAAGCACAACGAGGAGAGGAGCCACCCCCTTACTCATGGCCGCCAAATTCTTTCGACCTCCGGGATCATCTCAGAACTTGAAGTCCATGAGGGTCATCCGTCTGTTTGCTGCTCACGGTGCCAATGTGAATGCGGCGATGTCTACCCTTAATTACCAGCCCTTGCATTATACGCCCAACGCGGAATCGTTCATGTGCTTTGTTCAGCTCGGGGCTAATATTGATGCAGTTGATTTCAGGGGGCGGACAGCGCTACAGGACTTGAGGGATGATGAATATAACAACGTAGCAAAGATCCCGTCACTGAAGAAGCGCGGGTAGCTAGAACAAACCCTTTTTTTGGGTGGCGTGTTTAGGCGCAGGATACATATGGGTTAGTACTCAGAGACTCAAATAAGCTCCGTATACCATCAACTATGAAGAGTCCCGAGCGTTGTGGTCTAAAGGACGGGATACTACTGTGTACTGTGTGTTAAGTGCAACATTCTACTAGTGCTAGTGGGTTTTACGTGTTAGAAGTTGGTTATTAATGTGGGTAAAAGCAAGGACTTGGACTACCAATGATCACGACCCAAAAAAGATCTATATAACTGCCGCGAGACTCGCAATTGCCTATTCTAACTAGAGAGAGACACGGAAGCCTTCTGTATAACCAGAAATTATGATGGGAAACCCCTATCAGCCTTAACGAGATGTGCCTGGGCTTTTACTCCATCTTTACTGGTGTTACGATTGCATAGGCGTGTGGGTTGCGGCGAGGGCCATTTGTTAAGGTTATACGACTTGCTTGTTTAGGAAGGCGGAATCTCGCAAGTGGGCACCTTCCAGCTCGTGGTATGCATGATTTGGCCTCCTTGCATTTTGCCGCCGAAATGAAGGTGACCCCTCATCTCTCCCAGTCAGCACCCTCTCAAAGAAAGTTAAACTCAACAGCGAAGTCGTTAAAATTCACGATGGCCATCAAGAAGATTGTTCCCTACGGTAACTGGGAGAGCACCATCAGCGCCGAAACCGCCACAGCTGGCAGCCGGGCACTGAATACCCCACGGGCTTGCGTGCGCTTCTCCCACGAACCCGCCTGATCTGAATCGGCGATGCTGATAAAATGACTTCAGCCCAAGACCAAACGAGCCTTTTTCATCGAGTCTCGCACCGACGGCACCAACGGAATCGTAGAACTCACCCATGATGGCACCAAACATGTTTTACCTGATGAATTCAGCGCGAGCAGCATCGTCTACGAGTACGGCGGCATGCCCTACGCCGTGGTCCCCGGAGATAATAAGCTGCGCATCATCTTCTCAGATTCAGCAAACAAGACACTGAGCCTTCTGGATGTCGACTCCGGGACGGTTGAGCTGATCCTCGCCTCGCCCACGCTGCGCTACGCCGACTTTGACTGCCATCCCAAGATTTCGGACGGAAGCGAGGAGCACGCGTGGGTGGTTGCTATCGAGGAAGATCATATTAACCCCAAGCCTGCGGACGTTAAGAACTACGTGGTTGCCATTAATCTCGTCACCAAGGAGGTCAAGCGTGCTGTTGAAGGAGCTGACTTCTACACGTATCCCAGGTTCAGCCCAGACGGCGAACAGCTTGCCTGGCTGCAGTGGAGCCATCCGGACCTGCCGTTTCGCGGGGTGAAGCTGTATCTTGGGGACTTTGATTCATCTTGTGGAAAGTTATTATCATCTGCGAGGCACGTCGCTGGAGACGAGGGCGACTCCATCGCAGAACCCAGATGGAGTCCTGGTGGCCAGCTGTACTTTTGCTCTGACAAGTCAGAGTTCAGTCAGCTGTGCAAGTTCCACGAGGGCTCCATAGAGAGGATACTATCACCAGGACTGGAGGATGCGGAGATCGCCGTCGCATCGTGGACACCCGGCCGGTAAGTTCTTTTCATCTGTTCAGTCATACCACGATCAACAAATATCAGCAACTAACAAATGGATGTATAGCCAGAGCTACGTGTTCCTGACCGAAACGACCATCATTGCCGCCATAGCACGTTTCGGGACCTACATCCTGGCCCACATCGACATCGAGACAAAAGGCTGGACAGAGCTTGATGCCCCCCTGCACGACTTGCATCTGGACTGCCTCGCTCGAGAATCCACGTTGTCCGTCATCGCCATCGGAAGCGGTTACACCAGGCCAACGTCCGTGTATCGCATCACCATTATGCCCGATGATCTTAGCAGCCCCGGGGGGTGGACCGTAGCAGTGGGCTTTCTGTACTCGTCAGTCGACAAAACGCTTCACGAGTCGGTGTTTTCCACACCGGAACACATCCGGTTCACCACCACCCTCAAGGCTCCCGAGCGGGAGGTGCACGGCTTCATCTGGTTGCCACATAACCCCAAGTTCATGGGCCCAGACGGCACCCTACCGCCCTTGATCGTCCGACCCCACGGCGGCCCAACTGGCCACACGCCGCCGGGGCTCGACATGACGATCCAGTACTTCACCAGCCGGGGATACGCCTACTTCGCCATCAACTACACCGGCTCATCCGCCCACGGCAAAGCGTACCGCGACGCGCTCTTCGGCGAATGGGGCATCTTAGATCGCGACGACGCCGCTGAGGCAGTTCACCATCTCTCTTGTAGCGGGCGCATTGACGGTTCGCGAGTCGGCATCGAAGGCGGCAGCGCCGGCGGGTACAACGTCCTGTGCAGTCTGACATGGTACCCAGAGTTCTTCGCCGGGGGTGTTTGTTTCTGCGGCGTCAGCGACATCAAGGCCCTCGACGCCGAGACACATAAAATGGAGTCGCACTATGTCGAGGCGCTGCTGAACTTGGAGGGCTTGTCGGATGAGGAAAAGGACGACCTGTTTCGCTCACGCAGCCCTTTGTATCATGCCGAGAAGATCACTACGCCGTTGCTGCTCGTACACGGGGATGAGGACCCCGTTGTGCCGATTTCCCAGAGCAGGGAGATTAAAAGGAAGATTGAGAGCCGCCGCGGTGGTGATGATGCGTCGGATGTGGAGTTGATTGTGCTGAAGGGGGAAGGGCATAACTTTCACCGGGCTGAGAGCTGGTTGACTATCATTCTGGAGGGTGAACGGTGGTGGAGGAAGACCCTTCTTAGGAGATAAAATACGCCTAGGATAGCCCAATTGTGGGTCTTCTATCAGTCGTAGGTAGGTAGGCTGGGCTTTGAATTTGAGTCTCAACAGGGGGGGTCGTCACAAGGGGCTGGCTAGCGCACGGGTAGGGTAGGGAAATGGTCCGCGATTCCATCTGTGACATACACATACGACCATAGGCAGTGGAAAATTCGGGATCCCGTCCGCTCTCCCATAGACAAGACAGTGACCGCCAGACTAGTAGTTGGGTGGGTGACCACCAGCGAATCCCTGGTGTTGTATGTTTTTTTTCGGATTCGGGTATTTTTTGTGCTCCACAGCTCCACAGTTGGTTTGTATGAGAACATGCACGTACGTATAGATGGTATCCTCAAACAACATCTCTTAACGCCTTTTTGTTCTCTCATAGTCCCTCTCAAACTACCTCCCAGCTTCTTACAGGCCTCTCAACCACCTAGATGCTTTTTTTTTTTACTTCAAAACGAACCTCCTTTTGGGACCTGTACTCCACTCCCGCAGCACATTTTCCCCTCCCACCCTGTGATAGTACGGAACTTTGAGGAGTCCCTTCCGATATGATACCCCCTTCGTGGGGTTAGTAGAGACAACCAGACAGATGATAGCGTCCGGCTCGTGGCGCTCAAACAAGTCGATGCGACGTTTCTTCGCGGAGGCCTTTTTCTTGTCCGCGCTCTGGATGGCTTTGTAGACGTCCATCCGGGGCTCCCCGTACGTGCCCAGGACCACGCACGCGTACTCGCCGCTCAGTAACCTGGTATTGAACTCCTCCCATTTTTCGGTGCCAGTGGATAAGCATAAATCGAGTCCGTCATGGGGGCGGCGCGATAATAACTCCTCCGGGCGAAGGACGTATCCGTCAAAATGCAGGGTCTCAGCTGTGAGGAGCTCGCGGATAAAGTATTGCTTGTATCTGTCGAACCCTTGAAGCCACTCGTAGTCCCTGAAGCGACCATTGGGAAATTCTATCTTGACGGAACTGAGGAGACTGGTCCAGCAGTAAGGGAGGTCGGTTCTGCTTCGTATCTGGCCGAACCAGCCCGCCCAGGACCAGGACGGGAATCCTTGTCGACGTTGCGGCTTAGGGTTGTCGTGCGGCGTCCATCGTAGCTGTTGCGGTCTGCCTGGTGATGATGAATGACTGGGTTTAAACTGCCGCGGGAACCCGTCGTCAAAGTTGTCTACTCGGTGTGACCAGGCCAGGCCGTAGCTGAGATGATCGAGTCCCTCCTGCTTGTTGTTGGGCAGGTTCGCGATGGGGAACGGGATAGGGATCCCGGCTAAGCTAGCGATCATGGCGGCTGTCTTGGCGTAGAACCGGGCGATGGCGGCAAACGCGTGGAGGACGTCGTCCTTGTTGGTCAGCTCTCGTTTGGTGTATTGCAGGATCTGGTGCTGACACTGGCGGATCGTGTCGACTTTGCGGTGGTTTGCCTTGTTTCGCCTCACATCGAGATGCGAAAATTGGTTGGAGTTGCCGCACACGAACTGTCCAGCACGGTGGTAGGCCCTAAACCGCTGGCCCGTGTTGATGTGGATGAGTTTGAGATTGCTCTTGAAGGACTCTGCGCAGTTCATGGCATTGCACTCGAAATAGACCTGGTGGTTCGTGAAGAACAGCCGTCGAGTCGAGAACAAGCCTTCTTGATACGTCCATCCTCTGGTCGACCATCTCGAATACTTGATAGACACGTGCGGGTCAAGCATGGTCGATATGAACCGGTACCGACCGCTGCGGCACTCTTGCTGGCCGAGTCGAAGCGTCGAGCTCACACCAGGAAGTCCCGCGTTCGAGTCGTCTCCCAATGCAAATATGGCCAGCTCCGATCCGGCATAGATGTCTCCCATGCGACTGAACTGCTCTTGCTGTTCGCGCTCGTTGGTCTGATCGATACAATACTTGTCCACCCAGAGGTATTGGTATCCCAGTGTTTTGGTTACCTCAATGGCATCTCGAATAGTCAACGGGATGTCTCTTGGAAGCTTCAGGATTTTCTTCGTGGCCATTGGAGGAGCAATAGTTTCGGCTCTTCCCGTGCTGCCAGGTGCCCCCCAGACGTAGCTCAGAGCCACGTACTTGTCCTGGGGTTTATGGTCTTGAATAGCCAGGTTCTTGGACTTGCAGTCAATGACCCTCATTCCTTTCACCTCTGGCGGTTTAGGGCTGCAGCGAGTACGGTGGTGCTCGCAGGTTTTTATCCACGAGATAACAGGTTTCTCGTCAAAGTATCGGGGTATTTGCTGGGGTTGGAAGATCTTGGATTCCGGACGGCCGTCTGGCAAGACAACAACCATGCCCCTTGCGGCGATATGCTCGAGCAATCCCTCTCTCCATTTCGGTGCGATGGGGACGACGGCAATGTGATATGGCGCTTCGTGCGCTCGGAGCACTTTCCTGGAAGTCTGATAATCGCTGACATTAGGAACGTAGCGTAGATTGGGGAAGACGTGTATTCGGTCCCCGATGTCGTTTATCACCTTGCGCTCGATCCAACGCCGACCCTCCAAAAATTTCTCTATCCAAGGAGCGTGCAGCTGTTCGCACAGTGTACATCCGTTGGTGGGAGGCTTTCGAAAACGTCGTCCCACGTCGGCGAACGGCCGGCCTTTCCAGGTGAACCGCAGCTTTTCGTTCACCACTTTCTCGATTCCGTCCCAGCATATGCTTGCACAGTCGTCACAGAGTTGATTGGTTGACAATGAGAGAGATGTCCTGCAAGGACGCTTGGCGGTGGAATTGCTACTACTGGTACCGTGGATGTTGCTGCTGCTGCGCTTGGTGATCTCACGGCTGTCGTCCAATTCTTCTCGTCTCCTTTTCCGCGACACTGAAGTTTGTGGTCGGACGGAAGCTCGCTCAGTATCTCTGCATGTAATTTTCTCATTGGGCACCTATAATCCCATGTTAAACAGTGTTCCCAGTCATGTTTTGGTAGTGTCGGAAATGCTACTCACAGACCGTCTCTGCCCGGCGGACTTGATACGGTGTTTTTTGTGCGGCGAACCAATTCCTGGATCTGGGTGATGGTCGCGAGGATGATTCTGACTCGAAGACGCCACACCGTGAGATGCGTTACTTGGCATTGTATTTGACATCGTGTTTGTGCATATCGTTCCACGCTGTACTGGGTAATCGGATGAGGCGCAAGATTGTCTGACCATTTGCAACTGGGGAAGGAACTTTTGCTGAAATGGACTTTTGGCGCATGCGTCGCGTGACTCATCCATCCATGAATGACGGCAATGACGGAAGCTGCGGTACAGTCCGTAGACACAGAGATGGAGGGTAGGACAGCCAAGGCAACTGCGCCACGAGACTTGTAGTTTAGCGGCAGAACAGAAACCAATCACATGGAACTTGCCAAATGCACAATTTTTGCTGTGTTCTCCAATCATGACATCTCAAAATATGTAGTTTGAACCAGTTAACACTGAATGGGCAAACACCAAATGTGCCCCCCCAGCGGAAGGAACGAGAAAGGCGGGCCAGCCAGGAATACTGGACCACAGCAAGCTATTCTAGGTGTTTTGGTGCTCAACTACCATCAAGAAATCCTCAATGCATTCACATCCCACTCGAGAACGCCTCATCTCTCCCTTTTCGATCAAGCGTAATGCGGCTCATCAAGTTCATAAAGCAAACAAATTCTCTCTTAGCCAGGCCGTTACCTTTAGCAGTGCCGACTGAGCCGTGACTGCGTGTATTAGCTCCTTAGCACTAGCAACTAAATAACTCTCATATGCAGGTAACATTACAGCATTGAAGACAAGGCTGAATCTAGCTTCATGACATCTGGCAAGCCAATACCCATCATCTCCACGGACCGAGTCATGTCTACCCCGTCACAGAACCCACATCTTTATCAAAACCCAAAGACTCTCGCCCGGCTAGCTCAATCGGTAGAGCGTGAGACTCTTAATCTCAAGGTTGTGGGTTCGACCCCCACGTCGGGCTCAATTCCCGGCGGCGAGAAGCACGTCTTCATCTTTTGCTATTTTTATTTTTCATTTTTTAGTTCATGCATTTTGTTGGGGGCGGTGGTTTCAACTTTTGCATCATTTATCAGGGCTGAGGCTATCGCAGAAACAGCGAGAGTTTAGTTCTAAGGCCCCTTCACGCCAAAGAATAAACAACGAGTGTAAGAATTTCATGAAAGCAGAAGTCAATACCCGAGTACCCGATCCAATCAGGGCGTCAAAGAATTATCCTGAGTTGGACGGTTTATGCAAGTGCATGTATTTCCTACTCTCTCGTGAATATTTGAGGGCCAATCCTTTGGTCCGTATCCAGCCTCCAGGTGACGGTACCAAACACACCATTATAATCAAGAGGTTGCTGAAGTGGATATTGAACGACTCCTAGCAATAGAAATATCCTGAATATTCGGCGTGGATGTTGTCATCCCTGGTGGCTAGAAAGAACGACCATGAACCGTCATGGTAGTGATATAGACCAAAAACCTGTTCGTCATTTCCATTGATCGGAAGATGCAGCGGGCAACGGGTTGGGTCAGATCCATCCTCGGGCACCCCTTGGTTGATAGAGAATTCTAGGCGTAAAGCCAGCTGTTTGTTGACGAAGGTGCCAGTGTAAGCACTCAGAGGCTTGGGGGATGTGCCCGCGAGCCGGTGTGAGGTCCACTTGCTGATAACTGTGTCCCACTGTCTCTTTGCCCTTTGAACGATGTTCTTCGCGACCTCGACGAAGTCCACGGCTGGCTTGAGATCAAACAGAGCCTGGACGAGGAGCTGGGCTACAATGTTTGTGGGATCGCCGTTAATCTGGTAAGAGTTGCATAGCACTACGACAGAAGAATCGTCCTCTGGAAAGGTCCAATATGCCGATAGAAAGCCACCATATTCTCCCGAGCGCCCGGATGCAACTCTCATCTTGGAGTCTTTACTAAGTATGTAGTCCTGGGTGCTGACGTCGCCGTTTGTGATGACGTTCATTTCGGATGTGGGAAGATGAAGGTTGAATAGTCCCCTGCAATACTGCTGCTTTAGGCCACGAGCAAGTTGGAAATATGGAGTTTGTGCTTCTCCCAGCGCAGCGGCGAGGGCCGGGGAGACGGAGACCTGGTTTCCTCGTTCCTCTCTTTCCCCATGGTTTCTCGAGGCATTGGTGCTGAACTCTTGGAACTCGCTCGTCAAGTTGGCCAGGCGCCAAGCTCGCATCAGAGCTCTTGTCTAAAGCAGCATGTCGCGTACGCACGAGCAGAGAGAACCAGAGCTACCAAAGGCGACGCCGTCCTGCAGGCTCGGGAGTGATGTGGCCTTTGGCTTCTTGATGTCAAAAACCAGATAAGGCAAGGCATGATTGCCATTCACGGGCTGGGTGGTTGTTGTCCGTGTCATGCCAAGCTCGTTGAGTATGTCCCGCTTGGCAATATGGCCAAACGAGGGACCACCATTCTCCTGAAAAGCCAGGACGCCGGCCAGAGCATACAACCAGCTATTGTACACCCATTCAGAACCAAAATCGGCTGTCTTTGGCAAGTTATTGAAGATTTGGACAACGTCTTCGTAGTTGGCAAACACGGCTCCATTCCTTCCAACCACAAGGTACGGAATGGTTGCGAGGCCAGCGCTGTGTGAGAGCATGTCCCGCACTGTCATGTCCTTTCTTACCACCGCATTATTCTTGGTTTCCAAGCCGAAGATCTTGGAGGACACGGGAGCGTTCAGGTCGATCTTGCCTTTGCAGCCAGCAGAGCACAGACGGTACCAGTGAACCCTTTTGTGCACGAGGCCAACGAGTAGAACTAGATGGTGTTCTCGTCCGGCACGAGGCCTGTCTCGCGGTTGGCAAAGCCGAGGCCTCGAAAGAAAACGGTCTTGCCGTGATGCACGACGCCAATGGAGAGGGAGGATGCCTGAAAAATGCGTCAAATTACCTCGATGTCGGAAGTCACCGCATGGAGCCTGAATAATTTGGTGTTGGACGAATCAGCAACCGTAACAATTCAATCCTGTAGAGTCCATGAGGTGGCCCAACCTTGCGATTGCGCCAGTGCTTCCGCCCGGCACTAGTTTTTCATTGGCTTCAGACATCCCTCATAGGCGTCTGCTTATCTCCGGGACAATTGTTGATGTAGACTTTGTAATGGGAGGGGTTGATCGTGATGCTTCAAGTGTGTGGACTTGTCCTCGACACCAACTTCGCCGAAGGGCAAGAGGAAAAGTGGCGGACCGCCTGGCACTTCAAACAGTGATACATAGGTAACGAGAGCGGTGGTGGCTGCGCAAGCGCAGCCCGTTCATTTACTTCCTTTTCAGTGGTGGATGATTGGCTCAGGCGGCTGACACCGCCTTCACTGGTTCAGAAGTTACAATGCCGTGGCTCTCACACCTCCAGCTACCTGTGGCTCTTACACCTACCTGGGGCTCCTTGACCTACTTATGGCTCCTACCTGTGGCTCCTACACAACTGCCTAAGTGTACCTAGGCTGCAGGCTATATATCTATTTAATCGGGCATACGCCTTGAATGCAGTGTTATGGTGTTTGGGGGGAAATAATGACCCGACTGAATTTTTGTAGGACTTTAAATACCTACGTAGTACTAGCCGGGCGCCCGGTCCAAGTAGAATAGTGGGCTTATTATAGCGGCCTCGTGGTAAGCTTATCAATTCTAAAGGATGACCGAGAGCCCACCCCCAAAGAAGACGCCAAGCGTTAGTGTGCACATCCAATTTCGTAGGCCGCCCTATCTCAGTGTTCCAGAAATAAGGAAATGTCAAGGACCGCGACCAACGCCCGCAAACATCCACACAAAGGGCGTTATTGGCATCCGCGTTCTAAATCTGAAAGTCCAGTCGGTATTGTAAAGGTAGTGAAATGACATTGTGGGCTTTGTGAAATAGGCAACAAGTTTAGGATGACATCCATACTGCGGACAGATGGAGCAAGAGGTAAAATATGGTACTGGATGGCAATGGTGAACCAAAGTGGTATTTGTACAGGGTATTATAAGGACTATCGACTCTAAAATGTATTGCGCGCTTGCGCAAGAAAGTTAATCAACACGCCCCTTACTTCTTGACCGCGGGGTCATCATCCCCAAAGGTTGTTGTCTTGAAGTTGTGACCACTTGGTGGAGCTGGGACCATTGGGGCTTCGCATCTATTTCCACAACACTCATATCCATCCTCACTCGGAAGCGCCTCCCTCTCCACGACACAGTGGTGCCTAGGAGCACGGCCCACGTCCAGATGGGCAAGGCCAACAACTCTCTTCCCAGCCATGCAGGCAGCCACTCAGAAAACGCACGAGCTTTTATCCCTCCTGGGCGAGACGTCCCCCGCGCAAAGGCAGGGGTGTCTTCATCAACGTCAACACTCTGGCATTCATAGAGTTTCGAACTCAGCCACCGGTCCACCAGCATCCAAATGGAT
This sequence comes from Podospora didyma, assembly GCA_033439775.1. NCBI lineage: Eukaryota > Fungi > Ascomycota > Sordariomycetes > Sordariales > Podosporaceae > Podospora > Podospora didyma. The sequence goes on along the minus strand of JAULSW010000006.1, from coordinate 398,983 downwards.
ACCGACAGAGTCCAGATGGCCGCCATGGCGGAGCGGGTCGGAGGAATGCCAAGCGTGTTATGGAACCAGGGGAGCGTCGTAAGCGCAAACGCAAGATGGAGAGAGCACAGGAGTGATTCAACACCAGGCTCGATCAGTGTCGCAACAATCACAGTCCATTTCCGGACTCGGAGCCAGCGGACACGACGCGCGATGTATGCGGCCGTGGACATGCCCGACATGGGCTGAATTGCCACCTCGCCAAACACGAGGCCGTGGTTCTTGAACCCAGGCAGGCCAGACTTGAAGATTAAGTCGCCAATGAGATGGTCTTCGCAGATGTACGACGAAAAGAAGTCGATGCCTCGGCCTCGAGAGCCCTCAGTGGTTGCCAGAATCGGGTTCTGTGCTGGATCGGTGAAGCGCTCGAGATGCGACTTGCGGAACATGTTGCTCTTACCAATAATACAAGGGGCGACGCCCGCTGTGTTGATGGCGCTGTAGAACTTGGCATGCGTGGTGGCCAGAAACATCTCCTCCAGACGCCCTCCGCGGCCCAGGATGCCTGCGGATCCATGGGGTATGTCCGGGTTGGCCAACAGTAGCGACTGCACCTCTTCGGTATCCGGAGACTCAATGTCGACAACAAGAGGCAACTGGTGGACGAATTTGTAGGGGGTCGTCCTTCCGCCACCGGGCTGAAATCCGCACAACTTGTCAATCATTCTTCCAGCAGCGCCAGTCGTCACCCAGATGTTGCAGTCCACAATCCATATCACATCCCCCTTGGCCTCGCGGTAGGCACGGCTGATATTACGGATCTTGGGATTCGGGCCTAGGTTGTTGACATGACCTCGGGTGCCATGCAGCAGTGGATCATCCTCCTCGACTAACAACTCAGCGTCGAAACCGGGGAAGTCGGCAATCAGCTGCCGGAGAATCGGGTAGGCCGGGTCATCGGTGGACGAAACGCAGAGGTAGATGGTGAGCTTCGCCTTGGGGTAGGCTTGACGAAACGTGGACGCGAGGCATTCGTACAGTCCGACCTCTACCCCCTTGACGGGGCGAATGATGGTGATGTGGGGGACCTCATCTTCGTCGAGGGTAGGCGACACCGGCTTTGGAAGGGGCGCAGAATTGTATCGGAAGCTGTAGCAGATGGGGTCAGCAAGGTTGAAGAGCGAGGAGACGGAATTGCTGGCTGCGGCGGGCGTTGCTTACAGCTTGTAGATGCCAATACACTGGATGGTGATGACAACAACACTCCAGCCAAGTGATACCAAGGCCGCGCCTTGGAGTAGTATTACCGACATTAGGACATACTAAGACGAGCGAGGTGGAGAGAAGGAGGAGAGAGGACGGAGAGGGAGAGCGGCGGGAAGGGCTGAAAGGGCTGAGGGCGACGAGGTGAGGATCTGACAAGACCAAGGCTAGCGAGCAAGCTGGAGATGACAAAAGAAATATAAAAGTGGACTTGAAATTCGAGTGGGCCAAGGAACCGACCTCAGGAGTGCGCGCGCGAACCGATGCCCTGGTCCCAGCTCCCAACCGTGCCACGAGTCGTCGGAGACAAGAGCTGACAGCAGGGTGAGGCCTGGCTCCGCATTTCTGCAGCTGTGACAGCGAATGCGCGACGTTGCTGGCGTTGCGAAACAAACAACCTTCTGGCGCTCGTCAGAGGCGGCGGAACCAAAAGGGTAAAAAAACGTTGCTCGATGGGGCACTTGCCTGCCGGATGATCCGCCAGCCTAGGCCCTGGAACCTGCCGAAATTCAAAATTCATAAAGTGGCTGCTCCAACCCACGAACGCCGAGGATCACCCGACTCGCAGTATGGTGGGACCACTCCCGCTGAAAGTGGGGTGCAGTGGAGAGCTTTGTGCCTGACTGACCAGGCCGAGAGAATTTTGAGCTCCCTACAAAAAGTCTGCGCTGCAATTGAATCGCTTCCTTCCTCGAATTTCCAACCGCAGATTCGATTTATGCCATACCGGGACCCAGAGCTGTGCTCACCGTGACCCGACCGTATGCCAGAGACTTTAGGGCTTTGCCTCTATCTCTTTCAGCATGCTGGATGGCTGAGCAACTGCTGCAATTGTTCGCAGATTGGGTGGAATATCCCGCACAAGGGTAAGTCGAATCGTCGTTTTCCTTTTTTGTTACTCTTCGTTTCCCAGCCGAGCTTGGGTTCGCTCGCGCGATTGCCAACCCAATTGCTACACATGGCAAGAGTGGAAGCGTTGCTCAGAAGCTTGCTTCTCTCACTGTTGCCTGGTCCCGCGGCTTTCCCTCTGCCAACTCCTGCGAGACATGGAAGGCGGCTGTGACTCAAACGAGCTCCCAGCTACCCAATGTGCGATGATGACACCTACATAAACTGTGCTTAGAGCAATATGTACTTCAGTGTACGCTCGGTGGAGGCCTGCTTTAATGACTACAACGGTATCTGAGCAAACACAAAAGAATCACTTTGTTGAAGACGCTTCCTTGCGACGATGGCTTTCGAGTCGAGTCCCTGGCTAACATCCATTCTCCAGTCCGGCATGAACCACGAAGATGGCTGAAACCACAACTATAACCATGTCTCCGCCCGGCACTGATGACAGCGGTCATGCGAAAGCTACGCTGTTCAGCGAACCCGTTGCCACGACTACCTCCCCCTCCCCTTCGACCAAGTCCCCATCTCCCCCAAGAATTCCGTTATACAAGGTCTACGCTTTGCCGGCCCCGATAAAAACATTTCCGCTGCCCTCCTTCAACCCAAGCAACCCGCTGAGTTTGCTGCACCTGGCGTGCGCTTGGGTGTGGGAGATTGTCGCCCCACCTCCAGCCGAGCCATCTGTGATACACCAGGGTTTCTGGGACCCAGCCACCAGGTCCGTCCATATAAGCGACCCAAGTTCGATCCGAGCATTGTGGGAGCAAGGCTTCTTTGGCAAAGGGAGTCTGAGCCGCTCTGAGCCTAATTGGCTTAAGCGTGAAATCTCTCGACGTGGTTCAGAAGGCAATAAAACAGTGAGCGAGGAACGGACGGAAGCCAGACGTGAGGAGCGTCGTCTTAGCAAGTGGGAGAGAGCCAAGCTGGAGCTCGAGGCCATAGAACTTCAAAGGAGCCTCGAGCAAACAGGGTCCCGTAGTGAATCTCTGCAAGGTGCATTGCTTAACGACCATCTTGCAGATGCGACGCCGGTTGACCCGCAGCCATCATCGGCTCTTCCCAAGTCGTTGGGCGAAGCTGCTCAGATTGCCCCCGTTCAGAATGGCTCCTCCAAGCGGCCACTCCCGCCAGCAACTGAGGAAGAAGTGCCGAGGACATCTGAGTCTCTAAAGGAACCTGTCTATATCTTGAATGGTGGCCTTGACAGGCAACGCCCGCCAACTGATCCTCGATCGCTCCTCGCTCTGCCCAACTCGCTCGATAATGATGATCCAGGCTACTTCCTTCGGGTTCCCTTTCAGGAACCAGTTTCGCCCGATGCGGTGCCTGCTCAAGAGCCAGTTTCACTCCCAAAGTCGCCGGTTGGCCCGGCGGAACTGCTCTCCCTTCCTAACTCGTCAAAGCCCATGGACACAAACGGGACGGTGCTTGTTGCTCAGGCAAATGGGCATGCAGATAGCAAGGCTGTCGATACCCATGCCCTGTCAGATGCCATCAACGGTCTTACAGCGAAGGCGAGTGCCTTGACGTTTGAAGACAAGACCGACGATGTTCTCGTCAACGGGACCAAGCTGAATGGTGATCATGGGGCACATCCTCCTCCGTCACCAACCTCACCGCAAGCCGCGAAGCGTCGGAAGAGCGTTCGGTTCTCACCCAATATCTCGTCCACCACCTTCCTCTCTTTTGATCCGCCGAGCCCGAAGAACCGTCCTGGCGCGCCACAAAAGATTGCGGGTTCGACGTTGGCCAACGGCAATGGCTCGGCCAGAGCCTCCGTCCCACCCCCCGCACCTGCTCCCCCGGCGGCCGTGGAACCTACTGTGCCGCCGGTAAGTGCAACGACTTCTCAATCTCCGGTGGTTGTCGGAGAAATACAGAACCGTGAGCACTTTCAACTGTCGCCAGAGGAAGCTTTCTTCCTGGTCTTCTCTGTGGGAGCCCTCGCGGTATACGACCCCGTCACCAAGGCGCTCATGGCGGCGGACAAGCTTTTGTCACTCCTTCGCGCCAACTCATTCTTCCCACCCAGAGACACCGGTTCGCTCCAACCTGATGATCCATTCCTCGTTAAATATGCGGTTTATCACCATTACCGGTCTCTGGGTTGGATCCCTCGTGATGGTAAGCATTAACACGACCCTGCTCACTGCTCACTGCTGTCCGCATACTTACCATTTCCAAACTCCAGGTGTCAAGTTTGGATCAGACCTGATTCTCTACCAGAGAGGCCCAGTTTTCGACCATAGTGAGTTCTCGATCAAGATCATCCCCAGCCATTCCGGGTGGAAGGAGCACCACCAGTACGAGAAGCGCAAGGTGTCGTGGAGTGATCTCATGGGCCTGAACCGGGTCTCCAGCCATGTTCTGAAGAGCCTGGTACTGGTTTATGTGGATACGCCGTCGCCCGAAGCATTCGACGAAGCAATGCGGGTGGGTGGCATTGCTGCCGCGCTGAAGAAGTATATGATACGAGAGGTTATGGTCCGAAGGTTCTCGGTCAACCGCAACCGATGATGATGATGGCATCCAAAAAAAGTGTAGGATATGATTTACCCATTTTGAGAGCATGATATGGCGTTTTCTGCGGCGGTATGTAAACTTGTACATTATACATACATTACAACATCAGGGGCATATGGCTGGGAGTTAGATACCCAGAAACTAAAAAGAGCAATTTTCATGTCATTAATGACCATAATACCAACATGATCTTTTCAGTCTTTCAGTCACTTGAGTTTGTCGTTATCTAGCTCCGGGCTTATGAATGACCTAATCTCTCTACCTCCTCGGCTTCCTCCGTGCTTACTACTTCTTAGACAAGTGGGATTCTGTCGGGTTTGACACCTCTAGAAACTGCTTGTTATTCCCGGCGGTTCACGGACACCAACTTTAAAAATGACAGCTCCTGTCGCAGCGGTTGGATCCTGGCGACATGGTTGTTTGCTCAATGCCCTCTGGACCTTCCCGTTTTGTAAATCCACAACTCCACACTCGATAGATGGCGCGCACCTGGTTGGTCTTTCCTGTGATCGTCAACGCCGCGCGTCTGCATCATTACCATCGTTTTGGATGGATTGAAACCGTTTTAACTGCATAATAAGTCAAACTCATCGTCGAATGGTTGGACTTGCTCTCTTCTGCTTTTTTATTCTAGACTTACCCATTTGCTTGTCCAACTTCACGACGATGAACTTTTCGGGATGCCTCGACGACGAGTCCCTCGGCCCGGCCGTCAGGGGGTGTCGCGGCGACTTCGACTTCACCATCAAATTTGAGAAGATATTTTTCGCACTCATCCCCGCGGCTGTTTTCATTGCAGTTTCAATGTCGCGGGTTGTGTACCTCACGCGTCAGCCAGCAATTATAAGCGGTGCTTGGTTGCGGTGCGCGAAGTTGGTGAGCAGCTCATTGCCGACGTCCTCATGGGATGGCATCGATTTTTGTTGGCTGATATGATGACAGGCCGCGCTTGCGTTCTATGCTGTGATCTACTTGTGCCTGCTCGTGCTGAGCAGCGCACGGTCTCACAAGTTCCGCATCTTTCTAGTCTCATCCACAGCCGTGACATTCGTATCGGCACTTTGCATGCTCGCCCTTTCGTTCCTCGAGCACTCGCGCTCACCACGACCGTCTATCCTTCTCAATGCATATCTCTTTCTTACCATTCTTCTAGATTGCGCGCAGGCCCGCACACTCTGGCTAGTGTCAAACACGGCCGACGAGATCACGTTCTCGCGGCTCTTTACGGCTGGCCTTGCTCTCAAATCAATCATTGTCCTGCTGGAGTCCGCTCACAAGTCGAGATGGGTTGTCCACTGGGACGTCAAAAAACACAGCCCCGAGGAATTCAGCGGTCTCTTTGGCCTCGGGGCGTTTTTCTGGCTCAACAAGTTGTTTCTGGTCGGGTACCGCAAAATCCTGACCATGGATGACCTCTTCCCGCTGGACAGCAACATGGCATCCGCAACTTTGCACGCGAGGCTCGCAGACAGGCTCGAGGTCTCTAAGCTTGGTGGGAAGAAATACGGCCTTGCCAAAGCTCTCGCGAAAGGACTTGCGGTATCGCTGTTAATTCCAGTCGGCCCTCGCATCGCCTTGACTGCCTTCAACTTCTGCCAACCGTTCCTCATCGAGACTCTCCTGGACTACCTCCAGCGCCCCGCTGAGGATTCCACGAAGAATCTGGGTTACGGGCTTATCGGAGCCACCCTGCTCATCTACACTGGCATCGCCGTGTCCGGTGCGTTTTACTGGTATTTTCAGGAACGTGCCCTGTACATGTCCCGCGGGGTGCTGGCCAGTGCTGTGTACAAGAAGACCACAGAGGCAAAGCTGTCCGCAGCAGATGACTCGGCATCTTTGACCCTGATGAGCGCAGACGTCGAGCGCGTCATCGTGGGATTCAAGGGCATGCACGACTTTTGGGCCAGCTTGATCGAGATTGCGCTTGCATGCTGGCTACTTTCTCGACAAATTGGCGCGTCCTTCGTTGTACCGTTAATTGTGGTTGCATGCTGCATCATCTGCTCATCTTTCTTGTCCCGTCTCATGGGCCCGCGGCAGAAGGCGTGGATGCAGCGCATCCAGAAGCGCGTAGGTCTCACTGCCAATCTGATTGGGCAGATGAAGCACATCAAGATATCAGGGCTGGCGGCCCCTGTGGAGGACTCGATCCAGAAGATGCGCGCCGACGAGCTCACGGCTGGCGCCAGGTTCCGTACTCTCCAGATATTTGCCGTCTCGATCGCCTATTCATCGACCTACCTCTCCCCAGCCCTGACGTTTGCCTTATCGGCTCGAACGCTCGACGTGACGACAGTCTTCACGTCCCTCTCGTACCTGCAACTCCTAGCGTTTCCGCTAAGTCGTCTGTTTCAGATGATTCCGAGTCTGATCGCTGCATTTACTTGTCTGGATAGGATCCAGGCCTACCTGGTATCTGACCCACGCGTCGACTTTCGCGAGTCTGCGGCCCTATCTCCACCACCTCGCTCACCGGAGAACAGCGAAAATAACAACGCAGGGTCGAATGGTAGAAATGGTGGACGGAGGACGGAAATGAAAATTACCGGTGGGACGTTTGGGTGGGAGCCAGCAGCCAACCCGAGTCTCAAAAACCTCGAACTCAACATTGCAGCTTCGCGGCTCACGATCGTTGTCGGCCCCATTGCGTCGGGCAAATCCACGTTGTGCAAGGCCCTTCTCGGTGAAGTACCAGTATACGAGGGCCGGGTTGTTATGGAACGCACATCCTCTCGCAAGTCCGGGTATTGTGATCAGACCCCCTTTTTGACTAACGGGACGATCCGAGACAACATTGTCGGCTTTTCGCCTTTTGACCAGGCACGGTACAACGAGGTCATTGAGGCTACTGTGTTGCTCCCAGACCTGGCGATCTTGCCGCAGGGAGATAATACCAAGGTTGGCAGCAACGGTATTACCTTGAGTGGTGGACAGAAACAGCGCGTCTCGATGGCCAGGGCACTGTACCTTGACTCACAGTTCCTGATATTTGACGATATTCTCAGTGGTCTCGACGCTGACACGGAGGAGCAAGTTTTCCGACGCGTCTTCTCTGCCGAAGAAGGCCTCCTTCGCCGCAGAAAAGCTACAGTCGTACTTTGTACGCATTCCGTCAGGCACTTGCCATCTGCAGAACATATCGTTGCCCTCGGCTCTGACGGTAGTCTTGTTGAGCAGGGTAGTTTCCAGGAGCTCATGGCAAACAAGATGTATGTTTCTAGTCTGGGCGTTAAAGCTTCTGACAAAAGCTCGGATTCTGGGAACAGCGTCATGTCCGCAGATGACATAACACGGCCAGAGGTTTCGTCTAAAGTTCCCTTGATACAGCCTGTTAGCCGCACAGACAACGAGCCCGAGGAACAGGGCAGAATGATGGGCGATAACTCTGTCTACCGTCACTATTTCTCGCGCCTTAGCCCCATTCTATTTGGTGGCATGATTTTTGCTTGTGCTCTCTGGGGATTCCTCAACAACTTCAGCACTATCTGGCTGAAGTACTGGTCAGAAGACGTTGTGTCCCCCAACCCGATCCACTCGAACGGCTATTATATCGGCTTATACGCGCTACTTCAGATCTCTGCACTCTTGATGCTCTTTATCCAGGGCATCATCACCTTCACAGCTATCATTAAGTCTGTGGGGATCAAGCTACACAACGAGGCGCTGAGTACCGTCATTAATGCGCCGTTGCGCTTCTTTACAACAACCGACACGGGCGTAGTGACCAACCTCTTTTCGCAGGATATGACGCTTATCGACGGTGAGCTGCCCATGGCCTTGTCAAATTTCACGTTGTACGTCTTTCATATTGGCGGCATGGGTGCCGTGATCGCGACGGCCTCGCCGTTTCTCGCCATCACGTACCCCTTTTTGTTTGCCGTGCTGTACTGCGTGCAGAGATTCTACCTCCGCACCTCGAGGCAGATGCGGCTGCTGGATCTCGAGGCAAAGAGTCCCCTGTACACCCACTTCCTCGACACCATCAAGGGTGTCGCCACCCTCCGGGCCTTTGGCTGGGTACAAAACGGCATCTCGCTGAACAGCCGGCTTCTGGACGACTCGCAGCGGCCGATGTACTTGCTCGCCATGATACAGCGCTGGCTCGCTTTTGCACTGCAGATCATTGTTGCCATCCTCGCTGTAGCCGTTGTCACGTTGTCGACGCAGATGCGCGCCAACACGGCCTTCACCGGCGTCAGTCTTGTCACGCTCATGACGTTTGGTGACGCCCTGTCCAACATTGTCGTTTTCTTCACCTTGCTTGAAACGTCAATCGGCGCCGTCAGCCGGCTCAAGACGTTTAGCGCCAAGGTCGAGTCGGAGAGTAAGGAGGGCGAAGACGTCGTCCCGCCAGGGGAGTGGCCGCTGAAGGGTGGGATCCAAATACGTGGCGTTTCGGCATCGTATGGGTGAGTCCCTAATAAGGGATCCTTCTTGATTTACGTGGATGTACTAATGTGTTTCTTCGTGAAAAGAGACATTGCGAAGATATCTCTGCCTTCAGAAGAGCCCGAAATAAGCAGTGGTGAAAGGACGCCAGGATCCGCAAAAGATATATCTCAACATCTGGCGTTGAAGGATTTGGACCTTGATATCGCGCCTGGCGAGAAGGTTGCTATCTGTGGCCGAACTGGAAGGTATGCCTAACCCTTCAATATCAACAACCCCAGGGAAACTCTAACTGTGATCCAGTGGCAAATCATCCACAATCCTCCTTCTCCTCCGCCTGCTTGACCCCTTACCCTCATGCGCTGAGAACATCACCATTGACGATATCCCACTGCACAAGCTCGACCGCTCTACACTGCGACAGCGCATCATCGCCGTGCCACAGGACCCAGTGTTCTTACCCGACGGCACATCCTTCCAGACAAACCTAGACCCCTTTGGCCTGTCGGCCGCCGCCGAGTGCCAGGCGGTTCTCGAGACGGTTGGCCTTTGGACGTCACTTGCATTGGATACAAATGCGAACGGACTCGCGGCGCCCATGGCGGCTGACACGCTATCGGCAGGCCAGAAGCAACTGTTCAGCTTGGCGCGGGCGATCTTGCGTCGTCGGGTAAGGGCGCGGGAGCGGGATTCTCTTCTGGGTGAAGCGGTGGTGGCTGATACTACAGCTGGCGGCGGCGGCTTGCTGCTTCTTGATGAGGTTAGTTCCAGCGTCGACAAGGATACCGACAAGGCGATGCAGCAGATTATCAGGGACGAGTTTGAGGGGTACACCATTGCCATGGTGAGCCATCGGCTCGAGATGGTCATGGACTTCTTTGATCGGGTCGTGGTCATGGATAAGGGGCAAATCGTGGAGTCGGGGTCGCCGAAGGTGTTGGCCGAGACGGAGGGCTCGCGGTTTAGGGATTTGTGGCTTGTGGGAAGTAGGGCGAGGGAGTAGGTAGCTGAGAGAGAGAATCTGCGTTAAGTTAGGGTATCAAATTGTCTTAGTAGGTACGATACTGGTTAGGCGGTTAGTAATTTTCTGGGGGGTCTAGATTCTGTCAGTCTAGAAACTGAAAGACGAAGCTCTTTTTGCAGCAGTCTCCGCATCAGGTCTTCGCGGGACCGCCATGAGTTCAAGTCTCCGGCTCCCCGCAAAAAGTGGCCGGCTAGTGTATGCAAGCCGCCTCAGCTGAGACCCGGGAGCGATAAGACCAGTTTGTGCCGTTGAAAGAGATGAAAAGGAAATGTTAACCGACTATGCGTGCGCAGCTGAACTCTGCAGATTGTTTGCGCCTTTGACATGCAAGTATTGAAGAAAGAGATCTTTATAGATAAGTGTGTTGCATTTTTGAAGCCTTGTTGGGCTGGCATTACAAAACCAGCAAACATATTATTCCAGTGGGAGTTAGCTCAATTAGTTTCGCAACCTCCAGCTCATTATCACACATTTGAAATCTGGACCATAGCCCATGTGCGCCATTATATTCCAACCTTTGTCAAAATAGAAGCAACTTGAGCCACTCTCTTAAGACGAATATTTCAGTGTAGGAAGCCAAGGCATTGACTGGTAGAAAGATTGAGCTGAGGTGTGCCACAACATTTAGGAATTGATTTGAGAAAATCAACAATATGATGAAAAAAGATTCAAAATTCGGCTTAGTTTGCCTGTTGAATTCCGTGTTTGAACAAATCAATAGTCAGATGAAAGGGATTCAAAATTTGGCCCACTTAACTTGTTCAATTCTGTGCTAGCCACAGCTTTCAGTGCCATCAATACTCAAGTTGGCTTCCCCTTTGGCAATTGAGATTGCAATATTCAGAGTGCATTTCGTGGCGGCTGCAGATTTGATGCTGCTGAAGCTGAATGCCCACCTCTCTCGCGGGGCCCCATTGAGTACTACATGGAACTACTGTCTGATTATAATCAATATTGAAGCACATGTAGAACGGGCTTTGTCTCTGTGTTTTTCTTTTCACAAAGATGGAAAGATTTTTGCCTCCAGAACTTGCCAAGCCTGATCTGAAGAGGCTCGCCAAAGCTTCCAGAAGCAGCTGTCGTAGAGTCTGGAACAACAATGGCTGGCTGATCCGCACGCCTAATGCAGATTTCATAGCGCACTGTGGCTTTCCAATGGATGGATGCACGCTGCGGATGATCGTCACTGGGCAGACTCGAAAGGGGACGAAATTTGCACATTAGGAACGGGTAGTCCGAGACATTGTATATGCAGCGGTCAAATAAAGAAGAAATAATATTTCCGGACTGCTTGCTCCCGCGACAACGACTGGCGGAATGTTCCGAATTCTTGCGCGATCAGCAAAACCGTTGGCCAGGTTTGGACAGACACTCGCAAGGGGTAAGACAGACGGTGAGTCCAGTGGGCAAGCGACCTTTTTGGGCTGACTGCAGGGACACAATCAAAGTGGACCATGGACCCCGTTGGTGACACAAGTAATAGGGTACCTCATAGTCGAGGGAGGGGAAAAGGGAAGGCACAGACAGCGCAGCGCCAGCGCCGCAGATGCATACCCAGCGATTGCGATGGGCGAGGCAGGGGCCATGGGGACACGGACGGACAAGATCTCCACGCCCTGCAGCTGGCTGGCGCGCCTTCTCTCCTTTCCCACTCCCTTGCCCACTGCCCACAGGGCTGTCTTATCTTCTTCGGTGCCGTTTGTCCCGGCGGCCCGGAGATGTCCACGCTGTTGGGCGGCCATATTTTCTTTTTTTTGTCGCGTTTTTTTCCGTGACTGTGGCGGCTGTCGTACCAAGTTGTGGCCGACTTCAGAGCGACCCAAGGAAGGCCCCCCACGTCGAGACCCCCTCAGGCTAGCTCCTGCCCAAAGCTGCCCAGTCAGTCCCCCCCTCCTTCTCCGAAGCCCCAGGTCGCTTGGACGGCCCAAAGCGGTCAGTGCTCTCACATCTCACAACCAGGTTAAGGTTCGCCCATAGTGACATTGGGAAGCGAAAAGTCCCCGACGCTGGGCGTGTCCGTTCTGCTGGATTTGCCGTCCAGGCATATGGGATGGATGGGCCAACGCATGATGGGGAATCTTCAGCAACGCCAGCCACCACCAGGAACAGCGACTGCGACGCCATTCTTCAGCAACGACGCCCACGTGGATTGGCCACTGGCGGGGTGTGGTGACTGGTGGAGATGAGCGTGGGGGTTGATGGGCTAGGCAGGGCCTGGGCAGCGGCTTGGAAGTCTGGGGAAGCCTGCCCCGCTGTCAACGACCATTTTCCCACCCGACACCGACTCCAACTGTCCAGCAAATTCATTGAATGCGTTACAGCATTTTTTTGAACGACATCCCGGGTTCCAGTTTCTCCCTGTCACCCCCTCTCCACTTAATTCCCACTGCGCACGCACGAGGATGAATTTGGCCTTGCCACAGGGACAGGCACAGGCACAGTCACAGGTACAGCAGGCACTGGCACCGAAACCGACACCGACACCAGTATTAGCGAGTTCCAGACGACTGAGGAGCCGGGCCCAGCCCACCCACCAGACCAGAAGAAGAAGAAGAAGCAGACGGACCAGACCCAGACCACACCTCGGCTTCGGCTCTTGAATGCTCATGGCCACCCAACAGCAACGGCCACCGCCAAATGGCAATGGCGCTGGCCCTCATACCGAGACGCACCAGTCTCATCATCAACAAGACCACACTCATGCTCATACTCACGCCGCCCACGCGCTCGCTCACGCTGCCCACGCCCACGCTCAGTCTCAGGCCCAGGCCGCCCAGGCTCACTCTCACGCACAAGCCCAAGCACACGCCGAAGCAGCACAGGCGCAAGCACAGGCTGCTCAGGCTGCGGCTGATCGATACAAACGCGCGAGCCGCAAGGGCGCTCCCAGACGCTTTACTTGCGACTTTCCCGGCTGCGACAAACTGTATTCGCGCGCAGAGCATCTCCAGAGACACCAGCTGAATCGTACGCGATCCCTATTTCATACCATGACCTTGCCCCCCTCCTCTTCCTGTCACTTGTCACATCCCGTCTCTCCAAGACTGGCTATGCCTGCTGACCAACCTTACCAGATGAACCAAAGGAGATCTTCCGATGCGACGTTTCGGGCTGCGGTCAAGAGTTCGTTCGCGCCGATCTCCTCAACCGCCACAAAAAAAGACACTCGTCTTCCTACGTTCCCAGGAACCGCATGCCCAGCTTCAGCGCGCCCAAGGACTCGTCACCCCCTACCACTGCCAGTCCTGCCGCCTCTCCCACCGCCTCCCTCGAGCCCCGCCAGCCGTTCGTCAGTGCTCCTCACGACGCTGCCATCCTCCTGAGCCCCGACACGAGCACACATCCTCCGTCGTCTCTTCCCCATCCTGAACCGCCCAGAATGGCTCACCCCTCGGGATGGCCGGCCCATCAGGGTACTCATCATCCTCATCCACACCCGCACCCACACCAACACCCGCATGCCCAGGCTCACGCCCAAGCTCATGCCCAAGCTCATGCTCATGCTCAACCCCCGATGCCTGATATGGCATCCTGTAACATCATACGTCCCAAGCCAGGCTACTACCCCCGTGACGGCTCACGCGTTATCGACCAGCAGACAAGCGTTGTCGCCTACAATGTCGATTACCCTCATGACGAGGTGTCGCGAGAGAACTTCGCCGTGTGGCTGTTCAACCCCCAGGCCAACTATGCTGATTTCACCTCGCACCTGCCCTTCAGCGACGGTGGCCTCGAATCAACACTCAACAACAACATACACTACGACTACGAATCCTTGACCAGCAGTCGGTCTCAGCTCGAGACTCCCCCCAGGTTTGTTGAGAGCGACGAGCTCATTAGCGAGTTTCGCCGGGTGGAGATCGTCCGCCTCTTTCTTCAGTTCCACAACAAACAGCCCAAGTCCGAGCCTCTCTTTGTCCAGCTTGTCCAGGATTCTAGCAATGGGGATATCCCGGGTCTGAGCGTGGAGATGATGCGTGACTGCCTGCAGGAATACTGGGAGCACGTGTCGCCCAGGCTACCTATCGTCCACCAGCCCACGTTCTCTTGCAACAAATGTTCTGTCTACCTCCTCATCGTTATGATTGCGCTTGGAGCCACCTCTCTGCGCAGTCGAGACTCGAGCGGCAACCTCAGCGACTATGGCTCGTTTGCAGATATTCTCATCTCCGGTGTCAGATGGGAAATCGTAACGGCCGAGGAGGCGTCGCCACCCGTTGCGCTCTGGGTTGCCCAGGCCCTGTTGCTATTGGAGTTTTACGAGAAAATGTACTCGTCACGTCGCCTCCACGAGCGGGCTCATATCTATCACTCGGTTGCCCTGACCCTTCTCCGACGCGGAAGCCCCCTCATCGGCCGATCGGGAAGCGAGTCTCCCCCCGAAGTATCGTCAACAGAGCCGCACGGCGTGGGTCTTGACTCACGTACGTGGTGGAGTCGATGGGCTGAGACCGAGGCGATGCACCGCGTTGTCTTTGCGGCTTTCATGCTAGACATCATCCACGCAGCCATGTTCGGCCACGCCGCAGACATGGCTCCACACGAGATTCGGCTGCCACTCCCTTGCGACGACAATCTCTGGACCGCAACGAATCCAGACTCGGTGCGGCATCTTGACCAGAACTTGCGCATGTATGGGATTAAAACCGTCTCTTTTCTGGATGGTCTCAAGCAGGCCCTTCATGGCGGGGAGGTTAAGACACATGCTTTTGGCCGTATGATCATCATGTCGGGACTTCTCAGTGTTGGCTGGCACCTCAGCCACAGAGAGACACACCTCAAATGGCTGGACCTGACGACGCCGTCAACAGCTGATGCCAAGGATAACTGGAAGAAAATTCTGCTCAAGTCTTTCGACGACTGGAAAGGAAGCTTTGACGTTGCACAGGGCACGATGGGCAGTCCGACACTTGCCGATGCCTCCCCGCAACGCTCCGACTCCAACGGCCCGATACAGAGCGCAGCGGTCTTGTATCACCTCGCTCAGATCAGTCTCCATGTCGATATTGTCGATTGCCAGGTATACGCGGGAGCAAAGCGCTTACTTGGGAGAAAGGCGAGGAACTAAAAGCTTGTTGATTGGTGTCCAGAATGTGCTAACCTTGCGCCCAACAGGTGTCGGTCCGTGACTTTGCAAATGTCGTTTCCCGAATGAAAGTGTGGGCAACGCTTCCCTCGACTCGACACGCCGTATTGCACGCCTTCAAGCTCTTGCATCGCGTTCTTGTTGACCCACGAAGAAGCACTAGTGAGCGCATGGCACAAGAGGCCGGGGGTGTAAAGCTGCCGCCCATTGAAGTGCAATCGTACTCGTGCCGCAATGAGCCTGATCCCCACCGGCCCTGGGTCATGTACTACGCTGCTCTGAGCATTTGGTCGTTTGTCCGTGCTGTGAGTCGGCACGACTCGTTGGCGGAGCCCACAGTACATGCGCATGTACTCCCTCGGCTGTCGAAGCCCAATCCCGTCAACTTCCGTCGCGTCGTCGCCTATCTCTCCAACATCTCCAGCCTCAACGAGCTGACCGAATCAGCTGCCATGTCGCTGGGCGATGGTCTATCGGACCTCCTGGATGCCTTGCATTCCATCTTTTTCGAGGCACACTCGGAACTGCTGCAGGAAGCCCATGTTCGAATGAAAGTGTGCAAAGATACACTGGTCACTGCCCCTGGATGAAATCATCGACTCTTGAAGAAAGCAAACCAGTGTCTGTCCTTGATGATATGCGCGGCTGGTGGATCAACTCCGCCGCTAGGGCATTGAGTAAAACGCGGCGCCGATTTATGGCAACAGCCGCCTGCTCTTTGACCAATGCCAGCCGCAACAGGATGTTGGCATACTCTTTCGTGCTGAAGTAGTTCAAAGAGGAGTCCCACAACCAGATGCACGTCATTCCGGCATATCAGGAAATTCACCCTTCCATCTGATGGAGGCACTAGGTTGAACCGCTAGAGCGGGAATCATGAGAGCACCAATGTCGTCCTCAAATTGCTGTGGAGTTGTTTTGGTGGCGTTGGAGGCGTGCAAAAGCAAGCCGAGTCGAGGGGAACGATTCAACAAAGTGGCAGGGAGACGGAGTCCTGGGGTATGAAATGGACGAATCGCATGTTTTTTGGTTAACGAGTTTAAAGTGGGATGACGTTTTCCAGTTTTGTAACATCAGCTCCAGAACAAGATGCATGAAAATCTGACTGATTTCCCCTCACAGGCGACAGCCTGGGGTTTAGTCTATGATTAAACTGTACTAGTATGTATATCAGTCCGACAACAGTCCGAGTGCCATGGGGCGGAAACAGGACTGTCTGCATTGTTGGCTGTACACACAAGATATAGCGTGCAGATGATGATGCCCAGCCCTTGCTGATCATCGACCCCGGCTCAAGCAGCAAACCCCGCATTTCTGGACCAATATTATTCTCACATACCACTCTCATAATCGGATGGTGGAAGATTTCAGCATATTTCCTTGTCTATCCAACATCAATACTCTTCACGGACACCAATCACTCACAACTCACCAGTTAAGATGACGATACTCTGGAGCCGACTCGTGTTGTGGGGAGTCTTTACTCTCACATTTACTCGCACAAATTGCACCACCAGACGACGCAGACTTGCATCCAGCGCTTACCCTATCCCGGGATTCAATGCGACATACGATTATATCGGTAAGCTGATGACCACCCACACTTTCCTTACCAAGAGGAGGAGATGCTAACGCATAACCCAGTCATAGGCGGCGGAACAGCCGGTCTCCCGGTTGCCGCCCGGCTAGCCGAGTCGGGGGCCTCGGTCGCAGTCGTCGAGGCCGGCGGTTTTTATGAGGTCGACAACGGCAACTACAGCATCATCCCCTGGTACGCCGTCACTATGCCCCTGCTCAGCGACGCGCCAGACTATGCCCGCCAGCCGCTCATGGACTGGGATCTCTTGACGGTTCCTCAGGTCAGTGCCAGGGGGCAGACCGCGCACTATCCCGCCGGCAAGACTCTGGGGGGATCGTCGGCGCATAATACCCTCGCTTATATTCGTATCCCCAAGGGGACGCACCAGCGCTGGGCGGACGGAGTGGGTGATGAGGTATACGAGTGGGAGAATATGCTGAGGTATTATCGCCGGAGCTGTACTCTGCATGCGCCGGACTGGGGGAAGAGGAAGATGCCGAATGCGAGTTTTGAGTTCGATGGGTCGATCTGTGACAGTGACCCTAAGGGAAAAGGAGGGAGAGGAGAGGGGCCAATACAGGTCTCGTGGTCGAATTGGGTCGATCCGGCTACCACGTGGCTGGCCAGGGGGATACAGTCCGTCATACCGATGAGTAAAGAGGGGTTTAATAGTGGGAAGACGGAGGGGACGAGCGCCTGGTCGAGCTGTACGGTTAACCCGAAATGGGCGGAACGGTCTAGTGCGACGGAGTATTTGAAGGGGGCGATTGAGGACACGGAGATCATGGTGTATCATCATACGCAGGCGCTGAGGATTGGGTTTGATGGGGGGAAAAAGGCGGACAGCGTGAGGGTTTCGACGCAGGGGTTGGAGTATACGCTTACCGCGGGGAAGGAGGTGATTCTCTCAGCGGGGGTGTTTCATTCGCCGCAGTTGTTGATGGTTTCTGGTATGTTCAGCCCCCATTTTTACCCCTTTTCCGACAAGTACTGTTGAAGTTGGTTTGTTTCTGATGGTTTACTCAAACAACCGTATTCATCCAGGAATTGGCCCAAAATCCGTCCTCTCATCCCACGGCATACCCGTCATCGCCGACCTCCCGGGCGTCGGCCAGGGCATGCAAGACCAGGTCGTGTCTCAGGTCAGCTGGGGCCTCGGGACCATCCCCACCACATCTGGGCTGATTCGCAATCCCGCCAACCGCGAGAAAATCCTGCGGCAGTATCTCGATCACGGAGAAGGCCCGCTTACTTTCGCTGCTGGAGGGTACATATCCTTTGAGAAAGTACCCTCGTCTCTCCGAGCCGGACTGTCACAGCGCACGCGCGATCTGCTCGACACAGCCCTCTCCCCTGACTGGCCCGAGGTGGAGTATATCGGAAACGCCGTTGTGAATTTCACCACGGGCGAAACCACTGGCATTATCGGCATTATTCTCCTGCACCCCTTCAGCCGCGGCAAGGTGACCATCTCCAGCGCAAACATATCCGACCCGCCCGTCATCGACCCGGGCTGGTTGACAGACCCTGCTGATGGCGAGATTTTGATTACGGCCATCAAGAGAGCCCGCCAGTTCTGGAACACGAGCGCGCTCACATCTGTCAAGACGGGGCCGGAGTTACAGCCTGGCGCTCAGGTGGTCAGCGATGCGGACCTGCTGCGGTATATCAAGAACGCGTGCACCACAATCTGGCACGCGAGTGGGACCTGCCGGATGGGGAAGAACTCAAGTGATGGCGCGGTTGTTGACTCCAAGGGAAGGGTGTTTGGGGTGAGTGGGCTGAGGGTCGTGGATGCTTCGGTGCTGCCGTTTGCGCTGCCCACGCATCCTACGTCGGTGATATATGCGCTGGCGGAGAAGATTGCTGAGGACATCATCCTGGGACGGTAGAGATGTGTTGAATGTTTAAGACGAATTGTTGCCATGTCAAGTCTCAATTATCACGCGATATGATCGATGGGGATTTGATTTACAACGTCGCCAATGTCGTGAGGTGCTACGTGGCCCGCTCGGGACGGACACAGGCTTTATCTTCTCATCCCAACTTCAGCAAGGGCGGGTGGCAGATCAACTAGAGAGTACCTATCCTAAGACGAACCCCAGGTTTAATGTGGCACTGAAGACTGCATCTAGGTGCTATAAAGACCGGTAGTATGGTAGAAAATGCCTACCTATAGAATAGTAAAAGGGCCTTTTGAATGATAAAGAAGGGCTACCAAATGATAACAGGGCCCTATAAAAGATGGGACAATGAATTTTCACGTCTGATAGACACATCGGCCCGCGCTTATTAGTCTGTTCGGCCTATGGTTTACTCCATGTTCCTTCGATGTAATCGTTTTCTTCATTTTGTCTACTCTTTTTACTTTGCCCCCCCAGACCTCTCCGATCCTTCACTTCTCCTGGGACAATGCATTAATGCCCACCCAGATCGATTCAGACAAGTCCCCAGTGAGGAAGAAATATCACTATTTTCAACTAGGCACAACTTTCAAGTGTTTTTCTAACTGACGGAGAGGTTAAGCCAACCAGCACCCTACCTATCTACCTAATATCCAATCCATTGAATCATCATTAATATGGGGTTGTTGTCCCGTTGTTTACTACTCCTCCAGCTTTGTACCCCCTACCCGGCGGCGGCACAGAAACACCTCCAACCTCTGCAGTCCCTCAGCCAACTTCTCCCGCGGGGCCCCAAGCGAAATGCGAATAAACCCTTTTAAGTCGTCATCGCCATCCTCCTCGCCAAAGCAATACCCACCGGGAACCACACTAACCCCCGTCTCCTTCAGCAACTCCCCCGCAAAATCCTTATCATCCACCGGCTTCCCCCCGTTCCCATTCCCATCATCATTCTCAAGGACCCTCAAAAACGCAGTCCCCGCCCCCTGCGGCGGACACACCCACTCCACCCCGCGCCCTTCATTCCGTTCCAAAAACTCCTTAATCATCCCGATGCTCACCGCGCAGATATCCAAGTTTCGCCGGATCAGCGCGGGGAGGATGGCGGGCGACAGCGCGTAAACGGCGACGCCGTCGTCGAGCTGCGAGACGGACAGGGTGGTGTAATCGCGCGCCGTCATGACGCGCTCCAGCAGGTTTAGGTCGGGGGAAATGACCCACCCGATGCGGATCCCCGGCAGGCCCATGCTCTTGGACATGGAGCCCACGCTGACGGTTTTTGGGTGGCCTAGAGATACCAGGTTCGGAGGAGATGGAAAGGATTGGTCGTGGAAAAGCGGCGAAAAGACTTCGTCCGAGTAGAGGGTTATGTGGGGATGTTTGGATGCGACGAGCTGGACGAGGGTTTGGAGGAAGGGCAAGTGGAGGATGAGGCCGACTGGATTGTTTGGGTTGCTTTTGTGAGGTTACATATGTGTTAATTACGCAGCTCCGTCAGACGGAAAAAGGGGGGAAGGGAGATATAGGTTAGGCAAGGTAGGTAGTTTTACTTGATGATTATGGCCGTCGTATTCGGCTTGATCAAGCCCTCCAGCTCATCCATCCTCAAATCCCACACGTCGGTCCCGGCCTTCATCTTCCACAGACTGACCTCGGCCCCTTGGTACCGCGGGACCAGATGCAGCTGCGGGAACGTCGGGTACTGGCAGATGACGTGGTCACCAGGGCCGGCAATGTTGGCCAGGGCGAGGTAGTTCGCCGTGATGGAGCCGGGGGTGATGATGACATTGTCGGCGGTGAATTTCACCGCGTCGGAGGAATGCAGCTCTGCGATACGCTCCCGCAGCTTGTGCGAGCCGCGCACGTCGCCGTAGGTGAGGACCAGATCCGAGTCCACCGGCCCTTCGGGAGTCTCGGCTACTACCCCATTGGCGGTCATCGGGGCGGCGAGGCCCTGCAGCTCCGAGAGAGATATGGCGCCGACGGCGGATCCTGCTTGTTGTATTAGCGTGTTTTTATAAAAGAGACAGAAGGGAGACATCGCAAGGCAATTAATGGAAAGAAACGGGAGAAAGAACTCGCCGTGGAGGATAATCTTGGCATCCGGCTGACGTTGACAGCTTTTTATTAGCCGGAGCCATTCGTTTTATTTGAACTGTCTCGTTCATTTCGTGAGTTGTCAAATTGAGAGCCGGACTGCTTCTACTAACTGTGGCATTTTGAGCTTTCGTAGACGGACATTAGCAATGGATACAAGCCATTGGATTCGGGGTAGTGAAAAAAGAATCATAAACAGCCACATACTCCACTTGTCAATCCTGAACTCGGAATAGTTCTTCATGATGATCAGTCCTCTCGGTGAGTCAGGGATGTGAAGGACGTTATCGTATTGATGCTGGCCGTTCTAGCTCGAGTGCCTGCCTGTTGTTGGAAATGACCAAAATTATGAAAGTTGGGAAACTTGAATCAAATAGCTGAGCGGGTGCCCGGTCTCGGCAACTTAGATTCCATAACCTAAATACCGGCAGGAAAATCAAAATAAACTCGCAAAGTTCCCGAGTCTCCCGAGTTTCGGAGTCGGCTGGCTGCCAGAGTGTGTTGAGCACGACAATGAAAGGGCGCGAGCGAGCGGGGCACACGAAAGCCTGCAACTTGACGTGCATGCAGCCAACGACATCGGGCGGGGTCTGGGGCTTCGGTGTCCAAAGACGGAAAGATCTAATGTCGTGCAAGTGTCTAGCCAAACAATGAACAGGCGGGGCCAAGTGCGTATATGCACCGGGATAGGTATTAAGTCTACCTAATTTGCTGATACGGATCACAGCGCCAGTCTAAGTACAAGCACGAGGTTCATATCACCTTATGAGAGTAGGCAGAATCGCATTAAACTAAAGCCTGTAGATTGTTGAGGTTGATATAGCCTAAGGCTCGATAAGTGCATGGTAAGCCAAACAAACTAAGCAAGGGGCTTTTGGGTCCTAGAACTACCAGATAAAATCCAAGTGCATCACCCAAATGATGCGAAGAAATAGCGGATCTGAGTGAAGAAAACCCTGTTTTGGAGAAGCCAAAAACCGGCCCTCAATACCATGAAAATCGTCACATCATTACGTTCCCGCCAAACAACTGCCCAACGGCGGATATCGTTGCAATCCGCGTATGACATCCTGCTCATACCTTAACTGTCCCACTTCTTCGCCTCAATTCCCTCGGGGGGAACCGTCTCCACAGTGCGGTTCTTGACATCGTTCCAGTCGGTGCTCAGTGCGGTGCCGTTGCTCTCGACGAAGCTCTTCATCATAGCACGCTGTTGCTCAGGTGACGAGTTCTTGTACAGCTCCTTGAAGAAGTAGTTAACGTCTTGGCCGGCCTCGTTGTCGTCACCTTCGCCTTCACCCAGCTTCTCCCAATCCTTGGGGCCGGATTTGCTGCTGGTTGGGTATGCGGGAGGCTTTGTGGTTGCAGCCGGAATGTTCTCTGACGCCGAAACTCCCGTGGGAGCCTCAACGGGCTTGGATGCAACGGGAGCCTCCGCGGAATCGGATGCCAACGGTCCAATCTTCTCTACTCCCCATGTGCCCCATTTAACCGGGGATGCTTTCTCCAAGACGAGCTCAAGCTTGCGCGGGGTAGAAGACCACCGGGAGTTCACTGGGACAATCTCGCCGCCGAGCACAAGGGTCGATGTGGCTTCTCGGTCGCCCGGCTTGACATACGGAGCAGCCTCGCGGGGGATCGGAGAAATACGAACCTGGAGGAAAGTCAGAAATCGTTACACGCATGTCATGACAGGCTCACGTACCTGATTCTTGGTGAACTTGACTTGTAAGTCATCCTTCTTCAGGTCTTTGACAAACAAGGACACCGTCACTGTCTTATTGCTCTGGTAGTAGTCGACACGGAGCTTCATCTTGTCCTCGGGAACCGACCCCGGAGCTGGGGCAGGCTTCTCATTGGGCTTGGGGACCACTGCTTCGTTGTCGCTGCTGTCGCTGTCGGCAACAACTGTCTCCTTCACAGGGGCCTTGGCTGCGGCCTTCTTTGTAGGCTGGACTGGGATCTTTTGGACGGTAACCTTCCGGCCGGGGTGGTCTGCAGGCACGTTCTTCAGGAAACCAAGAGCCTGGCTTCTCCACGCATATGCGCGGTTCCAGTCTGACTCGTAACCTGTCTTGGGCGTCAAGGCAGTGGCAGCATCCATAGGACTTCCCTTATTCTGACCCGGCTGATCTTCCTTGTCCGCAATTCCCTGTTCCACAGTAACAGTATAGTTGCCGTTGCCGTCGACGTTTTTCTCGACGCCATCCTCCTCGCGCGCAGGCCGGCCCTCGGCGAGCAGCATGCTCCATTTGGCACAGCAGTCGGAGTCGGCGTAGCGACCGAGCTTGAACAGGATGGTAGCGCGACGGTATTGGGCCTCAATCATTTGCTTGCGGGAGGAGCCTGATCCGCGCTCGGCGGCTGCGTGGTACGCGAGTTCGGCGTCGCGGAGCGCGTCGTCGTAATTCTTGAGTTGCTGATGTGCCTGGGCGCGGCCAAGAAGCCATGTGGGTGAGTTCGAGTCCTCGAGCGCCTTGTCAAAAAGGGGGATGGCCGCGGCGTAGTCCCTGCTCCGGTTGGCCTCCAGGCCTTTCTGTCCAGCCGAAGACATTGTGAAGATGACGTTGCACTAGTACGATGGCGGTTTGGACCTGTATTGACAGCATCGCTGGTCAGTCGGAAATATTAGGAGAAGCAGGGGAAGAGCTGGTGGACATGATGGGAATTAGCAAGTGCATAAATATGTACCTTGGAAACTGTAAGCTGGATGCTCCGGGGCGATCTGTCGCAGCCTTTAATCTTCGACCGGAAAAGCTTTCGCGGAGGTTCAGTCGACTGCCGGATGCGGCTTGGGTGGTGGGAAGCTAATCGACAGCAGCTTGGGGGAAAGGAGCTTATAT
The DNA here is from genome assembly GCA_033439775.1 of Podospora didyma. Classification (NCBI taxonomy): domain Eukaryota; kingdom Fungi; phylum Ascomycota; class Sordariomycetes; order Sordariales; family Podosporaceae; genus Podospora; species Podospora didyma. The sequence goes on along the minus strand of JAULSW010000006.1, from coordinate 375,399 downwards.
TGTGTGCTGGTAGCTGGAGCGTTGGTTGTTTGGGAATGTTGCTTTCAGTATTCCATGTTTGGTAGCAGACAGAAAGTGGGTAGGAACTGTAGAAGCCAGTGGAAAACGGCTGCTAGAACCAACGGCTATAGAGCTCTGGTGGGGTTGTTTGGTGAAGCTTAATTCTGCTAGGCGCGTCACTGCCCCGCACAGCCTCACCGCCTGCCAATTTGAGATGCTTAGGTGACTTCCCCAAACTAGGTTAGTGGGGAAGGTGCAAGGATCACGAAACGAAGAAGAGCTCAACAGTGTAAACGAGTGAATGTGTTACTTCCATGCTGTCCGTCCTTGTTATGAATTTGTTTGCTTCCATGTATTCCATCTTACTTTCTGCAATGAAGATTGTTATTCGCCATCGTCGAAGTCCTACAGTATTATTTTATGCTGAAAGTACAATTACACTACAGTGTGATCCAAGATCCAAGTCTGATCCAGAACAGTAGACTTCCCGCACTTCCACCCCGCCCCCGCCCCAATTGACCTCCACCTTAAATGACCTTTTCGTCCGGGTACCTCTTCGCAAACATACCCAATGCCTTCATGGTGAACGTGAACTTGTAGTTGGGGTAAGAAATCATGCAGCTCTTGTTAAACACGCCCTCGATGGCTTCCTGCAGCCACTCGCCATTTGGCTGTTGCCGCTCCATGATGAGCTTGATCCCCTTCTTGAGGGGCTCGACATGAGGATAATTGGCCTTCATGAGGCCAATCAGTGCCCATGAAGTCATGACCACTTGGGAACCCGAGGGATGTTCGACATACTCGTTGGTTTCGCAAGCCTGAGTAGAGCATGTTAGCAATGTTTCGAGTTGCAAGTTATGTGGTATAACCGAAGATGGGCTCACCCTGTAGCTCTCAGACCAACCACCATCATCTCTCTGGTGAGAAAGCAGGAAATCACACCCTTTCTTGGAGTGCTCACTGGTCTCATACGTCTCACCAATGCTGGACAAACTCTCTAGGGCAAACATGGTGGCGTATGTAAAGCAGATGCCCCAGGCTCCATACCAGCCACCATGCGGGTACTGGACAGCCTTGACCCACTTGACAGCACGCTCAACAAACAGGCGAATGTCCTTGGTCCTATATTCTGGCCAATGTTTGGTAAAAAGCGACAATGCCGTCACCACTGCGGTCGTGCATTCGGGATACTCGTACTCGACCATGATCCGGCCAAAGACTTCGGCCGCATTCAACATCTCCATCCACGTGCCAGCCCGTTGAGGCTCGTACGATGAACAGCCACCAGACGGGTTCTGGTACGTGAGCAGAGTGTCAATTGCATCGAAAATGCGCTGGTCATCAATCAGCGTATCGAAACCAGGCGTCTTTTGAAGGATGATAACAGCTTTGAGCGCTTCCGAGACGCAATCGCTGACCGCATATCCCTGGTCTTTGTTGCTGAATGCCCAACCACCTTTCCGCTGCTGGCGGTAGCATTTGGCTTGGTCTTCTACGTTCTCTCGCATTTGCTGGTCATCAAGATACTTGAGCGACTTCATTAGCATGGGCCGCCAGCGCGGATCCTCCGTCAGCCCAGCGTCCTGCATGGTCTGAATGGCAAAGGCCGTGTCCCAGCATTGGACTCCGTTTGTTCCGTTGCAAAGCAAGCCCTCCTGGTTGACCCAGAGAAACTCCTGGGACCTCTCCCTATGCCGCTTCACCGAGAAAGCATCCGGTCCATCCCGGGCAAAGCAGACTACCAAGTTGACAGCGCCGTTAACCGGAGCCAAGTCCGCATAATCGGTGTTTTTGTCTTCCATATCGATCAACTCAGATACCCATGCCTCTGCCTTTTCAGCCAGGACCTTTGGGCGCAAGTACGGATTCCAGATATGGACAAGCAGCCAGTTGACCGAGTTGAGAACCCATGTCTTGGGATGGTAGTTGTCTAGAGGGTTGATTGTGTTTCGGTGGGCGGCCCATTTGATCTTGTCCCAGTCCTCCACAAAGAGCTCCTTTCGCAACGAACGAATCGTGTCCGTCTCTTCGGCCACCCATTTCTTGGACCACAGATAACCCATGGAACAGAAGACTTGCCGCAGATGGATCCACCACTTCCATGGAGAGATGGGTGTCCAGTCGGGTAACAGCCAGAGCTCGGGGGGCACCGGGTTCACGATGTCCCAGTGCGTGACTCCAAGTACCGAGAGCCAGAACTTGGCCCAGTGGGGGCCATGAGTCGCGCCTCCAAGCTTGTGCAGGGTCGCGCGTGCCTTGATCATCTTGGGATGGTCGGCATCCACTCCAACGAGGCGTAGAGTTGTGTAGTTCATGGCTGTACCAAAGACAGTACTTTCACCCTCGATGTGTAGACCCCATCCTCCATCGTCGGGGTTGGCGCGTGCGAATAGGTAGTTCTTGATCTCGGTCGCGTAGTACCAAGGGATGGGTGTCTTGGTCACGTACCAGGCGACGACGAGGCCTGGCAGGAGGAACATGGGCCCGCCGTATTCGCAGCCCCAGTGGCCCGAGGGGAGCTGGAGTTTCTCGAAGAAGGTGAGGCCATTTCGAACGGAATCGAGGGGGGTCGTCGGTGGCGGAAGGTCTGGCAGGTCCTGGCGACGACAAAGGTCAGAATGTTTACTAGGCGGGAGGAAGGGGCACAGCTTACCAGAGGGAGGCCCAGGTAATATTTATCCGCGTGCGTCTGTGGCCACTCCTTAGCTGCCTCGTCGTCTTCTAGATAGTGCCAGGTGTGGCGGCTCTCGTCGTCGCGCAAGCGCCATCGTAAGTAGTCGGTTCGGTCTTCAATGCGGGTGCGCTTCGCGTTGTGGCCGATCGTGTCGCTGTTGACATTGCTGAACCGTTTCCTGGTGGATCCCTTTTCGAGGCTAGGTTCTGCGGCTGCCTTCGCGATGACCACCTTCTTGCGCGCCATGTTACCCGTGGACGTTGGTTCCGGGTTGCTGTCTGCAGGGAAGCAGGTGTTACTGAGTTCAAACATTCCTGGCATGGACAGTTGGGGACCAGCCTCCAATTCGCCAATTGGGGTTTGCCACTTCCGTGACGGCCCGCTCAGGGATCAGGCCACTGATGTGCTCAATCAAAACCCCCTGCCAAGCTCCAAGCTCTGTCTAAGCTTCAAGAAACGAGCTCCAGCCACAACGTGGCGTCGTTACACAGCCACATCAGGCCGATTGACAACTTGAAGGAAGGAACAACTCGGCTCATACTTGCTGAGTTGAGTGAAAGTTGGGGGCTCGAGTTTATGGTTTCCATGATTTCGATTTCTTCCTTGAACTGTTTCTAAAAACATTTACAGAAAGAAGCCGAACGACTTATTATTATTCCTTCGGTACTCAACATTATTTCCAACATTTCTGTGAATAGTTGTTTCTCAAACATTCATGCCTCCCTCTGTCCCTCGCCGGCGCTCACGAAGATTGGTGCGTGATGCGGGTAAATTTCCACATCCCAACGCACCTTCCGTCGACCAGGGCCCCCAAAGCGGCATTGTCACGATTCCTTCCAAGAACTCCAATGATGTGGCACTATTACGAATCGAAGACCTTATGGAAACGATTCTAGATGCCATCATGGAAGGCAATGAGCTTTTCATTCCGTACAGAAGTGTCCGGTCCGCCCAAGCCGAGGGCGACTCACAGAAAACAAGTTTTGTGAGATTCCCAGGACGAAATATTCAAGAGGTCAAGAAGTTTGGTGAGGGGTTTTGCTATGAACACAGATTAGACCATGCAACTAAACAGCCACCAAAGAGGCCCTTTTTCGCATCCTCGAATTGTCCCATGAAGCACTTTTGTCAGGAAACATCATCACCAAAAGGTCTGTCTCTTCCCCAGGTTCAAGAACTTGATAAGGCTGACCATTCCTAGAAATATATACTACCAGAACATTGAGCTGTTCAAGTCCCAGAGTACAGTTGATGACATGATCGACAACCTTGCGTTCACTCTCGGAGTTGGACGCGGCGATCTCAATATTGTGAGACATCAACACACACTGACAGCTAAAGGATATTCCTACTAATTACTCACATAGGCGGCTACAGCTAAGGGGCTCATCGCTGGCCTAGTTGACTTGATTATGAAGGGGGGCTCCATCATCAAATGCGACCACTCCCATGACGGTGTATGTACCGAGCTTAGCAAAAAAACTTTTATGCTGACACGTCCAGGGAACCCTGCTTCCGTCAATCGATTCCATTGACAAAGTCGATTTTCGCGATGCAAAGTGGCTGCTAGTGATCGAAAAAGAGGTATGTGCTACATGCTGGTTTATGTAAATGTGTTCATTGCGCTGAGAGACAACTTGAAATGCAGGCCACATTCAGAACGCTAGCTGAGTCACAATACGCCAACAACTCCAAAGCGGGCCATGGGATTATTGTTACAGTACGGTTTGCCTTTATTAATTATTGGACGTCATGTCTAATCTCTATCCAGGCAAAAGGGTTTCCGGACCTGGCAACCAGGCGGTTTCTGAGTATTTTACACTCTGTTCGGCCAACCCTCACGGTCTTCGCCCTCGTTGACTTTGATCCTCACGGCATCGCAATCTTGCGAACGTACAAAACCGGCAGCCAGAGATTTGAGCACGAAGAGAACGTAACAGTTCCAGACTTGAAGTGGCTTGGAATTCGCAGCCGTGATATTCTCTCGTGCGGGTCAGGTATTTCGAGCCAAGACTCTCAAAGCTCTGACTTCCAACACCTTGGCAGCCAGAGAAGCCAGGATATCTCGAGCCAGGAATCTTTGACATTCTCTTATGATGGTAGGCAGTTCAACTGCATTCCATGACAAGCGGCAGCTTACATCGACCAAGGTTCCCAGGAAGAGCGACACAACAAGAGGCGCAGAGTCCGCAAGACCAGAGACCCGAGTGAGACAGTCGCATCACTCACGCAAGCTGACAGAAAGAAGGCCGTCAGCATCATGAAAGAAATATGCGCCGCCGAAGGTCTTGGAGGCGGTGTTGCCGCAGAGATGGAACAAAAGTCGGAACTGCAGAGGATGATGATGCTTAACATCAAGGCCGAGATACAAGCAGTTGACAACTATGGCGACATCACAGACTGGCTGAACGAAAGGCTCTGCAACCAGCAACAGTGGAATATTTCATTTTGAGATATCGTTGTAATAATACGACATGGCTGTATCATACATCAAAGTATCATCTTTGAAGCAATTAGCATTGTGGTATACAATCATCATAATCTGGGAGTACCAACAACAGAGCTAAGCTCAACTATCGAAAAGAGTACCTGATTGAACACACACAAAATTGTAACCCAGATGTTCACGATCCCTGGTTTTTCATCCGGAAGACCAACCCCAGTTCCCGACAGTTTCCATCTTTCTCTGAACCATCTTCCCTTTTGATCTCTTGGTCTCTCACCTGCGCATGATCATCCGCGCCGGCATCCTTCTCACCATCCTTCTCCTCAATGTTCCCAAATGCCCATCCATCACCCTCCATAGACATAGGCCTACCAAAAATGGGCTCACGGTAAGTGTGCCGGCGCCGCCTCTCCGCCTCGTGCTCTTCTATCTGTCGCCTCTGCACGCCATCCGCCTCGTCGTACGGCGAAGCTATGAAGCACGTGAAGAAGCCCTCGATGGCCTGGCCCATGGGGTCGCGGCCTCGGGCCTCTTCGCCGAGCCAGACCAGCGGCTTGTTGATGTTCGGGTTGTTGGTGTAGGGGTTGTTGTAGCAGTTTGCCAGCAAGTCGCTGTCTCTGGCTGCTGTGTCGGTGTTGTCGCCTGCCCCCGTGGGTAGTATATGGACTGGCAGTATCGTGGCTGGCTGCTCGGTACCGTTTGGTGGTAAGATGTCCTCAGAGATGTTGTTGTCTGGGTCGATCTCGCGGATCCAGGTCTGGATGTCGTCCATCTTTTCTTTGCCTAGTGTGTTGGCGGCGGAGGCTGGTGGGGACATGGCGTCGCCTCTTTGCGCGGCGGCGAAGAGGCGGTAGTAGCTGTTCATTTTTGGTGGATGAAAATGAAAGGGCTCAATGTCGGATGGGGGAAGTTTTTTTTATATCTTTTGAGTGTTGGGTGGTGTAAGTTTGTCAGTGGCCCCCTCCCCTTGTGCAATTTCAGGCCTGTCTGGTTGTTAATTCTTGTTTCTTTTGTCTTTCAAGTTACATCTATATTATGGTGCAGGTTTCTGCGTCGTGGAAGTAAATGAACCAACTCACCGCAGACAGAAGAAAGCACCTCAATATCCAGGAGCTTCTTGCCAAAATGAAACGATCAAAGAAGGTGCGGAAAACGAGGGACGGGAAATCGGGGTCCAGACAACTATCCATCCTAAATACCTCTTTTGCGTCCAGCTGGGTGCGGGTGTCGAGAGGTGAAGAGAGGGGGCGTGCATGAAACTATTTGGCCAAAAGAGAAAAAGGTTGTTCGGTCGTGTTACACAGGCTGGCGCCGATGTGCTTGAGTCTAAGACATACATGAGAATCGGAGCCATCCATTGGAGGCGTGCTTTTCTTATTTTCGGACTTAGCTGCCGCGTTTCTGATGCGCACGGAAAATATTAGCGATTCAGCACACCCTCTTTTAGCTAGCTAATCGACGCCCCCTATCTTTCTCGCGCAAATGTTAAGAGAGGGCTGGGGCAATGGTCAGCGGATTTCTTTTCCGCGAATCGATCGCAGAAATTGGATTCAGGAGGTCTCATGCACCACCGCGATCTTGGCTTAAAGCCGATGGAGAGAGGGAGGAAAGATCATGGCTCATCAGATCGGTCTAGAACCTGGGCTGAACTTTTGTCTGAGACACACTTCAAAGTCTTTGAACGGTTCATGGCGCATCCGTGGGATCCCTGGAGGTTGATAGAGGGGTAAGCAGGCGCACTCTCACCGCAGAAGAAAAGGCAAGTGTCAAGACCTACCAATCAGTGACAAGCTGCTCGTCGAGCCCGTCCATAGCTTGCATATCCTCCTCGGATATCTCAAATCCGCCGACATTGGCATTTGCTACCAAGCGGTCTTCTCTTGTGCTCTTCGGTAACGTGACAAAGCCGTGCTGAATGGACCATCTGTCGCATTGTTAACATCAGATGTCCTTATTGCCAATCGAATCAATCCAAAACTTACCGGACCATCAGCTGCGCCGGCGAGCAGGCATATTTCTTAGCCAACTTCACGACCGTGGGATTCTTGAAGCGCATGGCGCGGGCTAATGGCGCATAGGCCTCGATGACAATGCCATGCTTCTCACATGCCTCCCGAATGGCCGTCTGGGTGTTGAACGGGTGTACTTCAATCTGATTGACGACGGGCGTCACGCGGGGGTTCGAGGCCATCAGCTCCTCGATGTGCTTGACGCCGTAGTTGCTGACGCCGGCCATCTTGACCTCGCCGTCCTTGACCGCGTCCTCGAGCGCGCGCCAGCTGGTGAGCCGGGCCTCGCGCCCACCATACGGGCTGTGCAGTAGGAAGAGGTCGATGTAGCCGAGTTTGCAGGTGTCGACGCTCTTGCGGATGGACGCGCGAACGGTATCGTACGACGTGCTGTTGGTGCGCAGCTTGCTGGTGAAGTGCACGTCCTCGCGCGTCAGGCCATTGGGGGACCTGGACAGGAAGTCGAGGATCGCAGCGCCGGATTCGCGTTCGTTGTTATACCACTGCGCTGTTCCTCGTCATTAGACACATGACCAGAGGGTCTGACAATTGATGAGGAAAATACCAGAGTCAAAGCCGCGGTATCCCGCCGCAAGGGCCGAGCGCACGGCGCGCGTTGTTTCGCCTCCAGACATCATATACAGCCCGAGCTGGATCTGCGGCATGCTCAAGCCATTGGCGAGCTGGATTGGTGGAGGGGGGTAAGCGAATGTCAAAAGAGTGGCGGATGGGCAGTCTAACCTTGACCCTGCGAGAAAGCATTTCGGAAGCCTCTGCCATTTTCACATACGTAGGCGGTAGAAAAATCGGTGAAGCGGTGTTGGAGTAAAAAGAATGAAATTGGTGTCGGTTCTATCGTCGTCTTGGTTTTTTGTCTCTGCCCATTTTAGCGGCGGATGAAGTCATCATCGCCTTTCGATCCGGGAAGCCCGAGTTTGGACCGAAGCGTACCAGGGTTAGGGTTACTTCGTTTTCCAGCCCGGGAGAATTACCTCACAGTTACAAAAGTGAATCCTTGACTTTGTGCTTAAGTACTGTAACTGACACCGGTAGTAAATATTTATATCAGATACTAAGAAATACAGCGAGACGCATGGAACTTGGTGCTTGTCAGTTCGGTGTGAGGGGACACTAGAAGGCTGTCAACTACTGGGAGGTGGAGGGAGGAAACAAGACACTTATCGTGGTGCAAGTTTTGACAAAGGTTCAGTCGATAAGTGGAACTGCAGTAAGCCAACGAGAGTCGGAACTCACGCCTTCAATTCCAGTGCTGAGTCTTGTTTTGCCTTTATTTATTGAATTTATTTCCCATCTGCATTGTCTGAGTGCTACAATTCCCGTGAGCACGAACCAACTCCTAACTAAATCACATCCAATACCCGCTGTGAGGTGCACACCTATCTAACCCTCCTGCCCCTACTCGAAGACCTCGAGTACGACGACGTGGTCTCAGAATATCGCGATCGCGACGCTCGAGACGGCGCCCGCGCCACAACATGCACATCTTCCTCCACATATTTGACCGTCTGCCGCCGAGGATAGCGGCCCCGGCTCACGGAGCGGCGTGAGTCACAGTCCCCGATGTATACCGTCTCGCGGAACCGTGGCTTGGGCTTCGGCTTCGGCTTCGGAGCAGCAATGCTCGAAAACAAGGGGACGGCAAATTCTACATTCCACCCAAAAGAGTCAGCATTTTTACTCATTTCTTTGTAAGATGAGCAAGATGCAAGAAGTGTGTTACTGACCGCACTTCAAGCAGCCATTGCTGTAGTCCATGGCCGCGCGGTACCGGGACGGGTCGTCGTCCTCGTCCTCCACGACACAGCACGGTCGTCCCTTCTTCGGCGCACTGCTCTTCTTGAAAAGCCGAAGCGCCAGCTGGATCGCAGTGTCCATCATGCTGTGGCTCGCCCCCATGGGAGGTCGGATTGGGTACTCGAATTCGGAGTCAGATTCCTCCGATTCGTAGACGGTGCTGCGGCGCGAGTGCTGGCTGGGCGTCACGGACGGGCGGCGGCACATATGGCGAGGCATGGTTATTGCGGGACTTGGCGGGTGGTGGAGGTGGGTTTATGTGGGTGGCGAGAGTAAAAAAGCTGGCCGGCAGCTGTGGTGTTTGATAAAAAGAGAAGATGGCTTGGAGTATTAAAGGCGGGAATGGAACTGATGAAAGAAGCTGAAGACTGGAAAATATTTTCATGAGGTTGAGCCAGGCGGGTGTTCAGTGCTTTATATCAGACATTGAAGCTCCCACCAGGCGTTGGATGGACGGTGAACAAATCTTCATACACGTCTATGCTACCTTGAAAGCGCCAGGCCATTCTCACGGCCCTCGGCGTCTTGCGCGATTGGGGTGTGGCATGAAGCTATCTCGGGACATCATATCGCTTTGGGCCAGACTTTGGCCCAGGGTTCTTTGGCGGATAAGATTTGTTTGATGAACATTGAAACCACAAGAGACATAACGACTGGGCTCGCGATTCACTGTCTTGAAACACAAGCCAGCAACCAAGCTGTCGGGACATATGTTATTCGTTAGCTAGCCAATTCGGTGGGGTCTCTCATCTTTGCTTACCAGGGCGAATCTTGAAATTTGCGGGTAGTCGAGCTCGCTTCGGCCCTTTATTGAAGGCGCGCGCTTGAGATGGCCTCCTTGAAAATTTCTGCCAGCACGGGATGCACAGTACGCAGTTTTTTCGTAGTGCCCTTCAATGCTTGCACCTCGCGGTTGGAGTGATGAGCCGCTCACTGTCATTGGCTGGGTCGACCCGACAGCTTGGTTCGAGACAGCCCCCCCTGTGTTGTTGTGGGGGACAAAGGGGCGCAGCCCAATCGCTGTAGGCAAGAGCAACGAGTGCTTGGGGTCAACGCAAAGCAGCTTCCACATCACGCAGAGTTTACTTTTTCTTAGTCAGACGTTGCGACTCTCTCACTCTTGACAAAGGAAAAAAAACACGGTGCGCGGCTATGGTGGACAGCTTTCGGACTAACTTGGGACTTTGTTTATCCTAGAATGTTTCTCGTCACCTTCATCCAATGGATTCCTTTTAGTGGACTTCATTTCGCAGTTGCTTCATCGTCTTGACGCCGAAGAGTTCCATCAGGGTAGAGTTCAGGGGTATTCGGACTCATCTATGTGTATCACGGCGCCCCGCGACAGGTTTGAGGTGGCGCTAGCGGATATCCGAATCGGAGATTACCAAGTAAACTTGACAGTCACTTTTGCCTCAGGCTAATTATATTCTACCGCAGCTTGAGAGGAGCCATCTTAAAGTGTTGTAATGCACTGGCTGTCACGTAAAATGAGCTGCGAGCCACAGAAATTATCTAACCTTGATGCAGGATTGGAAGAGTGGTCGAGTATTGGTGCGTCTCCCTCGTCTTTCTGTGGCTGGATAGGTACTGGGAACGGTTCGGACACCATTCATCACGAGTAAAGGTAGAGACATATCTAGTTCAATTCGACCTGAGGCCGCATTATTCTTCTTTTTCTACTCTCCTCTATTTTGAAAGTAGGAGAATGACTATATTCTCACTTTCGAATTTCTCCATTGAAAACGACAACGGGCAAGGCTTGCGATACGTGGTAAGAATAAAAAAAGAAGCAAATAAAGAGCAAAACTCGACAATAATATACATTATCCACCTGAGGACCCCAAGCTCAACCTCACAACTTCTACCTGTATTCACTGTACCGATTTGACGACCGATAATCCTCCTCCTCTGGGTACCTTGGGCGGCTGCGGTATGAGGCTCCAGGTTCCCGCGGCCGAGCCTCCGCCGCGGAGGGGCCGATGGTTCGACTGACTCGCCCGGCAATACGAACCCTGCTCATCTCCCTGCCATTACGCCGAGCGGAAAGCTGTTCCCGAGTCGTTTCCGTATTGGCGACAATGCGGACTGGAAAAGAAAATCCTGATGGTTGAGAGATTAGTAGTCACGCAATTTAGCAAATTCGGGGGACGACGAATGACATGTTTACTTACGACCCTCCACAATCTCTCTCATATAGTTAGCAGATATCTGACTTGCCGGGGAATCCGGTTCGCCGTCGTCCAACAAATACGGTATGCCGGCTTGTCCTGCTCCCATCGGATCCGCCGAGTCGCGGTAGAACTCGGCGACGCCACCCAGGAGCAGGCCCTCCCAGAATCGACCCGCTGCCCTCACCAACGCTCCGCGGGCCAGCCACTTCTCCCCACCCGTTCAATGTGACCGGCGGTGGCGTGATGCTTCTCGCGGCCTCAGAGCCCGTGATGAAGGCTGTCAGAAATGAACAATCTCGTGCGCAACCGAGATCTGCATCTGGAACTTGAACTTGACGTAGTTGTGCCCTGCAGTGGCCGGCTGTCCCGGGAGGAGGCATTCGACCATGTTCCTTATGATGACTCTGTTCAGTGTCATGTACCCAGTATCCCTTGGGTTGAAGTCGTCCATATTGTCTGTTCCGCCCTGCTTCATTCCGGATGCTTTCCCCCCTTGACCAAAGATGAGATACGTGGTGGGGAAGTTGCGTCGCATAGTCGCCAGAAAAAAGTCAATGATATTGGGCAGGTCCCTGATTGATCTGTTGTAGATATGGGGTATTCCTAGGTCGTTTCTCGCCTCAATGATGTTTCTTGCCACCTCCACAAGGCTCCGTCGTCCGTTACGCGACTCAAGGAGCAAGAGGGCCAAGTGGATGATGCGTTCGACCACACGATGCTCATGGCTCCCCGGTGGCAAGTCGATATATTCACCTCTTGGGGCCCCCTCTTCGGTTTGAACGTGAAGGTTGTCAATGAGCACGGGTGGAGGTTGACGAGACATGATATGAGACGTGCTGAGGGAGTCCTGGATATTTAAGAAGGAACTTGGGGATTAAAGCCAAAGAAGAACGTTGTTGAAGTGGTTAAAAGAGTCTTTGAGATATGAGTCGAGGCAGGTGGATGATGAGGAGAGAAAAGAAGAACTTGGATTACCCAGTCTCTTTATACCAACACGGAGAGAACTGTTTTTGAGTTGAACCATTTCTCAAGGCACATGTACCAAGATCAAGTGCTTCCACTTTCTGCCACTGAAGCCTTCATTGGCGCCATATCCACTGGCGCCATGCCCTGGGATGCCGGCTGATGAAAGTAGTTCATTTTCCATGAGCCAGCAAACGATACAGATTATAGGCAAGCAGACCCCCGTCACTGAAGAGTTGAAACGCTGTTGGTTGTGTTCATGTGTATTGGGGAGGCCTAGTATTGTGACGCTTTCCTGCATTGAGCAGTCTCGCCCCACGATTTCGTTTCTTGGGATTGGAAAACATTTTCGTTGTGAAGCGTTAAGTTTCGGAAGCCCAAGGCCTCTTCGAAAGCGCGCGGTTGGCCTGTCCGCTACTGTGTGCTGTCTTGAAGACAATGGGACGCATCATTGGCCAAGGAATACGAAAAACAGTGGGGCTGGGTGATGGAGGAGGGAGGGGGTCCCAATGGCAGCAGTGAGTGGGGACAGCGGCAAGCAACAACAAACAGCAAGCGCCTAGACGTCAGAACTTTGGGTCGTCATTTCCCTCCTTTCCACCTCTCATCATTCATCACCCAGCACCCAACTTATCCAACCTGAATTGCGCCCCTTTCTCCAAGATTGTTCTTCAAAATGTCGACACCCGATTCGGACCCGACTGCTGAAGTCCGAAAATTGAGCATCGACAGCTTGGATGCCGACCACCGAGATGCAATTCTGCAGGCCATCTCCAACATTCTTTCAACGGAAATCGCCGAGGCGACATATGCTGAGGTCGTTGATGGACTACCAACCGCCAACACCATCAATGAGATATATCTCTTAATGGGACGTCACGATCCCGTGTTTGCTCACAAATAGTTCTGCCCCGGAGTGCTGGAACAGACCCGATCCTTCCGCGACAATTTCGATCCAACTACCTTGCTGTTTGATGCCAAAGTAGTTCGGCCTCAAACCCGAGCTACCTGGATGCGACGCCTATGAATGCGGATGCTAACCGTCCAACACAGCTGTTGCTCGCATACCAAGCTGCGTCGCCCGGGTCCAGGGCTTTCAAGACGCGTCTAATCGAGATCGTCGCCGTCGCCTCCATCAAATTGCGGTCCTCCTTTTCAAGCAGGATACGAGCCGGCATAAAGACGACGGCATTGTCTCGTGGATACCACCCAAATATTACGATAGCTGGTCCAGATTACATCCAGACGCTGGCCCGCGGCCTACTCGCTTTGTGCACGAGTGGTTCACAAACTACCCTCACTACCCCAAAGGCGTGGCTGACATGGTGGGATACTGGGCCGAAGCGCGGATCCTGGGCGGTGTCGTCACATTTGATCGCCAGAGCCCAGAGTCAGATGACGTCTACTTGCACCCGGACCGAAACGAGGTAACATATCGAATCTGCCTATTGCTCGACAGCCCGAAACAAGATCTCTTGAATTTCCTCCTCTCCAAGTCTCTGGACTCGACCGCCCCCATCCCTATTCCCATTCGCCCCGGCCGAGAAAACGACCAACGGGTCGACCCCGAAGAGCCCATTGCGCTCACAGGAATATACCGTGACATATGGGAGCGAACAAGACGACCAAAGGAGTGTGGCGATGCTCGGTCCGTCAATTACAATGCGGCCAAGATTGACTTCACCAGCCAGAGGGACTGGAGCGAATCACATATGCGGTGGAAGACACGGTGGGAGCGATGGAACAACGACGACCGACCATTCAAGTGGAACCTTTTATGGCTCTAGCATAAAACTATTGGGGCTTTTAGCTAAATAAAGTAGCAACCATCTTCAGGCTCTTTCACGTCTTGTTTGGCCGCCCCAAAACTCATGTGAACCACGTCATCCCCATGTTGGCCGCACTTTTCATAGAACTCGGCGGGCACTTTCACCACACCCCAGCGGAGCTTGCATCTTGACAACTCCAATAATGACTGGTCGTGGGATACTACTTCCTTCTCAGTGTCGTGGTCAGATGGGTTGGCTTCGCTGCCTGATTGAGATACGGGGCGGCGTTTAGATTGAATGGCCGAACCGTCACAATCCGTGCTAGTAGGCATGGCGGCGGCTTCTTTCGAAGTGGTGGTGGTAGATGACGAGGCATGGCAGGCCGAGGAGATGATGAACGAGTTGGTTCCGCCCGGAATCATGTCTCCTGGCATTTTGAGCATGCTGAAGATGTAGGGAGCCGCGACCATGGGGACAGATATCACTGTCACCACAAATAGGGCTGTGGTCGAAAATCCGATGCTAATAAAAGCGTCATCGCTCAAGCCCAGACCCTCGGCGGGAATGCCTGATTGACCATGGTAGTAGCCTCCCTCGACTATGAACACGTACACCACCGAAGAGATGAGCCAGTGTAAGCAGATGCTGATGATGATCAAGGGTATGCTGTAGCGGTATGGCAACTGGAGGCGATAGGTTGACGTCTGCTCCCCCTGGGGACTGGTGACGCGAAGCGGTCGGTACCCGCAGCTGAACGAGTTCCATTCCTTCTCGGCTAGGATCCGAGTGAACAGAGCGTTGTAGAGAAAGTACCACATTGACAACCCTATTTGTAAGACGTTTGCTGTGAGAATGGAGCCGATGAAATTGCCTGGTTTGAAGAAGGGCGACATTGTGCTCGGCGGCGAATGTTCTAACATATCTCCACTATCGCCACGTTGCATGGTTAGAGAGCCGCCACGGAACATGGATGGAAAGAGACGGGATGATTTTAACTGTTCACATACCCAGATGAGAGAGCCTGGGCACTTAGAGCAAGCCATAGAGAAATGAATAACGGAAAAAGAGCCAGGACGAGAAATGCATGGGCTCGCAACCAAGGTGAAAACGGGATTCCGTGCGAGGGGCGTCTTATTTTCTTCGTCCATCGCTGACGTTCACGATGTGGTCGTTTGCTGCTTCCTCGTAAAAGAAACGTAGGGAAGGTATCCCGGTGTAAAGATGTCGGTACGGCGTCACACCCTATTGTGCATGGGTCTGGGGTCGCAAGGTAAGAAGCGATTGCATCGCCGGGCGTCACAAGTATGTGGTGATCATCCTGAAACACCAGAACGACAAAAACACAATGGCCAGCTTTGATGGCAACGCAGAGCGTGACGATCAAAAGTAGTAAATTGGACAGCCCGAGTTTGCAGAGTGGAGGAATCTCTTGGGCCAAACAGTATTTCACTCCAATCGAACTGAATGGGAACGATTCAGGGGTGATGGAACGATTGGCAGGCTCCAGAAACTTGGGTTCGCCAATGATATTGACGAAGTGATATGTCCAAATACCCTCCGTCGTATCATTGGCAAGTCCAGGGTTGGTATCAACTCCCTCCTTCATGTCGATGCGAGTCGTAGGTCCTTGCAAACCAAGGGCATCGGAACATGAGTTGACCCATACGGGGTCCTCTGGACGTCGATTGATTGAGTTGTAAACCGAGCATCGCGCTGAGAACCAGAGAGAGTTGGATGCATTGGCAGGGACAAGATTATCCCAGAAGGTAGAGTTGCCCAAGAAAGCTGACCTCGACCAGCCCGAGCCGTCTTTCATGGTGGTGATGCCGGTGGCGGTGGAGTTGGGTTTTGTGCGAACAACCACTACCAAGTTGCGAAATCGGTCCCGGTACTTGTAAGAGACATACTCTGCTTGGCATTCTTCAAGATTGAGTCGTTTCCAGTTTGGGGAATCGGTAGCGGCGTGGCTGAGAGTTTGAGAAAGACGTGAATCTGGGTCCAGATACTCGGCTATCTTCACCGAGTCCCCGAGTTCCCATGAGTGTCGATAATGCTGAATAGGGAGACCCGAGGGACCATCGATGTTGACTGCAACCTCATTTTTGCCCGAGAAAACAAGACTCGCACCCGGAGCAAAATACTGGCTGCCGTTGAGGAATGACTCGGCCGCTATCGTTAGGTCCCAGTGAGAACCGCGAAAGTCAGTCTCGAAGATAGCGCTGTTGAAGAAGAGGTGGATGGGGACCGAGCTGAGGCAGAACCCGGTCCAGAGTGCCGTTTTCAACGGGGAAACGTGCCAGGCGTTCCTGATCGATGGCACCCCGATCTCTACGTATTCCTTCCTCTCGTGTGCTTTGTCCGCTTCGATGCGTGATGGTGAGTTTAGAACCTGCATAAAGAAATTGGACGAGGCAATAATGCCAGTTGAAAGACAGTTCAGTATGAAGTGAACAGCGAAATTTCTTTTTCTGCTTAAAGCGCAGTCGCCTTGAAAAAAGATGAAAACTCGGCCAATCCCACCAGCCTTAGTCGAAGTCCAGACCAGCAAGATCATGAGAAAAATGGCAAATATAAAGACGATTATTGTGTTGATAATTGCTGTTTTCCGCCAACCCGTCGAAGCGAATAATGAAGTACTCGTGGCCATGTTTGAGCGCGAGAGCTTGTTGGTTGATGTAGTTACCAAAAAAGCGGTTGCCGACAAGTTCGGCACTACTGAAGAATACGAAAGAGGATCTCATCTTCATCTTTATGTCAGACACCTCATGGATTACATGTACCAGAAAGATGCCGAATGTAGCACACTTGATCTGCCGCTTTTCTGGGCCTATCCGTGATATGCTGCGCCTCCAAGATCTGGGTGGACGCAGGTGCTATGGTAAAATGGCAAAATACCCATCAAACAAACACATGCCACCAAACCCCGACGTCCCCTTATATTGCAACTACCCCAACACACTGGAACTTCATACACGTCCTCATCGCCGACCCCGGTATCAAATCAGGCAGGAGGTGAGGCGGCAAATGCAAAGTACAGTACATTTCATAAAAGCCTTACCGCTGCTGCACGGGTCTGCAAATGACTTTGAGTTTCTTTAATTCTTTTGCTGCCACCTTTGCTTAAGCCTTGACGTCGTTGGCGTGAGGTGGAAAATAAACGACAGGCCCCTTTTCATCAATTTTGGCACATGCTATCCCTGCAACGTCTTCAGACTCCGGCATCCTGGCATCAAAACGCCATCGAAAATCTTGGTTTCTCCGTCCAAAAAATTGCACGACTCCGCCTTAGTACCATAAGAAACTGCA
Organism: Podospora didyma; assembly: GCA_033439775.1. Classification (NCBI taxonomy): domain Eukaryota; kingdom Fungi; phylum Ascomycota; class Sordariomycetes; order Sordariales; family Podosporaceae; genus Podospora; species Podospora didyma. The sequence goes on along the minus strand of JAULSW010000006.1, from coordinate 358,246 downwards.
TGCAAGGGGCTTCTTATTCTCCCATCTCTGGATACCGAGGGCCAGAGGCTCTGAGATGTGTGGGTCGCTGCCCAGTGGTTGAAGCAAACGATATTGCGAAACTGTCCAGCCACAAACTTCGCCCAACTCCAGATTGTTCCGGAAATCCCCCCGAAAAGTCTGCCAAGTTCAGACAGTTTTGAGATCGATCTGCTCTTCCGAATGGCGGATCCGATGCCGATATTTGCGGCGATGGGGCACGCGTCGAAGCGAAAACGTAGACCGAATGCTAGGCGAGCGAGTGGCTAAGTTGACCGAAGGGAAAGGATCCGAGTTGACGGATGTTGTGTGTAACGAGAGTAGAGAAGAGGGATTGACAGAGAAGTCGGCCTGGAACATCAAGCGCAGGGCTTGGGAATCTCGGCAATCATCGATCCCCCGTCAATTCCACGGGAAAAAACAACCCAAAGCCAGAAAAATGCATCGCTCTTTCAACTGTCGATGGGCGTCCTGGTCTTGGCGGTCGTGGTCCACTCGCACCTCCTGCCTTTGACGAGGGGCAATGTCCGTCTAATGAGCTTGATAACGGAGCGAGACAGACTCCGCTTCAATGGTACGGCTTGGAACATGGCGAGAAATGGTGGTTGAGTATGATGATGCTAAAGCTGGGAATGCCGACTGACGAGACTTGGAATCTTGCTCGTTGTGAGTAGCGAGAAAGGAAAATCGACCAGCGACTTTTTTATATGCGAAAAAAAGGGAGCCCTACGTAACCGCACAGCAGTCCCTGACGGTCAAAGAAAGTAAAGGCCATCCATAGTTGAGGGCATTCGAAGGTTTAAGAGCCCACAGGAGACAAAAACATTGCACGACCAGGCCAGGTTTTGGGCTGACTTTGGAGCTGTTGGGTTACGGATTGAGCACCAAAATTCATGCTGACTGCGACCGTAAAGCCGGCCCTGAAGGAACTTAAAATAGGGCTGTGCGGGAGGCGCGACATGGCGTTGGGAGGTTTCAATGTGCTGTGGAAACACTCACGCTGTGCCACGTCCCTGCGCAATACCTTAATTGACTCGAGCCATCACCGAGCGGGGTTTTTTTGCCTTATCAACGCTGAAACGCCGCTGCTGAACCTTCTTTATAAAAGAAACTCCAACCCTATCACCCAACTGTGCCGGCGGGGATCTTTGGCGATAACAAAAAACGGCAGTAGCGGGTCGCAGGATGGGTGCGGCCCATAGATTAGACGAAACAAACAACCCCAGATAAAAAGCATTTCGTCTCGGCTAAGAGGTGTGAAAACGTTCAGTTATTGACTCTCAGGTAAGGTAATGCTGACAAACTAGAAGAGAAAGGAACAAAGATTGAGTCTTGAAGACATTGTAAAACCATCCACCTGACTTCTCACCCCAAGTTAGAATTGTCGAGAGATCATACAACTAAGCCAAAGACGGCTCAGCTGTCCAATAAGGGTTCTGAGTTCCTTCTCCCTAGAAAAAAAAAAAAAAGTAGGTCTGATACACGAAAGTAGAAATGAATGTCGAGAGACATACCTCGAGAGGGTGGCCCTCATCCAAAATTTCAACCCTTAAAAACCGAAGTCTTGAAAAGAAGAGTGAAATTATTCCATCTTGAAAAACCGATGTGACCAATAAATAAAAGTAGAGAATATGAAGGGGTTCGATAAAATCCGCATTTGATGAGAGGTCAAACAACTGAGAGCTACCTCCCTCCTCAAACTGTGATTCTTATTTCCGGCAAACACGCAAGGGATACCCTTCATGACGGATAATTTAACCGTCAAGGGATTTCTGGAGAGAGCGAGGAGTACGATGCAAACCATGTGCGAGTTTTTTTTGCATTTGTCGATATCTTGGTGGGCGGCCTCGCCGTCGAAGCGCTGGTTGAGTTCGTATTTGACGTCTCTTGCGGAAGACTCGCAAAATTTGGACTAAACTCGAGCAGAAGGACATGATGGAGTGAATGGTATCTATCCGGCCCGCAGATGATGGGCGGGGCTCGGATGTAGAAGTGGATGGATGTTCTTGTCGCTAGATCACAAGACCCTGCCGTAGGGCTGGGCCATGGCGCTCACGGCGAGTGGCACGAGCGCCCACCATGCTGTCTGCCAGGAGATTTCGGTGTTATCTGACGCCTCCACAGTCTGGCCAGGGACGTCCATTTTTGCGTTTGGTGGAGGTCGTGAGGAGAATTTCGGCAAGGGGGCTTGACGGTTGAGTGGTTCCGTGAAGCCGTGTCCGATGGAAGACGTTTCGAATCGCTGATGACCCCGCAAGCGCCAAATTTCCAGCACATCGTGAAGTGGGCGGCGAGGCATTCCAGCTGGGCTGATTTTGCGCCACAGCCCTCTCTTATTGGTGTGGTGCAAAGCAACCATGGACCCCATGCTAGTACGGATGTAATCCGTATTTGAACACATATCAGCCGAGGTACGTGAAGGTGAAATAACTTCATTTGCATGATATGTTTTAGTCCGGTACCTTGTCTTGTCGTTTAGGTGGCAAAGGAGCAAAAGGTTCCATCCAAACAAATGGATTAAGGTTTCCTTCAGGCTCTAACCCTCAGGCTGTTATTTCAGCTATCATGTCAGCTAGTACTTGTAATTACGGTATTCAGTTACCGAATTCTGACACTACAAATTAACATGGGTTAACAAGTTTTTGGTCTCACAGTTGTTGATCAAAGCTTAAGATGCTGCAAATTTCTTCCATCGCCCTACCTCGGGGTGTCCGGATTCTGTAAACTGTAAGTTGACTACGGCAGGGTCATCCATGTCGTGGGCGTCATTCAGGGGCCTCAAAGACTGTGATGAGTGCAATGAACGAGCGGGCTGAAGCTGCTGCGCCGCTCTTTCGGGCGTGCACATACCACCACGTTGCACCCCTGCGTGGGCCATGTCGGTTGCCTGCAGGATGATGGCTCGTGGAACCCAGACCACGACTGAATTATTTTCCTTTGCAGACCGTAAACAATTTATTATCTACCTTACCAAGGTACAGGCATTTTGGTCTTGTCGAGATCCATTCAGACGCCCAAGAAGCCATGCCGGCCTCTACCCTTCCGTCATCACGATGCAGTCAAGGATCTAACTTTGAGTTTCATTACGACGAGTCATCGACTACTGGTGCCGTACTGTCACACATTCTTGCTGACTTGGCTTCGTTCAAAGCAGCGCCATGGGAAAACAACCCCCAGCTCGTGAACAGACTTGCCTCAGACGCACACCAATATCTCAACACCGTGGGCCGCGGCGAAGCTAACGAACTTGCGGGCAGCACTGCGATTGATGATGTGTCCATTGTGGACGGCGCTTCTACGCGTCGACCAGTCGTCGTGGACTCGAACCTGTTGACGAAACGATACTTTTTTCTTTCCAAGGTGCGTGATGAGTGCAATGAGCGGTTTGTCAAACATCAACCAAGACAACCCAACGACTTTTTGAGTCCATGAATCTACTCTAACAAGCCATCACTCAGACTGCCCGACCAGCCTCGCATTCGGCTTCAGCGACTTCAGCACCTCGATGGTCACGGGGTTGCATCGCGTAAGTCGACATGACAATCGATCACCAGTCGACAAGTGGCTGATATTGAAGACAGCCAAATCGAGGAGGTGGCGTCTCCAACGCGAAGACCCTCGCTCCTGTTGTTACACTCGTTCTGCCTTCGGCTCCAGAATGAAGATCCTGCATTCATCCGGGAATTCGTCCAGGGGCATATCGGCTTCCAACACATGCTCCGTATGCCGGGCCAGTTCCAGTCCATGACCAATTACGGCACAGATACAGTGAGTCCCTTGAAGTCATTGATCGGTGGGAAGTCTCCAGATCAAACTAACTGCCACGCAAGGATACCTTCAAATGCTACCGGAGGTTGTCATATTCGTTCCACATCCCTCATTGTATTCTAGAAACCCTCGAGAAGGGCACGAACCATCCAGAGTTCCCTGATCTCAAACTAATTGAGCCCTTCACGCCTCAGTGGACACCCGCGGCGGCTGACCAGGGAGTCAAGAGTCTTTGCCAAATCTCCTCGTCTGCACTCCTCACATTCTTCCTCCCAGAGACGTCGACGTCACGGCGACAAGAACACGACTTTCTCACCGTCCCAGGCGGAGTGCTCTGGACTCTCCTCACAGTTAACTGCATCCGCAGCCGAGGTGGAAACACTGGCACCGATGCGACGACCAGCCAGCCAACGACCGCCCCGACGCCCATTACGCAGTTCATGGGGGCAATCCACGACGCGCTCCAGACCCAACGAGCAGACGAACAAAACATCCTTGACGCGCTGAAGAACCGCTTGGCCGAATCCGACGACAAGAGTCTCTTCGACGACAAGGACTTTACCAAGTCGCATCTGTATCACTGGGCGATCAAGACGTGCGACACCGTCTGCCATTCCATCTCGTCGACGTTGCGGTTTGTTGACAGGCTATCGGAGGATTCCGTGGCTAACCTGAATATCCAATTCCAGCCGCACGAATCCGAAACCCCTGGGATTGAGTTTTGCGAACGGCAATGGATGCGGGATGTGGCAGACCTGGAGGAGTTACGGGAACAGTTAGTGTCGTGTCGAAAGGATGTCCAAGAGCGGGTAAGTGATGCGCAAATGATCTCCCGATCCGCGGGTGGCACGCAGAGTACGACTAGTTGGCTGACTCCAATGCAGAGAAATGCAGTATGTGCGCTCTCCTGAGTGATATCCCCTACTTATTTTCGTACTTTATGCCTGCCTTGATGTCATCTACTCACACACATGGTACCAGCTTCATGGAGCGACAGCCGTTCTGGAGGCCCGTCTAGCAATCCAGCAAGGTGAACGGATCAAAGTCCTCACGTATCTGGCAATCATTTATCTCCCCCTCGGTGCTTCAGCGGTAGTTACAGTCCAGGCCATGAACTCTCCAGCCTTTGTTCCTGACATCTCGACTGACTTGACATCAGAGCATCTACAGCATAAACCCCCTCCCCGAATCAGCCACCCTCGCCTCGTTTTTCATCGTCCTCGCCGCCATGTTCCTCTTGACCGCCGTGATGGGCGTCGGCATGACAAGCATCGCCACCCGGGCTGCCGAAGCATCGCGGAAGGGCAGCGCTGATCGCTCTGTCCAGCCGAACTCCTCTTCATCATCCCCCCTGGGCCTAAAGATCCAAGTTGTACAGCAGTGGCTCCGTCTGTCGTACGACAAGCGCTTCGCCCACTACGTCGGCTATCTCGAGGCTGTCTTGACACCGCCAACGAGGATGATAGATGATGATAACCAACCGCCGCAGGGCAACTACCTGGCGATCCGATGGCGGCCGCCCGCCACGAGGTACTGGGACAACGAGCGCGGCATGGGTATTATCTACGACCTGTGCCTCGTTCCCCTTCATCATGTCGTCATCCCCTGGATGGCGTGGCCGCGAACGCTGTATTATCGAGCGAGGTACGAAAGAGGAAGCTGGAGCCCGTTGAGGGCCGTGGTGGATACGATTGTTATTGTATCATCGCCCGTTTCTGTAGTTTTGTTTCTTTTGCTGACGGCCCTTCTCGTTTGTATGGATGGCGCGGCGTGGACATGCCACGAAGGACAAAAATTGTGGGAGGACCTCTTCGGGAAGACTTCGTAGGGGAAGGAAAAGAGATTTGGTGTGAGTGAATAGCGCCACTCGGTTGGGGTCGTTTGTATCAAAAGTATAATGAAAATAGACTTTAGCTTTGTGGCCCGCCTCTTCCTTTGATGTCTTAGACAAGCCCAAACCGGACATGAGGAATTTCCGCCCATGAAACCGCCTGCTCAGAAGTCTCGGTCACAAAGATGCCAATTCTTTTGTACACCGGAAGTTCAGTGTCCTCGCTACTGTTGCCTTCAATTCTGGTGACGAGAATACCCGTGGGATATGACGGTGGGTACGAGTATTTGAACTCGCCCGTTTCTTTATTTTCACCCAAGAATACACAGGCATGCGCGAGCACAACCGCCACAACGCCCGCCAAGTCAGAAAGCTGCCTCAGTTCGATCGGCTTCCATGTTCCATCTCGTTTCAAACCCGAAGGCGTCACGGCACCTGGTGATGCCTTTGCTGCAATTGCATCGCCATGGCCGGAGAGAAGAACTTCTGCAGCAAAGCTATCGCCATCGTCAAGATTGTGGTCACTTGCCGGCCTGAGATTGACGGGGCACATGGATGCCGAGAGAATGATGTGGCTGCCGACTTCAACTTTCCCAAAGGGATCAGTCCCCGATGCTCTCATGGCCACCTCCTCGACGGTGCGCTGGCTTATAATGGGCTGTGCGGATGATCCAAGGTCCCATCCCAAGACGCCTTGCCACGAGGCCCAGCTCTAAGATGGCGCTCGCCATGCTGAAGGCGCAGTAACATCGTGCGAAGTTCTCCATAGCATACCTCGCACCAGGTCACCCCTCCGCAGCCCGGCAAGACATTCGTCCTCCTCCACCCCTAGCGCGAAGTAGAAGGTGCGGGCCAGGCCAGAAAGGGTGGGGAACTTGTCGCTGCCGACGGTCAACCTCCGCGTAGAGTACTCGCAGACCAGGTCTCGCCAAAGAGCATACAGATCTTTTTTCCTGTTCTCCTCGGCTGCTGCTTCGGATGTAGTAGCAACGTCACCAGAGGGAGGAGGAGGAGGAGGAGAAAGCATGCGGTGCCACCCGCGGACGTTGGGATACGAAATGGCTGAATGCTCGAGCCGACGCTCCGCCTAGCAGCGAAAGAAGGATGTCTTGTCGGTGAAGTAAAGGACTCTGGTCGACATGATATCCTCTTGGAATGCCCACGCGCGGCCATCCCACGCACATCCGTGCATGTGTGCTGGGTTATGCGCGTCCCAGGTGCGATGCTCGCTCAGGCTGGACAGGAGGTATGGGCCGATACTACTACTTCGACACCCTCCCTCTTCGAGCGAAAGGGGACAATGGCAGATGGACTAGCTGTGGCTCTGGATAGGAAACCCGAGTGACATGAATCCCCTGCCCCGGCGACGACGGTAAGCTGCGCGTGCCGATAGACCGAGAACATGGACGCCGCTTCGGTCTCCCAGTCGAGAGCGCCGTCTTGGATGATGCACAGAGCATCGATCCATAGGTACCGTACTCCGAGCTGGCGTGCCAGAGCAACCAAGTCGCGATGCGTTGCTGGCATTGTGTCGATGGGTATGCCCTCCTGGCGAGTGCTCAACGTAGCGAGAGTGGTGGTGAGTTGAGCACCAGTGCCCCAGCAGTAACTCAAGGCAATGTAAGAGGTGGTGGACAAGGGAAGAGACTTGCTTGCAATCAAGCGAACGACCGATGTGTCAGTACTAGTATCGCCGGCGTCCAGAAGCCTGGTGGGCAGGCTTGGCGGGCCAGAAGCCCGGCAGGTTGAGTGTCTCTCAATACAAGTTCTCATCCATCCCTTGATGATACTGATACATGACCCATCCAGAACGTTGGCGGCAGGCATTCGGAGAGCAATACCCAGGTGCCCTGAGACGGCGGCTGTACCTTATTAGTTGAAAGTTGAGACGGATGGAATTAGCACAATGGCTATTAAAAGTGTAATAAGACTCACCTTGTCCTTCGTGTTAGTAAACCAACCCCCTCGCCTGCCATTTCCCGGCCCCCCAAGCTTCAGATTCAAAGACCAAGTCCAGCCAATAAATTCCGTCGTCATCCGTTTTATCCAGGCCGTGGCTCGCCTCGACGCCGTCAAACTCAAAGTCCGTGATATCAGACCGCATCGCGTAAGCTGGCGATGCGAGTCGCACGGCAAATCCCTTGCTGTCAGATGCTCTGATTGCATCGGCAAACCGTGGCGGGAGTTTCTGCTGGATAATGAAGCAGAGAAATCCGCAAAAGGTGCAACCGGCTTGGGCTGAGCGGCTGAGTATTGGCAGGTCGGGGTAGGTGTCTGTCCGCACCCAATTGCTAGTGCTTGCGCCACAGGCATCGCCCGTCACATCGTCGAGCACGATCGCAAGGCATTCCTGGCAGAGAGTTGACGGAGTACTAGCATCGATAGTGGTCATATCTACTAGATAGGTCCAGCACTTGCAAGAGGATTGTTGTTAGCTTTTGGTTACCAACGAGCTGGGTCAGACCGGACATTGGCGTTTCAGGGAGATACACCTCCATTCTTGTTGGCGGGGTTGGTGCCCAAGCCGACTTGAATGGACGACCATAGCGGATCTATGTAGCTCCAGCTCCGGCCACGCAAGAACGTTCCTGCTTACAGCAAGACCTTGGCCTTGACCGGAACAGTGCCCTTTACCATCTTATAGCTTCCGAACACATTCCTTTATTCTAGAAGGAGAATGCTTCGGGAAGTTCGACACCGATTTCTCAACACTAGTGCCAACCACCGTCCAGACGATCCTTGGAACCTTCTTCATCTTTAGCATTCGCTTCCTTCGACCCTGCCAGCCTTTTAGAAGGGGAAAACAGCTAACTTATCACTACGCACAATACGCAATGCGGTGTTGATGGGAACAACTGCTAAACGACAGGTCGCACTCACGGCGCAGTGGAAACCATGGCAGAATGCCAACGAGTGGGCATTTTGATCCGAAGGAGGGCACAACACCGCACCCCACATGGACTGTAACGGCTTTCAAGAGGGACTCCCATGATTTCCCCCTTGGGAATAGCGATAGATAGCCTTACATAGGTAGGCAGCAACCCTCCCGACCTGCAGCTGGAAGCTACAAGGATGTCTACTGGTGCAGCCCCAGAGAGCGGCAAAAAATCCATACTCATTTCCACAGCGCATCGCATTCCTCCCCTTACAACCAGCTGCTTACCTACCTACTGGATTGTCCTTCACCCCTCCTCCTTTGCCCCGCTCTACATAATCGAAACCCCGGACATCATGACAGAGGAGTGGGAGATCCCATCCAAAAAGCTTCTTGGGAGAGTGCCCGAGGTCACCGTGGGTACCAGCCACCGGAAAGTAGTAGAGGGAGACTTCCCGCTGGATCAGGTTGTAATTGATGGTGCGTTTAGGCCGACCCCTGATCACCACGCTTCAAGTTGCGCGAAGAGGGAGGAGTTGACGCACCCACCCAGAATTTCCACCTGGCACTGTGGTCCTGTCCTGCAATCGATATGGGGCGGGGTCAGAATGGACTGTTTCCGCAAAGATTGAACAATCGATGTAAGCAGGGAGACGAGATCATACTTTCTCAAGGCAGGTATCTAACTTCCCACCGTGGTAGATATATACTCACAACCCCTCAGTGCGCAGAATATGACCAAGGGCGGGCGATGCTCGAAGGAGAGTTCCACTCAATGAAGGAGCTCTCCCAACTCGCGCCGCCCAATTTTATCCCCAAACCACACGGCTGGGGACAGCTCACCACTGCCGTTGACAACCCAAAGACCTACTACTCCCTCTGCGACTTCATCGAGTTCAATCCCCAGGTCGACCCGGACGCTGTCCGGCTTTGCGAGAAGCTGGTAGCACTACACAAGTCCAGCAAGTCGCCCACGGGCATGTTCGGCTTGCATACTAAGGTCTTGCGAGGAAATATTCCCCTCGAAACAGTATGGCCCCAAACTGGTAAGACTTTTTTGTGCGACTCTTCCGAAACACGGCGATGCTAGAGCAAAAGGTCAATGGCCGTACCCGTAGGGGATCTCATTCTTCCACACCGGGCTGGTATCAATTACGGAAAGTTAGTTTTTGCGTGAAAATCCAAAAAGCTGATTGATTGATTGCGCTGCGCTGCGCAGGACCTACGAAAAATTGAGATATCTCCCTGAACAAGTACGCACCAGGCTGGGAAATGCAAATGATGCCCCGCCGTGATCAGACTACCTCGTAAACAAGGTCGAGGTTGGCCAGTTATTCTACATGGGGGTGCATCGGGCACGCGAAATAGAAACCAATGGTCCGATTTCAATACTCTTTCTCACTGTAGAGAGGAAAGTTGGCAGTTTATAAACATGGACGAAGTGGGCTGGGAAAACGTAATTACTTCTATACTCTAGGCCAACGTCATTATCACTATCAATTTAATATCCGACTTTAATTTCAACAAGATTTCGTCACACTCGACTCAAGATGCGGCATAATCCTTTGGTATCAATATGAATATATATGTTTTTATTTCTTTTTATATCTTTGCCACGAGCAATGCCACCGTCAGTGCCGAATTAGTCTATAAGTGTGCCGAGTGTTGTCACCCCAGGTACACTAACTACATCATCTAATACCATCTAGGTAGGCGTCACTGTCCTTATAAGAAAGCATGACCTCCAGTATTAAAGGGAGAGCCCTTTAGATCCATCTCCACCACGAAAAGGCGCCCCTCTTCTCCTCACTGCGCGCATTGACGACATGGCACTCATCCTCCAAAAGACGGAGCGTGACCTTGCCATTGCGGCAGACCTGCTCGAGGTTGAGCTGCTGGGGAGTAGCAAAACCGCTGTTGCAGATGCCGAACTGAGTCTCGCCGATGCAGATGAGCTGGCCGGAGACGGGACAGGGGACGGCGCCGGCACCAGCAGAGGGTGTCGGGGCGGCGGGGGTTGTGGAGAAAGTTGCGGTGGCGGCTTGGCTGGGCGAAGACGAGGTTTGGACTGCTGACGAGGTGGTGACTGTGACGCTCGCCGTCGAAGTTTGGGCTGCTGAGGTGACTGTGACGGCGATCGTAGAGGTCTGGACTGGCGGCGGGGCGATTTTATCGGTGCCATCGAGGAAGGGTTTGACCACGGGGGGGTTCCGAGTCGTCAACAGGTGTCGTGGGGGCGGCACCGGTAGCGGACGAGATGGGGCGCCCTGGTCGTCTACCTCGACAGTGGCCGTGGCAGTAGCAGTTGTGACCTTGGTCGTGACAGTGACAAAACCCGTAGTGGCTGCAGGAGGGGCAGGGGTGTTAACAGTAGGGATATCAGCATGAGGGGCACCAACAGGAGGGAGAGCAACAAACTGGGCCGGTGGTGCGACGGGGCAGTCGCCGGCGGCGTGCGGGTCCGGCTCGATGAGCTGAACACCGTAACGACCTGGGTTGGGGATATTGAAGACACCTTGGTCACCAGTTTTGCTGGTGGTGCAGACGCCAACACCAGGGATGTTGGCGACGAGCATGGCAGGCAGGCTGTCGAGGAATGTGGACTCATCGGCAGGGATATCGACGCCGGCCGTCACGGTGATGGGCGCACAAGTCATGTACACCTCACCGGCGGTGACCTTGTTGTACCAAATCCAGGCAAAGGTGGCATTACCGTTGGGAAGATCAGCCGGGATCGCCACGTTGAACTGGCGGACGCAGTTAAGCCCCTTGTCGTCACCGCAGTGCACCGCTTGCTCGAAGCCGTCGGCGTCGAGACCAAGGAAGTGGGCAGGATCCTCCAGGTTGCCGGTTGTCTCAGCGGGGCACCCACCAATGATGGTGTAGATGGTCTTCCAGTCTTGCTGGTTATCCGTGTAGGGGTCACCGTGGTAGTTCACACCAAATTGGCACGAACCTCCACCGTGAGTTCCCGAACCGGTGAAGTTGACGAGCGTCGACTGACCGGCAACCACGGGTGTGCGGAAGGCCACATCCTTGAAGCCCTGGCAAGGGTAGGGGAAACGACCTCCAGGGGGATCCAGAGGAAATGTGCTTGCCTGATGCGGGTTGAAGGGCACAGGCAGGTTCATCCTCATGTGGCCATGGGCCGCGGTGAAGATGGCAGTGGCAGCAAACGCCGACAAAAGTGATTGAGAGAACATTATGACGTTTGATGCAAGGAAAACTGGTTGACCCTTGTTTCTGTTAAAGGTGAGTTCAACATCCAGAAAAGCGAGATGGTGTGCTTTTTAACCACTGACTGCAAGTAAACAATCACTTTGACGGACTGGGACTGTTCAGTGCCCATGCTGGCCCAAATGTCCCTTGTCCATAGGTACCAAGGCGGGAGTAGGTAGGAGATAATGGCCCCTTTAGCAACTTACAAAGAAACATTTCGAATTGGTGCTTGTAGCGGATGACGCTCTGAACAAAACAAAGAAGTTGAGCTTATTCTTCCTTTAAATCGACCCTTAACATTTCGAAGAACATCTCCGTTGCGACAACGGACCAACCTCATTTTGTGCTGTGGTCAGTGTCAACAGGTCGGACTCCAAATCGGCGTCGACCATTCATGGGAAAGGTTTGGACGCCTCCACTCCTTGGCTCAATAAGATATGTCGCAATAATAAACGAAGCTGGAACAGTTTATAGGGGTATATAGTCTAGTCGAACATCCAATACTGAGTACAGGTCTAGGGGAAGGTATCGTTTGCATCCCGGCTTACTCGCGAGGCCCGGGTCTTGTTCCAATGAGGGACAGCGGCGATTCAGTTTTAGAGCGCACCTCCGGAAAGCTTCACCGCCAGCATGGCGAGGCGTACCTTGAGCCCAACGCGGCGCTCAGTCTTGGCAAGGTCGTCTCTGGTCGTAATCGTCGTATTCTCTTGAAGGGAACGTTGTTCATCCGCCAGGCGTTGCTTCAAGCCTTCGTTTTCGGTTACGATCAGTGCGTTTGCTTCCAAGTCCAGTGAGTAGCTTCGCTTCGTGTAGTTTGAGCTGCCGATAAGGCTGATGGAAGGGTTCTTGTTCTCTGGCAGCGTGACCCAAAGCCCCTTGGCGTGGTACGTCCATGCACCCGGCTCGCCAACTGTGCCCTTTCTCCATTCTCTAAGCGTGATAGATTCCTCTCGCTTGCTGTGATGGACGGCGCGCAGGAAGCGACGTGCCAGCAAGACATAGGCGTCAGGGAGGAGCCCCGAAACGCCAGGCGACTTGTAAAACCCGTTCGCAAACGGCGAGGCAGTGATGACCGTATTGTTGTGTGAAGCCGCAGAGATAAGCAGGTTGCTGAGCGACGGGGCAGGGTTAAAGTAACCTGCGGTGAATGTCCAGGACGAGTTGGCGTATTGTGGAGACGACAGTGTCTGGAGGACGTGGGTGATGGCGGGCAGCTCCGTCGATGTGTCTGGAGACAACAGCTGCGAGAGCTGAGCGAGCACATATACCGAAGTGTCCCTCTTGTCGGCCGGCGACTTATCATGTGCAGTCAGCGGCGCAGTTTTGGGCGATATCAGACGAGACAGGAGGCCTGTTGACTCGACGACAAACTCCTTGGGATCCTCCAGTGGAGACGGCGCGGCATTGGTTTCGGGCCAGGTCAAGTCGAAGCCAGACGGGGAGTCAGAGGGCTTGACAAGAAAGCTGAGAGATCCCACAGCATTATGGAGATCGGAGTAGTACTCGGTGATATCCTGCGACGCAAACAAGTGGTATCGGTCCTGCCGGTTGGTGAAGTAGTCGCTCGACAGGTTTGCCCCGGAGAGGATAATCTCGTCATCGATACCGTAGAGCTTCATGTGCTGCAGGCCCCATCCCTCGTTGACCCGTTTTGGTATGTATTTTTTCCTTAACCCGGTCAGGTTGGGCGTGTGGTACATTCGAATCTCCACGCGGTCAGGACCAAACTCGGCGATCAGGGGGGCGAGCAGTGAAGCGCATGACGGGTCGGGGGCTTCGCGGGTGCCTCGCAGGGCGTCGGTGAGGATGCTGAGCTTGACATGGGGCTTGGCACGGAGGGTTTCTTGGAGTGTGGTAATCTTGTACAGTCAATACGGGGTTGCTGGGGTGCGTTGAGTGTGTATAAGTAGCGAGCAACATACCAACTCCTTTTCCGACTTGCCGATGTAGAGGGTCGACAAGAAGATGCGCCTTTCGGCATTGCGTATCTTGGCCTTGAGGGTTTCGTAGAACTCGGCTGGAGTCTGCAGAACAGTGACCTGGGAGCCATTTATCCTGAACGAGGGCGCGATACGGTCGAGCTCATTCGTAAAGGGCGCAAGCATGCCGGCGCTGGAGGTGGGCGACGAGGCGGCGGTGGGTGATCCAGAGGCAGGCATCGAGAACCGCCGGCATTGTGGCCTCGACACCCTAATGCAAGGTCGAGAAACTGGGGCTCTGAGCTTTGCGAAGCATCTCGGGACACTTCTTGCCAGCATAGCCGCAGAGTCGAAAGGGGCGATGGGCTCGTCGCAAACTTGAATCTCGACGACGAATTTTTGGAAACCCAAGCCGAGCGGCCGCTGGTGACGCGCTCCAGCAGCAGGGCAGCAAAGGCCAGGGGAGCTTGGCTTGGCGGTGGGCTCAACAAAGCGAGCTGCGCCATTGGCTCGGCAATTTCCAGCTGGCCCCACTGCGTCAGTTCGAGGTTCGAGGAAGCAAACAGCTCCAATCGCAGCAACTCCACGACGGGAATCTTCAATTGAACCTCAGCCCGTCTGGTCAATTGGCCCCCCTCCAGCAACCATGTCGTACATCACGAGAACGCTTGGCAATCTGCGCAAGATTGGCCTCAAGGTTTGTGCTGGGAGGCTCCTTCGCGAAAAGGCCAACACGCGCTGACATTGCGACCGCAGGAGTACTGGCACCAGCTCAACGTGCGTCCCTCGACCCCCGAACCCCCGCGATTCTCCGAACGCTACTAACCTCGCGGCCATCGAAAAACAGTACATCGGTATGGCCTGACTGGAAATACGCGGCTTAAGGTGCGCCGAAAATGGCTAACCAGCGAGACAGGTGACACCAAGGCCGGTGTTTTGGTTGGAACCGACAAGTTCGGCAACAAGTTCTATGAGAACAACGAGGAACTGCCGCGTGCGTGATTGCCTGATCTGGGAGCCCTCCAAATATTACGTCTATTGACTTTCATGCAGTGCGCACAAGATGGGTCGACTATGCGAAGCACGACTTTGATGCGTACGTTGGCGCTCTCGCCGTCTACAGTTGCGATCCACGCTGACCACAGGAAACCCCTTTCCAGCGCCCACATCGAGCCGTTGTGGCATATGTGGATCTCGTACGGTGTCGACACACCGCCGAACCAGGACCCGATCGCCGTGACGAACCGAAGCTGGGCCTCCGCTCACCACATCCCCAACTACACTGCTACACGGGGCGCCTTCAAGACATTCAACACGTGGGTTGACTCTGGGGAGAGAGCCGTGATACGGACAAAGCTGACATGGCTACAGAACGAAGCCCAAGATCAAGGGGTGGGAGCCGGTTGTGGTTGCGAGACAATGAGCTGTTTCGGAACGTCTCGAAGCGGGCCTGTACATACGCAATCGATCGTTAAGAATAGACTGACTGCAATACTCACCCTGGACCCATTCGCGCTGCTCTAGCTGATGCACTCGAAACCCCGAGAAAAGGTGTCTATTCAACTTGGCCACTACCATTGCGTAGACGGCAAGGGAACGACAGGCGGTCATTCGGTTATTCGGAGTCTGAGATGGGTAAATTGGAAACGAGAGTCTAGGCAATTGGAAGCCATGCACGCCTTTGGCAGTAGCCCTGGAAAGCAAAACACTTCATTCCATTCTAACTGGGCCGGGTCTTTAATCATCGGATGGCAGATATCCAACTTCAGATGGGTTTGGAAGTCGAGATTGAAGAAGGTATGTAGGATGCAATTCGAACAACTTCCGACCTTCGTCTGCCAAGCTCCAGGTTCTTTAACGAACAGGTAGGCAGGTGTTTTCGAGACATGTGTGCAGGCCAGGCTATGTCCTCTCTCGCATCGCCAAAGAGAGGGCTAATCAATGGACCTATGTCATATATCCTTTTACATGTGGAAAACAGACCCCACGGGTTTGGAGGGGCTTGATGGAGATGAAATGTGCATGGACGCAATGTCTTCGGTTCTCGCAGTCACTCTCTTCTTTCAAAAGTCGCCATGGGTAAATCAGACCGGATCGATGGGAGGCAGGAAGGCTGCATGGCAGGAGGGATTGGCGGTTTCCTCTAACAATTGGGCTGATAGGTACGATGTGTCTCTCCGCATTCATTCCATCCAGTCCACCCCACCCCCGCACACCCACCACACACACGCCCAGGAAACCAGCAGGATCCGAACTCAGAAATGGGGTGTGATTGGTTCTCCGCTCGCTCACCTTGGGTTGCGCCCGCATCGTCGAGACACTCACACACCCTCTCTCACGCTCCCTGGGACTTCACGCCCCCACCTGCCGTCCCGCGTGAGCGCACGCGCTTCACATAAACCCTGTCTTGAACTGTTCATCCAGCATAAAGATGCACACCCGGACCGGATATTTTGGCGCCAGACGGTGACCTGGGACTGTCTCGTCTGGGCTGGGACCGCAGCGCCGCCACCCCCTCGTGGCCAAAGGCGGGGTAGCTGCCTTCGTCCACCTCACTCGGGCAGGCACTACAGGGATGCGTGCAACAATAGACCTGCTGGGGAGGTACCAACCACCACTTGCCCATTGTTCCCATGGACCCCTCCTCTTCACACCATACGGCTGAATACATGCTTCCCTTTCCTCTTTCACAGTTGCCAGTTGCCTGTGAGACCTGCCGTGGACAAAAGCCCGTCGCAGCTCGCGTTGTACTTGACACCTGCAAGCCCAGCGAACAACTGGACAGCACAGGGCAGGACAGCTCAACCTGGACCTGGACTGGACCTATATTTCGTACTTTCTCTCCTCAACGTCCGAACGTCGGGCTCTCAACCCAGCCTGAGCACAACTTTCGTGTTCTTGTCTCTTCTCCGATCCTATCTCGCTGCCTTCACTGCCTACACGACCGGTGCTTCCTGCGAAATCGGTATTGCCACGCATGCGAACTAATGAACACACGCCTTTGGCCTGTCTCGACAGCAGCGCGAGCGCTCGCAGACAGCCACCATGTGGTCTCCGTCCCTCCTACGGCCAGCCCTGGCCGTGAATGCCTCATGCTCTTCGCGATCGACTGAGCGCGCCGTCCGCCAGACCATGACGCGTGTTCTAGGTAAGTCAACCCGCCATTGTTGCCGTTGCCGCGGTTCAGGACGTTGGACATGAAACGTTGGATATCGTTTGACATGCGGGCCCTTCTCTTAATTCTACTCCTTGAACCTAATTCGGCCCGTAGACTTCGTCCCGGCCCGAGCTGGCGCCACCCTTGCTGCTCAGCGAGTCTCGCACTCCACTCTCCGTAGTGAGCAGCGATCAGGCTCGACTTCACTGGCCCTTGTCGTCCCAAAGATCCGGTCTCTTCAGCTTGTCCGCCATGCTTCCGTTCTCTCTGGCGTCCCCACTCCGGCGCCCCCTCGTGGGAACTTGGCGGCGTACTCGACAGAGGTCCTGCCGTCAACCACACCCTACACGGATCTGACCGTCGGTGTACCGCGCGAGACGTACCTCGATGAGCGCCGTGTAGCATTGACACCCCAGAATGTCGCGCTCCTCCTCAAGAAGGGATTCGGCAAGGTCATTGTTGAACGCGGCGCCGGTACCCAAGCTGACTTTTTGGACGAGGCCTACGAGAAAGCCGGGGCGACCTTGGTGGATTCTGCTTCGGCTGTTTGGAGCGACGCCGACATTATTCTCAAGGTCCGAGGCCCCAGTGCTGCTGAGGCAGATGGCGTCAAGGAAGGCCAGACCATCATCAGCTTCCTCCAGCCGGCCCAGAACAAAGCTTTGGTTGACAGACTCGCCGCTCGGAAGACGACCTCATTTGCCATGGACCTGATTCCCCGTATCTCAAGGGCACAGGTCTTTGACGCGCTGAGCAGTATGGCCAACATCGCCGGCTATAAGGCAGTCCTGGAAGCATCGAATATCTTTGGCCGCTTCCTCACTGGCCAAGTTACAGCTGCCGGAAAGATCCCACCATGCAAGGTTTTGGTCATTGGCGCCGGCGTTGCTGGGCTCAGTGCGATTGCGACTGCGAGGAGACTCGGCGCAATTGTGCGAGGTTTCGACACTCGGTCTGCTGCCCGGGAGCAAGTTCAGTCACTTGGTGCTGATTTCATCGAGGTCGAGCTCGAGGAGGACGGCTCCGGTGCGGGTGGGTATGCCAAGGAGATGTCCAAGGAGTTCATCGAGGCGGAGATGAAACTCTTCTCGGAACAGGCTCGGGAGGTCGACATTATTATTACCACTGCTCTGATCCCAGGCAAGCCTGCACCAAAGCTGATCACAAAGTCCATGGTTGAAACAATGAGACCCGGGTCTGTGATTGTTGATCTTGCCTCTGAAGCTGGTGGTAACTGTGAGAAGACGGAGCCTGGAAAACTGGTCACCTACAAGGATGTCAAGATTATTGGTGAGTGGAACGACAACCGTTCAAGGTACGCGTTTAACACTTCCTAGGCTACACCGATTTCCCATCACGACTGCCTACTCAGTCTTCAACCCTTTACTCAAACAACATCACCAAGTTTCTGCTGTCGATGGCTCCGAAGGAAAAGGAATTTGGCATTGACTTGGCCGACGAGGTCGTGCGGGGCGCCATTGTAACCCGGAAAGGCGACATCCTGCCTCCTGCTCCTCGGCCGGCTCCCCCGCCAGCGCCATCCGCCGCACCGTCTGCTGCGAAAGAGGCAGAAGTTGTTGCTCTGACACCGTTCCAAAAGACATCGCGTGAAGTGGCCCTGGTAACTGGCGGCTTGGGCACCGCCCTTGTCCTCGGCAAGTTGACTAGCCCTCTTTTCATGGGCAACGCCTTCACATTCGCATTGGCCTCCCTTATCGGATATCGTGTTGTTTGGGGTGTATCACCTGCCCTCCACTCGCCACTCATGAGCGTCACCAACGCTATCTCTGGCATGGTGGGTGTCGGTGGTCTGTTCATCCTTGGTGGGGGATACTTGCCTCACACAATCCCCCAAGCATTTGGCGCAGCGTCGGTTCTCCTTGCCTTTGTCAACGTTTCCGGTGGATTCGTCATTACGAAACGCATGCTTGACATGTTTCGACGCCCAACTGACCCTCCCGAGTATCCTTGGTTGTACGCCATCCCGGGACTTGTCTTTGGCGGTGGTTTCATTGCCGCGGCCTCGACAGGTGCGGCGGGTCTTGTGCAGGCCGGCTATCTTGTTAGCTCCGTTTTGTGCATCACGTCGCTCTCTGGCCTCGCATCCCAGGCCACTGCTCGTATGGGCAATATGCTGGGAATGTTGGGTGTCGGGTCTGGTGTACTTGCCTCTTTGGTAGCTGTTGGCTTCTCGCCTGAAGTGTTGACGCAGTTTGGAGGCCTTGCCGCTATCGGAGGCATCCTTGGGTTCGTGATTGGAAAACGTATCACTCCCACCGACCTCCCGCAGACAGTTGCTGCTCTCCATTCGGTCGTGGGCCTCGCCGCGGTTTTGACCAGCATTGGCAGTGTTATGGCTGACCTGTCGGACGTGTCAACTTTACACCTCGTTACGGCCTATTTCGGAGTACTCATCGGAGGCATCACGTTCACAGGATCGATCATTGCTTTCCTTAAGCTTGCTGGGAAAATGTCTTCGAAGCCGCTCATTTTCCGCGGCCGACATCTCCTCAACACGGGTCTTCTTGCGACCAACGCTGCGACCATGGGCGTCTTCGTCACAATGGCGCCCGGTGCTCCAATGATTGCTGCTGGCGCACTTGCCGCCAACACTGCGCTTTCCTTCCTAAAAGGCTACACAACAACCGCAGCCATTGGCGGAGCCGATATGCCTGTGGTCATTACTGTCTTGAACGCTTATTCCGGGTTTGCTCTTGTTGCCGAAGGCCTGATGTTGGATAACCCCCTCCTCACGACAGTGGGAGCTCTCATTGGCGTATCGGGCTCCATCCTCTCGTACATCATGTGTGTGGCCATGAATCGCTCTCTCGTCAATGTTCTCTTTGGAGGTATTGCCGCTCCAGCCAGCACCTCCGAGTACAAGATGGAAGGCAGTGTGACGCAGACAAATGTTGAGGATACGGCGGAAGCCCTCACCAACGCAGAGTCGGTCATTATTGTTGTAGGCTACGGCATGGCTGTGGCCAAAGCCCAATACGCGATTTCCGACATCACGAACATGTTGCGTTCCAAGGGTATCAAGGTCCGGTTCGCCATCCACCCGGTCGCGGGCCGTATGCCTGGCCAATGCAACGTTCTCCTTGCCGAAGCGAGTGTTCCATACGACATTGTGTTGGAGATGGATGAGATCAATGACGACTTTGGCGAGACGGACGTGACGCTCGTCATTGGAGCCAACGACACTGTCAATCCGATTGCACTGGAGCCCGGCAGTCCGATTGCCGGCATGCCGGTCCTGCATGCTTGGAAGAGCAAGCAGGTCATCGTCATGAAGCGGGGCATGGCAAGCGGTTATGGTAAGTCATGGCTCGCATCAAATGTTTGCTCTTGAAAAGAGGGCTGATACAGATACAGCCGACGTTCCAAACCCAATGTTCTACATGCCAGGAACGAGAATGCTCTTCGGAGATGCAAGGGTTACGACAGAAGGTAATGAAGCCAAAGTCCGGGGGAAATAACCGCCAGCTAACCACGTCCTACAGCCATCAAATCAGCCATCGAGTCCCGATTCAAGAGTTAGAAGAATCCCCGCCTATACACAGCCCGTACATACACATGCTTTCCTAGTTGGCTCCCTTTGCTAGAAAAAGACCATGTCATATGCATCTGTTTGCCAGATCTCAGATTCTAGACGCTCTTGCGGTAGAGAGGAGGATTCTTTTTTTGCCTACTTCCTTTCGTCGTAGGCATTTGCATCACCATGCGTTGCATCTTGCCATTGAGTGCTGTTATTGTTCGTTGTGTTGAAGCTTGTCCAGTTGCGAGAAAGAAGACCACCAGAGCCGACGGAGAGAACGGACCCAATTTTACCTGAGCAGCCGTTAGTCAACCATTTTTACAAATAGTATTCCATCATTCGAGCCGATCGAATTTGTCACATCTGAATTCATTCATCAATGGTCAAACCGTTTTCTGGCCCGATGTCCATGGTTCAAACGGGAACCCGGGAACAGGCTCGGATCCAGCCGGTACATGTTCAATCAAGCTTTGTCTCGCTAGCGCGACGGGAATGGCAAATATCTACTCAGGCACTATTCAACTCCCTTGCACAGACCAGTGAGTGACAAAACCCGGCACACGGAGACCCCTCTTCCGCCCTCGAGCCGTGGCGCAAATTTGGCCGAGGGCAAGACTGGCATTTTGCACCCATCGTTCTCTGTATGAGACAGGGCCGAAATGCAGTCTTAATTACTTGATATGATGACGCGGTTCCTGCAGCGTTACGATGGGCGATCGATTGATCGTTTGGGTGAGGAGTGGAGAGGACGATGACCTCGGGTCCGCGGCTCGAGTCGCCTCCAAGGGGTCGCCTACCATTTTGGTCGAGAATTAGATGGAGGGGCCTCCGCACTCCATTCGTCGTGGAGAAGAACTATACATTGCTACCCTTGTCAATGTTAGGGGTCCTTCTGGATGAGATCATGAATGTTTTGGTATAAAAGGGTGTGTGTGCAAGCCAGGACGTAGCCCAGAGAATGGGTTACCTGTCATACTGCTCTACACTACAGCAGATACGGTATCTGGTCTGTGTTGGTTGCCCAAGATGAAGATCTCTCTATCCACCACCGCGGCCGCGGCCCTGGCCCTTATGCTGTCCAGCCATCATGTGTCGGCCACCATCTACTACGCCGGCGTGGCCGAATCGAGCGGCGAGTTTGGCGCCTGGAGCCCGACGGCGCAGGTCGGCACTGGCCTGCCGGGACGCTTCGGCGTCGACTACGCTTTTATTAGTAACAGCGGCGTCGACGTC
This sequence comes from Podospora didyma, assembly GCA_033439775.1. Taxonomy (NCBI): domain Eukaryota; kingdom Fungi; phylum Ascomycota; class Sordariomycetes; order Sordariales; family Podosporaceae; genus Podospora; species Podospora didyma. The sequence continues at coordinate 336,688 of JAULSW010000006.1, read as the reverse complement.
ATGGCCGACCAGCACAAGGTCAACCTGTTCCGCGTGGCGTTCTTGCTCGAGCGCATGTGTCCGCTTGCGTGGGGGCTAGGTGCGAGGTTCAACGAGACGCATTTTGATCATTTCAAGCAGGCGATTGATTATATCACGAAGACGAAGGGAGCTTGTAGGTTGACTTCTCCCCCCCCCCTTTTTTGTGGTCATTGTTGGACTTTCTAGTGCTGATGTCAGTGTTGACTTGATGCAACAGATGCCATCTTGGACCCCCACAATTACATGCGATACAACAACCCGTCCTCGCAGCCGTTCAGTGGCAGCGTGATCGGCAACGCGTCCGACCCGACCGCCGCGACGACGGCACAGTTCGGCGCCTTCTGGGGCGAGCTCGCTAAGCGCTTCGCCAGCAACGAGAAGGTCATTTTTGGGCTGATGAACGAGCCGCACGACATGCCCAGCGCGCTGCTGCTCGCCAACCTGCAGGCCGCCGTCGACGGGATCCGCGGCCCTACAGCGAACGCAAAGAACCTAATCATTACCCCCGGGAACTCGTGGAGCGGCGGGCACGCCTGGACGCAGGGCGGCGACGAGGCCAGCAGCAACTGGATCCATAAGCTGGTCGATCCGCTCAACAACACGGCCGTGGATATTCATGAATATCTTGACCAGGATTACTCTGGCGGCCATTTGGCCTGCACCCAGGACGCGGCGAGTAATCTTGCGGGTGTGACGGCCTGGCTGAAGGAGCACAAGCTGAAAGCGTTTATTACGGAGTTTGGCGGGTCGAATACGACCGAGTGCAAGACCATGTTGAGTGGCATGCTGGATTACATGGCTCAGAACGAGGAGTATATCGGATGGACTGCGTGGGCTGCTGGTACGTATTTTCCTCCCCCTTCCCCGTTGTTGTTTAGTTCGTGGGGGTCACGGTAGTAGTAGGAGTCGTGGATCATGGATACCTGGTGAGACATGAGTTACTGACGCGGTTACGCGTACTTCCTTGTAGGTCCATTCTGGGGCCCAAACAGCCCCTGCTGTACGGACCAAGCGCAGTTCGGCAGCTTGGAGCCAGGCAGCAAGGCGGCTGATGGTGGGCCAGGGTTGTATGATACCGTCTGGGTTCCGGTGATCCAGAAGAAGGTGCCCGCGAAGCTCCAGTGGTCTGGTCCAGCGAGTGTCAACGGTGGGCCGTTGACAACGAAGTCATGAACGGCCAATTGAGTGTCGTTGTTGACCTTGTTGGCATTGGAAAAAGGTTTTGGATAAAAACTCATTTGAAAACATGACGAAGTACGGTTGAAAAGAGACGAGATTGTATATATATGACAAAAACTTTCTCAAAAATGTACAAATCATGACTGCTACGACTACTGCTAATTAGTATCTCCAAGTTGGTATCCACGTGTGCGCTCATCCGCTATTATCACCAACATCATCTATCTCACTTAACCTGTTTCATTGTTGACAACTCAAATGCTCACCTTCTCACTTCTTGCACACAGCCATCAAACCCCGAATCCACCCATCCCCTGCCCATACAAGCTTGGATCATATGGCGGTTCCGATACGGTGGGAGGAGGAACGTGCTGCGCAGGGCCAACCCCAAACCCAGGCAACGTGTTGGAAACTTCGTGCATCCAGCGGTCGATCCACAGCTGCACCATATCGACGCGCCATCTCGGTCCGGCAAAGCACGTGCTGTTCTGCGCAAACATGCGCACCAGTTTACCGATCAACTGCGCGCGTAGCTCGTCGCCTCCGACCTGCTCGCGGAGCGCCTCGGCCCACGGTTGCCACCCTCCCGGCGTGGCCTGCAGGCGTGTCTGCAAAAAGGTCTCAACTTCGGTGGGCGTCATCCACAGCGCGTGGTCGCCCACGGCAGCGGCGTGCTCCGCGTCCGAGACGATGCCTGCGAACAGACGGGCTGCGGCGTCAGGGTCCCGGCCTGGGTGCTCGCCGTTGATGGATCCGCGGGCGCGCCACATTACGCGGGCGTGGATGAGGTCGTGGAGGGTGCGTTCCGTGGTCAGGCGGAGGGTCGGGCCGAAGAGCTTGTGCACGATCTGCATGGACTGCTGTATTTCAAAATCGATGGGGTTGGTGCCACTGGGAGCTTTCGGGGTAGGGGTGTCGTCAGTGTCGTCAACATCTAGGGTATTACTATCTTGACCCAAAGACGAAGCCGGTGAGTGAACCCGCGAGCGAGAAGATGAAGAAGGCGACGGAGTTGATGGCCCGTGGAGGATGGTGCGGAGTGCCGAGAGAGCATACCCCATCCCGCTCCAGAAGACCGCGCCTGCAAATGTGTACATGCCGTCTCCCAAGAAGGGAACGATGTCGAGCGGCGGCCGGAGGACTCTGAACATGCGCTCTGGCTCGAACCAGAGCCCGTAAGTGAGCCGTGGAGACATTCGGCCTTGCGTGGCCGTCGGGGTACTGTTAGCAAGGCGGAGGCAGGCTTCTTGTTGCTGGTGGGCTATTGGGTCGGGTTGAGAGGGTAGCACGACATTCGGGTGAGCGTGGGCTTGGCATGTAAAAGAGGTCGTGGTAATATTGTTTGGCCCAGGGAAGGTGAAGTCTAGGCCCAGTTGCTGCTGCGGATAGTATGGCTGCCCCCCTGGGAAAGATGCTGCCGTATTAGCTGAGAATCCAGCCTGGAGACTCTCTGGGCGAAGGGGCTCGGAGCTGGCCAGTATGGTATCGGCCTGCATTGGGGCATCTCTCAGCTCCTCAGGTGTTTCCAGCCCTGCCGTGAAGCACGCCGTTTGGATCGCCCCTTGGAGTGAAGGCTCGTCCAGCAGAACTTGTGCTCTCCCGGTTGCTGCGTGTGAGATATTTAGGATGGCATCTCGAAGGGCCCGGTTTTCGTCTCTCAATTCTCGGATCGTGTCGATCTGCCGCTGGCGGAAAGCACGTTGAGCTAGACGGCCACGTTCACGACGATGCTATTTCGAGTATCAGTATCCATATTCTTGATTCATGACAAGTTGACTATCAAAAATATATTACCGCCACGTCCGAGTCTTCCAGTTCGTCTGCTGAGGGTGACATAGTGACAGTTGTTTGCTCGCTATGCTGGTCTTTCAAGTGATCGAGTTGCTAGATCTTGTGGAGCGATAAACCGAGTAGAAAAGCTTCCATATCTTATATATCATGTCAGCTTCGTCCTAGAAATTAAGATTTTCATATGTTCTACCATCTAGCCTTGCAGTCTACCCACTGCTCACTGCATCTTGAGGAAGAAAAAAATGCTGTCAGCATCGTCCATCGACCTTTCATGGCTAGTGCAAGATTGTGCTGATTCAGCGGAAACACTTTCGGTCTGGAAATAAGACCGACGTGCTGGGTCAAATCAGTGACCCCCATCCTTCGGCGTCTTGAAAAGGAAAAGCTTCAAGACACGGACTCTCCAGAGGTGGCAAAAGGGTTATAAAACCAAAGAAAAAAGAGATTCAGGAAAAAGATCGTCGAGTAGCAAGATGGCACAGTTTTACGACGAGGCAGATTGAAGAATGAGAGAGAAATAGTCTCCGAGTGAGACCGAGATTCGTGGTTCTTGATGACATGATATCGTGGCGCTGGATGACGACGACGATTGGACGAGTGGTTGCACAAAGTAGCGCCCGAAAAAGAAAATCTATGGCAATGAGCTGCAGGTCAGCACTGTCAGCACTACCCTACCGTGCGGATAATAACCTGTTTCTCAGCATGTCCGAGGGCAGTTGCTCCACAAAATCCGTACTTGAAGCGGGATTGGAGATGCTGAAAAGGCGTCAGAGAATGGTCTTGAATGTTCCCTTCCACAAGAGGTACTTTTTCTTTTTTTTTCTTTTTTCTTTTTTTAAAAAAAAAAATGTGTTTGGACAACGGCGGATGTCAGTTCGTTGGGGTTATTCGGCAGGCAGCATTTTTTTTGGCCCGATTTGGCCGGTGGCGGGCAGCAGCTGTGCACGGTAATGCCGACGGCAAGGGTCGTGGTTCTGAAACGCTTCCCACACAACCAGCTTCTGGAACGAACAAAGACCGCTGTCAGCGCTCAGAAGGGACTGATTACCGAAGACGACAGCAAGCTACCTAGACCTTTGCAGCTTCTCGTCCATCATCGGATGCTCACCCGTGCCATGAATCCACCTGTCAGCCCGCCCCCGCAAAACGAAACCAACTAGATTTGCAGGGAAAGAAGAGCGTGGGTGGTAATCGGCTCGATTGCCGTCGAGGTGAGATTCCAGGTCCTGGCGGTTCTAGATGCGCAATCTTGTACAATTGCAGGAACGGAACGAAGGATGATGGTGGAAGCAAGAACAGGCAAGTGTTGCCGTTATCCAGCCCACGGATGCGGGGTACTGAACTGGGGTTCGTTGAACGTAGAGTCTCAGGCTTTTCAGCGCGACTTCGCTTCGGGACCTGTTTCGCTTCCCTTTTTTGCAACGATTGCCGATGGCGCCCCTTGCGCGGTTTCTATCGATTGCTCGTCAAGGAAGGAGGATTGCCCAAAAAGCGCCACGGCTATACGAGTGGGCGATCCCGATTCCCGAAGACAGGACGCACGCAAAGAACCCGAAGACAGTGGAAACTTCAAGTTCCAAACGGAACAACGTCTAGAAGACGGGAAATGGAAGCACAAACTGCCGACTTGAAATCTGAAATTGACAACTGACAGAATCGGCAGGTCAGGTCGACTTTTGGGCCTAAGGCGGGCAGACGCGACTCCCGCGTGAGTCGTGCCTGTCGGAACAGTTCACATCCGGACGAAACATGGAAGGCACGCGAGACGGGAGCCAGCCAACCACGAACCACGATATGGTAGTGCCTTCCAGTCTCTGCCACCTCTGACCGCCAGCCCCGCCCTAGCAGCCTCATTGCGCGGTAAAATGGTTGACCGCCTTCCGCACTCTCGCAAACATTTTGACCTGGAACTTATCGAGTCGGGGCGATAGCGATAGGCATACGTGCCTTCAAAGGTGTGACGACAATGGGCTACTGCAGAAGGAAGTCGCGGGAGGACCACGTGTGGCCAACTATGGACGTCGGCAACAACTGCTTCCGCGCCCCTGCCTTTCTTGAGCGCAAGACGGCCAGAGGGGGCTAGGCCCACTGTGGGGAAATCACGGCAGCGCGTGGATCCAGCAGGTTCCGGTGGCACTAGGGCGCTGCCAGCTGCCAATTCGCTCCCTGCCATCCTGGGCCCCCTAAAAGCTTGGCCTTTTCAGCAGGGCTCTCGCAACAGGGAACATGGCCTCGCCTTTTGCCAGTTCCGAAACAATCGAATAGCCACTCGAACACACCGGCACGCCTCGCTGCCGTTTTGGCGACCTTTCTTCCGCCCGAACGTGGGCAGAAATGGGTGTCACAGGTAACAGATCCCGGACTGTGCCTGTCTGGCCCCAATCCCGGCGGCGTGCCAGCCCGGAACAGGAGCGCGACACACCTTGAACCGGGCCCTTTGCTCCCCCTTCTGGAAGTGATGGCCAGAGTCTAAAATGCTTTGTTGACCACCACGCTTTTTTGCTCCATTCTCCTGTTGTTTTTTCTTTCCTTTTTCCTTTTATCTTCTTTTCCCTCCCCTCACTTCACCACTCGGTCGTTCCCATCCTCCAATTGGTCTTGGTGTGTTGTGGTCAGTGGCTGGCGGATTCCCCTCGAGTCCGCTTTTTCTCGCTCTTCTGTCCGTTATCCCCCCGTCCCGGCATGCCTCTCAGAATGCCCCGTCTCCCTACTCTGGTCTCTTCGTCACGCCCTCAACGAGCATTCGGCCTCCGCTGGGCAGCATCGAGCCAGAAACGACGGTCCAAGATGTCCAAGATGCCGCTTCAACTCTCGTTATTCCACGTCCTCGGTGTTGTCATCCTCGTCCTCTCCTCCGCTCTATTCAGCAATGGGAAGTCGGCCGCCCCACAGCAGTCTGTCTGTGCGTCCTACGATCACCCGAATCCGCTGGCACAACTGTTTCCGAACAATGCCACGGGAGTTCTCAATGCCACATTGGCCATCATCCCCATCCCACTGGACATGGCTCGCCGCCTGATTCCCCTTCAGTACGGCATACTCGAACGAGCCTACCGCACCCTTCTCCCCGACTTCCCCGAGGGGATGTACCCCGTCTTGGTGCAAGCTGCGCATGATCATGATGTGCAGTTCCGCGCCTACGGCATTACCATTGACGACTTTTCGGTATGTTTTCCCGGGGCTTGGCAGGCGGTCTGTGACGTTTTGCTAATCATCTCCGCAGCGTGTCGGTTTCGAGTTCCCCTTTTTGGATCTCCTGGGGGATGGATACTCCTCATTTCGCTGGGCCCCTGCACAACTGATCAGCGCCACCAACGATATCGCCCTGGAGGGCTCGAGGGCATATGGAACCATTGTCTCACCGGCCGAATACCAGCCGCTGTGTGATGCCTACCACGCGCTAGCCAACGGCGCAACGTACTTCAAGGGTTCGAGCTTGACCTCCAACGAGTTCTTCGAGGTTGAGATGGCACCCATCCGCCCCGATATTAATCCGTACCCTCTCGACCTGTTCAAAAACATTACGAACCAGCCCACGTTTGCCAACGCGACGACATGTGACAACATGATCCGACTGTTCAACACCTCCATGTCCATGGGCGAGCATGCTCCGGTTCCGGTGCAAGGAAGAGTCAAGGCCAACACCTTCCCGTTCCGCGGCGCTGCGAAAGAGTGGACCAACATCTTCGGAGTCCAAGTTGCGACTCCCTTTATCGAGAACAACTACCTCGATTGCGAAAGCATGCAGGGATACGCGGGGACTGGTGGCCCTGGTGACTCCCATTATACTACAACTATTAATACTAATGACGACTTATGAAGAAAGGAAGAAGGCAAGAAGGCAAGAAAAAAAAAGTAAAAAGAAATGATACCCAGGCAAGACTCGGCTCGACATGTAGCTGTTAGCCCACTGCCACAAAAAGAGTTGAAAAGAAATTAAATTTAATCCAACTTCCTCACTGTGAGATTGTGATATGCTGACGGGCGCGGGCTGCTTTGTGAGACGAATCTGGGCTCACGAAATTTCCACTTCCGTACCTCGCCTTTGTGACGTTGATAACCCCATATCGGGGCATCATCGGTATTTGCCTCGGGCAGGGGTGGGGTTTCAGGCAGTCACAGCCATAATCGATGAACCAGAGCCCGACCAGACTTTGGACACGCCATCTCCGCAGCAGAAGAATCAACGCACTTGGTTTATGCTAACAACAGCGGTGATGGCGCCTGCGGAGAGATCATCGCCGTCCTGGGCCCGTTGAACAGGTTGTCCTGGAGCTCCGTAACTACAAGGATGCGTCCGTGCATTTCCAACAGCTCAGCAGCGAGCTTGACTTCCTTAGCAGCAGCCTGCGACATGTCTCCCAGCTTCGGCCCTCCAACGACGACGAACGCCAGACTCTTGACAAGATCGGCGCGGTTGCGATGCACTGCCTCATTCCCCTCCAGGCCATGGGAGACAAAATGAGGGCGAAGGAGGGCAGTCTCGGTCACTTTCGAACCACGCGGAGCCTTGACAGCATTGGAACTCGTCTCCACTGGTCCATGATATCGCGTAAAGACATCGACGGGCTCCGCACGACTATATCCGAGATGTTGGCTATCAGCATGCTACTGAGCACACAGCAACTGTAGGTTGAGGTTATTTTCGTTATTTCAAAGGGACCCACCGTGTGTCACTATGTAGACTTATAGGCTAAGCGTCACAGCGGTTAGATCAAAAGGCTCTCGTCGGAGGCTGAACAAGTCGGGAGCGGCCAATCGGCTCTTACCGAGAAGCATTCAAGCGCTCTTATACGGCAGACGTCGTCCATTTTCACCATTGTTGCAGCAAACCCAAAGGCCATCGCGGATCTCCAAACGCTCACAGCTACGCAAGCGGCGAAGCAATCCCAAGAAGCTTAGGCAATCCGCAGCGGGCTAAAAGCTGTCACCAAGCACTTGAAGCTGTTATCCATCGCGTCGAGCAAGTCTTGGACCGTGGCTCAACGCCAGGCGGATTCCATTGGCAGGGCGGTGAAGAGACTGTCAGCCTTGATGAAAGACGTCCGAGAGCGGTTCATTTTGTAAGCTGAGCACCTCTCAAGATCTGTGGCCCTTCTGACACCCAGCACAGTCTAGCGACCTGTTCCACGGAATGTTGGAGGCGATTGGGCGGAATACGCTGATACTACTGCACATCGCTAACCAAATTAAACGTGTCGTTCAAGTCATTGATGCTATTCCACTCCATCTTAACGTCGATATTGTTCGTTTGGGCGATGCCCTAGGCGACACTTGGGGCTTGTCACTTCAAGCTTTGCAGATCATGGGCGGTGAGTTGTCCTGTGCGGAGGGGTCTGCGCTCCGTATTGATCAACAGTAGTCCTTCTGCAACATGCTTCAGCACGTGGTCTTTGAAGGCAGATCTGGGCTGAACCGCGTCACCACCGGCCAATTCGCCATCACCCTTGCGACCAGCGGTATGAGGATTGACCAATATAACTGGCAAGCCTTCATTAAAAGGGATATGCATATCCAGCAAGCAATGGTGGTATCTCGAGCGAACACCAGGAAGAGTTCTGATTCAAATGAGTACCCGTTCCCTGGGTGTGCTGGTCGGATTTTGGATAGTGATCGCCCCGGGACATGGTAAGTCGTCCATTACCTTCGCGCCTTAATTGGCAACAATGGCTAAGCCCATTCAAGCTCTACCTGTAGACGCCAGGCATCGTCGAAAAGGGAGGGCGGCCGTGTCATCAAGATGTCGGGCTGGAATGAGGGTGCAGGTTCCAAAGATCCCCGCTCATATTTCGGGTCGACGGTTCTGTTTGAGATCCTAGGGGCCCAGAGCTACCCCCAATACAACTTGCTGAAGAATTGCAGCATTTTCGGCGCGTCCACATCTCTGAGCCGGCCGAACCTATCCGCGATACGGACGAAGCTCTATCTAGGCTAGTAGCGGATAGCACCGATGCGCCTGCCAACGTTTTATCGGCTGCATCATTACATTGCGGGGGAAGAAGATCCTCAGGCCTTCAGTGGAGGCCCCAGTGAAGCAAAGCGTTACTTCCAAACAGCTGTTGAGTCAGGTACCCAATAACCTGCCCATGTCTAGGGTGATGGGACAGTCACTGATGCCTTGTTTATCGCAGATCCCTCCGTCGCTGAACATCGGTACTTGTTAGCTCGAGCAGACATAGCCCTAAAAGATTTTCGTACAAGCTATGGGAGCCTGCAACAAGCCATTTATCGTAAAGGAAATGTCCCTGAATTTTGGATGACTGTTGGAATATTATTTTACGGTGTCAATGAAAACAGGGACTCCCTGGACGCTATTGCACGGATTTTCAAGCTCAACCCTTGGTGGTGGCTAGCTTGGCATAATATAGGAGTTCTGGTACGTAGTTCCTCGAAATGTATTTGAGAATCTCCTGCTTACCTCGTTTCTTTGCGGCCAGTACGAGTCCGTTAGCCAAGAGGCTGATATTGTGGTCGCTTTCAACAGGTGCCTGGAGTTGAAGCCCGATCTATCCTCTGTGCGGGCGAGGCTCCAGTTCCTCAAATAGCACATGGCAGAGTCTACAGCGGCGCCGCCTGACGACCACAAAATCTACAGAATGCTAGATAGCAAAGTCGCACTCTCCTTGAATGAATACAACGAGCCACGGGGGGGGGCGATCATGTGATCATCAGGCCCATAGCCGAACTCGGGGAGTCAGGCTAGGTACGAAACCCAGTTCGAGGGTTGAGGAAGCCGTGTCTGAGACCACGGATGACACAGTGCCTGGGAAACTAGTGACGACGACGAAGGGTCAAATTGAGTCTCCCATTCCGAGCTAGAAAGCAAAAGACAATACCTACATGTACAAGGAGGGACTACGAAACGAAAAAGGAAATTGCATCGCTCAGAATGCGTGTCATAACAACCAAGCTGTTTGGTGTGTGGAATAATGTGCCGCACGTCTTACACGAAAAAAGGTCTAATAATGGGCCTCTGGGGATGGGGGGAGTGGCACTGCTTTGAGGCCAGACGTCCCTTGAAATGAGACATATCTTGGCACAGGCAGTTCAGGTGCCAGTGGTTGGTCGGGTTTCACCCAGACCGCCTCAATGGGCTCCTCCTCAGCGGCGTAACGGGCCGACCTCTGTTTTACCTGTAATATTGTTTCTTTGCAAATTGTCTGCCGATTTTAACCGCCTCGAGGGTATGTCATTAAGTGACTTTAAACCTACCACCACCCTAGCCCCACGACAGTAACGCCGGTTTATTTTTTGAAAATAAAACTTCCATCCTTTTGTAACTCATTTCCCATTATGTCAGTTTCCGACCCCCCATTGCGACTTGTCGCGCCTAAAATAAATTGGTTTGCGGTTAGAAAAACCCTAGGGCAAAATCTCGAGGCCTTAAATCTCCCGTATATGAGGCGGAATTAGCAGGCCTTAATTCTTTAGCAGCGCTCGCGTTATACGCAAAGCTAATGTACCTTAGAGAGGTCGAGGCAAGCTCTAGTACTATACTATAGCGGGTAGAAATAATGAGTAACGCTGAGCTAAGCGCAGTGGTAGTAGAAGCTTCCATTAAGGCCACCGCAAGAGGCTCGCAAATGGGTTATAACGTTATTTACTGTAACGTATTTGATAAGCGAGCCGTGGGTACAAGCGAGGCGTGGCTTTCTTAGCGTGTACATCCTCTTTACCCTAACATCATTTTTTCTCCTATAATCCAACATGTCTCCTCCTTCAATGGAAGCTAGGGTAATCTTAACCCTTGAAGCTCCATAAGGGAGACTCGGCCTATCTGTTTATATAAGTCGTGTCCTACTCTGTGTGCTCTGTTGGAGAGCTCACAGAGCAGAGTTCCTATTAGCTAGTTCGAGCAGCTCTATGTGCTCTATTGGAGCGCCCGCTGCTCTAATTGGTTCTCCTCCCGGATTGGTGTGCGACCCTTGTTTCCTTTATCAGGCTCCACTAAGCTACGTCTCAAAATCGTGACACAACCGCAATCGCAAGGTTATTCATCGTGCCGAGCGTTTCGGGATGCTCAAGGCCCAGCACTTTCGTCTGTAGCACTAGCGTATGCCGGTATAGCTGCTCGGCCTCGCTATAGTTGCCTTGATAACCAACCGCACTCGCAAGGTTATTTATTGTACTGAGCGTTTCGGGATGCTCAGGGCCCAGCACTTTCGTCTGTAGCGCTAGCGTATGCCGGTATAGCTGCTCGGCCTCGCTATAGTTGCCTTGATAACCAACCGCACTCGCAAAGTTATTTATTGTACTGAGCGTTTCGGGATGCTTAGGGCCTAGTACTTTTGTTTGTAACGTTAGCGTCTGCCGGTACAGCTGCTCGGCCTCGCTGTATTTGCCTAGCATATAAGTGCTGCCCGCCGCGTTGAAAAGAAGGCTTGACTTAGCAATCTCATCCATCGAATTATCTCCTAACTTCAATACTTTTAAAATATGTGGAAGATATCTTATCCATACGCTTTTATTCTCATATTCCGGCCGCGGAAAGACGATTTAGAGCTGTTGAAGTGCCTTCGTAGCCCACTCTTCCAGCTTTCCAGCTTGCGCCAGCCAGTTCAACATCGACACTTGAACCAGCCGGTGCATGTCGTATGCAGTTTGCTCTTGCTCCTTCTCCTGACGCTGAGTGACGAATGCGTATGCTTTGAGAGTGCCGATTGCTTCTACTGCCGCTGTGCCACTTGGTGCCGGCGGTAGCAAAGATTGCGGAACGTCCTTTTCAGCGAGGAAACACATGAATCTCAAGTAGTCTGCTGCCAGGGGGTAGTGTCGTGAAATGTGCCGGAACGAAATCAGCCATGTCGTAGCAACTGGATTCTGGCTGTCATCATAGCGATGTAGGTCATTGAAATCCTTGCTTAGCAGACTAATCATATCCTCATCACTTGATAAATAGAGCTTGAGGTACTCTGTATTTGAGATCTGATTCTTGGCTATAAATACAGATGCCTGCCGTATGGCCAGGGGTAGAGATATGTGAGAAATTCGAGCAGCTTTGTTGTGCTTTCGGCATCGTATGTCTGATGTTCCTGTAGGTGCGTTTTGAGAAGTGCGAGAGCTTTGTCTTTGCTCATTTCTTTGATGGTAATAGCATCACGGGCTGGGATACCAAGTTTCGATACGATATGGTGATGTCGCGTTGTGAACAGAATAGAGCCTTTGGAGTTGGATGGGAGATAGTCGGCTAGATGCATATCATCAAAGAGGAGCTTCGCATCATCGGCGTTATCGATAATTAAGAGCCAAGTGCCGGCATCTTTGCGGGCTCAATGCAGCCTTGACGAGTGTTTTAGCGTCGGCCGTGTCCTCGTCGATCCCGGCAATTTGAGTTCTCGACCGATCGCCCTATAGGCATTCTCAAAACTGGTCGCGTTTACGGCTGGAACCCAGAAAATGGAGCAGTCTTGGTACTTCTTGCGGACCCGGAAGGCGGTTTCAAGGGCAATCTGCGTCTTCCCGATGCCTCCGAGACCTTCGATGATGACCTGTTGGCATCTGTACTCATCTGCTCGGGGTGGAACGCTCTCGAGAAGCCTTGTCAGGATCGATTCTCGTCCAACGAAGTCCTTACTCTTCTCGAATGGGACGACCCAGGAGCACTTTGATAGAGGCAGTACGACTTGGGATAATATTAGCCTCGGGAAACAAAGTTAAAATTGAGATTTGAAAGCTACGTACCAGGAGCCGCAAGGACTTCGATATTAAGTAGGAAGCTGGGAATAGGCCTATCAGGCCGCCACTCTAGCATTTGGCCACCTATCTCGACCGATTGCAAGCTAGAACTTTGGACTAGGGCAGTTGAGTCACCCTGGCCCCGCCCCGCCTTGGATGCTAATAACGCCATGACTACCGTATCAATGCAAGGAGATACTTTATCCTGCTCCAGATATCCGGTTGTATATGTGCGGACCTCGCCTAGATTCTCCCACTTTTCCAGCTTAATATCGTCAAGACCGCGATCAACGCTGAAACGCGAGTACATATCTTGAATGTTTCGAAACCGCTTCTGCACTTTTTCCGCTATCGTATCAGACGCTGTAGCCATGCTCTTAAGCGCTTCTATCAATTTCAGAGGGCTTGTTTTTGGGGAGGAGGGGAACTTGATAACGCGAGCTAGGCCGGTTCCGATGCTGACGACACAGGCAACTCTTCGTCCGGGAAAAACAAGTCTCGCCTCTTCGAGTACCTGTTCAATAGGATTGTTATATCCAGTCCGGCGTCCACGAACGTTTCCCGCTCCCCTTCCTCTCCGATTTCGATTGGATCGAAGTAAGTAGGTGCTGCAGAAGTCGGACGGCAGGCCTCCCAGATTGTGCAGTTGAACGTTGGGTTATTGCGTATATTCTACGTCCGGAACAGCCTGGGACCGTTTCTGGCTCGAACGTCTTGCTGCGGTACGGTGCAGACAAACCTAAGAATAGGGGAATTAGTCAGTTGATAACCAAAGAGTCATAAAACAACATACACTTTACAAGAGGGCTCTGATTGATCATTAAGCATTCTTTCCTCGCCGTTCCCAAGGTGGCGTCCAAGAAGCGACTTCACCGCTTCTTCCAGTTTCTGGCCATCGAACTTGCTTTTCTCAAGGTAGGTCTTGACTGAGAAGATCTCCTTTGCAATTTGGACATACGCCTTTCGGGCCTCAGGTACCGACAAACGCACCCGTCCTAGCAGCAGAGTGATCAAGCTACATATAGAGTTAAGAATGCATTAGTTATATCCATAGATACACACTTATTATCAAGGGGCAGGACCTACCCTCCGGTTGTTGTCCCACCAACAAGGTCAAAGAAGTCGGCCGGTAGAGGATCGTCGGTCATGTTTAGGTCGTGCTTGATCCTCCCTATAATCTGCTCAAGAATGAGGAGCTCAGAGAGTCCACGGACGCCCCTGCTGTCTAGATAGCTGTTAGTGATACGAGCAATTCAAGCTAGACTTGACCTATCATGCTACCCAAAGCTAGTAGACACAATGGCTTATCGTCTATCTTATTAGGATACCTTGAGATAGCGATGGGAGGACGATATATGTTCTGCTAAATCCAATACAGAAAACGATGAGAGAGGGAGAGAGCGAGAGAGAGGAGCAGAACCTCGCGTATTAAGGAGAATGGATGCAAGGTACTTTGCCCCGCAGACCGTCGCTCCCGCGTTAAGACTCACGCAGTTGGCCTAGGATGGTATTCCTAGGAGTGCGTGGGAGGGGGGGGAGGGATTCAGTACTCAGCACCAATGTTGTGTGGTCAGTCTGCCTCAGCGCATTTACCAAGGCTCTCATCTACTCCGATTGATATTGTGCAGCAGATTGGTTAGCTAACAGTCGCTTCCCTTCATGCAGCTAACTGCGGCTAAAAGAAAGCGTCAGCTAATGACTTGATCAACTGTTGTGTGTGTGTGCGCGAGTCTGTGTGTGTGAGATAGGAAGTCTGGTCATGCAGGACTTGGGCTTGGGGGCACGGTTTGACCCTGAACACCCGATGGAGCGCTTAGACCATCCACTGTCCTAAGCTCTTAGAACACTGGGAACCGCTCATCACACTATGGCTGCTGCCTTGCATCCGAATACCGGATCTTCCACCCATAATTGCACTCTGCTCCTTTCAACATGTTTCGGTTCTGACCTCGTTGTAGGGCGTTCATCGTTTGCATATCATTGGGTGGGAAAACGATTCCCATTGGCGCCGTGTCTTGATCAAGGTGGTGGGGGCTTTATGAGATGCCCGAAGTTTGGTCCTCATAACGGGGTTCCGGGCTCAGCCGCCAGCACATTCCTTCAAATTTTTCGTTCATCTATCTTCTCATCCGCTCTTATTGGTTGCCAATGGACAGACGGGCGATGGCTTGAGACCTATGAGCTGCGTAGCTCATGACTAAAAAATACTGGGGCCAGTCTTCCCGACACACCCTTACAGACAGTAAAACAAGGGGCAGTGTTCTAGCACAGCCCACATTGGGCGGCATCCTCATTTGCTGGCGTGTAGGACACTCTTCATAAAAGAAGAAAAAGAGAAAAGAAATTGTTGATAAGAGCTTGGTGGCTTGTCAGCTTGCTTTATTACGCCACCACTGGGGCATTAAAGACTGGCGAGATACTTTGGACGTGTGTACAAGAACGGCGTTTGATGCGTGTTCCACGGTTTATCATAGGTGGACAAATAAAAAACACGGGCATTTTGACAACTCTGGAAGGGATTATGGATATGAATCGAGAGCCATTGTTTTATCTCGATGTCTTATCTCACGGAAGGAAACTAACTCCATGCTTTTCAAATACTATAGTAGAATACACTAGTGTGAGAAACGATACATTGAAAAAGGGGGAATGGCTTGGCATCGGGTGGACAATCGCATGGAGCGCCGATAAATCCACCACTACGTGGTGATTTATAAGTACTTAATGCGATTGCAGGACTGGATGCTTACCGTATAAACTTGTCTCGGGAACGAGCTATAATACAGAGTTACTCTGGGGTTATAACTCTGACTGTGCAGGCCGCCGCACTTTATCTGACAGTTTCCTCGCCAGACGCGGCGGCAGCTTGGGCGTGTAAAAACAGACCGCACCTCCTTGCGCGCGTTCAAGCCGCTCCTACAAGCAGAACTGCGTCCCGGGAAGACACTGAGGCGACTCAGGGCTGTCCCAACACGAGTGAGACGCCCATATCGGATCCTCACGGCTCTCCCTAGCGCTGAGGTTCTTCCACACGGTGAAGGCGAGCAGACAGTGCTCTGGCGAGTTGGGGACGGCAATCAAGGAAATGCAATAGTCGGTGTGACACTCATCGCAGCTCCTCACGTACCCCCACGGAATGCTCGCCCTGCATTTGCAGCCCCAGTCGTGGTAGAGCCCGCACCGAAGACTTTTGTCGATCTTGGCGCCGGGGATGGGCAGCTGGGGATGGTTGGGCAGCTCGGATGGCCACAGCTTGAGCGACCTCGCGCGCGAGCCGAAGCGGGAGAACTCTGAGGCGGGGAGCAGAAAGGGGTACTCGTCGAACCACGAACTGTGGGGGCAGATGTTGGGCAGCTGCGTCGTCTGCCATGCAATCTCGTACAATGTGCGCGGAGTCGCCGTCCTTGCCGCAGACGGCTTCCATATAAACTCGTACTTCATCGTCAGAGCGCCTGCGCCTGCGCCATGGCCGGCGGCAATCACCCGGAACTCTGTGCTCTCAAATCCTGGTGCGTCACCGACGATTGACTTTCGGCTCACGTGCGGCTCGTCGCCTATCAAGGAGAGAAGATCCGAGTAACCCTGCTTCGCCCGCCAGTTGCGCATGATGGCGCGGATCAAGTTATACTGCGGAGAGTTGGGGATTTGCTTTGCTTTTGGATCGTCGTGTGACTCGTCGTAGCATTCTTGGTAAGAAATGGCGGGGTGGTGTAGCATGTCACAGGGAGAGCAGTAAACCAGGATGGCGAGGTCTCGATCTAGTAGCTCAAGGAAGGCTCTTCTGTCGACGTCCTTGCGCAAGTAGAGGGCCGCTGATCCAGATGTTTCTAGCAGACGGTGATTAACGAGCGCCAGAGCAGTCTGTGAGGCTGGTGGAAGATGGCGCTTAATGTTGAACAGCACAGGTGTTGGTAATGCTGTGAGAAAGGGTTGTGGTGGTGGAGATGCTGGGTTCAAGGGGGGCGAGTTCTGACATTTGATATGTATCGTGGCGGTTCTCGTGGTGTTTACGGAGGAGGTGGCGCCGGTGGCGGTATGGAGACTTGTGCAGCCTCCTCAGCTCTGGCATCAAAAACAACAGCGGGAGGATACAGCGTTGAAACTGGGGACCATTTCATCTCATCACGTTGCCTCCTGAACAACATGCGGAATCGCATGACGGCGAATTAACGTTGAAGGTGTGTATTGTATTGGCGCACTTGTCGCGACGTTCAAACATTCTCATTCAATCTTTTTGTAAACCACCAGCCGAGGAATCTCTTTTCAAGTGCAAGCCGCAGCACAACGGATGTACTTTGTTGAAAGAAGGGGAAAGTGGAGAAAGATTTCGGACCCATTGAGCAAAAACTTAGTGACAAACTTGGAAGGCACAATAAAGCAAAAGTTTCAAGCCTGTGCTTGCCGTGGTAGTTCTTTCCGTTATGGCACGTGATAACCAGAACGCAAACTCGCTCCTTCCTGAGCCACATCAAGCACCCTCCAGACCAAACTGCTCCGTCCACTCGTGGTACTTCTGAATCTCGTGGTCCGCGACAGATGACTTGACATTCTTCAAGACACCCAACAGGTCCTCGGTCGTGAGAGCTGGTTCCTTCAGTTTATTGGGAGGCACCTTTTTCCATGTCATTGGCATGCCGAAAGGATCGCTTTTGTCACATGGTGTGTACCACTGAAACCCGTTGTGCTGGACCTGTTGTTGTCCAAACCAGCCGTGAGTCAAACTTTATCAGCCCGGAAGAGAATGTTGACACGCACCTTTCTGAAATGAGTAGCTATGTGCACCTTTTTCACCGGCACCATGAGTCCGTCCTGGATCGCGTTGGCAATGTCGCTACCCGACAATCCGTCACTGCGACGCGCTAGCTCCTCAACGTCCTTTTCCCTGACGTTCTTCCCCAAATCGCCCAAGTGGATCTTGAAAAGCTGCTTCCTGGCATCCTCGTCTGGCAGCGGGATGTGGATCCGCTTCTGAAAACGCCGGCGAAGGGCTGGGTCAAGCGACCATGGAAGATTGGTTGCCGCTAGGACAAGAATGCCCGAGTTGTCCTTGCCGACACCGTCCATTTGAACGAGGAACTCTGTCTTCATGCGGGCCGTGTCTTCGTTACCTCCCCCTGGCCCACCGTCACGGTTGCTGCAGAGCGCATCGATCTCGTCGATGAAAATGATGGCTGGCTTTTTCTCTCGGGCCAGCTCAAACAGCTGCCGAACGAGTCTGCACAATTTGCGTGGTCAGCTCCATCAACTGTTGACACCCATCTCTGAAGTACTTGCCCTTCGCTGTCGCCATACCACTTCGACATCACATCACCGCTGCTGATGCTGAACAATGTATGCTCAACCTCGGTTGCCACGGCCTTGGCAAGATAGCTCTTTCCGGTACCCGGCGGCCCGTACAGGAGGATGGCGCGACGTGCCTTTCGCTTCCCCTGAAACATGTGTGGGAATCGCAAAGGAAAGATGATGGCCTCTTGTAACTCTTCCTTGGCTGGCCCCAAACCTGCCACGTCATCCCATTTGACGTTTGGCTTCTCCGAAACAACCGAGCTCATCAACGACTCCCTCAACTTCATGTCGCCGAACTGCTTGCTCACCTTGTCTACCTCGGACGCCGGCTCGGTGCTCGGAGGAGGCACTTGGCCCTTGCTGTTGCTGCCTGTCGCATATCTGTCGGCCGGCGTAGACAGTGGCATGGAGTCAGTACGCCTTGGAGCGGTGAAGTTGGTCGCCACGTTGACAGCACTGCTGCCGATCTTTGAGTCGAGAATGGATTCAAGAGGCACGGACCCGTCGTCCTGCAGCTTTGAAAGCTCGACGGTAATGAGCCACATGGCCTGTACAAACTCCTCTCGGTCAAACCGACCGTTTCGATCCACATCGGTCCGATCCCAGATCTCTTCCAGCACCTCATCATCGAGCCCTGACTCTTTCATCATGGCGGCAACTTCGAAACCCTTATAGTAAGTCCTGCCATTCTTGAGGGCATGCTCATCAAACATTTTCTCGTAGATGTCTCTTGCCGCCTGTGGGACCTGGCCTTCGTCGGCCTGCTGCTCCCTCTCAATCAAACTAATCAGATCTTTCTCATCGCTGTTCAGCGCCACCTCTTTCAACTTTGACTTCTTCGTTGCTGCCTTGTCCTTAGGCTTTAGATCAGGAGGCTGATGAATAGGTCGCGGCGCGGTCGCATTCTTAGGCAAAACTGGCACCGAATGGGGGGGAGGACGGCCACCCGCGACGATAGAACTCAGGAAGTCGGCAGTCAGGCCATCGCAGTTCATTGAATAGATATAATCTGCGCTGTTTTGGTTTCCCCAGACTCTGAGCCTCTGCTCCAAATGCAGAAAATAGTGGTCGGCATTATATTGGCATAGGACCGTATTTTTGCCAATGGTCCGCCTCTCGAATGCATGACCTGTATTATTGAGGGTTGCCAAACAATCGGATGCCCCGAGTCCCAGACGGTCCCAGCAATAGCTCGAATTAGCCATCTTCACAAGAACAGCGTCGTTAGCCCCGAAAAAGGCATACTGTATGTCGGAAGGCTGAGGCACACCGCGTTGAACAAGGTCGAGGTAGGGCGCGGCGATGGAGATAAACGTGTCCGGGAAGCGGCCCTCCGTGCTGAGCTGAACCATTGCCGTCCCGAATGATGGCTCCAGCCTCATGAACCACGCCCCATAAGGTGAGAAGCTAACATGATCGACACTCCAACTCATGAATGAGTGGGACGAGTCTTGTATGGCCTGTCTGATAGCCTGCATCAGATCACTCCGATTCGAGTAAACTGTGAAAGGAAAAACGAAAAACAGGTCAGTCTAAATGAACCCCGAATGACGATAAGTTCTAAAGAAGCAGGCACATACTGGTTCCATTTCGTTCCTGCAAACAATAGCTACCATCGATAGACGTCGACAGCCACTGAATGCGCGTACCAGCCATGGACTTGTCGCTGAAAAGAGAGCCAAGTTGATCCCATTGCGACTTCAGATCACCATCCCCCAGATTGTGTCTGAGTCCATGGCCGCTTTGTCAGTCGAATGTTACGATGGAAGGAACAAGAAAACCCTATTAATGAGACTTACCGGAATGAGTAGCAGTCATTGCCCGCCGCCCAGGAGGACGAGTTCTTCCCGAAGTAGAAGAACACCATGTCAGGAAGCGTGCGATGGAGAATGTTACTAATAGTTCTGGTAAGTGCTCCAGGGATGAAGGAGTTAAAAAGAGCGAAGTTCACAAAAGATCTGCGGCATATTTCAACTTTCCCCGCTCCTCATCACGATGCGGCTGAAACTCCAATGCGTGCGGCTGAGGGTTTGGGCTTCTCATGACGTGGCACGCGCGGAGCCTATTGCATGCACCCTGTTTGTACATGTACGACATTGCATGGAAACCACAAGGCTTCTCTGTCGGCGGTCGGAACAAATACTCCGAGGCAAGTGAAAAAACTGGCAGGACGTTCTAGACCCGTGGAGCGGGCGCGAGACTCGTCACACTGAAAAGCCACCACCTGCAGTGGGTGCACAGATCAGGCCATTCTTTTTCCCAATTAAAACAAGCCCGGTTACGTACGTGCTTGTAGTGGGCATTTTGGCAGGCAGTCAGTCACACCAGCGGACATGGGAGTCGAAAAGTGGTTATTCCAAACATATTCAAGCGTAAAGTACAGTCAACAGTTTGGGTAGTCACGATCTATCTACCTAGTGGCGAATACTGTTGACTGTTAAGATATATTATGGTACAAAAAAAAAAAACATTGTGTAATAAGGCGGGAACATCTCCGCACTACGTATGGGAGAGGTTATCTCGGTTGAATAACAGTTTAAAGCACCTTATTAATTAAGTACTAATACTAATGATCAGTACCAACTTAAGTCGCCTTGACCTCTTTCCCCGTCCCAAACTCAATATTCAGCACTGGCGCCGTGGTGAGCACATTCGGCGTGCCGAGCTGGTTCGGGCACGCTGCCTGGTTGCTCACAGCCAAGTCCAACTTGCACACCTCGTCAAACCCGACCGTACACGTCGGGTTCCCGATATTAAACAGCTCGTGGTTCTTGCCCACAAACGTATTCGGCCCGCAGCTTGTCAAAAAATTCATGCTGTTCGCCGCAGACAAGGGTAACCGACCGGCTGACTTGATTAGGCTGTCGCATTCTTGGGCGGGGACGTCCTCGACCGTCATCTCGACTGCGCCGCCCGTGGTAGGGTTCTCTTTCGCGCTTTTTCCTGTGACTAAGAAATTCCAGGCGTCGTACGAGATATCGTGCGCGCCGCCAGACTGGTCGATGCGGAGCAGATTGACGGAGCGTCCTTGGTTGGACACTTTGATGCAGATCTTGTCGCAGTCGACTGACTGCGGGAAGTAGGCGACGCGATTGGTGTCGATCTTGCATCCGAGAACGCCGACGGACGAGGAGTACTCTACGTGGGGGGTGACGCCCACTGCGGCGGCGAGGGAGGCGGCGGACGCCAGGGCGAGGAAGGCTGAGTTGATGGTAGAAGGCATTGTGTGCTTTCCTTTTTTTCGATTCGTTTTGAAGTATTATTAAGCTGTGTTTCAATGTGATGAGATATCGTAAGGCTGAAAAAAGTACGACGGGGGGTGGAATACCAAGATCATTTATACGAGATCAGTAGGGGGGGTTCTGAAGGCTGGGTGGTTGAAGTCTCATTACTCGATCGCAGGCCGTGGCCTTTGACAGAAAGGAGACCACTGGTCCATTGTTACAGGCTTTGTCACACCGGACAGGCAAAAGAGACATCATAAAGACATTGTGCATGTATCGACTCAAGGTGCACATTGTTTGGAACGTGGGGTCGCCCCCTTTCATCGTCTGAAGTCCACATAGGCCCCATGCCAGGGCCACCAGGAATGACTGACGGAGAGGTAAAGCGCGGATCCTTCACCTTGATTTCCAACCGGGGGGGGGGGGGGGAGACTGTCGCCTGGTCGCCCGTTGCTGCGGGGAGCAGAGAGAATGCGTGTTTCGCGCCGCAGCACTTGGCCGGTTTCTGCGACGCTGGCTGATGCATCACATGAGGCCGTGGTGTTACCATCAGGGCGGATTTCAGATGAAATTTCATAGCCGAGAGGCACAGCAACGGGAATTAAGGTCCTCAAGGTCGAGCTATACTGCTTACAGTCCATGCCAATCTGGAAGAGAGGGCCGCAAAAACGGCCGCTGGCCCAAAGCCTCACCAGTTTGTCTTAAGAAGATCAGTTTATCGGGTCGTCTCTAGAGAACATGAAACCAACTTGGGCAAAGCACCCATTGTTTCGGCCACAACATGAACAAGCCAATGGTTGTTCTTACAAAGTACAACTGGTGCCCTACATAACTCTATCAACGTCGGCTACCACTAGTAATTATAAGATTCAAAGACCACCACAATATCGAAATTGAACCGGTAATGTTTGGCATACTAACAGTATTGACAATGAGAAGCGCAAAAAACCGCATAACTATGACACCTGCCACACAAAATGCATGAACCCCCATCATTCCATACCTGTCATGCAAAAACAAACCGAAATGACTTCTATCTGTAAGCAAGCTCAAAACAACGCCAAATGTGCAAGCTTAATAATGCATGACCAAAAAGAAATCTATTCCATCATTGTCCAATTCGTAAGTTTTGGTGAACCCTGAGGTCTTTGCCCGCATTGCATATGTTTCTATTGGGATTCCAGGTTTTTTGGCTTCTTTCAAAAGTTATCTGGAATCAGATAAGCATTGTCGCTCCGGATAGTGTACACCTCACCAATAAGAACCACACAGCCGACGGTCATGGAGATGGCGATGATGGGGAGGTTCTCGCGCGCAAAGTCGATCCCGGGGACGTGGATGTGTTTCCTGGCGAGGATGTCGCGCCACAGCAGGCCCGCCAGCGACGCGCTGAAAGCCGTGCTGAAGGCGCCGTAGTTGACGCCTAGGGCCATGCTGTACACGGTTGCCCAGAACGTCCGCTCGCTGATGGGGATCCCGTTGTCTTTGTGGATCTTGAGCCACGCCTGGATGACCCGTGACAAAAGGATTGTGGTGCCGATGTTTGTGCCGGCGAACTATGTGCAGATAATTAAGGGTTAGTTTACTTGTGCAGCTAGTTGGATATGGATGGACTTTTGTGTCCGAATTAGTTGCTGAAGTGAGGTGAGACGTACGTTGCAGAGAATCACAGACAGAAAACCCATGCCGCCAATGGCACCAATGGTCCCCGTCTTGTCAACCCAGTGGTCCCACCCGTGGGCAAACACCTCCACCCAGCCCTTGGTGACGAGTGCCTGGACCAAGACGAACATGGCAAACGCGAACGGTATCAGGGCAAAGGGTAAATGTGCGACCACGGCCGTGACGCTCGGGAACGTCTCTTGCAACCAGGTGTAGGCTAGAGCACACTGCGAGACGAGGGTCGCGCGCCCCTTGTTTGCCCCTGGCTGGTTGGGAGTCCGACTTCTTTCGGCATCCACCGCCGATTGCCCTTTTTCGTCAACCTCCGTGCTCGACCCGGGGTCAATCGGCCGTTCTGACGTCGAGTTGGGATCGACGACGGCGGGCTCCTGTTTTTTGAGTGCAACTTTGTCTTGGTCGGTAACGGCCCGGTCCTCGTTGCTACCACCTCCTGCACTACTACTCCTTCCTTGAGCTAGTTCTGCCTGTAGCGGGGGGGCTGTCTGTTCTCCTCCAACCGCAGGGCGTGTCTCCTCGGTACCGGTACCCGCCTCCTTTCGCGATTCCAAAGCCGCTAGCCTTGCTTCCTCCTCTTCCCTAAGAGCCCGCTCCCGCCGAGCTTCCTCGACTTCCCTTTTGCCCTTGTGAGCAATTTCACGAGTCTCGTGGCGATGAGCCCAGCCGGATGCAACGTCCCAGCAGAACATGACGAGGGCGGCAGGGCCGGTGATGTAGATGACGGGCCGGGCCTCGCCTTGCGGACTCCCGACAGCGTTAACAATAAGAAGCGTGATGAGGGTCGCCGCCATGATGACGGCCCCAAAGCCAGCCCCCCACTTGTCCAGGAACGGATTCATGATCTCTTCCAGCGAGAGAAGCTTGCCTTGCTCCTCGTTGGCGTTGTTGTTATTGTTGTTTTCCTCCTCCTCGGCCACGCCCCTCGCATGGGGGATATTGGGATTGACCGGCTTTTTGGCTCTGATCTCTTCGGGAAGCTCGTGCATCTTGATGGAGATGGGGATGAGGTCTTCGTTGGCAAAGATGATGTACAGCAAAAAGGGGAAGAGGACGATGGCGGTGATGATGACGGGCACAATCATGTTGGCCGTGTACTCGATAAACTTGATGCCGAAGGCGCCGGCCAGCACGAGGTTGGTCGGGTTGGACGACACCAGGATGGCCGAGGCTATGTTGGCGATGGCGAACTGCGTGTAGATCCAGGCCCGCGGGTGGATGATGTTGCTCGACACGCGCGTCATGTAGGCGAGGAAGGCGGTCCCTGACAAAATGATGGGATCGTTGCCGATGAAGCTGCCGAGGACGAAGAAGAAGGAGTAGAGGTAGAAGAACAGCCTGTTTCCGTTCTTGCCTCCCCATTGGAGCACCTTGAAGGCCAGGTATCGGATCAGGCCAGACGCGTCGATGGAGATGGCGATGTAGGCCAGGGTGATGAAAAAGGCCATGATGTCGTAGGGGTGGATCGAGTCGACGCCAATCGTGCCCTCGTAGACTTCTTGCCGACCAATGGCCAAGATGGCGAGCAGAAAGAGGTCGGCTATGATGGGGGCGGTCACAAAGTTCATGGGGAACCTGAGGCGCGCCCATGCCCGGCGCTTTTCATTTTCACTTTCGCCATGTTGTGTGTCTTTCCCTGGCGATATTATGCGCAGCCAACTCAGGGCGTCCAAGAACGCGTTGGAAAGTCGACGCGGTATGTAAAAAGGGATGTGAAAAGGGAAGATGACGATAATGTCTGTGCGCGGGGGTTGTGAGAATGTGGTTTGTTGAACTCAGCATAGGGCGGCAGTTTGTTAGTGACACTCACTTGTGAAGACGAAGACAAGGAGGGTGACAATGGACCTCCAATTTGAGATGTCGCCCATGCTGCTTTCTGCCATGTTGAAGGACAAACCGAACTCGACAGTGAGTGACGCGGCTCGCAGTCCAACACGAAGCCAGTCGTTCTGCCAAACCGGGCCGGGAATACTGGGACAACGGGCGACTCTTGAGTGAGGAAGTAATAAAAAACGCTAAGACATAAGGCGTTTTGAAGCTCTGACGAGCAACGAATCGACGGCGCACGTGGCGAAAGGAACGAATTGTTCTGCTGCGGGGATTGCGCCCAGCCTGGATTTTGGACGGTGGAAAGAAGGTGTGGGGAATTTTCTCTTGGCCCCAAGAATCTCGAATCTCGAATCGCGCTAGTAGCAGCATACGAGTAAGCCAAGGCTCACCCAAGCATCTGTACAAAGTGGCAGTGCACCCAGCCTCACTCAGTGTCCTTGCACAGTGGCAATCCACCAAAAGCAGCCCCCCACCAAACCTTTTTTCCAGACCGAACGACATCACCAGACAACTCGCATCCATCTCGGATTTAGAATGCCGCACACGGCGAGTGATCGCCTTGGCTTGCTTGGAATTTCGCTGGGCAGGTGAAGTCAGCTGTCACAGCCCTGGCAGTGACATGCCAAACAGGCAATTACAGTTGAACCCGCTAATTACCCCACTGGGGCATGGCTCCACCATTTGACAACCTATTCCTTTGCCATACAGTCGACCACTAACGATTTCCTTTGGGCGTTGATGGATGTATCCACGCATCTCTTATTAGTGCCCTCTTTGCAGCTGGTAATGTATGGACTAACTTTTGTACAGTAAAATCGTGTATTTTATAGCGCCAGACCACTCCCGTAGTAAACCTTCGTTAGGCGCACTGTTAGGCCGTCAACCTGTTAACTTAGAACGAAGCCGTTGAACTGCTTCGGTGATGTATTTCGTGGGTGTTTTGGAGTACTGGCTTAAGTCCGACATAACGAAGTTCCCGCCTTGCACCAAGCAATATTTGCACCGTTCTTCGCACATACTTAATATCGAAGTTCAGTCAATTTTGATAATGAGAGCTGTAGGGTATTGAAAGCTGTATAATATTAAGTGCTGTGTAGTGTTGAGAACTGCGTAAAGTTGAGAGTTGTGTAGCATTAAGAGCTGGTGTTAAGAGTTGCGAATAGCTTCATTGACGGTGCCGGGCTTTGGTCTGTGTGCCGGACTTTGGAATCTGAATAGCTTCAACGTCGCATGTTGTCAGTGCCCTGAGCGGCCGCCAGCCAGTTGAAAAGAGGGTACTCTTAAAATATCATGGGTACGCCCATCAATGCCCTTTCCTTCTTCTTCATTTTCTCTTTAGCTTAGAACCCTTACGAATAGCATGATATATTTTGCAGCATTGTCTCTCAGTACTTACTACTTCGTGACACTTTCCAGCGCCTTCTCGAGGTGGAAGCTTGTCATTATAGATATGCTCATTGTTCCCTAGGTAGTTATACAGCCTGAGAGCAACAACACTGTTTGTCGCACCCTTTGTTGAGATGTGTGCAAATATGAAAGTTCTCTTTTTCACATCCAACTAATTTGTGTTTAGAAGCAGTACTTCTTTATATATGACCATAGTCCTACGCATCCTAGATGAACCTCTCAACACCTCTGTGTGAATATGGCTTCGGCACCCAATGTCTCCAATCAACCTCCCCAGCCCGCCGAGCAGCTGCCCGCAGACCACCAGCCCGACACGTCCAATAAAGTTCTTTAGCTCTCTACGGAAGTCTTGATTATGATATTCACACATGTCCGTGGCGAGGTGAACAAGGCTGATAGGCCATGCCATCCGTACCTCAAAGATCTCCTATCCCTGGCTAAGACGTGCAAGTTGTTCCTGGTTGTCGTTCGCCCGGTGCTGTATCAGCACATCCACCGGGGAACCGTCAACTTCTTTCGCGACAACGCAGATTGGGATGAGTATAGATGCGCTAGCGCCCTTTATAGGCGGTACCACCAGCATCCTCGCCCGCCTCTTCCTCCGCCCACCCGAGATTATTGCGACTTTACCGACGCTCCCCAACTCATGCGCACATTTATCGAGACTCCCGGCACCTCGTCCATGGTGGAGTCTCTACGTCTTCAGCTCCTCGGCAAGGAGGTAGACGCCTGGTACGAGGCCCTGAGAGCGTTTCCCGAGCGTGTCACGTTTCCGAGACTGAGCGCGCTGTTCTTGATCCCCGTCACGAACAATCTCAAGTTCAAGTTCAATATCTATACCATCCGCGAGAGAAACCGAGTCACTAACCTGCGGGACGTGGCCGATCTGCTGGCTGCCGCTTCCAACCTGAAGGAGATGCGAATTGCACAGATGCGCCGGCTTTTCCCCTCTAGCAGCGAGACAAGAATCGTCGTTGCTGCTGAACAACCTGACGTCGCTGTTCCTAAGTTACTCTTGGCTTACTCCGCTGGGCGTGCAGTCCTTGCTTGCGAAATGCCCTAAGCTGCGGGAACTCGGGTACACGGCACAATGCTGGGACTGCTACACCGGCTCGAGGACGGACTCTCCCGTTGACATGATTTCGCACTTTGCGCCGGTCGCTCCGACTTTGGAGAGGCTGTTTGTAAACACATGGAAAGGTGTAACAGGCTTGCCTGGGAGAGGGTTCATCACTGGGGGGTGTCGCCACCTTTGCCGCGTTCACGGCCCTCAAGATGCTCACCATCAACTGCGGCAACTTGGCCTATCCCGGAATCAGGCTGATGGACGTACTACCTCCCACACTCGAAGGCCTGGCGCTTCACGGTCCTGAAGCGCTAGGGAAGGGGGGTTGTGCAGGCGCTGTTGGATCCTTTCTCACAGGCTTTAGTATTCGGCACTGTTGGTAGCACGACCTGCCGCTCCCAAAATTCTAGACGCTCGTTCTTGTCTCGAACACGAGTGAAGGTCAAGGAGGATCATCGGAAGCAGAGGGCAAGGGCCGGCGGTGTCTGAAAGATCTTGCCGATACCGATATTCCCAAATTTCTCGAGGCCTGCGGTGTTGCGCTGTACTTTGGGAATATGGCACACATGCGCAAAGTGGTGACCAACCGGTTCTGGGAGTGGGAGTTTGTCGATGGGCTGACGGCGGATCTAAATAATCCGGATCCTTTTTATAAAATTGGGGGCGACGAGAGTTGGTGAGTTCCAAGAGATATGGTCTGTTAGGTCTTCAGAAAAAAGAAATGACGTGCTTTGAGACAATGAGCCATCATGAAAAAGAGATTGCCGAGACTCCCCCCGCCCATCGCGTTGATGACGCGATCCACCCCACGCATAGCAGCATCGCGAACCGCCAATCTGCATCACCATCGCCCGCCGTCTCGGCAGAAACCTATCAACATCCCACAGAGACCCCTAGATCCGATCTTATGTCCGCTGTCGCCATCGAGGCCATATTGCGTTTTCTGACGATGAAACGGCTCCGAAGCGGTGCCGTTGCCCCTTGAAGGTTGACATGATTGGTAAGTGACTTCAACGCCAAGTAAACAAGCGTTGTTGCCTGTCCGTAACAAAAGCACGCAATGGCAATGAGAAGAGGATATCTTGAGATATAAAACTGAGACAGTATGCCGGTGACAACGATCTAAGTTCAAGACAAACGCCGCCAAAAAAACACCGTTTCTCTCACGTCAATAAACACACTCTCACAAACACAATGGCACCCCACGCCCAAGAAGAAGTGGCAGGCGAAGCCCCGACTTCAGCCCCCATCGTGGTCCCAGCTGGCAAGCTCGAATCTGTCATCGCCAACGCCAAAGACGGCTACGGCACATTGTTCAACCTGTCCATCGACAAGGACGCCGAGCTGGGCAAGAAGGGCCACGCAGCCGCCAGAGTAAGACACAGCACGTAACCCCCCTCTCACTTTGACAACACTAACACAGTCAACCCAGTACCCTCACTACCTGCCCACCTGGGAAACCCGCACCTCGAAAGACGCCCCCCTGGAACCGATAGCCCACCACGACCCAGGCCTCGACGCCGACCCGTCCTACCCAACCCTCTTGGCCTCTCCCAGCACACAAATAACCCACCTAACGCCCACCATCGGCTCCGAAATCCGCGGCATCCAACTCAGCTCCCTCTCCACCTCCCAAAAATCCGAACTCGCTCACCTAGTCGCGACACGCAAAGTCGTCGCCTTCCGCGAGCAGGACTTCGCCGACCTGCCCATCGCCGACGCTTTGCAGTTCGGCTCCTTCTTCGGCAAGCTGCACGTCCATCCCACCGCCGGCATCGCCGAGGGCTACCCGGAAACCCTAATCGTTCACCGCGGGGCGGGGGACGAGTCCGTCGACAGATATTTCGCGAACCGCACGTCCACCGTAGCCTGGCACAGCGACGTCTCGTACGAGGCCCAACCGCCCGCTGTTACTTTCTTGTACGCGCTGGAGAAGCCTTCCGTCGGGGGCGATACTGTTTTCGTGGACGCCGTGGAGGCGTATAATCGCCTGTCCCCCGCGTTCCAGGAAAGATTGCATGGGCTCAAGGCGGTGCATTCTGCGTTCGAGCAGGCTAATGGCGCGCTGGCGAGGGGCGGGATTTTGAGGAGGGATCCGGTGCGGAACGAGCACCCTCTGGTTAGGACGCATCCTGTTACGGGGGAGAAGGGACTGTTTATCAACAAAGGCTGTACGTTTTACTCTCGCTATTTCCCTTCCCTACCCTTGACTACCTATCTAAATTCCCTCACTGCTCTGTTCCCATCAACCCCGAACCATCCAACCCCCTCTCCGGGGACATATATCAAGAAAGAAAATGAGAATACTGACCCTTATTTGATGATAAGTCACCCGCGATATCGTAGGCTACAAAAAGGAAGAATCCGACGCGCTCCTCGGCTTCCTGTACGACCACCTCGCCTACGGCGCCGACTTCCACGCCCGCGTCCGCTGGGAGCCGGGTACGGTTGTCATCTGGGACAACCGCGTGACGCAGCACTCGGCCCTGGTCGACTGGAAGAACGGCGAGCGCAGGCACCTGGCGCGGATTACGCCTACTGGCGAGAGGCCTGTTGAGACGCCCTTCGCTGGCTAAAACTCATTTTTCTTTTCGATATATGAGACTTGGAGGAAGGGGTTGGCTCATATTTGTTTAAGTTGTTTGTGCGCATCTTATTTTTTCTTTTGGTGAATTTTGAGTAAGTTTATCACCCGTGATTCGAAGCCTGTGAATCTGATAGATTGTGTGTCAGTTATACACCGTAGGAGTTTAATCCTTGGCGAGATCATGGTTGTGGACTACGGGGTCGTGATTAGTTTGGTATGAACTGGAGAGTGTTTGAATAGATATGATCACAAGTATTATTTCGGTGACGTGGAAGGGACGTTTGGCTAGTCTGAAATATAACTCTTTTAGGCGTGGTATTAACCACAGCAAGCTGAATAGATAAGGCGATGTCGTCTTCATGTTGGTTTAACTCATGTGCCACCTTCCCACTTGGGGCATATTCTGGTGCTTTGTCGTTCAACCAAGCTTTTGCAGCAAGGGATGCGGGTGAGATTCTCAGGTTGGAGGCAGTGTACAGCAGCAGGATTTTCTTACAATGAGCGAGTTGGCAAGGCTGCCCCTTGCTCTTGGCAAATATTACAACCACATTCATCCAAGGGGGCGGGTACCGCAGGATCATGTTTAAAAACCGGCTTGGACAGGAATGTTCGTCGACATGGACATGATGATCACAGCATATGGTAACACAAAAGGCGATCCTGTTATAATCGCATGAACCCCGATTTCCGCTATTTAGTGTACGTACATTTTTTCTTTTTGACAGCAGTTGGGCAACAATGAATCCTGCAGAGCATATCTCTGTCAGCAATTCAATACTGGTACGCTGTAGCTCATCATGACTAACAGGTGCGACTACGATGTACCATTGCGCAAGTAATATTTATCTCGGAGTGATTTACCTAGTTTGGTAGTCGTTATCAGGTATCTAAACCCCCCACGCCTTTTCCAACTTGAGCATACCCAATCATACCCTAAGCGGGGCGTATAGAACTCATGTTCTTGAAGGCTGCACGACCTGCAGGTGCAATGCACCCATGCACTCCGCATACGTTTAAGTTGGACCCGTGTGAAGGATGAAGGCGGAGGGATGACCAACGAGTCTGAAACCCAGAACGGTCGAATCGGGCAGATTAAACAAAGTTATAACCCGACGTGTTCGTAGAGGGCACATGTAGGGGAACGTGGTACCAGCCTGATGTAATAAAGTTCCCTGCAACACTACCTTGCCCTGATCCTACACGTATATAAGTACCGACTTGGAGGCGGGGAGACAGGCGTTTTTATCTCGTGAATCATGTCGGGACCGGGTGCAAAACCGTGGGGTGCAAAACCGTCGTATGCCGGGGACCCCTGCTTCTGCGTAACACAACTCACAGCTTGCTTACAGTTACATATGTAGTACAGTTGTGTGCTTTGTCCTTCCGGCATCCGGGATCGCCGCCCCACCGCGCTCTCCTCCCAGTCCTTGCTGTGCATAAGATTAGTTTCCCACTTGGGCAATTGTGGCCCCCATCACCAATGGGCCGTCTTCATAAGGCCCAGTCAGTCTAGATGCCTTGGTGCTTCTAGTAACCTATGGCAATGATGCTTGATTGGTAGCCTTTTTCGCCAACGTGCAAATGAGGAACGGATGGAAGAAGGATTTTCGTGGCATACCTTTAGCTTATTTCCTGTTTATTACCACGATCTCTTGGTATGCGAAGCCTTCCACCGCATGGTCCCATTTTTGCCCTTGGCAGAATCTTGACTGGGTTACTCATCATGTATATGTCCTCAGGCGACAACGGAATCGGAGTCTGCCTTAAGTTATATGCCGTCAGAATATGCAGCTTAGTGGCACTACACGAGTTTCTTCTCCTCAGAGATAATCACGATTATTAAAAGGAACGGGCCCAGCCGTAGCCTAGGTTCCCGACACTTTAACGTGTGGAACCTATGCTCTTGACACGAAGTCACCGTAACATAGAAGCATTTGAAATTCCCCGATGGCATTTGCTGATCAGTCTTCTTCTTCGGGCGGCAGTATCATGAATGGACTCTCGGCTGCACGACACATCGCCTGCTCGGCCTGCCGGGAACGCAAAGTTCGGTGCGACGGCGGGCTTCCTGCCTGTGAAAGATGCCACCAGGCCGGAGACAAATGCTTTTACCTGCCCACCGCCCGCCCAAGCAAGGCCGATCTTGCTCAAAAGATCGAGACACTGCAGCAGCGCCTAGGTAAGTCCTTTTTTATTACCCACCAACTTTCACCTCCAGGCGGATGTTTTAGAGTGGGAAAAGGAAAAGGTCAAGAATTAAACTAACAAACGAGAACGTAAACAGAAAAGGCCGAGGCTTATATACACCAGATGGACAGTGGGACAGCTACCGGCATGGGATTATTTTCCGACTTCAGTCCGACCGCGTCGGGTAACATCACCCCTAATCCCATCGGATCGGATCCAACTTTCCAGATGTCACCCTTTGGTGGCTCCGGCGAATATCACCCGGCACTAGCTTTTGGCACAAGCCAACAACAACAAATCGGCGGTTTTCCTCACCATCACCCTGCACTCTACAACCAGCCCCAGCAGCAGAGCACCCAGCCGAGAAACCACTCTCTCGACGTCGTTATCCCCGGCAGCGGCGGCGATTTCTTTTACTCTGCCACTACCGCCACAACTACTAACGTCCATGACTCCGTGCGTTATTTCCACCTCCAAAATGCTCCGATGGGTGCCGTATCCTCCGAGACCACCACGTCAGACTCCCCGATACCCAGCCTACAAGAGATCCGCAAGCAAAACTCTGCGTCCATGGCAAAGGCCTGCGCAACAGTAGGAACTCAGCTATCATCATCTTCCTCGTCCAAGACATGCACGGGTAATGACGGACAAGTTGCCCTTTGTCCGGGAGGACAGGGGCAAACAAAAACAGCTTGTCCCAACTGTAGCGCCATAGCCAACGGCTTTGCCTCCTTTGCTTCGACTGTCTTCAGCACGCAGTTTGACATTGCTGGCATATCGCTGGCGCTGGCGGAGTATCTGGCCTGGATGCGGAACAACAGCGCCTCCAAACCCTCTTCTTCCTCCTCATCGCATGACCAGACAAACATTCTCGAAGCTCTCGAGTGCCGCGCGTGGGAGGTGCACGAGATGGCAGAAGCCCGCCACCGCGCTGCGTGGACGAACATGATGGCCAAGCTCAAGTCGCTGTTGGATCCAAGCCTAGCTGCCCGTCTGGCCGAGTTGGACGAGGAGTGGTTCCGGCGATCGACTGATTCGCGTCAGTTCTTTCAGGGAGATTATGATATCCGCTTGGCTCTGGACAGCCAGCGCGCTAATACGTCGGCGCATACGAACAAGACGCCAGGTTCGCGTGAGGAGGATCCCATGGGTAGTAGACACGAGAATCAGTGATTCACGGGAGGGATCTATCTGTGGGTTGGATATTATGGCAGAGTGAAAGACGGGATGAAATCATGCAATAGATACCTACCCATAGAGATGATATGTATGATGGTGTCTGGCAACACCAAAACAACCGTGTTGACTTTCACCCAAAATAACGTATCAACAGAGTTTTGTCCAACAGACGATCTCATACTCAATACTTAGAGAAATTGAAATGTTAAATCGTGCCCTATTGTCTTGGCCCAAGTATGTTTATCCGTCGTTTGAACCACTGAAAAGAAAGCCTCCATTATCTTAGAGCAACACATGACTTGTGAGTATGTATTCGGAGCCAGCGGTCCGGTCCGGTCTGGGGGCGCAAGCTTGGGCAATAATCGTTTTGTGTTTTGGCTTCTAATAAGCTCCAAGGCAACAACTACCAATTGCCAGCAGCAGCTCAGCAGCTCAGCAGCACTAAAAGGGGCTACCAAATAAGGGCTTCCCTACCTACCTACCGGCATCAATAGTAGCCCTTAATCAATTCCACTGTTCCCTCCGTGGGGACATCACACAAGAAACGTAAAGACATGACTTCTGCAGGAAAGGCAGCTGCTGTGCGACTTACCATGTCAACGACAGGGCGGGGTCAGCACTGTGAAAAACCAGATAAGGTATACCAAGCCGAAGGAACTCCTCGCTTACCCGATTCTTGTATCACCATTAACATGAATGGATTTCCAAACTCCATCTGTTGTGCAACCACTGTGGACCCGCCCCGAGCCGTGAGTTGTCGGTTATCGGGCGGTGTTTCCTACCCCGGACCCCGTTAGGATCCAGCTCCATGTGTGCCCTAAACTGCTTGGCGACCGAGGCTGCTGTCGGAGACGCCGCTAAATAAAAAGGAATGCCTGGCACTGGTAAGCTTGTTGTTGTGTAACAAACTTCTGCCTTGTCTACAAAACAAAAGATAAAGGCGTGCATCTCAATGTGAACCCTCAACGAGATGTGCGTGTGCTAGTCGGGAACTGCCTAAGGATTCTCACTAAGCACATGTATTGTTTCGTATCGGAACAAGTCCTCAGCATGACTCAGCTCATCAGGCCACCCCTTGCTTGGCTGTCCGCCTTATCTGCCCAGAAGGCTTGAAAAAATAAAAATAAAAAATCGCTTGGTTGTTAGGTGCACAAAGAAAGGCACTTTACGACGGCTGCATGAGGGTTTTGGCTTGGCTACAGTGTTCGTACTACCCGAAGTCTCCGCTTCAAACACATTCGTGTAACCTGAACTTTGGACCATCGAAACTTGGCGTCATCTGACGCGGGGGTGGGCTACTTGCGAGATTCAATACCAAGACATTGGCAACCAAGCATACTGCTGTTTAGTTTTATCAACTAACTTTATACGGAGTCCAGTAATTTTGTTGGGCATCAAGGGATGTGAACCCTAGGTAGTACCCACCTACGTACCATGAATAGCGACACTTGGCGCTGAGGTGCATTTCGTGCCGTGAAGATGAACCCTCATATTCTTTTCGACACAATTCTTATTGACAACAACCGATACAAACATAGACATCACGCCAAAATAATCAGCCATCTATTCCATTTCTTCATTTGTGATACTCTTCTTTCTTCCTATCTTCACCGCCTTGGACATACAGTCACTCAACGTCGCGGCACTTGCATGGAAGGAATATATACGTCAATGCCAGCCAGTGGCACGTAAAAGCACCTAAACCCACTAGAGTTACCGCTGCCGGCTTCATGCAAATCCCGATGTCACCGCTGCGCGCGCGTCAACTTTTTTTAAATCCTCACTCCTTTGTTGGCGGGTGCCGCACTTTAATACTCTCCGATCCCGAAGTCTAATCTCCCTAATCTCCGCCCGCGGCGACTTTCTATAAGCGGAATCTAGTTAGGCAGTACCCTAGACACC
Organism: Podospora didyma; assembly: GCA_033439775.1. Lineage (NCBI taxonomy): Eukaryota > Fungi > Ascomycota > Sordariomycetes > Sordariales > Podosporaceae > Podospora > Podospora didyma. The sequence goes on along the minus strand of JAULSW010000006.1, from coordinate 301,677 downwards.
CATGCTAAAACGAAAAGTCCTTCAACATAGATCTGTCACGCCGCGTGGGTGCATGTGACGACCGATATCGTAGATCCTCTTCCCTCCACACCTGGTAGATGATCATATCCGGCTGGCATTTGCCGTTGTTGGAACTTTATATACGATAAATAGATAGATGATACACTGCAATAGGACTAGTATTTCTAAACTCCTCAGTGAAGGTTTTATATTTCCCTCTTCTGACGTGTATAGAAGCCCTCTTTTTCTAACGCATTGGATATCTTCCAAAAGCTGTTTGCGGTCTCCAAACAATGGAAAGTGGCACCCAAGTGGACCTGGGCCATGAAGGCGCGACTGCGATGGTCAGTTGGTGAGGCGAGGCCGGCGTCAAGACCCTTCGGACACCGTGGCTCGGACAGGAACTAACTGGCAGCTTTGCCTCGCGATAAGGTAGGAGCCAAGTCCAACGGGTCAGCTCATGAAGACACGAACTGGTACTGTTATTAGCGGGGTCTGATGCGCAAGCGAGTGAAGCCGCGCGGTTAACGATGATGAGAATCCTGCCTCCCTGAAAAGCCAATTTCCGAGAGCAGTAGTCGGCATCGTTGGCCCGCTTGAGCCAAGCCGTATCAGTGGAGACTGCCAAGAGCTGGTGATACGTCAGCACTTGACATCCTCCAGGTAGCGGAGGGAAGGTCCGTGATGTAAGGTTGTTTTTCTTACCTTGCTCAGCTAAAAACCCTTTTGGTCAGCCTCGGTGCATTATCTGGATCTTGACTAAATGATTTGTATATTCTCGTCTGTTCATCGCAAAATGCCATGGCATGTACTCTGTATTCCATAATGATTTGGGGCGGAAATGGTCTCTGACCTCTGCAAATTACTACCTTCCTCTTGGGCTAAACGGGGACTTATGAATCAGCCTAATAACAACACACGTATAGACACGTTCTTAGCGGCGATTAGAGGGGTTATGCTCCATTTATTTACCTTTCTCGGTGTTGTATTCAAAGTTCTCTTGGAAGATTTCATATCTCCTTGGTGGACCTGTCGTGGATGCCTTTGTTGTGTCGTTAAACAGCTAGGAGAGAGGAGATCGTCGAAATCCAGACTTGTAGACGTCAGCACAGCTTTAACTCTTCCAGTCAATATACTTTCTCAAACTCTTCCGAGCAATCATCACCTTTACGTCTACCACCAGTCATTGCCAAAGTCTCGCAATATGCCGGGCCTCGTCGTCAGCTCGAGGTCGTCCTCGAGCGGGTCGTACGATAGCAACCTGGGGCTCGTCGACAGCGAGGAATATGCAGCCGCCTTGTTCCCCGGCTACGCCGAGCAGCCGCTTGAGAACCAGCTGGAGCCCATTGCCGTCATTGCCATGGGCTGCCGGTTACCTGGCGATGTTGGCCCCCCCGCCGCCTTCTGGGACGTGATGATGTCCAAGCGCACCGGCCAGATACCCAAGGTACCAGCCTCTCACTTCAACATTGACGCTCGCTATCACAAGAACAACGTCCGCCTAGGTAGCTTTGGTGTACTGGGTGGCTACTTCTTGGATAGCAACCTGTCCGAGTTTGATCCAGGCCTTTTTGGCATCACGCCCATTGAGGCCATGTGGATGGACCCGTAGCAGCGAAGCTTCTCGAGGTCGTGTATGAGGCGCTCGAGTCTGGCGGCGTTGCCCTGGACGCCATCTTAAGCACGTGGACCGCCGTATCTGAGGCCAGCTTTACGGCCGACTGGCAGCAGATGGCATTTAAGGAGGCGTCGTTCCGCCACAGTCTATCGGCAACTGGCGTAGATCCTGGCATCATCAGCAACCGTATCAGCCACGTCTTTAACCTCAATGAACCGAGCATCATGTGTAACGCAGCATGTTCATCGTCTGTGTATGCTCTTCACAACGCATGCAATGCCCTCCGCAACCGCGAAGCCGAGGGCGCCATCGTTGGCGGTGTCAACCTAATCATCACTGTTGATCAGCACATGAACACGGCCAAGCTGGGCGTCTTATCACCGACCTCGACGTGCCATACGTTTGACGCTAATGCTGACAGGTACGAGCGTGCTGATGCAGTCGGCGCTGTTTATATGAAGCGACTGTCCGACGCCCTTCGCGATGGCAACCCGATCAGGGGTGTGATCCGGTCTAGTGCCACGAACAGCAACGGCAATGTCCCCGGCAACGGCATCACGCACCCCAACCGTGATGGCCTGGCCAATATCATTGCCCATACCTATCAAAGAGGCGGGGACCTGGACCGCGACTAACGGCAACTTCGGGTGCCACGGCACAGGCACCGAAGTCGGGGACCCGCTAGAGGTCCACGCCGTGTCCATGGCCATGAACCAGAACCGCACCCCCGGCTCGGACGACCCGCTCTGGATCGGTGCGGTGAAAACAAATATCGGCCACTCTGGAGCTGCCAGCGGTCTGTCAGCGCTGATCAAGGGCATCCTGATGGTCGAGCGCGGTGCGATTCCTGCCGTCAGGGGCCACGCCAACCCCAATCCAACCATTAAGTGGGATGAGCGGCAGGTTAGAGCACCCACCGAGGCAATGCCGTTCCCTGCCCACTTGCCAGTCAGGCGGGTGTCCATCAACAGCTTCGGACACGGCGGTACCAACGCCCATCTTATCCTCGAGTCGGCCAGCTCACTGCTTCGCCCACATAGCCAAAGGCAGCCGCATAGGTACCTCGACAGCCACGACAAATCCAACATCAATCACAAACATCCAGGTCCTTGCCGCGCTACAGACCGTAAGCGCCCATTCTTGCTGCCATTTCCGTACACGACAAGGCAACACTGCTGCGCAACATTGACGCCCACGCAAAGGTTGTGACCAGCTACCCGCTCATCGACCTCTCCTACACACTCGCTACCCGCCGCAGCACATTCCCAATGAGAGCTTTCACTGTGGCCAGCCATTCAACGCTTGAAGAAGCCTTCAGCAAAGTTTCTTCCTCTTTCAGCATCGCAGATGGAAAGAAGAATCCCCGCGCCACGCCACCGACGGTTGGCTTCGTCTTTACCGGCCAGGGAGCGCAGTGGGCGAGAATGGGTGCTGAGCTTATCGAGTACAGTGCTGCATTCCGCAAGTCAATCCGCATGCTGGACGCTGCATTGGGTGAGTTACGAGATGGGCCCGCCTGGCCAATTGAAGACACTCTTCTTGAGGGAGCCGAGACGTCAAGGGTTCAAGAGGCCGAGTTTTTACAGCCGCTGTGCACCGCAGTCCAGATGGCGCTCGTGCAGCTACTTGAAAACTGGGGAGTTCATCCTGTCGTGACCGTGGGCCACTCATCTGGAGAGATGGCTGCGGCATATGCGGCAGGCCTGGTGTCGGCGCGAGAGGCCATTACGCTGGCGTATTACCGTGGTGTGGTGACGAACCAGAATGTCCAAACCAAGGGAGCCATGATGGCCATCGGTCTCGGTGTTGAGGCAATAGCGCCATATCTGGCTGGTGTTAACGGCAAAGTGGTTGTTGCCTGTCACAACTCGCCCGCTGGCGTGACAGTCAGTGGAGGCGCTGACGCCATTGACGAGGTCCAGGCCAAGTTGGACGCCGAGAACGTGTTTGCGCGAGTCTTCAAGACCAACGGAAAGGCGTACCACTCTCCGCACATGACGGCTGCGTCGGCCAGCTACGAGGCGTTTGTTCGTGGCGCCAAGGCATACCGCAAGTTCGACAACAAACCGCTAACCACGGCCCAGATGGTGTCGTCGGTGACCAACTCAGCTGTCGACCCGGTGAAAACAACGCTGAACAAGACATACTGGAGCGCCAATCTCAGAATCCCAGTGCTGTTCAAACAAGCTGTCCAGACAATTCTCACGGCAGACCAGTTTGCTGATGTTGACCTTGTCGAAGTGGGCCCTCATTCTGCCATGGCTGGCCCCATCAAGCAGATCAAGAAAGAGCTAGGCTGCGAGAAGCTCGAGTACCTGCTCACACCTCTACGGGGCGAGGACACCGCCATGCAGATGCTCAAGTTAGCTGGCGCGCTGTTTCTGCGCGGAGCTTCTGTCAACATGGAACGTGTTTCGACGGCGAATGCGTACGTGGAGGATAAGGAGGAGGAATAGCAGATCAACACCGTCGAGCCGATTAAGAACGGAAACAGCTCTCCGACGGTCAAGCCGTCTATCATTGTCGATCTACCGCCATATCAGTGGAACTATGCCCGTCCTTTCTGGGCCGAGAGCCGTGCGAGTCGCGACCATCGCCTTTGTAAGTACCCGCGTCACGACGACTAGGCAAGTTTGTGATCGGAAGCTCAACAGCTGAGCCCACCTGGCGCAACGTGCTCACTGTTCGCGACTTGCCGCGGCTTAAGACCACACCTTGGGTGGAGAGGTGGTCTTCCCCGCGGCCGGCTATTTCGCCATGGCCATCAAGGCTGTCACCCAACTACACGAGCTAGACGGTGGCGATGCCAAGACTATCAACAGCTACGTGCTGCGAGACATCTCCATCCAGAAAGCGCTCGTTGTTCCTCACGGCGACGACAGTGATACGGGCATCGAAGTTTTGATCAACGTCCGCCAATCTGTATATGAGAGTGAGTGGTGGGACTTCAGCGTCTCGTCCAATGACGGCGAGGGCATCAAGAAGGAGCACATGGTCGGCAGCGTGAGCACTAGCACCACTCCCAACAAACACCGCAGCAAGGTGCGGGACATGCCCGTGTTTCCGCAGCGCGCCAGCGGAAAAGAATGGAACCAGGCCTTCCGTGAGGTTGGCTTTGACTACGGGACGACGTTCCAAGACATAGACGATATCCGTTTTGATGGCAAGCGGTACCAGGCCGTCTGCACCACCAACATTAAGCAGGAGGTCGACGCTGCGCTGGGCTAGTCGCGGTATGCGCTGCACCCCGCATCGGTCGACTCGGTGCTACAGCTGAGCATCGCAGCTATATATGCAGGCCATACGGGTGCCATGGACGCAGGTATAGTGCCCATCCAGGTCGATGGGGTGACCGTCTGGCCGCCCTCGACGGAGCAGCCGGACATTAGTAAGGCAGCAGCCTACGCATGGATTGACAAACGTGGCATTTTTACAATTGAGAGCAGTGCCCAGATGACGTCGTCCCTGGACGACAGGCTCGTGCTGGAGATTATCAATCTCCGTTGTGTCAAGTATGAGGCCGCTGTGCCGCAGAAGGCTCCGTCCACCCTACCCGACAGCCCATTTGGCGAGATACGGTGGGATGTCGACTTTGACGGCTTGTCTGAGATTGACGCCGGACTGATGAGTGCTGACTAGGTTAACTTGGCCTTGTTCAAGTATCCGTCCTGGAATGTCCTGCAGCTGGGCACCACCACGCATGAAGTTACCCAGAAGATCCTCGACAAGAACCCCCGCGCTGTGTATACGTTAGCTGTCAATTCCGATGAGGAAGTCGCCCGTGTCAAAGCCTCGCTCAGCGAGATATACCCCCGCCTCGAGATCACCAAACTTGACCTTTTCCAGGAGGAACAGACACACAGAAGTTCATCTTTAGACATCGTATATGTCCCTGCCGACCAAGAAGTTTCTTCTGGCGAAGAACTTGACCGCTTGCGCCAGCTGATCTAGCCAGGCGGATACCTCGTCGTCGACCACATGGCTTCCCATTCGTCTCTCCAGAAGTCCGGGTTCGAGCCCATCTTCCAGAGCAACAGTAGCACGGCAGTCATGTACAAAAGCATTGTGGACAAAAAGACAAATGGCTATGTCAGTGAGCCGCAAATCTAACATTTGGTTCAGCTTGTCTACCGCGCTAGTCCGATGCCCTCGTATCATCCGTCAAGGCTGCCCTGGAAGCGCTAGGATGGAAGGTCAAAACCACTGCCTTGACCTCCCTATAATCAAGCACCATCGACACCCATGTTATTATGCTCGCTGACTTTGAAAACACCGGGGACCCGCTGAGTTCGCAAGCTTCCAGGTCATTATCAGCTCGGCCTCGTCACTGCTGTGGTTCACTGCTGGTGGGCTTCTGGGAGGAAAACCGCCCGAGCTCGCCATGGTGTCTGGTCTGGCGCGGACAATCACGTCGGAGCAGGCATCTCTGGACTTCCGTACCGTCGATGTGGAGCTTGGACACTTCAAGGTGCGCGTCGAAGCCAGCGGACTGACTAAAGAGGGCGTCCTGGTCATTACTGGGACTGACTACCCTACCACCTCAGCCATGAGATTGGTGGTGTGGTTACCCGCATCGGCGAGGGAGCCAGCCTTTCTGTCGGAGACCGAGTGGTTGGTTTCCATGCCGACAAGTTTTCCAACTACCAGCAAGTTCCCGAGTCGCTTCTGTACAAGCTCGGGCCAGTGACGATCTCAACACCGCTGTGAGTGTGTTGACTGCCTGCGCCGCAGCCCTGTACGGCCTCAACACGCTTGCCGAAATCGAGACTGAGAGACAGCAGCACACTCAGGAAGGGTTAGGGTTATAGCGGGAAGGAAACCACCAACCTGTATTTAGGCCCTTCAGGGGGCGCCACACCATTAGTTTCCCTAGACCACTCCAGAACCAAGATCCTCATCACCATCTTCTCAAGACAGGCAACAGTGTCCTTGTCTTGTACAAGACAAGTTTCAGCGGTATGACAGCCATCAAAGTTGCCCAGGCGCACGATGCAATGCCATTGTGGTTGTAGAAACGGTCGCCGAGGCAGAGTATCTTCAAGCATAAGTTGGGATGCGATCCAAGGCCATCATTTTTGCCGATGCGAGTGCCAGCATCTCAGAGCAGCTTGCTGCCCTAACAAACGGCCATGGCGCGGATGTGGTCTTCAGCACTAGCAACACTGACCCCGATATGGCCCGCGAGGCGTGGCGCTGCATCGCACGCTTTGGACGCTTCGTCGACGGCGGCCGCAAGGTCAAGGATGTTCTCCGTCGGAAGGCTCTCGATGCGCTTCCCGTCAGCCAGCGCGGCGCGAGCTACCTGTCCTTTGACCTCTCGGATCTCTACGAGGCGCGACCGATAGCTCTGACGACCATGCTGCGTCAAAGTGCTGCTGTCTTTCCGGGGCCGTTAGCTGTTGTTCATCTTGCTGAACTGGGCGCTGCATTGGTGGGCTTGGCTTCTCTGACAGCTTTGGCGCGTCAAAACCGGTCATTACATACGCAGCTAGCGCGGAGAAGAAGGTCAGTGTTCTGGCAACAACACGCCCACGCTTGCAGTTCAGTCCTGACGCGACGTACATCCTTGTTGGCTGTTTGGGTGGTTTGGGTCGCAGTCTCACGTCGTGGATGATGGAGTCTGGCGCCAAGCGATTCGTGTTCCTGTAGCGATCCGGTGCGGCCTCGCCGTCTGCTGCGAAGCCGGTGAGGGATATGAAAGACGCTGGCGCGGTTGTGCAGGTTGTCTGAGGCGATGTCATCTCGCGCGAAGATGTGGTGAGGGCTGTTGGCCAGGTGTCTGGCATGTATCCCATTAAGGGTGTGGTGCATGCCGCCTTGGTTCTCCGAGTGAGTGTCTTTGTCTCCATCTTGTTGCAATGTTTACTGACTGAAACCAGGACGGCCTATTTCAATCCATGACTTCTGCCAGCTGGAAGTCTTCAGTCGAGCCCAAGATTCTTGGTGCCGCCGACCTGCACTCAGTGCTCGCCAACGACCCCCTCAACTTCTTCCCCATGACCGGGTCCGTGTGAGGCATCCTTGGCAATCCTACTCAAAGCAACTCTGCCGCTGCCAACACGTATCTGGACTCGCTCACCCGGCATCGCCGCCAAGCTGGCCAAGCCGCCGTTTCCATTGTCCTCCCGATGGTCCTTGGTGTGGGGGTCGTGGCCGAGAACACAGAGCTCGAGCAGGCCCTCAAGCGCAAATGTATGTACGGCATCGACGAGGAGCATATTCTAGAAGCCTTCGAAGCAGCTATCACGTCTCCGACAAGACCAAGCTCGACCATATCATCGTCAGCCTCGACGCCGCCAAGCTGCAAAAGGCTGCGAGGGACGCCGCTTTAACGGACAGCTTTTGGGTTGAGGACACACGCTTCAGCCACGCAGTGCACGACATGAACACTGCCTCTTCCACCGATGACGGGTCTGGCGGTGGTCAAGGCGGCAGTGGTTCAACTCATTCCATCATGTCGGTGATCAAATCCGCGCCGTCGCTCGCTGCCGCCGTGGCAGCCGTGTCAGACCACCTAGCTAGCAAGCTCAGCAGAATACTGCTTCTGGGGGCGGACGAATTTTGCCGAGCCTGATGCGAGATCCATTGCGTCGTATGACATGGACAGCATGATTGGTCCTGAGCTGCGGAACTGGATCTTCAAGGAGTTCAGGATCGATATGCCGCTTTAGCAGCTGCTGGGACCGACGCTGGCAATCACGAAGTTTGCGGGGCAAGTGTGTGCGACGCAAGGACTGGTCTTGGAGATAACGGCGTAAGCTGAGAATTTTTCTTTCGTCTGTCGTGTTTGGGTTCCGATTTCGTCTTTTGTAGCTCTTGGTTGGGGTTTAAGGCTGCGACTTTGCAACCAGGAAGCTGTGAGTTTTGGAACCCGGAAGGTGCGAGTTATTCGATTAGATCAGGAAGCCGCCAGTCTTTCGTTCAGGAAGCCGCGAGTCCTACGTTCAGGAAGCTGCGAATATTGCGATGAGGAAGCTGCGAGTGTTTCCTTTGGCGCTACCTGCCGACTATGTTTAAGAAAAAGTAGTTGGCGTAACCTCTTTGGATGAACAGAGCACTCAAAATCACTTTGTTTGTCTCGTTTCATTTATGAAGGAGCTAAGCAATCAACTGGCGTCGGGTTGCGACTACAATGAAGCAATTTGTTCTGCAGCCTGGTAATTGTCATATGTTAGCAGCGATGATGGGTTCACCGAAAGTCCCACCCAGATACATGTGACAGCCAAGGATATTGATGTAAAAGTTAAAAATAATAACAGTATATCACAGTTTTGAAGAACAAACCCGAATGCTAGTTCGTAATTGAAGCTGTACTCTGCAGTAAAAAGAAAGAAAAGAGACGTAAAATGTTGACCCCGACCCGATTTGCACGGATAACCTTTCGATCTGGAGTCGAACGCGCTACTATTGCGCCACGGGGCCAGCGTTTTGTGTTGTTACGAGAAGATACAGGGAGCTCGAATTATGTGACTGCTGCTTGCTTGGTTGCTGTGCTAGATGAGGCTATTTACTGTTTGCTTCGTTTTGGTGAGGCAGGCACGGGTGTGTTTGCGGGTTCCCCACACAGACTTTTGTGGGGAAACGACGTTGGAATCGAATCAACTCTTGACACTGCGAGCAAACATGCAGAAAATAAGGTCTTCCATCAGCGGAATACTTTAGGCAGCTACTGAGATCTCAACGTATCGACATGTGGACCTTCAATGACGCCGTGAATGGTAGTCAAGTGACGGCTTGGCTGTGGCCTCATTGGAACGGATTGTATGTCAGGTTGAAAAGAATTTGATGTCGTGAATGTATAGCGGTCATATTAAGCCATATCCTAAGGTATATCCCACAGCTCATCCGAACATGAAACATGGAGGCGTGGGCAAACAAAGGTCGAATTACTTGTTTCCAGTTGCATTTACAAATAGTACGGTAGCATGATCTGCGAGATTGACTTCAGCTCCCTGCCCTGGATATGAGTTTATACTGAAATATTGGATATTAAGTAATAGCTGTGGAGACTTTCAAGCCTCATGAAAAGTTGATGTCGATGGTTGACAGGGGAGGAAAGCAGGGTGCAGGAAAGTGGCTGACAATGGCGCGGAGCCAAGTCTCCGCCAAAGCTTAAACTTCTGCCAAGATTTCCCTGCTTCGCGGGATGCCGTGGAGTGGGGCATGATGTCACTGCGAATGAAAGCAAACGATTGGAGAATTGGTGGATCCACTTCCCCTGGAATCTCTCCAAACGGACGACAGCACAGGCAAGTGCAACTGACAAAGCTGTGGGTCTTGGCTCGCCTTGGAATGTCATTGGTTTTTAGCACTGACCGTTGGGCAAAGCTGTTTCACGGCACACATGTGCCGGGGCCAAAGCCTTCAAATTTCTTTCTTACATGACGTCAATACAGCAAGCAGCCGTGCCAACCAAACAGACGGTGGTTGCGCCGCTTTTTAGACCTACAAAACGTCCAGTGCCTGGAACTCTTTCGCAGAGTTTGTTCCTCATCCCATTCCATCCATCCAACATTCCATTTTTCCTTTCGACACGCCCAAGGTCCTTCCCTGCCCGCCAGCACCCGCGACTGCTTCAGCAGCGGCCCGCCTGAAAGCCTCGCCTGGCCGATCCAACATATCATCATGGGTCTATTCAACCGCACTCCTCGAGGCGCGCCAGCCCCAGCTGCTGTCCCCGCCAATGGCCATACGCGCGCGCGCCGTGGCCATCATGAGCCCTACACGATGATGACGCGCCCGACCTTTGGTCAGTGGCTTCGCGTCACATGGCTCGACATTCTCACCATGGCCGCTATGGGCGCCATTGGCCTCGGTGTAAGTTTTCCCCCCCTATGATCCTGACCATATGTCGGCTTTAGCTGACACAGCTTTTTTCTAGGTCTATTTCGCCAGACCAGCCCCGTCGCGCTCCTTCGCCGTGACCTTCTCGGACGGCGAGGTAGTCTACCCGCAGTTCGCGTACCCGATGCGCAAGGAGATCATCCCCATCTGGCTCGCCGCCTTTCTCGCGTCGGTGATCCCCATCTTCATCATCCTCTGCATGCAGGTCCGCATCCGCTCCTTCTGGGACGCAAACAACGCCATCACCGGCCTGCTCTACAGCCTGATCACAGCTGCCGTCTTCCAAGTCTTTGTGAAATGGCTGATCGGCGGCCTGCGCCCCCACTTCCTGACTGTCTGCAAGCCGGACCTGTCCCTCGCCACGAACCAGTACATCGCCGATGAGGGTTACAACGCCAAGGGCTTCAAGGAGATATACTACACCCGCGAGGTGTGCACCGGCGATGAGAAGGAGATCAACGACTCGCTCGAGAGCATGCCCAGCGGGCACACCACCGCCGCCTTTGCTGGTCTGGTTTTCCTGTATCTCTACCTCAACGCCAAGCTCAAGGTGTTCTCCAACTATCATCCCGCCATGTGGAAGCTGGTCGTCCTCTACATGCCCATCCTCGGCGCCGTCCTGATCGGCGGTGCCCTGACCATCGACGAGTACCACAACTGGTACGATGTCCTGGGCGGCGCCATCATTGGTACCGTCATGGCCTTCAGCGCGTATCGCATGACGTACGCTGCAGTCTGGGACTTCCGGTACAACCACATCCCCCTGAGCCGCGCCAGCCCGCTTCCCTTCGGTGGCGAGCCTGATCTTGCGGGTGCTACTTTCACGAGACGCGTTGGATGGGGTGTCAGCGGCGCGGGGTTTCCCTTTACTAAGGAACATGGGTTCGGATATGGCAGCCACCATGGGTCTAATGGGGCATCTGGACTTGCGCGGAAGCCGGTTGCGGGCCACGCTGCGCCTGGCACCTATCGGGCGGAGAACATGGTATAATGATCTATTGCCACTGGGTTTCATGGGGTAATAGGACAGGAGAGCTGAGGCATTTCTGAATATTTTAGCGTGAACTCGTGACGGATATGCCTTTTCATAATTTAATAGGGCATTAATATATATTTTAATCACGCTTAATATGTTTTTGCTGTGATGTCTGTGAGAATTCTTGAATTGCTCTTAGAGTCTACACCTCGAACACCGAATCCATCACCACTGTCTACCCGACAGAAGCGTACGAAGACACACCCTTCTAGATGTAAGGGATTTATACGAACTGAAGTATTTGATTGGAGGTATGTCGTGAAGTTGTAGTATTATGCAGAGTATCCGGATATTTATCTTTAACGTTGTCTCAGCTTGATTTTGCCTACCTATTGAGGCAACTCGTAAACCGCATTACTTACCATGACACGGCATGGGTATGTATAGGGGGCCAATCGAATAATTGTCATGTGGATTTATGTTCCTAGTTTGAAGGGATCAGACCCACTTTGCATCCGACCGAACGGAGGTTTATGATAATATAAGCTGACACTAGTGTTAGGGTCGCTACAGTGGGGCTGCATTGTTGCTGCCTGATTTTTGCTCTCCGTTACTACTGGTATTTGAATCTTGCTCCGGATATCACTTGTTTCTAAGGCAGCGGTGGCATAATTCAAACATTGGCGGAACGGATAAAAGGAGGTATGCATCATGTGTTCACAGCAAATCTAACCTAGGGAATCAGCTGCCAGGTACGACGTTCGAAGGCTCTCACTTTAAAAACGGAAAAGGAAGTAAGAAGTTCTCTTTAAGAAATGAATAGTTCGGTGCCAGTCAGTCTATAACATTTTTGGATTCATTATAACCAAACTTAATCTCAGAGTGCTTAAGCAAAATCCTGTCCGTTCATTGCGGCCGCGAAGTCCGCATGAGTGCCGGGGAGTCCTTAGCCTCCAGCTGTCAGCTTTTGTGAAAGTTCCAGGTTGTCAGCTTCGTCGAACCTATCAGCCTTGGCAAACTTATCAGCCTTGGGACGCGTACGCCTCTTTCACTCCGAACTTACTTCCATGTTTATCCTTAGCAAGGTCATGATCCCGATCTTGCCCATCCCTACCTACCTACGCTTGGCTAGGTAGCTAATTTCGCGGCTTACATCCGTAATACTAGTGTAGAATTAATTAGAGCTGGGGGGGTGATGATCATGCAATAGATTTGATTCCCATCAAAACGTGTGAGGTGAGGACCATTTGGAAGAGTATAAAAGAGACGATGATCCCCTCAACGTCAAGTCTTTCAGGCCGTTCCATCTTGTCTGTCACGCCTCACGCAACCATCATTGTCGCACCTCTTAAGAATACATCAAACCCCTATTTCTATATACCTCGGACCTTTTTATCGAACGTCTTGCCAAAAAAGCAAAAGAAAAATGCATCTCTCAGCCCTCTTCGTCGCCTTCGCCTTGGCCCACCTTCCAGCTAGTCTAGCAGTTGCTCTCCCCGCCGCGGAAACGTCCGACCTGCTGGAAGCTCGACAGGGCAGCACCGGCCCGTTCTCGTGCTCGGTGCAGATTGGCCGGTACCGGTTGTCTTGCTCGACGCAGTCTCGCGGCCAATGCGAGTGCCTTCGGTACGATCTTTTCTTTCTTTTTCGCCAGCACAGGATTTTGTTCCTCTCCCTTCTTTTCTCTTCTTGATATCCCTGCGTCTGATGAGGAAAATTGGTGTACGACGGTAGGGAACGGTGGCTAATCCAGTTTTACGCTTCTGTTACAGGTGCTGCAAGCTTTGCGAGACGCAAATTCCGCTAGGTACCTTTGAGCAGAACTCGTGCTTTGCCGGGTGTGATGACTTTTGGTGTGGCCATTGAAGGAAGACACAAGGGGGAAGGTGGGATGCTTATCTGTATGAGGTTGAATTGGAAGTGAAGTAGGTGCCTTATTTTGGCGCTTTCTTCTTTGCGTGAGGGTGGTGGTGGTAGTGGTTGGAGAGGGGGTGGGTAGGTAGCTACTAACTGATCGTGGGATGCCCCCATCGTTTCCAGTTTATGGCAATATGGATACCTACAAAGACAAGGTACATCACGCATTCAAAGGCTTTCCCCCAGAAATCATCATTTGGGCCTTTGCTAGGTCCGGGGCTATTTCGTTTCGGGTGTAGCATTCGTGTTGGTATAGATGAATCGAACTTCGATACCGCCATGCGGACGGGGGCCACTCGATGTCTGCTGCTGACTCCCACGCGCGCTTGTAACATATGAAGCCGTAGTCAACCAATGCCTTGACTAGCGGCCTTGGCTCGGTGTGTGTCGATGCTGCCGTGCCCAAGAGATTGAACGTCAAGTTCTTTTTCCAAGAGGCAGGCACGAACTGGGCGATGGTGTCGAGAGTACGCTTGTCGTATGTCTCGGCAGCACGACAGCGTTCAGGAATGCGACAGCCGTCCTGTTCCATGCATTTATCGGCGTAGTGTTTTGATTCAAGAAACAGTTTCACCAGCAACTTGTCGCCGTTGGAGACAGCAAGTTTGAATGGACTTGTGTCGGGGTGTCTGCAGTCTCCGAGCTGCAGGTCAAGCTCCTCCATCTCTGGCGGCGTGATCTCTTCTAGGAGCGTTGGCGTCGACCATGCTTCCTGCGCAGAGCTTGCAGAGTAAGTGGAACAAGGGTTTGTTTTCCGGAGCAAGGACTCCAACATGGCTGAGCCAATGGTTAGTGGCGTATTTGCGAAAGTGGCGAGGAACCTGGAGCGCTTCCTCGCCGACCGGAGATGGAGGACGAGCTGCTGCAGCCGTTTGGCCACCAATAATATTGCTGATATTCTGGGCGGCCTCCGTGGTGGTGGCTGTCCCGACGGCTCCTGACGAAGTGCGTAGTAGCCTCAGTGCGAGAGCTTGAACCTTCAAGCTGCTCTTCAGGTCGGGATTTGATTTTAGTGTGGACTGGACAATCTTGGACGGCATGGACTGGACTGGGAGTTGTTTTTTAGGCGGAATTACATGCGTCGAGATTTGGTTCTCGAGAACGTCCAAGTTGAGGTATGTGACGATTATGCTGGCCATCCTCCTTTGTGCTGCGGCCGTGGTGCACACAAACGTATCATGGCGACGTGGCTCGGAAGTTGTATAAGGCTGATCCATGAAGGAGAGCATGCGAGGTCCGGGGGGGGGGGGGGGGGGGGGGGGGCTCGTCGGGTGCCTCGGACAGTGTGCCCAATAGGTACTATTTGATGCCGTGATGCACAAACTGAACGGAAAGCTGTTCTCATCCACCACCACCACAAGACTCCCACAACACGCCAGCACATCGTAGACATCATTGATCACTCTCTCGTGGTTCCAAACCGTATCGCCGACAACAACACTCAGAGCTTCTCCAAGTTCGCGAGTCGTCATACCCGCCTTTCGCGAACCTCTATGAAGGATTCGGGAATATGCTTTGGTGAGATCGTGAGGGAGGCGGGTCAAGGCGAGCCGAATTGCCTCGTCCGACCTTTCGAAACAGAGGGAGTCGATCCGCAAAACTGCCCAGTGGAACATGCTTTGAGATCCCTGAAGCAGCGCTTCTTGGATTTCCAACACGAATTTCGCGTTTCCCACAACGAGCCGCCGAGACTCGACGCGGTTGGCAAGGGTGGAATTGATGTAGGTCCTGATATCAGAGGTGTTACTAGGAGGTTTCGTCAACCTGGCCCTGCCGATCAGCGATATTGTGCCGGCGTGTTTCATCAAACTGTTCCATTCTTCCACTCGCAAAGAGAGGCATACGCATAGTCCCGGCTTTGTTTCTATCAGTTTCGAAAGTGCTTGAAGAAGCTGCAGCTTCTCGTTAGACAGACATTCATCAAGGCCGTCGATGATAAAGACGACTCTCGAGTAGTCCAACAAGATTAGCTGGAGCATAGATAGCACGGTATCGGTATCTGGTAGGGAGCCATGGGCCCCAGACAACCAGTGGGGTGCGTCATTGAGAGTCTGTACCGCCTCGATCACCTGACGCGCAAGTGATCCAAGAACTGTCCGTGCCCTCAGACTCTCAGCGACGTCGTGCTGGCAAAAGAAATATGCTACGACGGTTCCGACCTTGCTCCCGCTGGTGCGTGTGCAGCATCATGTCGTCGACAATATTTGTCATGACCACCGACTTGCTAGACCCTAATTTTGCCGCCAAGACCAACGACGAATGTGCTAATTCGCCGTGCCAGAACGGGTCGTTGTCCTCGAGCTTCCAACGCTAGTACTCAGGGCACTCGAGAAAATAGGTTGTCCTCCCAGCTTTTCTGATTTGTTTCCATGCCAACTCGTGATCGTAGACGGAGCATCCCTTCATCAGCTGCAACTTCTTTCGTTGTCGCTCGCTCTGGGCTAAAGCATCGGGCACCCTGTGAATGGAAAGCTCGCGGAATTGGGAGTTCTCCAGTGCCTCCTCCTCGAGTCGCCGAGCCATAAGAAGCATCACCTCCTCTTTGATGGCATTGGCCCAGCCCTCCAACTGTAGCTGGTGCGATGTTATGTCAAGGCCACCGATGGATGTCGCTAACTTGCCCAACGAAGACTTCTGTGTGAACTTGACGGCCCGATGGCATAATGACACCACCGCACTGAAGTACTCCGCCACACTGTTTTGAAGGCCTGGGATCGCGGGTACAACAGCGCCATGGCCTGATATCGAGGGGCCGAGCGTCCGACGGAAAGCAGCAACGAGGATAGTTTATCGAGGAGGGTCGGTATGCTCACGACGGACAAGAAGGACGTTAGCCACGATACGAACGCCAGAACGCGTCATGAATACTCCAAAATGTGTAGCCTGAAATGAGAATGACTTACTTGCAACATCATGCGAACAAGAGACCACACGCCGCATGCAATAATATTCTGGGAGCCTCCAATAAGGACATCGCTAAGCGCCGCGAACTGCTGCACAGACTGCAGAAAACTCGTAAACCGCGGCCCATAACATCGAGTGCTAGGGGCGACGTGCTTATCCATCTCAGCCGTAAAAACGGATCATATCGGCAGGTTTTGGCGGCGACGCAAGGGCTTGCGATCGAGACGAACGAAACGCCGCTTTCTGGTCGTCGGGCAGGTCAGCTTCGAACATCTGGAAATGATGCACCGCCAGAACGATGAGGCTGAGAGCGCCCCCACGAAAAACAACGGCAAATCCGGATTAAGAACTGTTCCTCATTCAGAGCTTGGCTGCAGGAACTTCATGTACCTTAGAGTGTGACGAGATTGTGACTTGTGATAAGGAGCAAAAGCTAGGGTTTCCGAGCTGCAACTTTTTCATACATCAACATCCCATTAACATTACCTACAGAACCTACCGAAACTGCGTATAAGAATGGTGAGAGTGTGTCAGGTTGAATACAATCTCCAGCATATAACGAAGAGGTCCTCATAAAGAAACACAGATAAATTTAGACTAGTTGAAACTCCCAAGTCTCCCGAGGAAATTTATTAGAGACAAAATCGCTCAAGTGAACCGACGGGTCCAAAAATATAACATGATGAAACATAGAAAAATAAACATTTGGATGCACCGCGGATAAAACACGGGACCGTCTGTATAAGCGAAGTGCTCGAGGCATTGCAAACAGAGATCATACCACTAGATCATGCACCCTAAAGTGAATGCTCCCTGGAGTTGTGTTGTGGAGCGGAAATCCACTTCTTCTACTCACTCACAGCCTGCAGAAACTGAGTTTGATATAAGAATCCTATAATAACTCGTATGAAGCCTAAGAATGCTTAATAGAGTGACTTTAATATAAAATGCGAGAGGGAATTTTAGGGTGGGGGGGGGGGGGGCAAAAGAGAGAAAGAAAGAAAAACAAAAAACAAAAAAACTGAGTAAAGATAGAAAAGGAAGAAAGAAAGCACTTTTTTTTTTAAAAAAAAAAAGACCACAACGCCCATCTCTAAATCTTCTCGTCTCCCCCGGTAAGAGTCGAACTTACAGCCTCCAGATTAACAGTCTGACGCGCTAGCCAATTGCGCCACGAGGGATATGCTTGATGCACGAGAACAGAGAACTCATGTGTGGATGAGTTGTGGAGACGCTAGGCGAGTACATATATCTGACTCTCTCTCAAGAACACTGTGGATTCTCTCTATCTCAATATCCATATCCACTCAACTTTACTCGCTTATCCATGTTCAACGCCGGATAATGACAGTTTCCCAACGCCACTACTCGTGTCGTATATGCATAGATGTATCACGAAGAGATCTAAACTGTTTAATTAGGCATATTATACTCTATCCAAACCCCTTTTATTGCCCCCTTTTACGCAGTATTCTAGACGTCATCTCTATCCTTATGCCTCGGATCCTCCGGCTCCCGTTTCGGCGCTCGCCATCGTGTAAGAAACCTCCCCTTCTTCCCACCCGACCCTCCTCCTCCCCCACCGGCCATACGTTTCTGCCTCGCCTCATCACCAGCCTCCTTAAGCCAGATCTCATCCACCTCCTTGTCGGGGGCAAAACTGACCTTGCAGCCGTGTAGCCTCAACTTGACAGCACGTCCCTCGTCAAATTTGAAGCTTTCGGCTTTGAGGTCGCGAAGATTAAGATTCTCCCTGCCCCATGCAATGTTGAGGTGCATCCCGTCGATCAGCTGCGCGATGTCGGATGCTTCTCGCTGGACGAGTAAGGACCGTGCGAACGGGATGAGGCTGGCGTAGGGCACGCCGGTCTTGCTTTTCTCGACGTGTTCCCATGATGTCGGGTCGATGAAGCTGTCTGAAGAGGGGATCAGGGTGAAGTAGAAGACGTAACCGCGCAAGTGGAAGGAGGGGAAGGTGTGCCGGAGGGAGCCTGGCGTGGGGTAAGATGCCAATGTTGCTGGTTCGTATTTTCTGCTTGTTTCGGTGTCTGGTATTGGGTCAGGGGTTTCAACTTCCTTCTCATCATCCATGGCAGGCGATGGTGCAGGCGTTGGTACAGGCGCTGTTGCGGGGGTTGACACAGGTGTTTGTTGTGTGAAGATTAGGCGTGCAGCTTCAAGCTGCTCGTCAAGTACACATAGCTCCCATTCCTATGGTGAAGGCTTAGAGAGACTTGATGAGGCTTGAGGATGACGGGAATCATGAATGGCATACATCTTGTCCCCTTTCTGCACCATAGTACCGCAGAGCATTAGCCCCAACAACACACGAGGCAATCTCAGCCGCAGAGAGTTGCTCGATAACATCAAGTATCTCGGCGATGCCGTTGCGGCTGCATATTGCGTTTGGCCTTTTCCGGAGGCCAGTGTCGCCACCTAGGGAAATGGCGCTGCCAGCGCTGTCAGGGGGTGGTGTGGGTTCTGGGGTATTCGTGGCCATATGGGTGTATAGATTAAGGACTCCCAAAAATATCGCTTTTGGATCGGTGGGAAGTGTTTCAGTTCTGAGGAAGGGTGGATCAAGAAGGTGTGTGACGGTGAGGAATGGACACATGAACTGAGCTGAGAGCCAATGCAGGATTCAATTCAGCTGGAACTAAGGCTCGGCACCGAAACGCGGTATTTTTGAGTCCCGCCAATGAGCAGGCTCCACGGCCAATTTTGCCCCACCACAAAGCCCAGATCGTTGGCTTTCTATTGGCTGCACACCAAAATTACCATCACGATCCAAAAGGGCAATACGGCCGTGCTGTTGTTCATGGGTGCATTCCAAGCATTGTCGACCATCAGTAATCATCACCATGTTTGAGTCCTGGCAGCGCTAAGAACTTTGAAGGACTTATCTCGGCGTTATCATATCATCGCCGATAACATCACCTCGGTGTCCAGAACTACTCCCTTCTGTGGAGCCGCTAGAAAGCAGAGACTCCAGGCTTGAGAAGAAGGTTATGATCCCTGCAAATGGCTTTAAGTTGAACAAGTGCGGTACGGCAACGTTGAGCATCGGCTTCGTTTTAGACAAAACGTTATCCAATGTGATGAGTTTTTATCGGCCAAGTGTTGAGGGGAAAGAGAGACAAATAAAACAGAGATGGAGTTGCTTACTCTGCCGCCATGAGGTCCTCTTGTCATCCATTGTCCACCGGCTAAAATTGCTGCAAGGAATCTTCAAAGACATCAGTGCATCTTCATAAGATATTGAAGAGTCTTATCAAGGCATCAATGATTTTTATAAAGGCATCAGCTGTCAAGCCTTGTAATTCCAGGTGCGCTCACTGAGAACAAGGGCCCAGACACACAAAGAGGCTCACGCGAAAGAGACAGTTATCTAGGTGTCTAAGATGTGACGGAAGGTCAAATAAAATCTTAAGAAGAAGATGTCTTTAGATAAATCGGGGAAGAAAGAAGGAGAGAGATCAATTGCCCAGCCGAGCAGGTCGCGTGCCCAGTCGCCCATCTTGGCAAGTGCGCAACCCTAACCCTTGCTGGTTGGGCTTACTTGGGCAGCCAGCGTCCAGTGCTTTCCATGGCGTCTCCCCGGTCACCAAGAGCCAGTCAATTTCTGAGGGTTCCTTGGACAGCTTCACTGCCACTGCCAATTAGCAGTCATTTTCCAAGAAGCGCCGCTGGCGACGGTTGGACCCCGGCCTGAAGAGGTTGCGCGGACACTGCCTAACGGGCCACCTAAAAGCTCAATGGCAGTTCCCAATTTGGACTTTTTGCTGACAGCCAGGCCTGCACAGGCACCACGTTCTAACTCGCCGTCGCATGCCTCACATGGCTGACGCGATCGTGGTTGGCGACGTGGCGGTGAGAAAAGTCATCTGC
Organism: Podospora didyma; assembly: GCA_033439775.1. NCBI lineage: Eukaryota > Fungi > Ascomycota > Sordariomycetes > Sordariales > Podosporaceae > Podospora > Podospora didyma. Next base: position 281,530 of record JAULSW010000006.1, on the reverse strand, counting down.
CGCACGAAGCTCTGCTGTTCGGGCATTTTTTTGCTGAAACATTGGGCTTTTTGCATCAAGGCGCACCTCCCTTGGTTTCGGACACGATGGGAAGGCACGCCCGCCACGTGGGGAAAGAACTGCTCACATGCCCTTGCCAATTCGTAGCAGCCCTATCGCAGCGACTGGCCATCAAAGCGAACCCGTGGCGGGGGGGTAATCCGATTGGGAAAGCGCGACTGCATCATTGGTTGAGTCACATCTGCTTTCTTTGGTGCCTTTGCATTTTGGCACCGTCGTTGGTCCACTTCCTCAGACACATCACCGCCAGACGGACAATTCCAGGGCAACGCCTAGATTGGAGGGCTGCTCGATCGAGTGGCGATGGATGGGCTCTTGTTGGGCGTTTCGACCACAGCTGAGGCAAGCCACTCCAGGGCCACCATCGAGGCCCAACTCGACAAATGGCGAGACCAGATGACAGAACATCCATTTTTGGTCGCCTCTCGCTGGCCAGATGGAAGGGCATAAATGCCCACCCTTCAGCACCCCCTCGGCCAGCCAAAGAAACGGCACAAACAACAAACCGCAATGACCCTTCCCTGCAACCTGAACGTCTACATCACGGTCGAAGCAGTAACCCTCATCGGACTCACCTTCGTCGCTGCCACTTCGCTTCTCATCAACTCAGCCATGGCGAAGAAAAGAAAGAGCAGCACTTCTGCCAAGCCGCCCCAGACCCCTCTGGCGGCTCCAAAGGCAGCGATCGAACCACTGCCCAAGGTGGCCGATGCTCCAGGGCCTTCGCAAGAAGAGGCCGCTATCGTCGCTCTTCCCGTGATGGAGGAAATCGATAATCGCCCCGAGACATCGTGAGTTACCACACTTTTCCCTGTCTTCTGACCGTCCAGCTAATCCCAGATTCGCAGCCCATACGCCAGCCCACCATGCACCATCCCCTTTTCCACACCGCTCACCATTCCCCTCGACTTTCTTCAGAAGAGCCCCAAGCTCCATGCCGCCTACGAAAGCCGGCTTCCCGAGCTGCCCGATATCCCAGAAGACATCGGCCATGTGCTCGTCCACTACCTGCACACGGGCACATACGAGGCCCTCAAGCCCAAGGAGGCCGAAACACCAGCCAAGCAGCTTTACGAGCTCAGGACAAGCATCCGCGCTTACGCCACTGCTCGGGCCTACGATCTCCCTGATCTCATGCGTCTTGCAGAAGTCAGGATAGAAAAGTACGGAGCGGGCCTCACACTTCCGCAGCTCCTCGAGATCACCAGAGACTCGCACCCGACATTGTCAGAAGCAGACGAGTGGTTCCTCGACTACTTGAAGTCTCGGATCCGGCCTCATCTAGAGGACCCCAAGGCCTTGCTGGGATCTGATCTTCTTGATCAGATCAGCAGCATCTTGTCGCCCAACAAGGTCCTTCTCAGAACCGTTCTCGAGATCTTCTGCGAGAGGATATTGGTCCGCCCAGACTTCTTGAGTTCCATCACCAGTCCCGGGAGCTCCAGGCCTAACTCTCCTCCGCCGCCGCCTGGCTCGCCCATGTCTGTTCTTCAGCTGAGGCCCAAGGCTATCTTGCATGATGACCTCTCGCCCGTACGGAAGAAGGCCACACCCTGGCCATCTCCCGAACAGACGTCTCTTGCATCGTGGTCGAAGGAGGCCTCGCCAGAGCCGGGTCTGCACCAGATATTGACGAGGGACCACGATTTCAAGTCGGAGACTGACATCAAGTCCGAGCCTGATGTCAAGTCGGAGCCGGAGCTGAAGTTGGAGCTCAGTCCTGAACCGATTCTGGCGGAGCCAGTCCTTGCTGAAGCGGAGCCTGAGGCGGCACCAACACCCGTCCCTGAATTTGCGACTGCTGTCGAGCCAGACGACAAGAAAAGCGAAGTCAACACATGGGGCCCAACCTCCATCATTCAGACGAGGGAAAGAAGCGATTCAGGCAAGGTGATTGATCTGGAGCCCGAACTTGAGGCAACTCCGGTTCTCAAGGAGCTGGACCCCATCCCTGAGTTCGAACCTGATTCCAAACCTCGGTATGAGCGACGCCTTCTGCGGGAGGTGGATTCGGGCTTCTGGGACTTTTCTCCCCCCGAGGTTGAAGCTGTGAAGGAGCCAACTCCCTCAATTGCGGAGTTGGGCCCAGAGCCTGATCATGTCGCTCAGTCTTCATCTGATCACATGTCAGAGCCTTTGGACAAGCTTGAGCGCAGCACTGAACCGCAGGAGCCTGAAGCTGTCATCACTCGGGACTTTGCAGTTGATGATGAGGATAAGGAGAAGGGCAAGAGTATCGACACAGAGCCTGAGACTGCCAAGGAGCACGAGCTTGCTTCGATCCCGGAGGTTGTCACCGAGGATGTCTCTGAGACTGTCCTTGAGTCATTCCCGGAGCCGGAGCAAGTTGTGCCAGAGAAGGATGTCACAAAGGGTCTTGAGGAGGATGTTGAGGAGGATTTCCCACACAAGGTTCAAGTTGAGTCCAAGGAGGAGGTCAAGGAGGTCGAGGCTCAGCCGGAGACAGAGAAGGTAGAGCCGATGCCAAACAAGCCAAGAGCATGGTCAGGGCTAACTGGAACGCAGGTATCGACGGCGCCCATCGAGTCCGAAGCGGAGGCCAGCGAGCCCAAGCCCGAGGCCGAGGTATCGCCGAAGCCCGAGCTATCACTACCCGACAATTCTGAGCCCGCTGAGCCCGCTCAGCCCAAGACGACTGAGCCCAGCGTCGAGCCGCGATCGGAGCCCGCTCGGGAGCCCGAAACAGCGGCCGTCCAGCCCACCGACGCCGCCACAGAGCCCGCCAACACCGCCGCCGCGAAGTCCGTCCCAGTTTCTGGTACAGAGCCTGCGGCGAAGCAAGAGGGTGCAAAGGCTGACCAGGACGCGGTCCAAGCCTGTGGCACCCAAGCGAGGCAGAGAAGCTGGCGCCGACGGCTTCTAAGATACCCCGTCCTCTTTGGGCGGGGCATGTGACTCCCCACGCCATCATCACCGCAGCCGCCGCCATTGCCACCAAGAAGCCCGCTACGACTACTGCTTCCGTCTCCGCCCAAAGCAGCGGCAACGGTAGCGGTGGCCGGCGGCGGCAGAGGCGGTGATGGCGCCGAAGTTGCCAATATGAATGGGAGAGAAAATACCCCCTCAATGCAAGAACCTTGTACATTTCCCTTTGTCGTTACGATTCACGAATCTTCTTCTTATTTGCCTCGCATTTTCGGGCTGGGTTTCGCATTTGCGCTATACAGCTCGTCTTGCTCGTCAGACTGTTGCAACTGCATCGAGCTGGACTGGATCTTGTTGGGATCCCTGGCGTTTCAGTTTTTCTTCTTTTGGACTGTCGCCCGCCACAGCATCGGCGATTTCGTGCGCGCGCGGCTGGTGGAGCCTGTGGTTACCTCGACCAACAACACCAAAAATTGGTCTTGGTCTTTGGTCAGGAACTTTTGGGCGAGGAATTATTCGGCTTGGACTTGGGGCTGGGATTGGAAATGGGCTTGGAATTGGCGCTGGAACGGATACCGGCCTGTGGTCAGCTACAAGCCTGGGAATTTGAAGTTTGGAAGGATTCACCGTGTTGGAGGATAAGATTTGGTAGCATAGCATTGGATAAGGTTGCATATTGGGCGCGTTTTTGGATTATTACAAATTGTAGAGCGCAGTTAGATAGATTGAGCATTAATGCAACATGGGCGGCTTTTTGTTTAATTTCGTCCGGTGTATGTGACAGATGTGATGTATGAAAAATCGCTCCAAAATATATTGAGTTGCAGAGGTTCTAATTCCTGGCTAATATGACATGACTTCTCTGAAGGAGTGACATAACCTGATACCTATTAGGAGAAACTAGATGAAGATAAAAAGGGGGTATTTTGATCTAAACTCCGGCCGGCTTGCGCCTGTGTACCTGTTCATCATGACATCTAATCGTGTGCTCAAAGGCATAATGCCAACTAACTGACATCTTTTAATCTCATCAGATAACCGAATCAAAAAAAAAAAAAAAAAAAAAAAAAAAGACGGAACAGAAAGGACGAAAGAAAGAAAGAAAAAACAGGAAAGCTCAGCAAATGATCCACTCCGAGGGAATATCACATCACGCCCGACTTGACAAGCGAAACCACTGCGAGTCAGAGTCGCTGTCGTACCCCTCTTCCCAGTCGCGCGTCCTGCTTGTATATACTGATGATGGCGGACGTACTCCGTGTGGCGCCGTCTTCTGATGCCCTTCGAGTCCCTCATATGGTGGGGAAACCTCGGAAGTCGTGACGGCGAGACCCACCGCATCGGCCTTTTTATTATTTCTCAACTGTGTTGTTGACCGAGTGGTAGTATTTTTTGTCCCAGCCGTGTGCGGGTTATTGGAGTTTTTGGACTTTGACTTGGAGGAGATATGGGAGGCCGAGAGGGGATCTTTGCCTCGTATGTGTAGGAAGAAGCGTGGGAAGGTGGGCATGCAGCCTACTAGAATTGTGCCGCAGTATTCGAGCATCCTGGCAAGTAAATACCTTTGTCAGTATTGACGTGAGGAGAGAGAGAGGAAGGGAATACAAGAAGGATAGGATGGGAAAGGAGACATACATCCAAATGCTGACTTTGGAAACGAGCCACGTCAAGTCCGGATCTGTCGACAGAAGGGGGATGCGGAACACTACACCCATGGCTGCTATAGCGCATGTTCTTTAATTTTTAAGAGTGTCAGTCTTTTATTTTTCAGTTTTTCTCGTAAAGAAGAGGCAGAGAGGAGGAGGGAAGGTAAGGGAAGGAAAGGGAAGAAAAACGTACAGCACCCCGACCCCAAAAACCGCTGATATCCCCACCTTGCGCTTCATCGGTAGCTGCAGGTGACAAATCGCCCCGAACGGAACCACCAGTATCCCGACATCTAGGAAAAGATTCATCGCGCCCGCTACCAATGTAGCCGCCGCGACGTTGATGCATTCCCCCTCCACGGTGAGCGCGTTCCACGCTTTTTCCCGAGGTGTGCACTGAAACGTAAAAGTGAATAGGGCAGACAGATAATATGTCGTGTTGAGGAACATGAGACCGTGGATGGCCCAGTAGATGGCGTCGCGGGATTGTCCGGTGCAGAAGAGCCGCTTGAGCTGGAAGAGGATGGAGAGCTTGGCGGCGAACATGGTTATTGCGTTTGAGATTTCGGCGAGGTAGCTCATCTGTTCGGGCCATATGGGTTGGCGTTGGTTGGTGGAGACGATGGGTTGAGAGGAGGGGAAGGGGGCTTACGTAGGACATATTGTGCACGTCGACTAGTCGGACGTCCCAGAAGTGTCGTGAGAAGCCGCTTGCGGAGACGTGGATGAAGATGCCGTCCCACAGTATCATGCCGGCCTGGCGTCAACGTGTTAGCTGATTGTCTTCGAGTAGTTTGTTTGTTGAGACGGGACGTACCACGGCCAAGATGGCAAAATCTGACGTCTGGTTAGTGATGGATGGCAGGACAAGTTCGGGGTGGTGTCACGTACACTCTTCCCACTTCATGTCCCTCATGATGAATGCTTTCGTATAAACTCGGATGGAGATGGCAATGACCATGACTGCAATAGTCCCAATAGCCACGCCAAGCACGTAAGGATGCATCGATTCTGGATTGTCGAAGTTAGGTATCACCCCCGGCGGGGGCTGCATCGCCGGGATGTCGTTGATGTCGAAGGGCAGCGCCATCATTGACATGATGAGAACTGATGTTGATGGCCTTGCAAAAGCAGCAAAACCAGAAAGGGAAGGTGAAGAGAAAGCGCACGTCGGTATATGCACCGGTATATAGACGGTCCCTCAGGTATTAGCTTTCGATCATTGCAGGGAGGAGGCAAAAAAAGGAGAAGAGCCGAGGCGCCCCAGACTTCTTGGCCCTGATCCTCTCCCAAGGCGGACAGGGATTATAACGACATCCCGACGCCTTACCACAGGCCCGGAAAGGGGTGAAGGGGGTGTCAACTACACTATTGATGTGGTGACCACATTGTAGTCACACCAGTGAGCAAACGGCCATCAAATGAGATTCAAGCCACTCGGGGGGCGAATATGGCTCCCTCTGGCCTCATTGGCTGTGCGATCTGCGGGGCGGCACAACGAGCCCACGACATGTGGTTGGCGATCACGGCGGCCACCAGCAGATGCAAACTGCCGCGCACGCTACTACCGATCTGGACACGGAACGCGCCGGGGAACCCAGCTAGCCACCTTCAAGAGTTTTATCCAGACAAACACACGTTTTTGGACCATTTGTTGCTGACAACGTGATGGTATGGAGAACTCGATTTTTTGACGGATGTGATTCCCATCCCCAAAGAAGTTTTGTCTTTATATTGCATAAATCGCCCCCAGATTTCGCGTGTTCCAGTGGCGATCCCAACTCCCAACTGAACTTTCAACATTCAAGCGAGGAAGCGGCACGGCGCTGCTGCCACACACACCCAAGTAAACCAAGCCTCTGGAGACTCAGAGTGTCGCGCCAGTCAATGCCATAGTGTCTCAAGGTGCGCGGGAAGGAATCCCGTACTCGTCAGTCGGTGGCCCCGGAGGCCGGAGCTAAACACAATCGCCAACGGCCCCCCTTTCAGCGTTTTTGGTAGGTGGCCGGCCATAAACACCAACCCAACCCACTCAACTCGTGGTCGGTCGGCAGTTACGGCCGCTTCCTTCTCTTCTACGTCCTACGGTGCCTGGTTTGATAGGGGTGACCAACAATTTCAATGCTGTTTGGCCCCCAATTGTTTGGGTCTCACGACAGCCAGCCAGCCACACCGCCCATAGCCTCAGAGGCAAGTTTCCGAGGTTGGGCAGCCGAGGCGAGATATCTGAAGACTACTAACTTCCGCAGTGGGAAATTGCACTTGAGGACAAGGCTTGTTAGCCTTGGTCAAGGCCGTCAAAGCTTGTTCAATTGAGAAGGCTTCCAAGGCTTGTTTAACTAAGAATGGCTTGTCTCGAACTAAGCTCGGAGCTCCTTCCTTTCGATTTCGTTTATAACCAACCCTAAATACAACCCGTACCTTCCATAGATATAATAATAAATTTGTGAACAGCCCAACTGTCTCGCGTGACTTGTGATTTTGTATGCTTTGTGACATGCCTTGTGTTCGCATCGTAACTGTGTCAAAAATAAAATCATAATTAAATTTGAACCAAGCTAAGAAATAAAACATCACCGTATATAACATCAATTAAAGAATTTAATAGAGTACAATATGTCTAATTAAAGAGCTTAGATCTCTTGGTAATGGATTAATATGCATAGATGACACACCTAGTTGCGTTAGGCAATAGTCGCTATTCCGTGCGGAGCTTGGCTTGGGGGGAGGATTCCTAGTTCTCCTCCTCCTCTTCTCCCTCATTCTCCTCTTCTGCCTCCTTCCCCTCTTATCCCTCCTCCTCCTCCTCCTCCTCCTCCTCTTGTAGTTTGCGCTCTAGCTCAGCGGCCTTCCACTCCCTTACCTCTTGACTTTCTGCAGACCTGCTCGTACGCCCTCTCGAGGATGCATCTTCTCTAGGTCTTCTTTGTCGTGGTGCTTAAGATGCCGAGCTCGACGGCATCCTTGAGCATGCTATCTTAATCGCCGGGTTAAATGCCTCGTCCCGAGCCGGCGTACTTGGGTCGTCGGCGGGATGGTCGCCCCCAAAGATGGCTCGAAGAGCTCCGGGAGCGTGTTGGCCCGCAAGGAGTTGCTGCACAGCATATCGCATCTGAAAAAGGTAATTTTTCGGGAGCGGGTGTTTTTTTTCGGATCGTTGATATTCCGGCCGATTCGTTCCACGTTCGCGCCGAGTGATTTAGGCTTCTTCCGGGCTGAAATACGAGTCGGGGGAGCTTTTGGTTTCTTACTTTACCTTTTGTCATATTTAAGGCGTTGAGGTGCCAACTCATGTGAGCGCCGTGAGCATTTCCCGCTTCGATCATGAGAGCCCTGAGCTGAGCTTGTCCCTCATCCGAGATGTCACCGCTGAGGCATCCAGCAAGAGCAGGAGGCTGAGTCCGAGGTGTTCTTCCCATCACGCTGCTCCAGCTTTTGGACACCGCCCCTAGACTAAGAGCCGACATGAATCGCCTTGTCTCGGCAAAGGTCCATGGATAACGTTTCTTGCTCCCGTCCCCCCAATCGAGTCCTCTATCGTTCGTCCGCGATCTGAGGAATTGGTCTCCTTGCTGTTGCTACCTTGACCGTTGTCGGTAAGACCGATCTCGCCATGTCCGGAAGAACTTATCGAGCGACTCTAACTCTTCTCTACTCCTTAGATTTATATTACGAAACCTGGAGGAGGGATCGGGGCTACTGCCCGTATCGCGGATAGAAGCCTGACTCGGTCGGGACGCGGCAGGGCCTTTTTGTGGCTCTTGTTGTATGTTGTTGTTGTTGTTGTTGTTGTTGTTGTTGTTGTTGTTGTTGTTGGTGTTGGTCATGGACACAATTTCGCCTTGAACAAAGGCCGCGAACTGCTCCTAGAGCTCTTCATTAATCGTGAGGGAACGCCATGATCAGGGTTGCATCAGCATCCGGCAGGTCTGCCGGTGGGGGCAAGGAAGGAGGATATAGCCGATGGGGCGATTGAAGACGAATATTGCCTCGATCAGCTGAGGCTCGCCATACTCGGCAGTCTTCCGTTTTGGCGCCAATTTTAGGGGTAGAGGAGCGTTTGGTTAGAGAAAACGTTTTAGTCAGTAGGAAACTTGGCGAAAAGGCTCGTTTGGTTTGTCAAAGAGAAAGAGGAAGAAAGTTGGACGAGGAAAGATTTAGTCAGCGTTGGTCTTTCCTACTACCGCAAGTGGCCGAAACGCACCAGACCCGCATAGGGCTGGGACTTTGTTGGGAAGGAACTGCCTCGAACGCTGACGAGGTCTGACCCAAGTTAGTGCAAGATCATAATATTTATACATAAAATCATCGTCTACTACTTTAGCCATTTTCAGTAGTTGCAGTTGGTTTAACATCCTTACGTATACTCGCTGAACATCTCAACTCCCTCTCTAGGAATATAGCTCCGGTAACCAATATCTCCAATAAACCTCCCCAGCCCCCTAAGCAGCAGCCCATAGACCACCAGCCCGACGCGTCCGCTCAGTTTCTTCAGCTTTCCAAAAGAAATCTTAATAGCACTAAGGTCTTTAGTATTTCCACCCAAAATTCAGGTCATAACAATCCGCTTCCAAGCACATGGCTTAAACGATCGGCCAAAGAAGGACGACTGGAAGATTTTGGCCAGCCCGACTCTTTCCGCCAAAGGCTGTTTGTCGTTCCCATCGGGACTCCACTTCAACATTAGCGCATTAAAACAGTACCACTCGGCTTGCTGCCTCTCCTCGGGGATGTAGTACGTCCAAGTATCGAGTTCCTCGAGCGTAAACTCCTTCGCATCAGATACGGCGGCAAACTCGAACACCGCACCAACACTATTCATCCAGCTCTTATCGAGTATGATGGAGCCGCACCAATCACCTGAGATGTCGGTAATGCCAAACCGGCACAGGCCAGGGACGAGGGCAGACTGGAACGTCGACTTGGACATGCTCTTGCGCGAGAGGGTGAAGAAGCCTGTAAATGTTTTGAAGAGCAGCCGTCCATCGACCGGCATCTCCGGCGCGGGGAGACAATCGATCTCATGCAAGAGTGGAACACTGGCACTGTGTCGGCATTTTGCGGCTGCATCCGATCTCCCATAAGCGTTGGCGGCACTAGGCCCGTACCCATCCCACCGCTTCGATTGGTAGGTGTGGGTGGTTTGATTGGAAGTTGTGGAAGCTACTGTGTCACATGAGTCGTGGACGAGCTTCCAGTGTTGGTCCTTTGCGATGCGCCATATGATCCAGGTATGCTCGGTCAGCCATTCGTGAAGGTTGAAGAGAGGACCTCCGACGGTGGAAAGCCGCCAGTCAACTTGATGGTCCCAACCGCACCAGGACCAACTCGGGAGGACTGCCGTGCGCCACGAATAGTAGTCAAAGGCGATTCTTTCTCCTGCGTCTTCAGGCTCCCACAGCAAGGCCCAGTCGAAGTAGCGCGAGGGAAGGCCAAAGACGATCTCAGACCCGAGCTTCCGTCCGAGAAATGTGCTTAGTCCGTTAAAGGCCTCAAGCTTATCGCCGAGATAAGTCAGCTTGCGAGAGGAGTAGATGCGAACGCATGAGGTGTAGCTGCGAAGCGGGTTGCCCATGAGAGCACGCAGCGGGGATCCCACTGAATCCAGCGACCAGAGGGTGCGGTCTCCGAAAGGCGATGTCATGTCTTCTCGCCAAGTCGTCGTCGAGCATTGCCACACCAGACCGGCGTTGGTGAAGATGGCGCATCTTGTCGACAACAGACGCTCCTGAAAGGTCCAGGCACGGGTGTCCCATCTACTAGCGCCTATGAGAGCTGCAACGGGCCGCATGGTTGTGAGTTGCAAGTCTCTATAGGTCTCCCGATTCTGTGGCAGGCTCTTGGATGTCCCATCTACACCAGGGATGCCGGATTGTGAGCCCTCTCCGGCAGCGACGCAAATAGTGAGTACGGCGTGCTGGTAGATCTTGTCCATAACCTGAATCTGGCGCGCTTTGTCCTCCATGTCGTCTTGCGAGATGCAAAGGGCGTCGACCCAGATGTAAGGGATACCGAGCTGCCTGGCTACCTCGAATGCGTTCCAGATGGTTGGCGGGATCTTGAGCCTGAACTTGAGCAAACCACCCGGCGCATGGAGTGTGTCAGTGTTGTCCGTCTGAAGCATCATTTGCTGCGTCTGGCCCCAGACATAGCTCAGTGATGCGTAGCTGGGCGTCTCGCCCGGCGGTATAACTCGGATGCACAAAGCAAAGACGTCAATCAGCCGAATCTCAATAGTCAGAGCGGCGAGGTTTGCTTTTTGATGATTGGAACAATCGGTATGCTCGTTTTGGCAGCTCTGCAGCCAAGTCATAAGGAGACGCATGTCGGCGGCGTCTCGGTCCATAGCGCGACCGACGGGGATTGCATCATGATTCGAAGAAGGCGCAACGGGAACGACATAGAACTCTGGAAATGCGCCATGCTCGTTAAAAACGAGCATTCGGCGTGTGGTGGGCCTCGAGTCCTGGGCTCTCGAATCAAGATGCCACTCAATCTGGCACGACACCTGTTTGCCCTCTGCGTCCAGCCCGTCATGACCAATGCCGTCACCACCAGTGTCGGAGTGCGTGCAGTCGTAGATTAGACGACAGAAGGCGCAGGCGGTACTCCTGCGGTAGATCTGGTCAAGAGTGCCAAGATGGGCAGGATCGAAACCAGTCGAGTCGAACTCGGCAGGTACGACTGTAGTTGTGCTTGTGCGCGTTGTCGTCGTCAGTGTTGTGCGGGCGGTGAACTTGTGGTTGGACAGGTTAAGGCTTGCGCACTGCGAGCAAAGTGTGTCTGTGTCGGCGACCTCGTGAAGGGATGGGGTTTGGGGCTCCAAGATGGTTGTCGTGTTGGATTTCGAGTCATGAGACTCATTGTTGGATTCTACGCGGTTCCTTCCTATCCCGACCTCTGCCTTGCTCTTGCCCTTACTGTCGGCCTTGGCGATAAGTGACTGAAAGAAGGTGCCAGCTCCATTCCACTTGTTGAAAGAGTTCCTGTCAACTGGCATGGTGCGAGTTTGGTGTTTCTGCTCTTCAATCACTGACGATGTGCAACCTGGAAACTCTGCCGAGCGGGGAAACGAACGGACGCGGAACCATCGCACGCCACTGCCTTGCATGATCTCGACCCACGCTAGATCGAGCGCGCTGATTCGATCAAGTTTTTCAGCTTGACCTCCAAAAGCATGGTGCACGGAGAAAACCCCCAGCCTGCAGAAAGATATCACTTTCGATACGAATGAATTGCCCAGGTGGTTGGCTATCATCAAACTAAACCCGCATCGGAATTCCAACATTCGAGCGAGAAACTACAAGACCCGAAAAAATAAAATAAAAAAGATTAGCGACACCTCAGCAAACAAAAATAACTACCCCTACCCACTACCCACTACAACTTTTTGTTGTAACATTTCTTACTCTTCTTTTTTTCGGCTATGAATCTTCGGTTTCTTGCAGCCAAAGCATTTGCTTTATAACGATGGAGCATGTCCACGTCAAGCCTTAGAATGTCAAAAGATGGTGCCGGGAGGCAAGAAAGAAAAGTCAATAAGAGCCACAACAAATAGCATTATGAGGGAGTAAGCTTTGTCCTTGCAAGCATTCAAGGACTTCTCATGATACGAGTCCCAGAGCAGCTTACTAGAAGAGACTATCTACCTAGGTACGCTACCAGACTCCAATGAACAAGAGCACCGCTCATAACACTGCTTCAAAGTTTCTCTCTCGATTTCTACCACCTACTAATAACCCCATTCAACAACTAATTTCTCATTCATCTAGACTCCACTCTATCCACATCACCCCGTCCGAGTCGTCCTTGAGTGTGCCGCCCCCAAAAAACACCACTTAGCAGGTACCAGCATCAGGATCGGCCCTTGAATTGGTGCTCCATACTAGCCCCTGCCCTGGAAGATAAGAAGATGAAGAAGAGAGAGAGAGAGAGAGAGAGAAAAGAACTCACTTATACCACCAGTTCGTGTATGTTGTATCCCCACCATGGCTGCAGCCACTAATCTCCAACTTCAAGTCATTGACGCACTGGTGGTACGGCAGGTTGCGGTCGCCACCCTTGATGTGCCAGACCTGGAACTCGAGCTTCTTGCCGTTGCCGTTGAGGCACTTGTCTCTGTAGCCGCTGACGGTGCCCGAGGGTCAGTAGTTGCCGCTCAGGGACCCGCACGCCGCTTTGAGTGCGGTAATAGCGACGTTCGTATCGCCCCAGGGCTCGCCGCCGCTGAAGCAGCCGGCCTAAGCAATGGCGGCTAGGCCGAGTGCGGCGGATAGGATGGATGCGGTAATCTTTATAATGATGGCTGCTTGGTTAGTTGGTTTGAGAAAGGTGGTTGATGTACTTGAATACAGTGATGGTAAGGCATTGTTGATGGCCAAGGTTGAGGACGGGAAAGTGATGAAGAGAAGATGAAAAGTTTCAATGGAGAAGACAGTCTGCGGTTGCAGTCTTTCTAGTTTCCCAAAGACCAGTCTTTCTTTCTTTTCAATTCCGGTCCTTCTCGTTGTGTTGGACCAGATCCTCTAGTACTAGTCGTCTAAACTGACCGAAATACTTCTTTTCAGTCTGTCAGCCTGAAGATACCCGCTAGCCCCATGTGTTCATGAAACCCATGGTTACCTATCATCCTCAGACAACTGGACGACTCTTCCATCGACGAGGATTCATTAGGAGTTACAGTAGCGTGCATCCTGTCAGCGCAAGGATAAGAGGGGAGCTTGGAACTGGAGATATCCTCCATATCAATCAAGTTCATATCACGTCGACATTGCGTTGTTTCTAGACTACTAGATACGATCTATTAGCGGAGCTATTAATGATGAATGATGACAACGATGAGGTACAGCTGTGTCGGCTCGAGTCAAAGCTGGCGAGAGTCCAGTCTTGAAAACCCCAAACCCCGCAACTTGCTAAAAGAGCAAGCAGCGTCGAGGGGCATAAAAGCAAGGGAACTTGCTTGTATTTTGAACCTCGTATAATCCTATATAAATGAACCAGTAGACTGGACCTGCGAGCAGATTTACAGAATGAGGAGCAGAGCGGGCCGCCTAGTCAGCTGGTCTTATTAACATGTCCACCAAGCTAACAGTAGTGCTGTTGCACTGCCTTTTGCTCCGCTTTTTCCCAGTCTGAATTCTCACGAGGCCGACTGTCCGCGCTGCCCAGTTAAAGTGCCAAGTTCTCAGCCCAATCCCACTACGGGCCTGGTTTTAGACGGGGCTGTTTGCCCCGTACGACCATTTACTCGACGAGCTTCGCTTCCTACACTGGTTAACTACAATAAAGTTTGAAAAGGGCTGGAATCAACACTGCCTCCTGTTACCTTTACGATACAGTGCCTTGTGTTGATATGTGTTGACATATTTCTTGTTAGTTCGTCCTTGGTTCCGTCCTTGGAATAAAGTCCGTGAGATCTCCGTCCCTTGTTCCTTGGAGGGTTTCTGTAGTGCGAACCTGTACATCGCTTGTCGCTTATTTATTAGTCATGCACGCAACTACAACCTTGGGGGTGAATTTAAGGCTGAGCTCGACAACTAGTCTTTCATGCCGTCGGAGTTTCCTAGGCGTCTCGATTCCATTGGAACTCCAGCATGTACTCCGCAAGCCGAGACTTTAGAGACGGCGCTTGCATCAGCTACATCGCGTTTGGCTTGGAATACGATTCTTGAACCTGATATGAGTTAGGATGGGCCCGCTCGGGTGTTTTATAGCGTCACAGCAGAGGAGACTCGACTTTTATGTAGGAAAAAAGCCGACGAGCAAAGGATGCATCGAGAACCACGTGGGAGGGCAATTCCTTGGGCTGTAATTATGTCATATATTCCCGAAGAAATTCATTAATAAAGAGATATCCGCCATGAAAGAGTAAAGCCGCTGCTGTGCCAAGGAAAATCATCATCATCCTCCAAAACAGCATGACGTTAGATCGTCCAATCTTTGCAGGTAACAAAGGAACGGACTCACGCAAAAGACAAATTGAAGAAGCCATAAACGAAAAAACACCGTGTGCCCCCAACTCCCATAAACCGACACTCAAGTTAGGATACAATCTGATTTAATACCATCATCCCGTCATCCCAACCCCATCAACGACGTCAGCCAACCACCAAAACCGACTCATCCAGCTCACCCACATTCTTCAAATTCTCCTGGATAACCACATTCCTCTCCCGCTCCACCTCATCCGCCTTCTCCGTCTCGCCCATCTCCCGCAACAGATCCTCGAGCTTGACCAGCGAATCCAACAAGTTCGCATTATTCCCATTCCCCGTCGAGATCTCCCATTTCGCCATGTCGACCGCATCCCGGTACGCCAGCTCCGCCTGCTCGAATCTGCCCAGGGTGCGATCGCTCGCGGCAATCTCGTAGTAAAACTGCGTCGCCATGCCTCTGTATTTCTTGGCCTCGCCCAGCATCCACTCGTTCTCCGTCACCTCGCGAGCCACGGCGGCGGCTTTTTCGGGCATCTCGTGCAGGTTGTAAAAGCTCGCGAGGTTCATCCTCACCCCCGCATGTCTCTCGTCGAAAATACCCAGCGCGTCAAGGTCAGCGAGCATCTCGATGAGCATGTGTTCCTGCTCCTCGACCACGTTGGGCCCCTTTTCGAAATTCAAGAACCCGCAGAGGAGCATCTCGATCGTTTTGATGTGATACGGCCCCAGTAACCGTCTGCACACGTCCACGGTGACTCGTGCAATTTGTAGCGATAAGTTGTCAGTCAGACACCCGCTGACAACGTTGTCGCGCAACATAGCCCAGACAGATTGATGCGGCAACGCCCCAGGCAAAGTGAAAGCCAGATCGGCCACATACCGCACAAGCTGCGTCTCCAACCATCTCAATTTCCCATCCGGACCACCAGCGGTGCGAATATGCTGCAGCACGATCAAGAAAAAGATCAGAAAATTCGGGTCTTCTGCACCAAATGTCTTCCCGTTCAGAACAATAGGAATCTCGGCGAAACAGATCCTCGCCATCTTGACGCCCTCTGCTCCCTCCTTGGTGCCCGGTTTGGCCAGCAGCGGGGCAGCGACTTTGAACCGCTCATGGAACTGGGAAATAATCTGCGCCATTTCTTGGCCGCCTTCTGTCGAGGGATCGCACGTCGCGTCCGTCTCAAACACCCACCTCCCACTGGTGAGGGAACCTTCGAAGTAATCGTATATAGTGCGGTAGGTTTTTTCCTCGGCGATTAAGGCGGCACTAGTTCCAGGGAGGTGGGAGGAGCCGCCTTTCCACCAGCGAGACGAAAGACCCAGGGGCGCGGGTTTGTTGAGCGCTGACGCGGAGGCCGCTTGGATTAGCGAGGCGGAGAGGTCGGTTGGACGGAGACGGTATTGTCTGCATCGGTTGCGGATGTACCGCTCGATCCGGGAGGAGTCGACGTGTTTGCCGTTTACGAGGAAGACTTGTTTTGACTCGGAGACCTGCTGGTCGGATCTGTTGCGGGATTTGGTGGTGGTGACGGTTGTGGTGGTGGTTGTGGTGGTGACAGTGGTGGTGGTGTCTGAGGCAGAAGTGGTGGAGGTGGACTGCCGCAGGACTTCGGCTACATCGGCCGCTTTGGTGTTTTTCCAGAGGCCCCAGCGCTTGAAGCGGGTTTTGTACATCTTGGGTCTGGACAACGTATGAGTAGGTGGTGTGTGGTGGGATGGGAAGAGGCAGACTTACGTCGCGTAGAAGCCAAACTCGTTGGACATGTGGTCGACGATTTGCCACAGCTTCTTGTTCTCCTTGACGTACATCCGCGTGATGGTCGGCCGGTGGCGGTCCCAGTCCTCGTCCGAGGCCCATTTCTTGCTGCTCGCCCCTGCGGCTGGTGCTGGAGCTATGACGGGAATGGGAGCAGGGATGGGAGATGGGACGGGAACTGGGGCGATGACTTGGACTGCATTGTTTGGTGCAACGAAGCTGCTATTGGACGCAGCTCCCACAGTGTAGCTTTGCGAAGATGTAGGGGTGGACGAGTCCAGTATGGGGAGTGTGAGTGTCCCCGCCGAAGGAGTCGTGCCAGCTGTGTCTGTGCCTATTATTGGCCCGACGTCCAATGTGTTGGGAAGGGGCACCATTGGCATGGCTTCCAGGCTGTCTGGCAGTGGCATCATGGACATGGTAGAGTCCAAATTCCCCGGCAGCGGTGCCATGGACGAGACAGTCGAGTTGAACGCATCAGCAAAGCCAGGCAATAGAGGAAAAGCCATAGCAGCAGCCGCCATGGTCTCCGCATCGAGCGTGATGAAATCCAGGTCGTTGAAGTCCGGCTCTGCGGACCCCCATGCTTGCTGTTGGTCTGCCATCATCGGGGCGGCCATGGGTTGCTGGTAGTGGTAGGCGGCAGTCGTCGGCATTTGGCTCGTCTAAAAACGGCGCTGGGTCTGATTCGACGCGTCCAGGCTGCCGGAAGGTTCGGGACACACACGCGAGCCTGCTTCCTCCCGCGCAAACAAACGGCCTTCCCAGTTGGATCTGGTACCCGTGGATCTTGGGATCTTGCTGCGTGGAGTCGACGGATGATTGATCGCTAGAGAAGAGCTAGTGCAGTGGAATGGAGGAGGCCAACGCGTGGAACTTTTGCGTTTTCCCCAGTGTCTTGGGACGGGACTAAGCAAGCCCGTCAGCACGGAAGGAATGGGTTGGGTTTGTCCTGTCACAAAAACCACGCGACGAGGTTTTGCGATGGTTGGTGGTTGGGTGATTGGTTGTTGGGGTCGACAGACTGTCGTCAAGCAGGGACCTTGTGATTACCTGGTAAGAAAGAAGGAAAAATTGGGGGCAGGATGGAACTTTGGAAAAAAATCCTTGGGCAAGCTTATATCCTTCGGAGCTGGCGCCGGACGCGCAATGACGAAGCCACGAATTGGCACAGGGCGCGCGCTGTGTAACAAAGCCAAGAACAATATTTCGTGTTCCTTCGAATAATAGCTTTGGGGATGATTGGGCGGCCGGCAGTGGGCAGACTTGGGAAGGAAAAACGGGCCACCGCGTGGACGTAAGCTTAGGGAAACTTCCATAGGTGCCTGCCGGACCCAGGTGCTCTGATGTTTCTGTGTTCGGAATTGTCATGGATGGCCAGCGTTGCATCAACCCTACCCAGGGTGGCTCAAAAATAGGCCGAGCACGCCCATGTCCTGCATAACCCGACAGGGTGCATGATTCGCTGTACCATCAAGACGGGTATAGCCGGCAAGCACTAAGGCGGCGGTGATATTGGTCCTATTGGCCTGAACCCTGTTCTCCATGCTCGCCCCATCCTCACATGGAAAGCAGGCTTGCAGTTCTGGATCGGAAGGGCGGTGGGTGTTCCCCTCCCTCTGTTGCTAACGCCCGACTGCTGCTGGATGCTGTTGATGGCTGAATTATTGTCTGCTGATGTTGTTATAAAGATAGAGTAGCAACGTGTGCTACTAAGAAAAGAAGCCAGCCAATCGTAGAGGTCAGCCCATCTTAATTAAAACTTTCTTGGCTACCCTTAAGCCAAACCCCTAGGCGCCTAAACAGTCTTGGCTTTTTCATTTATTTACGTGGACGATTTCCCTTTTTATTTTCTCGTCTACTCTAAGCGGCTTGGCAAATCATGCAACGAGATGCGAGGTGCTTGCCAGAACCAGTTGGGGTCGCATCTTCTCACCACCTTGGAACCACCTTACGGACGTAAGATTCCATTAACGAGTAGCGACTGTGCGACGTCTTGGCTGCCAAGGGAGTATTCAAGGATGGATCGACAAAACAGGCACCAACTTGACAGAGGCTTCAAGGAGGGTGGTTGGCGGCAATTGCCAAACCAATCTGAAATACGTCGTTTCATGTCAGCGCCTCGAGCTGATCTGCATTCCGGAATGGTCGGAATTGCTTCGTGTCACCTGCAAATGTCAGCGCAGGCTACCATGTATATTTCGTTCAAATGCGTATCCGTACCCACCACCCCAATCGGGGAGTGATTGACTGGCTTGGGTCATTTGCCACGAGTGGTAGAACAAGGGAAGAGAAACACCAGCGTGGCAATGGTAAATCTCTCATTTTGTATCATCAAAAAGTCCGTTGCAAGTTTCCTGAGGCAGGAGCGATGTTCAGTCAAAGCGGTCATGATACATTTTAGTTCAAGTTACACCTAGTTCGGTTTGTTTACTCAGGACTCAGACCACAACGTCGCACTTTGTGACACGCCAAAAAAGTTTATTGTGTAACATAACTGGACGAGCATTGAATCTTTTTTATCGTGTAACTTGAAGTGCACAAGCATTCGATTTTATCCACGTGAAATAATGACAAGAAACAACCGCTTATTCCTCCCCTTGCCTCTGCCTCTGCATTTCCTTCTGGTCATCCAACACCCGCCGAATAACATCCATATCCCTCCTCAACCCCTCGCAAAACCCTCCCTCGGGGTCCCCAAACGTCTCTGCATACCTCAACGCTGCCTTGGCGTACCGCATGGCTGAGTCGGCATCACCAATGTTATAATAAATCCTCATGAACGCCTGGAAATACTCGCCCACCTTGGCCTCGAGCCGCTCGATTTGT
The DNA here is from genome assembly GCA_033439775.1 of Podospora didyma. Classification (NCBI taxonomy): domain Eukaryota; kingdom Fungi; phylum Ascomycota; class Sordariomycetes; order Sordariales; family Podosporaceae; genus Podospora; species Podospora didyma. Next base: position 262,415 of record JAULSW010000006.1, on the reverse strand, counting down.
AACAAGTCGACAAACTCGCGTGTCAGGTCGACGAGCTCTTGGTAGTCTGATTGAGGAACTTTGTCCATGGCGTAGAAGATGTCTACGAGGCGCTCGCGACGCTGATCGGATGCTTCTCTTGCTTCGGCTGGGGCGGAACATAACCCGCAGGTGCAGTTGAAGCCCCAGTTGGCGAGGGATTTGGCGCGGTAGGGGGTTGGCATGCCGAGGGGTATGTCTGGCTTGTGTGTTAGTTCGGGAAGTGGTAAAGGGTATGTGGGTAAAGATTACAGCTGATGGTGATTTCCTCTCCTGGCATGATGTCGCGAGTGGCTACGGCTGACATGGCGAGGTCGCCTTTGGTGAAGCGTCCGTATGCGCTGGGGACAAGTGTCAGTCTTTTGTCTCGATATAACTCTCTCACCTGAATTCTCTTTTCAAAACTTACTTTGGATCACAAGCATGATTCAACCTCTGCGAGTCCAATCAGCAACTTGAACTCCCCAATCCATCAACATCCACCCCGAGTAAACAAAAGAAAAACCCACCGCAATCTCAGGATACAATCCCTTTGCATCTCTTCCATTCACCGTGATCCCAAACGCATTCGTCCTTAGCACATCCTCAAGAACATGAACATCCTCCCCCTTGCTCTTCGCCAGACTCAAGAACCGCTTCTTGTCGCTCAGCTGGTCGAGTGCCCTCTGGAACAGCCGCTTCCCTTCTGACGGGCCCCCAGCGTCCTCGTCGTCGGGAAAGAAATCGTTATCCGCAATGACGGCGGGAAAACTCGTCATGAAGGCCTCGAACTGCGCGATGCGTCGCGTCGCTATGACACCCATTCCCTTTCCCGGCATGGGGATGACTGAGTATGCTCTTGCTGTTGTCGAGTTTTTGTCTTGATCAGGGGAACCGGGGAGGTAACCCTGGTGAGCTAGATGGCGGCGTGCACGCCATGCTGGGCTTGGGTTTTGGACTGCGGCAGCAAGAGTGGCGGCCGTTTCGGGTGTAGCGATGATGCTAATCCCGCTGCCGTCGTTGAAGGCGGATGACGAGTAGACGCAGAACTTTTGTTCCGACCCGATAGAGCGCGGGACGAGACAATAGGGGGCATGGGTCCACGGTGTGTTTGCGAGGATACGGTGAGCTAGAGACTCGTCGGTGTCGTCATCTACGAGGGCGGAGCAGTTCCCGTCTGAACGGAGTGATGGAGTGGTCGGGTCCCAGGGACATTGTGTCTGAGCTGCCAGAGCCGGGCCGGACAGGGCTAGAAGGGCAAGGAGAATGTGTCGATACGGTGTGGTTGGTGGCGAGTAGGAGCAACGCTGTGGTCCCATTGGCCTACGATACAAGTGAATGAACATTACTGGGGTAGCTTCTCATTGGGCGGCGGCAAGTTGCAGTTGGGACGAAACATGGCATATTCTATAAGAGTTCGTGATTCTTCTCAACTAAGCACTGCGTCTGATGCAGGCAGGCCACGGTTTCCTTCCATCTGCTTGGCATTGGGATCCCAGCAATGGGGTAAGTTGTTGTGATTTTGCTTATAGCCGGTTTGGGTGAATGTCGACAAAACTGCACACTCCGGCATGTGGGATGGCGCCTGATTGGCTTGTTGGCGACTGCATTTTCTACTGTCGTACCAACGGAAACTCGGTGGAAGAGTACCCGATGCTCCGACTTGATAGCAACTTGGACAGCGCATAGCCTCTCTTTTTTGTTTTGTATCTGTTTGGGAACTTCATGTCTGATTCCAGTTCTGGGAAACCACCCATCTCCCAGTGCGCGTATTCATGACTGCAGAAATGCGTGCGCGTATATGCCTTTTCAAGTTTGAATAACTCCTCCACAGAACACAAGATGCGGGGTTTGATGGGAGCTCGGTAGGGTAGCGTGTGGTGATGTTTGGGATGGGTGACACTGAGGCGTCGTCCACCCCACCCCAAAGTTCCCTCTCCCGTCCCTGCTGTGGGGGGGCGTGGCCGTTTTGGTTGGCTGAGAGCTGCATTGAAGGGCGGGCGTGAAAATAATCGGATTGATAGCCCGGTGACCCGTGCAGCACGAGCTGCCAATCGCTCCTTCTTAGTAGAAAGACGATATCTGGTCGGAGACGACGAAGAAAAACAACCAACAAATCCGACAAAATCGGGATACTGAGAGACTATGAAATGTGTCTCAGAGAGGAGGTGTAAGCCAAAGCAATGGGCCTGCTCATGTAGCGAACGGCAAGTTGACACTGGCCACAACGCGCCGTTGAGAACAAAGGGACGAAAAAAGTACCAATCCAGCAGTGTATATCCCTGGCCCTATCCCCCACCCCGGGACCCAATTTGGATCGAAAACCGCGATTCGCCAAGTCTCCCACAGTGTGACGCGACGCTGCAGACAAATGGAGCATTTCAGACATTTAGCTTGGCCCAACCATGCGCAGAAACGGCCAAGTTTGTCTTTGATGCGGCCCCCCAAGTTCTCGGTGCAGAAAGAGCGAGGCAAACTGGGCTAGCTGCTGGCTCGATCCCAAATACAAGAGGTCGTCCCTTCCCTCTTAGCATCTTCCCCGCTTACGAACTCGAAACTCAAAACGCCACTGCCACTTCTCCGCACGATCTTCAGCCAACCGCCCCCCCAACTTCGCGTCAATCACTTCCTTCCCGAACACCAAGTGCCTACAGATCGATCGTGCACACCTCATGCGCTTCTCATAAACGGCCACTCGCTACCAGGCTGGACACCTCGTGCTACACACCAACCACGACAACCACAACAATGGTGACGACCCTCTTCCTACGACCCACGGTGTTGGTGCCGGCTACCTTGCTCGTCGTCTACCTCGCCTACCGACTCTTCGTCAAATTGAAACCCTCGAAACTGCCCAACATCCCCATCATCGGCGCCAAAAAGGATGACTGGTTCCCAGTGCTGCAGGCAGCATGGCGCAACACGCTTGACTTCAAGGCCGCCCTGCTGCTGGTGGACAAAGAGCACAAGAACGAGGCCGTCCTCTTGCCATTCGCCAGTAACATCTCCAACATGGTGCTGCTGCCGCGCTCCGACACGCAGTGGGTGATCGATCAGCCCGACTCGGTCCTCAACCTGCACACCAAGGTCGAGGACGACCTGCAGATCGACTACACCGTCACCGACCCCCACCTCATCCACAACCCCACCCACCACAAGCTCATCACCACTACCCTGACCAACCAGGTCGGCAACCTCGTGCCCGACCTTATCGACGAAGCCGAGTGGGCCTTTGGCGAGCACTGGGGCAGCCCCCAGGAATACACCGACGTATGCGTCTACGAGACCCTGCGGTGCGCCATCGGCAACGTCACCAACCGGGTCTTTTTGGGGAAGCCCATGTGTCGCAACAAAGATTTGCTCGCACTGGCCATGGCCTTTGCGCAGGACATACCAGTCGGCAGCCAGCTGCTGCTCATGGTGCCGAAGCCCCTAAGGCCGCTGGCCGCCCTGCTCATCACCATCCCAAATAAGCTGCACACGTGGCGCTACCTGAACCTCATCCGGCCTCTCATCAAAAAACGGCTAGCCGAGTACGACGCCCGCCAGCGGGACCCTGAAGACAAGTCCCTCTCGCCACCGCCCAACGACTTTCTGCAGTGGAGCATCGACCAGGCGCGCACCAGCGGCGACCCGTACATGTACAAGCCCGACACGCTGGGCGGCCGCGTACTGTTGGTGAGCTTTGCCTCGCTGCACACGTCGTCCTTCGCCCTGACGCACGCCGTGCTCGATCTCGCCTCCTCCAAGCAGGAATACATCAGCGAGTTGCGCGAGGAAATTGAGTCCGTGCTGGCTGAACACGGCGGCCAATGGAACAAGCGCGCGCTCTCCAAGATGGAGAAACTCGACAGCACGCTGCGCGAGTCGCAGCGCATGAACTCGTTCGTAACCCTCGGGCTGGGCCGCAGGGTCATGGCCAAGGACGGCATCACCGCCCCGTCGGGCGTCAGGCTACCGTACGGCATGGACATCAGCGTACCGGGCTACACCGTCTTCAAAGACAACGTGCTCTACCCGGACGCGGATCAGTTCCAGCCGTTTCGATTTTCTCAGCAGCGCCGAGATCTGATGGAGAGGAGCGAGTCGTACCTCAAGAGCGCGGGTAAGGCCTGGGCGACCACCAGCAACGAGTACATCGCTTTTGGCCACGGGAGGAATGCGTGCCCGGGCCGGTTCTTTGCGTCGAGCGAGCTCAAACTCATGCTGGCGCATATCGTGATGAATTATGACTTTGAGATGCAGGAGACGCGCCCCAAGAATTTGTGGTTTGGGATTAACAGGGTGCCGCCCATGAAGGCGACTATCCGGGTTAAAAAGCGGGTGGCAGCCTCATCATGAGGGCGCGAGCGGGCGTTTGGGACGGGTATATAAAGGACAAACAAGGAACAAACAAGCATATTAGGTACATAAATTAGCGGGGGTCTTTAACAGCTAGGGCAAGATTTCAACATGAGGTTTTATACCCTATCTTACACCATAACGGGGAAACTAGCAAAGCGCTCTGTATTTGTGACTTTGGGAGAATGCAACACGACAACTTGAACGGACTTTATCGAAAGAAATTCAAGGGAGCGGATATTTCAACTTCAACCTCTGCTGACGCCTTTGCCGAAAAACAATGGCCTTCTTCATCGCAAAATTTGAGAACCTTTTTTTCTTTCTTGCTTAAATGACTTTCAAGTACACAAGACGCCTTTCTCTCAACTACCTAGGTAGTGGGAGCAAAAATAGTTCGATATCATTGGTTGCTGCGAGCGTCGTGAAGGAGTGTACGAAAGCAAAACAACACAGCCAAGACAGCGTTCTCATGCGCTAAAAGGAACAGGCGGAATAGGCCCCTTCCTCACAGCAGGCGACCGCCTCTCCACCGCCGTTGCGTTATTATAAGTCCCGTTGGTGAACATTGCCTTGGGTGCATCACGAACATGCACAGCACTACCGGTAGTCCCCACCACTGTGGCCGTGGTGTTGTTTCCTTCGACCCTAGTCAAGTTCAAACTGCCGCTCTTTGTCCTTGGGATGAGTCCACGGGCTTTATACCACAGACGAGGAAGTACGTGGGTACTATTTAGGACGGCGACGTGATCGGTGTTGTTGATTAAGCTGCTGGTGGTGGTAGTCTCAACTGTCCTGTTGTGAATTGCGGCAGTCGTCGTCCGGTTGTGCCGTTCTGTCATCGTCCGGTTGTGCAGCGTTGCTACGGTGGTGGTGCGGTTATGCAGCAGCGTATATCGTGATACAATCCCGCCCACGCCCGTCCAGGGCAGGCTGCATTTTGCTGCCAGGATTTTTGTGGGGGGCATTTCGGCGCCCAGTGGGGTGGGGTTCTTGTCGATGAGCGCGAGTTGGACCATGAGACTGGCGGAGCAGTTGGTTGGTTTTGGGAGGCCGGTGAGCTGATGGCATCTTGGGAGGGCTGGTGTTTGTTATTAGCAAAGGCACTCTAGATGCAATAGTGGGGATTGGGATATATACTGTTGATAGATGATGCCTCGCAGAAATTCTGGCAGCCCTGGAGTGTGGCATCGGAGGCTTGGACAAAAGTGCCATCGTGGAGTTTCAGCCATGGACTATCCCTGGGCGTTAGTATTATGATCAGAAAAACTGGAAGAATGATAAGTGCTGAAGAGACAAATACATGGTAGAGGGAGAGATAAGTTGAAGTGGTGAAGAAAGAGAACACTTGAAGTAATGAAGAATAATAAGTTAGGCGTGACTTACTCATCAGCTGAACTGCAGTCGGCAACACAGCCAGCGTGAATAACCTCGCCGGCCGTGGCTGTCCCAAAGGCAGGACAGGAGTCGAATTCGCACAGCCTCTTGGTTAAAGCAGGCAGCATAACGGTGCAGTTGAGCGAGGCAGCAACCTGGCCAGTCAAAATGGCGGCGGAGCCTAACACAGTGAGGACCTTCATGGCTGGTCTTTGCTTGCTTTCCTCGTGCGTGCCGATCGATGGGCTAAGAAACCGGGTAGCTTGCTGTGGAAGTTTGATGGGTGACGGCCAGGGACTGATCTCAGCTTGCCCGGATTTTTTCCTTTGGATGGACAAGAGCGTCCCGCCGTGTCCTATTTGTACTTTCGTCCTCTTCCCGTCTTTGTTCTCATATTTTCCCTCCTTTTGATTCTCATTATCTGCCAACTTGGCATTTCCCACATCTGCCAACCTGGCATTTCCCACATCTGCTGCATTCCTTATCTCTCTTCCAGAGTCTTCCTTCACCATCGGAAGCCGACCTGCCCAGAAACGGCTGGCTGGCAGTTTTTATGTAGGTATTTATTAACACCCCGCAGACATGCAGGTCCCATCTTGTCCGCAGAGAATATTCCCGATAACCTCATCGGCGTGCAATTGGTGGGATGGTGTGGTGTGGGCGGGTAAACTGCACGCTTGAATAGGCGAGAGCTGAGCCCAGCCTTGGTACACTACTCACTCTGTGTATGCTGCACTTTTCCGATTGAGAATGAGCTGGAACACTCGGCAATATCGGCAGTGGTAGATTGCCCCCTCCGCTGCCCCTGAGCTGCCGCGATGTCTGCCCCGGCCCGCCAAGCTTGTTAAATACCTCCGGCAGTCGGCCATGACGTATTTGACTTGTCCGGCACATGGTGATTCCGGTCAAGAAGATAAGAAAGGTAGTTGAACTGTGGAAAATGAGCAGGACAAGGCGAGGGAAGAATGCGATTTGACGGATCTCGGCGTGAGTGGCGGGTTGGATGAACTTTGTGTAATAAGCAGATGCAAGAGTCAATGTCTGGGGATATTTACGCAAATTTGGACTGGACTTATTCTCTTGGCTCGGGAATTTTTCTAGTTCTTTTTGGTCGTCGGCCAAAGTCTTCCACAAGGGCTGCTGAGTGAGTGGTGGCTCAGATTTTTCAAATATTCATCAGATGCTTCCTCTCGCTTTCTTCCTCGACTCTATATTGCTGATAACCATCTAAACCGCTGCACTCCACATGATAGATTCCACGATTTATATACCAACACCTTCGTATCATCTTGGAGCGGAATGGGGGTTGGATTCCAAGTTATAATCCCACCATCCCATCACTGTCTGGGTCCCTGAAGCTGGTCCAATCTCTGTTCAATAACCGCTGCCTCCGCATCCAGCTGCTCCAAGGCGAGTAGCCGTTTGTCGGCGCTGCTCGAGTTGGAGTCTCTTCTTCCCCAGTTGAGCAATTCATCGTTTCCAACAGGTGGGCCAGGGAGTTCTGGGATGCGGTGAACTGCGATCTGGCTGGCGTCCATCTTGACCACATTGCTCGGGTGGGTAGCGGGCAGCTCCTTAGGGATATGTACATTGGAATCGGGTTTGTCAGCTTCCACCGCCGAATGTATCTCTTTATGGCTGGCGGCTGTGTTGCCTGTAATCTCTGGGGTATTATGGGTCGTTTCCAGCTGGTTCAGGCTCACAGCTCCACTTCATCTTCTGTAGTTGCGTAGAACGAAGAACAAAGCCACGGCGATGATTGCCACACCAGCCCCTACGCCCACAGCAAAACCCGCTTTGGCCCCAGATGACAGGCCACTAGGGGTACTTGAGCTCTTCCTGGGAAGGGATGTTGCCAAGGCGGGGATGGAAAGGCCGGATGAAGCCCAGCGAATCTGCCCTGCTGGACGGGACTCTGTCCATGACACGGCGAGGATTTGGTGCACATCCCCGCTATCAATGGAGCATGAGTATTGGTTGCACGGCGGTGACAAGTTAGTACATGGACTCTGACTTCGGGTGGGTATGTCATTTGACTTGGGGGTTCACTGACCTTGGTACACACCGGGCGGCCGTTTCGCCTGGATGTACCACTCTCGGGTCCCGGGTGGCACCCCTCTCGGCCGTGCATCCAATTGTGTAACCATCGATACACACACCGGGAGAATAGTATAGCCAGCCATCATAGATCTCTTTGTCACCGGGTGGCCAGCAGTTCGCATCGCGCTCGCTCCAATCGAGGATGGACTGGCAGCCTGGCGGTGGAGACCAAATCGTTGTTAAGGGTAGCGGCGTGGTTGTTGCTGTTGTTCCTGTTGTTGTTGTTGTTGTTGCACTTGTCGCCATGGCTCTTTTCTTTCCACTCTATGTCGTCGACAGTGAACTTGACGCGTTACTATGAAGTGCGTTGTGTCGTTAATTTTATGAAGCGCACTCAGCCGCATCTTAATAAGAAATTCCCAAAATATGAACGACAACATGCTTTGAGCTGATTGGCGTTTTCCGCCATGAAAACTATCCCCAAATGGGACGTGGAAGCCAGAATGAGTGATTGTGGCTGGCTGCGGTCTCGGCGCCATGTTGGACCGAGAACAATGAGTAAAAATGAGACCGCTAATTACAGTCCACTGAATATTATTCTGCCTCTGGTTTAAAATGGCAAGCGTATAAGACTTTCAAAGATGATATGTACAAATTACCACATAAACCAAACATTATCCCATCATGCCCTAAATCACCGCCCAGGTCCCCGAAGCTGATTCATTCTGTGATCAATAGCAGCAGCAGCTTCTGCATCCAGCTGTTCCAGCGCGAGAAGTCGCTGGCGCCGCTGCTCAAGTTGAACTTTCTTCTCTTCAAGCCGGGCGAGCTCCTGGTCAGCCATAGAAGACCCAATCGCCGCACCGCTGTCTTGTAATTGGGACGGAGATGCCGAGTCTGGACCCGGTGGCAGCAGCGTCTCTGGACCAGGCGGGGACCGCATGGCTGAAGTTGGTGTTGGCAATTCGGCTCTTTGAGAGATAGGCGGGCCAGGGAGTTCAGGCACACGGTGAACTGCGACCTGATTTGCGTCCATCTCGGTGATGTTGGGCCTCGGGGTTCCAGGGAGTTCCTCGGGGATGTTCATAATAAAGTCTGGAGAGTCGGCCTCAACTGCCATACTACTAGTACTAGTCACCAGGTATGTGTTGTCCAACTCAGGCTTGTGGTTCTCGCTGCTCCCATGCGGAAAGAGTCCTGGCTTTGGGGTGCCTGCAAGCGCTGGGGTGTGTCCCGTTTCCGGTCCGCCGGTATTCTGTTTGATCGTGTCTGCTCCTCTGCGCCTGCGTAGCATGATTAAGACGATGCCGATGGCAAGTGCTGTCAGAACAACGACAGTCCCAACTGCAATACCCGCGATGGCACCGGTGGGTAGGTTGTTAGAAGTGCCAGCATCGGGGCTTTGTGTAGAGGGCCCGAGAGGTGATGATGATGAGGTAGAGGGAGCACTTGACGACGTTGCAGAGGTCGTGGCGGTCGATGATGTAAGAGACAGTGTGCGAGACGAAGTGATAGGAGCTGTTGCAAGTGCAAGTAAGGCGAGATCAGACGAGGCCCAACGGATCGGCATTGGCGGCACAAATTTGTCTGGAGCTGAAGATGACGTGACGAGGACCACGCTGCTGCCAGAAGCTCCATCAATCGTACAGGTATATTGGCTGCATGCCGTGGAAAAAACGTATTGTTAGCCATAGAGATCCTTGGGGCAGCTGTGAGGCTAAAAACTTACCTTGGGACACACCACGCGGCTGTCTCACCCGACTTGATCGCCATCCCATCCCTGGTTTCTCCTTGTTGTGCCGTGCAGCCCACAGTATACCCTTTTATGCAGAGGCCAGGGGAGTAGTATCCCCAATTTTCGACAACTTGGCGGTAGTTCGGTGGGAAGCAGCTCCCTGCGAGGCTCAGGCTGATTGCGTCCTGCCTCTCCGGAATTATAGAAGGGCACCCCGCCGGCGGGGACCAGACCGTTGTTAGGGGCTGCACCACGCCATATTCCAACGAATCGCTGCCGCCAAAGGTCGTGACGGTTGAAGTCATGATTGCGCTGTTTGTTATGTGTTAACATACAGCATTGCGAGATGCTTCGGAGGAGAGAGCGATGGGTGGGAGATGTTTCGTTGTCGAACAGTAGTTCCAGAGACTCAGCCGCACCACGATAAGATGCAGCCAAGTGTGAACGATAACATATTTTGATCTGATTGGTGTGTTTTTTTCTGGGCATGAGACTATGCCCAAACAGGGTGATCAAGGCTACGAGCGTGAGGTGGCTTGGCAAGGGGTCCGGCATTTCTCGGCACAGGAGTTCGGGGTTGTGAAAGTCTCATTCAGTGAGCAAGAGGAAGAGAAAATATAACACTGAAAACCGTTCCCACCAAATCTATATTAACTATTGCTAAGTTGACTCCACTGCAGATTTGAAGCTTCACTCTTGAATGGGACTAATCTCCATTGCCATCAACCTCATTTGCTCCTCCTCCACTTGTTTGAACCGGTGTTGTTCTCGCCATGACGTCTGAGGTCACCCCAGCCTGAGCCGTTTCCGCGTCCGAAACCCTGGGAACCTGAGCAACAGACCCTGCTTCTAATTCCACCTTTCTTTGCCTGCTTTTCCTTTCGCGGGGTTGATACAAACGGGACAAGACGACCACGAGAATCACAATCCCCGCCGCAGCCCCGATTGTGATTCCGATAAGGCTACCGATTGGCACACGGGAGACTTTTGTAGGTCCGTCATCATAGACTGCCCCATTTCCAGGGTCTGGAAGTGGGCAGGATCCAACAGGGGTGGGGGTTGGTGATGCCGTCACCAAGGCGGTTGGAACGCCGCCTCGGAGGACAGACAGGTCGGACGATGCCCATCGAATCTGAAACACGGGCATTCTCTTGTACCCGTCGGAGCTGATTGAGGCGGTTGTAGGTCCAAAAGGGTCGGCCGGCGTCGGAGCGTACCCGGAGATGATTGCTGTGACCAGAAAGAAACAAAGGCTCTGGGGCAACATCCGCACTGCACTCATAGTTACTGCCAAGGTGCGTAAAATAATGGCATGGAGTTAGCGATTCGGAAATGGAAAGATGAACAAAAAGAAAAACCCCCAAAAATATTAATAAAAAAGAAGAACTTACCTCGGCACGCACCAGCCGGCAGTCTCACCCGGATTTATCACGGCCCAGGCTCCCCCGCTAGGAGTCGCGCCCTCCATGTCCGCAGTGCAGCCCACCGTGTAGCCGTGCATGCACACGCCTGGAGAATAGTACCTATCCATCTGGAAGACCAGCCTGTTGCTGGGCGGAAAGCAATAGTCCGGCAGGCCTGCCTGATATTGCATTGGGACTATGGACGGACAGCTCGCCGGCGGCATCCAGACGGCCGTGAGGGGCTGCTTCACTGCATATTGGGTCAACAAGGTGTACATGACAATGCTCCTGTGCCCGGACCGCGTCACGACGTCATAGTCGAAGGGATTGAGCAGGTGTGATTGTGGCGAGGGTTGTTGTCATGTTCGGCTAGGTTTTAATCGACCGGGAGACGTGGCGTCGACGGGACAATGCTTATCTCAGTAGAAGTGAGCCGAGTACCTTCAGAAAGCGGTATAATTGGATGCGGGACGTGAGTTGCAATGGAGATGGCGCGTTGGGGGATGAACGGCCTGATAATAAACGACATGCGATGGGAAAATAGTGGACGCTGCTGCCTTTTTTTGTGCTTCTCCTCTTTCCCAGCTCGGACTGAGGAAGGTTGGTGGCACTTGGCTTTTATTATTACGGGTGGCGAGGGACGAAGCGAGGTTGGTCCGCCGGGTCGGTAACTCAACAGGGGTGAACTATGAACAAACGAATCTTGATCGTTGACCAACGCCATGAGAACCGATTTCCACCGATAAAGGATGCTTATATCACGGTCGGCAAGGCTCGCGGCAGCGCAGATCAACGCAACACACCTGCCCACACTGCGTTGCATTGAGGTCATCGCGACTGCGTTGCCTTGGCGTTGAACTGCGTCGATTGCGTTGCAATTCGTTGAGGCGGATAGTCTTCGAGGTTAGGGCTAATCCAGTGAGATCATAGCTTGTTGAAGAAGAAGAAGAAGAAGTTAAACAGATTTTCCCTCCTCATAAGAATAGGATGGAAGCTTATGATCGGACTAGTAGCGGTTGCAAGAACCCCTTGATACCTTGCCACTGTAGCAAGTGGCGTTAGGATTCGAAAAAGCCGGCAAGTTCAAATGAAGACTGGCGGAAGAATTCTAGCACTTATGTCCTCCGCGACAGTTTCCTTTCCATTTTTCCACACACCATTACTACTAAGTACCCAGCATTGCTAGCTTGACATTTATTCCAGCCTCAGAGTCTCAAACTTGAACGGATCTTATTTCCATCCCATCATCGACCTCATTTCTTCCACTACTAGTTTGACCCACGGGTGCAATCACTGCAGCAGTGTCATTTTCCGAGACGTTTGGAGCAGCAGACCCTGCTTCCACCTCGATCCTTTTTTTCAACTGCTTCCGTTTCCTTTCGTGGCGGAGATACAAACGGGACATTGCGACAACAAGTATCCCGACTACTACAACCGACCCAATGGCAATTCCGGCAATGCTGGCGATTCCTAGACGATGGGAACTGGGGGCTTGATAAGCGTTGGATGTGGGCTTGGAAGGATTGATGACTGTGGGAGAGGAAGATTCGCCACCCGCTGAGCGCGGCGGTATTGTGGCATGCGCGACGGATGTTGTGGTAGTAGGTATTGCACCTTGGAGAAGAATAGACCGGTCGGATGATGCCCATCGAATTTGATAAGCCGGCGCTTTGTGTAACCCCGAGCTGACGGCGGTAACCAAGTAGTAAGGGGTTGTGAGAACGTACTTGTACAGTGAAGCCGTACATTCATAGGTACTGGGTAATGGACGATTAATTGGGGGCTAGGATAACATAGATAGGTAGGGACTAACCTCGGCACGCACCAGCCGGCCGTCTCGCCCATATTTATCACATTCCACTTGCTCGGCCCCACGGTGTCGCCCTCGGTGGCAGTACAGCCCACCGTGTAGCCGTTCATGCACACGCCCGGAGAGTAGTACCCGAACATTTGAAAGACCTGTGCATCATCCGGCGGGAAGCACTCATCGTCCTCCAGGTACAGGCCGAGGCCATCTTCGCTTCTCCACGGTATTATGGTCGGACAGCTTGCCGGCGGCGTCCATATGGTCGTCAGGGGCTCCGCGACCGCGTATCCGAGCTGGGAGAGGGTGCGTGTGACCGTCGTGTGAGGCCTCGTTATTGTTGTTACAGGGTCCAGCAAGGGGTAGGTATATGTAACGGTGCCGAGGGTTGTCGTCATGATCGTAGGCTCGAGGGACGTGTCAAACCCACATTGGGCGTGGTATATTGCAAGGTGAATGGTGGACGCGATATTTGAGGGGAGATGGAGGCGCGATAGAGGACCAAGACAATGTGAAATGTCACTGCTGCCTTTTTTGCTTCCCCTCGGGAGTCGGGAAAAAGTGGATTCGTGGGACTTGTCCTAATTAGGCTAGCGGACGAGGACGGGGATGAAGCGAGACTTGTTGGTCCGCCGGATGGTAGTCTAGCAGGGAATATAATTACAGCCAAAATCTTGGACCCTCGTTAGGGGAATCATCTCACCAAGAAAGGTTATATCACTGTCAGGCCTCAAATTAGAAAGGTCTCAGATGGTATTGTTTCTGTTGGCCAGAATCAGGAGTAAAACGCGGATGTCGTTTGGAATTATAGGCTAGTTGGGAGATAAGCTAGGTAGGTAGTGGTTGAATTAGCGGGGTGAAATACAAACACGACACTACGACAACAAGACTACCGCTACAGCCCCAATAGCAACTGCGACAATGCTCCCAACCGATAGACAATTAGACGAGCCTCCGCTTCTAGTTTGATTAGTGTTCGATGTGGCAGCAGTCGGGAGTGTTGGAGACGAAGTAATACCCGCCGGCGTCGGAGAGGTTGTGGTGGCAGCAGCACTAGCACTCGCCGTGGCGGCTTCGAGGAGAGGGAGATCGGACGACTGCCATCGAATCTGCAATGCCGGTTCAACAGTCTCACCGTTGGTGGCGGAAACGAAGAACTCTTCGCCAAAAATATGTGAACGGTAGCCCTCATAGTGCCTGGAGCGGGGTGTGTAACCGAGTCAGTGTTTGGAGACAAATGAAGAGTAGAGAGGTGAAGATAAATTATTACCTCAGAACGCACCACACAGCAGTCTCGCCCGCACTGATGGCTGCCCAGGTCCAGCCCTCATCGAACGCGCCTGGAGTCTCACCCGCGGTCGCAGTGCAGCCCAGCGTGTATCCGCTTATGCACACACCGGGGGAGTAGTACCCCGCCATTTCGAAGATCTCGCTATGGTTTGGCGGAAAACACTCCCCGCTCGTCTCTACTACTCTTGTCGTGAGTATGGACGGACAGCTTGCCGGTGGCGTTCATATCGTCGTAAGGGGCTGTTTCACTGCATGCTGGACCACGCGCGCCCGTGGTCAAATGTGGCTGTGCCAATGGTGGCAGTTGTCATGATCCTTAAGCTGCGTTGACGGAGAACTTAGAATGCACGGGTGAGATTGAGAGTTAAGAGGGTGATAGATAGCGGGATGTTGATAATAAAGGAACGTAAGACGTCAGTCGTTAAATGTGAAAATGACTGTGCTCCTGCTAACTTTTGTTTTATCTCCCCACAACTAACGGGGAAAGTGGCCGGGTGGCGCCTTTAGTCTTGATCGGGAGAGTAAACACGAAGCGAGTCTCGATGTAGCGCCGGATGGTAGCCTGACAGGGATGAATATTCAACATCTCCACCAACAGGCGAGGTTTGTAACCCTTAAACTGTAGTCTGGTATAGATGAGTCAACTTGGAAAAGTCTCACAGGTAATTGAAGAGCGAATTAACCCGGATGTTGACACGGGGTCAAACGTCAGTTTGTACAAAATTTAATAACAGCTCTGGCGGTGGATGGGGATCCGCAGTATTTTATCTTGGAGAGAGCCTAGAGGTGGGATTTCATATCTCTTTTGCACCAGTCTATGTTGCAGGATTGACTGTGATCTATTGTAAAATTTATAGTAATTTCATCGTCGAGATACGATGTCAATCCAATTCATTTGTCGATGCGCAACACCCTAAATGACAAAGCAATCTGAATACAAGGCATCCGGCCCATTGTCTCCGCAACCTGTTCCATTAGCTTCCCATCCGATATCACCAAGCCGTTGATTGCAACCCTACCCACAGTAGTCAAATGCTCAGCTTTGCTGCAGCTTGTTCCTGGCCGCGAATGAGAAAGCCGGCTTGGCGCTCAACTGCGTCGGCACTAAGGCTCTAGCTCGTCCCAGTCGGAGGCAGACCAATCATAACTGATGAACACATCAAACGGTCTTTCAGCTTCACAAATGCAGCCCTGCTAGGCAAACGCTAGAGGGTCTAGATTCCTGTGACAAAAGCTGTCATTGGCAAAGCAGTGGTGTCTATGCGGCTGCTTAATGGTGCCCCTTGACCGAGAACTGCTTTGTCTGCGACTGTGAGTTTGTCTGCTGTACATAAAGCCACTCGTTTCTCCCCATGCATCAGACCCAAAGACTCAACCTGCCAACTTTGTCTCTACACAAGAGCAAAGACTTCTTATCTTGAACAGTCGCCAAGATGACGTGGGACACCAAAGTGATGAACAATTTTGGAGATAGAATCACGGTAAGGATCATGTGTTCGGGTGAATGTGAAAGCTGCACTCGCTTACAGGAAACAGGTTAATGGAGGTATGGTCCAAACAGGCACCAGCTCTTTGCTCCGGGGCTCTCATGACATTGTCATCAATGTCCCCTCGGTCGGGACTGTCCATATCACGGAGCCACAGTCAGACGACTTCCATTCGCTGGGCGTGTGGACCACCTGGGCCGTCAAGATCATCGCCGGTTCCTATGTCCGGTACTGGGGCTACGAGGGCGGGCCAGTCCTTCCCATCACCATCAACGCGGATGGAACCTTCTCCATGCCCACAGCATGCAACATCACGTTTGCCAACGTCCCCATCCGCCCGTCGTGGAAAGTGACGCTGGGAGACACCACCAAGTTGTCGTGCATCTTTGCTGGCAGCCAACAATCTCCCGCAACCGAGCCAACCGCAGCCAGCTCAGTGGCTCGTCAGATCTTCCGAAACGACGAGCCTTACCACCGGATTTCCATCCTCACCAGAACGGCGGTCAACGGAAAACTGGGCTTAACCATCCTAGCCAGAGGGACCAAGACAGACATGGACGCTGATCTCGGTTTTGGCGTCAACGTCCAAGTGACCATTGCAGGCGACCTGAGTTACTCTATCACAGCTCCTGGCGCCACTGCCGTCACGGGCACCCTTGGCCCAATCCTCAAGTACTGTGCATCCGTCGATGCTGCCACCACTGGGATGATCACCCTCAAAAACGTCCCTGCTGTTGCGCGCCCGCCACCAGGACCACCGACTTCATCTCCATCCCCGCCCCAGGGCACAGACGCTTACACGGTGACCTTTAATGTGTCCATCACGAAATTCCCGGAACCCATCACCATCAACGGACAGTCCACCGCCGGTTACGCCCCCATCGCCGGCACTTTGGGCAGATGGTTCGCCATCGACTCCAACGGAGGCCTGTACCTGTGTTTCAAGCGCAAGGCGAGCAGCCCGTGGAACTACGTCATCGGCAGTGTGGCAGTGGGCAGCTCGTACGCCTTGACCATTGTGCAGCTCAACATCCGCAAGTGGGTTATTTACATCAACGGCGGGAATGGGTTCGACGTGGTCAGCCTCTTCCGCGGCAGGGCGAGCTCAGATGTGCCCAACGACCAGGACACGGGTGTCGACTGGATGGTAGGGGGTAGTTTGTCGTCGTACCAGCCTGGGCTCAACGCCACCTGGGATCGTCAGGCTGGCGTGTCTGTTGATCATGTACGTTTCTGGTCGGGAACCAGGGCTGCAGACCAGATGTACCTCGACTCGCGACTTGTTCATCTCCACGACCCGAAGCTGCTGGCGTGGTATGACTTTGCGGGCAATTCTTCGGCCAAAGTGGTCAGTGGTCCGCCTGACACGAGCATTGTTTTGTCCGGAAGTGCAGCCATGACGGGAAGAGGTGTCCCGTCGTCACCAGGCCTTTTCCTGTCACTCTTCGCCGGAACATACAACCTTTACACAAATAACAACAACGCTTGGGCCACGACGGCTACCGCTTCACTGTCCATCGGCATCGACGGCACCATCAAGGACGGGGGCCGTGCCATTGTCGACCCAACCATAAACGGCAAGGCCATCAGCTGGATGCGAGGCGACGACAGCAGCAACGGCAACAGCGAGTGCATGGCCATTGTCTTCAAGCAGGGAAGCACCAACCCCAAATTCTGGACCAACCAGAGCCTGAAGTGCTTCGAGGGTGTTGTGGCCCTGGGAAGTGACACAACAGGGACGTCCATGCTGTGTCGAGGTGTCCTCCAGCCCGTCTACCGGTCTGACTGGACGGCTTTCGCGTCGGTTGGCCAGCGAAATGCCATTTTAGAAGCATCAGCCGACGGGGCCACAGCCACCGCTGCGTCCGCCTGGCTGATCGCAGACGCGGACAGTGCCAAGAGCGGAAGGCAAGCGTGGGCCATGGACGAGAGCGGGTTCCTGTTCAACAAGGCGTTCCCCAACAAGACGCTGGGCCTAGCGTCGGATAACGTCCACATCGTGCTACACGACTTTGGCGAGTGCGACAACCACATGACCTGCACCTGGACCCTGCGTAAGGGCGTTTTGGTGCACACCCGAACTGGCCGCCGTTTGATCATCAGCAACAGACGTCTGACCACCGTCCCGGCCGAGGAGACGGTCAACGCGTCCAAGGCGTGGACACCGTTCCTGCTGTCGAGGCATCTCAAAATCACCCAGGGTATAGTCACTGGAGCGACCTCCGCACCAACCAAGCTTATCTCTGTCGATGCATCTTCACTGGAACTCGTCAGATCAGACGTGAGCACGACAGCAGATTCGTGGGCCGCCCGTTGGTTCCTGGTTGGCACCTTTGTCGTGTCGGCGAGCAATGGCTACGCCGTGGCTGTTGTTGACTCTACACTCCAGCTGCAGCCGCCGCAGATGAACGCCGATTTCACTGGATCAGTCAGTGATCAAGCATGGGAAATCAACGCGGCCAACAAGATTCTGGTGAAAGCTTCGGGCGACAACAAAGGCTTCCCCTGGTCTCTCAACGCGGACGGCACCCTCAGCATCGCGTCAGCTTCTTCGCCCGTCACCGACGCCAACATGTGGCAGATGTCCAACGCTGCAGGTGGCATTCTCCCGCCCACGCCTTCTCCTCCTGCCACCGACATCCAATCATCCTCAAATTCACCAGAAACAAACCACATGCTCGCAGCAGGCTTGTTGGGTGACGACCCCCCGCGCCTTCGCCGCAGCTTCGAAATCCGCATCCAGACCAGCTCCAAATGGTTCGCCGGCACCGACGACACAATCAGCATCTCCCTCTCATCCAGCGTAACCCAAAAATCCACCCCCATCTACACGCTCAGCAACAACCGGTCCACCACGCACGTCGACGCGTTCGAGCGCGACCAAATCGACTCCTTCACCATCCACGAGCTCGATGTAACCGACATCACCACCACCACCACCGACCCTCCCTCTCTTTCTATCACTGACATCGTCCTCCACAAAACCGTCCCGCCCTACGCCGTCGTCCCCGACCTTTCGTTCGCCGACGAATCCGGTCTCGTGATGGCCATGTCCCCCGACGCATGGCACTGCTCGTGGATCCAGCTGGTGGACACTGTCGACTACGACGTCTGGCGGGTCGACATCAACGAATGGGTCAATTCCGGCTCATCCTTTCCCGTGTCGTACCACTCCCTGCTCCCCACGTCCGACCTAACCACCACCACGATCGGCCGTTTTCCCGTCTGGTCCGACCCGTTTCGTTCCGCGGGAGGCGAACACACCTACGCGGAATTCCACTCCGTCACCCTTCCCCCCTCCGTCTCATCGTCCCCGGTATCCGTTTTTGAGAATGCACTATCAGGACACGACCCGAAACCAGGCGACGAGCGTCAACACGCCCGCGACTCTTTGTATCCTCTCAGGGTAGCGGCTAAGATGAGCGACGCAATGCTCATGATGTGCGGCACCCTGACCACTCCAAACAAGACAGATTACGGAGGCGAAGGCACCCCCGCCGGGCAAGAAGTCTGCGGCGTGTTCGGGACGGGTCGCTTGAACTGGCTGGGCCAATGCCATCAGATTTGCAACCGCGTGCTGTACGCTTGCCATCCTCGGTACACGTCATTTCAACAGCTTTTGTCGCCTACAAACCGATCACCGGGGATGTACCTCCTCACGCTAGCAATGTTCGGCATATGGGGTTCTGGCTTTCGTCAATGGCTTCACCTTATTGATCCTACAGCTACAAAATTCGACAGGAATTTCATGGGCACGGAGGAGAGAAATTTAGGTTGGGTGGCATCGATGGTTAGGGCGGGACAGAAGGGTGTGCAGGTTACGCTGCGGAGGGATACGTTGCAGAGGGTGTTGGAGATTGTGATTGAGAAGAGGGGGGAGCTGAGGGAGAATGAAGATGCGGATGGGCCGACGGTGGGCGGGTTGACGAGGGATTTGAGTGCTGTGGTGGGGGAGGAGACGGCGAGGGAGATTACGAGATGGAGGGGGGAGGTTCCGGGTGGGGATAATCATGATGAGCTTTAGGGGTCATGGATGGGGGGTAAGAAATGGAGGGTAGATGGTGGATGTGTGAACGGCCGTTTTAAAGGAATGGAGAGGACACTGCCCTTTAGGTGTGGTATGTGAATGTGACTTCCCGTAGACTACGAGGAACATTACTGCCTGTGGGTTTGTTAACTTCGTACGCTGTCTTCACGGTCCTTTTCACCAACTCTAATCCCTGCAAGTATTCCAGTGGAATCAGAAAAAGGAAGGAAAAGATGAAAAAGAAATGAATACAAACCCTGAATGGATAACCAAGCGTAAGGAGTGTGAGTGGTAGTCTTCTGCTCATTGGTTTGATATCGATTAAAAAAATAAATAAAATTGGTAATTTGAAGGAAGTGTCAAAAAATGAAAGAGAAAAAAGGACACAGGACAGGACACAGGAGCCAATTCTTGCGTTCAGTCAAAAATAAAACCCTACGACCCGTTATTTGTGCTAAACCCAGTACTTTGGCCGACAAGGTGGGAGGAAGATTGTCTACAGGACAGAAGTGTTTGTGTCACATGTGTGTCCCCGACCTTTTTTGGGTGTAAACAAACCGCCTTTAACCTCGAACCTCGCTGCCCCACGTCAATGGGACACTTCACTCATAGGGCCATGAAAGCACCACACTCGGTCCTTCAAAAATCCATATTTATCGTATTCTTCTCAAAAATCCCAATTAACACAACCCCTCGCCACAAGGTGTCAAGTGGGTCCGAAGGATCGCCTATGACCCTGTCTGAACCAGGGCTCCGTCGAGCAGCGATGCCTAAATGCTGACAGTATGCCGATCGACTTCGAATCCGAGAGGACTCCAAACGGTTAGGCATCCACCCAAGCTAGTGTATACCCTAACAATCGCTCCATTCGCATTTTCATAACCCAAAACAACTTCATCCAGCCCGTTACATGCGTCAACCAGCTCGAATCCAGGCCACCATGGCGCTCCTAAACACCAACGAAATCCTCCAACTGAACAATAACGTCCACACCTTCGTCCTCGTCCGGCCCAATCAAGTCGACATCGAAGATGTGGACCTCTTCGTCGTGCAGCCGCCAGCAGCCCCCCTGGACCCCGCCCATCGCCTCCCCACCAAATCCATGACCCATCTCTGCGACACCTGCCGCAGCGCCCTCGAGTATTTCTCCTTCTGCCTCAACTCAGGACCCCAGAAAGATGATGACACCAAACTCCCGGCCAGCTGCCTGCTCCACGAGGGCGCCACGACACTCCAAGAAGGCGAGGACGAGCGCTGCCACCTCTGCATCCTCCTCATGGCCAACCTGCGCATCAAAAGACTGGCCATGCAGTCGATCGACCAGTCCAACATCGAGATGTGCTGGCAGCAGGCTGGCCGCGGCGAAAACCCCAAACCCGCGCGCCTGCATTTTGCCTTGACGCATCGTGGGCACGACAGGTCGACGAACAATTACTGGAATATCCTGAAGCTGCATCTGTGGACTGACGATGAGTTTGACGAGTCACTCTTGTGGCCGGGGGATTGGAAGCCGTCCGAGGGGAGACCGGCGTTGGAGCGGCATCCCAGCACGGAGTCGGTGCAGACCCGCGACAATGCACTGGCCTGGCTGGCGCGGTGCGAGGCAGATGAGGATGGGAAACATGACCAGTGTAATCGGCAGGTGTCTGGGGAGTGGATGCCCACGCGGCTTTTGGACGTTACGACCGCGATCCAGACGGAGACCCTGAAACTGATCGCGCCTGATGAAAATCCCGAAGAGCTTGTTTCTGACAGACGATATGTGACGCTGAGCCATTGCTGGGGCGCCTGGGGCGGCGGCGGTGAACTGCCGGTGCTGACCACCGACAACTTGGCAGAGAGACTGACTACTGGCATTCCTCTGTTAGAGCTGCCGCAGACTTTCCAAGATGCCGTGCAAATTGCTCACTGGTTCAAAGGTCGGTCTTGCCCCAATTTCCCTTCGCACACCTCAGTTGTTGACGCCAACCCGAAAAACAGTCCGATGGCTCTGGATCGACTCCCTCTGTATCCTCCAAGACAGCGCAGATGACTGGTCCCGCGAGGCCATCATGATGTACGACGTGTACAAGAACGCTCTCCTCAACATCTCAGCCGACGACTCTCCCGACGCCCGGTTCGGCTGCTTCAGGAACAGAGACCCCCTCGCCGTCCTGCCCATGCGTCTCGCTCTTCCTCTTCCTTTCAAGAACCGAAAGTCTGTCAAAGATAAAGAGGACAAGGACAAACAGGACGATGACGAAAAAGAAAGCGACGACAACAACGACAGCGGCAACCCCGTAACGACAACAACTACCACAAACTGCTGGATCGTCCCCGACACAAACGCCGCCTTCGAAGGCGTAATCGACTCCCCTCTCGCCAAACGAGGCTGGGTCTTCCAAGAGCGCCAACTCTCCCGCCGCGTCCTGCACTTCACCTCGACGGAACTCATCTGGGAATGCTGCGCCTCATCTCCCTATTTCGCAAGCGAGATGTTCCCCGGAGCAAGCGCCACCGTAACAACAAAGCCAGTATACAAGACCGTCTTTGGCGGGAAACCCAAGTTCCAGACCCAGACCACGAATCTCAGCAGTACTAGTACCCCGGATAAACTCTACGCAACCTGGTCTACGCTGTGCAGAGAATACTCCGCCAAGAAATTTACCTATCCGCACGATAAACTCGTCGCCCTGTCTGGTCTTGCCCAAGAATTCCAAGCCTCCTTGTTCCCAGACGACACATACATGGCCGGCCTGTGGCGCTCCACTCTCCCCTCATCTCTCCTCTGGCAATCATCCAACACCTCCAGCCGTATTGATCACACAGAAGAATGGGAGGGTAAATACATCGCGCCATCGTGGTCTTGGCTCTCCATCAACGGGGCCATCTCACCAGGGCCCTTCTCCTCCTCATCACAGCGCACTTTCTCTCTCGTCAACATCCTAAACGTGGACATAGTCCCCAGCATACCATCCAAACCGACCGCCTCTCTCCAAAGCGCATCTATCAAATTGGCGTGTTACTTGAGGAGGGTGGAGGTGAGACCAGATTACGAAAAGAAGCCGTGGTACTTGATGGCCATTGGTGGCGGGAAGAGTCATAAACTCATCATCATGGACGACGAATATGGCCAAGAAGAGACGGGAGGGGTGATTGATAACTTCCACTCGGACGCGTTTGACCATTCATTTGACGTCGCGTCGGATGGGGACTCAGGGCCGGAGGTGGTGGCGGGTTTCTTTCTGCCGCTGTGTGTGAGCCTGCCGGATGAGACTTCCGGACTGTGTCTGAGTGGGCTGCTTGTTGAGCCGGTTGGTGGCGAAGATGGTGATGGGAACGGGGAGACGTTTAGAAGGGTGGGTGTGTTGAGGGTGTACGGGCTGCACTGTCGTTGGATCAAGTACAAGGCTGCGGTACAACTGGGTGGTGCGGCGACGGAGGAGGGTGATTGGGAGAGTTTGGCAAAGGTTTTGACGCCTTCTCATGAGAGTTGGGATAAGTTGAAGAAGGACGACGAGGACGATGTGGAGGAAGCCGGATCTGAGTCTGTTGGGGATGGTGATGACAATGATGATGATGATGATGATGGCGAAGGCGAAGTGAGACCAGATGAGGGTTGTGGTGAGATGGGGGTTGACTCGGCAACAGAAGGAGATGAACTGACTGAAAACGTGGAGGAGGAGGACGAGGAGGACGAGGAGGACGAGGAGGTGGTGGACGACGAGATTGTAGGCGTGTTATCTGACAAGAAGCCGAAGGAACTCGAAGCGGCGGACAACAAGAAGGGCAACCAGAAAGCAGTGGAACTTGATCTCACCCCGCTCGACGCCTTGGAAAGACTCTACGCTCTCGACAAAACGTTGCTGGATGGGAGCGAGCTTGAGGCCAGGTTTGAGAAGATGGTTCCGCAGCGGATAACTCTGATCTGAACTCTGAAATACTATGACGGGACCGAGAAGTTTAGCATGAATCAAGAGAGAAAAGATAGATATTGATTACAGACAATGAATGACACTGTGCTGTTGAGTACTTGGTATAAACCACACCCAGAAAATTCAAATAGACTCAGTTCTCTTGATATGAATTATTGTACACCTGAACATGACGGTTCAAAAGAACGCATCATCAACAGCAGACCCATTACCACCCCCTTCCTTATTATCCCCACCCTCTCCATGTCGTCTGAGAATGTTCCCACAATCCCCTCCCTCCTCCGGGTCCTCCATCTCATTTTCGGAACGAATCAAATCCCGTAAAATCTCTAACCCCTCCTCGCGATCTTCGACTTTCTTGATATCCAGCCCCCACGCCTTCAGAAAAGGCGCCTCGCCGCGGTAGTTCTCATGCAGCCAGACACGTTCCTGCCGTGTATGGCGCAGCATTGGCGGTGTGTTGATTAGGGGAGAGGGAGTGCCGTGCTGTCTTTCGAGAGCAGTACTGGTAGGAGTAGTAAGCCGGGGAGGGGGTAATACAGCTGCTGCTGCTGCTGTAGAAACTTGCCCGCCCCCTCCCTTGATGCTGTCAGGTGTGAGCGGTGGGGTGTTATATGGTGCCACCACTGGGACTGGGTGCGATGGCGTTGTTGTTCCTGATTTTTCGCGGGTCAAGGTCGGGGAGTTTGATGCCGTTGCGGGTGTTGTCATCACTTCAATTTTATGGAATGGTGGTTTGGGGTTGGAGCTGGCGGGTTCGGTTGGTGAGGTGGAGGAGGACTGGCCTGGCACGCCTGGCAGAGGTTTCCACTTGGAGTTGTTTCGGCTCAGATCCGAGGCGGTTGCTGGTTCGGACCTAGTGCTGCTCGTCGACGGGACCCGGAGGGGTGCTGGGCGGAGGTCCTCTGACTTTGAGGGGCGGTGGTGTAGGCGTGTGGTGGGAAGCTGTTTTTTGTGTATTTGTTGCTGCTGCTGCTGGTGGCGCTGTGGCTTCTGTGGCTGGTATTTTTGTTTTTGCTGTTGCTGTTGCTGTTCCCGAGCGTACATGTCCATGGAGTCTGGATACAGGTCGATCCACTGGGTTACCCGACTGTCCATCGAACTCGAGCGGCTTCTCTGGGGCTTCTTTGTTGGAGCCAGGTCTGTGGGTGCTAACGCCATCGGCAGCTCTTCGACATCCGCTGCTGCCACGCGGTAGCCTCCAAGATGGATAATACCAAGACTTTGGAGGCTGGAGGGTGAGAGTCTTGCATCATTGGCTGTTCTCGCTGTTCTGTGTTATTGTCAGCAAAGGACTTGTTGGAACGAAAAGGCCGTAGACATACCGACTGGAGCCGGATCGCTTCACCCAGTCCCTGACACGATGGCCCGACTTCTTCGCAGCAGGAAGTTGGAGACTGGACGACCTCTGCGGTCCTTCCAAAGCTGAAGACAGTGGTATGCCGAGTGGCATGTTTTCGAACCCCCCTCGCGGACTTTGAGAGGGTTTTCTGAGTGGTTTTGGGGCTGGGTCTAACATGATGTTGAGCATGACGGGCGACTCGGGATTTGACTCGTGGATGGTCTCCAGTGGCATTTCTTTTGGTTGAATGTCCAGGTTGAAATAAGGAACAACGCGCGTGGAGACCCGTCGAGGGGACCTGCAGCCAATTTATTTTTCAGAATGCTCCCTCTCATCTCGTGATCAGCAGACTGTGTCGGTCCGAGGACGAGCAGCCCTGTGTGGGGGAAATGTTTCAACCTAGTTTAGTCGCATCTCCCTTTGGTCAATTTCCTAGGACACCATTGCTTGTTTCACCACATTGGGTTCTCTGTTTCTGGGGAGACTTTAAAAAAAGGATTGGATGTCGTGCTGCTGCAGCCAATCCCAGGGCCCGCATCCTCGAAACGCCAGCGACAATGTTTCAGCGCACGTTCACCTGTCCACCAATCACTTGGCGCCTTGCTCCGCCCTTCGCCCCCTGTCTCGAACTGCGCCAGTGGAGCCGCGAGGACACGCGTACGAGATTGCAATACTAAAAAGAAAAAGAGACGAAAAAAGGAGGCAGAGAATGAAAGGCTTGGCCTATTAGCTATCTATTTTGGTACCTCTATCTCAACCGGTTTGTTTCCAGCGCGCTAGACACGAGGGGGTAGGCTCTAGCTGTAAAGCCCTGACAATGGGTTGCCTAACTCGTGGGAGGGTTAGGGTTGGTCGCCCCTGACTTTGCCATTCAAGAAACTGAGGAGAAATGAACATTACAAACGCATATTGCAAGGGCATCACGTAAATTTAATACGACTCAATGGAGGTTATACTTTTTCAAGCATTTTAAGAAGAAAATACTTTCTGTCTACCTAATTATAAGTCTCGGAAAATCCCGTTGTGATTACGCCAAGGGAGGTCGAGCAGTTTTCCTGAAGCAGCCCAAAAAAAAAAAAAGGGATGCATGACGTAATTCTTTTTTTAAATTTTTTCCATGAAGTAAACTGTCTAGCAGTTGGCCGGCCATCCGGGTTTACTATTGAAGATAACACCTTCTCATGTCGAGGTAGTTAGGCGCACCGTTGCCCACGTCTACATGGCAATAATGTAAGGTGTAGTTAATGAATACTAGCCCCTCCCAAACCCAACGTTAAGATACTCTTGCTTCAAGTTTTTTGGGTATAGAAGCAGGAAGCAGAGAAACTCACTCCCAACTTGACAACGTAGCCTACCTAGTTAGCACCCCCCAGGGCCTCCAACCTTTTTCTACAACCATCGTTGGCTTCATACAAATGTTTCCTCATCATCGCCTCATGGTACTGACCCCAGCGCTGCTTCGTCAAGTCCAGATGTCTACATGTGTGGGAAAATATAACTCACTTTATAAACCGGCTAGGCTGTGATATTTAGTAAGATACGTTGTCTTATGCCACGAAAGAAGATAGAGGCACTCATTGATCCACAAATCTGCTACCGGGCCATCACTTTCTTGGCAGTTCTAATGATTGATGCATTTTCTTTGTCTCTACGCCCGGTATCTTTATACTCGGAGTCTCACTTCCACACAGCAGGACGTTCCCTGACTCATGTTACGCTAGAACCCCTGTTTGAACATGTCTTGGATATATTTCAGAAGAATCATATCCTTCAGCAATCAAGTGTTTCAAGTCATTTTAGAGCATTAAGTAACATGGCACGAGCAATACGGGCCGTCAGAGCTAGTCCCTAAGTCTAGACATCGCTTAATTTTATTTCCTTCAGTCCTCAGCTTCACACCAGTACTGACATAGTGTCGCCTTCGTTTAGCGTCTGTGCATGGAACCATGGCTCTGTGACTTTCTTGTATTTAAACATACCCGTTCCCCTCTCAGCTTTGCTATGATCTTTCCACCTCTCAACACTACCTAAGCTTCTCTTTCTCCAGTTTCATCCATCAACGCGACTTCCAACATAGAGACAAACAGCTTCATCAACCCTTATCTGTCAGGAGGAGAGATGGTACGTAATAAGCCCTCGTTAATCATTGATGACACACCCGCAGCCCTCCTACAATCTTGCCCTCCCATGTCCCAACCTGAATCCTGAGTACCCGCCATTCTACGGCCCAGATCCCTGAACTCACAGATAAACCCAGACCAATTATGTTACCAAAAAGATCCGAGTCAAAGGAGCCGAATACTGCGAGAAACTCAACCCAAAGAACTTCACCCTAATTTGGAAGCCTAGCGGTGTGTTTCATGATGTCCACGAGGATTGCAAATCATGGGCCAAGACTGGGTTTCGGACCGTCAATATCCTGGAGACAGGTAAAAATAGCAACATAGTCAAATACATAATCAAGATTCTATTGAAGAACGAGGGAGATGATGAGGTTGAATTTGATAGGCTCGAATATTTTGCGGAGCCTACGAGCGAGATGGTCGTCGCTGCATTCGTTGCCAAGCACCCTCGCAAGTAGTAGGGCCTCTGACAGATCTGATATCTTCGCCCATTCAATCCTATTCAATCTTGAGATAACAAGCATCGTTTGGGGACTCTATACATCGTTTGGCGCGGCTTTCCTATGGTGGTGGGGTGTTTGGATTAATGCCAGTATTAGTACTTAGTATAGGTGTAGAAGTACATCCAAGTACCCTATCGGGCTTCTATTAAAGTACTAGTTGCTTCTAGGCGGGTTAAGGGAGCGTTTTTTTATATGGGAGAGGTGAATGAACACAGTGGTTCTTGAATGAACGTAATACTTCGAGTTTTTTTTTTCTTTTTCTTTTTAATAAGCGGGTTGTATGAGCGTTTCAATCCCAAATATGCCGGGCTGGGAATGGGGCTCTATCCTTGCGAATTCGCGATTCAAGTAGGCACGACGACCTACGATAGTTCCTTTTTTTTTCTTAAACCCATCAACGAATAATGGGCTATTCATCATTACGAGTGGAAGATTACTTTTTAGCCTTCTTCTTTCATTCTTCCTTGTTTCAATTTTTTGAGCGGCTCAAATGGTACCCGTCACTCTCAAACTTGGAAGCGAGTTGAGCTTTCCAGCACGACCAAGCACTTGTGTTACCCTGCATGCAACCTTAGGCCAGTTAACGCTGTGGCTAAAGAAGTGATGCACGCTGCAGCAGTCCAGCGTGTTCATTGGAGGAAAGACCCGCGGTCCTTTTGGGGGATGGCGCTTGATGTACTGATTACGTGGACGTGGAGGGTTGGGCAACCTGATGGCTGCTGCCCACCAAGGGAGGGCGCCGGCGCAGCAGGTTGGAGGTGGGGAAATCTTCCAGCTCGCGATTTTCCCTCCCCTCTCTTTCTCTTTTCTCGTCAGCACCTTAGCTGCTTTGCACTTCGTCATCACACCCACTGTGTCTCAAGATGGGTTGCCTGTGCGTTCGAAATGCCTTTGCTAGTAGGAAGTCCCCGGAGACAGCAAAATCAACCCCAGCGCCAGCTGCCAACGATGTTGCTCTTGAGCTGTCGGGCGGTGGAAGCCCGCTTCCAACGAGGCTTAATCTTCCTCCTGAGCCCAATCTTCCTCCCAATGATACCAAAACGCCATCACATCGTGCCGCTGATGAGCTTTGGGACCTGGCGTACCTAAGTGTCCGCGACGGCGATGCGAAGCTGGTCGAGGCTTATGAACTGGTTCTGGCCCGTGTTGTCGAACTTGATGGCGACTCGTTGCAATTAGGGCCTGGATCGAATGAGCCGGTGGATGAGACCGGTAGACAGGAGCACCTGAAGGCGATGGTCCAGCGAGGCCTTGAACGAACCGAGAAGTGGGCAGCAGCGAAGGAGAAGGCCGGCGGTGTGGTGGATGTGATCCGTGGAGTTGACGAGTTCATCTCGTCGAGTCTGTCGTCAGTGCCGCAGGCTGCTGCAGCTTGGGTTGCTGTTTCGATATTGTTGAAGGTATGCTTGACGCGCTCAGTTGAAGTTGTAACTCAGACTCAGTTTTGTTTGTATCATAGGGCTTCTCCAACGCCGCCACTCAGTCCATTGCAAATCGTGAGGGGATTGTTTACGTCGGATCCCGAGCTCGGTGGTATCACGAGCTATTCCATGTCATCAATGACTTTGATAGAGCCCAGGGTCTTCGACTCCAGCTGGAAGAGCACTTGATCAGCTTGTTTGTGAAAATAATCATATTCCAGATGAGGAGTGTTGGCGCCTACTTCAGGGTCCAGATCGTCGCCATTCTTCGCGACGCGTTTAGCATCGACGACTGGAACGGCTCCCTGGAAGAGATCAGGGCTGCTGAAGCAAGTTTGAACGTGTTTCTCGAACAGTACGGGACAGCCACGAACAACAATCTTCTTAGGTGCCAGGCCGAGAGGGCCGCGAAGCTTCTTGATGTTGTCAGGGACGGGCTTGGACAGATCAACACGACCCTTGCCGAGATTCTTCAGCACCAAAGGGATGTGGGCAGGGAGACCCAGATCAACAGATCCGAGGATGCCGAGAAAGAGGCCCTACGTCAGGCCAATGCCCTCATTGGAAAGTTCAAAGTTCCTGGTCTCGAGTACGACCAATTCATGGACAACAACCCAGATCCTGTCAAGGGGACCTGTCAGTGGTTCCACAAGGACGAGCGGGTAAACAAGTGGGTGACAGGGCCCCACAGCCTCCTGTTGGTGAGGGCGAGACCCGGCCAGGGGAAATCTGTGCTGGCCCGGTCGTTAGTTCATGCGTGGCGCGAGCAGAACAACAAAGCAGTCTGCCATTTCTTTTTCAAAGACACCAACGAAGTCCAGAAGAGCGTCAGCATGGCTTTGTGTGCGATCCTGCATCAGCTATTCCGGAGCGATCCATTGGTGGCGCTGAAAGTGGAAGGCCTCATAATGCAAAACGGCGCGGGTCTTATGACATCCAAGGTGGATCTATGGAACATTTTTGAAGCCGTCATGTTGCACGCCAAGTCACCCATCATATGCGCTCTGGACGCCCTGGACGAGTGCGGGGATGGTGACCGGGACTTTCTCATCGGGAGGATCAGCGAACTTTGCAACGGCAGGAGAACAGCAGCACTAGGCAGCAAGTTGAAATTACTTGCCACGACACGACCACTGGACGGTATCATGATCCAGTTTCAAGGTGTGCAAAGCATCAGTCTTGACCCAATCGAGAACCCAGCTCTGCTTGCCTTCGAGATCAATATGGTGATTGACGCTCGTATGGATGAGATGGCTAAAGCCAAGCGCTGGGACACAGAACTACGAGACGACATGAAAGCCGAGCTTCGGGCAATAGGAGGCGTCCAGTATACGTATTTGTGGCTCCGGTTGATCTTTGAGTTGCTTGGAAAGAAATCCTTGCGTCCCAAACAGGACTGGCTCCTTCTGGTTCGGCAGCTCCCACGGACGGTCAACGAGGCCTATGAACGACTCCTCAGCAACGTGGATGAAGACTTGAAGCCCGTTGTCCAAAAGCTGCTGAAAATCATGCTTGGCGTGGGCGAGCCTCTGAATGTCTCCCAGATGAACGTGGCGTTGGGTGTGTATGTGGGCAGGACCATGGGCCAAGGGCTCAAATACATGGATGGAAACTCGCAATTCCGGGAATGGATCGAAAACAACTGTGGCTTCTTTGTCCAGGTCTTCGAGAATGACTTGGTTTTGTTCATCCATCAGACTGCCAAGGAGTTCCTCACCTGCCGACCCATCAGCACTCCACCATCAAGCAACTCGGGCTGGGAATGCTTTACGACTCTGGCGGCGGCACACATGAGCATGAGCTACGTGTGCCGTTCGTTTTTGGCACAAATGTCCAATTGGTGGATCAAAAACAAGCGAGAACGCAGCCACGGCGACAGGATGGACTGGCTGTTTTCAAACGCGAACCGTTCATGCGACTGTTTCGTGCAGTACGCCGCTAGGAACTACGATTCCCATGACAATAATGACAGTCAAAGTAGTGTCCGGCATCCAGAGTATTTAGATGCCGCTGCGCTCTATTTTACGGAGACTCATGAAAACGACATCTATGACTTCCCTTGGGACGACATCGACGATCTGAACGTCAAAGCTGCGGAGAGATACTCCAAAACACCCATTGCTAAGCTATGCTGGGGATATGATCACGTGGTGTGTCCCGAGATTCTCGCCCAGAACTTCGTTTACGACGCTGTGGCATCGCTAGACCTTGCTGACAGGAGAGAGGAAGTTCTGATTCCAGAGCTATACTACGCCTCCGAGGATGGGTCAAAAACCTTCGCAATAATGGAGTTTATCGAAAGTAAACCCCTACCTGATCGACCAGACGGGAGGGCCGACTGTGCGGCAAAAGCCCTGTCCCGTTTGCTTTCCATTCCGGTCCCTAACAGCTTACCTCTTTCGGTGGTCGCCAGAGGAAGATTGATGAGGCCGTATTTTTTCCATGAGTTCGACTTGCGTAATGTCGAAGTAGAAGGAGCCGGTCGTTCTCAAAACTCTTCCACCACCTCTTTCGCCAGCCCAAGTTCTGATAGAACTTGGAGATTTGTTCCGCTTGATATAGTATCTGAACAGATTAACGAGGTGCGTGCGGATAGGGTTCGATTGTTGTGCGAGGTGTGCTAACAGAAGTAATATAGCTCGCAAAAGAGAAATCCAGTACCCTAGAGGAGGCTAACTTCTCCGCTGAGACAATTTACTTCTTCCTCAGTGGCTTCGAAGAAAAAGACTTCCTCTTGGGACCCAATGACACTGTCGTAGTGTCTAGGTTCCGAGGTGCTGCGATAGTGCCAGCTAGCTTTGTTGTATGGACTCTCCAGTACATGGAAAAGAACCAGATGACAGGTCTGTATAAAAAGGTCCAAGCCTTGATTAAGATTGAGGAGAACGAACAGAACTTGAGGGTAATATCAAGAGTAGCACGCTAAGGCCGTGGCCGGCGGGATCGTTTCAACAATAGTAAAACGCTATAGGAAAGCAGTGAGCCGCGAGAGAAACGGGAAGGGATTAGAATTAGCCGAACTTTCAACAGGCAAGCAACGGAAATATATGGCTCATATAATCGACTTAAGTTGTGCGGCGATTATGTCGGAGTAGATCACCCCACATTATCCACTCCAGGGTCTAGCCCATTGCTTTTTCTATAGTCTTCTACTCCAGAGAGATACTCTCTCTTCCAAAGAACCATCATAGCCATGAATCCATTATGCGTTATCCACGCCAACGGATTATGTTGACATCAACCAGTCACAATACTCGGCCTTCGGTAATAAATACTGCATTATTCCATACTACGCCTCCTCTGCAGCAAGTTGTAAAGCAAATGACCCACAGCCAAACCAAACAATAGAACTAAATAACCAAATAACCAAATAACACCAAACTAAACCAAGCCACCCGCTATGATTATACTGCTCCCAACCGCCCCCCCCCCCCCCCCCCCTTAAAAAACCCCCCAGCAAAGTCATCATTATTTTCGTCATTATTCCTCAGCAATCGCCACTCTCAGTTTTCCCTCCGCCTTCTATCACCGGCCAAAAACAGTCCACTAAACTAAGCCTTGAACCTCCCCTCCTACTTCAAGCGCAGCCTGTTGACGATACTAGTACCGGCGCCCATCTCGGCAGCAGCAATTCTGGCCTTGGCAACATATTCATCCACCTGAGCCTGCCTGCTCTTCGGCCGACAGGACGGGAATCGGCATGATTGTAACGCTGCCAATCTTGACCGGCTCCTTACCAGCAGCGGCGGCATCACTAAGATCCCTGATAACAGTCACGCCCTTGCAGAGTTCTCTGTTCAAAGACACGGGGCCCATGTATACGGCCGGACTGTTTCCCTTCGGTTGGCAAGAAAAAACAACCAAAAACCAATAAGATTGAAAGGAAAAGAGAGAGAGAAAAAGAGAGAGAGAAAAAGAGAAAGACGTATTCCTTTGCGTGAGAAAAAATGCACTCGGAGCCCTCGAGATCAAAAAACTGAGAGATGATCCTGTTCAGTTGGTTGTTCATATAGGTGACGGGCCGTGGTGTAGTCGGATATGTCGTGGATCCGGGCGTTCTATAGGGCCATGACGCCGGCTTGGGCGTACGCCTCGGTGAGACCTATATTTTGAGATTTTATTGTTAGAAAAAGAACTTGGTAATAATAAATTACCAGTGAGAAGATAGGATGGGAGGGGGAAAAAAATTTACTCGAGCGAGCATATGGGTCAGGGACGCACGAGTCCTGGCCGAGGATGTGTTTCCATTCGGTTGTCTCTAAAGGAAATAAAAGGAATTGGTAAGTAAAAAAGAAAAATATCAAGGTAGGTTAAAGGCAAATTGACATCTCACCCCAATACCAGTACGAGCCCTTCGTAGTGACAGTATGGTCCAGGTTGTGTGAGAGCTCGTGCACGTACGTGCCCGTGCTGTTGTTGCAGTCGCTAAAGAAGGCTTGCTCGGTGCCGACGGAATAAGCGTGGCAGAATGTATCTGGCTAGGGGCAATATATCTGTTGCGCGACCTTGCCGGAGCTGGGATTTGCCCGTTCATCTAGTTGGACTCGGCGATGTCTTGTTGCGCGTTTTTGCAACGGCAAAAGGTTTGGGGAACGTCGCACTAAACTTAGTTGAAGGTCGAGTCAGTTCAGTCAAACGTTATCATGGGTTCGTTGCCAGGGGAATAGTCATGGTGAGGATCTGAGGGATGAGGAGCAACTTACGTCCGAGTATGTCACATCGTAGACTTCAATGTCATAAAGATTGCAGTAACCATTGTTAACAGCTTCGGTGTAGCACCACTTGGGAACCGTGCCCCACGGCCAGCGATAAGTGGTCTGGGCGGCGCTGGGCAGGGTGCTAAGGCCGCCGTAGATGCCGAAGTCGAACGGCATGCCGTCCTCAAACAGGACTGGGGTTTCGGGGTCCAGGCCATCATCTCCTACTAGAACCGCCGGCGCGGGACTCAGCGCAGCGCCAACGATAAAGGCGACACGGGAGTAATGCATGCTGCAAGTGCGGTCTGATAGGTAATTAGATGTTGATTTAGCAAGTTGTTGTTTCCAAGGTGAATGTTGAGATTTTGTAGTAAACTTGTGAGCGAGAAAAAGGGTTCAATTATTGCTGTGAGCTAGAGATGAGATGCGGCGTGATAATGCTGATGACGACGAGAATGATGGGAACGAGCTGGAAATTGAAACTTGTTTTGCATGCATTAGACCATTCGTTATATACAACTCGACTTCAACTGTTTGCTTGCTTAGTATGAGCGCAGACCCGTGAGCCCCCTTAACGATTGCCTGGCACTCCGCCATTGAGTTCTACGACGATCACACAGAGCCATATTGTTTTGTGGTATTGGGTATGTCGACTCGGACGACATCGCGGCCGCCTCGCACTCTAAAATACTGCGATTATACAGTATGGGTAAATTTGTCTGCCTCCGCCCTCTATTTTACCCCCGGCTGCGATCTTGCCGTGGTTGATGACAGGGAGGGAGGTTGCTTGCGGTACAAACAAACATGCCGGCCCTGCATCATGGGCGGCCCGCCGGCGGCTAGGAGGGCCATTGAAGCTGGCTGGCTTATAACCAGTACTCCGCATGATAGCTAAGGTCTCCATCTTTTTTAATATAATACAGTTTATTTTTTTAGCGACTGGCGTTACGTACGACCGGCAGTAAGTTATGACTTAATCCCCTTCCTGACATGCTCCCGAGCCTGCGTAAAGGATTACGAGCGATTTCAACCTAGAATTTAGCACTTTCTTCTCCACTGTTATGAACTCGCCACCTCCATAGGTGCGTCTGCCTTCTATTTGCGTTCATCCCATCTCTCTCGTGACCTAATCTTTCATAGATACTCCTTACTCCTCCTTGCTCATTTCAAGCTCACCGTTGCCGTCTACCTTCTCAGTCAAGCCCAGCGGGAAGTAAAGGGGACCTACCACTTTGGCCAGTCCTACTAGCTGTGCTTAACTTGAGCCTGACATTTGAAAGTTTATCCCTGGCGGACAAACCTCCCCAAGTCGGGAAGAGGACAACTCACAGATCATAGCACGGCGTTACGGAAATAAAGCCCCTGGCCTTATTCAAGCACAATGAGCAACTTACCGCGTGCGTGGCCCGGGGTCTTTGCACACCGCTACTAATCTAAAGATATCCAAGGAGGAGGACTGAGAAAGCAAAGCGTCCCCGTCCAGTTCTTCCAAAAAAACCAACATGCTAAAAAAGTCCTCTAATTTTAACGAAAGCGTACTCTGGCAAAATGAACTGCGCGAACTCGGGCCAAGAACTCTACATGGCGAACAAATAGCGAAGTCTACAGGAAGTGCAAAAATGAAGAAAAAAGGAGCTGGAAAAGGATTTAGCCGTGATCAAACCCCAAGCGTCCCGCGATCACTCACACGGCGTTTTGGTCCGTTGAGCGCAGTCGATAGGTACTTTGCAAGGAATCTCCTGTGAGATGTAAGACAATCAATCTGTGCCAGCGTCTAGGTAGTCGTCGATAATAACCTTATGTTCACAGGGAGTGGAGCGTGCTTCTGATTCCCAGACTGTGGATCAGGTCCCCCATAAGCCCAACAAAACCACGGAGCGAGAAAGGTTCAAGGTTGGGCGGGCATCAACCCGAAATGTCGACCGGGATCAGAAATCATTTTACAACGTTGCCAAAAAGAATGCACCAGCTAAAAGAAACCAAACCATGAGACCCAACTGGGCATGGCTTGCCGGCGTAACGGCCGCGCAGAGTCTCCTATATCCGCCCAATTCCTTCCACCAACTCCTCCAACGACGGAAAGCGACCGACGACGAGCCAGAGCCAGAGATACCCCACGTTCCGCAATACAATGCCTCCATTCCGATCGACCACTTCAGCGACACGGACATGCGCACGTTCAGCAACCGATACTGGGTCAACGACACATACTACAAGGCTGGCGGGCCGGTGATCTTCGCTGGTCTCGCCGAAGGCACAGGGACGAATAAACGCCTGGGGTACCTCCTGGCAGAATACAACAAGAGTAGCGTCACTGCGCCGATGCACCTCGCGCGGGAACTGAACGGGATCGTGATTGCATGGGAACACCGCTTCTATGGCTACAGCCAGCCCTTCAAGCTCGCCGAGAAGGGTGAGGGCGAGCGAGGCAACGACATGCCCGTCGGCGGCGTCGACGACTACCGGTACCTGACGGTCGAGCAGTCTCTCGAGGACATTGTCAACTTTGCCACCAAGCACCTCCCACACGCAACACTCAGCGAAAACAAGGTGATTTCTTCTGCAGGACAAAACGCTTCCGCACAGCTTCATCCCTCGAAAACACCGTGGATCTGGGTGGGAGCCAGCTACGGTGGGAGCCGCGGGGCGTGGATGCGACTCCGAAACCCCGAGATCATCTTTGCCGTGTGGGCGTCGTCAGCCCCCGTCGAGTGTCGTACCACAACAACATCCACCATTCCATGCCTCGCAACTGCACCAACGACTTGGCCGCCGTGACGGACCACATCGACAGGATCCTGTCCATCTCCGACCTCCACAACGACACGTTGCTCGACCTCAAGACGGCCGTCTACCTGGCCGTCAGGGATCCCCCTGCAGAACATCCAGACACAGCAACCGACGACGATGACGACGACAACGATTACTCGACGCAAGACACCGACGTCTCCCTATTCTCCGAAGAAACCCTCGCTCAAGACCTCGTCGCCAACGCCAGCAAACGTACCCCCCTAGACGTAGCCTTCTGCCTCAGCGACGTCTCCTTCCGCTCGCTCCAAGACCAAGGCCCGTCGCTAACCGTCCACCCGTTCTGCAGCTATATCGAGACCTTCGACACAAACCTCTACCGCGAAACCCAGAACCTCCACCAGCGGCACTACTTCACCAAAACGCCCTCCAGCAAATCCAGTTCCCACCTGCAAGCCCGCAACCGGCTCGCCCGGGTCAGCACATTCATGTACACCAACCTGACCTCCAAATCCCGCGTCACCGCTCCCCCTCAAGACGGCATCATCGCCTCCCTTTCTTCCCCTTCTAATAACTCAGAGGCCCTCGAAATAGGCCTAGCCGCATACCTCCACGCCATCTGGCGGCACAAATCCGCCCTCTCGAACCTCGACCGACTGACCTTCCCCCTCCCGCGCGACGCACACGCCTGGCAATGGCAGACGTGGACACAGTTCGGGCTCATCGGTTTTCACAACGTCTCCTCGCCGTACCGAGTGGGCAGTAAATTCTACGATTTTCAAGCTGCGAGAAGAGGATATATCCAGCGGACGCTTAAAGCCGCGCTCAACAGAACAGATCCGGACGATGACAATAAGAATGATTCGATGTATGATGATGATGATGATGATGACCCTTCGGTGGTGCCAGACACAATGTACTTGATAGGATATGGTGGATGGGGGATGCAGCCGAGTAATGTCATGTTCACGGACGGAGAATATGACCCCTGGCGCGCTTTCAGTGTGTCAAGCGCGGAAAAGGATATTGGTGCGCCGGGGAGGAAGATGACGCAGAAGGTGCCGAAGTGTAACGTCCCGCCTGAGGGGGGAGAGGTGTTTGGCATGGTGCACGCCGGGGCGGTGCATGGGTCGGATGTGGGCGCGTATCTTGTGGATGAGGATGAGGTGGAGGAGGGGTATCCGGCGGGGTATTATCCGACGCAGTTCTGGACGGCGGCGGGGTTGATTGTGAAGGCGTTAAGGGAGGAGTGGTTGCCTTGTTTCTATAATAAGACGAGGGGACGGGAGGGAGGACAGGGATTAGTGGTTTAGGGGAGAAAAGGGGTTGTTTACTTGTGATGTTGGGAGGAGCCCATTTCAAGATATTTTTTGTATTGTTATGGAGAACACACCTAAGAAGCATAGAGGTCTTGGCTCTGTCTTGAGAAGGGAAGGGTGATTTAGAGGTGACGTTCAAGTTATTGTCGATAAAAACGCCATTCGGCCTAATTTCGAGCGCAGCGAGTAGCTCCCCGCAAGGGCCTCCCCGGAAGGGCCGCCGGAGGCAATGTGAAAGCAGGAAAGGAGAAGAAGAGATCCAACGAGGGAATTGAGTCGTGATGTTGGTTGGTTCCGATGTCGGCTGACAAGCGGGGTTTTCAGGTTGCACACCTGTCATCATCTGCTGAACCTTTTTCATCTCATACTAAGGGATGCTCTGTTGTTCAATGTAGAACGCAACTGGCACTTAAAGCCACACACCCTCGCTAAAGTTTCACCGTACCACTCACTCAGCAGCCATGGAGGGCGAGGCGGAGACAACGAACACCTCTCTGTGCGATGTCTGCCTCACAATCTCGCTAGACGAGATGCGCGGCCCCAACTGCGACAGGATGCAGCCGCACCAGCCAAGTTACTGGGCGCTCAAACAGTCCGTCAAGCAAGGATGCCGGCTGTGCGGCTTCATATGGACTGCGCTTGGACAAAGCAAGTCTTCTTCTGATGGAGAACCGGGCACCCTGGTTCTCGAGCACGTATCGGAGAGATACCCCGGCAGGGAGATATCCTTGGTGGGATGGGGAGGAGGATGTCCAGATTCCTATTTGGACCGTCTACAGGTCATCACTTCTGGCGAGATTCCAGATATCAGCGACAGCGAAGAGTCTGTCGATGGCCATGGGGACCCGACGATGCACCCGGCTCATGGGTTTGCTCTCTCTGGGGTGCTGGATATCTTTGCCGATGCAGACGACCCTGCGGCATGGCACGGTGGCGTCACAGGTAGGTCGTTACCTATGTCTGATGGTAGTTCGGAGACCGACTTCGCCTTCGTTAGCTGCTGTTTGGACGACTGTCTCAGCAACCACGTTTCTTGTCATGCGAACCAGAATCCGTATCTCCCCAGTCGAGTGCTGGACCTCGGCCCCTTTGATCGCTCCCACACACCATATTTGCTGGAAACTTCCGGCGAGATGCGAGCCCGCTACGCGACATTAAGTCACTGCTGGGGCGGTAACGTATCTCTCACCACCACAACCAGTAACTTACCAGCCCATAAACACGCAGTACCCATGCCCTCCATGCCCCCAACATTTCAAAACGCAGTCCAAATAACCCGCCAACTCGGGCTCCAATATCTCTGGATCGACTCGCTCTGCATCCTTCAAGATTCCCGAGAAGACTGGGAAACCGAGTCCCTCAAAATGGGCATCATATACCGGGATAGCTTCATCACCATCGCCGCACGAGCAGCGCGAAACTCTCAAGGCGGTTGTTTCATCCCCCGAGTCCAGAAGGTCCCCTCATGCCAAATCACATACCGCAGTCCTTCCCTCCGAAACCCAAAGACTGGGGAAATATTCATCCGCGACCCAGCCTTCCCCCTCGAACGTATCCGCGACACGCCCCTAGACCAACGCGGTTGGGTCCTCCAAGAGAAAATGCTCTCCCCGCGGATAATCTACTACGGCGCTCAACAACTCTACTGGG
Organism: Podospora didyma; assembly: GCA_033439775.1. NCBI lineage: Eukaryota > Fungi > Ascomycota > Sordariomycetes > Sordariales > Podosporaceae > Podospora > Podospora didyma. The sequence continues at coordinate 223,200 of JAULSW010000006.1, read as the reverse complement.
AATGTCGCGAGCGATCGGTTCGCCAGGACGGGAAATACTACGACATGCAGCGCGAGCCGTTGCGGTACACGCACTTCAAGCAGGGACTGGATCTGTACGCTCCGTACAGGTCTGCGTTTGGAGGGTTTCACGGCCCTGTGAAACCTGATTTGGATGAGAAGCGGCTTGAGTTGGCTGTTAGAATGGGCCAGTGGTACAGGCTTGTGGAGGAGTATAGTAGACGGAAGTTGACGTTTGGGTCGGATAAGTTGCCTGCTATTGCCGGGATTGCGAAGGAGTTTGCGAGGACGACGGGGCGAGGGTATATTGCTGGTCTGTGGAGGGAGGATGTGCGGATTGGGATTCTTTGGCGCAGGGAAGGGGATTTGCGTGAGAATGATTGTACGGGGATATCGCAGAAGTTGCCGTCGTGGTCGTGGGCGAGGTTTGATGGTGAGGTTAGCTTCTGGGTTCGAAGTGGAGGGCTCTTGATGGTACCGGACGAGTCATGTACTGTGGTTGACATCTCTTGTCGAACAACTGACTCGCTGGGGATTTATGGGGATGTTTCTGAGGCGAAGATTCAGCTTCGTGGACATGTTGCTCCGGTGTTCTGCACGACACTGGCGGATCCAAACAGCGGGTTGAAAGTCCCCAGAGCACTGCTGTGTGATGGCCGAGGGGAGCGCTTTGGTGAGATGATACTGGATGATCCCAGATTGGGCCTGGATTTGCTGGACGTTGAGTTGTTCTGTCTGCTTGTCTATGCTGGTGCTCATGGCTCGAGACCAATGGGGCTTGCGCTGAGACGAGTTGGTGATGCTTTGACGTTTCTTAGGGTGGGATATGTCCTCGTCAACGACGATAGTCTGGCGACGGGAGGACTGGACCAGCGGCGGTTGATGTTGGAAACTGAGTCGCAAATATTGTATCTGATTTAAGACAAGGGGTATCTAAAGGGTCCAAACATTACAACTAACCACTACCTAGGTAATTAGGATTCCCACCAGTACTAGGATCAGTCTTGGCCTGTCTCCCCTCCTTCCCAAACTCTTTGATCAGGGCCAAACACCGCTCCCGTATCCTGACCCTGTGCACAGCTCCCGCAACACAGATCAGCACAACCCACCCGATGCCAGCAATCCCACACCAGATCCAAATCCCCGCCGCCTTCCTTGTGTCATCCGTATCCGTCGACACCAACACCCTCGCCTGTGAAACATCCCCCCTCAAAAACCCAGGCAGCCCATACTTCAACCCCGCTTTACACACACAGTTCCTGTACACGCCCACGAGCTGCATGAACGTCCCCCCAAGCGCCACACACAACGCTATCCCCCCAGCAGCAACATAATTCACCAGAACAATCCACGCAACCACTTTCTTCCAACCCCATCCCCCGTTTACATCCTTCCTCGCCCTGTGCAGCCCGGGAGAAGAATGCAGAAACCACAACGCCACAAGCCACCCCTGGAAACTCAAATACGCCAACACCGTCACCGACCGACAACTGAACCCAATCTCGGGGGTATGATACGACACCGCGATCGCCAAACCGCACGGCACACCCATGGTCACGACCGCCAACAAACACGCATAAAACGCCAACCTGGACGAATAAAACACGTCCCTATACATGCCCCCCTCAGTCACAGGGCAATCCGTCCGATCCGCAAACCCAAAGGCATCAGACCACTGCGCCAGTGTGCTCCTGCGTTCCGACAACCACTTGTGTTTATAATCCTTACCCGTCAAGTTGCGATGTTTGAGGGCAGCTTCGATACTCGCAGGGGAAGTCACCCCAAGGACGGTCGAGCTTGTGACTGCGACGAGAACAATGACGAAATACCACAGCCCGAACGCCACCGAATGGGCGGTGTCGTTTTCGCCCAGCCGGGCGTTCGCGTCCACGAGGCCGTAGATGAAGGCGCCGACGTAGAAGACTAGGGCTACGCCTATTAACTGCGAGAAGGGGAGGAATTGCAGGCATATTCTGTTGAGGAAGACTGCTGCGGCGGTGGGGGACGAGAGGAGTTCGGACTTGACTACGTCGGCGAAGGTGTATCCTGGGTCTTGTTGGTGCTGCTGGGCTTGGTTGTCACGGTCGAGGAGAGGGATGGACAGCGGGTCGAGTTTCAGCGTCCTTTTGCGGTGGGGGTTCTCGATGAGGGCGATGCCGGTTTCGTGGGTCGGGTCGTCGACGATTACCATCCAGGGCCCGGGGGTTTGGTCGTAGATTGCCGGGTCTTGTTGGTGGTATTGTCGGGCGGGATACTCATCATGGACGTGCGATGGTTTGTCATGGTCACTGATCAAAGCAGTGGACTCGGAGGTTGTTGCATCAGGCCGCCGTGGTCCAGACTGGACAGTGTTGGCTGCAAACGAGCCCACTACCGTAACAGCCACGGCGAACCATTCTCCCTTGCTGACGGGCTCGTTCGGGTTCTTGGAGTCCTGTTCTCTGAGCCTCTTTTTGACTCGGGCGAGAATGATGTGATCGACCAAAACCTCGTGGATGGAACCCGCAATGAAAGGCCCCGCCCAGCCAAAGACGACAGCTATCCCCAGGAACAAGTCGGCCACCACGGCGAGAAACACGACGGCCAGACTGAAAACCTGCCGCCAGCCCTGGTGGACGTGTTTCGTGACTCTCTCCGGCGCGCGGATGACCCACTCGCGCGGGATGATGATGATGAAGCCGAGCGACGGCAACAAAAAGCCGATCAGAGGACCTGCCCATTCGGACAGTTTTTCGGGTTTGGATTTCTCCCACCCCGGGCTCTGGGCCAGGCACGTTTCGAGGGGGATGGTGATGGGCTGCGCGGGGGGTTTGTTTCCGTTGTCGTAGTTCTGCCCGCAGACAAAAGTGGTGTCGTTGCCTAGACTCGGGTCTAGAGCGATGAGGCGCGCGCGCTCGTTTTCACACAGCGCGGTGAAGTCGGCGTCCCAGATCGGCCGCACACATGATGCGAGTGCGGCGCAGAGGGATAAGAGGAGCAAGAGGATCTGAGGCTTGATGAAGCCGAACATGGAGGGCGACGGACATGAGAATGACGAGAGTTTGACTAGTGTTTTGGTGAAGTTAAAACGTGGGGGACATTTATTGTGGTGACAGTGACATTGTCTCTTCTCTCTGTGTGCGCCACTGGCAAATGCAGGTGGCATCGCCAACAGGTAATTAATAATGCACTAAATGGAGAGGTGTTGCCACTTGATGAGCCACACGCGTCGTCTTGGAATAGTTCTGTCCAATACTTGTCGCTAGCGCCAGCCACTACTTCCCAGTCTGGACCTCGCCGCGTTTGTGAAGCCCGAAAATGGACGTGGGGCTGAGCTGCAGTCACCCCGAGTAGTCTTAGCGTTAGACCAATTCTGCGAGAGAATACAATCGAGCGATAAGGAAACGGCATGGAATGCGGTGGATGAGATAACCTCACACCTCGACTTTTGAACGAGACAGACATTTAAAACTGTGACTGGCTCTATCACCTGATGGTTTTTCATGTCTCCAAAAAGCGGCTGAATACTGTGCATTTCTTTTTGGCTTTAACAAGGACGCACGTATCAAGGTTGTTGAGCCAAAAAAAAGGGGGGGGAAGATTTGGTTGACCTGGCAGCTGTCAACGCACCTCCTGCTGTAGTAAACTAGCAAGCAGTTGCAAGGGGTGCAGAATTTATCCACATCAACAGCAAAATCGACTGACAAATGGCGAAAACCTGGGGTTGGCGAAAACCTGGGGTTGGCGGAAAAACCTGGGGTTAGCAAACAACCCTTTTGGTGCGTCTGATGCAGACAAAGTTCCCCGCAGTGTGACGGAGATGCCCAAATGTGCAAACCGGGTGACTTTAATCCTTAATTTTTGCAGGCCTTTTTTTCGAGAATGTGATATTTTATCTTGATGGCGTGGACGCATCATCTGAAAGAAGTCTCTTGTGGTGTGCGGTAACATGAGCATCCACAACCCCCACGGTGGAAACCTGGACAAGGAAGTGGACTCTTTGAACAACTCTGTCAAATCGCTCAGAGTAAATGTACCATCAGAGGACCATTTGGGTCTTTGTCTGTCATGCACTGAAACCTCTTTGGAATTGTATTGTAGTTGTTCATCCGCGGTTGTTTCATGGCTTCTCTGGCACCAGCCGGCGTTTACCCGTTCAGTCGTTGAACATTGTGACGTGTTCTGTCCATGCCCCAGAAACTCATTCGGGCGCGATGGATTTGAGCCAATTGAGTGTCTTCCCAGTTAGTTCCGAGCTGACGACCATGAGGCCCTGGCATTTGATTCGTCGCCCCAAACTCAGGTCACAGCTGAACTTCACGGCCTTCTCATGGGTCATATTGATCGCCATCAATAATCAATAATATAGTATAATATGGGCATGGATCCCAATTGCACTCCTCAGCGATGCCCAAAGCCTGAGTGATATAATGGCAGTTAGGGAACACACTCACAAAATCAGGGGCGGAAGGAGGTTGCAAAAAAAAAAAAGAAAAAAAGGTGACATTCCATTAGCTGAAACTCTCTTGTGAGACCAAATGTTGAAAGGTCTCCCGAGCAATTATCCGATCTAGAATGAGAGCATCGATACAGTGTTACTTAATCCTTTTCCTAGCTTAGCTACAACTTGGTCTGACCCTATAAAGACTGTCCATCTGTCCATGTCGACGATTGGAACGCATTGGCTTTTTGCTAGTCCTCCTTCTTCTCCTTTTCGGGGAATCCCATGATTTGCGTCTGGTTCGGGTCCTCTGGGGGCACGAGTTGGCCTACATTACTCTCGGTGCGCACAATTCCCGGCGGAGCGGGGATTGGAGTTCGTTCGCCGCCCGATGATCCATTCTGGCTATTTGTGGTATTGGTTTCCTGGGTTGGCATATTGACTGATGGCCAAGGTGGATTTTCCAAAAGGGAGCTGCTTGGGATCTGCCTACAGTATGTCGAATGGGTACGCACGGTGAGATCGATGATTCCTGCGGATAGTCAACATACATTGTGAAGAAGGATCTCAGGTCGTACCTATAACTAGGCGGAGCTGAAGGTAGTGGGGAAATGAAGACAAGGTCGAGTACGTTGTCAAGTGAGAGAGATGGATATATGGCGAGTCTTGGACTAACAGCTGAATCCGAAGGTGACGACTCGGAGGTATTGCAAAGATCTCGAGTATGCTCGGATACAATCTGAAAGGAGTCTCTCTGGTACTGCCCTAGCACAGTTGATAGTACTTTGAGGCTCGTTGAGTTCTTCCTTGCCGACTCATATAAGTCGGGCAAGCACAACTGCTGAGAATGATTGTAGAGATGGGGTCTCTGACGAGGGAAGAGATGTTAGTGGGTGGTGAATTGAGATAAATATGGCAAGTTGGTACCGCGCTAATAATAGGGTGGGCTGATCCGAACAGTGATGTGCCTAGATAGGAGGCCGACTGGACTCTGTGTATGAAGTGGGTAGAATGAGGTGAGTACTGGTATTCCTCGTGGGCGTGAAAGTGCGCTTTCTTATACGTCTCAGTGGCGACTCGATGAGATCCCACATTATGGAGGGAACTTCACGTCCAACTCGGCATTGCATGCTCTAGGTCACTCGTCTCAACCAACGAGGCCCCGCCGACGGCGAGAAGGGCATCATGTAAATGCCCCCACGGGTCCGTCACAACAGGGTTTTGACATGATCCCGCACGAGACTCCGTTCCACAGTTGCTGTTCATGGTCAGGTTGACTTGCTTATTGTTCGCCATGCCTTGCTGTCATGCATTGCATGCGCGTCGAGGTGATGTCGCTTTGACTTGCGGCCAAGTCCGGGTAAGACATCGATACTTCGGTGTGGCCTTGAAGCATGCCAAGTCGTCGACAGTCTCCTCTCAGGGATATACCTTCCATGTAAGGCAAGCTGGCACATCATTGACAATACATCAGAACGAAGCCGTTGACCACTAGAACGCTCTGAGCATTTCAGGAGCTCGTCCACGTAGCAAGCTCCCCGTCCTGCGACCGAAATCGGCTAGACGCACCTGATAGATCACTACCTCAACCATACGCCCCCAACGTAGACGATCTCCGCGAACCGACATGCATGATTTAACCTCTTGATTGGATGCCTTGGATCGTCCGCTATCAACCGAAGCTCTGTTCTATATCTAAAGATTTTATTCGCGGAGAAAGTTCAAGGTGCTGCGTGCTGATATGCCAGCTAGCTTGACCTTGACGAGCGTTGGTCCATGTCCAAATGAAGATGCGGATGTAGCTAGCGGAGGCTGTGCAATAGTCTAGACCTTTTCCGACCATTTCTGATTCTTTTCTTTTTTTTTTTAATTTTATTACGCCTTTTATAATATCTTTTGACACTTTTCGACCAGTTTCGACGTATTTCTACCATTTTCCAACCCTTTGTAATATTTTTGTTCAATTTTACCCCGCTTTACGTGCCTTCCCTTTTCCACTCTTTCGCCAGCACCATTGACGATGCCTCGAGAAAAAGCTACGATCGAATCCCTCCTGGATAAGCTTATCAATACTTCTAGCACGGTGAATAAGCGCATGGGACTCAAGCCAGCAGAGGAGAAACGGGTCAAAGATGCCTTTGCATTATTGGCGGCTGGCGGACCGCCGCCTAATTCAAGCGCCATGTTGAACAAGACGTACTACGTGGATTTCCTCCAAAGAGTCCAGACGGTACTCGGACCAAAGGGCGTGGTCCTCTGCGCTGTCGGGCTTGGGGTGTCTGCCGTAACTTCCATGGGAGACAAGTTTCGAGTTGATCTCCCACATGTGTTGAAAAGTCGAGAGGGAGAGATTGCGTGGGCTGATCTCCAAAACATCGCCAACACCTATTCTACTGAACGTAAGTTTCCTAGCCACCCGGCGATTGCTGCTAGTATTGACTGTGAGTGCAGGTTGAGATATCAACACAAACGACTGCGGACCAGAATGCGATCCCATGCGCAACCGGCCGTGGAACGGAGGATCACCAGGATTGTCTCCAAGGTTGTGGCCAGTGTCTCAGATGTTCACCGTACGAATCAGGGATACCTAAAGTAACGACCTAAATCTCTCTCGAAACCGCCTTATTTCATACGCTCACTCAAGGGCTGTCGTTACATCTCCAGACGCAAGAGCTTCGAAAGGGCCTGCTAGATTATTCTATATTTAGGGGGTCTTGCTAGTCACAGCGCTCTCCCTTGCGTTATACCACTTCATCTCCCTCGCACTATTCTACATAATCATCTCCCACCTCAGGATTAAGCCAGTGAAGGATATTATTAATGAAAGAAAGCACCGGACCCAACTTCTTATACTGAATTCTCCAGTCCTGGTTAGCCGGCAAACTACATCCTCTCTCTTGGAGAAAGATGTCGACTCTTTGCATATCCTTGCGCGTTACTTTTTTGCGTTCCTCGCCTGTTCTTTATTAGTTTGTGTTAATAACCAAATCGGAATCGTATCAACAACGTACCCCAGTCCACGAGGTTCGTGAATTTGGAGAGCAGAGAGGGGATCTGAAATTCAGCTGACAAGTCCCGCTTGATGTCGTTTTCGAGAACCCGGACCGCAGATTTGTAACACGTGAGAGGTATGATGAAGAAACCAAGCTCATCGAGCATCTGATCGCTCAGGCGTACGAATTCCCAAGCTTCATGACCCAACACAGACTCAATATACGCTTCCGATGTATTCATGATGCTAGCCGGGGTTTGCGTAACGTGGCGTACAGTGACAGTCGCGGTGGCGAGTCGATCTTACTTTAAAAGGGAGCTGAGGGACTAGAGAGTGAGTTGAGGGAGCAGCAATGGTGCTTTATACTCGCATCTCCTGGCACAATCACGCCTGCCTGCTTGTCAGGAGCAGGGCGGTCGGGCTACAGACGACATTATCAGCAATATCTAGTTATTGATCAGCCGGTGGCTCACATCTCGGTGAGAAAGGCGATCAAATCAGTGACCGCACGTTCACGGGGCATGGGCCTACGCTAATGCACGTGGCCGCGTACTGGCCACCGAGCTGTGGCCGACGCAGCTCTGTCGCAGCATTAGCGTAGTTATATACTTACCCCCCTGAATTCTATTGCTGGACGACCCCGCTGATGCACAGTTGGGGTAGGGCGATAAAGCACTTTGGGCGATAAAGTGCTCTGAGCTAACTTTGCCCCACCCAAGCATCTCTACTTTTCTCCCAACTCGATTTCTTACTCAACCCGATTTTCTGCCCAACATGCCAGCGTCGCTAACCAATCGCTTTGTCGCCCAGAGCGCTTTTTCGCCCGCTAACCAATCGCATCGTCACCCAGATCGCTTTGTCGCCCGATAAGGTATCCCAAATCGAAGGGCTGGCCAAGCGTCGTTGATGCAATTACCAGCGTTTCTAGCTTGAACGAGGAACATTGGGATGCTTCCCCCTCGGGGGCCAATCGTAGGACTAGTTGTCGCCTAGCGTACCAATTCAGCAGCTCATCGCCGCGTTCATTCTCCTTCAACCAGCTGCTACGTCCCAATTCGGAGAAGACTTACAAGGAGTGGGTATGAGGCAACTTAAGACTCTTTTTCATCCGCCCCAGGAAAAGTTTATATAAGAGTATGCAAACGAAGTCCTCTGCTTTTTAGCTGCCTGTCTAGTTCCATGCAGCACCCACCAGACCAGCCACGTCTCACGGTTCCTCACCGCATCCGCTCTCCGCTGTCAGAAGGTCTACCTTGCCATGGATCACGCTACTAGCGGGAGTGCTTGCTCGGCGCATCCAACGGCCCCGACCCCGGTATGTCGTTCTCCCTCTTGGTTCTACTCATTCTTAGTTGACTCTTGCAGATCCAGTCCCGCCAGCTCACACTTGTCCCATATTCTGGTGATACTTTCACCATCTTATGGCCTGGTGGTTCTGCTCAGGTGGAGAGGGTGACTTTGATGTCATCGTTCTCCGGCAGGTTACTGCTAGCAGGCTACAATCAGAATTTTCTAGTCCTCTTTGGCCCTCGGGGAGGGAATGGAATATCTGTGATTGGCGATGCTCCCGGCGAACATAGCAGGTCCTTTGAAGTGTTGCTAGAAAGCCAGCGTGTGTGGTTACCTGCAGAGGTCTTGGAAAGTACCTGGGCCGGAAGATGGTTGCTTTTTCCGTATCCTCAGTACGGGGTCTCACCATTGACTCATCTTTGGGAGGACTGCAAGTGCTATTTTCAGAAGGTTTTCGGTGGTTTTTGCAAGCAGAAACAGGGTGTGTGTGGACGACATGTGTGGCATCAGCGCCAACAAGACCTCAGATCGGAGGCGAGTGGCGTTTGAAGAGATTGGTATATAGTCAATTGCCTCCCGGTCAATTACACGGTCGTTAATCCATGAACAGCGTAAGAACCGTGGGGCAAAGGCCCGCTCAATTCAAATCCCATTCCAGGCGAGGTAGTCGCTATCTCCAGACTATGAGAATCCCCAATAACGGATAATTCCCCGATTTGTTCGTAAAGAAAGGTCTCAAACTTTCGTCACAGATAAGGGGACAGAGAATATATAATTTGGTTGGCTTTGTTACTGAGGTCCAGCTCTGCCCAACCGTCCACAGCCCCCATAACCGAGAGATAGATACCAAATCTTTTTTTCGATCCCGTGAAACGGAGACGTTGAAATTCACGACAGAAGTTAATGCCGCAGGGAGGATCCAGAATTCGGGATCAAGCATCTTAGCATCTCCAAGGCCAGAATAGTGATCTCCCCAACTGGAGGGCGAAGATATGGTGCAGCGACAGACTCGCCAGAATGGTGGCGTCGTCGAGGTCCAAGTCCATGCGCAGCCGAGTCATTTAAATGAGTGACACCAATCCTTTGCTGCCCTTGCGGTTTGAGGGTGGATGATAAGCGGAAAGGCGCCCTGTGTTATTGCAAGCCTTCCTAGCCGCCTTGGGACCCCTTCTTTCAGAAGAAGGGGGCCGTTCGAGAGCCCAGGCGGGGATCCTTCAGGTTACATTACGAGGATTGGACCTGCAAGCCTCGTGAGGGGGAATCCCTTGAGCTCCCTCGTATTTGAGAAGACCCAGCTCCTGAAGTTCCCAGCATCAGCGTTCTCCTGAACACTTCGGCTCTCGTTGAGACGACCACCACTTCCGCCCCGTTTCGGAACATCAATATTTTTTTATCGCTGAGATGAACTTGCAACATGAAGAAATTCCGTACTGCTTCGCCCTTCGCCAAGGGGGGAATGACCCTCAAGCGCTTGTTGACGGCATGAAGGTATGTCTCCTTGAGGCCCAATGATAACTCCACTAACATATGGAGGAAAATATGATCAGGATTTGGGAACCTATAATGGCTATAGTGAATTGGGCCTGGAATATCTGTGTTAGGCGAAGTTCGGAGAGCGTGAGGGACGCGGCAGCATAAGCCTGGGAAACTGTATGATAGTGAGAGACAGCGCCGAATTGAGATAGCACCAAACTGAGACGGGAATCACTCTACTGCGAACTTTGCCACAACCCGTCGCAAGAAACCTGGTGACTGAAGCTAAGGCGTCACAATAAGTATGACATTCCCGGAGCCGCCAATCCAATTGGAAGGGGTTGCCTCGAGGAGGATATCGCCTCCCCGGTCGTGATGTCGATGATAGGCCGTACTGGGCACGGCGATCCCGGTCAATTTGAAGAGAACGCAAGTGCAAGGTTCTTCTTCGGGTGGCGTCCGACTCGCTGGTTTTGAGACACTTCTCGGCACGAGGCCGTCTTTTCGCTGCGTGCAGTTTGTTGCATTGTCGTGCACAAGGGTGATGTGAATTTGGATGCAGAGCTGCTGGCTGAGGTACTGCAGCGCTAGGGCCAAAGCCTTATCAGCCCTGGAGCCCCTCAACAGGATAAGAACCTCAGCTCCCCGCGTTTCTCTACGTGCTTTATTCAACACTCGTCGTTCCAGCACTCACCATCAGCGAACCACTGTCTCCACGACGACCTGCCCCCACCCCACTACTGTCTGGCCGAACCCCCACAAGAATGGAGCAATCACAACTGCCGATAACCATGACGGTTCTACCGCACAGAAATTAATCCGCTCCGGCGCAAATGGAGTTTCCGACGGTCGCAACAACTCAGGCGAGTGCGGGGAAGGTTCTCGAGATTTGTTGAGCGAAATGCAACAGACACATCGACCTCACTAAAAGACCGTCACGACACTTCCGAAATGGCTACTAATGTGGGAGATAAGAGTGAGGATTGGATCCTAGAAGAGGCTGCCAGAGTGGTAAGGGCATCTTTAAGTACTTTGGACTGACTGTGTTCTAATCTACCTCTAGGCCGGGATCGAGAAGGATGACGTCGCATTTATGGACAAGAGAGATAAAAACACTATTGCTATATACTTCAAAATCGGAACAGCTGATTATTTAAAGTTTCCCAATGGAGATGAGCCCTCTCCTGGTGAATGGCTCTACCATATTAAAGAGGGAGAGCCGTTTTGGAACGATGAAGTTTGTCTTAGATATATCAACCGGAAGTAGGGGCATTTGTGGTAGTTAGTGCATTTAAGGCATGTTGAAGTGTTGTTACCTTGCTGCATTTTGGCTTGATGCTGTCCAAGAACTGTCCAACACTCAACTTATCCCAAACAAGATGGAAGCCTTCTAGAAGCAGAGATGAACCGATAAGCCCAGGCCACAAAAATGCCTTTACTTTTGGGGTGGCCTCCACCAGCTGAGATAATAAGTCAAGGGACTCAACCGGAAGTGTTGTAGCTACATGACAATTAGCTTTATAGGATAATGATTGGAAATGAACATACCTGTAGCATAGGGGTACATCTCTGTGACAATACTTTGCGAAAGATATAACCGGAATTTCCCCACCCCTTCACCTATTGGAGTCGACCAATATGCCTCTCCTTCTCGCACAAGCTTAATACTCCTCTCATTTCCGATCAACATCTTGATTATGTCAAGGGGGAAAATAGCCAGAAGGCAGCGCCGTGCGTCCCACGGCAGCAGATTCTGGGAGGTCTTTGGACCTGGTGGCTGTTTAGAGGTGCCGGCGATGCTTGGGGAAAGTGCCGGCGGACCGACTTGGACGCTTCCCGGGCTGCTATCGTTAGAGACGACGAGTAAAGGCTGATGCTGGGCTTCGTGCTCCGGGGAGGCACCGGAACCAGCTGCCTGGGCTGGACTGGCAAGTTTTCTTCTCTTTGCCTGCGGCTCCTCTTCGTCGGCTTCCGTCTGTTGTGATAGACCTAGAAGGGAGTCAGATAGCCGCAGACTTCGTATCATCCAAAGTTAGGATCGCACTTACAGGACTTGATATCGCGATATATTGTGGACAATTTCGCTCCTGTTCCCCGGGAACTTTCGAGTTTCCGGTCTATCTCCTCGCAGTTTGCGAGCTGCCGCGTGGCGAACAGATTGACATAAGCCGCCCTGAAGAATGGTAGATCTTTGCTAAGTTGGTGGGAGGTGGACGAGATAGCTAGAAGCTGGACTCCGGGAACGCTGAGCTTCTTAACCTCAGCTGCGTACTGATCATCGCTATCAACCATTTTTTTGAAGTGGGTACAGTTATCTTTGGCAAGAGAACTAAGACTTGTCTTCCCAAGCCGCCCCTTGGCTGTTTCCAGTCTCTTGTAAAAGCCCGCTGTCCATCTAGCCTGGTTGAGGCAGTCTTCTAGGGCTTCGAGTCTTTTCTGCCACTCCTTGACCTGGCCATCTCGAAACAAGATATTCTCAGCATCTCCGAATATAATCTCCTTGAGGAGGGTCTTAGTTGGAGACATGGTCTTGTGAGGATTAATGAGTGCCTGTATCGGTGAAACTTGGGTTGGCGAAATCCTTGGGTTGGCAAAAACCTTGGGTTGGCAAAATCCTTGGGTTGGCGAAAATCCTTGGGCGAGCAAAAAAAGAGAACCTTGGCTGTTAAAGTCTGGGGGGTTGGCAAAACCCTTGGATTAGCGAAAAACCCTGGGTTGATGGAAACCTTAGGCTGGCGAGAATCCTTGGCGAAAACCTTGGCAAAACCCTTTGACGAGCTAGCGACCCACTAGTGCATTATGCATTGGAATTTAGCGCCCACACAGCCTACACAGGTTGGCCCACATACTGGGGTTCCATGCACAGAGTCTCCCCATATGCTTAACAACTCGACATGGCTATCGAACGATATTAGATGCAGAGCGGTGTTACTTATTGAAGGACCGCGCATTCGCTCCTTCTTCAATCTTACATATGACTTTGCCAGACAACAGTCCCAAACTCCACTCGTTCAACTTTAAACAGCGCATTTTGAATTTCGCATCACAATTCCATCTATAGCATCCACCGCCAGTCTGATCGTTTCCAGTACCACCAAGCTTCATCCTGCGCCCCGCCATGTTGCTGCCCAAGTTCCGCATGCCGCCCACGACGATCGAGCAAATCACCATCAACCACACCTCAGACAAGAGAAAATGTTTCCAAATTCACTCCAACGGCATGCCGCTCACGCTCTGCAGCGGATGCTAGTCTCGGGTCGCAGTTTAAGACCTCCCCGGTGGCCACATTTCGAAAACTGGCAACCAGCGTTGGGTCCTGACCTTCTGGCACATCATCCCACAGACTTTCCCAGCTTCCCTCTTCCAGGGGCTTCAATCTGGGGTCTAGGAATGTCTCCCCTTCAGTTGCCGTGTTGAAGAAATAATATCGCAACTTCGAATCCGTAAAGTGGTAGTTCACGACCCACGGCTTGGGCAGTGAACCGAGGATTCCGGCACTGGCGGCAAGGTTCGCGAAAAGCACTCACCCACGACGTTGAAACTGCCGTCCTTGGTGGGGCGCAATATAATGGGTGAACCAAAGCCTAGAAAGACAGCAGTGATGTCTCCTAAATGAAAACTTGTTAACATCTCCCTGCTTAATGGTTTCCGTTGTGCATGATCATTTGACACTTACCAACTTGCATGCCTGGTGGACCAAGTCCGATCCAGCCATTGCTCAAGGAAAAGAAGTATCGATCGAAGTGGCTTAGTTGGTAGTCAGCAGTTCAGGGGCGAATTTTACACTGAAAACTTGATCATCTGCGTTGTCCTGAGAGACCGGAGCTGAACCGATCTAAAAATCATGAGTAGATTGGTACCTCAGCAACTAGATCTGGGAGCCAGGATGGGCCATCAATGGTACGGTTGCTCAAATAGCACAGCTGAAACAATTCAAGCCGGCCTGAGAACTCAGCTGCCGCCAAGAAGGCGTCCCGGAAAACGGCGGCAACGCTTAGAGAGTACTGCGGCTGGATTCTGCTGCGGAGGGCCTGTGGGAAGGGGCCCAAAAGCGCGTAGGTCATATCCCGCCCGTTGCTGCATTTACTGGCATGGAGGCCCATAATAAGGTCAATGAACGGAAGATTATGGAGGTCTCTGTAGATGGCATATTTTCCAAAGACTCGATAACTTATAGTGTCGGGAAGGTGGTCGTTAAGATAGAGATTGAACCCCAAGGTGCGGGACTTAGCCCAGGAGACCCGGCTGGTTCCGCATTGAATGACTGCTGTTTTGGGATTGGCGAGGTGAATCTCCTGGACGATCCGGCGCCGGCGAAACCACGGCCGGCCCAGCAGCTTCTCTAAGCTCGCCCAAGATGGCCGCGTCCTACGGCAGACGCGTGGACTATTGGTACAACTCCGGCTCCGGGGCTCCGGGAGTGGGACATGCCACCTTGGTTCTGGGGTCAAGTTGGACCTGCTGGTTGAAATAGTCGATCGTGGCCATGGCGTGCTCGCTGCTGTCTGCTTGGGGCCGCGGCCACGCGGCAACCCTGGTTGCGTTCCTGTAGATGCTGTCCATTCTTTTGGCTTGTCTTCTGGTTGATGCAGATGGCGTCGACCCACAGCCTACGTGGGTTGTCTGATGCCCGCAAGTGCGGGAGCGCTTCGTATAGGTTCCGTCCCAGAGGGAGCTTGGAGGGCGGTGTGTTTTTGCTGGCCTTTGACGCGGTTGGTAAGTCCGAAACGTCGATGAGAAGAAAGCCGAGGTTCTCATTAGTGCCCCAAGTATAGAATAGAGCTTCGAATTTGGGTTCGACTGTATTCACGAGTGAAGCTGGAGGTTCCAGCGATGCGCTGTCAAAGTCTGATGCCGGATGTGTCCACGAAGTCATGATGACTCTGGTTTTATCCCATTGATGAGAAAGGAACCGCTCCTCTGCCGTAAGTGCCACATACCAGCCCTCTTGCAAAGTCTTCTTCAAGGCTGCAAGTTTGTCGGCAAGGAACTTCTCTCTCTCCGCACGACGTGTGTCTGAGACTAGCAAGGAGACATGTTCTATTGTGGCTTTGAGGGGTTCAAAGACTCGGCCCGGTTGGATTGTGAGCAGCCGAATATCTGTCGCATCGTCCGCAAGCGTGGTATATCGATAGTCAGATAAAGCTTCCAGAAACCCATATGCCTTGGGGTCATGTTGCTTGCCGCTGACTGAGTACATTTTGAACCTGGAGATCGAAGAACGTGACAAGACCCGCGAAGAAGAGGATTCTTTTGACGGCCCTGGTTGTTTCGAGGAAGTTGGGCAGGTTGGGACGAAATCAGCGCGGGGTTGAGGTGGCGTGGTTAAAGCAGGTAGCTGCCTTGCATACACAATAGGTAAGGTACTTATCACTGGGCTGAGCAGCGGACTGAGCAAGGAGCAAACTTTCCGAAAAGGCAGAATCAGCGAGAGATCGCGTGATTAATTATGACGAGCAGCTTGCAATCTTGGATGTCACAAATAGCCCCTTGAGCTGTTGAAGGCACAACAAAACAGCACAATAAAGCGAACCAAATGCGCTACAGGCAATAATAATACTCGGGCAACATGCTAAAAAGACAACCAGCACAAACATGAATCCAAGGAGGAACAACGCTGAGCATGAACTCCTCCAAGAAAAGAAAAAAAGCAACGACCTTCAGATTTAAAAAAGATTTGTCTAGAAAATAGAAATAGAGAAAGAAAAATAAAGAACAATGCCGCTTCCATCCGGAACCTCGTCACTCCAAGTCAGATTTATTTGAACACCTCATTTCATTTATCCACACCATTATCTAACCTGCAGGTTATCCCTTCCCATCATCAGCATAATCAATCCCAATCCTCGTCTCCCCCGAAACGCCCACCATCTTCCCAAAGCGGTACCTCCTCCCCATCTTTTCTATCCGTCTATTCCGTTCCTTCTGCGTCAGGGTAGCCAACCCTTCAAAATCGCGCAGCATGTGCGAATCACACAGATAGTACATGCTCTTGGCGATGGTATACGGCTCGACGGGCATTTTGGGGAAACGCACGAGGATGGACCCCAACAGGACTAAAATCATGCACGCGAGGATCGCGGCGGTCATCCACCCGCAGACGACGTGCGTCATCCAGGTTTGGGTGACTTTGTAGGGGATGTTGGAGAGGATGATGGGGGTGAATTTGGAGAGAAGGGTGGCGAGGGCGATGGAGGCGGCGAAGATATCTCTGTCGAAGAGGGCGTTGGTTAGACTGCCCACGACGGTGTTGGTTGGTGAGAGAAGGATGGAAGAGCGAGCGGTTTGGGGCCGTTTGGAGAGGCGCTGGTAGGGGTTTATTGTTGAGATTCCTGGGCGGTGTCAGTTAGGTCGGGGGAGAGGTTTGCGGGGAGGGAGGAAAGAGTACGTACGTGAGAACAGGTATTCCCAGAGGAAAGTGATCACCACGCCCACGGCAGTGAACAGAAACCGGACGCCAAAGGTCTGGCTGTCCATAAATGTTTCGAACGGGGAGTACTCCGTGACAGTGTCGTAGCGGAGCACGACGGCCAGCGTGGCGCAGAGGATGATCAAAAGGAAGCCTTGAACCAGGTAGTCGTACAGTCTTGAGTGTATCGAGAAACAAGACATGCGGCTTTTTGTCCTGCTTTGGGGAGGTTCAGCGAATGAGCTTGCGTCATCATCCGACACGCCGATTTCTCTCTCGGATACTATCGCCTCTTTGTCGTTCATCGTCGATTTCTTTTCCCCGGATGCCACCCTTTTCCTCACACTGCAGACAGTGATACCGTACTGCATCCCACTCCCCGCTGGCCCAAGAGCAAACATCTTCCCCTCAAGCTGCTCCTTAAACTGCTCTTCCGATATCCGCACACCACTTCCCTCAGCACGAACACCCTGAAACACCTCTCTCATATCCGGACTCTCCGACAAGAGCGCTGCAACCGAGGCAATGCTCCACGGCGGTCCCGCAACTCCCGTCCTCCAACGAAACAGCAATATCCCCAGCAGGGCCACAGCAACAGCCATAAACACCAACAACCCCTCCACGATACGGGCTCGGCTCTTGTAGATAGCCAGCACCATAAAACAGCCATAATAACTGTTCCCACCACACGTGCCGAACCACTCCATGCCGATCACTTCAGATGACATTGCTGTCAAGATAGCGGACGAAATGACCAATAAATCTCCTAGAAAGGATATCGGGTCCCGGAACTGGAATATCAACAGGACATCATTCAGTCGTGCACTAGGACCGTCCGTCTGCATGGACATGGAGTTCTTGGCACGGCTTCCACCTGGGCGGGTAAGTGCATGGAATGGTAGCAAGACTTTCAACTGCGCGTCAACAGCTTCGATGGCGATGGACAGCAGTGTAGTCAACAAGACGGGGAGAAAAGAGCCGATGAAGTAATCGCCTCGCTGCGGCATGCGGACATTCCTGATGGCACTGGGCGCGTCGGGAAACGTGGCATACTCGGTGACGGTGGCAGTGGGTTGGCCTGCTGAGTTTGTAAGGGTGAGCACTGTGGTGGAAAACGGGATGATGGTGGTGATTGTCGCTGTGGGCACGCCCTTCTCCGGGTTGCGGAGGGTTTGAGTGATCTTGTCGCCGATGACGCCCCTAGGAAAACTGGTTGTCGTGGCTGTGGGTTGGCCGAGGGAGTTTGTGAGGGTTACTACGGCGGCGGTTTGCCAGACTGCTGGCTCGGCGACGTAGAGAGTTGCTTTGTTGGTGCGGACCTCGATTCTTCCATCTGGGAGCTGGGTGACTTCTTCGAACAGTCTCGTAACTTCGACGATGGTGGTGGTAGCTGGTGGCGGGATGTGATATGTGTATATCTGAGGTTCCCATGTGCTGGTTGGCACGCCACTCGTGTCGTACGCAGTCTGGTGGAAATCCACACCAAACGACGCAGCGCAGGCGTAAAATGCAGCTGCCTGGGCAGCGTAAATACTGTGCGCTGTCTCTGGGTCGGGCGCACAAGGCCAGTCCGTGTTCATCATCTCTGCCCGCGCAGGACAGGACCCCTCGGGTCGGCCTTCTGGCGGAAGGTCGTCCGGGTACATGAACCAGGTAATGAAATCGCACTCGCACATGGCGGGTGCTATTTTGGGCCCGCCGCATGTGTAGAAGTTGACGTCGTCCCAGGTGGTGGTTTCGGGCCGGAAGGCGTACATGTAGTAGATGGGTAGCTCTTCTTTGGCGTACCATCCTGGTTGGCGGTAGAGTTGCATGGGTCGTCGCCATTCTTGGTCCATCTCGATGTCGATGTCGAGAACTTGGACACTCATGTCGCCGTCTGTGCTGTTGATACGGGCTGTTGTAGGACGTGTGACGTTGAACGTCGTCCCGTTTGCGAGGGGCCAGAGTGGTTTGGCAGTTGGAAGTGGTGCTTCTCGTCTCACTGGAGACCGCGCGACGACCGTCTGCGCTGCTACTCGGGTTGCTTGGGGCTGTGAAGTGTTCATCGCCCGGAAAGATGCAGACGTCGTCGACACGACGGGGTGGCCAAGATATCTTTCAATATCTGGGCGGTCTTCTGCGGCAGACAAAACATTGTGGGCGTGTTCCAGGAAGGCCGCGAGTCCGCAAATGCTCAGAAGCAAAATGGTCAAGAAGGGCCACCTCAACGAGGCAGGCTTGTAGTTTGGACCATGTTGCTCAGGCGCCATGTCGGCTGTGATTGCCCGAGCAAGTGTCTTGCTGGCGATGCATTGGTGAATTCACCTCAGCAACACCACAAACATCAAGATGAGAAAAGAAGCCAAGGCATACTGGGCACGTCTGGATAATATGCCGGCACCTGTCTCCATCTTCCATCTTGGCCCTACAGCTCCCAACCCACCATGGACCCCTGCCATGGGAAGCATGAACGGTGATTTAGAGTGCATATACAACAGGCCAGGGGTTGTGTGGTATCCCGCGATTTACACGGCGGCGCAGCAGCACTAACACATGGCAAACCCCCTGGCAGCGCAACCCCCGCGACAAAGGTTCCTGATTTTCCAGCACCTTTGCTCGCCTCGCTCGCTAACGCGACCCAAAGAACGAGGCGAAGGATATACCGTTACCGGCCCCTCCGGTAGTCTGCATGTGGATTTGGTTCTGAAACATCCCATGGATGTTGTGTTCTCCTCTCATTATTCATGCCGGAAAATTCCACCAGGAATCTAGATTACCACCCAAACTTTTTAACCAATCCAGCGACTTTTCCAGTGTCTTAGCCTCATCTCCAACAACTCAGCAACATCATCCCCACTAACCCAGACTTTGCTATGGACGAAATGCTCCACGGTGCTGCTGTTTTGCTCGCACTGCTTGTTGTCGTCGCAGTGGTTTGAGCCGCATTAGCTGCACCAGCGGTTGACGAGCCGGGTGCCTGCGTGGTCGGACTCGACGACAGTTTACCATCTGACGATGGTGTAGTCGTAGCCGCAGAACTGCTGGGACTTGTCCTGGGAGTGCTCGCAGCAGCTGTCGGCGAAGATGTCTCCGTCTCCAGCCCTTGAAAGAAATCATGTGTCCAGTACGTAAACACCGTGGACGACTTAGTCACTGTGGTCTGAATCTGCCCCGGCGGGGGCGAATACTGGCGCGTCTGCCATGATCCGGACGGCGTGTTCGGGTAACTCGTCGGCCAGGAGTCCGGTAAGCCGAGGGTAGCGCATGCCACAAACCCGCCGTCGCCGCGATCGTCGGCGGTCCCACCGTCAGACAGGCACATGAAATGTTCCGAAAAATGGTATGGGTATCTATCGTTGTCTGCACCATTGGCGGGACTGATCAGGCAGACCTGGGCGCACGACATGGGATACGCCGGGTGCGTTGGGTCGGTCGGGCCTGTAATGTTGTACAGCGTTCCCGAACAGCACTGGGCGAAACGCGGATTGCTCTCGCGGCCGAAGGGTGGCGTTTTGCACACTAGGCCCTTGAGGTTTTTGGGCCATTCGCTGAACTCGTAGCCTGTGTTGCGCACTGTGTTGAATGTGGGACTGCCTATGCACGTCGGGGTAGGCATCGTGGATGATGTGGCGCCTTTGTGCGCGTGTTGTGAGGTCGTGATGTGAGACAGAAGGAAAGAAGCAAAGTAAAAAGGCTAGAAAGTGACGCGAGTTGAGTCACGTAATTGTTCATGGGATTTTATTCGCCCGTACCTAGGTTTATTACCTACTCATCGCCGTCGGGAACAAACAAACGAGATTCTTCTAGGGGCTAGCCTTAGCGTAATGCGACGCTGTTGGTTCCCGTTTGCGGGCGGCAGCCCCGCTTTGAGTTGTGGACAACACGGTAAGACTTGGCGCTGTTCAATTCACGGCCGTTCATTGAGTCTTTGGCAACTGCTGCCTGGATGAGTTTCTGCCAAACCACCAACGTCCCAGCCTCTCACGGGTAGCAACATGTAAAGTGTAGGCAGCAAACTCGTTGGTGCCTCAGACAGTCCCGCATCTCGAATGACGAGTCGAAGACTTCAAAGACTTAAGATGATGTTGTGTTCCCGCTTCGTTATCGTTGACAGTTCAGTTCAGTTCATGGGCTCTTAGTCTCCGGGAACCACAAACATTACTCGATATCCCATTTCAACATCTTAAACCATCGCGTTTAATATTTATCCAACGCTCGGTTTCAAAGAGACTTCTCTGTCTTCGTTTCTCTGCCGCTTGCAAATATCGTCGCTCCAGAAACCATTCCACCATGTCTAACCAAGAGTCGCCGACGGGAAGCGTGCACGAAGGCCTGAGCAAGGTCATCTCGGCCGAGCTCGGTTCGTTTGTGCAGAGCAAGTCTGCTACCTTTGCATGCGGAGGCTCAGTTTCTGTTGTATGGTTCCAGTCTCCCTGTCCACCTACTCTTCTCTTCTCAAAGTGGTGGAAGCCATTCAATTTTCTAACCAGTTCAACAACACTAGAAGGACACCACAGCCACCGAGGTCGGGGATGACGGCGAGGGACTCTCCTGCCCGCCCATCACCATCCGCTGGGACTCTCCCGCCGACAATGATGGCTCAGTCAATGTCAACAAGATCACGTTTCCTGTCGATGACTCTGAGTTCGGCTATGCCGAGCTGGCCAAGCTCGCCGAGGACTGCGAACCTGCTAGCTTTGGATACAAGGGCCAGGACATCCTCGATGATACCTATCGCAAGGCCATCAAGATGGACCGCTCTGTCTTCTCGTCTGACTTTTGCCCATACGAGCTGGGCATCATTGATACCATAGCCCAGGTTCTTCTGCCCAACTCGGGTGGCATGGTATCGACGAAGGGTGTAAGGGCTGAGTTGTACAAGCTGAATGTAAGCCAGCCATGGTTACCATCACAATGAGATAAAGCCCTGACAAACCAGATCTACTCCGCTCCATCCGGCTTCTTCAAATCCCACGTCGACACCCCTCGCTCCGAGTCCCAGTTCGGCTCGCTCGTCATCAGCCTTCCGTGCCGCCACGAAGGAGGACAGCTCGTCGTGCGCCATGCCGCACACATTACCACCTTCGACTGGAGCGCGCCCAAGGCAGATGCAGACAAAGTCCCTAAGATCCAGTGGGCAGCTTTCTACAGTGACTGCGAGCATGAGGTCCTGGCTTTGACCGTAGGCCATCGCATTACCCTCACGTACAACCTGTACTATGCTCTCGGCGTTGGCGATCTAGCTAAGAACAGCCCTGCCATGGATCCTCAGAGCCTGCCTTTGTATCAAAAGGTCGAGGACGCTTTGGCGAACCCGGAGTTCATGCCCAACGGTGAGCTCCTTGCCTCATCACTCCAACGCCTTTTAATCATCACTAACAAACTGAACTCTGAATTATATAACAGGCGGCCACCTGGGCGTCTTCCTAACCCACGGCTACGCCCACTCCACAAAGGAAGGCCGCGACGCCCTGCCCGCCGTCCTCAAGGGCGCCGACATGGCCGTCTACTCTGTGTTCCGCGCCCACGGCCTGAATGTACAAGTCCGCACCGTGCTGCACGACACGGAGATGGCAGAGTGCTACGAGGCCGAGTTCCCCGAAAAGGGAAAATACGTCCCCTTTGGACGAATCGGTTCTCTCGAGGATGAGCTCGTGCACACCAGCGCGGGCGGGTACTGCGGGTACGACTGGGAGATGATTCTCGAGGAGTACCCGCATGAAGTCATCAAGGGGATTTATTGGCTGATGCTGCCGGAAGAGCCTGGCCCAGACTCGGAGTTGGGGGACTGGTCTCATGCGCATGAGGGGAGGGGGGTTGGGTTTTTGCACATGTTTGTGAGTACTTCTGACAGAGTTTCATGACGAGGAAAAAAAGTTTGCTAATAAGTGGTGCCGCGACGGTAGTATGGTAACGAGGCGGAGATTGATGTCATGTACACATATGCTGCTTTGCTCATCGAAGTTCCGCCCGCTGCGGGTCGTCCACAGGTCAAGGTGGTTGTTGACGATGTCTATGGGGGATCACCTGTCGACGGACAGTCTGATATAGGTGAAGAGACGGACGCAGAGGATCATCTAGCTCTTGTTGAGAGTTTCCAATGTTAGTAACCATCTGTAGCTAGTGGCACATGCAACGGTGGGGAGGGAGAAGAGTTGTGCCGGTAAGGTTCGAGTTGATTTCCAGTTTGCTTAGAAATTGTACCACTAATTGCTCTGATCCAAACCTGTTATTATGATGCACGATGTTATGTATTACGTCTATGTATGTGCCATGTATGTACTACTTCGCTTCCAATGCAATATGAACAAGAAACCCAACGAACAAAAAACCAACGACCGCTTTCCCGCTCCAGAAAATCCTTACAACAACCCTCAAGATACTCAAAGCAAGCCAACACCAAGCAGCGCAATCATCCCACCCACCGCCGCGCCGCTCGCACCCCCGTAGACCGGCATACCAGCGTTCTTGCTCGACGTCGCGGGCGCCGTCCCGTCAGCCTCATCAGCAGCAGCCGTTCCTGTCGGCGCGTCCGTAATGCCCGCAGCATTTGCGCCAGACGTTCCCGTCGTCCCACTCGACCCGCTCGCACCAGTAGCCTTGCTCTTCCCTGTACTGGTCGTCTTCGTCGCCGTTTCTCCAGAAGCGCCACCATCACCCGGTTGCGGGTGCGGGCCCTTGTACATATTTCCCTTGCGCCCGTCCGCCAGGGTATAATCCCCCGTGATCAAGTTGCCAACGGTGCCCTCGGTGTCGCGCATGCGGCCCGAGATGGTCTCGTAGCAGAACGGCAGCCCCTTCGTCTCGGCGCAGTACTCGTCTACGTAGCATTCGACCGAGTCGGCTCGCTTTTGGAGAGAGGAGGAGGAGGTGAAGGAGCGCTTGATGAGGGAGTCGATGTCGGGGTTGAGGTCGATTCCGTTGGAGCCTGTCAGCGCGCTTATGGGAGTGGCGTTCTTGGCTGTGCAGGTGCGTGTCGTGGGTGCGGCCTGGTGGTGCGCGGTGGCGTTGAGGTTAGTAAACAAAGCCCCTGACTTCTGAGTTTTGTGTTTTTGGAGTTTGGAGGCTACGTACAGAAACCTCGTGGGTGAGGAACGCCACAAGGACAATCGATATGATGGAGGCGTGCATTTTGATGATGGAACGATTTGATGCAGCTTTTTTTTAAAGATACAAAGAAACCAAAAATGCTCGGGACGAGGACAGAAACGAGGGACCGCGATTTTATTTGTATCCTCTCGGTTTTCCCATCTCCTTTTCTTTCCAATCCCATTTCGCCTCCCCCCAGAACCCCAAAAGAAGAGTCAACCTAAGCTAATCCTCAGCCTCAGATGAACTATTGGCAAAAAGCCCCCTCGCAGAGCCGCAGAAACCCAAAGTTCCGTAGTTCTAGGCGTGTAAAGCCCTGCAATCTCAGGGCTGGGCAGTGGCGCTATTGCCTTGGCCAGCGTGGGAATCAATCTAGGCCCAACAAGTGCCCCATATATAAGTGCGGGTTCAAAGATTAATCCACACTCGAGAGTGGGCCAGTGTGCTCCCGGGATAATGGGATGGGAAGTTGGGCGGCAAGCTGGCATTGCTGTCAATGCCGTCTACCGTAATTTGTCCATGACTCGGAGTGCATTTTGCATCCGAACTCCGTTGGTATGCATCTGGATTTTACTGTCTCAAGATCCTCTGGATTTCTGTCTGCACATGCCTGAGGCGGGGTGTATCAGGGCTGGACGGGCTTCCAGCTGCTTGGGTTTGGGTGTTGTGCCAGCGCCAAGATCGGACTCATGGGGCAAATGTGCATCAGCTCCATTTGCAGTTCTCGGACACGAGCTAGCTTGGGTCCATTTCGATTCTCGGCCCAAGAGAGCTTCTTTTTGATGCCAGAAAGACTTGGTGCGCTGTGATGGGTGAAGGATGGGAGAAGGATGCTAGCTCACTTCATTCTGATGGCTCACTTTTAGTGGTCGGCTTCTTTTGCCTTCGACTTCGCTTTCGGTTCGCTTTTTTTTTTGGCGGTTGCTTTTGGGCCAGGCTACGTTTTGTTAATTGCTAGCTCACATCCATGATTTTGTCGTGGTCGAATCATCCGTCGATCACAATCCCAGGTTCGCTATCGGGGGCTAACGATGGCAGCGCCGATATCCCAGTCAATACCTGCCTAGATAAATTGACATTCTTAGGCGTGGTTAGCTAGGTCCGTTGTCCTCATCCCGCAGCGCCTCGCAGCGCCTCGATCGGAACGGACGGCGCCATCCGGCGCGGCATCGATGGTGGCGCACTGGCGTTAAAACGGGACTGAACTGCGAACAATATTGATCCGCCCCGAATTCCACAAATTCGTGTTGGAAAGAAGAAAGTCTTTCGGGCTGGCCTCGGAGGTTCCGGACCTACCGCCAGGCCTCCATCTGTTCAGGTTAGCGCTTCGTGCACGGCTTGAACTGCGGGCCAATGATGCTGGGCTCCCTATTTGCGGGTCAAAATACCTGTACGGATACGAAGGACAATACTAACATGAATGGGGATACCTTTGCGAAAAGGCAGTTTTGAACTCCTTTTTATGTAGGTACTAATTCGAGAAGCTGTTGCCGCACCAGCGAATAGTCAAGTCATTTGCTATCATGTCTTTTGAAGGTCGTCAGTTTGGGCTGTTTTTGGTGTTGATTCGACCGCATGCCTCAGTTGCTGGTTATTATTGACAAACTCAGACTCCGAAGTAGCGAAGCTTACAGGGTCGGCAATACGCTACAACAACCCCGGATCCTGCTGCACTGTCAACCGGAGTCAATTACTTTTGGGTTCGGTCAAAGTCCCAGCTTCTACAACCCAGCAAATAGTCCCTCAATCCCACATTGCGAGCAACCAATTTATTCCCAGTTCTCACCATGATCATGTCGATGTGCCACATTTTGAGGGGTAATAAGCATTGACCGCACCGATTGAAACCAACATGCATGGTGTAGTGTTGCAATATTCCTGCACGACGCCCATTGTTATCCTATTTCGTCAGTTGCTTGGCTCTTCGGCCCGTGTCGAGGTGCATATTGTCGCAATTCCGGCCATCCTGTTGGTCGTTGATGCGGACGGGAAGTGCAGCCTGCAGCCATTTCCATTTACGATGACAAACACAGCAAGATGACGGGATCGTGACTGTGCATTATAGCCAAAGGAGAATAGTCCAGACGATCTCGGAGCAGTTCCAGCCATTTCCATGTCCGAGTCTCCCATATAAATGGTCAGCCCTGAAGTGGATTAATTCCGACATGCCTTAACATAATGGTAACTCCTATCATTAACTTGTCACTAACAAGTGATTTTGACTTCGTCCCCAATATTACCAATTTATCGGAGACCAGCTGAATAGGCATCCAAGGTATTAAAGACGAAAATGAGGCTCCACGGACTTCTCACCACCCTCTCATTCCTCCTCCTGGCTGGCACTTCCAGTGCAACACACCCCAAGGCCCCAAAGGCCCCGGGATTGGAATATCTCTACAACGCCAATATTACGGCCGGTGAGATTGTCGTTGTGGGCCAGGTTCCCCGCGGCCTTCGAGCTGTCGCGGCCATCACGGGTGGCCAGTTTGCCGGCCCAAAGTTCAAGGGTACCTACCAGCTCCCGCTCGTTCCAATTACCTATCTAGGCCTAAGTCCAGACAGCATTTCGTATTCTATGGAATACTAATCAAACAATGTTTTCCCCCACATACAGGCACCATCCTCCCACTAGGCGGAGACTGGGAGCTCATTGACGCCAACGGTACCATTACCATCGACGTGCGACAAACCTTTAAGACGGACGACGGCGCCGTCATCCAGATCTTCGAGACGGGGAGCACGCAGACAGACGGCACTGGACATGTCCGCTTGACGTTTGAGACAGGAAGCAAAAAGTACTACTGGATCAATTCTATCGTTGGAATTGCTATCATTCGCGGCCTAGGGCCGAATACGCTCACCATTGACGCGTGGCAGGTATGTGCTTACTCTGGTCTGACTGCGATGAATCTCGAGTTTAACGCTGAAGTGGAAATAGATGACGGCTCCATGATCAGGAGTCCGTATTCCCTGGATGAAGCTCTGACTCGTGGGGAGTAATCACCGATCAACATCAACAGCCGAGGAGCTTGAGGCAACGACAACTTCTTTTGGGAATTTTGGCGGCGATGGGGCTGGTTATGGAAGAATGATAAGGGGATAACCTTTGGTTTAAGTTGTTGGTACGGTTGATGCGGAAATAAAAGAAGCCCATAGGTTGTGTCTAATGTCAAGGTTTGGTTCCGAGGTTATAATTTGGTTGCAGGCGGAATACAGACCGATATATGCCTCTGTTCCATGCTTGAGATGACGAGTCGCCAAGCAAGGGTGGAGGTTGAAATAAGACACATACCCGACGGATCAGCCCATTCTGACAGGTCACAGGAAATAAACATCCAACACAAGATATTCCCGAGAAGCGTGGTAGGGGGTGCTAATCAGCGATTAATTTAATCCTTTATATCTTAGACTGCCTTGATGTCCTCGGTGATTTTTTGGCGTTACAGATGGCCTGTCTCTGTTGTGCAACGATCCACCAACGATGCACGACGTAGGTACATGATAAAAATGAGAGATGCAGTTTTTTCAAAAGGTAAGCCGGTGCGAAATGACTGGGTAAAGTTGCCGCGTGTTGATGTTTCTCCAGGCAGCCTGTCCTGGCGGGCGTCGAATGAGGCTTGAAAGGAAAACGACGTCTGAGTATAGGTGACTCAGCGTCACTGGCTGGGCTGAACTGCATGTGCCCGTCCCAGTTTGGCTAGGCACTCTTGGCCGAGACCTCCCCAAGCCAGAACATCGTCAGCCTCTCGCCAATTCCTAGGCAGGCAACTCGTTATCCACCCCTCGTGGTTTTTCCAAAGATAACCGGGCAACTTGAACACCATAGGTAGACCTTAAATCGGTCTCGAATCTCGTGGCCAGAAGAGAGGCGTTCTTCCTTATCGGAAGCCAAACAGGGGCTGAGTCTAATAGAAGCGAGCCATCAAATCAGGATTATTCGTTGCCGAGAATATTGCAGGTGGCGTCAAATAAAGCGGCCTGGCGCACCTAAATGCACTGGAAAAGAGGGTGGTGGGCTGAATTCTGAGCATCGGTAGTTCGATACTGATGATTTTATTTGGAAATCTCAAATCCAGTCGTGTCACACACACACACCACTCACCATCCACCAGTTTTCAACGTTCCATCGAAGGCTGACTTTGGCTGCTCGCGTGAATTCACCGAGCCCAAAATTGGCTTATTCAACTGCTTATTCAAGAAAAGATTCTAATAAGGGCAATAAACAGTCAGAACTCAGCTGGACAGAATATGGTCTTGAATGGCCGGGTATAGATACGGGTACCTAATCAGCAGGCACAAATCTGCAGAGTCATGGTCTCGGCTGGCCAAGTTTTTGCATGAAAAAGTCCATCTAAGCCTGCTTGATAAAAGGGCAGTGGGTGGGACTGGTGCGAAATGCGTGAACTGGTTCGTCCAAGTACGAAATTTTACATTCTTGCGCGTGCAAGTTGATGACACTTATCCACCACGTGTTTGTCCAAGACAGCGAGGGAATTTGGTGCCTATTTCAGCTTCGTCAGTACATCGCGCCAGCTGCCAGTTAATCGCACTGTTATCTCCTGATACTGGTTCTATTTATTTCACCTTCAAGCTCCGCCCACAAGCTCATCATCCTTCTTGCTTCTTTAATCCAGTCGTTGCTAGTCCATTGTTGTCTTCCCAACTCAACTTCGAGTTGTCAACACAACCCAACAGCAACAATGACAACCAAACAGTCCAAACTCTCAAGCCTCAACCAGGCCATCAAGAAGGCATTCTTGCGAGAGGCAAAGTACCCCAGCCCGCCAGAGAATGTCGCCCCCCAAACCGCTCCGGATCTCATCGGCGACATCAAAGCCATGGGATTCAAGGACTACAAGACCCTGTTGCAATTCCTCAACGCTGCCATGACAGGCACAGCGGACGACAACGACCTCCTCCTCGAGAATCTGATTCGGCTGCTCGCCAAGCTGCCCCCATCCTCCTCGGAGGGCAAGCAGCTGACGGATGGGCTCCTCACCCAGCTATGGGCCAGTCTCGACCACCCGCCGACAACCTCTCTCGACGCCAAGATCAAGTACCGCGCAGCAGACGGGTCAGAAAACAACACCCACGATCCGTCCCTCGGGGCCGCCAACTCTCCCTATGCCAGAACCGTGCCTCCTCTCACCATCCAACCGCCAAACCAACCAGACCCATCAGCCATCTTCGACTCCCTGATGTCCCGAGGCGACACGTTTGAGCCACATCCGCAGGGCATTTCTAGCATGCTGTTCTACCTGGCCACCATCATCATCCACGATATCTTCCAGACCTCGTCGACCGACTACAACGTTAATCTCACCTCATCATATCTGGATCTGTCTCCCCTGTACGGCCGCAACGAGAAAGAACAGAACGAAATGCGGACTTTTCAGAATGGTCTGCTCAAACCGGATTGCTTCAGCTCCAAAAGAATCCTCGGGTTCCCTCCCGGATGCAGCGTGTTTCTCATCATGCTTAACCGTTTCCACAATTACGTGGTCACCCAGCTCGCTCAGTAAGCCCCCCTCCTTACCTTTCCTCTGTTTCTCCAACCTGACTTCCCTGACTGTGTGACAAGAATCAACGAAAACAACCGCTTCCCCAAACCCCCCTCCGACCCAGAAACCTCAAAATCCGCCTGGGCAAAGTACGACAACGACCTCTTCCAAACCGGCCGCCTAGTTACCTGCGGACTCTACGCCAATATCATCCTAAAAGACTACGTGCGCACCATCCTGGCCCTGAACCGCACCTCCTCCACCTGGGACCTCGACCCGCGCAGCAACGCAGGCAAGAACCTCTTCAGCCAGCCGTCCCCACAGGGGATAGGCAACCAGGTGTCTGTCGAATTCAACCTCATCTATCGGTGGCACAGCACCATTTCCCAGCGCGACGAGAAATGAACCCTCGACGAATTCACCCGCCTTCTGGAGGGGAAAGACCCAAATTCAGCTAAACTAGAAGATATGCTCCGCGCGCTTGGTAAATTCGATTCTTCTATTCCCGCTGACCCGTCCACCCGCAACATCGGGAACCTGACCCGCCAGGAAGATGGGACATACAGCGACACCGCCCTCGTCAGCATCCTTAGGGACTCAATCGAAGACATAGCAGGCTCGTTCGGCGCGAACCGCGTCCCGGACTGCTTGAAGGCAATCGAAGTCCTAGGTATAATGCAAGCCCGCTACTGGAACGTCGCAACCCTGAACGAATTCCGCGCGTTCACGGGCCTAACCCGCCACGCGACGTTCGGAGACGTCAATCCCGACCCGGTCGTCGCTCGGAAACTGAAAGATTTATATGGTTCGCCTGACGCAGTGGAGCTGTACCCGGGCCTGGTAGCCGAGAAGGCCAAACCGCCCATGTCACCTGGCAGCGGGCTCTGCGTGAACTACACCACCAGTCGTGCGATCCTGTCGGATGCGGTATCCTTGATAAGAGGGGATCGGTTTATACGAGTGATTATACGCCCAAGAAAATTACCAACTGGGGGTGAGTTTATGTCTCTTCATAAGTAATCCATTGTGATATTTGAGTAACGAGGGAGACTGACGACGAGAAAAAAGATACAACGAAGTAAACGCAGACCTAGAAGTCGACCTAGGCCACGTAAGTTCTAAGCTCATCTTCCGCGCCTTTCCCAACCACTTCGCCCAAAACAGCATCTATGCGCACTTCCCGTTCGTGATACCCTCCGAGAACAAGAAAATCCACGACGGGTTGGGAACAGCACACAAGTACTCATGGGACCCGCCACACTTTAAGGGGAAAATGCTCGTGATTCGCTCGCACAAAACCGCCCTTAGCGTCTTGTCCAACAGCAAAGACTTCGCCGTCACGTGGGGCGAGTCCATCCTGCACGATACACATCCGGCAGGCCGTGATTATGGCAAGTCCTTTTGCCTGGCAGGCGATGGCCACGCCAACACAGCGAACAGGGAGCACATCACCAAGGCACTGTACGCGCCGCGCAACTGGGCATGCGAAATCCAGACTTCTTGTGAGACCAAAACTGCGCAGCTGCTGGCCAAGTACAGCACGCCCTTCGTAACACCAGAGGGAGAGAAGGTAACGCGCGAGGTGGATGTCGTCAGAGATATACTCGGGCTGGCGACTACGCACGTCATGGCGGCGCTGTTCGACCTACCGCTTAAAACGGCACAGCATCCGCACGGAATTTATTCCGAGCAGGAGATGTCTGGGGTGCTGTTCACCATCTTCGCAAGCATCTTTTATGATGCTGACGTGGCGAACTCGTTCAAGCTGCGCGAGACGGCGCAGGAGCTGACGCAGCAGCTTGGGGGTCTGCTGGTCGCGAAGATCAAGGCTGGAAAGTTGGGTGATTTGGCTGAGAAGGTTGTTGACAGATTGCATCATGCTACCCATGCCGACGGGAACGGTACCGCCAGTGGTGCCAATGGTGCCAATGGGAATGGTAGCTTGCGGCCTGAGCCGAAGTTGTCTGGCTTTGGGGAGACCTTGGTAAACCACATCGTGCGCCAGGAGGGCGGATCTGCGGAGAAAGCAGTCTGGGGCTCGCTTTTGATGGTGGCGTGTGCGGGCACGGGAAACCAGACGCAGCTGTTGTCGCAATGCTTAGATTACTACCTCGGAACGAAAGGGGGCGAGACGCATCTGCCTGAGCTATATCGGCTGGCCAACCTGCATACCAAGGAGGCGGATGATACGCTGATGAAGTAGTAAGTTCTTGTTCTGCCACATGAAGTGACGAGATCACACTGACATTTTGGCCAGCATGCTCGAAGGCTGTCGACTTCGTGGGACGGTAGCCCTGTACCGAGACGTGGTCACGGACCAGACGCTCACCGACTATGCACCGTGCAAGGCATCCTCTAACGGGTTTAGGCCCATCCCGGTGGAGAAGCCCGAGGTCAAGACCCTCCATCTCAAAGCCGGGACGCGGTTGTTTGTCGACGTCACGACGGCTTCGCACGACCCGGCGGCGTTCCCGGACCTGGAATCCGTGAGGCTCGACAGGCCGCTCGACTCGTACCTGCACTATGGCTGGGGGCCGCACCAGTGCTTAGGGGCACAGATGAGCCGCGTGATGATGACGGGCATTTTTAAGGCCGTGGTGGGTCGTAAGGGGCTGCAGCGCGTGGCCGGGCCACGCGGCGAGCTGAAGAGCTTTCTTGCCACGGTTTGGAATGGGCAGGTTGGGCGAGAGGCCGGACACGTCGCCGAGTGGAGCGGGTTGAGGGCGTATATGACGGCCGACCAGCGGGCATACTGGCCTATCCCGACGACGTTGAGGGTCCGCTACGAGGATTAGATATTGTTAAGACAGGCTTTGGTGAGCCTGAGGGAAAGGAAGGTGGGCATGTGGTGTGGCTGCATCACGGGCTATAAGGGATGAAGGAGAAGGACAAATGGCTTCAGTTGTTCCACATCTCATTGCTGCAGAGGCTTTGGGCTTTCTTTTAAGTTGGCACTGCAACCTTAGAAGCAATACGATTTCTTTCTTGGTACTTGTGTCCGTTTGAAGCAAGACTGGCGAACATAATTGGCTGTTTGGCACGGCGTTAATGAATACCCCTGAGATCCACTCGGAATATCTGGGGTGACGGTGGCTGCAATAAAAAAAAACCGAAAAAAGCCATAAAAGGAAAATAAATAGGTAAGAAAAAGGCAGATGGGCTTGATATGAGCCAACACCGAGCAACGACTCTTTCGGAGCAAGTTCGCGAATGTGTGTGATCGAAGCGGGACTGTTTCGGGGCTTGGCGATAACAGTCCGGACATGGTGTTGAGCTTCAGTGGAAAGTCAAGTCAGCGGATTGGTCCCTTCCAATTGCAAACCGAAAGCAAATCCACGGCCTGGATCAGAACCTCCCGCAAGCTCCCGCTAAGGTCGATGCAGGGCTCGGGGAAGCTGCTGCCGGCGCGCAGGTATATCTGCCGAAGCATGGAGATTTGTTCGGCACGCGTTGATGCATCGACCGCATTGTGCTTGGATCACGAAAAGAAATCGTGGATGGACAGCCGGCGAGGTGGAGAAAGGGCAGCACCGACTGCCGACGTCTGCCTCAGGCTTGAGCTGCTGTGCGAGGTCGCAACGAGACTCAATTCGACCAAATCTCTCTCGGACCGAGGTCAACTTGGTGTCTTGTGCTCCCCAACCATGGTGTCTCTCCCGGCTCTTTCCATGCGTGCATCAGCCCATGAAAGAAGGTGGCTGTTTGCTGCCATTTCCAGGCATGCCAGGGACGGGACCGATCGAATCTCCCCGTGCCTTGCGTTGGCACAATTGAAGAAAAGCCAGTGGAGGGGACGGGGGGCGCGGGGAGAATATAGCATCGAAGCACGCGACAATCGGCAGATACTTGGACCATGGCATTTCCCGTTCAACTTGCAACTTGCACCCGCCTTCGGCGATTTCCCAAACTTCGCTGCCCACAGGCTTGGCAGGCGCGTTCCGGGTACCTCGGGCTACGTCACTTGCTTGGCACTGGCGACGGACCGGGAAAAGCAAACTCCGCTTGACACAACCCCTCCACGAGGAGGGCAAGGGCCAGGCGGTATCGGCTTATCGCTGGTCTTCACCGCCCACCCCTCACCGTGTCTCAGCCGCTAAGATGGGCAGTTGCGCCCCGAAGTGGGCTGGTTCTGTTGAGAGCTTGGACCCCCGCTTCGCCCAGCGAAAGAAAGTCGGCCACAGAGCATCGATCGTCATACATAATCCCTCAACGAGCTGCAGCCATCCTTTTCTGCAGAAAAAAATCTCGAATTGCCTCAGTCCTTTTTGCTTCTCGCATACCTCGGAATTCCCTCAATTCCAGCATTTCACTAGATATATCTCGTATCCACCGCCTCCGAACCTTGAAGGCCTAGATCTATTCGATACGACCTGTCGCAACCGCCCTTTTTACCCCGCCCCGCGTCTTCAATCGCAGCCAGCAAAATGGGTGCCATTTCCGTACGTGATGTCTCTATTCCGTCTCGCGACGCATCTGGACTCCTCTCAGCTGAGCTTCTGTACATTTGCTAACCATTGATTCGTTTTGCAGGAGCTTAACCTCCCCGTCGGAGTCCTCTACGGTTAGCCGCGACCATTAATTATCCCGCCGTTGCCACCATCCGAAGCTGACCATAACACCCACAGGCGACGATGTGTTGAAGCTTTTCCAGCACGCCCGCAAGAACGGCTATGCCATTCCAGCCTGCAATGTCACATCCTCATCCACTGTGGTGCGTCTCTACATTTCCAACGGGTTGGGCTGTCGGGCTGAAGTCGTTCACACGAGGCGATGACCCCCACTCTCCGAGCTCCGCACCTCCGAGCAAAGTCTGGCACGTTCATAAGGCTTACATCACAATAGGTAGCCGCACTCGAAGCTGCCCGCGACCAGAAGGCGCCCATCATGTGCGTATTTCCCGTCTGCAACACCATAAATGGACCAGTGCTGACCATATAACAGCCTGCAAACCTCGCAGGGAGGTGCTGCCTACTTTGCCGGCAAGGGCATCAAGGACTCCGCTGAGAAGCGTGAGGCTAGCGTTGCCGGCGCCGTCGCGGCCGCTCACTACATTGTGAGTTCACTCCGATACTCTCTTTTCAGGGGTGCATTGACTAACAGCTCCAAGCGTGCCATCGCTCCCATTTACGGTGTGCCCGTCGTCCTCCACACTGACCACTGGTGAGCAGTCCAGTTCTTAACGTTGGTCGTTTTGCTTGCTGACTGGTTCCAGCGCCAAGAAGCTTCTGCCCTGGTTCGATGGCATGCTCGACGCCGATGAGGAGGAGTTCAAGAAGTCCGGAAAGCCGCTGTTCAGCTCCCACATGCTGGATCTCTCCGAGGAGTCGATTGAGGAGAACATCGAGACCTGCGTCAATTACTTCAAGAGAATGGCGCCCATGAAGCAATGGCTCGAGATGGAGATCGGCATTACAGGTGGCGGTAGGTTCCCCTTTCCGGTAGGGATATGGTTATCGGTGGTTGCTAACCCTAACCCTAGAGGAGGATGGCGTCGACAACTCGGAGGTCGATAACGCAAGCCTGTACACGCAGCCCGAAGACATCTGGCAGATTGAGCAGGCGTTGAGCCCCATCTCCCCTTACTTCTCCATCGCCGCCGGATTCGGCAACGTTCACGGCGTGTACGCCCCTGGTAACGTCAAGCTCCACCCCGAGCTCCTCGGAAAGCACCAGGCTTTCGTTGCCGAGAAGCTCGGCAGCAAGGAGGACAAGCCCGGTATGTGTCTCTCTACTCTCTTGATTAGCATTGTACTGACTTGTAGCAGTCTTCTTCGTGTTCCACGGCGGCAGCGGCTCCACCAAGAAGGAGTACACCGATGCCATTAGCCACGGCGTCGTGAAGGTCAACGTCGACACCGATCTCCAATACGCCTACCTTACCGGGTAAGTCTTGCCCAACGGTGTGATACAACCAGAGTCTAACTATTATTGCTAGAATCCGGGATTATGTCACCTCCAACATCGATTATCTGAAGACCCAGGTCGGCAACCCCGACGGCCCCAACAAGCGTAAGTTGCCCTCCACGATGTATAAGACGGAGCCGCGGCTAACAATGACACAGCCAACAAGAAGAAGTACGACCCGAGAGTCTGGGTCCGCGAGGGCGAGAAGACGATGAAGGCGCGTGTCGAGGAAGCCCTCAAGGACTTCAATGCATCTGGTAGCATTTAAGTATAAGCAGGTCTTTATATACCCGACCTGTGGTTCTTATTGTTGGTAGATCTGGCTGTCGCGAGGGGGTGACTGTCATCCCAACATAGCTCTAGCATAAATTGGCGAGCAACAATACCCGGTGCCAATGTTCCTTCGTGGCTTGCTCAGGTCTGGTCTGGTGTTTTCATCTGGTACGTACTAGTATCTTGTGCGACGCATCATGATGTCTTCTCGTGCTTTCATCTGGTATTTGTTTATCCCGATTCAGGGTATCCGGCATCAAATCACATAATTTGGAGCCTTTGGATGACAGCACATATATTGCTGAGCTTGCTGATGTTTACAATCTCCTACAATAGGCAGCTAGTTCTGTATTCCTAGCTTCCTTGGTCCGTTCCCATTATCCTCGACCATTATTCTTATTCGTACAGTATCATATCCAGCCATCCTCATTAACTACCAAACACTCTCTTATCGTCTCAAATTGCTCGCCAACCCAGCAGCCTGTTCCTTGAGTCTATCCCACGAGCCCCTTTTGTCAGAAGAATAACCTGAGTCTCCACCACCACCACTACCTGTAGTACTCGTAGAAGCAGTGGCTTTCTCAAGCGAATTAATCTCCCGCTTGAGAACATCGACCTGGAACTTGCGAAACGCGTTCTCGATGCGAATCCTACTGTCCGGGTCTTTGGAGATTGTTCGAGTGGCGGACGCGGTTCCTGTTAGGAAACCCGTCTCGCCACCTAGGAACAGGCCGCCCAAGGAGAACGCGCCGAAGGTGGCGGCGTCGCCCCAGCCTGTTGGGCGGATGAATGGGTCCAGGTCGGGGACTGCTTCTGTTTCAAGGATGAAGGGGGTCAGCTGGAGGTTGTCCATCGCATAACTATTTTTGTTTTAGAGGTGAAATGTGTTGGGAGAGGGGAATGTAAATGCGTGGGGGCTCCGTTAAGCTTTGTGCGAGGGAAAATTAGCAGCTAAGGGGATATGATGTTGCTGAGAGCTCAGGTCTAGTCTTGTGTGAGGGAAGTACAACGATTCAGTGGCATAGTTCAGTTTCGGTGCGAAATATGAGTGAAAACGGCGGCTTAAGGGAGTTGCATAACAAAACAAAAAGAGGATTTACAGGTGATAGTATAAAGCAAAAGGAAAAGGAAAGGAAGTGAACTCAGGAACTTACCCCGTCGCCCATTAGCAAAAATAACTTCCGTAGGCCGCAGCGCAGTTTGGAAAGCGTTATACAGCGCGATCCGGTTCGCGCGGATGCGCCAGGCCATAGCGAGCCCGAGACCCATCCCGATAAGGGAGCCGACGGTTGCATGCGTGGATACCTTGCGCGCGGCGGACTTGAGGAGGTCACGGTCTTTGGATTCTAGGTCTTGCTTCAGGTGGGCTTCGCCTATTTTGGCTAAGTCGCCTGTTGGGTGGGCGCGGAAGACGGCGAACATTCTGTCTGTCTTTGTGTTTCGTGATATATGGACGGGTATGGATTGGGGCTTAGTTGGTGTACGGATGTATGGTCAAGGGTTAAGTAATTAATGGAAGTCAGGTCGGTCAGGTGTGGTATTGTCTAGTTAACTGAGCAAGGATTGTAACATGTGCTATTTGGCTGTGGCCAGATTGAAGCTGTTTCTACTTTTTGGCGAACGGTCACATCGTCGTCATGCATGCTTCAGAGGTGGCTGTCGTCAGACAGGAGGCCAGGTTCGCTTTCCGTTGTGAAGTGGGGATGCCCCTCATCAATCAGCGCATATAACGTCATTACTCCGTCCGTTCCATGTGATACACACACCTCGTCCGTATTGTTACAAACTACCTAATCCAGGCGCCTCTTTGTTTATATTATTATTACACATACCGCGGAATCGCTATCCAAGTCATTGTCCCGCCACGTTGTTAGCAGTGGTAGTGTCCTTCCACGCCTTCGCAATGGCACTCCAATACTGCTCAGGGTACTGCCGCATATGGCCCACATGCGGCGTCCCCTCAAAGATCTCCGCCGACACCACATAACCCTTCGCCTTCGCGTCTGCCGCGTGGAATTCGATGTCCTCCCAGTGGATGATGTCGTCTTCCTTGGAGTACAAGTACAGCCGCTGCGCCCTGATGTCACTGAGGGAGGGGTCGTTCACCACCGCGGTGCTGTACTCGGCCGTGCTGATCTGGCCGGGGATCAACCACACGGCTAAATGGGAGAGACCCAGAAAGCTGGCCGCCAACGCCTGGGTGACGACAAACGGCCAGGGAAGGTACGCTGCGACTCCCAAGGCCATGGCGCGCGACCACCGCGCGATGTTGGGGAAGAAGTGGTGGGATCCCGGGGTCGAGTCGAGGACGAGCATCTGGTGCGGGAACTGGGAGGAGGGATAATGTTCGTTGAAGGCGTGTAGCGTGGCAGCGCAGCTTATCCCGCCTGTGTTGGACATTACGTGGACTAACACCCGCTCCTCTGTGTTCTTCTCCTCCGTGCTGTCCCCAGCCTGTTGTATGCTCGCCCCACCGTGGACGGCTTCGACGACAGGCTTCATGTCGCGCGACCGGATCGAGAGGGGCTGGTACAGGGCCGGCAAGATGGGCGAGAAGACGAGCACCTGCTTCGCGTGTGGGAACAACCGCTTGTAGCCGTCGACATACTTGGCGACGTGTTTGGGCTGGGCGTCGCCCCAGCCGTAGATGAGGACTGTGGTGGGATCGGTCGGGTTCGCGTCTGTGACGGGAGTGTCGACTTCTTGGACGTGGACGCGCTTGCTCAGGGGCTTAAAGCCCGGCAGGCCGGCGGCAGGACGTGGTTTGACTATCGGCTCGGACATTGTGGCTACGGAGGGAGGGGCTAGGATGGGGCGGTTGTCTTAGGCTGGCTTTCTTCGCGAACAATGGGTTGCTGTCGGAAGAGTGCTGCTGCTGGAGTTCTCGAACCTCAGAAAGAATCTGAGGAGAAAGACGAAGGATGCTCCATCGTGGAGAGCCATGGCTGCTGCAGATGTTATTCTTGTGTCAAGGAACCCCTGGCCGGGCCCATCAGGGCGAATCCCCTAGCCCCCATTCCCAGAAACGCTCAACGATATCTGTCGCAGCGGTGCGACTGCAGACCGTTGGGGCGGAGCGGGTTGCTGAACAGGGCTGAAGATGGGTCCGCGCATCGGAGAATTGCCTGCTTCGAGAACATGACAGAGACGAGTTGTGGCAGGTGAAAGGCCCAGGAAAACGATTTGGGTGGTTGTTGACGGCGGGCTGGCAGGCCTGGAGCTGGGGGGGGGGATGAAATGGGGTTGCAATCTGGACCTGCCAAGCCGAGGGGTCTTCAAATAACAAATGCCCCACATTGTGCCTGTGCCGAGGTAAGTGGGGAGGGGAATTCGTCCCTAGAATTTGTCCCTGAACATCGCCGGAAAAGAATCACTTCCTTCCAAATCAGTTCGATTTAAAAAATGCAGGACAAGTTCTCTAGGTAACACGGTGAAACATGATGCCCCCTACGCCTTTTCCGCCTTCTCCAACTCGAGTATCTTTTTCGCCGTATCCGCCATCGTCTCTTCGACACTCCTGAACTTCAATCCCAGCAGCTCGTTATCCGCCTCAGCTTCAATCCGCGCAGGCGTGATCTTGGCGTCCTCCCCACTCTCAGCCGGCAGCCGTCCCGCCAGCTCGGGCACCTTGGCAAGCGCGTGCACCAGCGCCGTGTACGACATGGGCTTGCCGTTGATCAGCAGCCTCTTGTTTGCGGCTGCTGGTGTCGTTAGCGCCTTGACGTGCGCATCCGCCAGATCGCGCACGTCGACGAACGAGGGAAATGTCGTCGCGGGGATGGTTTCGTTGGTGCCACTGAAGAAGCTGTAGATGACGTTGATGCTGTAGTTGAGAGACGCGAGACCCTTGGGCAGGGGTTGGAGAGGTGGGCCAAAGATCAACGCGGGCAGGAACACGGTCACGTAGAAGTGGGGGTTCTCGTTCTTGACGAAGTCCCAGAGCGCAAGTTCGCCTTCCTTCTTGCCGCTGCAGTAGGAGACGTAGTTGTTGTTGGCCTCGCGGGCTTGTTCGCGGGTGATGGGCAGCCAGGTCTCGTTGGTGAGTGGGCCGGCTAGAAGTTCCTCGGGAGAGCCTGTCGTCGAGGCGTTGATGGAGCCAGTGACGGCGATCGACTTGACTGTTGGGGCGGAGCGTTTGGCGGACCGGAGGAGGGCCAGGTTGCTGTAAGCTGGTTAGTATTTGCCCATCCATTGCCTCGCTGACAGGTGACCTACTTCTCAACATTGGGTGTCAGGAAATCACGATCGTAGTCGGTTTCGCCTGGGATATCGACCAAAGGGGCAGCAACGTGCACGACCTGTAGCAAAACGTTAGATGACTGATGGCTAGTTTAGCGCATGAGAAGTCGCCACTTACATGGTCGAAGTGGTACTTTCCAAAGACTTGATCCCAGACACTCTCGTCGGTGTAGTTCTTGACCACGATGAGCTCGAGCTTATCTTTCCACTCTGGGTGGAGGGTCAAAATGTCGCCGACGAGGTTCTCTCGCCGGACAGTGCCAACCACGTCGTGGCCAGCATCGATGAGAGAGTTGATAACGTGGGCTCCGACAAAGGAGTTGGCTCCAGTAAGAAGAGTGCGAGGCATTGTGATTTTTGCTTGTGGCTCTTTTTCCGAATTGTGAATTGTTGGACTGGTTTGTTGTGCTGAGAAGCTGAGGCTTGTTTGTCTATCTCTATTGAAATCCTCCTTTCATTCCTGGGCATACTTCGTGCTTAAATACTCAATCGTAAAGCACATCATATTGCAATGAATCCCTATATTTACACCCCATTAATATCTACAACAGTAGTTAGGTAAGCTAGTGTTTCCTTTGACAGCGCTCGTGTGTCGTGATTTCTTAGTCATTTGCTCGGTCAGCTCGACGCTGCATGCGGATTACTGATGACCCCTCATTATGTCACCTCTTCACACTGTAACTTCAGAGCGGAATGACCGTCGCTGATGTAACTGCCACCCCTGGAGCGGCAGCTGGTGTATCTTCTTTTGCCGGCCGGCAGCGGGCTGGAGCGGTGAAGCAGCAACCTTTGCTTGCCAGCCGAGCTCTGGCATAAATGAGAGACGTATCAAGTGATCGATGTCAATGCAATAGAGTGCTACCTCCTGAATCGGTCTGGCTCGCATGGAAACTGAAATCTTGTCCATCAATTGCACGATTCGAAGCTAGGAAATTATAGCTAAACGAGTTACATAGAGAAACGGCACCCATGTCAAGTTTCTCAAAAGATTGACCTGGATGGTGGAGCACACCCCATAATGGGCAATTCAAGACCCGTCTTACATCAATCCTCATTGGTAACAGGGCTAATGGTCTAGTGGTATGATTTTCGCTTCGCATTGTTAAGATGCCGCCTGTGAAAGGTCCCCGGTTCAATCCCGGGTTAGTCCAGATTTTTGTCATTTCCTCTTCAAACAATCATCTCTAGTGCATGCACGCACGAGACTCAGTCATGGTTTTTGCTAGGTAACTGATTAACCGTCTTTCTTGTTCCGAGGATTTTGGCCTCTCGCAAGCTATCATTGAATCTTCCTTGCTCATGATGTTTGTTTCTCTCTTTGCGTACCGGCTATCGTAGCCCCTAAAACCCCACTTCAAGCCGAGGTCCAGTGATTAGTCGTCGCATTTAGCTCGTACAGGCGTTGCCAGCTGCTTACCTACTTTCAACTTCTTAAGCAGACCCAGTGAGATATCTCTTCAATAACAAACATCTTCATATCAACAACATGGCGTCCATTACAAACCCCACACGGCCCTCATTTGCTGACGCCACCAAGGTCGAGAGACTAGACTCACACACGTACAGGGCGAACCTCCACGATGCCTATTGTATCGGCACTGGTCTGTGGAGCTGGTTTCTTGAATGATCCATATAGAAACTGACAGCTGGACAGTTCCCAACGGAGGCTATGTGTCGTCGTGTCTCCTCCAAGCAGCCAGCACGCACCTCGCCGCTCGAGGACAGAAGGAGGCCTTGACAGCGCATTTCGAGTTCCTCACGCGCACCGAGGTCGGTCCCGCCGTCATCGTGATCGAGGACATCAAACCAGGCCGCCAGCTGTCAACCATCCACCTCACACTGTACCAGCATGATCTCATCCCCCACGCGCCGTGGACAACGCCTGGCTCGTCGCGCCGCGAGATCGTGGCCTACATGACCATGACGAACCTCCAAAATGAACGCGGCATGTCTCTTCCGACGGCCTTTTCTCTCGTGTCTCCACCACCCCCTCCTCCCAACTTCGCCGCCCTTTTATCCGGCCGCGACGACGACACCAACTGGCAGCCCCTGACGTTCGGATCTGGCCGCCCAGTCGAATACGCGCGCTGCGTGCAAAACTGCGCCTTTTACGCTCCGCGCTTCCCCTCTCAGAAGAAGGGAATCCTCGACATATGGGTGCGCCTCGCATCAGGCGAAGGCTTCACCAACGGATCGTTAGGTTTTGTAGCTGATTGCTGGCCCTACGTGGTGGAATCGTACCGTCCGACCGAGGGCACTGTCCCGTTCGCGCACAACCAAATCTTTTGGTATCCCACGATCGTGTTAAACCTCGAACAGAAAAAGGCGCTCCCCAAAGAAGGGGTAAAGTGGCTGCAGCTTCGGATCGAGGCGAAACAGATCAAGAATGGAAGGTTAGATTTGGAGGTTGTAGTCCTTGATAAAGAAGGGGAGTTGGTCGCGCTGAGCCAGCATGTTAATCTCATTCTCGGGGCGGAGAGGAATGTGGCTGAGCGGAAGACGAAGAAGAGTCATATATAAGCGCGTGTATCTTCATATCTTGGACTATCTGTTTGCTACCTACCTTTACTCGTATCAAGGATATCTTGTCCTGGCCATTGGTTTGGGACCTTAGTCTTTTAGACTCCCCGGGCCACTGATGTCACTGGAATTAACACCCGTGGTTTTTATTCTCAATACAGTCTTTGTCCTGAGGTATTAACTCCCCCTCCTGAACAATTCTCATCACCCCCGTGCAGTTTGCGACTGATTTGATCGAGGTGGGTGGGCTGCGTCATAGCAGCACAAGATAATCTCTTCTTTCCCAAGGGGGGTGGCTGAGCCCACTGGCAACATGCAAGCCCCCGGCGCGTTGGACGCTTATAAGCCAATGGGTCACGGACTTTTCTCCGGCAGCTAGTATTATTCCGACGCTATCATCAATTTGAGTAGCGCATTCGGCAAAACCCCATGCGACAACATGCGTTCAGCTGCACGGCAATCCATGACGATGGCGTTGGCTTTTGCTCCCCCCTGGCACAACTCGTATCTCTCCTGGACTGTGCATGCTACTATCGTACTTATCTACGCCTCTGCCACCGTGTGGTTGATTGAACCATGGTAGGAAGTGATGTGGTTGGCTGAGTGGCGCCAAGAAGTTTGATGTCTGTTGGTTCTGATTTTGGACGATGTCCGAATCGGCCAGTGATGCGCAAGTGAACGCGCGTCAGGGGGAGGACAGGGCAAACAAGGAGGCCGGCGGGGGCTCCATTGCAAAGGGCTTTCTTGTTAAGAGCCCAGACGCACGCATATTGACCTGTTGCATTAAGAACTCTTATTTTCATCAACTTACTTCTCGGCCCCTCCATTTCGTTGACCGATTCTTTCGGAAACTACTGAACAACATCTCAACAAGACTGAAAGACAATACAACGAGGAAAGACAATACAACGAGGAAAGAAAATGGTGAAAGACCGAACTTTGCGGCTCATCGCCGCCGCCGCGTTCGTGTTTGGCTTTCCAGTCTGCCTCTCCCATGCCATCATGTCGCGGATGCCCACGCCTGGCGTCGGCTTGATCCCCCTCCTCGTGTCTACAGTGGTGTGCATCTTCCTCGCCATCCGCTCCAGGCCCAAGAAGGACCAATTCGTCCATGAGCATGTTCACCACCGCGGCATCTCGCATCACCACCATGGCCATGGCCGAGAGGTGGCTGCAGGCCTAACTCGTTCACTATCATCCTCGTCCCTGGAATCGATGGCCGACGACATCGTCCCTCATGACGACAACGACGACGACAACAAAACCCCAAAGACAGGCTTACGACATCCCCTCCTCGTCTTCATCGTCGACACCCTCCTCGCCACGGCCGACATGGTGGTCCTGGTCATCACGTGGATCCGCATCACCGACTACCGCGAGGGCGCCTACTCGTTAGGTCAGTACGGCTGGAGCTTGCCCTGGCCCGCCAAGGTTTCCCTCCTGCCCATGCTCGCAGCGTATGCTACTATCCCTCTGATGGTCAACTTGTATGCATTCCTTTTTTTCTTTCCTTTCCCAGATCCTACCACATAGACAATACCTGTACTGAGACCAGTATCCAAGCTTCATCCACACCTTCTTTGCCACCCGAGCCTTTTTCAGGTTCCTGGTCAAACTAGGCCTACCCACGCCACCGGAATGGACCCCCGTCCCCACAAACTGCCCCCACTGCGGTGAACTCGTCCACTCGGGCGGGCCGACTCCTCCTCTGCATGCACAAGCGCCAATTGCTAGCCACCACCGCCAGCCGAAATGGTTGTCCGCGAAAAACGGCCCAGGCGTCGCCAAGGTCACCGGCAACAAAGGAGGTCATCATCCTTCGTCTTACTACCGTGACACTGCTCCTCTGTTGGGTGGGCCTGGTCATGGTGCTGGTGCTACGCCTGAGTATAGAGAGAGTGCCGGAGGCGAGTATTATCGCGATGAGATTCTCCCCACTATCCGGCCGGTGAATGGTACGCCTGCACCTGGTCCCGAGGTGGCTCAGGTTGAGGCGGGGCAGGGTGGGAATGGGCCTGCTGCTCCTGCTGCTTGAGAGTACCTAACCTACATGTATAACACCATAGCGTGAGGCTGTTTATGACGAGGTGGTTGTTGAGAAGTGAAGTCTCGAGCGAGAAAGAGTGGCACGGGGGTGGGTGCCAGTTGTGGTATAGTGATTTGCCGGAGATAAATCGCTTGGGGATCAGCTGGTTGGGATCAGTTTGTCAGTGTGTCTTTGTTGCGTTCTTGATTTATTCACTATCAGCGGTCTGTTTTGTTTCGCCCCGTGTTTGCTTAATGCCTCACGTTTTAGAGCTAAACTGCTACACCTGCAATGGCATAGAGAGTTGTCATGCCTAGGTTATGACCAAAGTCCTGCAAGTTTCGGATTAGAACATAGACCTCTTGTTCCAGTATTTACCGATCCTTTTCGCAAACTAAGCCTGCAATTCGCCGAGAATTTGACCATGGCAAGGTATTAAGCTACTAGGGACTCGCTGCATTTTATTTGCGGTTCCCAAAAACAGCCATTCTTGAACTGAGGTTCAAGTTGAAGACTTCCACATACACGTGTTAGTAACACCTTACTAGTATCAGCAAATTAATGGCAACTGTCTCTAGCTCCTCGATACTAGTGTTGCTTGAAGCCCAATCCGGGTCTTCTTGGCGTCAGAACCGGTCATCATTTTATCCCCCGAGTAGGATGCAACCCCCCTACATAATCACCCGAAAACGGTATGGTATCAAGAGCACCCCCGCTCTGACATCTTCAACTTTCAATTTCAGTATCGACCAAATCCTCTCATAAAACATCAACAAAACCGCTTGATCTCTCAGAGAGCGTGTAGGACATCGCTGTCA
Source organism: Podospora didyma (assembly GCA_033439775.1). Classification (NCBI taxonomy): domain Eukaryota; kingdom Fungi; phylum Ascomycota; class Sordariomycetes; order Sordariales; family Podosporaceae; genus Podospora; species Podospora didyma. The sequence continues at coordinate 178,265 of JAULSW010000006.1, read as the reverse complement.
CACATCACGATGGACACTATCCTGAAGCTCGTGGGCGCAGCTACGCTAGCCGTGCTCAGCTACAAATTCATCGATGCAGCATCCCTGTGGCTGCTACCACCCATCTCCCTGTCCCGCTATCAACAACGCAGCTCGGCCGGTAAACCAACATCCTGGGCCCTCATCACCGGCGCATCAGCGGGCATCGGCCTCGGCTGCGCAGTTGAGCTCGCCCTCCGCGGATTCAGCGTCATCTTGCTCGGGCACAAACCGTCCGAGCTGGAAGAAGCCAAAGCTTCCATCCTGGCAGAAGCCTCAGTCGAAGTCAAGCTCCTCGTCCTCGATGCAACCCGCGCCAGCGCATCAGAAATCGACGCGGCGCTCGACTCCATCTCCCACCTCCCGCTTGGAGTTCTGGTCAACAACCTGGGCGGCATGGTCGTCGATCCCAAAAAGGGCTGGCTACACGCGGTCGATGAGTTCTCGGGCCAAGAACTCGACGACTCCCTGGCTCTGAGCGCGCGGTTCATGATGCAGGCCTCGCGGAAACTCATCCCCTCGCTCAAACAACACGCCCTCGAGGGCACAAGGACCAGGTCGCTCATCATCAACATCTCGAGCTTCGCGCACGTCGGCATGCCCCTACTAGCTACTTACTCAGGCTGCAAGGGCTTTATCAACGCATTCACCACTTCAATGGCTCGCGATTTTATATCCAAGGGGGTCAATGTCGACGCTATTGTCATTGTCCCGGGTGACGTGCGCTCGCAGTCCAACACAACTGCCCCGCCAAGTGCACCCGACGGGCGCCAGTTTGCAAAGGCCATTATGAATAAGGTTAGCAGAGCCGTCGACAAGGGGTGGATCGAGTTAGCTCCCATCTGGTCGCAGGCTGCGGGGGTATGGGTGATCAAAGCGGTGCTGCCTGAGACGCTGGGGAGGAGGGCGTTGTATGGTGCGATAAGTGAGAAGAGGGATATTTTTCTCCGGTCTCTGACGAAGGAGGACTAAAGAGCAGGGAGGGGATGCTGTTTGGCTGTGTTGTCTTTCCCGCTTGGCCAAGATGGCACGGGAGGCGGTTCTCCAGGTTCAGCTGCGTGGACCTACCCGTTTTAGCTTCAAGGCAGTTGTGTCGGTGTAACTCTCCAGGTCTCTCACCAAGGAGGACTGAGGGCCAAGGAGGGGTTGTGGCTTGACTCTGGTGGTTACCTTTCTACTTGGCCAAGACGACACGGGAGGCGGCAAATCCAGGCTCAGCTGCGTGGACCTGCCCGTTTTCGTTTGAACTTTTGAAGACAGCTGTGGCAGTGGAACTTTTCTCCGCCAAGGTCCAGGCAGGACTGCAATGGTGGGGGTTGGGGCTATATGGTTCTGTTTCCATTCTGCGTACTTGGTCGGTCAAGACGGCACGGGAGGCAACATTCCAAATTCAGCTGCGTGTAACTATATCGTTTCGATTTCAAGGGCAGCTGTGGCAGCAAGACTTTCGTCCAGTTTTTGACCAAGGAAGACTAAAATAGCCGGACGTTAGGTTGCTTGACTCTGCTGTCGTTCTCCTTTTGGCCAAGACGGAACGGGAGGCGGCATTTGGCTGCGGTCGTGCATCCGTTTCCGTTTCAAGACAGCAAACCATCGGGCCAACTGGCAATGGAAACCTGCCGTTGCCTGAAGAGACTGCTGTATGCCAGAAAGTTCCATGCCATCGCCAAACATCAAGTCTCCAATTAAAAAAACGTCTTTCTCTATGTTGGTATTTCAATTTACCTTGTCTTGATCGAGTTTCTGGTGATTGATATGTGACTCAGTTTAATCAAGCGACATGAGCAGCATGCTGGTGAGCCGAGAATAGAAACCCCCTAATAAATGTGTTTAGATTTCGTTTGCTCATCCGCCCATTTTTCCCTGCATGGGGAGTTGAGTTGTGGACGCGAAAGTGCTCCCGAGCTTATTATTGGCCGCTCGGTGAGGAGATCTTCTATCTTTCGGCGTCGTGTAGCTATGATGCCAGCATTGCTGTCTTCACCGTTTCGTCCAAAAACAACCCAAAAATTGACATGTGGAAAATAATTCTGGCTGTCCCCTGATCCTTGCACTTCTCCTTCGACGTTCTTTTCAACTCCTCGCCCAGCGCCACACATTCAGCACCTCACGTTCACCACCTCACACTCACCATCTCGGAATTACTCGGATCACTTGTGTTCTCCACTGCACTTGGTTTCTACAAAAATCCGAGTAGGAATTCCCTTGACTCTCCTCATTATCCCCTCAGCTTTTGCTCTCGGATGCATTGAGCTAACAAGTTTCGCTTTCAGACAGGAGTTTCTCGATTGACGCGGCGTGAAGATAGCTGCAGTCAACCCACTGAAGCGGAAGGCCATGTCAGATGGCGAATCTTCGGCGGGTTCTGGCTTGGAAGACGAGGATTTTCAAGATCCGTCTGACGAAGATTACTCAACCACGTCCATCGCTCCGGACGCAGACATTCAAGATTCAGCTGACGCAGAAGATCACTCGACCATGTTCATCGCTCTAGACGTAGACATTGAAAATGTGGTTGGTCTAGAGGGAAAGCTGATGAAAGTCAATTCCGGCACAATTAGTGGTGCTTCTATGGTAAGAACAGCTAAGCTACCCCATTCTAAGTATTTTGAATGTCGTGGTTATTTTCTTGGTCTGTCATTGACTGTTTACTAAAGAGATTCGGGTTGATGTGTAAAATCGCGCATCGCGCGCTCGCGGAGGACTCTCGGTACAACTGGGAGGGGTTCCACGGGATGAACGTCTATGTCCCATCCCCCAAAATCATCTGTCTTCCGGAAGACGATGCGGAAGCCCTCGGTAATCTTTTCACAGTCATCCACCGCCCCTCAGATCCTATCGATGCGTCCCTTCACCCAGGCATGCTTCTGCGCGTCGCGATTGCCTCGGACAAGTTCAAACTCACCAGGTCGTTGGAGCGCTGCTAAGAAATCTGGCTCAACTGCGCCAACCTCGTTAAGCTTGAGCTGCGAGCGCTGCTCAAGCTAGCTATTGCGTCCACTTAGTTCCAGAACAAAAAGAGCTTTGGAGATGCCACACTTGCCCTTGTTCGATCATTCAAAGGGCCGTTTCCCATGTTGCGCGACGGCGCAACAATGGATTTTCCTATTCCGGACATGCGCCATTGCTTCCCTCGTGACTTTCTTGTGTTTATTTTGGAATGACGGGGACAGGTACTAGAACTAAGTGCCTATCTCTACCTATCTCTATGATATTTCATGTCCCCTCACAGTTGACAGTTGGGCTTTCACTAACACTCTCTGTTACCTCTTTGGTATAGTCATGATGGAAGAAAAAAGAGCCCAATTCGAACTGGCTCTAGTCTCAAGGCTTATTGACTGCGTGACACGTGACGCCGTCGAGTACTGGCACAAGTCCCCTGCGGGTCCAAGGTGCCAGCCTTCAAATTGCGACTACATCACGTCTCGCAGCACAGACGACATCATCGACCTGTTTCCCCCCTCTGGAAATTTCCTCTGGACCAAGAGCTTGAAGTGCCCAGATCGGCGCTTGTTCTCTACCATCGAGGATAGACTGGGTGTTTGGACCGGTTTCAGGTCAGCCTGAAGAAGTCTGGGCACTGCTCAGGATGCCAGATGGAACATCCCGATGTCCCGGACTTTAAGGGGCTTGTCCAAAAGGCCATGGACAAATTCACACGCAACCTAGTTGGACTTTGTCTGGAATATTTCCGCGACGGGTCCTCGACTCAAGGAAAGTGTATGAGGGTATAGTCTCACATTCTCCGTGCCGCATCCAAGGCGTTCAATGCAATTCTGGGTCCCAATTTCAGCGAGGGCAGGAAAGGGTTTTCGTCGGCATCCCCCAAACTCATCCCTCTCCCTGAAGATGACGCGGAAGCCCTTGGCCATCATCTTTAATGTCATTCACTACCGCCTGGATGATATCGATGACCCGCTTGACCCAGACATCGTTCTTCGTGTCGCTGTTGCCTCGGACAAGTACGACTTGACTTCGTCCTTGAAGCATTGCGTCAAATCTTGGCTGGACTGCGCCAAAATTAGCGACCCGCATAAGATCTGCCAGCTGGCCATCGCCCCAGCTTGGTTCCAGAACGAAAAGGGATTCCGCTATGCCACGCTTGCCCTGCTTTTATCACATGGAAGGCGGTACCTTGGTCTCGGCCACATGGACAAAATGCCTGTTGGTATGGCCGCTCCGTTTTACGGTGAATTCCTTCTCTTCGCGATGACACGATCTTTAGACATTAAAAATAATCTCGGCATTTCCCTTTGCACATGTATCTAGTCATGATGGAAGAGAGACGATCTCAACTGCGACTGAATCTGATCTCACGGGTTCTTCGCATTGCCGTCGAATGTATCGAGCATTGGGACCGGAATTACCGTGGATGCGACTCTTCTACCTGCGGATACATCAAATGCTGTAGTGCTGATTACATCACGCATTTGACTGGCGCCCGTGTCCATTACATTGGACCCGGATATAGTGATCGTCAATTCCCCAATCGGGACCATACGAAGATGGACCCCATCCGCCTCTCGGACATTTCGCTCAATGATGTAATCAAGTCGTTCAATGTTAAAGGTCTAAGCACTGGTTTGGGCAACGGCTGCTCGGGATGCAAGCGAAAGCACTTTGCGGCTGACTGGCCAGACTTCAATGAGCTGGTCCGAAAATCTCCCTCTGAGTTCAGGGCCCAGGTCGTTGGACTCTGCTTGCACTGTGTCTGCGAGGGAGAAGAGCACCACGAGGAACATGTCGGTGGAGCTTGAGAGAGAAGCTCGATCTGTGCCCAACAGGGGTGAATGGCCCTCTGGTCGTGGGATACCATGTGCTTTCTCAATGAATTGCTAGGTACTTTGTGTGTTTTAGAAAAAAAGTTCAAATACTGGGTATTCGATGAGCGAGGTTTCGAGCGTCTTCACGTTTGCCTTTCTCCTCTGTCGAAGCTGTTGTTATTTTGTTCCGCTAATTGTCTTCGACATGGCTCCCACATGGCTGGAACCCGCCTTGGCGATGCCCAGGGCTTTTTCTTGGCCCATGGAGTAGAGGGGCCTCGAGTGGTGTCGATATCCGGAATGGACGGGGATAAGAGCTGTTTGTTTTGGCTTCACTGCCCCCTTACTTTCAACAGAGAAGTATATGCCACAGTTCGCACCCCTCGCTTTGGAGCCAGTACCAATCCACCGTGTGGGTATTGTAAGACCTTAATCTCATTCTAATGAACGACCCGAGCCCCGCCGAGCATTCTTCTTGCTACTAAATAATCCTAACCTTTTCCACTTTTGCACCCTCAAATAATGCTGCGTCCGTTTCACACCGAATCAACCCAGCCTCCTTCTCCTCGCGTGTTGACTCTGGTTTTGTTCCAACGTCTGATTCAGAGTTCTCGTCCGAATAATGATTACAATCCTTCACTTTTAACCTGTTATCGCACTTCTTCTCAGTCCTTCTTATTCCCACACGCTCCTAGACCGCTTCTTGGTTAGAACGCTCTAAAACAAGAAAAATGGTCGTGTTTCCGGTCCAAGAACCACTTATACTAGCCATCTTCAAGCAACAATGTTCCATATTGTTCCCTTCTTTCTCAGATGGACGACATTTGTGGCACCAATGATTTCTCTCAATGCCCAGCATTCAAATCTCTCATCACCTACTTTGACCTAGGTCCTACGGCATCACAGCAGACTTCTTCCGTGTGGAGCCTGTGATCCGTGGACCCCCTATCCCAGAGTAGAGACTGCGCTATTAGTTTGGAATCGAAAATATATGTAGGTAGTACGACGTCCAGTCAATCTTTTCTACCTTAAAAGCGGTTTAGCGTAGGCGATATCGAACTTGGAAGACTGCCTCCTCTATTCCGATGTAGTTCCGTTGAACAAATAGGGGTCGGATTATTCACGTTATTCTGCAACTCGCCGCCAGTGTGGCGGCAATGAGCTTCGTAAAAAGCGCGAAGTCCATGCATAGTCAGTAGGTAGCTAGGTAATTACACCCAAAATGACAGCAGGCAGTATTTGATCAAGTATTAATGAATCTTCCTAGTGAGCCCGCTAACCTGCCTGCCCGAGATAATCCATAAGGCTTTTCCCCCTTTCAAACGAAGAGAAATATATTTAAAATAAAAAATTTATACTCGGAGAGCCCGCGTTCAGCAGATATACTTGTCGCCAAACGTTGGTATCTCCCAGCCAGGGCATAAGGCAGTATTGCGTCGCTGGCAGAGACTCGGTTTCCGAAGCCTCGAGTAATAGATAACTAGCTTTGAATAGACGAGTGTTAGCATCAGTAGAGACAACGGAGCAGTCGGGACACCCCTTTTGAGCGAGCATATTGAGGGCAGCATACCGTTTGCAGCTTGCATCACTCGGCTCCGGTCAAACTATTGAGGTACATGTATTAGATGAGTTCTGATGTACAAGGGCAAAATGGTCTCACATCTTGGACGCGTGGGCGAGCTGCTCTGTACGGGAGACCGGGTCTCAGGAGGTGGCTCATCGTTGGCCCCCAGAGCAATGGATGGGGGCTTTGAGTGACGAAACGAGAGGTACCCGACATACAGAGTCAGGGCAGCCAAGAAGAAGGACGGGATGTCGATAGCAATAGCAATAATCTCCGAAGATGTAAGTTGTTGGGATGTAGTCGCCGCTGACATGGCGATGTTGAGTTTGTGGGATGTTAGGAGCAGAACCAATTAAAGTGCTAGCAGTCTTGTCGAGGTATGGATGCGGGGCAAGAATATTCTAAACCTGCACTGTGAACGGCCTTAATTCCGTTAGGTAACGTCGGCTTTGAATGGCAATGTCGGAACAGACTCGGTGGTCGTGAGTGACGCGAGCAAGTATAAAGGATTTTGTCGTCGAGCAAATGAGTATTCTCGGGATTGGGAGAAAAAAGAAACCGGTCGAAATTTTATGAGGGGGATGCATCCAGGGGATCTCGGACGATATGCAAGATGGAACAAATCTCAGCGGTTTTTTTCTTGCTTTAGGATTAGTGCAATGAAAATACCCAATTGCTGCGCCTTCCTGGTAGTCAATGTGCGATTGGCGGCCATTGATAAATGGATTTTTTGTGGTTCAAGTACCCCTCACAGTCAGATTTCTTAAAGCCGTCAAGCTCCGAAACGCAACACCGCATTATGCTTTTTAGGAAAAGCGTAAGACGGCCCGCAGCCATCCTCAGACAACATTACTTTATATAAGGACTTATATTCTTTAATATAACCTTCTAGTACGGTAAAGCTGGCCCATAGCGAGCTCGCTTCGTAAATAAACTTGCTATAATCGCGAAGAATAAAGCGGCGACGTACCCGATTTAATAATATCATCTTATCGGTCTTTATCGAGGACTTTGAAAAGATCGTTTGCTAAGCGGCAGACGGGTGCTAGTCTAGCTAAATAACTGTTTCTAGCTAGCCTTGCTCCTACGTCCTTTCCTTGAAAGACTTATTTCATCACCCCAAATCGACACGACGAATCTCCTTTTAATTCTTCGGAACTAAGCAGTTGCCGCTTCAGCTTCAGCTAAACTACTTGGTTGAACGAGGAGGTTACTGCTCTAGGCTATTTTAGCTATAGTTGTTAAATTCAAGAACGGCGGTAGAGTTACGAGGATTAGCTCCTGAACTCCCAAGAAACCCTCATCTCCCAGGCTGTGCACCATTGGCTCGGCCCAGATGGTGCACTACACCGCAGGCCGGAAATTCGACCTCCATACACACTGTTCTCCCGCTCCTTCTTGAAAGATGCGGACGCAGCTTCTCGGTGTTGCGGCGGGAGAAATCATGGGAAACTTGGTTCCCGCGCGATGACGCCGCAGGGTCGACAATTCTAAGAGAGAAGAAAAGAAGGGTGGGGGGGGCAGGGTATGATATGTCCACTTACGATAGGTCCATCCACTGATATCCCGTATCAAGAGTTAGAGGTTAAGAAGGTTGTCGAACGGCTCTATGTACCTATAGATCGCGTAAGATTCAATAGGTCCCCATCTTCCTCCGTGCCTCGACACTGTCTCCCCTAGTTCTGCAAGATCTCAAACACAAGAACAGCCTGCATGTATCTAGCTTAGCCCTTCAGGCGAGCTGGATCAGCTCCGTCTCGACCTCGTCAAACTCCAGCGCCTCGCCGTACATGATCCGGTGGAGATAACATTCCCCCATAAGTATGTTCGGCAGCGTGTCCTCGGCCTTTTTGTCGCGCTTCCGCATGATAAAGGGCACGGCCGCGCCGTCAAGGATAATGACGGTGTCTCCGACCTCGGCGTCATGAGGCACGAGCCCAATATATCCGAGCTCCGTGACGCACGACTTAGCGACCGACAGCCGGACCGAAAATGCCGTCGCCGTGTGCTAATCGTCCATGACATCCTCGCCGAGGCGAGGCTGATCGATGACGCCGAGAAACTACGCTACGGATTTGGTGGAGGCCTTGGCAGATGCCCGCTCAAAGTTGCTAACAGGCTCACCGGCAGTGGCGGCCCGAGCGACCCGCCGTAGGAGAGAAAACTCACCACCATCGCCCATGGGCCCAGCCAGCGCCTGATGTGCCGTGATCGCGCCTGCTCTGGGGTCGAGATGCGGCCGGGAGGCATTCCCGACTGGCAGGCGGCGTTTAATCTCATCCGCGGATTCTGACGTGGGATAGGGCGTCGGTAACGAGTCCACGTCTGCGTGGAGAGAGTTGATGTATTCAACGGCGTCGGTGCTGTTGTGCGTGACACTGCCGACCCCCTTGATTCTGTCGATGAGCGCTCCGCGGGCGACGAGGATCGTGTTGTCTCTGCGATGGACGTAGGCATCGAGTTTGGTGTTTCCCGAGGCGCGGAAGCCGCCCGAGGGTGTGTCCCATGTGGAAATGGTTCTGGGATATTCTGCTTGAGTCCAATACGGGATCCAGGAGCAGAAGTCAAACGACTTGGAAGTGCCCGACCGGTAAGCTCCAGGGCATCGCCGCGCTCCACGAACCTCCCGGCGAAGCGCCGAACTACGGCCTCGAGCCCGGAGATATAGTCCGGGCCTTGTACATCTTCCTAGTCATCCCCAGGGAGTAGGCCGCGAAGGGCGATACGCGACCCGCCATTCACTGCCCATCTTCCAAGAGTTCGGGATACTCCCTAGCGCACATCTCGAAGGCATAGAAAGAGATCATCCCAATTGATGACCTCTCTTCCGCAGTAAACGGTAATTCGGTTGGCGAACACAACCTCTTGGAGAATCCATCCTCGGCTGAACCAGCCCCGGCCAAACAATGCCTTTAGCGCGATCATGTCGTGGGGGTAAGCAGCACAGAGGGAGAGTGAGCCTCCTCCTTCGGGCTCTCCTCATTGGGCGGGGTAGACCCTAGGCGATGCAGAGCCTCGATCGCGTGGTGGCTATCGTCTGCTTCCCGAGCCATGCGAGAACATTGTTGGCAGATCGGAATATACGCTCCATTAGTCCAAGTTGCATTGCCTTTTCGTTATCCTGATTAATGCACACCGCGTCTACCCAGAGCACGATTCCTTTCGTCTTGTTCCTCAGTCGACGGAGCGCCTGATGCAACGATTCGGTGATAGGGAGGTAGCTCTCGCTGGTGCTGAGAGAATATATCTTGAGCCCTGTCCCCCGCTGATAGGAGACAGCGTTGAAGGTTCTGGCTTGACCAAGCAGAGTTACGCTCATCTCCCCTAGGAGAGTGTCGTTCTCTTTGCCCGGGTGTAAGGTGAGGAGGCGTTAATTCCAGAAGCCAGGTAGGGGGGCGTATGCATAAGTCCTTGCGGCGGGTGAACGTCGCCAGTTCATGCCGGACCAGCCATTGGATGGGGCTAGTGGGTCGACATTTGCGCTCACAGAGATGTGGGGAGGGACTTTGCCGGCGAATGCCACGCTGTAGTGAGCTCCATGCAAGACGGTCAAGCTGCCGTCTGCTATCATGCTCCAGGGGTCAACGAAAATGGCCAGGCGAGGATCCTTGTGCACATTAAATACGCGTATGAGAATCAGCGCTTCCAAGAGCTCCGGGTTACGCGCCCGTGACAGCCTTTGGGCCTTGCGCGCATTTCCGTTAGCGAGCATCCGAGGGTCCAGACTCCCAGTCCGGTTTGGGTCTCACCTTTTTGAATTGCTCCGCGCCGAGGAAGAATTCGTTCCTTTCAAGAGCTTCCTCTGTAGTAACCACTTCAATGTGGTAGGTGTGGCGGCTGAACGCAAAGTTGTTGTCGTGCCCTAGTCGAGAGAGCAAGCCTGCAAAAGCGCCATCACGGTCCACGATGGTAAAAGTCGATGACCACCTCTGGAGGGACTTGCAAGGAGGTAGTCCCGCCTTAATACGCAAAGGGCTCGTCCAGCACCGCTCTGGGTCGTAAGAATTGACTAGGCGAAACTTGAGAAACATGGAAACCTAGGGAAGTGGATAGGTAGTATCAGCTTTGCGTTGCCCCGGGGCGCAGATGGCCAAGGTAAGAATACTATGGTAACCATTGGAACGTACCGCAAGCTCACCCAAGAAAGCAACGTCTTCCGTCACGTTGTTAACATTTTTAGACGAAATGAGAACCGAATCATGCTGCGGCAAAAACAGGGCCTGGAAGGCGAGGTCGCTGCTTGGAAAAGCCTTCTTCCAGTCGAGACCTGGAGCTTTGCACGACCGGTGAAGCCACGACAGCTCCTCATATGGACGATGCATGCCGATTTGCCTGGCCTTGGCAGTGAATTTTAACGGAAGGAGGTGAACCTCGTCTCGGTTCTTTGCCTTGGCCGCCATGGAGAGCAGGTGGACCGCCTGTCCTGCCGTCCACAGGTCGGCCGTGTCTTCCTCTGACTGATCGGGGAGGGCTAGTCCATCATACCAGCTGTCAGAGTATTGGTGAGATTGGATTCCATCCACATCGGAACGAGGATCGAAGATTTTTGCGATGAGCCCTTGGATTGAAACTCCCGGGCAAGCGATGGAACGTCATCCCTGGAGAGGATTTGCTGTAGAAGCAGGATTCCTCTTTGCCCTTCAATACCGCATATTTCGGCAAATTGCTCCACTAGCTTAATCGGCGCTTGAGAACTGCTGAGCGTAGCCTTGGTGAGGTAGGCGCAAAGCTCGCCATGGGCCTCCTTCACGCAGGTGAAGCCTGCGTCGGCCTGAAATTTTGCCGTCGAGCCATCGGGCATATGGACCGATAGCACATCTGCGATTTTCTCTGCTAAAAACGCGGATGCAGAGCGAAGTAGACGGAAGACTTTAATCTGCTTCTCGGATTCATGATCCGGAACAATGCTTGCAATGAGGTCTGCCTTGCGTCGAAAGCGACATGAAACCTCCCCAGTCGCAGCGGCCCTTGATGGAGAAAATCCGGAGAGACGCTAGCTCGCGCAATATTGTGGCATCTAAACCACCGGGGTTGTCGTGGATCATCGCAGAGAAAGCAATAAATGTGTCCTGGATGGTCTGGAGATGGACGTCTTGATTTGCGGCAATGGAACGTGCTTCTGCAAGCATAGTCACCAGGCTCGCGTCCCCAATCTGGAGGATATTTTGGAACGGATGGCGCAATTCTGGGTAGTGTTTCCTTAGGCGTGCAGTCCTATGTAGGCTTTGATGACCATCCCAGACACAGCCGTCCGTCTTTAGCCAGGCGCCTTTAGTTCTACCAAAACCGGGAATGAAGATGAGAAGGTCTGTAGCAAAGGAACCGCTGTGCGCCGTTAGCTCTTATCCATTTGAAGGTTCTGTATGCTAGAATGTTCTTACCGCAGCAATTCTTTGTCCCTGTCGGAATGTTGCAACCACTGGAGTTCGCGATATATGGTCTCAACGAACTCCATACTCTGACCGGAATCACGAAGAACACGGATTTGCCGGGTTAAGCCTGGCGCTTCAAGCTTACTGCTAACGACGAGCATACTAAGGAACCACCATTGAGGATCATCGGGGTTCGGGATGTCCAAGATGTTGAGTTCACTAGAGAGAGCGGGGGGGATATTGCTACTCGGAAGAATCGTCTGGTCTAGTGGGACCACCTTGCCGCCCCGGCACGGCACCCGGATCGACCCAAGCTCAGTTACTACACGCTTATCGGGCTGGTTCAGCTCGCCCCGTCCACGATTAGGGCAATTGAGCTGTTCAGCATAGTAATGCCACTGGTGCTTCAGTAATTCGAGAACCTTGCCGGACCCGTAACACCGCAGGAGAGACAGGAAGTCTTCAGATAATGATGGGCCTTCGGTTGAGGAGTGCGAAACAAGTGTGGGAAAGATCCGAACACCATGGAAGCTCGCGAGCCAGTCAGCCCAGGCCTCGGCACTTGCTGGATCCTCCAAGAAACCGGATAGATACTCCTCGTGCAGAAACCGAATCGAGCGCTGAAATTCTCGCGGCCATGAAGACGCCACGAACCCCCTTGCCGACCGGATGTAAAACTCGTGGCCACGGCCGCGGGTCCCATCCTGGGCCACGAACCACAGCCGGCTCTCTCGTCGGCCGTAGTGTCCGGAGCGGTAGAGGAATAGCGCATGGAAGGCGAGATCGGCAGGGGATAAACCGGCTTCGTCGAAGGATGGGTCGCGGTGTGCGCGAACGATGGCCTCACACGCCGCCTCCGGGCTAAACTCTTGGACCCCGAGCTGAACGAAGAGGGCTCCCCGCTCTCCGTCCTTCCTGATGCCTGGGTCGACCTCCAGCAGTTCAATCCCACGAGGAATCTCCGTCTCGCCGTCTATCCCAGTAGCAAAGCATATTTTTCTCGTCTCGGTGCCCTTGTGATGCGCAGGAGCGTTGGCATCTTGCTTACGGATACTACCCAGCGGTACTAGCTGTGACGTGGTGAACGTGCGATCCCGGCTTGATCCATGCATCCCTTACGGACGTCTTATCTCATGTCCAAAAGGACGGCTAGCTCTCCCAGTCAGCCCGGGTGTCGCCGCGCCTTCTCCCAGAAATAGAGTGGCATTGCATTACATCGTCTTACGGCCTGATCGCTTCATAACTGTTCAGTTAGTTACAGGTCAAAAAGGCGCTGCCAAGACAGTGGGCACCTTGTAGACGCCTCGTGGACCGGGTCAGAAGTGCTGAAATAAGGCCTACTTTCTACTTAGGTCTATCCTAAGAGATAAAAACAGGGGTAGAATTTAACTTATAGGTCAGTCAGTTCCAGCGAGTTAATTACAGGTCAAAAGATGACCATTATCGAAAAATTTAAGTTGAAAAGTTATTGCAAAAAGTAGGCATATTGATTGGCTGTATGCATATCTTCGTTGGTACATTTGAACTGAGGGTATGAATAGTATGAGGTGGATAGATGTGAGAGCTAGTGTTGGAAGGAGTAAGCGTTTCTTAAAAGCCATTCTTTTATACATTTAATCCACCTATGAGGCTAATCTACTGAATAGTTATGAGGCGATCAGGCCGCTACTGGCACCTCCTCCAACTCCATCCAGCCTCAAGTGGCTTCGGCTCATTCCGGACCATGTCGTGCGTTCTCAAAGGGGCGCTTAACTAGACGGCGCTTCGTCAACGGCAAAATCCTTTCATCGCCGATTCAGAGTAGCAACAGAAGACTCATCCCCTCGCTGTTGCGATTTTCAACTGTTTTTTTTTCTTCTTTTTTTCGGCACAAAAGGATCGAGTATTTACAGCGGTGGCTGAGTCCAACTAGTTAAAGTTGAGAGTTCCGGTTGCAAACCTGGTGGACGATCAATGCCACGCATTCAGTTGCCGAGAGCACGACTTCCCATGTTATATCGAAAGACTCATGGTATCACGTGGGAAATCGGTCAAGAACCATAGCTGTGAGACGTTCGCGGGGCTTCGGCAATGATTGGTGCGCCTAAGTCTATATTATCCATCACTAGGACTTGGCGATGTAGCAGCAAACTACTCAGGCGCTCCAGTAGGGCAATTATCCGCCCCGGAGCCTCTGACTCTGGATTCCGCTCATGTGTAACCCTATGAACCATCTTCCACCTATGAATTGGTATGAAGGTTAGAGGTTAATATCGGGGCGGGTTGGCAAATTCGCGCCAATTCGGTAGCCCATTCAACAAATCGAGAAACATATATCAACCTAGATAAGACACCCTAGAGCATTTCTAAGTGACAAAGGCAATGAGTGGGTTATCCTCAGCTGTTTCTAGACGCAAGGTCTCGACATCATGATGTGGCATATCACTCTTGCCGCGGCCGCCAGTTCGGTGCTGGCCGGAATCTCTCTTACGGCTGCTCATCCACAAGCCACACCGGCTTTACCGACGCAAAACGAGACACTTGTCTCCCCTTTCGACCTGAGCCAGGTGCAGCTTACAAGCAGCCGATGGATGGAAAACCAGAACCGGACCCTCTCGTATCTCAAGTTCATCGACGTGAGCCGTATGCTCTATGTCTTCCGACAAAACCACAAGCTCCCGACCCAGGGAGCAGCCAAGAATGGCGGCTGGGATGCCCCGGACTTCCCGTTCCGTGGCCACTTCCAAGGACATTTACTGACGGCGTGGGCTCAGTGCTGGCAGACCACCGGGGACGCTGTCTGCAAGCATCGCGCCCTGTCCTTCGTCACCGAGCTCGCCACGTGCCAGGCCAATAACGCCGCCGCAGGATGGAACAAGGGCTACTTGAATGCCTTCTCCGAGAACGACTTCACTCTGATGGAGCAAGGCAAGCTGTCGAGCGGTGTGCCCTACTACGTCATCCATAAGACTATGGCCGGTCTTCTGGATGTCTGGCTGGCACTCAACAGCAGCACGGCCAAGACGGTGCTGCTGGAACTCGGCGGCTGGGTCGACGCACGCACAGCAAAACTCTCGACGGAGCAGATGCAGCGCGTGCTGGGCACCGAGCACGGCGGCATGGTGGCGGTGCTCGCCGACGTGTACTTTGCTACCGGGGACAAGAAGTGGCTGACAGTCGCACAGCGCTTCGAGCACCAGGCCGTCATAAACCCGTTAGCCAACAGCCAGGATCAGCTGAACGGCCTTCATGCAAACACGCAGATACCCAAGTGGATCGGGGCACTGCGGCAGTTCAAGGCCACCGGCGCCGCCAAGTACAAGACCATCGCCTCCAACGCGTGGAACATGGTCGTCGGCGCCCACACGTATGCCATCGGCTCCAACAGCCAGGCCGAGCACTTCAAGCCGCCCAACGCCATCGCCCAGTATCTAAAGAACGACGCAGGCGAATCCTGCAACACGTACAACATGCTCAAGCTGACGCGCGAGCTGTGGACGCTGGATCCCGCCAACGTCGGCCTGGCAGACTACTACGAACGTGCCTTGCTCAACCAGATGCTGGGCCAGCAGAACCCCACCGATGCCCACGGTCACGTCACGTATTTTCACAGCCTGCAGCCGGGAGCGCGCCGCGGTGTCGGTCCGGCCTGGGGCGGTGGCACGTGGAGCACCGACTACGATTCATTCTGGTGCTGCCAGGGCACTGGCACCGAGACGCACACCAAGTTCGCCGACTCAATCTACTTTCACGACGAGTCGGCCCTGTATATCAACCTCTTCACGCCCAGCACGCTCAACTGGTCCCAGCGCGGCGTCATCGTCACGCAGTCGACAGCTTTCCCCGTCTCTGACACGTCCACTGTCAAGCTCTCCGCGAACAACGGCGGAAGCAGCAACTGGGACTTTACCATGAAGATTCGTATTCCTGGATGGGCTGTGGGAGCGGCTGTCACGGTGAACGGACAGGGCATAACGGGTGTAAAGTCGGGCAGCTACGCCAGCATCTCGCGGACCTGGGCGGTGGGCGACACGGTTACCATCAACCTGCCCATGACATTCCGTCTGCTACGGGCTAACGATAACAAGAGCCTGGCGGCCATAGCCTATGGGCCGACGGTGCTGGTGGGAAATTACGGCAACACGGCCGTCGCAGAGGCACCGCAGCTCAAGCTAGACTCCCTCAAGCGCACTAGTAACACGGTACTTGCCTTCTCTGGGACGGCTGGGGACAAGAACGCGAGCTTGCAGCCGTATTACGATGGCCAGGGTATCAACTATGTTACCTACTGGCTGGTGCAGGGTTCATTACCGGCTTGAAGCACTGGGAGCTTTGACGTTCCTGGCCGACCGACTCCTGTCCCCTTGTTTAGTTGAAAACCTGTTACGATGATTCGCTTCGGAATGGAAAGCATTCCTGGAATGGGCGTTTCAACTGCCTCCGTAATTGCTTTCCCCAATCCGCTCACTCAAATACACACAGCTAAAGCTCAAAAAGCGTTAGATGCCGGCGCCCGCCACTATCTGGAGTATTATCTTGTCAAAATCCGTGCCGTCTGCATCATCATCCTCGGTCTGGGTTGAGCTGGCTCGTGTTCCTGCTAGAATTCCTTCGGTCGTTGAGCGACGTGTAAAGATTTCATAGGGCAGAGAAAGGAATTTATTTTGGTAGGACTGAGGGATGAGAGGAAGTGAGACGAGTATGAAATTTTACGTAAGAGATGAGAAGAGAGAATGACTGACGTCGAGAGCTGGTAGGATAAATTATAGTTAAGAGGAGTCTAGGAATCCCAACGTAGCATTTTCTTGGCCTGGAGAGTTATGACACCACCATGGCCGAGAAGGAAGCTAGGCTAGCAGGATGCGACGCAATCGTGCATTCCCGCTAATCTTCATTCACTACGCCAGCCGTTGCGACTCTCCTGAGTTAAGAGAGCGAGTTGGAACCGTTGATGCGGGGCAGCGGATGCTACCCCTAGAAGCAAACGAATTAAGAGACTAAATTCATTACGCTTGCAGTAAAACGAGCCATGACCACTAAAGTCTCGTCAAGGCACCGCCAAGGTCCGTGATGTGATGGCTGGCAGGACTTCGATACGTTCCCCACCCCAACGGTCACTATAGTGGAATTGCATTCTCAGTTACACCACATATATTGTCCAGCTCTTCCAGTGTCTTTTTAGCACCTGACGAATAGCGAGGGCTACAAACAAACCGCGACACCAATCATCAAACTTGACGACGACACCCAAAGCTCGATTCTGAAAGCAGAGATTGCCGAGCTCGCGCGTGTGATCAAGATAAGACGAGAAGCCCCTACTGCTCTTTTGGTAAACCTGCTTTGGACCCTATTTAGCCGCAGCCTGGCGATAGTAGAAGCACAGGGAGTTGAATCCCTTCGCTGAGTCGGTCAATTTACGTTTTGTCTACTTCGACCCCAACTTCCTTTTGTGCCAGTGACAGTCATATCTCACCCTTCCTCCTCAACTCAAACGCCTCCAGTAAAACCAGAAACTGCTCCCGCGTAGTAAACTCCAACTGCACCCCCTCCACACCCTCTATTTTCTTATTCCTTACCTCCTCCTCGGTAGCCCACACATGTGCAACATGTTCCTTCGGGTCCACCATGACCTCCTGGTCAGGCTTCACCTCAACAACAAAATAAAACTTGCAGACCAGTTTTCCCTTCCTGGTGAAAAAGAACTGGCCTCCCAAGTTCTGACCCCACTCGGCCTCAACCTCTGCTATCTTGGAGTTCTCTTCGGCGCTGGCACGTGGACACGGGACCACAACACCAACAACCGAAGCTTCAAGGCCAGCTTCCTCTTTTAGCTCCCGAGCACAAGAGTGCAATACGCTTTCGTCGGTGTCATCGCAGCCCCCGCCGGGAGTTTCCCACAGGAGGGGCTTGCTGTCGTGGGGAGCGCGCCGGATCAGCAGGATTTTTGGGTCGGTTTCAGTGCTGGGGCGGTCAAAAACGATGGCGCCAGTAGCTAAAAAGGTCGGTGTTGCGGGGCGGACAACATCGCTTTCTTCAGGGGGCGCAAAATGACGGGCGAGAAAGGCCAGTGGGGAGAGGGAGAAAGCTTCGTTTGAAGGGGAGGAAGAGGTCGCCATGATGTAGTGGCTAGCTGGTTCAACTTTGTGTTGAAACTGCTGAGAGATGTTTATTTTGAAGTCAAATGAAAATTTGAAGATGCTTATTATTTGGAGTCAAAGAAAACGTGAAGTAATTGGCAATGGAACCAATTCATCGATGCCCTTCAAATCAACCAAAGAGAGCCATTTTATAACGAAGCTCAAACTGTCAACAGAGGCCGCCGAGCCAGTCGACCTTCTCTGTTTCCAGCCGATGTATGCGTGTTTGTTGACAAAAATCAGCCTAAGGGGCAACCTGGGTTGCGGAGGCCGTTGAGGTTGGGGATCTTGAGATTCGGGGAGATTTGATCAACTGTCACGTGGACATAGTCCCTGTTCCCAGCAGCAGAAATTTCGTGGCTGAGCGCTGACCCCTCAGAGTGCCTGGCCAGGATCCTGCCACAGCGCAGTGTGCCTGCAGGAGGCGTCGTCCACAGCCCACCAAACCCTCCCAATCCTCTGGCAATCCAGCGTCTCAATGTCTCAAACCAGCTCAAATTCTTGCTCCACAAGCTCCCCTCTCTGCGCCAACTCCGCTGCCTGCCCATTCATGAAGCCATGGACATAGCACTCTCCCACCAACAGAAACTTCCCACTTGTCTCCAACGGTCGCAGACAAAACGCCAACTTCCCTCCCCACAAAACGCAAACCACGTCGCCCTCGGCCAACACTTTTGGTCCCAAGACGTAGAAACCGCGCTCAGTGCGAGCAAAAACGCGGTTTGTCGTCGCGCCATTGGCTGAGCGGGACCACTCTTCGTCGGGGCTCTCTTCGCCGTTGGAGGTTCTTCTGGGCAGACCTGGCCGGCCCGATGCATCGGGATGGCCGTTTGCCTGCGCATCAGCCTGGACTGCCATGGCGCGGGTGCCTATCTCCCACAGATCCTGGTGCACTTTTTGGGGCTTCTCCTTTTCCCCTGTTGCGGAGATGAGATAGGCAGCCGCCTGTCCAAGCCATTCTTGATCTGGGATGCCGTAATGCCAGCTCAAGTCGCCATTGTCGCCGCTGGAGCTGCGTCGCTCACGGTCCCGTCGACGCAGGGCAGTGGCTGCTCCGCCGTTGCTGAGGGTTTGCATGTAGGCCAGGACAGCACTACCACCCCCGGCATAGGGGCGATTCAGATCGAACAAAACACCACCATCTACCTGAGCCTGACCGCAGACGTCTTTCCACAGGGAAACAACCTGCGGCTCTACCTCCCCCTGCTTCCTCTGCAAGTGATAATGGAAGGCCTTGGGCTTGAGCGGTTCCGAGACGCTGGCGACGACATCCAAACACACTCCCTTAATCTGCAGGACAGCACCCTGCGAATTAAGGCTGGGAATCTGACTGGAAAGGACGCCACTTGCACGATGAGGCGAAGTCGGCTCAGACAGGATATGCGAAGTGTAAGTCCGCCAGTCAGGCACCCACGAGGGCATGTACTCTTGACCTTGCATCTCCCTCAGATTCCCCCATTCCTCTTCCGTCAACGGCAGGGTCAAGTGCTGTACCGCTGCCAATGCAATCAACCCTCCCTCAGTCCCGCCACCAGTAAGTGCACGAGCAGCTGCGTCGGCATACACGCGCGGGATAGTCCCCGTCTCTTCTTGGTAGTCAGGCACAAGATTCTTCAACTCGGGATTCTCGCCCTCGATGACGGAGTAGTGCCCCAGGAAGGCAAACACGCGATCTCTCGGGTCCGTAGCCTTGACGTGTCGCGCGCGATGAAGCTCGTAGATGAAGCTGAGCCTGTTGGCATGTCGCGTCGACCTGTCGGGCGGCACAAAGCGCTGAAAGACGAACTTGACTTTCGCCGTGTCGACATCGAAGCGCCGGCGCAGGTGGTGGAAGCGTGTGAGTCGTTCGCAGACCGAGTAGAGGACGTGCCAGTCCATAGATGAGGAGCCCCAGAACAGCGTAGCGGGCGAGACGGTGCCGATTTCTTGGACGATCCATGCTCTTTCAAACTGGAGGCATTCGTGTTAGTCCTTGCTCAGTCGTGATTTCTACTTCCTTGCGTGTTGACTTACCCAAGGCAGATCAGTCAAATGCTTCATCGGCGCCCAATCCTCCTTCGACCTCTCATCCAAATTCTCGCCCGTGTGATCCACCTCAAACTTCTCATACCGCTCAGGGTCATCGAACGTCCCCGCAAGAGACTCCACGAGCCCAAACGCCGCCTTGGCTTCAGTCCCGTCATCCTCGCCCAGCCAGACCAGAACGTGGTTGGCAAACTTGTAGATGCTGTTCATGAACTGGACCTGCTCGCCGCGCTCGGCCATGTCGGCCTGGTTGATGCAGATCTGGTCGGCCCAGATGCGTCTCTCTTTGTCGGGCAGACGGAGTCGTCGAAGGGCGTGGTACAGACTGCGCGTGAGCTTGAGGGATTTGTTGCCGTCGCAGATGAAGTCGTGGACGCGTTCCGGGTTACCCCAGACGTAGGAGAGGGGTTCGTAGGATTCGTGCGGGAGGGAGTTGGTGTCGAAGTTGAGAAGGGTGCCGGCGAGGGGTTGATCGCCTGTGCCTGGGAGGAGGGTGAGCATGCGGATGGAGTGGGTGTCTGGGAGGGGGGAATATTCGTAAGGCTCCATGATGTTTTGTGACTTTGTAGAGATTAAAAGCTGTCTTGCGGTGAAGTGAGTTGACGATGGTTCTGTGGTGTTTTGAAAGAAAGTGTCAAGAGATTCGAGAACAGCAATACGCTCCGGAAAAGACGGCTTAGAGAGAGAAGAAAAGGAAGGAAGGCTCAAGAACGGCATCGGAGATGCTGACGACGACGCCATAAAAACCGGGCGCTGGTGGATGTGTGCACCCCTTCCACGCAGACGCCGAGCTCTGACCGGCGGTAGGGTGGTGTCCAATAAATGTTGCAGAAGGCCTGCACGCATAAACTCTCGAGGGGTCAGCTCCAAGCCACCACCATGTTGCGATGGGCTGTCACAATGCTTGGTCCAGCCTCGTGTCCTGGTTACATTCTGCTCGTTCATTCATGCAAAGTTTCCGAACTCATATTTGGCTCAACGGTTGAGGCCCACACTCTGCTATGGACTTCTGAGTTAAAAATTGTAACTAACCCATCCTTATAGGTGAAGTCCTAGGCATCTTGCCAGCTTAGTTTCTAGAAGAATTCATGCATTCTTGAACGAGGCTATGTTCCCAGAAGATAAGCGCCCTTGAAATTAAAGATACTCCAGGTCTGGAAATACGGTGACAGAGCTGGAAATGCGGTGTAACCGTGGCGTCGGCAAGGTGGTGGGTGTGCTGTGTCTGATACGGAAAGGGGTCCAGACCCAAAACTTCCCTGCCTATCGCCGGGTGATTCGGAACAACATTTTTACTTGGTCACCGCGTCGCCCCAAGCTGATGCCGCAGCAAATGTCGCGTTGTTGGACCCAAACTCCATGACGAAACCGTCCCTGGGCCAGATGACCAACTGTCTGCTACGTGTCCAGCGCTATCAGCAACTGTGCAGGTATTTGCCTCTCCAAACATGCTATTTTAAAAATCTCCCAAAGTACCCCAGCTGACTGAACCTGCATCCCGACCAGAAGAATACCCCTCCATCTCTCCCGCCGAGCCATTACCATCAAGATGTCAACATCCCAACCACCTCGTCCCGGTCCCCCTCCAGCCTCTATCTCGACGATCCAAGTCCCACCTACCCTCTCGCGCTTCGACATCCCGGCTCGTCAATACCTCTCCCGCCACAACTCCCCATGGGACGGCGTCGCGGTCGGCGCCCTGGTCTTCTGCCCCTCTCCAGAGTCCACAGACAGCGTCTTACTCATTCAGCGCGCCGCGGCTGATTCCCTCCCCAATAAATGGGAGATCCCCAGCGGCGTGGTCTCCAACGACCCCGCAAAAGACGCGACAATCACAAATGCTGTAGCGAGGGAGCTATGGGAAGAAGCCGGGCTAACTGCCACGGCAATAAAGAGGCTGGTCACTCCTCCTAGGGAGGAAGAAGGGTTCGTGTTTAGCAATAGCACAAACACGAAGGTGTTTTGCAGGTTTGTGTTTGAGGTGGAGTTGGAGGTGGAAAAGTGGGAGAGTGTACGTGGGAGGGTTAAGCTTAACCCCGTGGAACATCAGCGTTTTGTTTGGGCACCGGAGGATGCGGTGAGGAAGATGCTTGCTGATAAAGCAGTGTTCCATGGGGGAAAGGAGGAAATGCTGGAGTTGACGAGTAGACATTTGGGAGAGTTGATATTGGAGGCGTTCAGGTTGAGAAAGGAGGACAAGGAAAAGAGAAGGGAGGACAGGGAAAAGAAGGCTTGATTTTGAGTTACAGTTGGCCATAAGTTCGAGGGGATTGTGCTGTTTTTTTCCCGTTCAGTTTCAATATGAGTTGAACGTCAACTCGAAGCAGCAGTGTGGATATTCAGCATCGTTTGGTAGCTGAATCGAAACAAGAATATGAATGTAATATAAAAGCTAAGAGTCAATAGAATCTACAATAGTCTATTGACAATACCCTTACCTTTTTTATCGACAAATTGGCCAGCAGACACCGGTTTGCGTCAGCGTTTGGTACCCTATCAGCATACCTTATTCATCAGCAGTGAGATTACACGGCTCGCCTTTATCCGCTCCATTACCTAACAAAAGGACTTTTGAGCAGCGGTGAGCTTCGTCTCTGTTTGGCCTGTATATTTAGATGTACATAAGCTTATATCAGCTAGTGGCAAAAAGTTCCTGGGCTGTGAACGAGAGCTTTTACCGGATTAGTCTATTCCCATACCACTAAGCCCATGTGTTTGTCCCGCTGGCAGGGGCGCAGGACCCTGTCAATCAGTCAGAGAGAACATGTCATAATGTCAGCCATCCCAGGGCAAAAACTTTACTGATGGATGCCGTTCCATTTCTTGCCTTTAATGTTGATCTACCTGCACTCAAAGCTTATCTTGTCTCTTGCAAGACTTGACTGACGTCGAGAAGAATTATTAAAGGCGCCGATCAAAATGAGATACATATTACAAATATTCCTCTCGATAATAACCATATTTCTCGTTAGCACAGCACAAGCAGCAGAAGTCAGCTGCTTTGCGCCAGATGGCGTCACAGTAGCACCAAACAACACGGTCGTTCCCTGCAACAAACTGGGCATCAGGCAGCAAGGCGTGCACTCCAGCTGCTGCCAGCTCGATGGCAACGAGGTGGACCGTGATCTCTGTGCAAGCACGGGTCTCTGTATCACGCGGGGCATCATCCGACGAGGTTTTTGCACCGATCCGACGTGGAAAAGTCCTTCCTGCGTGAAGGTTTGCTTCGACCCAAATTTGAGTCTACCCACTGCACTACTGAATCACACGAGGACTGACATGTTAGCGACTAAACAGGCAGGAGGGGTCGCCAACGGGTTCTCCGAGATGACATCTTGCACCGACGGTACATACTGCTGCGGACACAACAATCTGACATGCTGCGGAACCAAATGGGCAATCAAGCCGCCGACTCAACTTTTGACGTCACCGACAGAAGCCCCTACCACGACTCCAACATCTAATATCGGTGTAATTGCTGGCCTGGGCGGGAGCTTGGGGATAGTAATTCTGGTAGCATCGGGTCTGGTGATGTACCTGCTGCGACGAATCGAGCACCTCAAGTCACATAAAGAGACACACCCGCTGCTGAGCGCAAGATCTAGTGGCGGTGCAGACGATCCACGTTTGATGACGACAAAACATGACTACAATCCGCTGACTGCGAACACAAGCCTCAGCACAACACCGATGTACCTAACATCGCCTAACAACAATAACTTCAACATCAGACCAAGTGAGTTGGAATTCACCACGCTCAAGACGTTGTACGACAATGCGGTCCGGCAACAGCAGAGACAACAACAACAACAACAACAACAACAACATGTCCGGCAGCTGTCAGAGTTGGATGGCAACGCAGCAGCAACAAAAACGCCACCACCACCGACTTTCCAGTTTGGGATGCAGCCAAGCCCTGAAACACCGGGGCAGCCGTTGATGATGAGAGGGGACATGGGCTTAGGAAACAGGAATATGGTGGATAGGGGGGCGGATAGTTCAGGGAGACCAAGTTATGTGTCGCCATAGCCTGTAGAACTACATATTTGTAGTATCTTGCAGATGTTTGAACCATTCTTTCATGTTTATCAACATCGGCCCTTGTAGTGAGACAGAATTACGATGCTTAATGCAAGTTCAAGTTGGATCAACTTTCGGAGAGTAAATGTCGTCACGATGAACCAGGGATAGGGTTAGAGGCTCGTTCTAACTTAACAAGTACTGGCTCCACACGGTGAACTGCACTTCATGTGTAGGCTGTGCAGAAAAGGGCACGGACTTGTTTTGGGATGAGATTTTCAGCGCCCCTCTCAAGACCCAATATCAGTCTCGACGTCGTCAGGTCTCACAAGTGAGCAACAAAGTCGAAGGGTTGGATATCTCAAAAATCTTGAACTAAGAGTGCATTCTTAGGGTTACCTAAGGGAGCAACGAACAATCAATTTCCATCAAATCCTCACCTTTTGAGAAGACATGGACGAACAGGCCTTTCTCGCGCCCGCGAGGTGCTTCTGTGAAGAGTTTGAGGGTCCCAAAGATCCCGCGCTCGCATGCAGCGGCTGCAAGGTGGTCTACTACTGCGGCGCCGCCCACCAGAAAGAAGATCGAAAGTCTCACAAAGCAGCCTGCAGCTTCATCAAGCAGACGCGTGAGAAACTCGAGCACGAAGAGTCCGCGCTGCGCAACAACCCTGGCGCAGGAGAATGGTGCATGCCTGCCGATGTCTTCACCACGCGCGTCGGCCGCTTCTGGAGTATCGACGGCACGCGGGCCTACATGAAAGCGCGTTTCGCCGCGGCCAACGCTCTTCTTCTTGTCCACACGATTCCCGCCGTCGAGATGGCGCTCGCCCACTTCACCGACATGCTCCGCCTCAACCGCAACGACGATTTAGGTGTGGCGGACATCGTCCCCGTCCTCTTACTTCGTCTTGACCGCGAACAGGAGTGCTACGACTTCCTCAAGTGGTGGGCCGTCACCAGTGCCGAGACGGACCCCGAGCACGACTACGCCGACGTGAACCTGCCCTACCTCGACATCCACGGCGCCGACGCTCTGGAGAGAGAGGAGGGTATCTTTCAGAGACGAGGCCGCACCAGCCTCAGCCACCTCGCCACGCTCACCCTCCTCAAACTTCACTTCTTTCTCGAACTGAAGGGCAAGTTCACAGGCCACGGTACCACGAAGGGCCGCAGCCCCTCCCAGCAAATCCCCAAAACAGGAGGAAGCCTGATGGAAACGAGAACCTCGCAGCCCAAAGCCCTCGACATGATACAGATGAACATCCAGTACAGCAGACTCATGCACGCCGTCAACAACGCCAACCAGCACTTTTGGGAACTTCTCGTCGACGGAGCCACTCCTGTCGTCCCCAAAGGTGCTTACCCACCAGCGCCAGGCGCCATCGAGGAAGCACACCTCGCACTGCACCACACCCAGCGCGCCTGGCAAGAGTCGAAAGGCGCCATCAAGACCATCGAAGAGCAGGACATCGCCTCACCAGGAGCCAAAATCATCCGCGTGTACAATCCCGAAGGCGCTAAGCGACCCATCGGTGACGTCGCGCGATGGAAAGGCACAGAGACTCTCGACTTAATCAAGTCTTCAAAGCCCAGCGATGCAAGCTAACTATACGTAATGGTCTTATCCCTACACACCCACGGCTTCGAGCAATTCTACCCCAACCTCCTCTCCGATATCAACACTGCCACCGCTGGCAAGATGGAATATCCCAAGAGCTACGACGCCGCTCTAGCTCTACTTACCAACACCCAGCGTCGTCCGGCAGTCATCTTAGTAGCCGACTCGTTCATCACAACCGACAAGACCCTCCGCGAAGCCGTACTCGACTGCCTTTACTTAGGAACCACTGTCTTGTTATGCTGTTTCTTCGGCCCGAGCGCAACAAAAACACGATTCGCGCGTTTCTTCACTAGGCTGGGCTTGACATGGCAGCAGGGGTACTATGAGCGCGTTACCGCACATTCTGTGTCTGCGCAGACTGGTGGCATGACAGGAAAGATTCCGGAGAAGTATGAATTAAAAGCGATTACCGTGAGGGATGTAGATCTGAGTGATATCTGGTACGTGCGGAATGCGGAGTCGCAGCCGAAGAGGGATAAATCTGAGGCAGTGGTGGCGTTTGCGAAGGTAGGCAAAGGGAGGATTGGGTATATGGGTGATGGGTTGGCCACCAAAGAGTCGGAGGGGGTTATTTTGGGGATGTGTGGGCTTTTGGGTTGATCAACTTTGGTGGAGGGCGATGATGTAAATTGATGGCCACTAGCTTGTTTCGGTTTTTTTTTTATTCTCAACATGAAGTGAGTGTGTGAATGGAGGGAATAATAGGTGCTTGTCTAAACTAGGCAAACGGGCCTTTCTCCCAGGTCCTAATCTGCTCGAGTTGAGAATGGGCTGTATGTGCCTTTGTAAGAACAGCTTTGCAAGCCCCACTAGGCATGAGTCCAATCTATCGTAATAACAGATACGAAAATCTTCGCTGATTCTCCTTGTCCTTGTCCAACTGTAAATCTTTTGCCCAGACTAATTATTCGATTCTTTACCAGCCAGCAGCGATTATCAGACACCACGTTTGGTATTTGGTGTCAAATACATACCTGCGCGGCCCGTATCTTATCCATACATGTAGGTAGGTAGTCACACAGACACAAAGACGTCTCGACGCCCGATGAACTCCGAGTCACACACGATATGGTTCCGGCACGCGCATCTTGTAAGACCAATGAAGGGATCGGCATGCATAATACACAAGGATTAGCGAGCCAGGGAGGCGTTTACTTAGTAGTAATTGCTCTAGCTGAACGATAGTCCATTTTCTTCCTGTTAGAAATTCCCTCATTTTATGCACATGGGGAAATGCTACAAACTGGATGGGAGGGGTGGGTTCACCTCAACCCCGTACGTGTAGCGAATTGTCTCGAAGTAAAGAACAAGTCAAGATCGACTTTCACACTGGGGTCTAGGGTCTAGGGACTTGGAATTAAACTAGGCCGTGATTAAACGGGGCCCCGACATTGAATCAAAGTTTCTCGACAGGGGGGGGAGCCGTAAGGCATTGCAATGTCTGCGAGGCGATTAAATGCACCAACTTCACATATCTCTCTCGCAAGTTCACTAGAAACGTGGGATGAGGTCGATTCGTGACCAAAGACTTTTACTAAGTCCACAACTTGGATTCCAGGTTCTTCCGAGAAAAATTATCAAGTTCGAGCCATTTGCAGTACAAAAGCTTATCTTGTGTGGTTGAGGTGGTACGGATCTATTGAAACATAAATGTTCTGACCTGCCAACTTTGGGTGCATGTCGCGGTGCATGTGCAGCCAAACTCCGGCGAGTCACTCCGAGCCATTCAGTGAACCGTGTCACAATGCGCCGATCAGACAATTTGGGCGCATAGACACTAACACAAACATGCAACTGTCAAAACACGGGGAAATCAAGACATCAGTAGTGCTCGGTTATGTTGAATATAACGAGTAATTGGGAGGCATCTAATTATATCGTTCTACACCATGCCCATCATGCCCAAAACCGGACATCCCCATTTTGTTGAGGATCTCAACGGCTTGGACAAGTTACCAGTCCCAGTATAACCCGCAGCCCCCGGAAATCTTCCACCGGTGAAGCTTGGGAGCAATATTTATAAAATTAATACAAGCTAGTAAAACGCTTTAGACCGTGTACCGGAAGAAGGAAGCATTGTCTCCCTTGTGCCTCTCTGCAACCCGCTCTTCCTCGGTGTACTCGTGAGGGGGCTTGAACTCGCGATCGCGGCGAGCGTTCTCGCGCCTGAGGTAGATAGTCATGAAGACGGAGAGCGTCATAGCCATGAACTGGCAAGCGAGCAGGGTGCCGAAGCCCGGGTAGTAGGTGGGACCGTGTCGGGGCATGAAAAGATACGCCGAGATGGTGCCACCGAGGTTACCAAAGCCCACGTGCATGGCGATGCCGACACCACGCTTGAGAGAGCCACCGATGTTGTTGCCGTTCCACGCCACACCTTGGGGCACATTGGGGTAGATGCCCGACGCGAGGAAGAAGCAGCCGACGTACTTGACCGCGGGGGCCTGGGTAGACATGAGCAGGACGAGACCGACGATACTGGAGGTAACGAGTCAGTAATTATGATGAGAAAGGGGAGAGGCGAAAACATACGCCATGCCCATGAAGAAGATCATGAAGAGACCGCGCTGCTTGAGCCTGTCGGCGAGCCAGCCGGCGCCCACGCAGAAGACGCAGGCAACGACGTAAGGAGGCACCGTCATCAGCTGGGCCGTGTTGTTGGAGTAGCCGAGAGAGGCGACAATAGTAGGCAAGAAGAGAGAGTACGAGTAGAGACCCGTGTAGACGCCAATAGTGATGAACATGTGCACCCAGATCTTCCAGTCCTTGACGGCATCCCAGAAGTAGACAGTCGAGAACTCGTCAGCGAGCGACGACCGATCAAGCTTGAGCCGGTTTTGGACCTCAGCCTTCTCAGCTGGGCTCAGGAAGCCGGCGGTGGCGGGATAGTCGTACATCACAAAGTAGGCCGCGAGGGCTGCCGCAACATGAACCAGGTCAGCCGGAGACACAGGCAAACGAGGGGAACGGGAACACGTACCGGCAACAAAGGTGATGATGCCCTCGAGGATGAAGATCCACTGCCACCCAGACAGGCCAGCAACGCCCCTCATCTCGACAATGCCGCGGGCAAGCAGACCACCGAAGGCGCCAGCTGCCGTAGCGGCTGAGAAGAAAATGGCCATGCGGAAACCGCACTCGTGGCGACGATACCACATGGTGATGCTACGCATTGTGTCAGTGAACCGCAACCAGCTTCCCTCTTGGCTGGAGTTTGACGTACTAGTAGGTGATACCAGGGAACAGGCCACCTTCGGCAATGCCAAGGGCGGATCGGCAGACCATCAGGCCGCCGTAGTTCTTGACGATGCCCATGAGGGTGGTGCAGATGGCCCATGCGACCATGATGCTCGGGATCCAGATGGAGGGGCGGAAGCGCTTCATGGCCATGTTGGACGGGATCTCGGCGGCCACATAGAAGGGGAAAAAGATGGCGAGCGCATCGTTGTACTGCAGCTTGCGCGAGTCGAGGCCGAGATCCTTCTCGAGCGTGTCGAGACGGGCGTTGCCGATGTTTGTGCGGTCCAGGAACGAGAGGAGGTACAAGAAGGACAGGAAGGGGATCAGATACAGATCGATGCGGCGGACCAGCCTCTTGGTCGCGGCCTGGTCGAAGCCGGCGCTCTCGACCGTGTCATCGTAGGTGGCTCCCTGGACGGCACCGACCTTCTCGTTGATGCTGTCCGACTCGGTGGTCGGGATGTCCGGGGTGGTGGACACCTTGTCGGGGGAACCCATGGCGGCGACTGGCGACGTGAGACACGGGCACTTGCTGCAGTGGACGGGACGGACGGATGCAAGACACGGCACGCCTTGAACCTATGGCCAGTTCGTGGGGACTGGAGAGGGAAGGGGAAGGGGAGATATGCTTGGCTTTGTACGAGGGGGACGCCGTCACCGTCTCCTCTTATACACCCAGCAGCACTTTTCGCCTGTGCCAGTAGCTCGCACCCGTGACCCTTCACTTCCCAATGGCTAGTGGGGTGTGCCCGCACCACCAGCGGAGTGAGATTCCCGCGAAAGCGGTTGCAATGCAGTTGACTGGGCGGACATTGGACATTGTGTCTCTCATTGCTATGACCGGGGTCACATTATTTGGAAGTTGCTGTGCAGATCTGGCTCGCCAACTGGCATGGATGGACGCATCCCACTCTCGGTGTCTTGGGGTGTCTCTGGCAGGGTACGTCCCCCTCCCTTCCCGGCCCCCCCCCCCGGCTTAATGGCTGACCATGCCCAAACAAAGTGCGGACCAAGTGGATCAGGCTGCAACGGTCCCATCTTACTGTATTGTGTGGACATCCAGCCAGAGTCCAGCCAGACAAAGGAAGGCACCGCGAGCGGAGAGGGAAAAGGAGAGTGGAGGTTTCAGCCATCCATCGGGGGCTGCATGCTCCTCAGAGCATGGGTTTTCTCGTCGGGGAACACAAGAACTGGAATGGCGCCTGGATTCCCGGACTGCGAGTGGACAGGGCTCCCCGCCCGCCAGAGACGGACACAACAAAAGCAAGATGGGAAAGTCATCAAACCTGAGCTGTGTCAAAAGGGGGAACGATCGGCACGCTGGGCGTCTGCCTCTCTCTGGTTTGCTGCGAAGCCAAGCATCTTGGCCGGCACGGTCTGATATGGCTGCTGGCTGCAGCCATATTTGGCTGACTGATGCGGCAACAATTGGCAAGCCATCCAGCACACAGTCTCGAGGGACGGGAAGATGACGAGGGGTGTGGCCTGGCAGGGGGGGAAGGGGGGGCACAGAAACAGAAGACCCGTGGCCGGCCAATCCACCGGCGCCGGCCAAGAGAGCTTGGCTGCAGGGCTCTTTTTTTAAGCAGGACACGCCCGAGTCTGTTCGCTAGATGAGATTGGCCGCGGGGTCTGAGCCGAGCGCCACCAGTAGCCCGGATCTGGACAACTCATCCGGCTTGGCTGGAAAGCGGAGCCCCCATTGGCTGGCTCGCGAACGCTTTTGAGATCTCGGCGGTCGAGCACCGGTGCCGTTGGCTTCTTCGCGCTCACTCTCTCACCGTCATACCCAGAACGCCCAGCTCTGCACGCCCAGCACGCCCGCACGCCCAGCACTGCGCTCGAAGGAGCCAAGCGGTCGACTTGCCGTCCCCGCACGTGGCTGCCACCAACGGCGCGCCGGGTGATGCTCTCGGGCAGATGGATAAATTCCAGGAGCTTACAAGTCGACAGCCAACAGGCTCCGAGCATGAATGGTGGCTGCATATCTGAGGGAGCATGGGCGGGCGATCCGAAAGGGAAAGGCGCCAGCCGGTCTGGGGGGCAGACAGGACAGACTGTGTGAATAGTGCCTGCACTTGTGTAACTGGTGGCGCGTTTCTGCTGAGTCTGGCTGACCGTGGTTCGAGTTGTGGTTCTTGTTTGCAAAAAAAACCGTCCGAGCTCCGACCTGGACGAAGGCGTCGTCGGTTTCGCGGGAACGGCAGCTTCCTCGCCCTCCCTCTAGTGAACCTGGACGTCAAAGCGCGGCGGGCACTCGGAGATGACATCCAGTCAAATGCGAGGAAAGCGTTGAGGGTGCTCCTACGCGAGCGCCAGCGGACCAAGGGAACGAGGGAAACAGAGATGCTTCTGGAAGGCAACCATGGACACGGCGAGATCTGGTTTTGGTCCGTGTCGTGGCACAGACGGCGGGCTGAAAACAATGGATGGGAAACTGGGCGCCACGCGAAAACTTTTCTTTTTTTCATGCGCTGACGAGCAGAGTAGAGGCACAGTGCCGCAGGGGTGCATTGTGCCAAAACACGGTGCTTGATGGTCCACGAATTCGCCGTTGCAATCAATCTTGTGTGGGCGATGAATGAATGCGTGGACTTCCAAATTGGCAGTGGCCGTTGGAGCATTGATTCAAGATTGAAGGATGGTCTGGCAGCGCGCGGAAGGGACAAGCGAAAGTACCAGCGCAGGGAGAATTGGAGCATTCTGCACAGTGGGAAAGTTAACATCCACTAAATTTGGAGAATGGAGCCTCTTGGTGCTGGCTCCAGCGACTTCCCCAGATTCCTTTCCCTGGCTGACAGGAGCGACCGCTGGGCAGGGAAGGCAGCAGCAAACACGCTCCTCCCCTTTGGACCCTCCTCCCAACGCCCTTGTCCATCGCCCAAGGCCATCGCCCATCGCGCCTCTCTTACAACTTGGGGGACGAGGGGTGAATGAATCCACTTTTGGTACCGGGCTCCTTCCTAATTCGAACGCCGATTCCACCATTTCCCCAGAATCGTCTAACCCTCTTCAAGATTAGGTTGTTTCTCGCGCCATCCCCTCCAAGTCTCAGGCCTTTCGGCGCCCGATCCTGTCTTCCTCTTTTCCTAGCTCTCATTTTGGAGATTAGCATCAATGTTTCCGTTGTTCCGTCTCGAGTTGCCTTGCTTGTCTCCTTGTTTGGCCTGGCATCAACAGAATTAGCGCCCAAACCTTGAATCCACGCTAGCATTTGCACCTCTGCCAGTCTGTCACGCGCTGGGCGAGCTGGGAATTGCATTGCCAGGTTTTCCCTGCAGCTGGCCGCGTCTGTCAGCCATTATTCAACCAACTGTGGGCGCCGCATACGACGCCAGGCGGCCAGAATGCCAAATTTTCGATATCACAGAGATACAGAAAGATATCGGCTTTCGAAAGTATTGGACAAATCCCCCACGACACCACACACCCGCTACCACCACACCAACTTTCACGACCTGCCTATGTATGACCTCGCCGCCTCTCCGCCGGCCGAGGGGCGTCCCGAGCAAACGCAGTCAGCACGTCGAATGCCGCTTTTGCTGACTACGGATTCTCTAGCGTCGATGCACCTGTAGGGCGCTGGCTGATGGCTCACCACTCACCTGCAGCTGCAGCTCGCAAGATCCGTCTGTCCGAGTCAGCAGCTAGCAGCAGACACGAAAGCTAATTTTGCTCCCTGAGTGCTAGCGTAAGAGTTAGAAGCCACTACAGCGAGGGGTTAGCATGCCCAGGTGTTCCATGGCATGATGGACCAGGCATGCGCGCGTGTTGTCCAGCGTCCCAGCGTCCGCGCGTCGGACCAAAGGTCCAGCATTTTGGGAGACGAGCGCCATCGCCGTCCCAGAAACATTATCAGGTCTGTTCCTGATGGCCGTGCCGAGCCAGGCCTTTTATTCCAACCTTTGCTCGATTAGATCCGTTCGGACACACGTGCGCAGGTCGGACTGGTGTGTGACATTCAACTGCGCGCCACATCGCCGCCGCCGTGAAACCGCGCCGCACAGCGCACCCATGATGAATGCCGTTCAAGCTGCCGCACGGGTATCGCTGACCGGCTGCGAACAGACAAAAGGACGGAGAATCAGATTCTGATATCCTTTAAAAGCCAAGATCCCATTTGTCTGGTACCGTAAATGACGTCGACTGGGCGTGCCCTCGTGGCATGTCTGGTTCCTGGATCCTCTCCGACCAACGTGGTGTCGCCAAGGTCTTAGTATGTTTCTGTGGCTTACCGTCGTCGAGTCCAAATGTCCTGGTCCTGTCAGAGGGCTGCATCTGTCTTCCCGTCGCACCACATGGCAAAGTCGGACTCTGACTGAATTTTATTCTCCGGAATTGCATGATCCTGCATCGCGTTGGCTGTTTGCCCTGACATTCGAGCCCGAAATCACAAACAATTGTCTGTCCCTGAAAGACTTGGCCTCGCAAATTAGGTGAGTCGTTGTTCCGCGCATCTTGAAACTTTCAACATTCTGTGCCACCGTATTTTGTACGGTCGCTCCTCAACTCTTTACTGTGCCTCAGCGTCCCCAGCGTCCCAAGGTTTGAATTCTCGGCACCCCCCTCGTTCTAGTATGTTTCATGAACACCATGTCACGACACCGCACATTTTCATTTCTAAGATGCTATCATTTGCCGCTTGCTTTTTTGTGTTGGCATTTCTTAATATTCAACGGATTGTTGGAATGCCATCAACGCCATGTCGTGAATAATGGATCCAGTGCGCACTGGCACCTCACAGCCGGGTCGTCTGAGTGCGACTCCGGGAACGCGTATGGCAAGCGAGCGAGAAACCCACCACATCCTTACAAGGACGCAGAGCCTTTTTTAACGAGTCCCCTATATCTGCCACGAAACCTGGGTGTCGGATTCCTCCCCCAAGTCGACGGATAAATAAGCGTTGCATTGATCCCGACACGACAGCGAACGAAAAGGACGCGAACGTGACACTCGTCAATCTATCCTCTCGGCTCCAACACGCATCCTCCACCGCCGGGTAAAGAGGAACGCAGATGGCGCCAAGTCCTTGGCACCGGTTTTCTCGCCAACCGTTGAGGTCTGGAACCGAAATTCATTTCACTCTACTCTGTGCTTCCCCAACTGTGAGTCCGGCCGAGCCTGTCCTCTGGAATGTCTTATGCTATCTCTGACGAACTGCTGCTCCATATTAACCCCATATAGCCTTTTGAGTGATGCATATGCAATCTCGCACCGCTACGCGTTTCGGGACCCAATCGCAGGCTCAGGGCAATATGCACATCGCTTACTCTGATACTCTCGTGCTGACACCCCTGAAAATAGTGTTTTGTTATCAATCAGTACGCGCGGAGAATCAGGGTGATGTGAAGTAGCGCCTTGGAGCAAGCCACAATATAGCGGGAGGATTCTTTCACTGTATGGTTGATAAGCTTCCTCCCGCTTTTCTTTTTGGGGGTTCTTGCGGTAGTTGAGATCTGACGGAGGACAGAGGTGAGTGCGGCTGCCGCAGATCCACGTGGACTTGCCTGCTTTGGCCTCGCGCTCTGCGGTGACTTTTTGCATGTTTTGGCCCCTCCGGCTTTTGGGCAATATCCATTATCGGTCATGGAATATTGCGTGCTGTTGCAGTGAGATTTGAAACTGAAAGCTTGATTTGCCTGCTCGGGATATCTCACCTGGATATTAATTTGTACTGCAGTTGGTAGTGTTGGCTGCAGCTTCTCTCGTGGCAATCAATGTTGTTGGAAACTTTTATGCTAAACATCCTGTTCATTGATAAGCGGCATCGGAGTTGATGGAAGGGAAAAACCAACCTGAAATAGACCGTAACTTAAAGGAGAAGGGATTGTTTGCAGAATATATACGCTGCCAGCCTGAACGGAAATGTACTTGACAACCACTTGATGACATGAAAAGTGAGACCAGTTAGTCTGCCAGTGCACAGAACTGGAAGATAACCCTACCTCTTCTACTATTGGTTTTGTGTTTCATAATCCAAATGCAGATAAGAACAGTACAATGACTTTTTCGTTTTCATGTGGTACTTGGAGATACCTAGTCTCCTCTTCCTTCCATTAAGTATAAAACTAACTCAAAAAGGATCAGATAGACGTGACAAGCTGCAGTAAGAACCTCCAATTTTTATGAACATTGAGGAACAAGTTAAGTGTTAAGTTTACAACGATGGAGAATTACAGTTGTGAAGTCGTTAAAAAATTCCAAAGTTTACCCAAGTTCCAAGTGTGTTTTGCTAGACTGAAATGGGCAACAAGATTAGGAGAGCGGGAGAGCGTGTTTAAGAAAGGAGGTTAACAACTAGTGCCTTCGTACTGAAGTTTCTATTTTTGTACATTAAATCCCTTGCATACATCATACATGAATCGTAAAATAGCCTGACCAGGTACCATCATACATGAGATCAAATCACCCCCAACACCGCCGGTGTCTTCTTCTTCGAAGTACCCAAAGTCTTCCCAAGCCACTCGGTACTCCCTCCCCACACCCTCAGAGAAGGATACGCCGCATTTGGGTCCAAACCAATGGACATCTTGCGTGAGAACGGATCATCGCTCCGAGCAAGTTTTATAGCGAAGGAATCGTCCGCCGCGGCGAGAATGTCCTGGAATTTCTTGTCGGGCAGGACACCGTACTCGATGTTGGTGGCAATCCCGAGGAAGACAGTTAGAAGAGTGAGGGCGCAGGCCAGGGCGTAGGGGATGAAGAGCCCGGCTCGGTTGGTGCCGTAGCGGTTGATATCTTCGACTACGGTGACGAGGCGAGTGTTGTTTCCTCTGTTTTTCTCACGGCAGAGTCAGTTTGTTAGGCTTCAAAAATATTTAGAAAATGCCAAGGAGAAAAGGGAAAGGAAACAAAGCAGTCAGAAAGGAAAAGAAGAGAAGATGAAAAGGAAAGAAAGGGACGAGATGAAAAGAAAACATCCAACGAAAGAGAAAGAGAATAAAGATGAAACAAAATAGAAGAAGAAGAAAAAAAAAAGAGATAAATGATGGAAAAGAGATGGAAAAGGTGAAAAGGAATTAAAAATAGTTAAGGGGAACGAGAAATGGGGACTTACGTCAGCAGATCATTGTGCATCAAACTAACAGTCATATTAAACCCCATCTCCTCAATCAACTCATTCAGCCTCCTACTCCTCGCCAGATCCTTATCCTGCTGTCTCTGCGCCGTCAAGTTCATGTACGGGGTCTGACACGCCTCCTTCGCTTCGTTAAAGTCAAAGAAGACGTCCAGATCCGATGTCCCGAGTAAACTGTTGTGCTGTATCGGGGACGCGATCATCATGATGCTAACTGTCTTGTTGGGAGAGACAGTCTCGTTGAACCACCCGAAGGACCCGATCGCCTGGTTGGCGAGCACCCAGAAGAAGGCACTGTAGGCGTGCTGCGCCATGTTGGAGACTTCGTCCTGCTTGGGGTCGTTTGGGTACTCGACGCGGTGGAGGAGATCGCGCGTGCCGGTGATGGATTGGGAGGAGGAGTCCCACTCGAGGTTGATGTTGTAGGTTGCGTTCCAAAGGGAGCAGACTTGGTAGTAGGGCTTGTAGTCGCAGGTGGAGTTGGTGGTCGTGTCGATGTAGCGCTGGAAGACTTGCCAGAGCTCGTTGGAGGCGATAGCGGGGCTCTGGTAGCGTGCCTCGGCTAGGGGGATTAGGGTGCCGTTGGAATCAAAAGAGGGGACGAAGCCGTAGTAGGCGTTGATGTTTTCGATGGCGTTGCCGACGGGTTTGGACATTTTGTCGGCGAGGGCAGCGTCGATTTGGGATTCGACGAGAGAGGATGCTTTGAGGCATTGGATTGCTGGTCCGAAGAAGGTCTGGGAGTAGCTGGAGTGGTTGTATGGGCGTTTGAGGGAGAGGATTTCACCCTTGGAGGATGTTGCAGTGCTGAGGCGGGTGAGGATTGTTCTTGGTCCAGAGAATATTCGTGTGGGGATTTCCTTGGAGCCGTAGGTGTCGCCACGGTTGGAGGGCGAGTAGGAGTAGTAGTGGCCTTCGGTGCTGTTGCCGATGCTCAGGTAAGGGACGAGTTGGTCCACTTGGCGCGTTTGTGTGCTCGGGTTGACGACGAGGGTTCCGGGCGTAAAGAAGGAGGGGAGGAGCAAGCTCCTGGACGGCAACTGAGTTAACTAGAGGTGTAGATAAATGAGAGATGTTGAACCTACCAGCCGAAAAGAGCAATCAGCGAGCCAACTGTGAAGTTGGACCAGATATTCAAGTTGAGAAATGACAGCACCGAGAGGTCAGCGTTGAAGATGTCGTTGAGGTCTTGAATTGTCATGGGTGTCTTTCGTACAGACCTCCAGATCCATTGCGTATATGTCTGCCACACGCTAGCTGCCAGGCAGATTTGCGACAAAAAAGCAAAGGCGGTTCCAAGTCTAACAAGCTCACCGAAGTTAGTTGAGGCAGCTCTCGAGAATGAGCGGTCGTATAAGGAACTTGCCTGAGGTTGTTTTCTTGCTCTGCCGGACTGCCAACAGCGGTGTTGTCAAGCTTCGAGTAGAGAACACAGTGAGCAATGCTCATTCCGGAGCCGAGGGTGAAGAACAAAGTCGTCAGGAGAGGGGTCTTGAAGTGGTGATAATTCCGTGGCATCCACTTGATGTGCGGGACGATCTTGCTGTCACCAGGTCGAATAGGTTCGGATCCCAGAGCATGTTCCCTGGCATCGAATTTATATCCTTCAGGGTGCTCTGTTTCTTCCACGAGCGTGGCCATTGGGGCCTTTGGGTCGATATCAATTGAGTGCCCTTTACGGTCCTCTGGCATCTCGGCATCGTTCATTGCAGTGTTTGTTGCTTGTTGCGCCATTGTGAACGTTGAAGCGAACGTAACTCGCCCTTGCGTGAGAAGAGCATTTTGGTTGTCGTTGTCGGCCATTGTGATGATGACCGATGACCAGGCTGCGGGATTTCTAGGCAGAGACGGAGGGTTTCAAGACAGAAACAGACAATCGGGGGGTTGAAACATCATGATGTTTTGGCAATGTTGAAATTGCAACTGCTTCAAACAAGCAAACAGGCAGACAACAAACATATTCTCATCATGGGTGGCACGTCATGCGTGTGGCTCAAAGTCACCGGCTAATATGCTGAAGCGATAACATACGCGCGGCCACGGAAACGTGATAAGAGGGAGAGCTAGCCGGGGCTCGGTGACCGGTTGGGGGTAGCAGCGCAGCACAGCCACCGCTAGCACCCACACGATGGTGGCTCACAGTTGGGGGAGTCACATCCAATGTCACCACTCGGATGCGCGTGTCTACAATGATCAACATGATTTGTTAACAGAAGCAGTAAATCCGCGCTGATATTTTGAGCTGAATAGTACCGCGGTAAATTCAACCTCGTTCTCTCCATCAAATTTGAAGTTTAACGTTCAACAGCAATCTTCATTTGTCATCAGCAAGGACACGCGTTTCGAGGCTGTGAGATAACAAGACAATTCTTTGGCTAAGAAAAATTTTATGATAATCAACAATCATTAAAAACACTACATGAAACAATGAGCCAAGTGCGAACAGGACCATCCATTTAAAATCGCCCAACAAAATCTAGCAAAATGCCACAGCCTCTGTCTCCACCTCCTCCACCCAAGAAACTAAAGACCCTAAGTAAGTTGTGCGTACATACCTAAATGGTATTTCAGGGGTTGGACCGTTACTAGGTAGGTAGTAAATAACAAAGCGAAATACATCCGGCAACCGCAAGTTAGAACAGTCTGACGCTGCACAGCTATGTTACCTCAGACGATTACCACGACTTCCTCGTCTGCCTCCAAGAGCCTAGACCGGAGGTATTCCGCCGTGCTCTTCTCGGTATCGTAGAATACCCCGCTGTACACATCAATTCGTTCGTGCGTGTTTCCCCCTAAATTGTTCAGAGCGATCATGAGTGGGTGAGATATAAGGATAGAATCTCGCTCGATTGGGGCTTGGTAGCCTACCAGAAACAGTTTTGCAGTGCGTCCCCCGCGATATTTACCCATTAAATCTAAGGGATCCCCTAAACCCCAGCCAGATGTTAGACAGGTTCCCGCGGTTTTCTACCGAAAAGCCGTCGCTATCCAGCTCAACACGCAAGACCCGGCCCTTCTAGACAAGGCGCCCCGACTTGATCGTCCCGGTGGGATCGCCGCCCGCCGGAACGGTCTCGGCGTGCAACACCTCGGCGCATGTGGTCTCGAGCTTGTGGGGAAACATGAAGGCGACTGGCTGGAGGGCATCACCATGGCGCCCGGGCATGCCTACCGAAATGGGGACCACGTAGGCACCTGATATTTGGGGTACCGATACGCTCCTATCATGAAGTTGCGCCGAGTTTCCCACAGAACACGCTCAAGTATGGTATCCTTTCTCATACTGCCCATCTTGATGCCTTACGGGATGGTGAGAGCGTTTTCTGTTTTCATGCATTCGCAGCGCAGACCCTCGTCACATTCCCAGAGCAACTCGCCGTGGGCAAAGTGGACAATCCTCGCTAGGAGGTTTTCTGCAAGGCCCACGCTCGTTCGTTGAGGGGTGAGCCGGACACGAGCCAACGGTGGGACGACGTGATCTCGGTCCTCAGGTAAACCGGCGACCTGCTGATGCGATCTGGGTGCATGATCTGACAGATCTCAGTCCCTTTGTCGGCCCTCTGGTCGAATTCATATTCGTCCTTGCCCCGGTCGAGAAAGCCCTCGGCGCAATCAGTTGCCCTGGAAGCGGCAATTACCAGATAGGCATTGCCGTACACCGTCGCCATCCCGGACGACTCGACCTCCCCATCGTTCTTGTCACCTTGGATGATGCAGAGCGCGTCAACCCAGAGGTAGCGGGTTCCGAGACCCCGCGTTACAGTGATGGCATCCTAAATGGTTTTGGGAAGCCCGTCAAAGGCGATGCCCTGTCGGTGCTCCGCAATGTTCCCCGCGGTTGTCTTAACGGGGTTTCCGTTCCCCCAGCAGTAGCTGAGTGCCATGTACCGGCCCAATTCACCCTTACGCGACACATGGAGAGAGATGTAGCTGCTGGCTTGTCCCCCCACGTCAAGAACACGGGTTGGAAGTAGCACCGAGTCTAGGTTGGGACATTCTTTGTGGTTCGTACAACACTCCGTCAGCCATGTTCTGAGGAGTGGCTGGTATCGCTCGCGTGGGTCTCCCATGATGGTCCTGACAGGTGCGATGAAATCCCAAGGAGCCCTGCTCATCCCCACATCGGTGGAGAGCTGAAGGGATTGAGATGGTTCTAGGTATCCGTAACCCGAGTCCATCTTCACGCCGACCAAGCCCGGCTCACGAAGGCGGAAAACGACGACGACTTTGGAAGGATGGTTCTTTTTTATGTCCTGGCGAGTGGAAAGGGCGACGTAAAGGATCATGCATTTCTGACATCCCCTGTCGGCCTCGGCTTTGACGTCGGCAAGAGTTTTGCGGTCTCTGTCACTGATAGAGTCATACCGGCCGCGACTGTAGGTGTCGGTCCAGCAGGGGTTGAGGGCTCGATAGCCATGTAATGGTGAAGTAGTGTTCGTCTCTAGGCACGGGCTGCATGACTGCGAGGGAGAAGTGGCCGAGTTAATTGAACCGTATACGAAGGAGTAATGGTAACTGTTGCAGTCGCATTGGGCCGTCAGTGAGTTTAGGGCTTGAAATGGTTGAAATTAACTGGTTTTTACCCCGCTTCTCAGTCTGAATGCTGATCCTGCACAATGCCCAGCGCCGTATCTCGCCTCTGGTACAGTACATGGAGGGCGGGTTGGCAGGCACACACTCAGCGCCTGTGCTGGCAGCCTGCCGGCTCTGTGGAACGTGTTCGGGGTATCGCTGGCCTCCGGTCGTTGCCGGTCCAATGAATGTGAACCTAGCTTGACTCATTTGCTAGGGGGGGCGCTAGGGGAGTCTGAGAGGGTGGAGGTGAGATTGGGGATGAGTAAGCCTTATAACTAAGCTAGGGGAAGAGATATCCGTGGTATATTGGGCCCTGTATTCTTGGTTAGATTAAGCAATCAGAATACGACGAATTTGGGGCTGATTGTCTTATAATTTGGTGGACTAGCCTGGGAACTGTGACGAAGTAGTACTAACCTATTTAAACGACGTATTCTTCTTTCAATTTAAAGGTTATCTATATACTAATGCCGACGCTTAGGATCAAGTGAGCAAGACTTCAAGTTTTTCTATAATCAATAAATATTAAAATACTATTTTGCAAGGATGAGCCAAGAACGAACATGACCATCCAGTTAAACCCACCCAACAAAATCTGACAAAATGCCACAGCCTCTCTTCCAACTTCAAAGCCCTCTGTTGTTAATTAGACAGCCCGAAACTTCAACTCAACCCACCTGAGCGGAACATACAACACCGCCGCCAACACAAGCGCAACCTCGAACCCAATATCCCCCG
Organism: Podospora didyma; assembly: GCA_033439775.1. Taxonomy (NCBI): domain Eukaryota; kingdom Fungi; phylum Ascomycota; class Sordariomycetes; order Sordariales; family Podosporaceae; genus Podospora; species Podospora didyma. The sequence continues at coordinate 137,133 of JAULSW010000006.1, read as the reverse complement.
TCTTTTCGGCAAGCGGGCCCGTATACCACACCTGGCTCATACACGGCACCGCCAACCCAAAACTCAATCCCATGGCCCCGATCGCCGCCAAACTCGTAGGCAACCTATCCGACTTATCCCAGGCATCCACCTCATACCTCTCACAGTTTCCTCCCCTGAACACAAAATGCTCCACGCCCACAACCGCCACAAATGCAGCGGACCAATACGCAATCAGGGAGATAAGACTCTTTAGGCTGCTGAAGAAGGACTTGGCAGCTTTAATGGCAACGGGGATGGCGATAGCCGTGTAGATGATTGTAAACACTGGGCGGGGAATATTTCCAAAGATAGGAAGTAGAAGCTGGAAGCTGAGACTGATGGAGTACCTTGCCGTGGTCAAGTTCCCGACGACCGTTAGCGATAGCAAAACGGCGACGAAGCGCCCGAATCCGCCTGCGGGCGGGAGCATGGCTTGCAGCACGCCGCCGACGCTGTAGTTGGTGTAGCCTTCGGACCAGGATGGGATGTTGGGGGTTGCGCCTCCGATGGCAGCTCCCAGAACCATTAGCGGCACGGTGGGGACGAAGAGCCCGGTGTAGGTGTATGCGAAGGTGCGGAGAGTTGGGGCGGAAGGGTGGCAGTACGCGCTATTCTAAAGTCAGCCGCCATTGCCTGTCGTTCAAAAAGTTAGCATCATCTTCAAAACAGCCAACTCCTGAATGAGAGTGGTGACATACCGCCCAAGGAATCAAGAACCCCGCAACCACGCCCCCAAACCCGACCAGCGTAGCCGCCGCCGCGGGAGGCGCCATCACCTGCTCAGACAGATGCTTCCCGCCCACTCCTGTGGCAATGGTGATCGCCAGCAAGGCAAATATCCACGAGTAGTGCTCGTACGGGTGAATCGCCTTGATTCCGCCGAAACAAACCACCATCGACACGAGCGCGATGATCACAATCCCGGCCGTGTCGTCCATCTTGCCGTCACTCACGGCAGATAGGATCGAGCCGCCTAGCACGCAGTCGATTACCCCGAATCCGGCGATGGTGCATAGGTTGAGGGCTACGATGATGCTGATGAGGTAGTACCTGTTTTCTCACTGTCAGTCATCGATCTTCATCTCCCAATCTCCCATTCTCTCTCTCTATGTGTGAGCGTGAACTGGTCCAAAAGTATACCGCCCATGCAACATCTGTCTTAATCCCGTGCGTGACCCAAAGGTACTAAAATACCCGGCTGGGAGAGTACATGCCAAACTGAAGAACAAGATCAAGAGGCAACAGTTTCGCAAGCCGATGCCAAAGATGAGAGTGCCGACTATGCCCGTGATGATTGGAAGCAAGTTAAAACTCATGGTGAACCACACGAAGAAAATGTTGATGAAGCGAGCGCTTGTCGGTGCGTTCGGAAGCAGGGACGGGCGTCATCCCGCGGGTTTCGAGGAGGCCCTATGATGAGGCCTTCGCGAGCCATGCTTTGGGGGTGTGGTGTAGATTGGTTGGGATTCGGCGGCGGCGATGTCATGACTGTGAGTGTTGGGTGGACTCGTGGTGGAGGAACCGTCTGGCTTTTCCCAGGGATTTAGCGTCCGGCTGCCATCAAAAATACACCAGGATTAGGGGTCCAACCTGGAAAATGCCCCAACGGATTGTGAGCTTTATCTCATCCACTCTGTGGAGGCTGGGAGGTGAAGTTGTTACTGTCTCGGCATTATATGACGGGGTCTTGCTAACATGAAAGTGGAACCGTGAGGCTCGGCAGACGAGTGAGAAATCCAGTCAGGTTCATTGGACGATCGAAACAGATTGAACTCCGCTGGCGGAAACCTGACAGACTGGAACTCGGGCATGCAGAGAGGCACTGACAACGTCACGACCGGATATCGTGGAAAAAAGATTGGGAAGCAGAAGATTTTGTTTTTTGACGCCTCATCGAGGAAATACATGCTGCGATACCACTCCACCCGCGCAGGCGTAAGCCACGGCGCGTTCTTGTTGGCCGCCCAGACCGTCCCGTCGTGGTAGTGCTGTCAATGACAGGCACAATGAGCAGCTGGGGAACCAGTTTGACGGGTGGCTGCATCTCTGCTGCTGCGAACGGTGACAACGACGCCGCCAGATGTCCGCCAGCCGACATCCCGCCCACCGCGACGCGCACACAATTCATGGTAGCGCCAAGTTCAACTTCCGCATCGCCGCTGCAAACCCATTACAAGGCATCCGCTGCATCCTCCAGCGCCGCGAGATACGGGAGCTCTGGTGCGAGACGGCAGCCCACTGTGACCACGAGGCATTGCGCCCGCTGGCAGATGAGCGCGCAGAGATCATTATTGTGCGACCCATCGCCCACGGCCCAGCCTCCGCCGTTGAACTAGAGAAATATGGGCCAGTCGTCTTCGGGTTGCGAGGTTTCTGGTGTGAAGACCCGCAAGTCGGACCGGTCCTTCACCCGCAGGTCTCGCACGCTGCCAACTGTGACGAGCGTGCTCTCTGCGCACGGAACACCTGGATTACCTCGCCGTGCTGAGCCGTCCCAAGGTCTCCGGTCGTCTGGGAGAACGTACTGGAGATATTGGTCATGGAAGGCGACATATTCCGGGTCTAAGAGTGGTCGGATATCTGGGTGGATGGGCTGGTGGGCAGTACGACTGCTGTTCGTGTTTGAGGACGCTGAATTCATGGCGAGTTGCTGGTATGCTTGCTTCGAGGTTGACTGATTGAACAAGGGGATGTAGCTAATATTCAGTCTCATGTCATCATGGCCATTACTGACATTTACACGCCGAAGAGGGGCAAAGCGGCGTCTTTCAAGTTGTTATTGCTTCGTGTCCGATGTCCAAAGAAGGGTTAGGGTTTTGCTATCTTAGCTTTGGTTGAGACCCGCCACCAGGGCACCGCCCAACTCCACTGCGTGCCGGCCGGCCGGCCCAGAAATATCTTATCAGCGAGTGTTGATAGTTGGGGAAGTTGATCCACCCAGCCTCTGGGTCGTGGTGCCGTGCCAGCCGGCCAAAACTGTCTCCCCGCCCTCCTACCCCTGAGAGAGCTTTAAAGATCACTGAGTTGGACAAGAAACAAAAGTCCCTGACTTGTTGACTTGGGAGTATTTCCTTCTGACAAACGTTGCATTTCTGAGGAACATTGAACGGAAGCTTCCCCTCATTGGTTCATTATCACTTTTCCGATCAAACCAACTTCCCCAAGCCCCCTTTCCTTCCAGTAACGGCACTCTCACACGCCTCCTTTCCTTCCAATAATGGCACTCTCACACGCATCCCGAAATGGCTGACGCGGGCCTGTTTTGGCGCAAAGCAAAAGTCTTGGATGTGTGGGAGCAGGGTGATCCCAGGGGTCTGGCTGCATGTCTCCCTGGCCTGGAGCCTGAGAGGGGGGACACAGTGATTGTCAAGAAATATGCGAGTGCGTTCTTTGGGACGACGCTTGCTGCGAGTTTGCAGGTGCGTTCGTCTTCAAGTTCAGATATAGAGATATATACAGCTAATGAGGATGCAGGTGTTGAATGTGGGCGCGCTTGTCATTTGCGGTGTCAAGACTTCCTAGGTGTGTCAGAGCGACAACAAATGACTCCTCAAAGAGACCACAGTCGTCAAAGCCAGTTACTCCGCCATCCCTCCACGCATGCATGTCCAACGTGCCAAGCATCGAGTCCCACGGCAAGGGGTCATTGAACTGGATCTCAAACGTCCCCACAGCATTCATAACAGCAGCGTCCATGTTAGGTTTGCGTTGAACCCGTGAAACCAGCTGCTCCACTGAGATCGCTATGACGTTCCACGACTGGCGTATTCTCCCGTTCCCTTTCCTCCTCCAGGCCAACAATATCCTCCGTTGCTTTACCAAGAGCAAGATACCACCGCTAGGCAAACTGCCAAGCAACCTGCAAGCTCGCCGGCCCACGAATCGACTTTTGCAGTATCCCCATGGCTTGCGGTGCAACTTGAGGACACAGCTGAGGTTGGTGATGCAGATAATTTGCCAGAGAACCGCACACGTAGGCACAAAACCCCACCAGAACCTGATAGCCTGGTTCGGGTGACCGATGCTCAAAGAACGCGGTGATCTGCTCGTGCAGGGGAAACATGTTGGAGAACAGCTCGCCCGCTACAGACGACCACGCATTATGTCCCAACCCAGTGGTCGTAGCGGTGCCCCTTTTTGACAAAATGCCGTCGAGATAACTCCGTCTAAGAATGATGTTACTTAACCTCAAAATCATCACCGCTGACAAGAACGCCAAATCCAGTCCCTCCAGTTTGAACGCCTTCAAATTCTAGACCGACCACATATGCTGCTGTGGTAACTTCCTCTCGAAATCTGCCAACAACTCCGACAGAGTCTGATACTTCCCTACATCTGCTGAGATCCTCAATTCAGCAGTAGCCGCCGGCGGACCAACCAACCTATAGCTGCATCGCATCCGCACTCCCCGCCAACCTAGCCACTTCGCCCCCAGAGACTATGCGTCTGCAACAGGGTAGCAAACAACGACGATGACGGCAACCACCTCAATCCCGGATTCTTGACAGTAGGAGCCATACCCATCAGCGCCACCCTTGAACTTGTAGGCCTCGTCCAAACGTAAACTCCCTCTCGTCACAGGGCAGCAGGACGGTAATGTCGCTGTACTAGAACGCAATCGGCGAGTCTGACCCAGAGTGCAAGTTCTCAAAGGTCTCCAGCATCCAGAAGGTTCGTCTCTTTGCTTCACTCATTACCACATCCTCTGGTGTCGCAGAGTCTGGGAGTGAATAGGTTTCGTCGCGATGAAGCTGCACTATCCCCGCCAGTCTGATCGCGATACCCATGTATACGAGGGAGCAGTTCTTGTCGCCGTTGCCCCACTCCGCGATGGACATGAGGAAAATGGATTAGATACTCTCGAGGGTGGAAGAGAACATTTGTTGCGGGACGAAGGTCGAGGTGTGTCCGAGGAAAAAGAGGGTGGCGTTACTGCCGGAGCCGTAGCGGGATACGAGGGAGGGGGTGAACGGTGCTGAGACGGATAGAATGCTGAAGAAGAGGAAGAGCTTGGAGGTGGAGGTAGATTGTGGGGAGTTGGGGCGGAGGGATTTGAAGAAGAGGAGTTTGGGGAGGAAGCCGAGTTGGAAGAAGGAGGTTGTGAGGGATTGGCAGCCTTGGATGACTTCGGCGTGGGGTGGGAGGGCGTACCAGCCTGGGGTTGATGCTGGTGGTAGTGGGAGTTGCACCGGGGTGGCATGGCCGAGTCTGGAAGCAGGAGGCGTTGGAGTGGAATTGCTAACGTTGCTGCTGGTGGTGCTGGTGCTGCTGATGGCGGACAAGTCGCGGTGGGATCTTGAAACAGACTGCCTGAACGCGCGATCAGAGTCTGGCTCGCCCCGGATGGGAAAGCTGCAGTCTGCTCGAGCCTGGCGGAACGGCTCGCATGGTGGGACGCCGCCTTGGCTGGGGTTGGCGCATTTGATTCTTAGCCGCCTGCATCGCCGGCAGGCTCTGGAGACGCGCTGGAACACGCGAGCAGGCGCGGTTGTTGGCGGTGGTGGTCGTGGTGGTGGCGATGGTGGATGCTCCGGCAGCTGTTGACTGTTGCTGCTCCATCTTACAGGATCTTACGCTGGAGTGGTTGTGGGAATACTGGAAGCCGGCAACGAACAAGTGGTTTCTCAGGGTCGAGGGAGCGTTATCATCCATTCTTGCCGGACCGGCTACGCTAGAGTTGTTAGTGGGCGGGATTGCCCCTATCTGTCTCCATCCCATGTCAACAATGGACAACCATGAACATGAACTAATGTCATTAGCAATTATCCACCCTTTCTTGCCCGATTTAGCAGCGTGATCGGATGGCGCCTAGCTAACGGATACGTGTAATTACGCAAATTCATCATTCTGTTAGAGAGATAACCCCAATCGCCGCTTTCGTTGCCGGTATTACGTTTCATGATCCGTCTTGCGGCTTTTGCGTATTCAACTTTCATGTCAGCTTAATCTCTGTGTAGATGTAACCGTTTTGTCTATGGTCATGTCCACATGATGAAAAAGTAAATCGTCATCAATCTTCTCCCCCCACCCCTTTTCCCGTTGCACGCCATCCGAACTGGAATCATGCCAGAAAAGAACAACCCGTTACAGCCCTCTCGGTTTACCCGCTCTGGAAAAGGGACGCTCGTCGGCATGGTGGCCGTTGCCGGCCTCTTCGGCCCGCTGCCGGCCAACATCTACTGTCCCGCCATCCTCACCCTGGCCACCGTCTTCGCTCGCCCCGTTGAGGACATCGACCTCACCGTGGCGGTCTACCTGGCCATGTAGGGCTGCTCGCCCATGCTCTGGGGCCCGCTGTCTGATCGTTATGGCCGCAGACCACTTTTTCTGGCGTGTCTCTTCATCCTCGTCGCCTCCAGTCTCGGCTTGGCTCTCTGTCCGACTTCAGCGTTTTGGCTTCTTCTGCTCCGGGCACTACAGGCTGGCGGCTGCGCGAGCACAATATCTCTTAGTGCAGGCGTCATAGCCAACGTTCCTGACGTCAAAGAACGGGGCGCCTTTTTCGGCATGTTTAACCTCGGCCCCATGCTCGCCCCTTGCATTGGTCCTGCACTGGGCGGCGTGCTTCTGAAAAGTTGGGATGGAGAAGCATCTTTTGGTTCTTGACCATCTCCTCGGCTGCTTGCCTGGTTTCCATTTTCCCATTTTTGCTGGAGACTTTGAAGAACATTATTGTTGGGATCAATCATCGCCAGAAGATGCCGTCATAGAGGAACCGCAGAATGGTGAAAAACAGAAAGGAAGCACTAACCCCTTCCGGCTGTTGGTTTACCCAGACATCGCTTTGACTCTGTCGTAGACGGGCATTTTGTATGCGGTTAATTACACCATCATGTCGACCATCTCGTCGGCCTTTTCCGTTACGTCTCCGCAAATCTCTGAGACAGTGATTTGGCTCTGTTATCTGTCCTCGGGAGTGGGCTTGATCCTAGGCTCAACCATCACCGGCAAGCTCCTGGACTGGGACTACGCGCGGCTCACCAGCATGAAGAATGACGATGGCGATGTCGCGCAAGAAGAGAAATCCGGTCTTGCAAACGTTGAGTACGCTCGACTGCGCATGAGCCCTTTCCTCTTACTGGTGTTCGTCGCGAGCGTGATTGGATGGGGCTGGTGCATTCAGGGCAGGGTTTCCATTGCTGGGCCGTTGGTCATTCAAGTTATCCGTAAGCTCTTCTCCTTTTCTTGCATTATCAGAATGTCATTTTACTAATATGTTACTTCTGCGGAATAGTTGGATATACATCTATTGCTATCCTCAACTCAACGATGACGTTGATGATCGATATCATCCGCGATCGAAGCTCTGGAGTTATAGCATGCGTTAGTATTCCAACATTCCTATCATTTGTGGTTGAGGAGCTGGCTTCTAACGAATGGTGAAATAGACAAATCTTGCGCGATGCTCGTTGGCTGCTCTGCTCGTTTCTGTGATTGATAAGGAAATGGCAAGGACTTGAACATGGCTGGACTTTTACACTTCTTGGTGGGATGTGTAGTCTATTGCTTGGGTGTATTTACGTCGAGATTAAGCAGGGGCCAGTTTGGCGGGCAGCTCGTGCAAGGAAAAGTGTAACTTGAATTGACGTTAATTAATACGGAAGGACATGGATAACAATTGCAGTGACTCTTTTTCAGTCCGTGGTACCTAGACAACTTGTGTCTCATATTGATGGCAGTTCCAGACTGCTCATCTCTATCCTTCATTTCGCTCCGAGCCCATTTAACTTGAAACCAAGAGCAAAACCATCTTCAGGGTGACTTTCACGAGGCGGAGGCGCCAGCTGAGCATATTCTGATGTGACGGTGCCAGTTGTCCTTGCGGTTGAATCCCCTGCTGGCAGACTTGCATCCACTATTTGGGCAGAAGTACGCTGAGTCTGCTGGGGTCTGCATGGTATCTGAATGCTTTGTACGCTGGTGTCTTTTGAGGTCGGCAGAAAGCGCAAATACCGCGTCGCACTGATCGCAGCTGTGCCGTTTCTCGTGCTTGCGCGTAATATGACGGCTGTAAGGAAAAGATTTGTCAACATTTTTTTCTGGAGGAGAGAAAGAGTACAAAGACACGGGTGGGGCTTGGACATGATAAGGTAAACGGAAAGAATGTGCTTACTTCAACAGATACGCCTTGTCAAACGTTATGAAGCAGTGTGGGCACTTGAAAGCATTGTTGGCAGAACTGCTCCCGTCCGCGGTACTCACCGGCGACTGTGTTGGCGATGCAGGCGGCGCAGGTGTTGGCAAAGCCACTAGAGAAGGTATCTGAGGCACAGCCGATGTTGCATTTTTGTTGTCGGAAGGCGAAGCCGTAGGCGAAAGCTCGGCCACGGGCATTGAGAAGATGAATGGATTAGGCCCATATTCGACATCACGCGGATCGATCGTGAGGCATCCACTGTCCTCATAAGAACAACATAAAAGATCGGCGAGAGGCAGTGAAGGGGAATAAGACCGCGAAGGAGAGGGAGGCCCGAGTGAAGGGAGATAAGACCACGAACTTGAATGAGTGGGAGGCCGCCTAGTTCTGTACGCTTCAACTGGCGGACCGAGGGACGGGAAATCTCTACTGCCGCGAAACAGGGACCTCGTATTCCTCAAAGCCCAGAAACGATACACCAGGACGAGGATACTAGCTACAGACAAGGTCAGGCCAACCGAGAGGCCGACAGCCAGGGCCGTTTGTTGATTCATGATGGATAAGATAGGTAGATAGCCAGAGAGAACAATTGATGATGATTTGATGTTCGTCTTTGTCTAGTTGAGTGGAGGAAATGATGATGCCAACCATGAGAACCTGGTTGCCAAAAGTCCTTTTTTAAGAAAGGAGCGACGAATCGCAATGCAGCTGGCGGGCATGATGGTTGTATGCCTCAAAGCACGAGCCACACACCCACTCGCCCGCCCGAAGGTCACAACATAGGGGCAGCGGGGCACTCTTTTCTCCATCGAGCTGCTGGGACGAGAACACAAACCCGCGCATCCCTTGCCACGGCTGAAGGGGAGCTGGGAAGCTCGCAACTCCGTTCACTGGGCCTTGCATATCCTGTGCAACGCTTCAAAGCCTCCGAGTCGGGCGCGCAGCTACTAGCAGGGCTTGGCATCAATGAAATCGGGAATCTCCCCTTTGACAGGACTAAACAGGACTAAACAGGACTGCACCACTACGGAAGATCCTATCGAGGAAATCCCTGTACCGAGAAGACGGGGGGAATTCTCCCTCAGCTTGAAGCTATAGCCCATGTTGAAACAGACGTCAACGACGCCGAAAACCACAGTCCCGCAGCATAAACCCGGCCAGTTACACACCGCGCCTTGGTTGAAACAGATGACAGATGACACATCTGATATTGATTCTTACGACTCCGAAAAGGACGACAATCTACCTTCCGAAAGACCTAGACCAGCCAAAGGAGATGCGGCTCTTGTGGCTCTGCTCGCTGATGGACGTTCGCCGGCCGTCGGTATCCATATCGGAGCTAAAACAAATGCGATCGTGCCCATACCAACAAAGCTCAAAGCATTAAACCATATATCGAACCATTTTTCTTGGAAAAAAGAACGGGAGAGCGCAGTTATCCGACGTCAGCTCTACCATCTCCAAGGATCGGACTGGCGGAGCAGAGGGATACCACGCTGAGTTGCTTGCATGCTTTGGAAGGAAGATCGCGGGCCGGAATAAAATGGTGAGCAGGGGATTGGAAACACCAGAGCAAGAAAGGGTCTGTGTGGATAGTGAAGATGAAGATGACGATAGTGGTGTGGATGAATGAATCGGGTGAGGATTAAGTATACAAGATAGATTAGAGTTTAACTTTGAGAACAAGTTCATACAGCGAGTAGATGGCGTTTTCGGGAAATATCACAGCCTTGGACTAAATTAAAAACAGCTATTTAAGGTTTATTATCGTATTAAAACGGTTCGGTCGGCGACAATCTTTAAAGGCGCAGTAAGTCGGGTGTTTATCATCACTCCCAGAGACATGATCAGAGGTACCTAGACAACCTAGTCTTCATTGCAGCATTTACTACTTGCAGTGAATGCATTATAAATCAAAGTAAATGTTTAATAAAAAGAAACCCCACATAAATTCTGTGGTTTTAAATGCATACAATCATTCAGGATTTCTGTGGTAAGTAGATATCCTTCAGACACGTGGATGGTGTTCTATACACAATTCCACTCTTTAAAATCCTCCAGTGTTGGGATAATCTTACTTTCATCTCGAACTTCCTGTGAACTAACCATCTAGTGTTCAGTCTCTTTAACACGCCGTTTTATACATCCCATATGTTCCATCAAATCTTTTTGATGGAGCACAGCACAGTTACTGCCTGGGCGGCGGCATGTAAGGATTTCCCACAAAGAAGTCGCCTGGTAGTTCAAAGCTAGGGTCAACCCCCTTCACCAAGTCGATTGTACTCCGGACTATGTCATGGCCCCAGTTGAACTTAGCAAACTCTTGTGGCGTTTCTGTCAAGTATCAGCACACCACTCACCACAAAATCTGGAACGTCTTTTGACATGAGTGGGGAGAAAGAAAAGGAAACGTACTTGGAACTACATCGACGTATTTAGCTACCTCCTGGTGGATGATCTCAACCTGGTCAGTTCCCGCATTGCTGAGAACTTGAATGGCACTAGCGCGGCTGAGCCTAGCCTTTTCAAAGACGCCGAGGCGCTGGGTGACGTCGTTGGGTGTTGCGCCGCACAAGGCGATGCCGAGCGCGATGCCGTCCTCGATGCCTTGGGCGCCGCCTTGCCCTTGGTCTGTGGAAATTGGTGAATAATCAGAGGGCATGGAGAGAAGAAGTGAGTTAAGCTTACGCGGTAGCATGGGATGCGCGGCGTCCCCTATGATGACCATCTTCCCCTTTGTCCAGGTAGATACCGGTGCACGATACAGCAGTGGCCAGCGCTTGACGTCAGTTGCTTTGCTGTTTTTGTGGTAGTTGGATATGTTACGATTTGTGTTGAGAGATGATGAGGATTCAACTTACTTCAGAACGGCAACAAGCGAGAGATGAAAGTCAGGGAAACACTTGAGCAAGTGGGATTTATCAACGGGTGCGTGCCAGTCTGCAAGTTTGGTGCGACATCTGTTAGCGAAAACAACTCTTTTGAAAGAAAACGATCAGTGGCTGCGCATACCCTCCTTCTCAGCTGACATGAGCTCGTCGTCATGGAACATGCCGACGAAATTCCAGACCTCGTTACTTGATGGAAATGTTAGTCCATTCCCGTTCATATTTAACTCAAGGACAGAGTTACTTACTTGCGGCACGGATACGACACAAAGCGGTTTCCTGTCTTGCCATTCATGTAAATGCTCATCTTCCCCTCTCTGTGGTTGTCCTTGTTCCACCAGCTCGTCTCTAGATCAGCTTCGAGCTCTGATGCCGGAAGCAAGAACCGGAAGCAGCCATTGTACAACTCTTGCGGCTGCGGCGGGTTGGGTTGGCCGAGGACGGCATCTACGCCGATGGAGTGGATGCCATCAGCGGCAACGACTACATCTCCCACAATCACCTCGCCTGTTGACAGAGTTATGGACGGGGTTTCAGGATTCTGGTTTTCATGTCAACCTCTCATCTGGAGAAAGTCCCCCATTTCAACTTAAGTTCAGGGGTCTGTTTACTGTCCCATCGTTGAAAGAAGTACTCACATAAGCCACAACCTGACTTCTCAAATTCACAACAGCAGGCTCTCCCGCCCCCTCAGGCCCCGTAGCAAGCGTCTTCAGCGCCTCGTGCAAATCAACCCGGTGAGCAAAGTAAAATGGCTGACCAAAGGCACCTGCAACCCATCCGCCCAGGGGTGTGAAGTCAAGCTGGGTCAGGGTGGCACCCACGGCGGCCAGGATGCCCTGGGCAACGACGAACCGGCTGGCCACGGGGTTGACACCCCAGGCCACGAGCGCGCGGGTCGCGTTGGGGGGCACGGTGATGGCGGCACCGACTTCGTTGTTGAGGGCTGAGCGCTCGTATATGCGCACGCGGTGGCCGGCGCGACGCAGGGACAGCGCAGCCGACAAGCCTGCGATGCCGGCGCCTACGATGATTACGTCAAGGCCTGCCATGTCAACTTGCCAAGAGAAGGATCCTGAAAGATTGTGGCGGTTTCAAGACGGGGAAGGTAGCTGGGTAATAGCTGCAGAGACGGCAGACCTGCAACCTTGATGCAAGGTCTTGACTGGAGAGTGTGTCGGACGGGCAGATGCCTACCTAACGGTGCGGCACGGGCGGGAAGTCTGTAGGTAGGTAGGGAGTAAACTTGAAATTGCGTGTGTGTAAGTTGACAGCTCACGATCTGCGGCCTGCAGCAGTGTAATAAGAAAGGGTATCTGTCCCGATGGAGTCTTATCACAGTACCGGGGCCAACCAATTCCGTGTCCTTTTTTACCAAAGAAGAGAAAACCCAAAACCGCCCAAAAAACCCAGTCCTTATCGTCAAAGTCTGGATGAACCAACCGCCACCTGGCCTAAAGGGGCCTAGCAGCCTGCACCAGTTTGGCCATGATCCGAGAAAAGGTGCAGGCGAAGGATTTCTTGGCACCAGAGCAATGCAGTGGTTTCTCTTACACACTACTACCTGATTAGTGCACCGTACGCCGTGGTAGCGAGAAAAAAGTCCTGACAACGAGCAAATACTACAACCAAGCAACCAACAGAACGAGACTAACGTGCTGCCGAGACGAGAAAAACGCCCTCACCCGCATATTGACCACAAAAAAAACTCCACAAGCCCACTCGATAAACCCGGCGCTGACAAAAAGTAGCCCGAAACTCTTTACCCAACAATGCCAACGAAAAACAGGCCATAATCAGATTCAACACGCCCAACGTTGCCAGAAGAAAAGGGGGTCCGATGCAAAGTAACACAAACCCCGTTCGTTAGAGAAGGAAATGCGAGGACGGAGGCGAGGGCGGAGGCGAGGACGGAGGGTGCCAGCTCTTTAGGTTCAATCCCTATCTACCGCGCTGTGTGCCACAGGGCTGCGTTTGGGACCCTGGTTCGCCACGAATCGATCTTCCCGCAGGGAGGATTTCGGCTGAGGCTTGCCTTGCTGTGATTTCTACCGAGGACATGTGCTTGCGTGCTTGAAATGCAATCCTCCCGAGGTCTCCCACATTTCCGTTCGCGAGTTTCAACCCTCCCTAAGAAGCATCCACCACCGACTTCGAAGTTTGGACGTCTTTTCTTTCACTTTCGACAGGTAATTAGCCTCGTCAGTTATCGTTTTTCTTAGCTCTTAATAGAAAGATGGACACGTCCATCGCGCGAGATCGGTTTCCTTAAGCCTGGCCTAGCTCTTGTCCCCCCCGCATTGATTTGCCCATGTCGATTTTTCTCTTCCTGGTTCACCCCTCCCTAGTGCCCTTGGCCCCTGTACACAATCCATGCTCAGGGGACCACACTCGCCAAGGGAAGAGGAGGACCCGGCCCTCGTCGGCCCCACATGTACCGCCTCCACTGGCTCCGTTTTCCAATACAGAGTGAGGTGGTATTGTTGTCTGTCTGGTCTGCTCGAGGTGCGTCCAACAAGAGATGTGTGTTCATGGGCGTGTTCCAGGGAAGAACAACCGGCTCAGGCTGGCTGCGGGTGTGGTACCAACAGAGAAAAAGGTTAGAAAGAAGAGAAGGCACGAAACAGGCGCCGAAATGAGATTACCGTAGGTTTGTGAGGTGCCGTGTTGCCAGCAAGCCAACAAGCCGTCCAACACCTTCATGTGTGTTTTGACCTCTTTGCATATTTCTCGGTTTATTCTTTTCCTTCTTCTTTTCTTTCATTCTTCGACGGGTTCGAAAGGTTCTACGCACAAGCCGTCCATCTCCCGCTCCCGCACCACCTTCCCTCCCTCCACACCGGCACTTTCTGTCACCCCCCTTTCTGTCTTTCGCTTCCATTCTCCCCCCCTTCCTTTCTGTCTGTGTCACCACTTATTCCAGACAGCCTCATATCTGCCTGCAGTGTCTGAACGCCTGCACGCACGCAGATCGAAAAACATGGCAGACCACGGAGGCGATAGGGGAACGGCAGCCACAACAACGGTGGACAGCAGTCCGCCCGGCTCACCTGCTCACCATCCCGAAAAATCCCACCATCTCCACGACACCCACTCGCATTCGGACAGTGAACATGGCAGCAGCCGCAACGAGCCGAAGCCGCACCTGCACGCAAAGACCTTTCTTGCAGTCTTTGCCGTCTGTGTGATTTATTTCGTGCAGATTTACAATGTCGTCGGCGCAGGTGCTGTGCGTTCTTTTCCCTCCCCTCTCCCCTTTTTGTATCGTCGCAAATAAACAACTCACTGACTCTTTATCTTCGGAGGGGTAACAGCAAGCAAACACCATCGCCCTGACCCTCAACGGCAACGGCAGCACCGCCAACGGCGTATGGCTGACTTCATCCATTGCCATCGGCACCGCCGTCTTATCTCCGATCTTCTCCCAAGCGGCTGATTACTGGGGCCGGCGCTGGTTTCTGGTCATTTCAACCTTGGTCGGTGCCGTAGGATCGATTATTGTTGCTCGCGCGACCAGCATAGAGATAGCCACCGCGGGATTTGCCATCACGAGCGTCAGCTACGGCGCTCAGCCTCTCTTGCATGCTGTATCTTCCGAGGTCCTGCCGAGACGGTACAGGTCCTGGGGCCAGGCAGCTGATCTTGTCAGTAATGCATTCGGCGGGATCGCTGGTCTGCTTGTCGGAGGTGCGTTTACAAGGACTGCCAACGTACCTTCTGAAGGGTTCAGAAACTTCTGGTATGTCGGCACGGCGCTGTACCTCTTTGCTGGCGTCCTATGTTTCCTGCTTTATCATCCCCCAGCCACGGAGCGTCAGACTGTGCTGTCTGTCGGAGACAAGTTGAAGAAGCTCGACTGGGTGGGGTATTTCTTGCTCACTGCCGGGATTCTGCTCTTCTGCATTGGTCTCTCCTGGAGCGAGAATCCATACCCGTGGTCCGATCCGCACACGTCGGCTACCTTTGCTGTGGGTTTGGGACTGTTGGTTGTCCTTGGAGGGTACGAGGCGTTCGTCAAGAAGGACGGCATGTTCCACCACGCGCTGTTTCAGAACAGAAACTTTGCGATCGTTTTGGTGTGTCTATTCTGCGAGGGGATCGCGTTCTTTGGGGCGAATAATTACTTCGCGTTCCAGGTGGGGATTCTGTACGAGACGGATGCCCTGGTGGTGAGCCTGCGGTATAGTATCACCATGATCGTGTCGATTTTCTCGGCCGCAGGGGCCGGGTGGTACTGTGCTACTACGAAGAAAGTCAGGTGGATTACGGTGGCGAGCTTCTTGTTTTTCGTTGTTTTCTTTGCGTGTATGGCGACCTCGGGGTCGAGCACTTCGCAGCAAGTGTGGGGGTATCCTGTCTTCTTGGGCATGGCGCTGGGTATGAGTCTGGTCACGTTGATCACCGTTGCGCAGCTGTCCACGCCGCCGGAGCTGATTGCCATTACCTCGGGGCTGGTTATTGGTGTGAGGTCACTTGGAGGGTCGGTGGGCTTGGCTATCTGTAAGTTCTGCTGTCTTTTAACTTCGCTATGGGCCCTTGCTGACGAGGTGATGTACAGATAACGCCCTGTTCAACGACGCCATGAACGACCTGGGCGACAACATTGTCAAGGCTGTGATGCCCTTGGGTCTGCCTCCTCAGTCCATAGGGCCTTTTATTGGTGCCTTGGCGGCTCACGATGACGCTGGTCTCTTTCAAATTCCTGGTGTTTCACCTCGGATTGTGGGAGCTGGAGCAGAGGCTTTGCTGGAGACCTTTTCCACCGGCTTCAAGAATGTCTGGATCACGGCCAGCTGTGTGGTTGCGTTTGCAGCTATCCGTAAGTGTTTGATCACAGAGTGTGCATCTTTTACAAAATCTAACAATTGTTTTAGTGGCTGTCTTCTTGAAAGACCCGGGCAAGGAGTTCAACATGCACATTGATGCCCCTGTTGAGAAGGAGGAAGAGCTTTATTCGTCTTAGAGACTCTGTTTCTTATGTCCTGGGAGGTTTTCTGCAATAACCATTTATTTTCGATGCTAGAATGTCAATTTTTGAAGTTTGGCTGCCGCATTGTACTCACATTCAAACGCACTTTCCATCAATGTTCATATTGCACTTTTGTTCCTGCATCATGCAAGTAAACATGCCCCTGAATCCGACACCAAAAAAGGTCCAACGACGATACGACAGCGGGTAAAACATGCACTGCAATTATTGTCGTAGTAGGCCCGAGAAATACCGGCCAGTCCAAAAATCACACCTCAAAGAAAAAGGAAGCCAGAAGTTTGCCCGAAACCTTCCAGCAATTCACACCGATGTCGCACTCAGACCCTCCAGTCTCTCGCATCGAGTTGCCGTGGCCCGTCTGCGTTTCTATTTTCCGAAAGAAGAACGAAGCGCGCGCAGTGAGTGAGCGGCCGGACCGCTTTGAGCGGAGCCCCTGCATTCATTTTACTGGTGTGTGTCGTTGTGCATATGCGGCCGTGTTGGATTATTTGTCTTTGCCATACTATGGGAGCTAGTGTGTGTTACATCCAGTCCATTTGTTTTCTGGGTGAAAATAGGTGCGAGGTGTGGGCTAAAAAGCGGCTCGTCTTTGCCTGCCGGCTGGCTGGCGGCTGATGGCTTGGCCTGCTAAAAACGCGTCAAGCCTTTTGTATTCTTCTTTGGTTAGAGCTACCGTAAGATGACACCACGGGTAAAATCTTGGGAGAAAGGGCTGATAATCTGTTTTCCTTCTGTTCCTTTTTCTAGCTTCTTTCCGCACTGATGAAGAACAATGCATATACACTTTGGTCCAACACTTACCTAGAACGCCAGCCCCTGCTGCCACGTCTTTATCTGGGGTGTTGGAATAAGAAATGCACTTGAGTACCCCTCCCCGAGAAGGAAGTCAACTCGTCGGTTTTTCTTCTGACCGTTCGTGTTCCACCTCACACCCCCGGATTACCACCCCGCCATCCCAGATGGAGAAATATCTGCTCTCCACTCGCATCAACGCTAACCGATGCTCGTTTTTAGCGGTGTGGACAGGGGGCGGCAGGGCATAGCGCCACACTTGGCAAGTGGACCGCTGGGGAGATCATTGAGATGGTGCTAAAAAGCAGCCCCAATTATGCCCTGGAGAGTGGAAAGCATTGGCCGCTGTCGGCTTGTTGGACTGTGTGTGTGTCATGGAGGACACATCCTCGGAGCTACTAGGATTGTCCCTGTCGCTTTCCAAGGTCCTGAAGTCAATGCAGAGGCTCTCATCCCAGAACCATAAGGTTTGAAGGCCTGGAGTAGTAACGATGCTGAAATATCGTTAAAGGTATGGCGCAATGTCGGCGTGGATCGTCCCGTTCAAGTATGTTCGTCTGGTTTTTTACTCAGGAGCATTGTGACAATTTGCGGGGGAGGATGGCCAGAAAATTTCCGAGTCAGGAAACGTTTCAAACTTGTGCCTTCTCGAACTCTGTTCCCGTGGTAGCGAACCTTTTAGCCACCTCAGTAGCCTCTCAAAAGGGAAGAAAAACAGCTGTCAGCCAAGCTTGCATACCAGGTTTCCCTGTCCAAGATGAGTTTTCAATCATCCAATGCAGCCGCACCACGCTTTCTTGCTCTTGGTTCCGACCTGATTTCCGAGTTCTGTCATGTCACCAACGCTGTTGCCTCACACTACGGCAAGCCACTGTTCTTTCTCGTTTGGGTCTCACGTGGGAAAAGCGGGAAGGAAACTCAGGGCTTGGCTGATGATTGGTGAGAGCATAGCACCACCAGGGGAAGCAAGGATAAAGCCGCAATATGGCCCCACAGCCTCTTCTCCTTTCCTTCCTCGCCTGCGTCAGCGAGCTGCACATACCATCACAGTCGCGTCTGCTTCAGAATAGCAGCGGTGACCCATGTTCTCCGAAACGTAGGACAGGCCTGCTTCTCCCCTTTGGCCCCTCCTCTCTCGGCAGATGATTCGAGCCGAGAGAGCACATGACAACAAGAATCACAAGAAAAAATGAAAAGAATACCGATGGGAGTGAGAGAAGAGCTGCAGGGACTCGGAGTGCTCTGTTTAAGGCAGAGCACGTCCTAGAAACAAAGTCCGTGTCCGTCCCTTCCTTTCTCTCCTGGTCGGCAGCCACTGCAAGCCCAAGCTGCCTGGAACAATCCCACCTTGGGGCTTGCGTCCTGCACTTGCATCATCCGTCATCCGAGTCCGTTCCCCCTATTTGTTACTATTACTACCTCCGTTCACTGCATTCCGTTCGGCGGTTTCACCAGCCGTCAAACGAGCCGAATGCCCAGGAAACGAGCCGAATGCCCAGGAAACAAGCCCGCTCGCTCGCGTCACTCACTGTGTAGTGTGGTGTGGTGTGTGGCATATTAATACCCTGCAGAATGCACCCACTCGCACTCGGACGGATAGCTTAGCTCGTCCTTTGTCATTTTTTACATGCACTGGTTGCGTTCGTGCTCGACATTGTACGAAGTTTTGATGACTTGACGCCGTCTACGAGGACGCCACAGCCGCAATCATGATTATCCCGCCAGCGGCTATGCCGGCCGTCATCGCCAACTGCTTCTTTACCAGTCTGGCGTTTGTCATTGTCTGCTGCCGGATCAACACACGACTGTTTGTCATCAAGAACATCGGGGCTGATGATGGCCTCATTGCAATGTCGATGGTAAACAAGGACTTCCCAGTTGCAACTTTAAGACATCAAACAACTGAAATTCTCCCTAGCTTGCATCGATAGCATTCTTAGCTGTGTTCATGCTGCGTAAGAGTTACTGCTTGGAAGAAGCATAACATAGTCACTGACAGAGCACTGCAGAGGTTAAGGCTGGTCTCGGCCGCCAAATAACATTCCCAGAGGTCCCAGGGTTCCTTCAGGTATGCCACCAACTGAACACCTCCAACGCATCTCCCCAGTCATCTCAACAGCAATACTAACACCCTCAAGGCACTGTGGGCAACAATCCCTATCTACAACCTCGCCCTGATCCTGTGCAAACTCTCCATCACAGTCCAATGCTACCGCGTGCTGCGCACGCCCAAGATGCAGAAATTCCTGCGGGGCTACTTCATCCTGCTCGTCGTCTACGGTCTACTCACCGTCATCGGCAACATCTTTATCTGCTGGCCCATCGAGGCGTACTGGATGGCCATCCTGGGCGTGCAGGGCACGTGTCTCAGCAAGGGCGGAGTTACCTTTTCTAATGCCGGGATCAATATCGCGACCGATATCATCCTCATCGTGGTGCCCATTCCGCTGCTATGGAGGTTGCAGATCCCGCAGAAGCAGAAGATCATCCTCATGTGTCTGTTCGGGATGGGCACGTTTGCGTGCATTACGAGTATTATTCGCCTGCAGTCACTGTACATGATTGCCATTGCGCCTGAGGCAGAGCAGTCTGGTACGTTTTCCCCCAAATACTTACGATTATTCACTCGAATAAACATACTGATATCTATGTCATACGACAGTGAAAGGAGTCAGCATCGCCATCTGGTCCTCCATCGAAATCAACGTCGGCATCATCTGCGCGTCCATCCCGGCCCTCAAACCCCTCGCCGTCAAGCTCTTCCCCAGAATGCTGCTATCCAATCTGTACGCCCGCACCAAGGGCGCAGCGTACTATGCGGGCCGGTCAGGTGGAAAGGGAGGCAACAGGTCACACAGCGGCACGGGAGGAAGCCGACACATGGCCGGGGGCAGCGGACAAACGAGCGGGATGCGATCCGGGAATAACCGCACAACGGAAGTCATCCAGATCAAGCAGTCGTTCGAGATGACGAGCGTGCCGGCTACTGCTGTGGATGACGCAGGGAGGAATGTGGCGGCAGTGGATATCGAGGATGGGAAGACGAGTCGTGATGGGAGCGAGAAGAATCTCGTTGGGTCGAGCTGGCAGGACGAGTACTATAAAAAGGTTACGATTTCGAGCCGGCCCAGGGAAATTGTTTAAAGGAGGGAAAATAAAAAGTTGTATTAGTACCACCAGAAAATTAGAGAATTAGACGGAAAATAGTACAATATCTCGGATATAGATACCGTGTATTGCTCATATCCCCATTTCGATCTTGGAGTCGTCATCTCACAAGGCTCATCTAGGATGCAGTTGACTTTGACCTAAGCAAGCCGACAAAAGAGATATTAGCAATCGATCATTTGCGGAGACAAAGATCTGAGTGTCACGTTTACCACAAAGTGGAAAAGACCTAGTCGATGATTCAGCATAAAATACAAAACCTTCCAAATCTCCGCCAACAAGACGACTCATGAACAGTTTCATGGAAAAGCCCGAGAATACTTTGTAAGGAGTTATGGAGGCGCTTCATGCCCATTTGAAGCGCTGGGGCAGAGGACAACCCTGAATACAAGATGCTTTGTGCTGCAGAAGCATGCCTTATTATGAAACCTCCCGACATGTTCAGAGATACTAGAAGTGACTCGAAGACTCAGTCAGGTCGCGATGTTTGTCATCGTTCTCAAAGACAGAACTCTGAGCTCACAATCGCATACAGGACTTGAAATGTGGCTGGCTAAAGAGAGCTCTCAGCGTCATAAGTTAATTTGAAAAATGGGCAGAAGGTGGCTTATCCGACGCAGGCTCGTAAGAAATGGCGATGGGGGATTTTATCTTGGCCCTTCTAGCCACGGGCCAGTTTCTAAAGGAAAGTCGAGACAGCTGCAATAGCAGCACCTACGAAGAGCTGCAAAGATAGCAAATCGTATTTTATCTCCTCATTCTTAATGTTGGTGTATCTCTCCCACCTGTCTTATTTTGACGAAAAAGCAATTGACATGGAAGTAATGTGGTGCTAAGTTGGTACTTACCTTTTGCCTTAAGCTTTCCACAGAAAATTCCCTCGCTTTTTATTTCAGTGAAGCAAATATCACTTAGACACTTCAACCATGCTTAACCAGGGGCACTTTCCTGTTGTTGCATTGGAACTTACTCGTCTCAAATGTCATGAGACTTCGTCTTTGATGAAACTATGGCGCTTCGCACATGTGGTTTATATTCTCAGTCAAATTCCCAATCCCTCCCACTAGGCAACTCAAAGAATCCCCGAACTTCATAGCCCACAAAGTCCCTTCAGCCTGCATATCAGGTTCATTGCAGTCTTCAGAAACCGCAACAATTTGAACATGAAAATGTTTCGAGAACTGATAGAGGGAATCGATTGGTATTCGAGTCGTCAATGAACTGAACTTAAATTCTCGCTGAGAAGCTTCTAGAGTGCCGATCTGAGCTCATCCGAGAGCTTCATTCTTGGTTGCTTTTTTTCTCCTTTCTTTCCTCACTCTTTCTTCTCTTCTCTCGCAAGAGTGGAAAATCCGTATTCCATCAATTTTGTTGAATACATTTCTTAAAGCTCTATGATGTGGCAAATGCTAGGTCTTGAGACCAAGTGCCCAAGTCCTCTAGAGCTCTCTAATCCGCAAGAGCCTTTAAACTTCATGAGTGTATCCCTCCCTTGCCTCCAGAAGGTCTGCTCACCGTACTGGCGGCAAATCTCATGGCCAAGACTCTATCCTGAAGTTGCCCCACTTCACGCGCTGCGGGGATTTATCGCGCCTCCAAACAACGCCCGAGAATTAATTGCTTTCGCAATTATCACCTCCGCATCTCAAATTCAAGCTGATCGAAATTATCAAATCCCCTAGTGTTCACTCTATTTTCTCTCCAAGTTTAGACACTTTCTTCTCCAATTTGTACCAACACATCCTTTATCGCGCCGTCTACCCGGCTCGAGAATGTCACCTTGTTGAAACACCACGCGTTATTCACGTGATTTTGTTGACATCACCAGCTCCCGCTCAGCTATGGCACTCGCTTCAGTCATCAACGATAGTATCAGGCACGGCGGATAAATAGTCAACCTGAAAGAGGTACAGAATATATAACATTCTAATTCCAATTTGAACTAAATACAGGTTTAAAACATCTAGTTTTCGATTCGCACCAAGTGACCATCATGTCCGTGACATGAACATGAACACCTATCTGCTGTAGAAGCTTATGCCTTGGGCGAAAGAATAAAAATCTCGCCCTCAGCACTGTTATCGCTGCCCACAAACAGTCCCCGCCCCGCGGGATCCCAGCTCGACGCCGTCAGCCGGAAGCAATTACTCTGCGTGAGGCCGTTGGCCGTGCAACTGCCCGGGTTTGTCGCGCTGAAGATATCGTTGTACCCCTTCATGCTGTCGGCGGGGGCAACAGGATCGTAACTTCCATCGGCCAGACGGGTAAACGGCACCTGGACGACCTTAAACCCTGTGGGGGGCTGGCGATCCCACGAGCCGTGGAAGGTGACGTACATGTTCTTTGCATCGGTGTCGAACGTGTTCCAGATGGGTGCGGAATGGGCCTGGAAGGAAAGGCGGGGCGGGACGGCTTTTCCGTTGCAGGTTGCGTCGGTGTAGGAGGAGTTGGGCGCCACGACGAAGTGCTGGCCCGTCTTGAGGCCGTTGCTGAAGGATGATGGGTCCCAGACGGTGAAGCAGGTCGGGTAGCCGTACCATGCGTCGCGGGTCTTGAGGGGGTCACCGACTGGGACATAAAATGGTTAGTGAGGGAAATGAGATGATGAGGCATATGAAAGGGGGGGAAACCCACGGTTGTTCAGCTTCTCGGCCGGGTTATTGGTGTGGATGTCCTTCTTGTTTCCGTTCTCGGTGCGGGTGAAGTCCTGTTTGTGTCTCTTGTCAACACACATCATTCTCCCACTTGTTCATCGTTCCGGTTGAAACTCACATCGCCGCTGTTCTCAACACCCCAGAAAACACCGTTCGGGTCCGCAACAAACCCAATCTCGTTCCGCAGGCCATACCCATACACCTCGCCGTCGGTGTTGTAGTTGTACCCAGCAGCAGGGGCCTTGCTAACATCAAAGATCTTGATAATCGCCCGGCCCGTCGCCTTATTCGCGGATGCCATGTCGAAGTTGCTATTGCTGCCGACTTGGAGCAGAATAAAGTTGGGGTCCTTGGGCACGACGGCAATCGCGCGGGTCGAATGCACGCCCGTAGACATGCCCTTGACGATGGTCTTTTGTCCGCTGACCTTCATGGTGGCGACATCATACGCCCAGCTGTAGGCCGTGGTCTCGCTGCTGGCGTACAGCGTCTTGCCGTCCGGGCTGAGGGCCAGACCGTGGTTCAGCTGCGCGCCCGAGATCAGGAGCGAAGTGCTGTTGATGCATCCATCCGCTCCAAAAGTGTGGATGGAGATGCCGCGCGTGGCCTGGGCGACCAGCATGTTGCCATTGGTGTCCCAGATGACGGTGCGCACCTGCTTCAGGCCGCCGGCGATCTTGACGAAAGACCAGCCACTCGCCACCGTGTTGGAGTGCCGTGCTGCTGCGACACCGGTGCACGATTTAGGCAGGGGGAGCTTGGTGATTGCGGACTGCGCGCCGGCCACGAGCAGGGCGGCCGCGGCCACAAAGGTTTCCAGGAAGCGCATCGTCGCGGAATTTCAGGGGATAATAACAGGAGAATTCGAGAACGCTGTTGACGACACAACACACGATATCTTCCCTTTCTCCCTCTATCCCCACGGGGCAGACGACCCAGTGGGCGGTATATATAAATCACTCGAACCGGTCCCGATCACTCCATAATGGCAATGGAACATTCGATAGACAAGCCTTTCTTGGCGACCTAAGCCAAGACGGGACGACTTTTGTCGGTCCATTATTTGCATTTCGTGATGAATTTGATATGATAGCCGCCGTGTGTTACTGGTGGCCAACCACTATGGTTGGGATGAAAGAATCCAATATCGTGGTTGATAGCCTGTTCGGCAATATTGCTCCGGACTTCTAATAACGGGGTCCGCGGCGGCAGTATCTGGCCCACCCTTGATATACCCCCCCTTCGTGGTTCTTCTGATTGCCGTGCGGGGGAACCCCGGCCATTGGCCCCAATTCTGAGCTTCGATATTGATGGCCCCCTTTCATTTGACTGTGGAAGTCGATGGTCTGAGAGAGGCGTACGTCAGACGCAATTCGATCGTCCGTCGGGCAAAACGAATTTATTGACCCCCGCCGCTCGGGTGTCCGCAGCCGTTCCGAGTGACAGATTGGGTCTGTCGTTGGTACACAATGGACACGGGATGTGGCAAACATCACAGGCGTCACGCAAGAAGACTCAATAGACCCACAAAATGTCTGTTATGTCGCTCTTTAATAAACTATAAACAAAGTCATTCATTTCATCGAAACCGATGCTCGAACTGAGTATCTCAATCTTATCCACGAAACAAAGAAAAAGCGCCCACAGGCTGTACTCAGCTCAGGCACATTGCCAGCGCTATTCCATGTCACGTCAAGCTTTTTGGCCAAGGGATGATCGTCGCATTGTTGCATCTTAACAATGGGGCTTAAAGTAGTACCTACCGACAGACGGAGAGCCCAAGCATTGGCATCGTGTATTGGGAAGAAAGTAAGCGACTTGGGCTGAAGGCAAAAACTTGCGCTTCAGCTTCGATAGGTGCTTTTGAAGTGCCCTTTGCATGCTGCTCTCTACAAAGACCAGATTGAGAGTTCCAAGCGCCTCTACAAGATGAGACTGCTTTCGTTATTATCCAAGTTCTGCACCATCCTCAGATTTGAGCATGGATGGCAGTTGGGACATTACACAGTTTTCTGCTCCGAAGATGATAATGTTGCCCCGAAGAGGACAATATTATCGGTCAATGTTCGACAAGATATCTCGAAACTGGAGTCGTTAGACTTGACCCACACAGCAGTATTGAAAACCATCTGCGTATAAAATTACTACCTGGCAGTGTTCAGTCGACTTATCGACCAGTGGGCAAAGCTTCAAGTTCCTGTTGTTTGTGGAGTCCCTGATATCTGCGACTATTGATGATCGTAGGCTCGAAAGTTAACATCTAAATCACCATTATGGACTGTTTGAGTTTTCCCATTATATCCGGCAAATGACTCGGATCATGACCTCACTTGGTCTAGTTAAAAATAGGAAGGTGAATTGTGGCGAAAGCTGTGGGTCGATCCAATGAAACATCGTTTTTAGCTCTCCAAGAAAAGCTCTGTCGCTAGCTGTTTATTTTACGAAGTTTAGTGATGAAGACTTACATGATTCTCGCTTCTGACTATTCGAGTAGCAAACACAAAGCAAGTGACGGAGTTGTTTCCGACGGTATCTTCTTCGCCCGTTCAAACAAGCCTACCACCATCCCCAACACGTAACAGCCCAGATCCGCCAGGTAAAGCCTCGGCATCACAAAACCTAATGCGCAAGACTAGACGCATAAGCCCAGCCGGCAAACTCTTCCAGAGGCAGGACCTTGATAGGGGCCGCCATGATGTCTTCTTCCTTGGAGATTTTGATGAGCCATTCGACCTTGGGGCTCGACTTATGAGTGTCCACGGCGGCTTGATCCAAGTATCTTTCGGCATGTCAATTTCCACCCAAAAACACAGCCTGGTTTAAGGAGATGAAAAGACTCACGTTTCCCACACGATGATGGTCGGTTCCTCTGCACCCTGTACGCGGAACCATTGGTATTGCAGGACGCCTGGCTCGTTTTCCTTGACGTAGTCGCAGATCCCTTGGGCAATTTCCTCGACCTGAAAGAGTGAGGCTGTCAGCGAGAGGTCTATGTGGAAGAGGGGGAGAGAAAAGGGAAAGCGCAACTTACACGCTTGACGTGCTCGGGTTTGGGGTAGACGAAGGCAACGAAGCGGAGAACCATTTTGTCGGTATTGTCGCGATGGTGATTTGAGTTCAATTTCAAGAATTTATGGTGGTATTTGGGAAGTGAGAGTTCAAACTTGAAGCTAACTGAAAAGTGGTGGTGGTGGTGGTGGTGGAGGGAGGGGATGGTCGGCAAAGGGTTCCCGGCGATATGAGGAGAGGGGGCTTGGTCAGCGAGGTGGGGAGCTAGATGGGGGCGCGGATGAGAGGGAAGGAAGTGGGTTCGGAGACTTCCGCTATTTGGGACAGGTACGCTGTCGTCCGGCGTTTCACATGCATCTTCTGCACCTACTGCACGTATGGGCGAGGAAGGCACGAATGACGCATAATGGATTACAAATAGGCAAAAAGCGGAGTCTGGAAGTAATGCCGAGGCTTGGAGATGGGTTTCGTTTTGCTGACTTAAGCAGCTGTGTGCTTGCTCTCCATTGAAATATGACTATAACCTAGCGGTAGAATGTTTTATCACGTAGAGAAGTGAACGTAGTAGCCAGGCGTACAGTGATGGAGTTGATGAGTTTGCTGTTCAGGTTCAGTCTGCAATAGGAATATCCATCACATGTTGCGCTCCAGATGATCGTAGATTTGCAACGAAACCAACCATACAGCTCGGACTTGGGACACTTTTGGTTTGTTTGGTCCTCTGAAACTGACAATTGGACGAAGACATTTAGAACGTGTATATGGTTGTTGAAGCCTGGCTATAAACTATACGCGCAACTCTTCTACCATCCATGCTCTTTTCCTGGCCTTGGGGATGTCTTCTGTAACGATCAACCTCTCCACCATTATGACCGGTTGTAGATCGCTCCTTCCAAGTGTCTCGGGACTATTCAAGTAGCCCACGCTCGACAATGTTGAATTGGGAAATGGCAGTGACCTAGGTCCTAGCTTGGAAAGTGTCTGCTGTTCGGCCGGGCGCTTCGTTCCTTCCTTTTCAACCGGCTGATGGGATTTTTAAACATTCTCTCTCTCTCGGCAATTTCTTCTTTCCACCTCCCATTCTTCTTCCATGCTCCGCGGAGCAAACAGTGGTGAAGTGGGTAATGGCCCGAGTCGATTGCTGACTTCAATTGGATAAATCGGACGATTTGATGGCCACACTTACTTACTACAACCATGCCAAAAATGGGAAATCGCAGGTGTCGTCATCTTGCCCGACCATTTCCTCCTTATCACCACTCAAAACTTCCACCGCGACTGGTCAACCACAAAACGTCGTCGCCATGGAGCTGCATGAACGTGGGGGTTTTGTGCCAATTGGGCAAATTATGCACAGTTATGCACGCTCTCGTGCTCTTCTTCAGCAAAATGGCTCGGCGATCACGCTAAAGGTCTCGGCGATCGACCTTGGCAATGCTTGTCGTGGCTTGGCATCGCTTTCCGAGTCCCGACCCTCCTTGGCAAACCCATGCATAGTTTCTTTGTAAGTCTCTCTGATGAACACTATGAACGACGATGGTCATGTTGACGGGAATTGCTCGAAAGAGAATGGTTTTCTATCAGAAATGCGGCGTGCAACCAGGATGAAGAGGGGGTGGCATTGTTACACTGCAGTAGTGAATGCCGAGAAAACTGCAGACACACAAGTCGGAAACCCCGCCAAGATATGAGGCGCTTTCTCGAGATAAGGCCGCGTTCTGACATCACAATATAAAACGTGAGAATTCGAGTATTTCCCTTTTTTTCTTGTCTTCTCCTCTTCATTTTCTTCTGCCTTTAGACTAGTATCCATCTCGTCCACTACTCTACGTCTTCATCCTCACTAAATTTCCTCCCCAGCATACATCATGGCGACAATAAGTAAGGGAAGTATTCCTAGCTCCATCCCATGGGCATGGGGGACAGACCAAGCCATGACCCCAGACCCATCGGCCAAGCCCTTGCCCTACCTCATCGCCGCTCTCCTCCTCGCGTTTGCTTTGTACTCTTTCCAGGGGTACTATTACAAGTCCACAATATCAAGCCCTACTCGCTTATCTCACCTCAATCCTCGCGGGCCATTTGACTTCACCGACACGCGGCCCAAAAAGGTGTTCATGACGGGCGCCAAAGAGATGATAGGCTCGTGGTTTCGTGAGAACCCAGACACGCCGGTGCGCTTCATCAGCGACAGCGGCGAGACGCTGCTCTTGCCGCCCAGCATGGCCAACGAGGTCCGCAGCGACCCTCGTCTGGATCTGGCTAGCTGGATGTACAAGCGACATCACGGGCACATACCCGGCTTTGAAGGGTTCGGCGAGGGCGGTAGTGATAGCCATGTTGTGCAGGCGGTCATTACCAAGGATTTGACCAAGTATCTGAGTAAGTCCCGGCTTGCTGGTCCAGAAAACTGAGAGATGCAGGAACACTGAAGACTTTCTTTTCCTGATTAGACAAGGTCACGGAGCCGCTGGCGGAAGAAACAGCTCTTGCTGTAGCCGAGTTGCTTCCCACTGCTTCTGCTGAGGATAGAGGTATGTTTCCAGAACCCTCACCCTCGCATCATCCCGCAAGTATACAGCGACTTACACAACTTTGGTCAGAATGGCACACCGACGCCCTCCCGTTCCGCGAAACGGCACTCAGACTCGTAGCCCGCATCTCGTCGCGCGTGTTCCTGGGCAAAGAACTCTGCCGCAACGAGGCCTGGCTCAGGATCACACGCAACTATACCATGGACGGCTTCCGGGCATCGCAAGAGCTGCGCATGTGGCCCGGCCCCTTGCGTCTCATCGTGCACTGGTTCTTGCCGTCTTGCCACAAAGTACGAGCATACCGCCAGGAAGCCCACCGCGTGATCGAGCCTGTCCTCGAAGCCCGACACCGCCTGAAGCAGGCAGGCACCAAAGGTGAGGTTTTTAACGACGCTCTGGAATGGTTCGAACAGACGTCCGCAGGGCGCCGATACGACCCTGTAGGCGCGCAGCTGTTCATTTCCGTGGCGGCCATCCACACGACAACAGACCTGCTCTGCCAGGTGCTGATCGACCTGGTGACGCACCCGAACATTATCCCGCCGCTGCGCGAGGAGATTTCTGGGGCGCTCCGCGAGCACGGCTGGAAGAAGACGGCGCTGCATAACATGAAGTTGCTAGACAGCGTGATCAAAGAGACCCAGCGCGTGAAGCCCATTGGCGTCGGTTCGTGCCCTTCCCTCTCTCCCTTACCTATTCGATAACTGGCAAAGCTGATAACACCCAAAAGTTGTCATGAACCGCCGCGCCCAAGACGATGTCACGCTTTCCAACGGGACCAAAGTCCGCAAGGACGGTAACATCGCGGTCTCGATGCACGGCTGCTGGGACTCGGAGTTCTACGAGAACCCAGAAAAGTGGGACGGCTACCGGTTCCTGCGGCTGCGCGACACCCCTGGGCGCGAACACACGGCCCAGTTGGTCAGCACCAGCCCGAATCATCTCGGGTTCGGGCATGGCGAACACGCTTGCCCGGGGCGCTTTTTTGCGGCCGCGGAGGTCAAGATCACGCTCGTGTACCTGCTGCTTAATTATGACTGGCGGTTGCCCGAGGGGGTGGTGCCCAAGATATATAGCGCGGGCTTTGGAATGGGGACGGATCCCTTTGTCAAGGTGCAATATCGGAGGCGTGAGCCAGAGGTTGATATTGCCTCCCTGTGAAAGCAGGCAAAGAAGAAAGGAACGCAAGGTTTGTGGGAATAGCTAAAAACTGTTTCGGCCAAGTTCAAAAAGGGAACGGTCCGTCATGGTACAGTCGGGACTTGAACGGCAAATAGAGCTGGGGGATATGATGCAAGTTCAAGGGTGTTAGTAGAATTGGACTGAGTAATGTTGGAACTTGGGATGCGTGATTCGCGAAGTGTTTCTCACTATAGCATGACCTAGAGTCGAAACCATACGCATCGCGTCATGTCGACGCTTGTCGGCCAAGGGAGCTTGGTGACGGTGGATGGTGATTGCAGAATGAGCTCAATGCCGCCCGACCCGAACAACACATCTTTGTGGACGCGTCATTTCGTTACAGCCCTAGTGACACAAGTGCCACAACACTTTTCGTGTCTCTTTGCCAAGCGCTGTTGATGGTGTCTCGAGATACGTTACCTTCAACAAACGACGACGATGACGTTCAAGCCTCGGGGCTGCAACGAGTGCCGAGCGCCAAGGCGAATCCATCCAACCATCTCAGGGTTCCGCACCTCCCGCCAAACCCCAGATTTGCCCCGGCCCCCCCACATCCCTTGACCGACCAGCTTGTAGCCGCGTCGGGTCTTTTCCCAGATTGCGGGACCATTATTGAACGAGGTGATATTTTGTGCGGATACAGGCACAAACAGGCAATCAACGCACCAGAAGGAGCCTTATGTGAACCACATATAAAGAACACGCGGCAAGGAATTCTTGACTCGCTTCGCAAGTATTGCCATTGTCCAATGGCAGCAAAGCAATACCCTATCTTCTAGCCGTGGGTTGAGCAACAGGACCCGAAGGTGACATTACAGCTGGAAGTGATGTGGGTACCCGGGATTGTTCGACGGATGGTGGCACAGGCTATATGAGGGAAGTTGGGTGGATGTTTGGTTGATGGGGCAGATTTGTTCGTGGCAGCATCACGGATTGGTGCAGGCTAAGTGCGTACGACAGAGTAGGCTGGACTTCCAGGGACGAACCAGTGCCGCGAGGGATGATGCAGGATGGAAGGGAAGGGAGGGTATAATAAAGAGAGGTGTGCCTCGCCAAAGACTTCCTGAACTTTTGTGCTCGGTGACCTGTAAGCATTTGAAGCTCAACACAAGATGGGACCGTTCCAGACATTCGTGACCGCTCTCGCGGCAGGCTCGGTCCTTTTCGGGGTCGCCATTGCCCACCCCGGCGAGGAGCACTCGGTCGGACATATCAAGAAGAGCCTCGCGGCGCGCGACCTCGCCGTGGCCCATGCCAAAGAGGCGTCCAAGTGCGCTGGCTCAGCCAGCCATGCCGCGCTGAGGGAGAGAGCAGTGGCTCGCCGCGCACTGACGGCCCAATTGCTCCGCGAGAAGCGCAACGTCGTCGACAGTGAGACATCCTCAACAGTATCCTAAGTTTGACAGGGCTAATGCAGGGTGGTATGTCAGAGACTATGGTCCACAGACGCGATCAAGCCTCGGCCGACAAGTGGCTCAACACGTGCCACGACCAGTCCGGACAGTACAACTTCGACCTGTCGACCGCCGAGGCCACAATCTTTGCGTCCAAGAACGCGACCTCGGCCCTGACACCCGAGACCATTATCGGCCCGTATTTCGTCGCTGGCGAGTACATCCGACGCAATGTCACCGAAGGCCAGGCCGGCATCCCGATCCACCTCGACATCCAGTTCGTCGACGTGACCACCTGCGAGCCTGTCCCCAAGATGCTGGTCGACATCTGGCACTGCAACGCCACGGGCGTGTACTCTGGCGTATCGGCTGAAGGGCAGGGCGGACTCAACTCTACCTTCCTCCGCGGCGTGCAGGTAACGGACGCCGACGGTGTCACGCAGTTCGACTCCATCTTCCCGGGGCATTACACAGGTCGCACAAACCACATCCACGTAGCCAGTCGTCTGGGGGGTGCCATCCTTCCCAACGGGACTTATGTCGGCGGCAGCGTCAACCACGTCGGCCAGCTGTATTTCGACCAGGAACTGATCAGCGCCGTGGAGACGATGCACCCTTACACTTCGAACCAGGTGGCGCTGCAGCTGAACAAGGCCGATTTCCTGGTCGGGGACGAGGCGACGACCGAGTACGACCCGTTCATCGAGTACATTCTGCTGAGTGACGATGCGAACGACGGGCTGCTGATGTGGATCACCATCGGGGTCAACACGACGGCCAATTACGATTCCACGGCGCTTCCGGCGGCGACGTATCATGAGGGGGGGGGTAAAGCTGAGGGCAATGGCGCAGGGGGACCGCCGCCGTCCGGGTTTCCATTCCCATTCCCGCCGAATGGGACGTTTCCTAGTGGAGGATTCCCTGGGTTCCCCATGCCGACTCCTACGCCGGCTGCTGGGCCCAAGCCGTGGGGACCGTGTTTATCGCCGAAGAAGGGGAAGAAGGGGACTAAGACGGAGTAGGATGTCCGCTGCTAAGTGATTGGATTTAAAAGGAGGAGGATGAGCATTAGAGTGAAGTCGGGAGAGTGGCGCCTCGTGATGTTGGACGAATTCCAGGATGGGGCGCCACAGCGCGACGCGATAAGCTCAGGCGACAAGTCACAGGAGTTCGGAAAGTGTTGCTTGGGCGCGTGCGGGTATTGGAAAAATAAATTTTGAAAGTGCTGCAAACTGAAGAAAAATTAGCCCCTATGTAGCCCGATTGAGAGCGAGAAGCGTTTGTGTGATTCAATCCAAGAAAAAGGCTGTAGAGGTTGATGTTTGACGCGACCGTGGAAGCCAAAGTTTGAACTGGAGGACCAAAAAGATGACGCCAACTTGGCTTTGGGCTGGAATGCATGTGCCGTGGTCGGGACTGCCGAATTCTGATTGCTCAGTGTTCACTGCGGGATCCACCGAGACCAGCCAATCAGATCCTGCGCTCGGACCACGATCTTGTACTTTGAGTATTTGCCAAGAATTGCCATGAGCTTACTAATCCACGGAATAACTGGCTCTGGGCTCTGAACGGGCGCTCCCAGGAAAGAAAATGATCCAAAAGCTTCAACTCCAGGCCCAACTCTTGAGGCATTGAAGCATGGAAATCATTGGATCGCCCATTGCGGCCCTTTTAAGGCCCAGTATAAGTTTAGTCCCACTGAAAACCTCTCGACATCGCGAGGATAGATAAGAACTCGAGAGCCATCCT
The DNA here is from genome assembly GCA_033439775.1 of Podospora didyma. Taxonomy (NCBI): domain Eukaryota; kingdom Fungi; phylum Ascomycota; class Sordariomycetes; order Sordariales; family Podosporaceae; genus Podospora; species Podospora didyma. The sequence continues at coordinate 104,615 of JAULSW010000006.1, read as the reverse complement.
TGATAATTGCGGAAACCGATGTTGATGCTCCTTCCACTAAGAAATAGGCTCTGTGACCATTGTTACTCGCTCTGAGAGATAGAGTTCGAGCTCATCATGATACTCTATTGGCTCGGGATCCTCTATTGGCTCAGGATCCTCTATTGGCTCGGGATCCTCTATTGGCTCGGGATCCTCTATTGGCTCAGGATCCTCTATTGGCTCGGGGTCGTCGTAGTAGTCGATTTCGAATAGCGCGATGTCGGTAGGTTGAGGGCGTTGTGGTTCTGGCGAGGCCGCTGCGAAGCCGTCGCTCTCCTGATGATGCGCGTACCTCTCCTCAAAGAGACTTCGGAGGCCATCGACTACAGCCTGTTTTTGATGAGGAACGTTCCGCTCCAGCCACTTGGTTCTGTGGCCTGGGTGTAGTACTATGGCGATGTAGTACGCCGGAGAGTCCTCTAGTATCTCGATGTACTTGTTCAGCTTCTCCAGCGCTAGCGAGATACTCTTAGTGAGGAAGTCACTCGAGTTCTCTGGTGCCACGGCATTGTCTTATTAATCCTGCTCGTCACCAGAGTCGGAGCCGACGCTCTACGCGCGTGCGGGCCGTGGCTGGTGCCGAGGCAAATGACCGACTTCGTAGCCATCGAGATGCTAGGGGAGTCGTTGTATGCGCTGAGGCCTTACATTTGGAATAACAATCTCTGCCGCCACCGGAGGGCTGACTTCGCGATTGGGGAGGTCGGAGCCGGTGAACGGCGCAAAGGCGAGATTCCTGTACTTATTGAGCTGCTCAGTTAGGCCATTCCGCAGCGCGTAACAGGTAGGGATCACCTCCGCGAAGAGCATCTTATGTCCTTCGAAGTGCTTAGTGGCGACTTGGAACGACTGGAAGGTCTCCGTAATGTTAGCGATGGTGGCCTAGCCATCGTTACTGAGCACGTCGCACTCTAGCAGGCGCTTCTTTTTATCCTTCTCGCGGAGACTGCGCTGGCAAAACACATCGATAACGTCGCGGAGTTGTATCGCTCTGGACATCATCTCGTATACGGAGTTCCATCGAGTATCGTTGTTAGGCCGTAATTGTAAGGGAGCGAAATTGTTGTTGTGAAGAAGAAGGCCAAACTCGTCCTCAGGATTAGAAATTTTGCCGTTAGCTATGGCGTGGAAGTCGTCTCTCCTTTGTGGGCTCCGCCGAATAAAGTGCACACCATTATGCAGTTTGCCAATTGGCTATTACAATCCACACACAGGGTGTCTGAACTGCAAGGCGGTACGCCGTGGGTTGGGTGGGTGCGTCACGTAGGGAAGGTAAGCTCCTTGAACAATGTGGATGGAAGTCTTGATACACACAATGTAGATTGCCTTCACAAGTAATGAAGCAGATGAATGTGTATTGCTTACTTGCTGAGTCTCTTAAGGAGAGCTCAGCCTATCTGCTTATATAGAACTATCTACTTAGGTGCTCCCTTGTGCTCTGTCTCCCCAGCACAGAGCACCTCGGAGCCATACTTCCAAGTGCTCTGTTGTGCTCCGTCTTCTCAACACAGAGCACCACAGAGCATCCTCCTACAGCTGGCAAGGTGCGTGACAGCTGTCCACGAGTGTCACCCCACATAAGATAGCATGGCGCCTATCGGCGGGTGCTGCCCCGCACTTTGTCACATGACCAGCGGGAATCGTGACACGATGCCCCTCCTTCCAGGCCTTCGCCCCGAAGGCCTGACTCCGGCCTTAAGGTCGGCCCAACCCCCAATTCTTAAGCCAGTGCGTTTCCTTCCTCCTTATCCCTTCTGTCACGATGCCTAACCGTGTACAGAAACCTCGTCCACAAAAGAAGAGCAGTACCTTCCGTCGTCTTGCTCGCGCCGATCTAGCCGACCGCATTGGAAACGATATGCCCCCTCGTTCTAAATGTTCCCGGTGCAAGGAACAGAACCTTCCTTGCAACGTTCCTGAAGGGGGTTCGAAATGCAGTTCTTATCTTCGGGCCAACTGTTCCTCTTGTGACGCTCTCGGTGTTGACCGTGGGTACGCCTCTTGCTATTAGCTGGTTATCCTACTAATATTCCTCCTAGTGGGTCCCTTTATCGCGGGGATCGATCGCCTAGAGCGAGAGGAAGAGGAGGCGTCCGCCGAACTGGGCCGAGCCATGGCCAAGCTGGCCCGCATTAAGGCTCAGTCGAAAGCCTACCGCTCTCGCGCCCTCAAGGCGTTTCACCGGGAGTCCGAAGTTCTCGACGAGGAAGACGCGACCTCCTCTTCGGCGGCCCCCGTCGTGTCCGCATCCTCAGTCCCCGAGTCATTTCCGGCTCCCCTTCCCGCCGACTTTGACTGGTCGTTGTTTGATTCCTCCCTTCTTGAAGTTCTGGGCATGGCGGCTCCTTCTCAATCCGCGGCTCCCTCCTCTTAATGTAGTGACGGTAATTCCTATTCTTTTTAATAAATGAAATCCAATCGAGTGCCTTATTTTTTTAGTTTGTCGGGGTTCTTTTGATGGAACTCCTTTTTCTTTTCTTCGCAATTCGCTAGGTTAGTCGAGGGCTCCCAACTACTATCCGCTGAAGGGTAGCCTTCCCATTTAACGAAGTATTGTACTCCTCTCCCGACTTTCCTAGAATCAAGGATTTCTTCCACTTCGAACTCTTCCTGCTCGTCGTCTTCCGCCTCCGCCTGGAGATCCAGCTTGGCGTTCTTTGGCGCTGGTTCCAATAGTGACACGTGGAACACCTTTGACCGTAGTCTCATAGTGTTAGGGAGCTTGAGTTCGTAATTCGAGTTTGCGATCTTTTTGACAATCTTGAATAGTCCAATCCTTTTAAAGTCCAGCTTCTTGCTTGGCCTCTTCGTACGTAGGTATTTTGTTGAAAGAAAGACTTTATCCCCTTCCTCTAGGGGAGGTCCCTCGACCCTATGTTTGTCGTAGTAGGTCCGCATTTGTAGCCGGACTTCTTCGAGTCTTTCTTTAAGCTACGCGTACAGGTCCTTAATCCTACTGGCCGTTACACCTGCTCGCGGGACTTGCGTTCTTTCCCCAAGCTTATCTTCTGCCTCGAAGCCGTAGTTGTTAAAGAATGGTGTCGTCCTTGTGTTCTCAACCATAGCTGTGCAGTAGCTGAATTGTACGGTGGGCAGCAGTTCGACTTAGTCATCTTGCTCGTAGTTGATATACATTCTAAGCCATTGCCCGATGACTTAGTTAACGCGTTCTATTTGCCCATTTGTTTATGGATGGTAGGCCGTTAAGAGTTTATAGTTCGTCCCGAATTCTATCATTAATGCCTATTAGAATTTGGACGTAAACCATTTGTCTCTATTAGTAATGATATTATCTAGCCATCCATATTGTGAAGAGATGTGTCGATAGTAGAGTTTTACGAATTGTTCCGCCGTATACGTCTCCTTATAGGGTAGGAAGTATAACCACTTCGTAAGTCGGTCTACTACTACCCAGATTAAGTTATAGACTACGTCCGTAACGGGGTCCTTCGATTTGGGCAGCTTAGTAATAAAATCTATCGTAATTAATCCCTAAGCCCTTTCTGCTACCGGGAGCGGTTCGAGAAGCCTATAAGGCAAGTACCTCGCTACTTTGTTCTTTTTACACGTAGGGCATTCCTTAAGGACCTCTTCGACTAATTCTTTCATCTTTGGGAATACGTAATATTGCTTAAGCCGGGCTAGTGTTTTAGTTATACCGAAATGTCCTCCGACTTTGGCTTCGTACGTTTCCTTAATAAGGTCTCGTTGTTGGGTTGGGTAGACGTACATTCGTCCCTCGTACTAACATTTCTTGCTGTCGTCCTCCGTCACTCCAGCCGGCAATCGGATATACTCGGCGAAGTCCATGCATTTGAACTAGTATTTTTCTTCCCATCGTGCCCTATAGTTTGTACACACTTGGAGCCATTAGTCTAGTAGCTCGATCCATGCTTCTGGGTGCGCTGGGTGCTCCAAATCTTCGCCGTTTGCTTTGAGTACTAGTGGCGACTCATATTTTTCCTTTCCTTTGCGGTGGTCGGCCCGCCGGCTAAGCGCGTCTGCTCGAGCGTTTTCCTTTCCTTTAATGTAGCTAATGACGAAGTTAAAGGGCGCTAGGAATTCCGCCTATCTTGCTTACTTCCCGCTCAAAGTCTGCTTCTTAGCCCAATATTGTAGGTTCTAATAGTCTAATTTTACTTTAACGGGTTCAGCTGTTCCGATAAAGTAGGGCCTCCATTCCTTAAAAGCCCACACGACTGCTATAAGCTCCTTTTTAGGCATATCCCAGTTGAGCTCTGCCCCCGAGAGGCCGTGAGAGAAAAAAGCATAAGGGTATAGTTTTCCTTCGTCGTCCCGTTGGCTAAGTGTTGCGCTAATAGCATAGTCCGATGCGTCGGTTTCGACCTCGAATGGCCTTCCTAAGTCGGGGAGTTTTAATACTAGCCCTATTAGTATAGCATTCTTAAGCTATTAGAATGCTTACTATTGTTCTAGGGCCCAATCCCACGTAATATCCTTCTTAGTTAGGTAGTGTAGGGGTTTGGCGATGCCTCCGAAGTTCTTAATGAACATTCGGTAGAATCCTATAAAGCCGATAAATTCCCTAACTTCTCTAGGGTTAGTTAACGTAAGCTAGTTCTTCACTACTTCCAGCTTTACTAGCTCTATATAAATTTCACCTAGCTTAATAAGAAACCCTAAATATATTATCTTTTACGTATAGAATTCGCTTTTCCCGGGGTTAATTAAAAGGCCTTTATCTTATAATACTTTCAATACTTAGTATACGTATTATCGATGTTCTTTCTCTATTTTAGAATAGACTAATACGTTATCTAGATAGACTACGGCGTACTAGTTTAATTGTTCTCGTAATACGTCGTCTATTATTACCTAGAAGGTGGCAGGGGCATTTATTAGCCCCATTAGCATGACCTAGTATTCAAAATGCCCTCTGCGGGTACGGAATGCTATTTTCCACTCGTCTCCTTCCTTAATTCTAACATGCCCAAAGCCGAAAGGCATATCGAGCCGGGTAAACCACTTAACGCCTTTCAAACGATCGCGCATTTCGTTAAATAAGGGCAGTAGGTACCGGTTCTTAATGGTTTCGTTATTAAGCTTTCGGTAATCGACCATTAGTCGTAATTTTCCGTCCTTCTTTAGTATAAAGATAACCGGGTACGCTACTAGTAACTACGACCTCCGAATAAACCCTACTAGTTCGTATTGCTTAATATATTCTTTCAATGCCTCGTTTTGCTACGGGGTAAGGTAATATACTCGAGACTAGTCTAGCTTAGCTCCTTCTTTAAGTTTGATTTTATAGTCAAACGGTCCTCGGGCCGGCAATTCTTGCTTTATTTTTGCCCGGAATAGGGTGTAGCTACGGTACTCGTTTGGTACCCGTGCTAATTCCTCTCCTAGATCGTCCTTCGTGGACATTCTAATCTAAAGTGCCCATTCTTCTAATAGGTCTTCCTGCTAGGCTGAATTCGTCGTATTTCTCATAACGTTAGAGGGCTCTATTATCTCCTCTCTCTTTTTGTATTGGTCTGGGGGCTCCGTCCAGCGGGATTTCGTGCCTCCCTTGGCCCGGAGTTAGCCATCCTCCCAGTTGATGTCGGGGTTGTAGGCTTTTAGCTATAGGTTCCCTAGGATCAAGTCGTGCTTTGGTCCTGTTGGGAGTATCTAAAACACCACTTCTTGGGATTGACCCTCCACTATGATCAGTAGTGGCAGAGTCTCCCTCAATGAGAGTCTATTATTATAACTTATTAAGTCGCCTTCGAAGGTCCTTAACCTAGTGGGCTTTTCTCGGTATTTCTATGGTAGCTGAAGTTGATTCACCACCCTCGGGTTGATTATATCGTAATCGCTACCCGAGTCCACTAATGCTCGTAGCGTAGTTTCTTGTCCGCCCTCCCATCGGATCTAGGCGTCCGTAGTAAGGCATCCCTACTTTATTGTTTCATTAATGCTGGATACGAACTGCTCGTTCTAGGGAGGATTTTTGGGTTCCGTAGTAAGGCCTCTACACTTACTACTTTGACCGTGGCGGCTTGGGTATGCTATTCGCTATCGGAGTCGACTCCCCATCGTTTCGCGCCGTATTCGTCTTCGTAAAGCCCTAGAAGGCCCTATGTTTCGACTCGCTTCCACCTCGAGGGTCCGGCGACTTGCTCGGGCTCGCTGGTGACCTTGGATCCTTTTCCTAGGCGTCGAGAGAGCCTTAGGTGTTGCTAGTTAGCCTCCTAGCGTTCGCGTCGTTCCTCGTCGGTAGGTTTCTCCGATGTTTTATCTACTATTTGGGGGAATTCTCTTAGAGCTTTCTTATTCTCCTTAATTCGTTTCTTCTTAGCTTCAGTCTGGTTAACCCCCGCTGCCCATTTTTGGAAGAAGTCCAATTTCATTTGGCGGTATATTAGGCAATCTATTATTAGGTAGTCTATAAGGTTATCCCTTCCTTTGTAATTGGTAGGCCACACTCTCTTGGTAGTAAAGAGGGCCTTAACGGTTTTCCCGTCGTGAGAGTATCCCATTTTCGCTTCGAGTTCTACCTCTCTCTGTAATTATTCGTGGCGGCCAATGACTTGTTTTACTGCCATAGTAGTTCCATCCGGGTTGCACCGCCGCACCGGGAAACAATCGTATTCCAACTTCCTGCTTATATGTAGTAGATAAGTGTGATCGTAGCAAGCAATCCACGAGATTTCTTCGTGGAGAGGGTAAAACGGGTTCAATATCTTGGCGTCCTCCTACATAGCGTCGTAAGTTAAGCTCGGCATTTCCTATAATAGGTTGGTAGCGGAGAGTATAAGTCCTTCAACCGTGAAAACTACCTCCCCCGCTTCTCCACCGTAGATCTCGTCGAGGTCCATAATGGCCTTCTCGTCACCTAAATATCCTTTATCTTCTAATTGGTCATCTCGGGCTTGGTCGTAGTAGTCGTCCCCGAGGTCTTCCTCGTTGACCATCCTTATACGTTAGGTAGGTTCGTTTTCCCAGTGAACTCGAGAAGTGGCCTTTTCGAGTACTAGTTCCCATTAACGAGGCCTCCTCGGCGAGCGACATTCTCGTGCCTAGTGGCCTTTTTTGCCACAGTTATTGCACATATCATTTTTGCGTCGAGTCTCTTACTAAGCTGCCGATATGTCCATGGGTCCTAGATGCGTTCCGGTTGCGGTAGAGCCATGGTCTCGGGTGGCCGATGAATTCTTGCGGGGTAGACGGCAATCTCTAGCCCAGTGTCCCTTTCTTCCGCAATTGTTGCATGCACCCGCCTTGCTTCCTTCTTTCTTAGTCGGGGAGGCCCACGACTGCGTTCCGGTTTTCTCCCGGGTCTTGAAAGAGTACTGCCGATTATCGATCCTGACTGCTAGCTCATAGAAGTCGTCAATGTTGTCGGGGCGGTCTTGTTCCGAGAGTCGCTCTCTAACAGGCTTCTTGAGGGCCCAGTAGAACAACATCATCACCGCAGCGTCGTTGAGTTCGGTATGTGGCCGGATGGCGCGGAACTCCGCCACCAAGGCGGCGGCTGACCCTGTTTGCTGGAGGAGCCGCATCCGGTCTTCTGCCATTCGTTTGCCGTCAGGTTCTCCAAAGATCCTAGTGAGGGCACCTTCAAAGCCCTTGAAGTTCTCGAAAATCTTCTTCTCTTTGTCACCGAGCTTAGACAACCCCACCTTAGTATACTAGTCCAGGACTGGTTGGAACCACAAGGCGGCGTTTCCCTCCAAGAGGGCTCCAGCGAACAGGACCTTATCCTCCTCTTCGTCGAACTGATCCAGATAGTAGTCGAAGTATCCTCGGCACGAGGAGAGCCAAGCAGCAAGCTTAGTCGCTTCCCCCTTATACCGCGATGGCATAGCGATCTTAGCCTTCTTCTTTCCGATTTTTGCTTCCACCCTGTCTTTTTCCTCCTCCAAGACCTACAGCTTATCCTCAATTTTGCCTTTCTCCTCCTCGAGGTCCTAAATCTTCTTTTCCATATCAGGTACCTTCTAGTTGAGTTGGAGCGTAAGAGCCGCGAGCTGGTTCGTCAGCTCCTGCACTTATGCCGCCGACATCTTTAAGAGGCAAGAAGGGATGTGTGGGAAGCCTTGGCAGGGAAAGGGGGGTTGTTCAAGCAATCCGAAGGTAACGCAGTCGAAGAAAAGTAAGCAACGTATTACAATCCACACACAGGGTGTCTAAACTGCAAGGCGGTACGCCGTGGGTTGGGTGGGTGCGTCACGTAGGGAAGGTAAGCTCCTTGAACAATGTGGATGGAAGTCTTGATACACACAATGTAGATTGCCTTCACAAGTAATGAAGCAGATGAATGTGTATTGCTTACTTGCTGAGTCTCTTAAGGAGAGCTCAGCCTATCTGCTTATATAGAACTATCTACTTAGGTGCTCCCTTGTGCTCTGTCTCCCCAGCACAGAGCACCTCGGAGCCATACTTCCAAGTGCTCTATTGTGCTCCGTCTTCTCAACACAGAGCACCACAGAGCATCCTCCTACAGCTGGCAAGGTGCGTGACAGCTGTCCACGAGTATCACCCCACATAAGATAGCATGGCGCCTATCGGCGGGTGCTGCCCCGCACTTTGTCACATGACCAGCGGGAATCGTGACATTGGCCCTCTTTTCCTCCACTGCGCCAACAACCTTTCTTCCTCCATCTTCGATATTCTTTCCAACGAGCCAGGCGCAAGCATCTTAATCAGCTTCCTTTTGTTTCCATCGAGGAGAGCGCGCAACGAGATTGAGGATGTGGCCAAAGCATCGCACTCGGCGTAAGCGCAACTCGGCATCGGCATTAGCGTTCGGCATCAGGTCTAGAATCAGTGCGCCCACGTAGAGATCATTCGGCTCTACGTTGTCGGCTTGGAAACATACGATTTTCTTCTCAATCCCCATATTCCAGAGCGTTTCGGCGATGAATGGAGCGAAATGCTCACTACGATAAGATCCTCTCACGCGGGGAGGGCCGATCAACTTCCTCTAACCAATGCCGGATTAATCCAAGTAATGCGCAACGATCCCCAAAAACGCTAAGTGGTTTAAATAAAGTCCACATATCAAAGGAGATATGAATACCGCCACTAAACTTTGCCAGTTCATTAATCAGTCGCTATCGTTCAACATCATACATCTCTCGAATCCATCGCCTAATCGTATCCCTCCCCTCCGGCACCAAAACCTCGGCCATTTCCTTATTCAATAGGCGTATAAGTATGTAGAAATGGGGATCCTCAACGATTAAGAACGGTACGTTTGCCTTAACGATCCACCGGAGCAGAACGTCTTGGACTAACTGTGCAAGAGGGATAGGAACTGTTAAAGTGTGGCTGTCCTGGAGACCTGTGGTGGTTCCCATGTATGTTTTGGAAGGATATCCGAGGGGGATAGATAGAACGGGTTCACAAACCACTGTATTGCCCTAATGATCTTTTGGCTGTTGTTGATCTGTTATCATGGATGTAATGCTCCTGATGGGAGAGATGCAGAGTGAAAGTCTAGAATGCGACAAGAGATGCAGACGCGATCTATAAGGCGGTGGTGAGTGGCAGATTAGCGGGGTACTGCCAAGGGGGACCGCCTGTTTCTACCTTTCGGCCTCAGGCACTAACAAATTTCGTGCAATCCTTTCAGGCGCATCTCTTGCTTCACCTCGCTGCCCTTCCGCGCCCACGCAGCGACCCCGCACTCCGCCTGTCTCGCTACTGTCGTCGTCTTCACTCCCATCGACTGAGTCCGAACCGCCCGCCTAAAGGCACGCCGCACTGCTCTACAACATCCGTACGTTAGTGCAATATGGCATTGATGCATCCAAGACCATTTATCCTTAAAAACCTCGACTGACCATCCCAAAGGCATTGGACATCCTGTCCCGCCATCTACGGTCCTTGTTCTTGGCGACTCTAAACTCGACATTTATCTCGACAACTCCTGCCTCGACAGCTCCTGTTTCGACCACTCCTGCTTCGGCAGCTCCTGCTTCAACTACTACAATCATGGCGGGCTCTTCGGGATTCATACCAGCATATTGATCCTGATCCCCTGTACGAAGTATGGTAGGTCGGGTTCGCGTTCGTTGCTTCCAGCCTGCCGATAATAGCAAAGCTCCTCTCGATGCTGACACGCAGTATATCAGCGGCTGGGCTCACATCCTGGGATATTGAAGTACTGTGGGCGGGTCGCCGACAATGTATACTCTTTGAAGTTGGAACGTGTGGAAGGCGATCTCCGAAGCCTGATCAAAGCTTTGATCCTCCAGAACAGGCACGATGAGGATGGCAATCCAGATCGCCTCTGGTGGAGAAAGAAGTCCATCGCGAACAATCGGGCGGTAGATGCATTTAGTGGAGAAAAGTAATAGAACCCCACTTCAAGAGAAGCGCTGGGCGTTGCCGTGCCGGAACGGTGGCGGGTTGGGGAGGCGCAGGTGCTGTGATCCCGCGCCGGGCCATGATATTCAAGATGAGGGTGCGCTGTTGCCGAGGGTGAGGCTGGTGAGGTTTGAAGCAGTCTCGCTTTGTATATTTAGGATTGAGCTTTTGGTTAGGGTCGGAATGGGGATGGGCATATTCGGATGGAGTCAGTCGGTCTGTTTGTCAACTGGCAGGGGAGTATATAATATTTAGCGATTGGGAGTAGCTTTCTTGTAAGAAGATCTAGGGTACTCTGGTCAGGTATGTGGTATAGACATGCGAGAGATTTTGGAGATGGAATGGGAAATGATTGCCGTGTACGAGCTATAAGCCTGCGATCTAGATTGACAGCACGAAACGAGGGCGCCTGTGCATCCAGCTGGACCAACTTCCCATCTCACCGACGGCAGGGTTAGGGTTATACCTCTGACGCAATGTTCAGCCCACGCACGACATGAAAACACTACCCCGCAGTGGGTCTGCGTCGACAGGACGTGAAAAGTGCCCGTGTTCCTCCAGACACAATTCTTTTAGGCACCACATCAGCGACAATTGACGACAGAATGGCCAGCTCCACCGCTTTTCCTCATCATCGCCACCAATCGTCCCTCGAAGGAATTGTGTATCTCTCATCAGAGGCGCCGTTAGAACCAGGTCAACGTAATCAAGCAAGGCGCAAATTTTACGACATCATAAGCTACTTCGAAGCTACAGAACCGAGGAGCGACGAGTTCAGTGGCCATTATAACCGCCCCTTACTAGTCCGCCTCACGTACGAATATTCACGCTCAGAGAAGTCACAAGACATATTTCTCCGAGCTTTTTTTCAGTCCGTGGCACTCCCAATAGACGGCGAAGATGATGTTGATCTCGACGATACGGAACTAGAAGCCGCCTTAGTTCGCTTTGCAGAACACCTCTTCGACAATTTTTTCCTCCCTCGGAAAATCTAGCTCCCCCTTCTTCATTTACAGTCTCAAGCTAATATCTCCTAGTAAAAGCCTCTACAAAGAAGACACCGCAGCCTTCCCCAGTATACCATTCCGCCATTCAGCGAGCGCAAGGAAGAGAACTCCAAGACTTCGTCGGCACGCCAGAGCGAGTGTCAGAGCTCCGCGGTGAGTGCCTCATCCGCGACCGACATCGTTGTGTCATAAGTCGTCGATTCGACCAAGACGAAGCAACAAAACGCATGAGGAAATATGGCAATGATGCGAAGGACGACGATGGGAATTTGCTCTTGGACGAAACTCAGTTTGAGAGTCTAGAGGTGGCACATATCCTTCCCCATTCCCTTACATCACGGGATGCAGATTCCCAACTAGTTTGTTTCCCGTCCCGCGATGTAGAGTATTTGAACTGATCAGTCGCTAGTCTTATTCGAAAAAAGCCGCGCTTACGATCCTCAATATGTTTGACTATAATAGAGTCGATCTAATTGATGGTAACGACATTGATCGACCACGGAACGCCATCACGGTGACCCACAACCTGCACCGTTTTTTTTAGTGACTTTGAGGTATTTTTCGAGTCTGTCCCTGGCCAACCGTTGCATACTTACCAAATTGGCTCCTTTCTCCCTTCTGGTATCGTACGAGGTCTACTCCCTGTCACGCGTACACTCTTCCTCACTGAGAGCCGGAGCATCGATCCTCCCTTGCCACGGCTTTTAGCTCTCCACCGCGCCATTGCCTACATCCTTCACCTTTCGGCAGCAGGGGCATATATTAACAAGATCCTCGATGATATGGAGGAGAAAACTGTACGCGCAGACGGGTCGACTGAACTGAGTCACTTGGTATCCCTTAAGCTTGGTGGATGGCTGGATGGCACTATAGATGTTTGAACTGTCTCTCTTTAGTCCTAAGGATAGAATGCTACCGTACTTGTTAAACTCTTTGTCATGCCGCCGTCCTCTCCACCCACCGGCTTCCGTCATGTCTGGGGTCAGGAACCAAATGGTGTACGGAGGCCCACTGCCGCAAGCTGCTGGCAGCGGCCTATACCCAGCGCCGCACGACGCTTCGGAGCGCGCCCCTCCTCTACCGTACTTGTTCCCGATCCAGGTATGCGACCTTGTGGTCATTGTTCAAGGTTTTTTTTGGCTATGCTGCCCGGATCAATGTTGCTACGGCTAGGCCCAAAACTAGGTCGATCAGCTTTGCGTGGCCGACCGAGGTAGCGTCGCCGAAGAGACAGCGGAGTAGTTAACGCTCGAGCGCCTCTTACCCTGCTGTCCAACACAGAGGGTAACAGTTTTACAAGTTACCAAAAAGTTCGGAAATAGGACAAGAAAGTAGATAATGCAAGTGACTTACGCCTCCGCTAGATATTGCTGTGCTGGATGCACAGCGTCATTACGCCAACTGAGTCCCCGCTGCATTTCTTCTGCCTTCCCCGCGCTGCCTGGACCCCACTGCGAACGATTCACTCACTTCCTGCGCCGCTTCAGCAACACCCCACCCAATTAGCAAGCCCCACTCCCACCCAAGTCGCACGCGCAAGTGCAAAGGAAAAGCTTGGATATATTATCGCCTTATAAGCTGGCATACGGTACAACACCCTGGGACCACCAAGGTAAGCATTGCGAGCTGACAGTAATTGTGCCCAATTGAGTGCTAACATTTTTCGAACAAGCTTATTAATAGGCCGGCAATTGTAGCGGTACCCACAGCCGACCTTTGACTACCGCTCTGTGGCAGCGACCTGCCTACCCCTTATCCTCGGGATAGATCGCGGCCGAAATAAATGCTGGCATGCCTTCCGAGCGAGACATCGCCGAGCAGCAGAAGCTCTACGGCGGTAGCTAGGAGGGTTTCCTTAAGTTCCTGTCTCTTCCCCGCACCTTTAAATATGAACTTAACGTGAATCGTCAGCCCCGGCCACCTCCACCAGGGCTGTCCCGGAGACCTCACAACCTGCCGTGGTGATATATCCAAGCTGTCCCCGCCTACTGCGCGTGCGGCTTGGAATGGGAGCTTGCTAACTGGGTGCGATGCTATAAGAAGCAGCGCATTGCAGCCGAGAGAACGTATGTCAATAATACAGACGTGTAGCGTCGGGGAGTTGGAGTATGAGCATGTGAGACGCCAACTTCATGTTCGTGGCCATACGGTATATAAAATGTAGAGAGATATAGCACGCAATATACGAAGGATCTCGAGGAATAAAGCTCCGGTTCCGGCCTTTTCTATCTTCTTCCGTCTGAGAATACTTTCCTCCGCAGTCTATTGACCCATGGGATCAACGACTGGCAGTATAAAGTGAAATTTTTAGCTGCACTCTTGAGAAAATCTTGTCACCGATCTCGCCCTTTTTGGACCGAACTACGGCAGCAGTAGCAGCGGAAATGCTCCATCCATCTCGGGTCGTTGGGAGCTCACCGGCGCTTCGTTGGGCTGGGGAGACCGCCGTCAGGACGGGGCCGGAGCGAGGGAGCGGGTACTCGAAAGTCTCTCCGGCGGGAGTGCTCGGGCGGCGGGGTCGTATCGATTGTTTCCTTCTCCAGGGATTCCACCTCGGTACCTGTCATGCTTATGCCCATTTGCATTGCGGTTAGTTTAGGGCGTTGGGTAGTATAGTTGGCAGCGCTCACAAGTCTTGGAAACTGCCGGCACTGGCTAACACGAAACCCGGCGACTGCAGCGCATCGAGCGCGCTTCCGGTCGAGAATGTCGCTACGGGTCGTTCTTGTCACCCGATCTAAGAGCGCAGCCAGGCGAATAGACCGTCTCGGGTTATGGCGAGCAAGACGGGCCGACCGTCTCGGTTCGGCCAAGGTAGGTTGCCGACTTGGCTTGGTGTTCGCGACTTTGCGCATCTTGGTCGGCCTCGTATGCTCCTCTTCCTTGTCCGCCTGAGGAGCCCGCCGTCATTTCCCGCACGGTGGTGTCTGGAATGTGGGAGCATCTGCAGATAGAGATGGTGTCGGCATGTTTTGGGGTTGGTTTTGTAGTGTTAAGGTGGTTGGGCTATCTGCAAAGCCGTTATCGTCCTCAGAATCTTCGATGAGACGTCCAACTGCAAGGAGGCTCGAGTGTCAGCTCTAGAACTAAGTAATGGTCGGGGTTTGTGGTTAATGGGACTGGGACACTTACGATGAATGTATCCCTTGGTAGGATTCCCGCACGCTAGGGCCGAATCGTTGGCTAGTTTTGCCATGATCTCGTTGTACTTCTTGAGGAAGTCGGGTCGGAGTTTCTCATATTCTTCCCCTTCTCGCCACGGGTTTCTGGTAAACTCGAAGGGCTTGCATCCATATGTTAGCTCAGAGCCGACGATCCCCATCGCCCAAATGTCGACTAAGAGGTCGTACTTTTGGAGTTCGCGCTCTGGGGCTAGATAGTAGATCGTGCCGCTAAGACTTGGCTGTGGCAGAAGGTAGTCACTAGTGCTCTTAAGGTAATGGGCTGTGCCATTTTCGAGTAGGACCGTACGTCGATCAGCCATTAGGCCAATGTTGACTGGCTTCAATCACGGTGCATCCAGCCCCGGTCATGTAGAAACTTAACCCCCTTGAGCGCGTCACGAAACGCATAGGCCGCGGCCGTCGACATTCCTCTATGCCCCCTAGTCCAATGAGATGTCAGCTAATAAAATGCAGGTATATGGCGAGCGGGTGACGGGCCTCGCATTTGCTCGGCCGAGCAGGCCATTATAGAGCTAGGAGACGGTGTAATGCTTGATTTACACGGGGCGGAAGAAGGCTGAACATTCGCGATGCATGAGAAGAATTTGGAACGGGGTACCGCCTGTTTCTGCCTTTCGGCCTCAGGCACTAATGTACTTCGTGCAATCTTACAGTTTGTCGTCACCGTCCTCCAATATACTATGCTTTATAGCGTCCACCTGCTCCAGCGCCTACTTTGAGCTTGGCCAAACTTGGAGGCCCCACCGCCTAGCTGTGAAGTTAGGTCGAGTTCCGGCGCCCTATCCCCTCATTTGTAAGGCAAGGTTCACCAGAACGCCTAACTGCGTCGATCCGTCTTGTGTACTACCCCATCCTCCATGTCGTCAAGGATGGCCTGGATATAGTCCCCTGCGCCTGAAAGGTGGAGTATGTGACCGATGGCAGAGTGAAGTGCGAGAAGCCGTTCCGATGGGGGGTCGATTGATGGGTGTATGAATACACCCCACCTTTTTCGGCACGGGCCAGCGGGATCACAGCACCTGCGCCTCCCCAATGGGCTGTTCCTCTTGTCGGCGAACCGAGACCAATAGCCCTTGGACGGAAGATATGTGGCAACTGACATATCCTCATGCAAGTGTACACGTGTAAAGATAGATATTATGTAATCCGATTACTCACTGCTGCCCTCACTCCCGTCATCGCTTCCGCCTTCACTCCCGTCATCGCTCCCGCCTTCATTCTCGTCATCGCTTCCGCCCTCTCACACGTCATCGTGTACTTGCTACGAACGCCACACCATGTTCTCAATTACCAAGGACGCTTTGCTCTTCGGGCTTGGTGTTGAGCTCCATGAGCATCTGGCCAGACTAGAGGCAGCTAAGGTCTTTGCTCAAGTGCGGAGGGATATAGATCGGAATGTAACCGTGCTTAAGACACTGACGCCAAGCTCGTTCGGAAAACGCCGCTCGTCACGGATTGCTCTATCTTCTCCAGCCTAAGAGAAATGCTTATCGATATCATTAAGAAAGCTTGCAAAGCGCATGATAACGAAACTAGCAACAAGCTCCTTAGTTTGTTTAACCCCATCCAGCTACATTTGCAGATATTCTCAGCTGACGACTGCAAGTGACCTCTACTTCTGGCCGGGACGGTAGAGTAACTGGACCGTTCACCTGCGAACAGACTGCCTAGAGGTAGCATCCTGAGCAGTCCCTCCACTTTTTACCTTCCCTTTCTGCCTTTTTCTCTTACTATCTGTCCATTGTGGATGGGTGACTTCCACGTGGTCTTGGTCTACTCGTGTATCTTCGCTTCGGCTACAGACCGGGCGGCAGACATTTCTCGCTTGGACCCTCTCCGAGCAGACGAGGACAGAAATCCCGCCTCGACGTTTACACTCATTCTATCCTAGCCCTGCAACATCCCCCACCCCGTCCGTCCACACGCTTCCCCTTGGCACCTCCTCCTTGCGTCCATCGGGTTTTTCGCCCCACATTCATCTTGCTCGGTACTTACTGCCCTGCTCATGTTGCACGAATGGGGGCATGGGGCTAATCTCCTCCGGCCCCAGTGGCGATATGGTTGCTCCTGAACATGTGGTCAGCGGGATCGTCCAACCTTGTCTATTTATTCTCATTCATCTTAGTTCTCCCTGCTTCCTACTTTTTCCACAATTATTAAGACAGACCAGTTGGTTCGGCAGCAATGTGCGATTACATCCAGGTGCGTATTCAGTTCCTCCATGTTGCATCACTAACCGGTAGCAGCGAGAGTATTCATGCTGCCACTTCCGGTGGATTGAATTGCAATGGTGTCGGTTATACGAAACCACGCATAAGAGATGCCAGCCAAACGTGACGCACTTTGAGTACAGGTAAGAAGTTCAGAAGCAGTTCTAAGATATGCCCTAACACTCAGTGCAGAGCGGATGACGTTTGTGGAGAGTGCCAACCGAAGACCTACCCCCCTTGGGAGAACATGATCAAGCGAAACAATAGGCAATGAACCCTCTGCATTTGAAGAAGAGCACCTGTAATACAGCAGAAGACCTAATGTAGTATATTGAAGGTTGGCAATGGTACCCTCGGTTAAGCTGCAGTTCTGCTTGGGGTGCATAAGCCACATCTAGCTGCCTTGTCTGATTCACTTCTGGGGAATTGGAAATCGGGTGCTGAGCCGCGGCCACCTGTGCGGTGAATACTTAAAACGTGGCAGCCTCAATTGCTTTACGCTTCCTCTTTCCTTCCTGCTTCACCATCAGTCTAATTTTGGCCCCCTTTTGTCTCCTCCGCATGCCGTTCGCATCCTACGAGATCCGCATCTCTCTGAGCTGGGACCTAGGTTCCGCTTCGACCTTTCCTAAGGAAAAACGAAGTCGAAATAACGTGGTACATGCACACTACGGTCGGCCCCCCACTACTGGCCTGCTTCACGATGGTTACCTGGATCCTGGCTGAGCAGTCTCGCGCCGGAGACATTGGTGTCTGGAATGATTTTTTTGCTACGGCGAACGTATGGGTCTTCGCTACAGGCTCCGTTGGTCTTGGTCCAAGTGTGGCCCAAGATCTATCCCGGTCCGTTTCTGCCAAGCTTGATTCATCCTAACATTTGGGTGGCGTGCCTCTTTCTCTTGGGCCCCCTTCTCTACCCTCGCTCTTCTCTCATTCCCTTTTAGTGCTCGCCTTCCCCGCTGCGCTGGACCCAAGGGGCTGGCCGGTGTTAGAACCAGGGTCACTTCCTTCTCGATGTAGACTGTCTCGCGGAATCGTGGCTTGGGCTTCGGAGCACCAAGGCCAGAAAACAAGGGGACAGCAAATTCTAGATTCCACGCAAAACGGTCAGCACTGGAAATCATTTTTGGAAAAGTGAGCGAGAAGCAAGAAGTGTGTCACTGACCGCCCTTCAAGCCGCCATTGCTGTAGTCCATGGCCACGCGGTACCGGGACGGGTCATCGTCCTCGTCCTCCATGACACAGCATGCTCGTCCCTTCTTCTTCGGCGCACTGCTCTTCTTGAAAAGCAAAAGCGCCAGCTGGATCGCAGTGTCTACCATGCTGTGGCTCTTGCCCCTGGACTGTAGAATGGGGTACTCGAATTCTGAGTCAGACTCGGATTCGTAGATGGTGCTACGGCGCGAGTGCCGACTAGGCGTCACAGACAGGCGGCGGCACATATGGCGAGGCATGATTATTAGGAGGACTTGGCGGGTGGTGAAGATGGATCTGGGTGGGTGGCGTGAATAAAAAGTGATCATGGTTTGGAGTATTAGAGGCGAGGATTTTGAACTGATGAAAGGAGCTGAAGACCGCAGGACATTTTTTTGGACATTGAGCCAAGCGGGTGTTCGGTGCTTTATATCAGATCTTGAAGCTCCCATCAGACGCCGGATGGACGGCGAGCAGAGCTTGATACACGTCCGTGTTGCCTTTGAAGCGCCAGGTCATTCTCGCGGCCTCGGCGTCTTGCGCGATCAAGGTAGTCTTGAAGCTATTTCAGGACATCGTATCGCTTTGGGCCAGAGTTTCTTTGGCGGATAAGGGTGTTTGATGAGCATCGAAAACACAAATGACATAACGACTGGGCTCGCGATTCACTGTCTTGAAACATAAGCTAACAACCAGACTGTCGGGACATACGTTATTCGTTAGCTAGCCACCTCGGCGAGTCTCTCATTTTAGCTGGCTAGTTGCGGATCTTGAGATATTGCGGGAAGTCGAGCCCGCTTCGGTCCTTTGTTGAAGGCGCGCGCTTGAGATCGCCTCCTTGAAATATTTCTGCCAGCACGAGATGCACGGTACGCATTTTTCTTCAATGCTTGCACCTCGCGGTTGGAGTGATGAGCTGGTTCTTATCATTGGCCGGGTCGACCCGACAGTTTGGTTCGAGACAAACCCCCCTGTGTTGTTGTGGGGAAAAAGGGGCGCAGCCCAATCGATCCAGGCAGCACCAACAGTGCTTGGGGTCACCCCAACGCAGCTTCCACATCACACACAGTCTTTTTTTTCTCTTAGTTAAACGTTGCGACTCTCTCACTCTTAACAAGGGGGAAACTACGGTGCGCGGCTATTATGGAAAACTTTCGGGCTAACTTGGGACTTTGTTTATCCAAGAATTCTCCCCGCCATCTTCATCCAATGATTCCCCTTTAGCGGACCTCAATTTGCAGTTGCTCTGTCGTCTTGGCGCCGAAGAGTTCCATCAGGGTAGAATTCAGGGGTATATGGACTCACCTCTGGGTAACACAGCGCCCCGCGACGGGTTTGAGATGGTGCCAGCGGATATCTGAATTCGAGATTAACATGGATGTAGGTTCCGTCTTTGGCTTCTTGTACCCCTACCATGTTTAGTTTGGAACCATCTTGGGGCCTGGCAATGTACCGGCTATCACTCAAAATGACTGGCGAGGCATAGAGCTTACACAGCATTGTGCAGACTTTCACAACGATTTATGCTTAACGCAACGTGCCCTGGCTTAATTAGAGCTGGAAAATCTTTGCTACATTTAGTACTTCATTTAAATAACTAGAAAGAGAGATGGGACCCGCAACTCTAGCACAAACTGCTAAGTCGTACCTTCCATGTCACCAACTGGTTGTCATCAAGTCAACATTCATTCCCATTCGTGCCCCCAAATAACATCATAAAATGAACCCCCTATCTTGATATCTTACTTCCATGATAAGGGCATGAAGGTCCCACTTGACTGGTCAGTCCTCGTTGTTGTATCGCTGCCACCGTGTTCTCCACCGATTACGTGCTTCAGCCCAGTCCCTCATGCTGGTGAAGTTCAAATTCGACTCATTATAGTTGAAGGCCCGCTCATCGCCAAACTCGTCAGGCCGTGTTTTGCGCTCCCATATGTCTCGGTATATTCCTGTCAGTGCAATAGACTCTTCGGAGTCGACCCGTTTGTCGTTTTCCCGACCGGGCCGAATGGGGATGGGAACGGGGGCGCTTGGGTCCACAGACTCCGAGAGGAGGAAGCTCAGAAGGTCTTGTTTCTGGCTGTCGAGCAACAAGCAGATTCGATATGTTACGTGACTCCGGTCAGGGTGAAAGTAGACGTCATCTGACTCTGGGCTTTGGCGATCAAATGTGACGACACCTCCTAGGATCCGAGCCTCGGCCCAGTATCCCACCATGTCGGCCACGCCTTCGGGATAGTGAGCGAAGTTTGTGAACCACGAATGGGCAAAGAGAGAAGGCAACGGGCCATCTGGGTGTAACGTGAACCACCAATCGTGATCCGGCTCCTCAGGTGGTATCCACGAGACAATGCCGCCGTCTTTGTGGCGGCTCGTATCCTGCTTAAATAGGAGGACCGCAATTTGATGGATGGCGACGGCGATGATCTCGATGAAGCGTGTCTTAAAAGCCCTGGATCCGGGTGACGCAGCGTGGTATGCAAGCAGCAACTGGGGTGGGAGATTAGCATTCATCAGCATCGGCCAACATCCAGGTAGATTAGCTGTGAGATTGACTTACTCCTGCATCAAAGAGCAAGGCAGTTGGATTGAAGGCGGCGCGGAACGAGCGAGTTTGTTCCAGTACGCCAGGGCAGAGCTCTTTGTGACCAAGCACGGGATGATCATTTTCCGTCAAGTAGTATGCGTCATTGACGGCGCTGGCGAGAGGCAATCCGTCGACTACCTGGGCATATGTTACTTCGGCGATTTCAGTTGAAAGAATATTGGAGATGGCCTGCAGGATTGGATCTCGGTGGTCGGCATCCAAAGTGTCAATGCGGGACTTTCGAATTTCAACAGCCTGATCCAAATCCGGTGTCGACATTTTGAGAATTAAATTCTGGGAACAGAGGCACAATCCAAGAGAACTTTGGTCATGCGAAGGAGGGGAAACTTTGGGACAGTTGGAAACAACGACCCAAAGTGTTAACAGGCAGCTGCTATTTGTTGTCAGATTGTCGCTAACTCCACTCTTCTCCACTCTTCATCCTCGATCAACCAACCCCCACTATTTTTCCTTCCCTGGCCAATGATGCACTGGCGTCAAGTTCGCAAGTTCCCGACAGACCAAGCGGGCGCTTTCAAAAGGCCTTGGGCTTCCAAGACTTCGGCCATTCACAACAAAATGATGTTCCGAGCCAAAGAACAGAGCTGCCAGGCAAGACTACTCAATACAGAAAGGGGTCAGTTTACCAGGCCTTCACAAGTACAGGTGAAAACAACCAACAACGTTTCAACCCTTTAGTTCGGGTGCTTGCTAGCCTATGATCTGTACTCCGTACTTCATTTGCTGGGTCCCAGAAAATGCACCACAATTTCCCCCATTCCAGATCCCTAGGACATGCCGCCAACGCGATGCTGTAAGCAGTCACAATGGGAACATGACGGCACTTGATGTTGGAAGCTGTGCCTTGAGAATGTCCTAGCCCAAGTGGCTCTCCTCCAAATTTTATAAAATGCACTGGGTAACCCAGCTTCTTTCCTTTCTTCCTGTCTCATCATCAACCCCCCTCAACTCATCTCCGACATTTTTAATCGATTTAAAAACGTTCATCTTTAACTTCGACTCCTCGAGTTCCAGTCCTCCCCCTATACCTGGGACTCTTTCAACATTTCTTACACCATGTCGCAGTCTCCTCCGAGTCGTCACTTTATGCCCGCGATTCCAAGCCTCGAGGTGTATACCGAAGAGGGGGCGCGACGAGGCACGACTGACTTATTATCACCAGAAGATACTCGACATCAGGTGGTCGAACGCGTCATCCACTTAGCACTCTGCCTCCTCGAGACACGCCAAGGACGAGAGAGCCTTGTGGATGTTGCAACAACCGTCATCCAGGAGAGAAACCGGCGAAGAATACGCCATATATACAACAGACGAATGGAGGACTTGCCTGGCGTCATTGACTTTTTTCTCGGGACCATGCGAGACAACTTCCCCATGACCTATCTCGTGTTCGCAGATGGGGGTGAAGCATCCGCAATGAAACAGGGCGGAACAGACATCATGGAAAATTTCAGTCCAAAGCTCACTGGGCGTATGACGCTGAATAGGGTCATCATAGACAACATGGTCGACTGCCTCAGACCGGGGCAGCCGGCAACTGCAGGGTACAACTACCTCAAGTTCAAGTTCCAGATGCAGATCTCGGTTGCGCACGAGATCGTGCATTTCCTGACAGCTTTTCTCACGGGCTCTGAGGCCAGGAGGAGCCTCACACCATCCGGGGTCTCGATGCGGGGGTTTACATCGCAACCTAGCTCGGAACACCCACAAGGTATGGGAGAATCCGGTCGATATTGGGAAGGCCTGCTCCTGGGCGGCGTCGCCGAGTTCTACCATGACCCAGCGGACCCGATGGAATAGAGACAAGCCGGCATCCCGTATTTGATCAAAGACGGCAGGAGGACCGCTGAAGCACATCGGATATCCGACAATTACATGAGGCAGCTCGTGGGCGGCGGTGAGTCACACTCTTATTCGCTATGCCCCAATTCGTGAGATTATGTCACTAATGTCTTAATCATCAGAGTTTTCCTTCCCAGTCCGCATTCTCCCAAGCAGCGCGACAACCCGGCAACGCCTCCACACAAGAGGTGGCTTGGAGATGACCATGGTTCGCACTAGCGGGGAGGACGATGAAGCAATTGGCGGCCCCTCGGTGCCGGTGCGGCCTGCAGGCCTTGAACCTGGACGAGTAACCCGCCGTATCCCGAGATACGCTGACGAGGAGGACGATCGGTCATACAATCGGTACAGTGAATATAGATAGATGTCGTGAGTCTGAGTTCTGGGTCTTCAGATGTACGTTATGATGTTGGAAGATTTATTTTGTTCATGTTTTCCTAGGTAGTACTCTCGGTATCGCAAGCCTTGCCAGTTTTGTTTCCGCATTTTAAATACTTCAACAAAAAGTAAAAAATAAAAAATTACTTTAGTAATCAAGCCAAGCACTTTACCCTAACAAATCACTCTTTGTCGAAGACCGTGGCAACTACCACCGGAATGGTGGCATGGGAAGTGGCACGGTCGAGGGGGAGGGTGTCATTTTGGCCTCGTTTCCACCAGCGGCGACATCCTGGTTAAGCGTCAAATGCGACGGTAATTGAAAGATCCAGCCATCTTCGGGCTCTTGGACGTCTTGCTCGACAGTCCCAAAGCTCAAGTGAATCAAATTTGCATTTTCATCGCCGTTATACACGTTCTGCAACTCGACGGGCATGGGCACAGCGCTCCAGCGGAGTTTGCTCCTTGACAACTGAAGTAGTAATGCTGCTCTGTCAGGCCCTGTATCTTCAGAAATGCATGCTGAGGGTTCTTCATCTCCATTGCTGTAGACTGCCTCCTCGGACGCATAAAGTGATTGATTCTGATCTTTGTCGTATGGTTGAAAGGAGGAGGAGAGCTCGGTGCTGATAGTCAAGCTGTCGTTGCTTCTTCGACTTGGTGGTGGTATCCCCACTGCAGGTGCGCAAGAAAGCGTGTCCAGAGTGCTCTCAGATGCTGTGCGAGAAGTGGGTTGACTCTTGTTGGTGGACTCGTTGCCGGCCGACACTGGTATAGTACCTTTCATCATGGCGGTCGACGAATGGCAGGCCGACGAAATGACAAAAGAGTTGGTTCCCCCGGGCATCATGTCTCCAGGCATCTTGCGCATGCTGAAAACGTTGGCCGCTACCAGCATGAGAACTGGAAGTATCGAAACCACAAGCACGGCTATCGTCGAGAATCCGATGCTGACGAAGGCGTCATGGCTCAAGCCCTCACCCTCCACACGGACTGGCATTGTGCCCTGGTGGTAACCACCCTCGACAATGAAGACGTACATGGCACTGGACACGAACCAGTGCATGCATATGCTCAAAAAGACCATCGGTATGCTGTAACGGTAGGGAAGCTGGAGGCGATACGTGGACGTTTGCTCCTCTTGAGGGTCCGTGACTCGGAGTGATCGGTATCCGCTGCAACTGAACGAGTTCCATTCCTTTGAGGCTAATATCCGAGTGAACATGGTGTTGTAGAGAAAGTACCAGGTGGATAGGATAATTTGAGGGAAATTTGCTGTCAGAATAGAGCCGATTAAGTCGCCCTCCTTGAAGAAGGGAGTCGTCACCGTTTTCGTCTGTATTTGGTGAAAGAGATCGTCTCTGCAAGATCATTTGTTAGAGATAAGGCTTTTCTTATTTGTAGTGCCAGTGGTTGTTTGTGACCGGGCAGGTTCTAGTTTCTTACCTAGACTATGTGGGTCGTGAATTCAACGCCAAGCCCAGATAGATGAAAATAGGAACAAGGGTGAAAGCTAGAAGTAGGTGAGTCCTCAACTAGGTTGAATGTACGATTCCGTGCGAGGGACGTCTCGCTTTTTTCTTCCACTTCTTTGGTTTTCCGTTTGGAGGTATGTGAACGCCCCTGAAAATGAGAAAGGAAGGATAAGCATCCCGAACTGTGGAAGAAGGTATAGTATCACATCCCAGGGTACTAGGATCAGGATTTGCGAGGTAAGAAGCCATAGCGTTGCCGGGAGTCACGAAGTAGTCGTGGCCATGAAATCTTCTGACGACGAAAAGGCACTGAGCGGCTTTAACGCCAACGCATATCGTGACGATTAAAAGAAGTAGGTTGGACGTTCCGATTTTGCAGACTGGCGTGACTTCCTGGGCCAAACAGTAATCCACTTCGATAACATTGAACGACTGATCTCGAAACATGGAGCCGTAAAACAGGATGGATCCGGAAAATAGGGGAATGGCTTGGAGATAGTTGAAGGTATATCTCCACGGCGCCACTAGATCCAGGTCGTATGCGTTAGATGTGGAGGCAGGCTGCTTTCCGGCACCAAGGGCGTCAAGACACGAATTTCTGCATTCGGGTCGGGGGTCAGTGGTTGGCTTATTGACGATGGTCTCAACCGAACACTGTGTCGAAAACCAGAGGGAGTTGGATTCGTTGGCAGGGATGAACTTATCCCAAAAGGTAGCGTTGCCAGAACTGATGTCAAACATGTCCTGTCTACGCCACCCATCCGCTGCAGTGCCAGTGGTGCTCTGTTTGTGTGAATGACCATCACCAGGTTTTGAAGACGATTTCGGTAGTTGCAAGAGGCATACTCTGCCCTGCAGTCTTTAGGGCTAAGGCGTTTCCAACCGGAAGCCTCGGCCGCTGTCCTGCTGAGATTTTTCATCGCATCTGAGGCCGGATTTAAGTACTCTCCAATATCCACCGACTCCCCAAATCTCCAGTCAATTGTGTACCATCTAGTGATATTTAGCTTCAAGTCTGTTTGTCTTAATTTGACTCCACGCTGGTCACCTGCCGGGACAAGGCTGGCTCCTGGAGCGAAGTACTGACTACCGTGAAGAAATGACTTATCTGCAATAGTCAGGTGCCACTGGGAACCTCGGTAGTCGGTCTCGAAGATAGCACTGTTGAAGAAGAGGTGGATTGGAACCGAGCTAAGACAGAACCCAACCCATAGCATCGTCTTGAGCCGGGCAACGTGCGGAAAGTTTTTGATGGATGGCACCCCAATCTCCACATATTTCTCCTTCTCATGTGCTTTGTCGGCTTCGATGCGTGATGGCGAGTTTAGAACTTGCATGAAGAAATTGGACGAGGCGATAATTCCAGTCGACAAGGAGTTTAGGAGAAAGTGAACGGCAAAGTTTCGCTGTCGGCTTGACGCACAGTAGCCCTCGAAAAAGATGTGAACCTTCTCAATTCCGCCGGCCTTGATCGAACTCCACATCAACAAGCCGAGAAGTAAGAGAGAGAGAAGGCCGATCAGGATGGTGTTGATGACGGCGGTTCGCCGCCAGCCAGTCGAAGAAAGCCATTTGCTAGACGAGGCCATGTTGGATCGAAGAAAGAGTCTTGAGTGTGATGTGTTGCGTATAAATGACTCTACTTGCGTTCATTCGGATAGAATAGCCCTCGAGTTTTTCAAGTTATGTCAGATACGTCAACAGACTGCATGATAGTCGGATTAGACACGTCGCAAATCTGCCGACTTCGTGGAGCAACTTTTACGGATGCTGCGCCCCAGCAAACAAAAAGACGGGAATGCAAGTGCTATGGTAAAATTAGGAATCACAATTCAACCAAAGTCCGACGCTCCGTTATATTGATTTTGCAGCCACTTCCAGTCCACGACATTCTCTTGTTCCTGCACCTTGTCGTAGTAACACAGCAGGAGTGTGGTCGGTGAGTGAAGACGTACTGCAACATAGTCTTCGGGCAATTTGAGTTTCTGCAGGGATCTTCAGAAAGTCCACTGAGTTGGAGGCGTTACACGGGGCTTGCGGTCTCGGTGATGTGGAAAAATAACTGAGATAACAATCCCAAGCCCCCTCCTCTCCTCCATCAATTTAAACAAACGTAGTTTTTTTGTAATATCCAATCCAATTCCAGCCAACCTGCCGTCGAAAAATTCTTTGTAACTAGGTCCATGGATATTGATTACCCAAAAACGCTACTCAAATCCGCCAAGTCCTTCCCTGAAAAGTTGCGTGCAAGGAGCTTTGCATATCGCATCTCTGGATGGAGAGGCAGAATACCCCGAAACGAGATCGTGGGTTGTCTGCTGGAAGCAACCGGGCAATGCTGCAGTTGTCCAGCCACAGACTTCGCCAAATCCAGATTGTTGCGGAACCCCCCCGAAATGTCTGCCAAGTTCAGACAGTTATGGGATCAATCTGCTCTTCCGAATGGCGGATCCGATGCCAATATTTACGGCGATGGGCCACGTGTCAAAGCGAAAACGTAGACCGAATGCTGGGTGAGCGAGTGGCTAAGCTGATGGAAGAAAGGGATCCGAGTTGATCGATGTTGTATGTAACAAGAGTCGAGAAGAAGGATTAACAGAGACGTCGGCTTGGAACATCAAGCGCAAGGCTTGGGAATCCCGGCAATCATCGACCCCTCTCAATCAAAAAAACTGCCAAAAGCCAAAAAGATTGCATCGCCCTTCAACTATCGATGGGGTCCTGGTCTTGGCGTTCGTGGTCCACTAGCGCCTTCTGCTTTTGACGAGGGCAATGTCCGTCTAATGAGCTTGATGACGGAGCGAGAAAGACTCCGCTTCAATGGTGTTTGGAAAATGGCGAGAAACGGTTGCTGAGTATGATGATGCGAAAGCTGAGAATGCCGTCTGACGAGACTCGGAATCTTGCTCGTTGTGAGTAGCGAGAAAAGAAAATCGACCAGTGACTTTATATCATGTGCCCCCCAAAAAAGGGAGCCCTAAATAACCGCACAGCAGTCTCTGACAATCAAAGAAAGTAAAACGAATCCGTGGTAGAGGGCATTCGAAGGTTTAAGACCCCAAAGGACCACAAAACATTGCACGATAAGGCCAAGTTTTGGGCTGACTTTGGAGCTGTTAGGTTACGGATCGCCCGCTAAATTCATGCTGACTGCGACCGGTAAACCCGGCCCAGAAGGAACTTAAAATAGGGCTGTGCGGGAGGCGCGACATGGCGTTGGGGTGTTTCGATGTGCTGTGGAAACACTGTCGCTGTGCCACGTCCCTGCGCAATACCTTAATTGGCTCGAGCCATCACTGAGCGGAGTTTTTTTGCTTTGCAAACGCTGACACGCCGCCGCCGAACCTTCTTTATAGAAGAGACTCCAACCCTAATATCGAACTGTGCCGGCGGAGCTCTTCTGCGATAACAAAAAATGGCAGTAGCGGGTCGCAGGATGGGGGCGGCCCAAATTTCGTCTCAGCCAAGAAGCATGAAAACTCTCAGTTATTAACTCTCAAGTACTTAGGTGAGGTAGTTCTGACAAACTAGAAGAGAAAGAAAAAAGGTCAAGCCTTAAAGACAAATTGTAAAACCACCTCTTGCTCTTCTCGCCATCAACTTAGAACTGTTAAGACAAGGCCAAGGTAAAGAGCGCTGGGTTTTCATTTCATTTTCGATAAGCGAATCTACATCCCAGTGTGCCCTGCAAGCATCACTATCAACTTTCGCGTTCATGATTACTTTGGGCTATTAGGGACCCGAATATATAAGAGACAGCCGATTCGAGGAACAACAACTTGAAGGTAAAAATACCTCACAGTCAACACATACCAAACAAACAAATATACGATCCAAAAATACGGCCTCGGGATTCGCGGCGCAGACGGAGAACGCACCCGCCAGATCAACTTGATAAAACGGCAGTAAACGAAACATCAAACCAAGACTTGTACGATGAAGTAACTTTGCAATAAACTTACTCTCACTAGTCGGCATAACCGCACCCGCCGAGGCAGCCTTGTTGCCCCATATCGGTGTCATATACACCAGGCTGGATGTGTGTGACCCTGATAGAGGGATTCTCGGTGCTGAAATAGTCAAATATCTTGAGAGCAGCCATCTTGGAAGCATGATACGACGCAAACCCAGGCATGAAGGAAAAGCTCACTATCGCCGTGCTGAGGTTGATGACGAAAGCGCCAGGGGCAGCCAGCCGGCCAGAGGCGCGGAGCAGACTGAAGCTACCGGCCACGTTGATCTCGAACCCGCGCCAGAACTCCTCGAGGGCGACTTCATCAAAGGGGGCAATGTCGGCAAGGTAGCTGGCACTGGCCAGAGGACGTCAATCAGGCCGTGGTATATCTGGACGACAAAACTCTGGACGGCTAGGATGATGGAGTCTTTATCTCCCAGATTGCCCACGAGCGTGTGGACTATGACGACCGGGTAGCACGGCTCGATGACTGCCTTTCTTGCGACGAGAGTAGATTCGTTGCGGCCAGTTGATCTCCATCTCACTGACAATCGGACAGGAATAAACCAATTCCAACGAAATATTTCGTAGACTCTACATTATAGAGATACAAGGTGGTGCAAGCATGAAGACTAAATGGAGCATAATGTCAATGTTACCACTTGCTAGAACCACCATGAGAACCTGGGCAAGGTACCATTCAAGTCCCCGGTAGTTGAGCCTTCATAGGTTACATCAAGCGGCTCCTGAATGGGTTGGTTACTGTCATGATGGGGTCTGTCGCCCTTTGATGGCCCACTTATACTGATGAGCGCGGGGAACCAGTATTTGCATCGCAGGGGAATGTTTCATGTTGCATGATGAATTTTGCCGCGAACAGGCTCACTACCACCTACCCGCTTATGTCGGTTCTCGTTGCGGGAAGTTTCTGGACCCCGGTTCCTGGTAGAGTTATATAAGTTCATGGAGATGGGAACTTGGGCGTTCATTGAGGTACGCACATAACATCCCTCACCCTTCTCATCTATCTCCGGTCAGCAGTCCACGCCAAAAGTGCTAAAATGATGGTCAAACTTTCATGCCTCGGGGCACTCCTTGGCGCGGCGAACATCGCCAACGGCGCAAGTCTCTGGTTGAGCACCACACCTCAATCCCCAGTACCCTACGCGCTGAAGAAGGGTGATGGCATCAAACTCGGCAACGACAACACCTTCCCCGTGACGGGGAACTCGTCAGGAAAGGCGTTTTGCATCCTCCACACCAACGCAGCAGGCAAAAACACGGCGGGCGGGCCAGGCCTCTTCCCCCACGTGCACCAAAAGACCTACGAGAACTTCTACGCCGTCAAAGGTCGGGTCCAGCTCTGGGGCCAAAACCTCGACCGGTTCCTCTCCAACACATCAGTCCAGCAGACTCGCATCCTGGGCCCGGGCGACTTTGGCGGCATCCCCAACAACACGATCCACACCTTCAACCTGCTCGAGCCCGACACGCAGCTCACGGGTGTCTTGGTGCCTGGAGGGTTTGAGGAGTTCTTCTTCAACATGAACGCGTCTCCCAACCCGGCCGAGACCTTACCCGGTAGTGGCGGTTTCGACCCCTCTGAGCTCAGTAAATGGGACGTGTACCCGCAGTTCGATTTCTCTCCCCGCCAAGATGTTGTGAACGGCAAAGCCGGCCCCGGGAACTGGTACGACGGCCAGAACACGCTGCCAGCGCCGAGTGGCAACACACCGATGGATCCAATTTGGGTGGCCAAGAACTACGGCCCGAAATACCTCAACTCGGAGAACGGTCGCCACCAGATTATCACTCCGTTTGTTACTGGAGACCAGACCAACGGCAAATTCTCCCAGGGCACCATCACCATCAGTCCTAACAATCCCGGCACAAAGGCGCCGTACGTGACGAGCACTGTGGCTACGGCGCTGTACATGGAGGAGGGTCAGCTAGAAGTCACGGTCGATGGGTTTGACCCCGTCACGTTGATCGACGGGGATCTAGTTTTCGTGCCGGGCAACACGTCCTTCTCGTACTTTGCCTCGGCGTATTTTACCAAGTTCATGTACGTCACGGGCGGCGGGCGGGGCATTGACTTTGAGTTGATTGCCAAGGCGCGGGCGTGGGATTCAGCCTTCTACCCGGCTGCGAACCCTCAGACTTCAGCTAGTAAATTTGTTAGAATTTGAATATTAAATCCATTTTTGTTTTGCATTTGGCTGAGAGTACTTAGTTGCGTTTTTGGAGGGGAGCGAGGGGGCTCGCAACACAAAGGATGACGTCCGTGTGCCACGGCACTGGGTATCGGCATGTGCGGGGGCAGAATTGGGAGTAGTTTCGGAATGTGGGAGGGCGGTGGGTAATACAAGGCTTTTCCAACCGATATGCATAATGTGTGCCGCTAATATCTGGATATGTCATTAGGTTGGGTGTTAATCTATCCAGCCCAACCTCACCTCCTGATCCAAACTTGGAGACCATCTGTTGACATGCCGTGCCTGACTGCTGCCAGCGTTTGCTGTGAGAATCCTCGAAGAGATCGAGATGGCACAATATGAGGATGACGCGGCGGGCTCTTGGGCTACTCCCGTTCTGGCTTTCGAGTATTTGAGTATTGGGAGTGACATCGTATTCGTAAAACGTGTACATACAGCGGTTCATATTTGTCAAAAGAAGAGATAAAATGAAAGGATGGCATCTCTCCGCATTTTGACCGTAACATCTGAGTTTCTACTGACGTGAACAATGCTGTTCTCACTCCTCCTCGTGGGGCTTACCTCCGCTTCAAGTTGGGCCTCCCAGACAGTTGAGCACTCTGGTCTTCATCAGACAGGCGCGAATGCCAGCACGTTCTGGTACGAGAACATCAAACACAACGGCATCAGCCCCTTCATCACCAACGGCAAGAACTGGATCATCTTCCGTAATGTCAAGGACTACGGCGCCAAGGGCTATGGCACCAGCGACGATACAGCTGCCATCCAAAAGGCAATCAACACCGGCGATGGCTCCAAGCTGCGTAACATGGGCAGCTATGGCGCCACGGGCCAGCCAGCCGTTGTCTACTTCCCCGCTGGCACATACCTCATCAAGAGCACCATCAAAAGCGCGGTCGGAACTGTCCTGATGGGCAACCCGACCAACCGTGCTACGATCAAGGCAGCAGCAAGTTTCAGTGGCATGTATGTCATCTTTGGACATGATCAGCTGTACTCGGGTCTTACTGGTTTCTACCACGGTATTAAGCATCTGGTCATCGACAGCACCTCCGTCCCGGGATCCAAGTCACTTGGTCTCGTCGAATGGGGCGTCAGCCAGAACAACATCCTGTCCAATGTCATGTTCAACATGCCTATCGGCGCCACAGGACACAGCGGCATTGTCACGCCTGGGATGTGTTCTGGGCTGATCTTGAACAATTTACATTTTGTCGGTGGGGCTGTTGGGATTGCCTTGTCGGCGACGCAGTATCATCTCAAAAGCATTTCATTTAAGAGTGAGTCGTCTTTTAACTTTCTCACATGCTGGGACTTGCTAACCCAGCCAGACGTCGCTACCGCCGTGAAAGTCACCAGTCTTGTGCAAGGAACCGGACAAGGCTTGCGGATTGACAGTTGCAATATTGGTATCGACGCCACGAGTGGTGGTCTCGGTGCTTTCAACCTGATCGACTCGAGCGCCACCAAAACGTCGACGGTGATCAGCTCGGCTTCGTCAAGTAACACCTTTGGCTCTCTGATGTTGGAGAATGTCCTTGTTGACTCATCTGTTCCTACGGTACGTTCAATTTCTCTGTTGAAGTTTTCTCAGCGGCTTACAAAGTCCAAAGATTATCAAGGTCGGTGGAACAACCGTTCTCACGGGCTCGGTTGAGCCCGGTGTCTCGTGGATTCGTCCAAAAAGTTCAGGGCGAATATTTACTTCCACTTCGCCCGCCGCGCCGTCGCACATCTCCCATGCTCCGCAATCTCCTTCCCAGCCACCGCCGGCGGTGTGGCTATCCTACCTCGACCTATCCGAGACCACCTATGATGGACAAACTAAGCTCGCAGGCCCTCGTGTAGGTCTCAGCTATCTGCTTTCCCACCGCGGAGAACGACGTGGATAGGCCGAACCGGATGTCTATTGTTGGCTCTGCGGTCCCGGGATCAGAGTCCGCAGTTACGACGTGGAGATCTTGATCTCCAAAGCTGTCGAAGACGCCACGCGGGGCTCCGTTATGGGCGTTGCTGTCGATATTGGGCTAGCTTTAGATCCCTCAGATCATCTTTTCTCTTTCTCGCGACGCGATGACTTGCTGCGATTGAGAGACCCACCTGCTCCTGCCTTGGGATGTCTGTCGGCGATTCTGATCCCTCAGGGATCCTCCCTTATTCGGAGAATATCGTGGCGCCGAGTTCATCGTCTGAGCTTAGTGCGCCCGTCTCAAACTGGTGCAGTTGTACCCAGTATTGCGGAAATCTCTTTCGAGCCGGCAGTAGCTTCGTTTCCAGTTATGGCATTTCTCAGCACGTCAAGCAGACGTACTCCGATCCCGATGGGGTATATCCGGTTCTTAGTGTATCGTCTTTCGGTTGCATCTTGCTCGATTTTATCAGTGTTGTATCGCCTTCGTTGCTAATGTCCGTAGCAGCCGAGTAGTATCACGACAAGTTAGCAGAGACATTCGAGGCGATTGGAGGAGGGGTTATCCCCTAATGTCTAAATAGGTAGTGCTCTACTTCGCTCCGACTGCGGTGAGCATCTCCACGCCTCATAGTTGGATGTACACCAGCAGCTGGCTGAGACGCATCCTGCTAAAGTTGCCGGACGCTGCCGAACCCCCTAACCCAATACGACCACTTGTCCCCGAACCGCCGTTGGTGAGACATATGGGCTTTTTCAACTAGCTGGTAATTGAGATATCAGTCCATGGCTCTGGAGTGATTACCTGGTAAAAATTAGCGCCAACTAACACTATCGAAGGGGTAACGCACCTCGCGTCTCTTGTATGCGCTAAAGTAGATGACCTCGGCAACCGAGTAGTAGGCAACTGCATTCGTTGCATGATATAAGAGAATCCCAGGCAGCGCCACAAGAGGCAAGACAGCTAAGCGAAATCCAATACTGCGATGTATACTTGACCCGGCGACAAGACGTAGCGGCAATTCTAGGGCTAGCATAGCCAGTCCCGCAAGCAAGTTCACGGTCTGTAGGACCGGCACCGGCCTGACCAACGGATCTAAGGCCTTGATGGAAAAATCCCAAAAGATCTTGGGCCAGGAAAATCCCTGGATAGCAGCTAAAATATGATCTACTAATAAGTTAGCCCCTATTTACCCTCGGTTCTAGGTCTACTCACAGCCTGCAGCACTCATGGTGACAAGTCGAGCCCAGTGTGACATTGTGAGTCGCCCCATTTTACCCCTTTTCATTGCGGAGCTAGAGAAACTTCAGCTGTGTAAAAGTGCCCTACATAACTACAGCCCTTAATCAGGAATAGTATCGGAATCCGGGATGAGACTAAGACTAGCCAGAAGCCGGGATGGTCGATCAAGCAGACCGCTTGGGCCGGAAGCCAGGATGGTCGATCAAGCAGACCGCTTGGGCCGGAAGCCAGGATGGCGGCAACGAAACGACCACAACGAAATAGCCACAAACGAAATAGCAATAGTTAAAAAGGCAGAGGAAAAGACCCAGAAGGAATTAGCTACAACGAAATGGCCACAACGAAACGACCACAACGAAATGGCCACATTTTAAAAGGCAGAGCAAAAGAACCACAACGAATTAGCTACAACGAAATAATCACAACGAAATGTTCACAACAAAATGGTCACAACAAAATGGTCACAAAAAATGGTCACAACAAAATGGTTACAATAAAGAATGCAGCAATATAATGTCCATTAATACGAATTAATATAGTGAACAGCAAGCCCGGCATAATGGATTAACGGAACCCAACCATACCGAGTCCAAGCTACATACCTCCTACCAAGTTGACACAGCTCCCCACGAGGCTTGCGGGCGCATGCTCCTGTATGTAGAGAGCCACTTCCTGCAGTCCCTTGTCGCTAAACATCGAGTAGTTTTTTCTTCTATTGTTAGTATTTGCCTTGGTTAGGGGGTGGAGGACATACACAATCCGTTCAGCGGCGTCTGAATAGACCAGGAGGAAGAGATATGAGGGCCCTGCTAACTGCTTCCACCGGCGCCCAGCTCGCTTTCGCTCTAAGAGTTGACGCCGGCGAGAGGCGGGATCGGTATATCCTTCTTGCGCCGTCATGTAGATATCTAGAGCGATGCTGGCATTACGGTAGCCAGCCGCTCGGTGGATAAGTCCATGTCGCCTGCTAGAGTCGATGGTCTCTTCGACAGTATCGAAGTGACGCATGAGTTGAACATATGCAAGTCTAGATACAAAGGGCGTGCTTCCTTTACTCGTTATTACGTGGTCCAGCATCCGAAAGCTGGAGACAATGGCCGGGTCAAAGCAGCTCGTGCTAGCCGAGATGGCAGTCTGCTCAAGAAGCGACTCCCAGCAAGCTCGAGCATGCTGACTATTCTCAGCATAAAATGACATTGCATCTCGCCGGATAAGGGTAGCAGCGAGGGAATGTAGGCGATTATTTACGCCCGGGAGGGGGTGAGCAACTAGCGTCGGACCAGCGACGAATCACCTTATTAACCTGGCCATGTTGCTGCGGGGGAGATTGTGTTGACTGTTCCTCGCTATCAACATCCATACGATCTATAGGCCCTTGCGGATGGCATCTCCCTTTGCGATGAGCCATTGCTGTGTTAGCTTAGACTTGATGTTTAGTATATCTCCATCCTGCGGACTTCCGTAGCTTTAAAGACTGGGAGAGCGCTGCTGGCCTGGCTTGTTGAAGCGGAATCCCTGCTTGCGGATGGTCTACGGCCTGGACGCTGCAGCCAGGATCACGGCACAGCGCAGCTTCTGTCGTGGCTTGGGCGCTATGAGCACGATGTCGAGCTCTTAATAAGCCGACCTCATCTCAAAGATGCGAGTGACTACTCCGTCTAAAACTTCTATTACTTATCCAGCCGCTAATTGATTACCTCCACCGAATATATCATGAACCCCGCGCAAGAGATCCTCGAGTATAGCAAGCATTATTCGAATGTGTACTCGAATGAGCTGCCCAGCCGCACAGGACTTCTCTCCGCAGAAGAAAAGGAGTTTATGGAAAAACAGGCCAACAGCAGCATCTCGGATATGGTAGCGGCCTGCCAAGCGAAACTAAACCTCGGATTGGAGTATTTTTACGCGGTTCAGCAACAGCTCATGTCGACCCAGCAGGCCTGGGCCGCGATCATTGCTGAAAAGGAGCGCTACAATACGGTTGGCTGGCAGGCAGGAACTGCCGATTTCACGCGGGCGCTTCACACTTGCCTATACATGGTTCCCAAGAGATCGAATATGGGCCTGCTCGGCCCGTTTCATAGAGTTAAAGGAATCGGAGCATGCGCTGACGGAGTGGCGGACTTCTCTTCAGACAGCGGAAGCATACCCGTCGCATACGAAAACGGTAGCGATCTGCCTAATTACAAGGACTCTCTCTGCGAAAGCGCAGAATTCGAAAATTAGGGTGGCCTGGATGCCCTGAGTTCCGTTGACGGCGATGACCAGAGAGATGGAGACTGCGAGGAGGACGAACAGAACGATGCGAGTAGGGGTGAAGAGGAAGAACAGCTTATGTACGAGCCAAGGGGCACCCAGAACTTGGAGGACTTCCAGGTCTTTAATCCATAGAATGGGTTCTTGAGCGACTAGGAACCCGTCCTAGGCTCTACGACTCATGCCAAGCGACCTATTATTGAGGGCAATGATGGTCCCGAGAGCGATGTGGAGACCAGCGGGGACACTAAGAGAAGGCGCATGAGATGATAATATACTAGCGGTTGCGGGAGACTATTGTCACGATTTCAATCTGCATGAGGCGACGTTCGATCCAAGGACGCTCTTGGTCGAACCACCCGTGCACTGGACCAACCAGGAGTAGTGAGAGACGGCTCTATGCCCAGAGCACCCAGAACCCGCAGAGCACCCCTCTGATTGGCTTGCCTATCCTGCTCTGTGGGTCCGGCCGCGGGGCCCACAGAGCCATCTTCCACTACTCCTGGTTGGTCCGGTGCACGGGTGGTTCGACCAATAGCGTCCTTGGATCGAACGCCGCCTCATGTAGATTGAAATCGTGACACCTTAGCTTCTATAACTTCTAAGAAAAAGTTAAACCTAATTATAAAATTTACATTATAAGTGAGGGAGAATTATTAAAATATTTAAATTTACTACTAATGCCCGCTTATACCACTAACCGCTTCGTATATTTAAAAAGTATTTACTATACCTCCACTTAGAGCAAAATCTTAGTGTCACGATTTCAACATGCGGCACAGTGGAGACGGGTGGAACCCACCAATCGGATGGGCTAACCAATCATTGAGAGAGAGGTCTCTATAGGCCTTGGCGCCAGAGACAACAGAGACTGAGTAGCCTTAGCGGTCTCTGTTGACAGAGACAACAGAGACGACAGAGACTGAGTAACCTTAGCGGTTTCTATTGATAGAGACAATAGAGACTGAGTAACCTTAGCGGTCTCTATTGACAGAGACAATAGAGACGCATCTAATATCGTTCTATATAAACAACCTAGGTCCAGCACTCCTTATGAGTCTCGACAAGTAAGCAACACACATTCATCTGCTTCATTGCTTGTGAAGGCAACCCACACCGTGTGTATCAAGACTTCCATCAACACTGTTCAAGGAGCTTACCTTCCCTATGTGACGCATCCACTCAACCCCCGGCGTACCGCCTTGCAGTTCAGACACCCTATGTGTGTGGATTGTAATAGCCTTGCAGTTCAGACACTTGTCACGATTTCCATCTGCAGGCATTGTCACAAAAAAAGAGGGGTCAGGGCGCTCCAATTGGTTGGGGTAGCCAACCAATTAGGAGGGGCCCGGGGCCCGATCACTTTCAGTCCGGGCCTCGGACCAAGGCCCGGAGCAAACACAGATGAGGTTCGGGCCCAGTAACAGACACTCATTAAAGTTCTCTATATAAGCAAACTAGGTCGAGCCTCCCTTATGGAGCTCGACAAGTAAGCAATACACATTCATCTGCTTCATTGCTTGTGAAGGCAATCTACATTGTGTGTATCAAGACTTCCATCCGCATTGTTCAAGGAACTTACCTTCCCTACGTGACGCACCCACCCAACCCACGGCGTACCGCCTTGCAGTTCAGACACCCTGTGTGTGGATTGTAACAAATATTAACTCATAAAAGAACGATTTACCGAAAGGATGTCACGATTTGCGACCTTGGCATGCGCTAAGGTGGGGGCCCCGGGAGCGGGCCGACCAATCCTGTCACTTACGGATCAACCAATCAGGGGATGCTCTACTGCGCTCTGTCGGCGGGGCCAACAGAGCGTCACAGGGCCAATTAGGTTGTTGCTCTCTTGCTCTGCTTGACAGAGCAGACGGAGCAACTTGGGACCAATTGGAGGAGGGCTCCCTCTGCTCTGCTTGACAGAGCAGGCAGAGCAACACAGTCTATATAAGCAACTAGGTCGAGCTCTCCTTATGAGACTCGGCAAGTAAGCAATACACATTCATCTGCTTCATTACTTGTGAAGGCAATCTACATTGTGTGTATCAAGACTTCCATCCGCATTGTTCAAGGAGCTTACCTTCCCTACGTGACGCACCCACCCAACCCACGGCGTACCGCCTTGCAGTTCAGACACCCTGTGTGTGGATTGTAATAAAGGAGCCTACTCTTAAATCCTACAAACAGGAACAGGAGCGTATAAGGAATAGAGTAGGTACAGGTCTAAAAGAGTAGGCCTTTGTCAAGATAGTAACGACTCCGGCCGGGGTCTCAGTAGTTATCACCGCCCCTTCTTTCCGCCGCCTAGCGCCGCCTAGCGCCGCCAAGAGGTCTTCCCCTAGTTTGCAGTTAGTTCACACACAGTAAACAATGTACAACCCATCCGCGAGCCTCTCGCAATCGCCTTGATGGAAGCTTCCACCACCGCGCCTAGCTCGGCGTCGCTCATTATTTCTACCCGCCATAGTATAGTACTATAGTCCTTCTCGATCTCTCTAAGGCGCATCATCTTTTTCATCAGCTTTGCGCATAAGGCGACCGCCGACAAGGAACTAAGGCCTGCTACAGTCATCACGTCTTACTTACGGGGATTTAGGGCCTCGTATGCGAGATTTTACTCCTTAGGGGTTTTCCAGCCGCAAATCAACCTGTTTTGGGCAATAGGTGGCGATAGGGGGGCGAAATTGATACAAAGGGAAATGAGTGGCAAAAGAAATGGACAGTTTTTATTTTCAATCCTCTATAGATTAATTTAAGTATAAGGTCCTTAAGCACTCCGTCTTAATCGACTTAACTTCAGCGGGAGATGCCGTATTACGTTCGGTGGAATTAACTCATCGCGTCTATGTCCTTGATTTCATTTAGGTCTCGTCTCGGACAATGATGCACACTATGTCTGCGACGACAACATGCGTTGCTTCTTCAAGTGCTCCACTATCGCCACATCATGCTGGCCTAGCAACAAGACAAGAACGGATTGGTGGCTAGGCGGTGAGACGATTATTTGTGGACCCAAAACAGACACACCGCCTCCTCATCCTTACCCCTCCCACCAGCAGCGACCGAGAGCATTCCCGACTTCACGAATCACCGAACGCCTCTTAGCATTGTCTTGTACTCTTGTGAATTACGACTACGTCAAGAGACAAGCAGCAATCTGAGACAAAACACAGGCGGTTTCCTTCTCCCAGCTGTTTGCGTGGTTTCTCATGGCTCTTCTCCCTGACTTCGGGACTTGGCTACTGCGATCAGTCCGTCGCGACAATCGTGACTTTGACAACAGTCCCATCCCAGTCATTGAGCGGCTGCATGCGCTGCCTAGGCCACTCCAAAATGCTGACAAAGACACACTGGTTGGCGCCGTCTTGACACTCGGCCCGAGCCTTCAGCTTGCCCTTCAAATGCTTCTTGAGCTTCTCCCACGGGATGACTCCCGAGAGCGGCTTGGCGAAGTCTTGTGCCCGACACTTGGGCAACTGCAAAAGCTACTCAAGAACACTTTACTGTCCTTTGATGAGTTCAATAACGAAAACACATCATGGAAAGACTCCCCTTCAACCAAATCGCCAAAATATCCCACGCCAAGTCACCCGGCTTTGGCTTCGGTCGAAGACCATTCCAAAACCGCAATTCCCGACAACAAGTCTGTTGCAGACAATCTCCAACTTCACTCCCCACCAGAGAGCTTGAGCGACCACAATCCCGCATCCAATCCCAAGCAGCCTGAGTCTCAGCCAACACGACCTCCCGTCGCGGAACAACATTCCAGCCCTGATGCTGCAGATCTTGTGGAATGCCTTGACCAGGTCATTCACGTCACAGAGAAGTTCCCTGCCATGGGCCATTCGACTCCGCGCCTGAGCAGTTCTCACTCTGAGAGTCAAGTCAGGTCGCGCAACCCTGCGGCTGACTTGGCGCTTCAAAAAGAGCTCCGTGCTGAAATGCGGGTCAACTTGGCAGTTCAAGTGGCGGTCGACTCTCTCGAATTCGCAGAGGGGCAGCTCAAGTTGGTCAAGGAGGTCAATCGACTCCATGGAGGATGTGAGTATCCCTGTGTCTTGCTACCTTGGTGATTCCTGTCGAAGCAATCACTGACACACATTCGCAGCTTTTGAACCATTCCAGCAACATTTTTATAGGGGATACAACCGAATCCTGTTCAGGGCGCTCGAGCTGGAGCGTCGAGAGTTTGACTCGCCGCCATACGCTCGCAGTGTGAACGATGACAAAGAAGATCAAGACTCTCAACAATGTGCAGCCCCTGAGAAGAGCGACCCAGTGATGCATCCGCCGCAGCGTACCGTCTCGTTCGAAAACACGATTGCACTCCCTCCCCTTCCCCCACCGTCGCAGCCCAACTCACCTCTGAGATTCCTCGAAAGAGAAACCCGGACGCTTGTGCGCCGAAACACGGTGGAGGGGGTTGTAAAAGAAGGCAAGTGTTGTCTCTTGGCTGCATCAAAAGAAGTCTGTGCATAATACTAACACCCAACATAGACATAAGAGCATCGCCGAAGAAACCTGCGCTCAAACGCAGACTCTCTTTGGCGGACGAATTAGCCTTGATGGACGAGAATTCCGACAGCGATGAGGACGAAGAAGATGACGATGACAACGACGCCGAAAACGACCTGGCGGAAGCTACCGACGATCCCAAGAGCTTGGATAGCGAACAAGACGAACAAGAGGCATCCGATTCCAGTTCCCTCCCGGAGAGCGAAAATAGCAGTGACGAGGACAGCGAGGACGAGAGCGGCGAAGATGAAGAAGACGGAGAGCCAGCCGAAATGAGGTTGCTGTCTATAACTAGAGAAACTCTGTCGCAAAGGAACAACGGGAACACAACGACTGGGCGGGGTGGTTTGACAAACAAGCGCCCAGTTGTTAGGAGTTCTGGAATAACGGGTTAGCATATTTTGGGGGTGGGATAACATATATGAAGCATAAGGAAAATATATTTGGGGGGTCTTATGATGATGCCGGACCTTGAAGTCAGCTTGAGTCCCGGAGTGTTCAGCAGTATGGCTGACCACAAAGATGATTGAAGCCTGAAGGTGCGTGTTTGTCACTTCATGGCAAGTCAGCCATGGATGGAATTCGGCCATAATCACAGTTTAGCCTGTTCGTCATATACTCGCCTTCAGGCATTTTGTGATTACTCAGTAATGCCCCGTCGCTGGAGTGAACATTGGTTCTTTTGCATACCGGAGTTGCTTAATAGTTACAGTTCGCTCTGATCATAATGGTGAAGTGCAGCCATACCAGGCGTACCGGTGTAGTCAGCTTTTTATTGCAAATGTATGAAAGCAAGTGCTACAAGTTTTGTCGATATGGAAGATCAAAATCCCGTCATCATTGAATCGTTATTCGGCTGACCGAGGCACAAACACGAGCACGCCATTTGGCGTCGGACAGGCGCAAGATGATGTGCCCGCCACACGCGTTTCATGTCTCACATTAACAATTTCAGGACTGACAAATCGAACCTAGAACAGCACCGTCGTTTGGAACGGCACCGTCGCCGCGCAATCCGAACTCAAATGAACTCTTCGCCTGCCAAATCGCCCTTTGACCTTGGTAACTGGTGACAAGATCACCTTGTCAAATTACCGTAAGTCCATGTACCGACAGATTCACGGCCGACGCATCGCAAAATACCAGGCCTTTCTTTTGGTCAAAAAAGAGAAGCTGGCTGTCACTCCAGCCCTGAGCAGCGGTCATGCACGACGTCACCAATGGCGACTCTCTAGAGCCGCTTCTCCAGCGCGCTGTGACATCAAGTCCAACCAGCACAGGGGACGGTTATCGACGCATCCGCAAGTCCACCGACTCGACCGTCTCATCTGGAAGCTTACAGCAAGATATTGACGTGACGCGCTCCGTTGAGGATGATGTGCTTCCTGAGACGGCAGTCCTCGGACGCAACCTGGGATGGAGCAGCGCATATATCATCATCATTTCACGCGTCATCGGAAGTGGTATCTTCGCTACTCCCGGTGCCATCGTGTCTTCTGTGGGCAGCATCGGACTGAGTTTGCTGTTGTGGGTTGCAGGGGCCATGATCAGCTGGTGTGGACTGGCCGTGTCGCTCGAGTATGGTTGCATGCTCCCGCGGTCTGGTGGTGCGTCTGACTCTTTTTCATTCATGCCATCTTCAAGTTTGGTGCCTAGGCGTATCAACCACAATGGCACGAGCTGACAAAGGAGCGAACAACAGGCGAAAAGGTCTACCTCGAGTTCACATACCGCCGCCCACGCTTTCTCGCGTCGACACTCGTGGCTGTCAATGCGATACTCCTTGGCTTCACAGCCAGTAACTGCATCGTGTTTGGCGAATACATACTTTTTGCGCTGGGCATTGAACCGGATCCTCTCCGCGTTCGACTCTTGGCTGTCAGTCTGATGACAGCGATCACCATCATGCACGGCTGTTTCCTGCGGACTGGCATCTTTGTGCAAAACCTGCTCGGTTGGGTCAAGATTGGACTGGTGGTGTTTATGGTGTTCACTTCGATTGCTGTCGTCATCTCAGGCTCCGTGTACAAACCCAGCTCCGGTCAAACATTGCATGGTGTGTCTGACTTGCGACCTGCCGGGTTCCCAACAACATGGGCTGGTCTCTGGGAAGGATCCGTCTGGAACTGGGGCATCGTCAGCACTGCGCTCTTCAAAATCTTCTACTCGTATGCAGGGCTCCAAAACGTCAACAATGTCCTGAACGAAGTCCGAGATCCTGTCAGGACATTGCGCTCTGCGGCCACGACAGCACTTGTTACGGCGTGTCTTCTGTACTTCCTCGTCAACGTCGCCTACTTCCTTGTCGTGCCACTTGATGAAATCAAGGAGAGCGGGGAGCTAATTGCTGCCCTGTTTTTTGAGCGGATATTCGGACCCACGTTTGGGCGTGTGTTTCTTCCCGTGGCCGTGGCCATCTCAGCAGCAGGGAACGTCATCGTTGTTACTTTTGCTCTTGTAAGTCTTTGTCCCGTCTTTTCATCAGTCTGCTTTGAGTCCATCATTGACCACGATATTGATTTGTCTACTTCCATCAGGCCCGCCTGAATCAAGAGATTGCTCGACAAGGCTTCCTTCCCTTTGGCGACTTTCTGTCATCGTCGCGGCCATTTGGCGCACCTCTGGGCGGGCTGATAGTACATTATATCCCATCAGTTGTTGTCATCAGCATCCCCGCCCAAAACATCTACTCCTTCATCCTCAACGTCGAGGGATACCCAGCCCAGTTCTTCGTGCTGGCGACATCGTTTGGTCTTATCTGGTTGAGAACAGAGAGACCTGATCTCAAGCGACCCTATAAGGCTTTCCTGCCAGCAGTGTGGTTCCGAATCCTGCTTTCACTGGCATTGATTGTCGCTCCGTTTGTGCCGCACGAGGGAGAAAGCGGCAGTGACCATTTGTTCAGAGTCAGCTATGCCCTCGTGGGTATCTCGGTGTGAGTTCATCCGTTTCTCTCCTTTTTTCGCATGCTGCCGGGGTTGTTCCGCCTGATTCCCAAAACTAATGGTTATCAGCATCATATTTGCGCTGGTATATTGGCTGTTCCTAGCAGTTTTGCTACCCAAATGGGGCCACTATCGACTCGAAGAGGGGACAGATGTTCTTGCAGACGGAACGACTGTCACGAAACTTGTGCATGTTCCATTAGAGCAGGATACATAAATCGTTCAGTGAAGAATATACTTAACTCGTCATGCATCAACCATGTTAGAGTACCAACTTCAATGGACAGATAGATAGATCTCCGAGACAACCCACAGAAATGGTTTCAAAGCCAAATTTACGAGTTGCAAATAGCAATGGACAAGATATTCCTACAAACTAATTTGGTTTAAAGGTCATTGATTTATGAACATCACTTTGTCATACTCAGAAACCACACGATGAAAGGTGCATCGTTATTGTCGGTTTCGTCGGTTTTGCGGGCAATACACGCACATCTCGGAGTTCCTAAATCTCCACGGCGCTGAAGTGGTTGGACGACGTAACGGCCGACCCCGATTAATAATGTCGATCACCACCACCCGCGTCACCGATTGCGTGCTTCCTCGTGTCCCCATGATTATAGGTTAACTGACAAATCCCCAACCCAACCCCGCATCGTCAACGGCGCATGATATAAAGGAAGCCGGCTTGTTCGGATATCCGAAAAGCGTCTTTGTGGTTATAAACACCCATTGTTCAACACGACGGACTCAATTCATAACCACATCTCAAATATCCTAATACACACAACTGGCAACCGACCTCAATATCATCACCATGGCTAGCACGGCCGTCGCAAACTCAATTGCCCCAAAG
The DNA here is from genome assembly GCA_033439775.1 of Podospora didyma. Taxonomy (NCBI): domain Eukaryota; kingdom Fungi; phylum Ascomycota; class Sordariomycetes; order Sordariales; family Podosporaceae; genus Podospora; species Podospora didyma. Next base: position 60,477 of record JAULSW010000006.1, on the reverse strand, counting down.
ATTGGCGAGCTGATCGAGCCATTCCAAGACAGCAAGAAGGCTGAACCGCATAGTGTGCAAACAATCTTCAACTACTACGACGAGGTCGCGGGCGGGAACCCCCCAGAGCCTACATATGTCGAGTGAGAAATCCGAAACTGCATTACATGTCCACACAAGACTGACCACGTGCAGCCGCCCTGAGACATTCATGAGCCGGCCATTCGTGGCTGTGAACACTCTGGTGACGGACATCAGTGGCAACGAGGACAAGTACAACCTCGACAGCCACGGGTTCCAAATCTACCGACACGAGAGCAAGGAGAAGGAGTTCATTGACACCGACAAGATCAAGAGGGAATATTACCCTGAAACCGAGCAGCTGTTGAAAGATGCGTATGTTTGTCACATTGCTTCGTTGGATAAAGACATTAATCAAACTAACCACAATGAATAGGACCGGCGCCTCACGCATCTTCATCTTTGACCACACCATCCGCCGCCCGCTGACGAACAACCCGGCTGCCGAAGTCGCTGGCAACACTGCCTTGCGCACACCAGTTCGCCGCGTTCATATCGACCAGTCATATGCAGCGTCCATCGACCGCGTCTCGCACCACCTGCCAGACGAAGCAGAGCAGTTGCTCCAGAAGCGGTTTCAGATCATTAATGTTCGCACTCTCTCTCTCCATCTCGCCGTGTGCCTCCCAGACTCTAGTTCTAACCTATGAGTGTAGGTCTGGCGCCCAATCAAGACTGTCTACAAGGACCCGCTGGGCGTAGTTGATGCGCACTCGGTGCCCGAATCTGACCTGCTAGGCGCCGCCCTAATTTACCCAAACCGCAAGGGCGAGACCTATCTCGTCAAGCCCAACCCAGCCCACAAGTGGTTCTTCAAGTACGCTCAGCGGCCTGATGAGGTGACGCTGATCAAGTGCTTCGACACCCTCGAGGCACCGGGAATCGCCCGTCGCGTCCCTCATTCGGCTTTCACCGACCCTGCCGAGGAGGACAAGGACGAGCGTCAGAGCATTGAGGTCCGCGCTCTAGTCTTCTACGACTAGGTCTGTAGGAAGTGAGCAAGCGGGAACTGAAGGGCGACATAACAACGGAGCTCAGCACAAGCCTCGGCATTGAGGGGAATAGGATGGAAACTGGGCTCGTGCCATTATACGTGGCTGCCATGGACGGCAATTGACCTACCCCCACTATGCAGACATGAAATATCACGTTCTTCGGAATTGAAGTCTTATTGAGCGTGAGATACGGTTTTCCTTTTTCGTTCCAGGGTTGGTGTGTTGCTCTTCGCAAACGGGACCTTTGCACAATTAATAGGTGCGCCATCTCATCGAATGAGGGAGTGATCACCGCTGTCTGCTTTAGCGATGCAACTTCTTGTGGTTGTTGATAAGAGCGCTAGCCAATCACAAAACTTGAATCCTGCACGTCTCTGAATGTTGATGAGGTCTTATGTATGAAGGGCTGACTGAACCCGTAGGAAGTGGGTGCACTAGTGGGAATTTCATCATAATGCTGACGTCGCCAAGTCATTCTGTCGACGAGAACGAGGCTGCAGAACTGCACCGTAGTGATGAGGATTTTCTTCGAGGTTATAACATTGTGATCCCTCATGAGTACCAACATTTTCGTACATTCCAGCACACTTGTCACACGTCTTTCAGGGCGTCGACGTATACTTCCAACTGCTTGATATTTTAATCAAGCGGAAACAGGGCCACCATATCTCCCCAAATGTTCTTGTAAGTGTTCAAGCGTCATCAAAATTTTCACCACATACTTTTTATATCGCCGGCTCTTTAAAACATAACAGCATTGGCGCAACAGGTCACATTGGCGCTGCAGTTCTTCGAGCGTTAAAAGCCGCGTTTCCCGGCCTCCTCGTGGTTGCTCTTGTCCGCTCTGAGAAGGATCTCGAAGTGCTCAAGGACAGATATCCAGACGCATTTGAGCTCACCAGAGGATCACTCGATGACATAGAACTGGTTGAAGCAGAAGGTGCGAAAGCCCAACTGGTCATTGGTACGCCGCTCTCCCGTTCCAAATGCTGCCCAGTAGCTCCGTGCTCAATGAGGAAAGAACTGACAAATCCATGATGCAGACTGTGCTCCTGATGTAATTTACGGACCAGGCATCAATGCGCTGCTCAGGGGCCTGGCTTCACGCCCTGCACCTGCGCCAGGCTTCTACATCCATACCTCAGGAGCGGCTCGCATCTGAGATGACGTTGATGATTTCGACTCACTCCCCTTCAAACATCACACATGCCGCCACGGACACTCAAGTTGCAGCTGGAAATTCGGAAAGTGTTGATGCGGCCATCATCTCGCCATGCTTCGTTGTCGGCGAGTCACCGATCCACTCTCACGCAGCCCCGATCACCTTCCCCGACTTGATGCAAGTCACGAAACATGCCGGAGGCCCATTCACCATTCTCAAGGGACAGAACCTAACATCCTTCGTCGACACCAATGCGCTAGCAGAGCTATATACCTTCCTCGCCAAAGACGCCTTGAATTACATCACCAACGACAACCCAACCCAGCCGGACAAAAATATCTGGGTCCACAAGCATATTATTTCGCCATCAACCTTGAACTTACATTCAAGTTCTTCATGACCGATTATCTGATCCCATCTCTGACGAAGCTTGGCGGTGGAGCTTGGGTGACAAAGGAAAGCGTGGCAGAACTGACACTCAACGAGGTCGTGAGCCTCATCGTAACCGGCTTGGAGATGGCGTTGGTGCAAATCTATGGGGCCGGCCCATTGCCGAGGGATTGGGGGCAAATATGATAACCAGGGGTTCCAGGGCGAAGAAGTATCTTTGGTTCTAAGCAAAGCTTAGTCTTGATGGAGTGGACGAGGCAGTGAAGGCATACCTGCGGCAGGCCTAATTTTGCTCTTCGTTTTTTTGTTTTCCTCGATCGCGATATCTAATTGTTCTTCTGCACGATAACAACAATGCATTAACATGAGGCACATGCATGCAGCGGTTATATTAATAGTTGCAGTCCTATTCAACAACGAATGTTGCATGGCAGATTTGCCGGGGACGCAATGGTGTTTATCCAGGGTGGCACTGACTCCAGTACTGTTGCAATCCAAGAAACCCCGCAGGAACAACACGAGATTAGTTGGTCAAGCTCCTTTGAGAGTTGACGCTGAGCGCGTATGCTTTTCATTCCCGAGTTGTTCCCAGTCCTAATATCCACAACTTCTACGTCGACTCCAATGTCAATATTCACTGTCGTCTAATTGCCACAGCCTCCAACATGAAGTTCTTCATTGCCAACATTGCCAGTGTGCTTTTTGCTGTCGCTGTACTGGCTAGTACTATCCCGGGCAAACACTTCGTCGCCGAGTCATGGGGTCTGGAAGGCTTTGCCAGAGACAATCCCTTAGGCAGCACCACTGGCGGCAATGGTGGCTTAACTATCGTGGTGGCTGACGCCTCGGGGCTCCAGGCAGCTGTCAAGGGTAATGAGTCCAAAGTCGTCCTCGTTAACGGAACAATTACCCTGTCATCACGACTCAGAGTCGGGTCAAACAAGTCCGTGATTGGCATCAACGACACCGCGCATATCACTGGGAAGGGCATTGACGTTGCCGACGTCACGAATGTCATCCTTCAAAACTTGAAGATCAGCTTCGTCTTGGATAATGATTGCATCACTGTTCGCAACTCTACACGAGTGTGGATTGATCACAACGAGTTTCAGTCCGATATTGAACATGGACCCGATTTCTACGTCTGTGCCATCTCTTCCCGAATGTTGTGATTGGTTTGCTGATTTAGGTGCTACCACACTAACAGGACGGCCAAGTCGACATTGTTCGTGCATCTGACTGGATCACCGTGTCCTGGAACTACTTCCACGACCACTGGAAATCATCTCTAGTCGGCAATGACGACAAGTTCCGGGACATCGATTTCGGACACTTCCACATTACGTACCATCACAACTACTGGCGCAACGAAGGCACGCGAGGTCCGGCTGGGCGGTTCGGCCACCAGCACGTCTATAATAATCTCTATGTCGACTTCCACTACCAGGCCATCCACTCCAGATCAGACAACCAGATGCTTGTTGAGGGTAATGTTTTCAGAGGTGCAACTCGAGAAGCGCTGAGCACATATGGTCTGGTCATACCAGATGACTCACCAAACACCTGTGTTTGTGGCGATCAGGAATTGGATGGCTATGCAAATCTGGGAGCTGGTACGTGACACGCCAATCTGACATGTCCAAACTTGACCTCAGTTGAACTGATGACAACACAGAAAATGACTGGGGAAGCGCGACGATTAACATCAGCCAGACTGGCAACTTTTCCAGTGCACCATATGAGTACAAGTTGACGCCGTTGGCCTTGGTACAGAATGTCATCGAGCTGGGAGCTGGAGTGGGGAAGATTTGAGTCGTGGATTAACTGGAGAATCCAAATAGTCCACGGACAATCAGATGATCACGAAACGTTGACTTGCCTGCAAGATTCCAGCTAATGGCGGGGCGAACGCATGTATGCTGCAGATCCCTTCAGGACGAGCCCCCGGGAGCGTTTGCCACCGTGGCGGTATCATGTCTGCCACCCACACCTCGTCTTGGATGCAATATGCATATGCTTGAGTCGAGACGGGAGCAGATAATACTTGCTTCTGCTTCGCCGAGTTCACTCGTGAGTTGTGGTAAACCTCGGACCATGCCGAGCCGTCTGTCACTCCCAAGTTCAATGACATTTGAAGCTGCAGCAAAATGAATGTGCATGGCCGATCATTCCTGTCAGCTCATGCAGCCGTGCGAATATGGAAAGAACGGACCGAGCTCACTCAACTGACGATAGATCGCTAGTCCCAGGTCATCCTATTTGACACCTCAGATATGTTTTCAACTTGCTGGCGTTTTTATACAAGCATTTGGAACCGCTCGCAATGCATATCTCATCAAAACAAACCTGTTTTGTTGAATTCCAGACCAAAAGCGACGCATTGCCTTAATGCGTCGAGAGTGTCATGCCCGCTTAATGGAATTTTCTTTGTTAGAACTCAGCCTCCCAACTCCCACTTGATTCCCTGCCGGGTTGTAATTGGCTGAATTGATACACTGTAAATGCAAGATTCTCCCGGCAACGAAAGCTTGGCAGTTGTGTGGCCAATAATGTTCCGTGACGCCCGAAACAGCCAACCAAGGGCCAAGTTGCGCCGTCGAACAAACGGGGCAGTGAAGCTAACGGAGTGTCGGCCAACAACATAATACAATCCTTGAAGCACGCCATCACCATCATCGCTTCGTCGCCCTCAGCAAAATTACGTTTTGTTCAAAGACGCGTCGATAAGGACGAAAACTCTGCAATGCCCAGACAGTCCGACATCGTTAACGTGAAGGAACTTGTGCACCAAAACCCAACTATCGATGCCACGGCGCCCACAACGGGCCTCGGGGATGCTTGGGTATACAATGGTCGCACAGTTTACCCTCGCCAAGGGACCCTCGCAGGCTGCCGCTGCATATCCCGGGGGGCGACGGCTCGTCTTGTGCGTGGGAGATGGGCAGATAATATGCAAGTGCCTGGCGGGACTGCATGCTGCACCCCATGCCGTGCCCATGCTCGCCATGCTGTGTCGCGCCAATGCCATACACGTGTGGTATTGCGCCATTGATAAGGTGTTGCCACGCTACCCCGGATCGCCATGGCGCAAGACTTGGAGGTGCTTGCAACATCAACCCCCCACTACGACTCTGTGCTCGACTCTGAACGAGAAAGGCGGCATTTCTCTATATATCGCGATGGTGGCATCAGCCCCGCGGAGATGTAATAACTCCGTGTGTTCCATGTGGACGCACACACTCCACAGATTGCAGCACATCATTTTCAGTGTCTCTCCATCTTACGTACTTTTTGCGCCCTGATCTCGCTCGCTACCGAGCTGCCGGGACGAACCATGTCTCCCACTGCCGAACCCAAGGCGGCAGTCCCGCCCGCGTATGGCGTCGAAAAGGAAGCTGCCGGCTCAGAATACCCCCTAGACTCTAAAGACACGGCCGTCTCTCCCGGCGGCTCGAGTGTTGCCAATGAGTCCCAGGAAAGCCTGGGCGACGGCTACGGATCGTCGGATGAGCACATCTTCAAGGACCCCGTTGTAGCTGACCACTGGCGCAACATTTACGAAAAGGCATCATACGAAAACAGACATCGCTTCGACCCGGAGTTTACATGGACGGCCGAGGAGGAGAAGCGGTTGGTCCGCAAGATCGACTTCAGGATCATGCTGTGGGCTTGGATCATGTTCTGCGCCCTGGACTTGCACCGACGCAACATCAACAGAGCCATCTCGGACAACATGCTCAAGGAAATCGGTATGTTCTTTTTGGTTCCTCCATCACCGGGTCTTTCCCTTTTTGCGTTCTGAGCTGACTTTGTCACAGGAATGGACACCAATCAGTTTAACTACGGCCAGACCATCTTTCTAGCATCATTCCTGTCAGCAGAACTGCCCAGCGGCCTGGTCAGCAAGAAACTCGGTGCCGATGTCTGGATCCCCACCATCATGGTGGGATGGTCCATCGTGGCTGGATCGCAGGCATTCTTGAGCAACAAGGCTGGCTTCTACGCCATCAAAGCTCTTCTCGGCCTGCTGATGGGCGGGTTCATTCCCGACATCGTGCTATGGTTGACATACTTCTACAAGTCCAATGAGCTCCCTTCCCGCCTTGCGTGGTTCTGGACCGCCCTGAGCACCGTCAACATCGTCGGATCCCTCGTCGCCGCCGGAGTTCTCCAAATGCGAGGTGTGGCCGGCTGGTCAGGCTGGCGCTGGCTCTTCCTCCTCGAAGGCATCGTCACTCTTCTCATTGGCATCTTCTCCTGGGGTATCATGCCACCCGGGCCAACCCAGACGCGCAACTGGTTCCGCGGCAAGAACGGCTGGTTCACCGAGCGCGAGGAGTCCATCATGGTCAACCGCCTTCTGAGAGACGACCCCAGCAAGGGCGACATGAACAATCGCCAAGCCGTCGGCCCGACCAAACTCCTCGCCGCCATCAAGGACTGGGAGATGTGGCCGCTTTACATCATCGGTTTGACCGCGTACATCCCCGCCGTCGCACCCGGCACTTACCTCTCTTTCATCCTGACCAACCCGCCCATGAGCTTCAGCACATTCCATGCCAATCTACTCGCCATTCCCTCGCAGTTCCTCTTTGCCATCAACCTCCTCATCATCACCTGGATCTCCAAAAAGGCCGGTGAAAGGTCTATCATCTCCTCCCTTTCCAACATCTGGTTCTTCCCCTTCTTCGTCGGCCTGGTGACCGTCTCGCCCACCGCCTCGCCCTGGATCCGGTACGGCCTCCTCACCGGCCTCTTGTCGTACCCATACTGCCACGCCATCCTGGTAGCCTGGAACGCCAAGAACAGCAACGCAGTGCGCACGCGGGCCGTGTCGGCAGCGCTGTACAACATGTTCGTGCAGAGCGGCAACATCATCGGCGCGAATATCTACGTTGAGGAGGACAGGCCGTTCTACTACCGGGGAAACAAGATTCTGTTGGGGATCGTGTGCTTTAACATTGTGCTGTTCTACTTGGTCAAGGTTTTCTACCTCTGGAGAAATAAGGTGCGCGAGCAGAAATGGGCGGATCTCAGTGACCAAGAAAGGGAGGACTATCTCTTACACACCAAGGACGAGGGCATGAAGAGGTTGGATTTCCGGTTTGTGCATTGATGCAGTCTTTCCATTGTTGTTGTCAATGGGAGTGGCTGCGCACATAGTCACATGGCGGAGTGGCGTGAAAGGTGGTCAGCATTGAAATGGGCTTCGGTTCAGTTTTGATCCATGTCTTTGCACTTCTAGCTACCGAGGTACCTAAGTTAAAGTTTTCTACCATTTAGATTTTTAAGTTCAAGGCTACCGAGACTATGTACTTACCTTCCTGGGTTCATAAGGCAGGCTCCGTGTCGAGCTGTCAGGTTGACCTCAGAGAGGACGCCCTGTAAGAGTGGAAGTTGGTGTAGCGGTTTCGTTGCCCAACACAGTCAACTATGAAAAAACAGGCCTGGTTTTCCGTAGGAGGCGAGTTCAACCCCGGAGTGGAGCAAGCGCAGACTTGCTCTCCGATGGATCAGTCGGGCGGACCCCGAGCATTTTTGCCGATTTAGCATCTTGAATCCTTCTTTCTTTTTTCATATTTTTCATCTCTTTTTACTAAAGCCCCAAGCATCGATCGAGTTGAAGTTATACCGCAGTTTTTCCTCTCAAGTATCTAGTATTCTCAATATACAAGGATTTAATAGTAACCATTCGCCGAGGTTAAGAAGTTAATCTTCTCAACAAACTTCGCATCCCAGAAATCTAATAACTGGGTCGGCAATTGCCTTTGCGTGAGATTTGCATTCTAGCACGCAAAGCACAGATTTTTTAAAGAACGGAAAAGTGCTTAGATGCGGTTACAGTGAAAAGGTAACAACACTCATGATGCCAACTCAAGTCTCTTTACTTATGCCGTCTGTAGCCGCGCATGTACGGAATTCCTTTTGTAGCCATGCGGCTTTTTTATCTCTTAGTAGGAACCAACTCCTTCCACCTACGTGATGGGGCGCCGGCAGTTGACAAGAGGCCTGTCCGGAAGTCGAGCCGAATAAGGCACCTCTTTGATATGTCCGTGCAGAGAAGCGGCCAGAAGCCTTGGCAACGGTCGGACCGAGCATCATGACTTTGTTGGGCCCGAAAGAAGAAAGTGGTATGAGTGATCCCTGCCACCATCCTCCATCGCCCCTCATTCTCCCCACCCCGATGCTGCTTGCCTACCCTGAGAACCATATATGTTGAATGTAGTATAAGCATTCGAGTACCCCCGGCCTATTTACTCCGAAGACATATTCTCAGTCGGATGGTCCGGGGTCGTACTGCAAATCTGCAATTAGAGTTGCTCTGGCACTGTTCAAGTTTCTTTCTGCCAAGCTTGCGTCACCACACAAGATACTGCAGTAGTATGATTTCCATGGCAACCTTTACAGATCAAGCTTCACAGATTGGGCGGGTAGTGGGTCATCCACTTAGGTCCTTGCAGATTCACTATGTCGTGCACTCAAATGGCGCGCGGTAATATGGCGGGATCCGAGATGGACTTGGCGCCCAGAAATGGCCTGCTTATTTAGGCAGGAGACACAGACATGTGCAAGATCACGACATTTTGAGTCCTATCAATTGGCGATCAAAGACCTCGTAATGCCTAGCAGTGTTGCGTGGCGAGCCGCAACTGTGCGGAGCCATCGAGGTGGTGATCGGCGAAGGAACCAGCACTAGCGGGGTGTCAGGAATAACACTTCTCACATAAATGGCAGCAAGTATCCCGATCTTGTTGATCTTGATATTCTTGATGTTCTTGTACATGGCCAGGTCTTAGTTCAAAGTCTTACTGCGACAAGAACCATTCAAGATCCTCGCTACTTCAGATCCTGCAGGTCCCGCAAATCTGGACCAGTGACCGTCAAAATGAAAAGCCTGCACATTGCAAGTCTCGTCTTGAGCGCCATACTCCCCCATGTCTCATTAGCCAGGGAGCTGGCGCCTGATGCAGCACTAGCAAGGGTTTACGCCAGTGGCGAAGTCCATCAGGAGCTCATGGACAAGAAGATTGTACATTCAAGCCACTGCAGTCAACTGAATTTCGGTGACACAATAACTGACCAAGAGTGAACAAATTAGGCATCTTGGGAGAAACAAAAGCTGAGCGGTGCTCTCGACTCCACCCAATACAAGAGCAAGCCCACCAGCGCTGCTGTCCGATGCAAGAACGGCACCGCGCAAGTTATCCCAGGCGATCCGCTCAATACCTTTCGCTGTAACAATGTAAGGGCTCTGCCACTTTTCATGAGATCAACCGGAGATATAATGTCAGGAATTATCATCTGACCCTGTACAATAGGTGGACTTTTACGACTTCGTCAGCCACGCCGACCTCGGAAGTCAAACAGGACGAGGTGCTTCATCATGGGGATGGACCAGCCCCAACGGTCGCGAGTTTGTCGTCATAGCGCAAGCTGATGGAGCAGCCTTTGCCGAGATCACCTCCAAAGGACAACTCGTGTACCTGGGACGCTTACCGCAGTCCCCCGAGGCTGAGCCGTCGATTTGGCGTGAGATCCGCGGATACAAGAACTTTATTGTCATTGGCAGCGAGGCAGTCAAGCATGGCGTGCAGATCTTTGACATGAGCAAGGCATGTAAACTCCTCCCACGATGGGTGATATCAAATACTAACTCCGTCACTGCAGCTCCTCAAAGTCAACGTTCAGAGCCCCGTGGTTTTCTCAGCCGTCAACGACTTGACGGGCTTCTGGAATGACCTGCCTGTCGGACGGACCCACAACGTTGTTATCAACGAAGAGAAGCAATACGCCGTGGCAGTGGGTGCACAGCCGCGCAACAGTAGCTGTGCGTCCGGCTTAATTTTTATCGACCTCAAGGACCCAAAGAACCCCAAGACACTCGGCTGCGCTGCGGGTGACGGCTACGTGCACGATGCGCAGTGCCTTGTTTATCGTGGTCCCGATTTCAAGTATTTTGGCCGTGACATTTGCTACGGGTACAATGAGGATACTCTGACCATGTAAGTTGGCCTTCATATCTCGTCCCAAAAGACCTAAACAGAGACATGATGCTGATACAGATCTCCTGCGTCACAGCTACGACGTCACTGACAAGAACGCAACCAACATCATCTCCAGAACAAGCTACGAAGGCGCCAGCTGTACGTTCCTCCCCACCCTCTGTTTCCCTCAAACCCTCACTAACACCTTGCTAGACACACACCAAGGGTGGGTAACAAACACCTTCTGGCAAGAATTCCTCGTTCTCGACGACGAACTGGACGAAGTCCGCGCCGCCGGCCCCGCAGCGGCCGGCTATCCCGTGACATACTTCTGGGACATCCGCTCTCTCGAGGCACCCAAACAAACTGGTCTGTTCAAATCCCCCGCCTACGGCATCGACCACAACCAGTTCGTCATCGACGGCTTCGCGTACCAGAGCCACTACGGCGCCGGCCTCCGCATCCTCGACGTCTCGAGCCTTTCGCGCGATCCCACGGGTGGCAAAGTCAAGGAGGTGGGTTTCTTCGACATCTATCCTGAGAACGACGCATTGCCCAACGGTGGGAGTGTCGAGTTCGTGGGCACGTGGAGTCACTACCCGTTCTTTAAGTCAGGGTTTATCTTGATTAATACCATTGAGCGTGGTGCTTTTGTGGTGAAGCGGACGAGGTAAAGACAAAAAGAAGGCAGACGTGTCATGACGAAAGTGGGGTATCTTGAACTTGGGCACCAGTGGAGCTCAAAAACATGCACAGTTGTGTACGAAGGGTATCACATAATAAGATCATTTGTGGTGCAGAAAAAAACTGAACATACCTATCTCTCCATATAAATCTTCTCAGCACTCGCCACTATAATACTCTGTGCTTTAAAAATTGTGCGGCCAAGGTAAAATGATTAATACCGCAATACTAACATCAAATTCCAAACAACATTGGCCTCAAGACGGCAAGATATGGGCCGAGTGGGGATTGAGGACTTTCTGGGATGATCCTCGGAACAGTTCCGTGTTGACGGACCGGGAGTGGAAATAGCCGGCAGAATGAAGCGACTGCATCGACTCCCCTTGCTCGCCAAAGTTCCCGGCAGCTGGACCCGATCTTCGTTGTGGGGGACTCTACAGAGTGCACATGTCAACGGTCGTTCAAGTACATTGTAAAATGCTGTGATCGATTCAGTTGGCTTAAAAAGGGAACAGACGATTGTCGATGTTCAGAGTTCAGAGAAAGATGGCGGCAAGCGTTCTTTCTCGCGGCTCCGTCATTGGCGTCGCACTCCACATATTTAGTAGCAATTGGCTGCGCTAGACGCGAGTTGGGACTTACTAAGATCCCTCGTGGGACCTAAGTAGACCGCGGATGAGTGCTGCAGACACCCGTAATAATTACTAAATCACCTATACTCCCAGATATGGATGTCAAACCTCACTCAGTGACACAGAACATTTGGTTAACGTACACGATGGCAATGGCGACGAGAACACAGGCTGACCCACACAGAGTTTCGAATTCGTCGATGGCGTTATTAAACTGTTTCTTACGCGCGATACCCCGCCAGCCGCCGCTAAATCTGTAACCACCTCGTGGGGTGGCTGGAATCGGGTGAAATCCAACCCACCAACGTCCTTGCTCTGTCAATAATGAATAAATGGCTTCAGTTTCGCCGGTTCGATGGCCGTGCCCGCATAATCTCCGGCCCATCGCTTAGCTCTTATCTTGAGACCTAACCCATACTTATTTCTCGTTCCAAATTCCAGCCACTCTGGCGCCTCTCGGAACATTTTCTTCACCCACAGCGCTGACGTCTAGAAAGAGAAAAAATCTAGCTCGTCAACACCAACCTGACACCGAACCTGGCCCTGAATCTGAGGGAATTCGACCGACCAGCTTGCCAAGATGCTCGAGCAGCTCTTCCTGGCGGCATTGCCGCTTTTGTTCGCCTATCTCTTCGCCAAGGTCCGCTATTCGAGATTCAAGCAGTATGCCAGTTTCCCTCAACTCAAGCCGTCGCTTGTCTGGGGCCACATGAAGGCAATCAACGATTTCACGGTTCGTGGAAAACTCGATCGCCATATCGGTGAGGCAGCTCCATCATTCTGACTTGAACTTCGGCTGTGTCGCGGATTGCTAATACGCATGCGGATAATCAGATGATATCTTGGGCGAGATGAGCGATGAGCTTGGCAACCCGCCATTCTTGATGCTCGATGTGCGCCCCGCAGCTAGAGCCATGTTGGTCATCACGAGCCACGATGTGGCAGAGCAGATTTCAAAGTCATCAAAGCTCTTCCCTTGGAGTGTGACCAAGTCACCAACTTTCGGCCCGCTCGAGTATATTGTGGGAAGTCGGTCCATACTGATCAAAGAGGTGAGCAGGAACCCAAGCCGCATTCCATCTGATCTCTTATCTAACTTATTGTCTCATAGGGAATGGAGTGGAAGAACACTCGCAAGACTTACAACCCAGGGTTTGCCCCGCAGCATCTCATGTCACTCCTTCCTTGTATCTTGGACAAGGCAGAGCCATTCGTGAAAAACCTAGACCACTATGCTCGATCCGGAGAGACATTTCGACTGGATGAACTCACCATCGGGTTGACGTTCGACATCATTGGTGCCGTTGTGATGGACACCGACTTCGACGCGCAACATCTCGATAAATCCCGCCGAGGCGAGCTCATCCAGCTGTTCAACAAATTGACCCACACCTACCAAAACTTCGATGGCCAGCTTCCCTGGTGGTTTTATCCGCGGCGCGAATATCGCCGGTGGCGTCTCAGTGTTCAGATCGACCGCGCAGTCAAGAACATAATTCGGCAAAAGTTTGAAGAGCAGCAGCAGCGGCAACAATCCGATTCGGGCCACAAGTTGCCTAGTCGCAGTGTATTAGCCCTCAGCTTGCAGGGGACAGACAAGCTCACCGAGGGCCTGCTCAGCAGCATTTCCGACCAGGTCAAGACATTCATGTTCGCTGGCCACGACACGACGGCCATCCTGCTGGGCTGGATCTTCTACGACCTGTCACGGACGCCAGGCGCGCTAAAGACAGTTCGGGCCGAACTAGACGAAATCTTTGGACCCGACCCGGACACAGACAGCGTGCGGAGCAAGCTGTTGTCCAAAGATGGCGAAGACATGGTCCGTCGCATGTCCTACATCTCTGCAGTCATCAAGGAGACGCTCCGACTGCATCCGCCAGCAGCATCGGCACGGTATTCAGCACCGGGCACTGGCTTCGTGGTGCGCACGCCACAGGGTGACGACGTCTGCCTGGACGGCATTGTGCTTTACAACTGCCACAAGGTGATCCAGCGGGACAGGGCCGTGTATGGAGAGACAGCCAACGACTTCATGCCAGAGCGCTGGCTGGGAGACTCGGATACGTCAATGGAGGACAAGGACACCCACAGCACTGGCACCGACCACAAGAAGATCCCAGCCAGCGCGTGGCGGCCATTCGAGCGCGGTCCTCGCAACTGCATCGGACAGGAGCTAGCCAATATCGAGGCGCGCGTCATCATCGCCGTCGTGGCGAGGCGGTATGACATTGTCAAGATTGGAATGGGCGAGGTCGACCTCGACGAGAAGGGACAGCCGACGCTGAACGAAAAGGGCCAGTACAAGGTGAAGTCGGAACTGTATAGTGTGAGTGATTCCCACCCGCCCCCCTGATAAGTTGGTCGTTTGGCTGAATTTCATGGTGCGTAGACACAGAACGTAACTGCAAAGGCGGTGGACGGGAATGTCATGAAGGTGAGGTTGGCGCCCAAGGCGTCTGGTGCGACATGAAGGGAGTTGTCGTAAACGGGCAGGAGGAAGTGGGGACGTGAAACTGAGACCTGGAACCGGAGGATGGGCATGGATGAGGTCGCGTGGGGTCGTCAAGGCTCCCAATTGGAAAAAGTGGAAAGAGCAATGCTGAATCCCACCTACGACTGGTCCATTATCTTTTTATTGGCAATTGGGGAAGGTGCATTGGGTGGTGGGAGGACTGGATGCAATTTTGTGATCAAGTCGTGACTGCCGGCAGGAGGGCCCCATTGAAACTTGGGGATGGCGGCACTGGATGGAAGGGAGACAAATGCGCATCCCAGGTGGCAGAATGCAAATTTTCGACAACTGGCTTTGTAATTAAGGTTATGGAGTGAGACAAACCCCAGAATACCTAATTGCAATGTCAGCTTATCCACCAAGTGCTTGAATCCCATTCCAGACCATGAGAGGGAAGAACAAGGTCCGGTGCCACATTTGTTTTCGAAGTTCTTAGCTCGCCATCACGGACTGCTGTGTTTATGTTACCAGAGTTCCGCTCCCGAATCCATGGCGTCGGGATGGAATAGCGCGATTTTCTCCACTACGCCCCTTTTACAAGCCAACACCAGACACGGGAGGGACTGTCTCCAGAATCCGCGGAATCCCGTCCAAAAAACAAAAACAAAAAAAAGGCGGCCAGCGCACCATGACATCACGCGCGCCCTATCGGTCCTGGGCCGGTCAGATGAGGCGGCTGAAAGTGCGGCACACCCAACTTGGTATCGTGCAATAATCCCCCCGCCACGAGTTGCCGCTACCCACACTTCTTCACCTTCCAGAATTCCGAGCATGAGGTGCAAAATCAGCCTCATTGGATCGGCCGACTTCTCACACGTCGTCAAGTAAACACGCGACTCCAGTTCGTTAGCTCGGCTGGGCCTGTCCTCTATCTTGGGAGAACGCAATCCGGATGTCTCGGGGCATCGGAACACCGTCCGCCAAGAGGACCATCGAAAGACGGGCGGTCGCGTGTGTCTGCCACAGGCTGGAAAGGGTCATGGACCACCAAAAGACAAACGATATCGCGGCCGACCTGGGGAAACTCAGCATCGCCGTTGACACAGATAAAAGCAACAAACCTAGCACCACTCTGGCCGCCAGCAAACTCCCCATTGCACCAGTGGCGCCCACCATGTCCGCCGCCTCCGTCTTGGTGACGGTCACCGAAATCCCCCCTACTCCGCCCTTTTCCCCGGCACCTCCGGAGATGTCGGCGGAGGACCAGCAAGGCCATGATCTTCAAGTTACCCACCGTGATGACACGAAGGACATGAATACATTCCACTTCTTCCCCTTCCTCCCTGCCGAGCTAAGGCTCTACATCTGGCACCTATCCTTCCTGCCACGCATCGTGGAACTGCACAAGCGCCGCACCCACTACGCCGATGACGATCGCTTCCCGAGATGGCAGTCCTATTCGCGCAACCCAGCCGCCCTAGCCGTCAACGTCGAGGCTCGTGCCGCCGCCCTGGAGTTCTACACCGTGTCCTTACCACTAGCTGCACCACTGGCCCGGCACCAGACGGTCGAACTACCAGGCCAGCTGCACCTCAGCGGGCGCAGGCTATATCTCAACCTGGTGCACGACACCGTCATCGTGCTGGGCAGCGTGCACTTTTCCCGGCTGACGCGGCTACTCGGTTGGTTCCGAGCGGAAGATCGAAGCGGTACGGGCCTAAGGCGGCTGGCCATGAGCGTGGCTTCTTGGGCGCACGAGGCTGGCGCTGCGACATTGAAGCTGTTTGCCCGGACGGGGTTCACGGATGTGGAGGAGTTCGTGCTGCTCATGTACAATGATCTGGGACCGCCGGCGGACTGGACCGGCGGTAGAGTTGTCTTTAAGCCATGTCGAGACACAGACTACCACCGCCGGTTTGTCATGGGCAAGGGGAAACAGTTCCGCGAGGGCGACGGCTGGATGGTGGTGGGCAAGCAGCCACTGAAGGTGGTGGATGTCAATTTTCTCAATAGCTGGTGAGGTCCTAAAAATAATATTATATGCTGTTTTAAATTCACTTCTTACTTGGGAACACAGCTTATGCAGCATTATCATTCCAGCCTCTTTTATTGACACCCGGTATGGTACATGTTGATACAAGTATTGTGATGACGTATAGTTACACAGTTTGCTTCAGCTTTCATGCGACAAGCTTCCGCAAGATCTTGTCCCGTACCACGCGCTGGGCAACCTCGCCGCCGTGCGTTAATGAGACGGCGCCGATAATGGCAAAAAGGGCTGTGTTGGCGACCACGGTCACACCGGAGGTCTCGAGCTTCATGGGCTAGAGGAACAAACCAGAGTTTGTTAGTAGCTGTTGCCCCATATCTGCTGACAGGTTTGGACAAATGGGGTGGGCATTGCTCACGTTTCTCGGCTTCCACCGGATGACATCCATTAACCCTACATCCCGCACCAGCTTGGCAAGCTTCTCCTTATCTATGATCTTCTGGGGGTGTCTGACGCTGAGCTTATCAATGTTGGCGAGGGCCGGGTGCGTGAATGGTTTGCGCTTGAACTCGTCTTTGTCGGCAGCATTCCCGGTGATCGGGGCGAGGAGTACAGATCGAGTGGTCTCGAGGGCAAGGATTTGGCGTCCTAAAAAAAAAATCGGTTAGCAATCCCGGCCTCCCTAGCGACAAGAAATTTCTGGAGGAGAACGAACCGAAATATGCCAGGCGTGTGTTGAAGCCTCTCCTCCCCTGGTCGAAGCTCTTGTGGGTGACTGCCAGCCACTTGATCTCGTCGGGCAGCATGCTCTCGCCGTTCTGGCCAAGTAGCCTGTTGTACATGGCATCCAACTTGTCGGGGTCCTCGTTGTTGGCCCAGATCTTCCGGCGAGGGTCTTTGGCGACGCTGATCTGGAAGGGCGCCTTCATCCGGATGGGTGTCTGGGCCCAGCGGGGGCGGTTGGAGACTTCATGTGTGGGATAAGCGGGGACCATCTCGACGGCCTCGTCGGTCGTGCGAGTCGGGGCATCGGAACGGCGGGCAGAGGAGGACGATAGTGACCGTTGTTGGCGTTGGACAACGGCGGCGGATTGGGCGATTGGGCGCGAGATAGGCTGTGCGGCGGCCCGCTGGCATTGTTGCAGTGCCCTGGTCGTGGACGCCAGCGCCGACCGTGCTGAGGACGAGTTGAGTGCCATTTCGTGAGTAGCGCTTTGGCACGAAGCGTGGTTGGGAAGTCAATTCGGGTCGCGGCGATGACTTCCACCCAAAATGCCAAACCAATCGCCAAATGTCTCCAAATCTCCAGACAATTTTTCGCGTCGGCCACTGCTCGAACGAGCTCCGGCGAATCTCCGGCGCTGGGGGAAAGACCCCACTTGGGAACGAAGCCAGGGGGTGTGCTGAGAACCTTCTTTCGGAAAATCCGTTGTCGCTGGACCCGCGGAAGAACAGCCCTGTCAATCTCTGCACGGTCCACTTCCACCACAGTGGACGTCCTCTGACTGGCCAATGGTGTCCCCACTTCTTCCGTCAGGGAGGGAGCTCGAACATGCCCCCTGTCGTCTCAGCGAGAAGCTGCGCTTTCCTCGTTGATGCTGCTGCTCAAGCCCTCACGAGTTTCACGTAATTTCAACACTTGCTGCTACAATCGCTACAAGCACGCAGTGCTGGTCATTGCAATGCGCTGTAGCTCCGGATCACAGTCAGGTTCGTCATCATGTCGTTTCTCTCATCTTCGGCCGTGAAGCGCGACACCAAGGGCTACGGCAACATCTCCAGCAACACCTCCACCTGCGACCCTGGCCTCGTCGACAGCCTCGCTGCCGTTCTCCCCAAGGGCTACACGTTCGGCGTCTACCATCTTTCGACTCCCCCAACAAAGACAGAGCCACTCTGCTCGGCCCCGCCAGGCGAACGACCCGACAAGACGTACGCCGAGAACCACTTCCTTGCCGTCACGGTCGACTACCCAACCCATGGCGCGCCTCCAACGGCATCCAAACGCGCATCGCCGGGCGCCGACGAGTTCAAGGACACCGAGACGTCCAAGAAAACTGTGCTGGCCTTTGCCATTGAGATATTCGTCTTCACCACCGCCTACCAGACGACCTTCTTCGTTTCGAAGGCCGACTCGACTGGCTACCTCCAGCTTCTCAACCTCCCCAAGGGCACCCCCTCGCCCATCCGCGAAGTTGCCTCGACTTTCCTGACCTACCTCCTCGAACACCGCCGGCGCAAGAACATACAATCGGTTGTCAACCTGTTTGCTCGCGCCCAGGCGCAATACCTGTTTCCGGGCAGCGTCGAGAACAAGGGCAAGCATGTTTTGGACGACTGGGGTCTCGTAAAGTGGTGGTGCCGCGTGCTGAACCCTCTACTCGAGGGCCAGAAGAAAGAGCCGTGGGGCCAGACCAAGGGCTATCTCATTGTGCCTGGGCTGGAAGAGTCGGAGATGCGCGCATTCCTCCCTCGTACACCCGCGAGCGCCACAAACTGGTCCATTGGGCACCCCATGGAGTGCATTTCGCACTACACAGCCGAGTTCGACTGGGTCCCACCACGATGCTTGATCCCTCACTACCCTGACGACCCCAAGTCGCGATTCCGCGACGAGCTTGACGATGAATCGTCAAAGTGGAAGCAGGATATGGGATCGTGGAAGAGTGTCAAGTCGTTGGACCAGTTCTGGGAGATGATGGCTTTTCGACAGGAGTGCTCGAGTGGGCGATTGACGGGCTTCATCTGGCTTGTGTTTGACCCTAAGGAGGCCCCGCGCATGTCTCAAGAGACAGCCCCGTCGTCGACGCCCCAGCTTACCACTCCGAATACCTCGTTCGACTCCTCCCTCCCCGCGCCCGTGAACCCACCAGCGACACCTCCTCGCCGACGCGTCGATATGTCGGCCCGTACGCCACAATCCAGCCCGCTCAAGTTAGGTCTCGGCTCTGCGACATCCACCCCGTCTCAGCCAAGGATCCTCCCCGACGACCAGCAAAAGAAGAAAAAGAAGAAGCTGAAAGGGCACATTGTCCCGCGTCTTCCCAAGGTCAAGACCCAACAACGTAGCTACATCGCCAACCGGCCCTCCACGACTGCGTATTACTATTGGCCTACCCAGGGTCGCGGCAACAAGGTTGTGGACGAGTCCGACTTCAAGCGGATTGTCGAGTTGCTGCTCCACCTGGACTTCGCGACGCTGGACAAGGCGACGGCGGCCACGCGGCGGTGGATCAGCGAGGCTGCGATGGGAGCCAAATGGGGACAGGAAGTCACGGGAAAACGAGTTTCTTTACAGAATTATTCTTTGAAGGCGCCATCTGGCCATGTTAATAACCTGGGCAGCAGCGGGTTGGTGCGGAGAATGAATGATCCCCCGGGGCCGGCAAACCCCGACGGGGGCAAGCCGACGTCAATCTCGGCGCCACTGCAAAACATATCGAACAGAGGAGTCAATGTCCTTGGCGCTGGTCTTGTTCGAAAGAAGAAGAAGGTCGAGGAAGACACAGAAAATGTCGCGTCGTCGACTACTGTGCAAGATAATGCTCCAGTGCGTGGGCTTGAAGATGGTGCCGATATCCCCAAAGTGAACGCCCTTGAGGCAGGGTTGGTAAGGAAGAAGGCCAAACCGGCGTGATGGCGTTGGACTATGGAGGCTGCAGCTAGTTATAACAAGAAAATACCTGCTTGAACTTTTGGCTTTGTGTTTACTCTTGGAAGAACACTAAAAGGCTAATTGGGTTGCCTATCAGGAGGTTGGCAAGGGGTTTTGGAGTGAGCGGCGTTTATGGCGGCGGTTTGCTTCTTGGGATACAGTCCCGACTGGAAAGTTTACAATCTAGTGCAACCTTTAACAAATACACACATGCTTGGACGCATTCTTTCTTGCTTATCTCTCAGAGGCCTTTGCGGACATTAATAGTGTGGACGATGGACTATGTCGTGGCCTTGTCCCCATTGGACAAGCTGGATATCGGTATACGGTAACGACAGACATATACCGCACCACATCCTTGTTATTAAGGATTCCTCCACTTGATCTAATGTTAAAACCCATCTCAAGTAGGACGTGGTTTTGCATCAGGTAAATAATTTTCCTTTTTCTCGCACATTCATTAATGAAGTTTTTTATTTTCCTTCTTTTTCATCTTATTCTCTTTTGCCCCCTTCTTTATTTAGGTTTTCCGTTTATTTTACCACTTTTATTTCCCCCCTCTTCTCTTACTCATTTTCCCCCTCATTCTTCATTCATTTTCTTCCCTCATTCTTCATTCATTTTCTTCCCTCATTCGTTTCTCTTTTTTTTCTCTTTTATTCTTTTATTCTTTTCTCTCCTTCTCAATCTACTTAAATAACATGATATAACCGTAAACTTCTATGCCACGGCCCGGGTGCAGAATCTGGTAAAACCAGGGAAATGCTAAGATGCATCTATCCTCAACATCACCAATCATTATTTTGACGTTCACAGTCACATCAAGTTCGGCGCAACATTTTTTTGCTAGCTATGGTGGCATTACCTGAGAAGAAACTGACAAACGACAGGATATATACACGCAGTCTTGCTTTTCAAATATCTCCACGCCATCCAATGTTTCTGCTTACGGCCATCTCAGGCACGGCGTCGCTTCGCATCCGGCCGGTCGTTCCCTTCCCTTGGGCGCTTATCTGCTGCCTTCTTTTGCTGCAGCTTGTTCAGCTCCTCGCTGACCCATGCCTGGGCCTCCTGCAGCAGCTGCTTCTCGCCCCGTCGAACCCATAATGCCATCTCGCGCCGCCCGCGCGGCTTGTCCGCATTGCCGATCAGCTCGTTGTCTCGCGCAAGGGGCGTGGCATATTGCCCCTCTCTGTCCTTCAGCGCATATGTCACAGCAGTCAAGTAGATCTCATTGCGCGTGTCCCGATCAGCCAGTGCTTCAGCGCGGGCCTCGTCAACACCGCCATATGCCTTCTTGACCGCTTTCAGATAAACCATGACTTGTTCACTCATATCCTCTGGCAGTCCGGTGAACTCGGCTTTGCCCTCCAGCAAGCCGGCCGAAGACGGGTCGGGACTGGACCGCTCCAGCACGAAGCTGTCCTCTAGTTCCTCCCCCGCGTCGGCCAAATACTCTGCCACTTTGGCACTGACCTTGCTGTCAAGATGAAGGTGCTCCGCCATCCTCTTCTCAACAAGCGACCACGGCAGCTCGACTACGTCATAACGCGCATGCTTGGGCGTCACGTAACCGTACCTCCGCAGCAACTCCCCATTGGACAGTGGACCATAGTAGTTGAGTATCTCCTCCCCAGCACAGATAGCCCTCAATGCCGTAGCCGTCAACGCCGCCTCAGAGTGATTAATATGCGCATTAAACTTGGCGTCAGCGTTGAGCATATCCGCCATGGGCACCATGCCCATCATGGTCTTGCCCTCGCGGTCCTCGATCCACTCGTCCTCGGTTTCTTCGTCCTCTTCGTCGTCGTCGTCCTCCTTCTCAAGGTCAAACGCATACGCCATGATAGCGCTGCCCATACGATGCGCGAGATTCAAGAGCTCATCATCGTTGGGTTTGGGTGTGCTGGCGGGGAAGAAGACATCCTCATGGGCCCGCACTACGGTAAAGATCTTGGACCGGATCATCTTATCGGCGTCCTCCTTGCCTACTTTGGCTACCACGGCGCTGGCTTCCAGCTCAGCGAGTTCGGAAGGTTGCCAGAACATGGGCGTGTCGAACGTGGATGGCAGGATGTCCAGATACGGCTTCCAGCGTGATGCAGAGCCTTGGAGATATTCGTACACCAGGACAAGGATCAACAAAGTCCATGGGTCTTGTGACCCGGTGTTTTCATCTTCATCCCCGGACTCCTCGTCATCAGTGGCGGTAGGTTGAGGAGTGAAGATGTCCGGGATCTTGGCAGCGAGATCTGACGTAGCGGCGCAGAGGATGCTCACGCGCGGGATGGTGAAGAGTACGGTATCTGGCTCGATGTCCGCGGTGGCAACTGGGGTGTGTTAGCTTGGGATGGCTGTGAGTGGGTGAGCCCTTGGACAAGACATGACATGGCGGGCTTACACCGCCCCTCACCGAGCCATCAGTCGGTGACGGAAGGGGTGGGAGGAAAGCAGACAAATGAAAGGACATAACGACGTAAAAGAAAACCTGAAAGTAAACTGCAAAAATACTATGTAAGTGCAAAGAGATAAGAGACGGTCTCACTAATACCACGCCCAGCGTCCTGCCCTCTGAGGTCGACAATCTTGATGTTGGGATGGAACGTAGCGCCCAGCAACGCCTGGAACCACTGCAAAAAACTCTGCGTTTCCTGTGCGAACTCTGCGTCGTGGCCGCTGTCAACGTCCATCTGCACTGTCGGTATTTATATATCGCGTGTCGCTTCGTATATTTCTTTCCACTGTCGAGACCTCTTTGCGACAGTATTAAATTGCGCAAATGACTGAATGGTTACGGATATTTCTTGAAAGTTTTCGTCTGATGGACCTTGTGTTCAATGTCAAATTTGTGGGCGACGTTCCCCCACGCTTCAGGCATTACAAGCCCCTGCGCACACGCCTGTGGGGCATGGAGCATCCCGCCTTGGCAAGGCTTGGCAGAGGCTTGGCCCTACCTCCTCGATGCTCGAACGTTATGGATGGAACACGATTCAGATGAATGAGACACTCCTAAGAAAAAGCTGACATGGACTAGTGACATGTTCTCAAAGCAACAACTCAAAATCTTTTCAGTTTTTCTCATAGACGTTAATTGTTGCAAGCACGGTCTTCAGAGGCTGATTGACTGTAATTCCGTGCAGTGGGTGACAGCTGCCAGAAGTGTCACTCCCAAAGCATGTGTGCATCTCAAGTACAACTCCAGGGACATGATCTTAGCTAGGTTTTCGACGTAGCTTCAAGAACGAAAGAAGTCTTACGAATCTCAACTAACAGAATGGGAAAACATACCTTGTTTTGTGAGAAGATATAGCAGTACCGCAGCTTGCAGCACACCAGCCGCCACTTAGATTTATATGGTTACATCCATCTTCAAGTTAGTTCAAGGCCTGGTGTGTTTGTGCGAAGTCGTCGCTGAACAGTGGCTAGTCATTTAAGAGTCAGTATGATACTATATAAGTTGTCACGGACTTGCTACTTAGTCATAATCAGCCCTACCCATATGATAGATACATGTAACAAAGCCCACGAGTTCACGTAGGCTCTATTACTTCGACATCGTCTCCACATCGAGATTTCCGAAGTAACTGCGAGTTCTATCCCAACCTCCCTATCTCGGTTTCCGAGAGCCCGAATTTTACCCAACTTGGTCATGGGAGAATAATGTCGCATCGTGCCAATCGCAACGGGCGGTTTGAGGATGAATAATGACCACTCCCATCAGGTGCGGTCAGCATCCGGATAAACTCGGACTTGTTCGGAATTGCCGGATTGAACTATAATGATCCAATGCTGTAAGAATCCCACATGACCTCCATATCCTATTCAAGCTCTCGGCTTATTTCTGCATGCGAAGTTAGATATTTTGTTTTGAGACCCAATGGCGGATAATCCATGGACATGATTACACAAAATACGCAGGACGGCCGACTCACTTTCCTTGCTAGGTAAGGGTGCATGCCAGTTGCACTAGATATGGCATACTAGCATTTCAAGTTGCCTTGAATGCTATAATGTGTTGATAAACTTGGGGATTTCGAATTGCTATATGCATGTGGCAATTCTCATATTTCTCTATTGCACCCTGTGAAATTGTATCAAGATGAGGTCATGTCCAAGGTCTCGTGTTCCCCGCCCTTCGTGCGTCAGCAACAGTTTAGGATCGAGTGTCTTACTAAGTTAGCTGCGAGCAATCCGACCCTACAATGGCGACAACTCTATTCCTTTCTCGTTACACACGCCCTTGGTCCAAACACAAGGTCAAGGGGTTGAGAGATGCTTCCTGCGATGATTCGTCCGGTCCGGACTTCCGACATTGTTCCGGAGTAATATTTGCACTACCACACCATGCAGCGAGACCAAGCCAAAAAGCTGCTGGTTGCTTACGTCGTCCCCGCCTTAGCCATGTATGTACCCGACTACTTCGATAGCTACTCTAGCCTATGACATGCTAGGAATTATCAACTTCTTCAGGTGTTGGGGTTTGATCTGATGGTGGTCAACACCCAGCGTGACAAGCATATTGCGTCATGCATACGCTGCCGATACAACCCGGTCTAGCTGGCAACGAAAGACGCTGCACATCGTGTACGTATTCAGTGGTCATTCGGAAGTCACTTTACAGCTCGAATCCTTGGCCGAGGAGCAATTGTGCCAAGTGGGGGTATTCTCGCCGTCTCGTGGAATTCACGAGGGTCCACGGTAATGACGTGGTCCAATGCCTAAGCCGAGGTGAGTACCATAGCTGTTAAAGTTTTAAATATAAAAGGAGCGCGCGCATGCTGAAGGCATGGAAAGATCAGATCATCCGAACAATCTACTCCCACTTGCCGCAGTGCATTGACTGTCTAACAAATAGGGTTGCACGTGAAGCTTGTCTCAGTGTCCGACCAGACATCTCCAAACATTCAAAATGCTGCATCTCGCGGGGGCCCTGTTCTCACTTGCTGTCGCATTCACACAGGCACTGCCAGCTCCACAGTAAATCACTGTCTCCTCGATCTGTGGAGTTTCCACTGACAAGACCCTCTCTTCAGGATTGGCAATTATGGAGAGAACTCGGGACCCGTGGGTGGTGTCCAGCCGCCCACGCCCACCGTGACAAGCACAAGTGGTTCTCTCCGCGGTGATTCCAGTCTTCTGGGCGGGAATGCACCGCTGCCCGACCCAGACAAGTCGGACTCGGCCATTGTGCCTAACCCACAGCTCGTGAACGGGCAGGAGGCCGACGCCAACCTCGGCCTCTACCTGAACTTTGACAGCGCCAACCCGCCTCAGCCCATCCGCGGTGCCAAGGGAACCACCGATCCCGGGCCGCGGACGTTTGATTATGAGAAGCTCAACCCGGACCTTTATGCCCCGCCAGGCACCGACGCCGGCGATGTGCCCAATCTCATGTGGCCTATGGGCTTGTCACACAACCGAGCTGGCACAGGCAAGAACTCTGGCTGGGCTAGACAGCAGAACACCGACGTACTGCCAGCTGCCACAGCCATGGCGGGCGTCGATATGCGTCTCGCCCCCAATGCCTACCGCGAACTCCACTGGCACACAGCCAACGAGTGGGCACTGATGCTCAAAGGCTGCGTCCGGGTATCCGCCGTCGACGACGAAGGCCGCAACTTCATCGATGACGTCTGTGCCGGCGACGTATGGTTCTTCCCCGCCGGCGCCCCGCACAGCATTCAAGCCTTCGACGAAGGCGCCGAATTCCTGCTCGTTTTCGACCAGGGCGACTTCACCGAAGACGGCACTTTCTTGGTGTCCGAGCTCTTCCTCCGCAACCCCATCGAAGTTCTCAGCAAGGACATCAAGGCCGACATCTCCGCGTTTGACAACGTCCCCACCGACCAGCTCTACATCTTCAACGGCACGCCGCCGCCCAAGGACATCAAGAACCAAACCATCACCTCGCCCGACGGGACCATCTCCGGAAACGAGTCCTTCACCTACCATTGGTCTCAGCAAAAACCTTTCACCGTCCCAGGCGGATCCGTCAAGATCCTCGATCCCTTAACCTTCCCCATCGCAAAGATGTTCTCCACCGCCCTCGTGGTGGTCCAACCAGGCGCCATGCGCGAAATCCACTGGCACACTACCTCGGACGAGTGGTCCTTCTTTCTGCAGGGATCAGGTCGTATCACAGTGTACACCGCGCCCGCTTCCTCTCGAACATTTGACTTTACCGCAGGAGGGGTTGGTTATGTGCCAGCCGCAGCAAGCCATTACATCGAGAACACGGGCGACGAGGACCTGATCTTCCTGGAGGTGCTACAGGCGCCCAAGTTCAGCGATATCAGTGTTGCACAGTGGCTTGCTCTGACTCCCAAGCAGGTAGTGAAAGATCACTTGCATTTGCCGGATGCGGTTATTGATGCGCTGCCGAAGCAGAAGCCGCTTATTGTGCAGGGTAATAAGAATTTGACTGCCCTCGCTGGAGGGGACGGGCGTTTTGAGTGACATTTCAGTGGGATTTTGACGGTGGCTTTTGTCTTAGGGCCTAAACCTTACATATGTGGGTTGGGCGGTAGTGGATTTTCTTTTGAAGTTGAGCTGGTAAACAGCGTAGGCAGTCTGAGTTGGTGTCGGGTAGGTGTCTTAGCATAATTGGAGCCGGCTTGGGGTCTGTTTGCATTCGTAATGACCAAGTTACATATATCTTATTCATCTACAATTTCAAGTTGACACTGAGCACAATTCTTCAGGAGTCTAGGCGTCGCGGTTTACCTTCGTGCTCTACTTCTTAATCTCAAACGCAAAGAACCTTTAAATAAATTCATGAAGGAAGGACTCGAAACACTTCAAGACAGACAGTGACCGGCATCGGCGTATGAACGTCATTGAGTTGGAAGTCCGCTCCTGCCACTGCACTCTCCGGCGTCCGCGTTCTTCGTCCACCAGTTTTGCAATATCTCAACTTTGGCCTGATTTCTTCAGGGCTTGTTCCCGTGTCGTGTCACGGGATTGATTCAGCAGAAGTCGATGATCCAATCTTAGTCCGGCACTCAGTCGCAAATAACCCACACTCGGTGCAGATGTCGTTTGTTTCAAGGGGTGATAGATTTTGGCACGCGATGTTGTTGGTTTCCTGGCTCACATGACCCGCGCCGTGTGTCGATGCTGCCTGCTCCCCGACTCCTATTAGCACCAGAATTGGCAATGTGACGCTCTCTAACAACATCCCTGCTCGTGGTATTGCTATGGCAGTTGGGACTCCCGAGCAGAATTTTGCATTCCCCCCACAGTGGTACGTCTATTTTGACATCTCTATATGGCTTTTGCGTGCTTCAAACTTTGGTACGTGCTAATTAGGTCCGTGCTACTGACTGGGCCGCTCAACAACGTGATGATCTAGAACTCATCCGGACACTGCGATGAATGGGACCTGAACTTTACCTGGTTAAGTTGCACCATGCTCCGTGGCGGCGAGCATGAGAACAATGTCTCGAAAACGATTACGATGCTAGCTTCATATGTGCTTGCAGAGGATTCGAACAGCCCGTACCCACAGATGAGCTTCATCACCGACACCATGAAGGTTAACGCGAATGTGAGCTTACCAAACATTCCCATGGGAATAGCACTCCACTACTAGAACGATCAGGGATACCTCCCCTAGATGGCCATTGGCCTAGGTCCCAACTCCACATTTCTCGCTGCTCACAAGAAGTCGGGAAAGATTGGTGCTCGGAGTTTCGGTATGTTCTGGGGCTTCCAGGGGGCGAATAGCAACACCCAGCTCGACGGCAGCATTGTCTTTGGCGGGTACGATAGAGGCAAAGTAAAGAATACTTTGTACACGCAGCCACCATCCCCCAACCGCGCTAGCTGCTCAACGGGACTGCTTGTCACCATCACCAACATTATCCTCAATTCCCCAACGGCACAGACGCTAGTATTCTCCCGCCGAGCTAGGGTATCAACAAGCTACTTTCCTGTATCGACCCTGGGTGCCCTATCTTGATGACGATTCCTTGAAGCCTATATTCAAACAATTTCCGGTCGTTAACCGAAGCCCCAAACTTGGATATCCGGGATATGGGACGGGAATGTTTTGCGGTCAGATATATCGACTCTGTAGACGAACGCTTCCATGGCGATCTAACCACTAACCTGGATACGGGACTCTCTGTCCATATCACAAACGACAAGCTCATCATCCCCGAGGCCAGCTTCGACAAGAAGTCTGGGCACTGGTTGGACCCCGACCCAAGAAATCCCACTCTCATCATCAACCCTCTAGCGGGCAACGATGCGAAACACAACATCACCCTGGGGAGACCGTTCCTAAGTGGCGCTTACCTCGTCAATGAAGAGACGAATCAGTTCTCGTTGTCAGCCTTAGCTCCCACCGCAGGCGAAGACATGGTTGCTTTTGATTCTGAGAGAACGAATCACCTAGCATTTGTGGTCCTGCTTCCACGTCATCTGAACCAGCAAATTCGTCGAGTGGCGTGGCAGGAGGAACAGCCTCAGGAGGAGCAGGATCCAACGTTGAGGTTTCAAGTTCAAGTTAAAGCCTCTCAGCTGGGGTAATCACCGGCATAGTGATCGGCGTTGTGGCAGCTGTGGCAGCTGGGATTGGCTTGGGCGTGTGGTTGCAAAGACGAATGGACGGCAGAAGGAGGTGGTGCAGGACCAAGGTCACAAAGGAGGCAACAGAGTGGAACAAAGCTGAGATTCCATCACCGCCGCCGCCAACCTGCGACCGGATGAGTGCCATCAATCCCGTACCCACGAGTGACAGCCAAGCAGAGGAACTGGAAGATACCTCGGAGAACTTCGTTGCCAAGGGGTTGCCCTCCACCAGTTATAATAGGACGGATGGTGTTTACTTTGAGCTTGCAGCATCGTAGCGGATTTGATATGAGTTTCACTTGCATGTCAATAAGAACTTGGAGTTCAATTAATCTTAGCGTTTTTTTCTTCAAAACACAAATCAGGAGCGGCCGGGACAACGTTGAAAAGACAACATCTCGCTTTAGGACGCTTAAATCTTATTTGTTTCTACAATTCCGGTTAGTAAGTCTGTGTGCATTGACCACCACAACAAAGCATCACCAATGCGACGCGACCACTACCCGTTTTCTCCAATCACCACAATTCAACGAAATGGCACTCAATTCAAGAGCTTTTAGCATAGAAATAACCTGAAATCGCGGCCCTAACGGTGAGCTGTCGAAAACCGCGCGTTCCGCCATTGTTTCGGCTATTTTAACCGGCCAACAAAGACCCTAGTCGCCAAAGATTTTTCCATCTACCGCAGCACCATAGACCGCACCTTAGATCGTTTACGGCACCACCATACGTTAGATTCGTTGCCTGGGAGTGGCTGCCCTACCAATTTCGATGCCGCGGACAAGCATGCAGGTATTCGTCACATTAAAAAATGCCCCAAAATCAAGCGGAAGACCCTTCGCCGCTACTTAGACCATAAGGGCGTAAATATCTCTACGTTATCCTAAACTTCAAATTTATAGTAGCAGCTTCTAGAATGGGGCACTAGCGGTCAATAGAGAGGCCAAAGCTCATTAAATATGATGTCCACCGGAGATATGCCTACTGCCGTGCTTGGGCTTCGCGAGAGGACGAGCTCGTTGAAGCAATTTATACCGACGAATTGTCACGATTTCAACATGCGGCATAGTGGAGACAGGTGGAACCCACCAATCGGATGGGTCAACCAATCACCTTGAGAGAGAGGCCTCTGTGGGCCTTGGCGCCAGAGACAACAGGGACCGAGTAACTTTAGCGGTCTCTGTTCTAATGTCGTTCTATATAAACAACCTAGGTCGAGCACTCCTTATGAGTCTCGACAAGTAAGCAATACACATTCATCTGCTTCATTACTTGTGAAGGCAATTCACCTTTGTGTACCAGACAATTCCCCTTGTTCAAGTGCTTACCCTTCTTACGTGATCCCAACCCAACAACTCCAGGCGTTCTGCCTTGCAGTTCAGACACTCTGTGTGTGGATTGTAATACGAATACTCTATTTAGAACCTCTAGAACAAAGGCTTCGGGCAGGTTTTCCGTTACGGCCGCTAGAAATTTAATGCCTAACTCGTCAACCAAACTCAATAAGCTATAGTATTCGGCTTCATAGTCTAGGCAAGCATTTAGAAAAGTGGCTAAACGGACCTCATTTTTATAGAGAGGGACCCAGACTCCCCTAGGTAGGGATACAGCTTTCTGAGCTATATTTGGGCATTAGAGGAAGGTTTGCTTCCTTGCCTCGACAACCGCGGTGTTCGGAGTGCCGAAGGGATGTTATTCCAACAAGATAACGCATCAATTCACCGTTCTCGCGATTCAAAGGCCTACATGGCAGGCTACGGCATTATGCCCATCGATTGGCCACCTCACAGCCCAGATTTGAACCCTATAGAGCATGTTTGGACGCGGCTGAAGGATATATTATGTGACCTACACCCGAATTTGAAGATTTGAAGCAGCAATGCTCTTTGAACCAACCTTAGACCCTTTTCAGTTTGCAAATATTATCCGCAGTCAAGGTTCCTTGCGTTCAAGGGCTGGAGAAACCAGAGCGGTACTAGGGTGCGCTTAGACTCTCAGTTAAAAAATAAAATAAAATAATGAAAGAAACAAGATCCAGGAGAAGAGAATTGCGGAAACAAAAACAGTGTTGCTTTTTGTGCAAAAATAAAAAATTGGATATACCGCGGATCGAACGCGGGACCGTCTGTAGAAGCAAGGTGCTTGAGGCATTGCAAAACAGAAATCATACCACTAGACCATATACCCAGATATTGCTTGGAAGTTGAAGCCAGTAGACTTGTTCAAGAAGGGTGATTGGATGCGAGTCAGTGGATTGACTTTCCGGTGGAGTGGCAGTCCACCCAGCTTGCATCCAGCATGTGGACCAGACATGATAGTCATGAATGGTGGAGTGTATCATCATTTGTCAATTGATGACTTTTATCCATTGTTAAACTCATATCATGAGCTATCATTACAAGTTCCCAGGGGCCATTCACCGAGTCTTGGTAATCATGGCATCCGGCTGCATCCCCTTTCCCTTGACCAAAACACCCGCCTTGCACAGAATCTCGACCGTGTCCTTAACCACCTTCGGGTCCACCCCCTGCGTCAGCTCTGGAAACCTCACTGTCTTGAGCCACTCGCGCGCATCCTCCTCCGAGTAGTCCAGTTCTGTGCTGATGTACTTGATCGCCTCCTCCTTGTTCTCATTGAAATGCTTAATTCCCAGATTCAACTTCTCAAGCAAATCCTCCACCCGCGCGTCCTGGCTGTCAAGCTTAGTCGACGCGACAATCTTCCAGCTACTCCAGGGCGTGTAAATCTCGCCCACGCGCCGGATCTCGCCCGAGTCGTAGTACCGCTTGGACGTGAAATGCTCCCACATGAAGAAGTCGGCGTCGCCCGCATTTACCGCCTTGCGCAGGTTCTCGAACGTGTTGAGCACGACGAACTCGGAAAAGGGAGAGGCAGACTCGGAGGCGGTGCCGACTTCGGTCGTGGGCACGAGCCACCCCCGCTGGTCGGCCAGCACATAGCCCATCACGTAGCTGCCCGATCCGATGCGCGACACGCCTATCTTGCCCCCCTTGAGGGAATCGACGGATGTGATTTCCGGGCGCTTGGCGCCAGTGGAAATTGCCCAACCTTTTTCGGTTGTGTTAGCAGTCTAATGGGATGCAAGAACGTTAATTGTTATGCTTACACAGAGGCGTCTCAACATATGTGCCGACGATCTTATATCCTCCATCGCCAATGTCGGCGGTATCTTTCCCGAGCCCCGCGATCCATCCCTCTGTGAGACCGATGCCGATGTCGATTTCACCTGCGCGCAAAGCCGTGATCATGTGTCCCGTTCCCGACGGGAAAGGAATGAGCTTAGCATCAAGGCCGTAGTGCTTCTTGGCAAAGAAGATAGGCGTTGAGAAGTGCTCGGGCACGTAGCCGACGCGTAACGGTGTTATCTGGGGGCCCATGATATCTTTTTCGCTCAGGTAACAGACGGGCGAAAACATGGACACAAAATTGAAAGAGTTGAGGTTTTGTTTAAATTTTTTTCAGGTTGGGTTGATTCAGTTGTTGGTTATTATAATTGAGGCCTGAGAGGCAAGAGCATTTCGAAACTGTTCGAAACTCGACTTCGAGTTTCGAAAAATGACGCAAATGTGGGGCACGACAGTGGCACACACCTTCCAACGTCCATATTCTGCGACAAGCTGACGGATCCACTGCTATCGAAAGAAATCTTTAGGCCTCCTATGTGCGTAGGCGCCGTTTCTTTAAATTTGGAGAAATGGGCGGCTCGCACATGCAAGCGGGGAATTTTCTTCTTGCCGGGTAAAATCGTCCCTTCTTTCTGTCTTCACTAGCAGTTCAAGATAAGCATAAAGGGTGGAGCCTCGCCTTCCCCAGATTTTACCCCAACAGGGGGAGGGGCTGTGGAAGAATAGATGAATCATCGACTCTTGAATACTGTTCTCTTTGGAGGACAGGGCCAATTACAGACACAGCCTCATGTGCTACCTACTATATCATGACGTTATATATGCTTGTCGATGTGTCAAAAATTTGAATCTTCCGTTGTCCGCGTTTACTTACATTTGCATCGACGCAACGTGAAGCGAGTTTGGAACGATGAACTTGAAAAAGGACTCGACGAAGATATGGTTGTAATTGAAAAGCAACCATCATGTTGCTTCAAAGTTTGTAGAGGCATGATTGCCCAACTATGAAGAACGTACGCCCAATAAGCAGTCCGCCAGAGCTGTTCATTCCAGCTGATAATACTCACTGCATTGGGTGTCTGTATCGCATTGGGAGACGCGTACGGACTTTCACCGGAGGAAAATAAATGCTTAGGATGATTGCCACGAACGGCTTGATTGAAGCCAACTACAAGATGAGGACCTGGAAGTCATCTCAAATAAACGCAGGCTCGTATTTGGATCCGTGACAATAAAATGAAGTAAGACGGAAAATCTGAGATGCCAGTTATCTAAATGCTCATCAATCAACGCATGATGCTGGGTTATCATAATCCTCTTGTAGCAGGCCACCCCAGACCATCATCCAAAACTCATAATCGAGAGTTGAGTACAGTTGAGGCAGGTTGCGATTGTTCCTAGGACCGGAGCTTCGGTGGCTTGGATTTTCCGAGAGGCCCGAGCAGCCCAGCAGTGAGGCTGTGAGCACAATAACGTAATGGATCACACCGCCGAGACTTTGTGCTCCCCGAAAAGTTCCTCCGTACCAACACTCTGACTGAATGAATGGTCTCAAAAAGGAGAACTCTGCAACTTGAACATACATGTGTAACATAATTCGCGTCCGCGACCCTGATATTCGTAAGCGTCAGCCGCAGTCCTTCCATGGAATATCCATTGAGGTTGCGAAAGCGCGATATAACCCTCTGTCTCATAATGGAGATCTGGTCAGCCATGCCCTAAAGAGGAACCTGCGCGGCATCTCTGGCAGAGTGTAAGCCGTAAGAGCCTGTGGGCGAAGGAACAGTTAATAACAATCCTGGACGTCAAACTGGTCGATACGAATTGATGACCAACTCGGGATAGGCCACGTAAATGGGTAATGAACAAACAACTCTGCTTGGCCACTTTTCACGTTCCTATCGCTGGATGCCGCGACAGAGGCAACATTTAAACACAATACGCAGGGATACAAGAGCCAAGGGATAGCAATGCGAATGACCCGGGATTTTCGGGCCTCCGTCTGCAAAACGGACTACGCCAAGATATAGTTCTGGAGTATAATGCGACTCCTCGGTTCTAGGACTCTCCTCGTATCACCACCCATCATGTCCATTTAATGCAGGGGGAGACTCGCTATGATCAGCGATGGAGTAATGCTGACCCGAGCATGAAAATGAAAAGGGGGCCAGCGTCAGCTGTTCCGGCTAGGAATGTCAATCCGACGGCCCAGCCTCAAGCCACCGACCACAAAAACACCGGATGGAATGGAAAGGATGAATTTCCCAATGGTCTAACCGGGCAGTGTTGCGATGTAACACGGGAAAAAAGAAGCGAGACAAGGGGGAAAACTCTGCGAGAAGTACTCCAGTCTCCAATATTTTCTTCCCCGGATTTTGTTCCCATTCGCGTGGTGCGTCCCCTGTATCTTAACCGGGGGCCAAAAATAGGAGGGAGACCACTGGGCACTCTGTCGGATTGGACCCCTGAAACTAAGCTGACTTCCCCAAAACGGCAACGGGGATGGCCTCCGGCTTGGCTGATTTTGAATTTTTTCAAAATTTTGTAAGTCTCGTCGCATTTTCAATTCGCGCTACCGAAAGTGTAGGTGACACTGGCAGTGATAATGTCTCCGGGTGGAACGGGTGGACAATTTCAGCCGACGGGCCAAGCTTACCAAGTTTTTTTTTTGGTCGATCCTTGGGCTGGGCTGGGCTGTTTATCCAGGGGCTGACTGACGGCGGGCAACGCGAATGAACTATAAAGAACACCGAACCTTCTTTCGACTACAAATATTGCGTGCTACCTCTACTACTGAGCACATTGCATTGTTCCAGAACAGAGACTAGTATCCATCTATCACACACTCTCATCTTCACAGTCATCACCCACTCTCTACCACACCCTACCACACCATGCATCTCTCCGCCGTCCTAGTCTCCCTTCTTGGGGCCACCGTCATGGCAGCAGACGACCTCCGCCCATGCGGCTTCAAGATCGCCCCCTGCCCGCCCGGCACCACATGCGTGGCACAGGACCCCAAGTGCCCGCCCATCCGCGGCGAGAACTGCCTCGGCTTCTGCACACCCACCAAGCCCACCACAACCCTGTCAACAAAGACCAAGACCAAGATCACGTCAACCAAGGCACCAAGACCGACCTACCCCCCGTGCGGCGGGTTCCGCATCCAGCAGACCTGCCCCGAAAAGGACCAGATCTGCATCGACGACCCGTACTCGGGCGGATGCGGCATGGCCTGCGACGCGCCGGGTATTTGTGTCAAGCCAACCTTCTGCGGCGGCATTGCTGGCTTCCGGTGCGCGGATGGCAAGATGTGCATTGATGACCCGCGCGACGACTGCGATGTTGAGCACGGTGGTGCGGACTGTGGGGGTATCTGTGTCTGAGCATCTCGTATTGGGTTAGGATGGAAATCTTTTGTTCACTTTCTTTTTTCCGTCTTGTCTTCTTTTTCGCTTTCACTGGTTTTTTAGTCATGGAAAAAGGTAGACAGCATCATGAAAGGAGACACAGCTGTCGGGACTTGACAGGAAAAGCTAGTCAACGAATCTTCTCTTTCAATCACATTAGTACAAGCGACATTGCTCTTACCTGACCTGGAACTCACTCACTTCTTGATTTACTCGAGGTACCGAACAAACATCAACGCACGGATGCAAGTAGTAGAGTAGATAAGCATTAGAAAACAGCCAAGCCGTAATGGTCGGTTGCATAAGATACGGCGCCTATTTCATGGCCCATTTGAAAGATTATGTCAAGGCTACTAGCCCAGTAATGCACTTTCTCACCTATGCCGACAACTATGCCACCGGATATTTCGCCAAACAGGGGTTTACCGAGGAGATCACTCTCGACAAGCCGATCTGGATGGGGTATATTAAGGATTACGAAGGAAGCACACTCATGCAATTGTCTATGCTTCCCCGGATACGCTATCCCGAAGCCGGTCGTATGCTCTTGAAGCAGAAGGAAACTGTATAAGCCAACATCCGTGCCCTGAGCAAAAGACACATCATACATCAACCACCTCAAATCTTTCCAATCGATCCACTCTCTATCCCTGCCATCCGAGCAACTGCCTGGTCACCACAGATGGATGAATTGGCTTGGATACCCCGCCATGGTCCTCATTTCAACGAACCGCGGCGTTTCCTGTACCAAATCCAAAACCACACACAAGCATGGCCCTTTCTCGCCCCGGTCAACAGAGACGAAGTCCCTGATTATTACAACGTCATCGAGACGCCCATGGATCTATCAAACATGGAAGAAAAATTGTCGCATGATGCGTATAACACCACGAAAGAATTCATCCACGATCTCAAGCTGGTTTTCAGCAATGTCGGATATATAATGACGCAACAACGGTATACAACAAATGCGCGGTGAAGATGGAGAAGTATATGTGGACTCTGACCAAGGAGATCCCTGAATGGTTTGATCTACTTGAAGAAGAGTAATTGGTTGTAGTGCATTCCATTTTTTTGGTCAGTCGCTGAACAAATCGAGGGTTTGGTATTGTTGGAGTCGGTATCGAGCGAGTGAGTTTCTGGCGTTATTCCCGCTGCATCCCTAGCGCACCCACCGCCACTCCTTTGCTAACAATACATACTGGCTTTTTACTTGAATTTGTGTTTGGATGAGAACAACATATGTTTGGACAACCCGTCCATGCGACGGCCTTACTTCAGAACCCTGCGAATGCCTATGCCGAGCGTCACGAACGTACTGGCAAACTAGAAGATTTCCAAAAAGTGGTAGCCTTAATCACCGTGATGGCCAATCAGATACTGGCGGACAAACACCCAGCACCTAGCACCTTGATCGATAGTGTCCAAGTCATGAGGAGTAGCTACGCCTTGACGGGAGAACGTAACCATCTGCAAAACGCAGTCGCTTTAATCGAGCGTGCCACCAGTCTACGTAGCCCAAATGAGGTTGTGCGGCCATATACTCAATTTGAGTACGGTCAGGTTGCGGAGACGCTGTTCTCTCTGACGCCCAGAGAAAAGCTTCTCGATAAATGCATCAGCGCGCATAAAGCTGTGCAGAAGGTGGTACGGGTAATCGTCGTTACAGACAATACATGCAAGCTATGCGATGCTTGTACCGGCTGCTGGGCGCAAATAAGGGACGATGGGCTGAAGCTCAGGATTACATGAAACGCCTCATCTCGAAAGTAGATGTCGTGTGTTCCTAGGTGGCTTCCTCCCACAAATCGGCAGTACTTTATGTCATTTTCCCACGGAGTTGCCTCTGACTTGGCCGCTGCGGTCCTGAAGCAATCGGGACCCAATAGTTCGTATCTAGTGTCCGCGCGCTGGAGCAAAGCCATGGAATCCTCCTCAGATCGACTATGGACTACCGCACCGAAGCGAGACTTCTCCTTGGTGCGTCACCCGCGCTCGCGGCCGACCGGCATCGACTTTTCATCGAGGTCGACTCTTTCTCGCACGGACAGAAGACAGAAGGTAACGGAAAGCTGATGCGCGGACAGCAGCTCCGAGGAAAGATTGCCCAAGTCGTCTCACAGATTAGGCGGCTCCCAGGCTTCGCCTCCTTTTCTCCGCCGCTTTCGCATGATGCAAACGCAGCGTAACATTCTGCGGGGCGGCTGGACCCTCAGAAACCTTGCGCAGAAGAACCGCTCCATGGCCGAGGTGCTACTGTGGCTGTGGCAGACGACAGCAAAGCCTATTCTCAATGCGCTGGGCCATAGGTCCACCACTTCACCAACGGAAACAAAGGCAAGGGTCCACTGGATAGGAACAGGAATTGTAAGTACCGCCCCGTTTCATGCCGCCGGCAAGCACAGCGATGGATCGACGGAGAACGTCATGTCTTCGTACATTTCCACTCTACGAGCCCTCTCCCTTGCCCGCGA
The DNA here is from genome assembly GCA_033439775.1 of Podospora didyma. Taxonomy (NCBI): domain Eukaryota; kingdom Fungi; phylum Ascomycota; class Sordariomycetes; order Sordariales; family Podosporaceae; genus Podospora; species Podospora didyma. The sequence goes on along the minus strand of JAULSW010000006.1, from coordinate 22,865 downwards.
GACGCTTTCCAAGGAACGTGGCAGAACTTCAGGCATCCGCGACAAGAAACATCTCATCGTCTCTGTCCCTGATGCGCCAGGAGCAAACCATCTTCCGTCCAGAGGGAAGCCGCGGTTGTGGCCGAGATCATGTCAACTCCCAGTGTCAACAATGCCGCTGTGGTACCCAGGCTTCACTCCCTAGGCCCAAGCTTAGTACTAAAAGAGCTCTCGTTGGCAAACTTAGTTCATTTCGCCTGTCATGCCATTCCAGACCCTGTGAATCTCGACGAAAATCACCTCTTGTTTGCCCAGGACGATTCCAGTGTCTCAGGCGTAGGGAAGCTCACGTTCCGCTAAATCAGCGCATGCCGTGCCCTGTGATCCCGTCTGCCAAACTCGACTATCTCTCCGTTTGCTCTGCCGCTGATGGCAGCACCAGCATCAATACAGCAACACTGGCCGATGAGTCCACTCACATCGCCAGCGCGTTCTAGCTTGCTGGGTTCAGACACGTGATTGTCACACTATGGCGCACAAAGGACCGATGCTACGAGGAGGTGGCTGTTGCTTTTTACAAGGCTCTGTTTGAGCGTGCTGCTGTGAATAAAAATGGCAGGTTACCAGTTCCTAAGGCGCTGCAAGAGGCGGTTTGGGAGCTGCGCGAAAGAATACAGAACGGGTGCTTGATTGGGCGCCGTTTGTGCATATCGGTGCATGATGAACCTGCAGGAGTGGATGGGAGCGGTGTGGCAAAGAGGGTATTTTTTTTAGGGTATTTACTTGATCCTGATGTTCTTTGTTGTCAACTTGAAACCTTCAGGTGGTCCTAGTTATGTACTGCGGACTTTCATGAGTACATGTTTACATTTGCCCCTTGATGTACCTGTTTCAATTTTGAGATTTAATCGTCTAGCCAGTTTTTATGTCATTTAGATATAGATAGTATTGAACCTACTGACATTTCCTTGCCATTTTCTCTTTCATTCTTCCTTAACATCAACGCTTCAATTTCCAAGTTTGCAAAGGGGCACGACAATAAGGACGGGATCAAAGCTGCAAAATACGAAACCCGCACCCAAATAACATCGCAGCAGAACCGGAAGCTAAATATCGCTTTCGTCCTCCGGGCTACTACCCCCATTGACGCACTGGTAACTACCGTGAGTTTGGGGGACCAAGCACTTTGGGTAGCTGACAATAGCCGTGCATGCAATTTAAGCGGAAAGAAAGAATCCGGGGGTCCCTCCTTGGAAGAAATTCCTCCGCCCGTATTAGCCCCATATTTATCCAATCCAAATATTGAGCTTGATTCATAGTGCCAGCCAACAAACAAGTCATTGCCACCAAGTGCCGGCGGCGCTGGGTGTGGTAATTTATCGAGGAAAGTGGTGATAGGTGCCAGCCCAAATAAGTGCATGGCTAGCAGGGCTGGCAGCTTGGCTGGTATATATGAGAGTGTCTTGTTCGCTTTTGGCTGCGTGGGTTTGGGCTGTTTGCCTTCTCACAACTCATCGTTCATCTTCGATTTTATGACTGAACGACTATTTTCATGATGTTGTGCGCCACCGCTGTCGCCCTGGCGGGCATTGCCGCCGCCCTGACCGACATTGAGCACAAGCCGTTCATGAGGAAGAACATCGACCCCATCGTCTTCCCCGGGAAATATGTCTCGCACATGCACTCGTTTTACGGGTCTGATGTGATCACCAAGGATTTGCCCACCACTGCTCAGCTTCAACAGGGATGTCCTTCGGGAGAGAACCCTAACGACTTGTCCATTTACTGTATGTCTCATCACCACACCGTACCTACCTGACAGAAACTGATGAGAAGAATAGGGGCGCCGACGCTGTACTACGTCAACGGCGACAACTACACCGAGATCTACCCGGCCACTTTCAAGACCTACTACGAACAAATTGACCACGCCGAGATCCCCTTTCCCAACGATTTCTACATGGTTGCCGGCAACGCTTCCGCCAAATCCCAGTCCGATATCAACGAGAAACTCTCAGCCATAACCTGGTGGTGCGACGGCAATGGACCCGAAGACCGCAATTCTCGACCGAGGGCTGCGTTCCCCCGGCAGACGTGCAGCGCGCACATGCAGGCCATTCTCCGGTTTCCCGACTGCGTGAATCCGGATAATATCAAGGATTACACCTACGCTGCTGCCAACGGGGGAAGATGCCCGGGCAATATGAAGAGGATGCCGAGTCTGCGGTTCTCGGTGCGGTATAATACGCGGAGTGCGATCCCCCAGGGCTGGAAGGGGGTTCCGCCTTTTAGGTTGGCTTGTGGTGAGGTATGTTATCCCCTATAAATCACGGCACATGGAGGGATGATGATGGAATCTAATGTGAGGATAGATTGGTGATGGGTACTGCTTCCACGGTGACTTTGTGAACGGCTGGTTTGAGGACGCGCAGAAGAACTTGCTGAAGGCGAAGGGGCAGGGATTTATGAGGATCGATGGCGCGCATGGGAACGGGAAGCAGTTCAGCAAGTGCAAGGCTGTTGATCGGGACCCGAGCAACGGGACGAATGATTACCACAAAAGTTTGGAGATGATGAAGATGGCGCATTCGTACAAGGAGTAAGATAGTCTGGGTTGAGGGGTTCCAGGTTTGCAGGGGTTTCAGGTGATAAGGGTGTTGTTAGATCTAAGCGAAGCAGTGTGGCTTTGATGACAATGAGATATTCATTAGCGGCGATGCAAAGATGGTTGATTTTGCACGATACCCTCACGATAAGATAGTAGCTACATGTAGCGTATGGAATTCACTTGCAATTTACCGATGGGCACTTCATCATTGAGACGGTGAAAGTGAAGAAGAATTTAAGGGACTAAGGCCACAAAAGCAAAGGTCGTTCTTAACCACAAGAGGTTTGCGAAGAAATTAACGAAGAGAATGATACAAAGTTAAGCAATGACGGTTGCTCAGGCAGGCCGAGTTCATCGATGTTCACGACTAGGTATAACGGGCTTTCATATGAAGGATGGCTTTGGAATTCGTCGAAAAAAGAAACAAGACTTCAAGCCAGTGAGATAGTCGTTTGCGGACTCAAAAGATACCGGGCCTTGACGCCCGTGCCCCGACCCCGCCGCGCCACGAGGCATCTAAACAACCTGAATGGTGGAATTTAGGTGATGCAATAACAACTGTGTTATAGTATCACCACAGCTCCAAAGTAAATGCAAATAGTATCCCTGATCTATCAACTTCTAATTACAGAACCTGTTCCCCAACCCATGAATATGATCCAATCCTGATATGCAATGTTGTCCTGTTGTCCTTCCTGTTCCTTCATATCGCGCCTTGTGGTCTGTCCCACTCTTACACACTTGCCCGGGCCGCAGAAAAAAGGAAACACAAGTGAAGGTGGAGCGAGCAATGGAGTACCCCTGCTAGTGCCATGTCGTCGTCATTCTCGGCTTAATCCCCAAAGTAGGACCCCGTGAAACGAACTAGACGTGATGCGTGCGTGCGTGTTCCATCTTACTGCTCCTCACTCCTCTAGTCTTCCCTCTGTCTCCGCTTTGCCCGTTTAGTAGTAGTGAGACCTGGACCCGCGGCTGCCAACAGAGCTGATGCTCATGCTGGGGGTGACGCTTCCTGCCAGGCTGATGTCGTCACTGCTGTCACGGCCACCTCCTCCAACTCGGCTGCGAGCCTGCGAGTCGCGGTACCAGCTTGCTTCCTCGACTACCTCGAAGCCATCATCTTCACCTCCGCCGTAATTGCTCCTCCTGCCGACAACACTTTGCGGGAGGGGAACTTCGCGGGCTGAGACGTAGCTGCCAGGCCCAGCGCGGTCAGGCCGGTACGTGTTCGCCGACACGGTGCTCACCGCGCGCGGAGCATCCACGTTACGCCAGCCGGAGCCGGCATAGGAGCCGCTGTAGGAGGAGACATGGCTCTGTGGCGGGGCGCGCGTGCCTGGGGTGACGCCACCGACGATGGAGCCGGAATAGGCGGAACGTGCCGGCGCCGGGGAAGAGGAGGTGCATTTGGCCCAGCCCGAGACGGCCACGACCCGCACGCCCGCGGGCAGCGCCATGTGGCCGCTGCCGTGCATCATCAGCAGCAGGTCGTTGTCTCCCTTCCGAGTGTCGAAGAACAGGATGTTGCTGCAGCCCCTGAAGTCGAACTCGCGCTCGTAGCTCTCGGCGGGGATGAGCAGCTCGGGGCCGCATCGGTCCGAGGGGCTGAAGGTCGCTGTTGTTCGGTTCGACCATCGCCCTCGCTTGAGGGGGCTGCTGTTAGTTGGGGGTGATGAGTTGAAAGAAGGGGTGGGATGGGCTTACCAGTTCGTGCATCAGGGTCTGGTTGGGTCCAGTTTGGATGAAAGACATGGTTACTGTGGTGTTGGTTGAAGTTGAAGGTGATAGTAATATTGAGTGGAAGTTCGAATCGTGATGTTCTTTGTGGTGAACGACGGTGGATACTGCAAACTTGAACTAATGGGTCTTTTGAAGAAGAAATGCAAACGGGACAGATCAACGAGCAGACAGACTGCAGTCTATTTAACTCAGCAAGCCAAGCTGATGTGAGTCAATGTTGTTCATGCCTAACTGCGGCCAAAGACCACAATGCAAGATCGTCACATCGTGACAGCGTGCCGGATCCGAATGCCACAGCAGGCGTTGGGTCGGAAAGGGGCAACCAGCCAATCGACACCTCCAAAATATGGGGCGAGGCCAATGGAGACAAACGGTTTGCTCTGGGACTATTCTGCAGCCCGACTCCGCTGGCAGCCCGAGGTGTGCTGCCCAAATGTGGCCACCATGGTCTGGTCTGGACTGAGTGACGTGTCTTGGCCGTGGCCCACCACTACACCACCTGCTGACATTATTTGTCTAGTCTAGCTGGGCAGCTGCTTGGGCCTGGCCTCAGCTGGACAGTTATTTCCAGTTTTCAGGGCGGGTGGTGAACTATCTGTGCCTGAAACGTTGGCCCACAATGATGGTGGTGCGCGGCAGTGCTTCATTGGCTGCCCTGCTTCTCGTTTCCTTGGCGAGACGCTGGGAGACTTCCTATTGGTTTCCGCCCAAAGCTTGCATGTTGATGTGGCCAGCGGTTCGAGAGTGAGTCTAACTAATTCTGTTTGTCAGATTAATCTGTAATTGCTCTGATCACTGATATGGGAGTTTGTCACATTCCTGACCGCCTTGTCTTGTCAGAATTGACACTGATATTAGTTCTTAAGTCGCTTCAGATTGTATATCTTGCCCTTTTGGCTGTTGACCTTGACAAATGTTGCTTTAGTTTGGCAAACAATGGGGAAATGGACCGGTAAACAGAAATAATATGGCTTGCAATACTGTCATCGTGAGTCTTGAGTCACTCCCTTGAGCGATGCGAAAACGGCTAGTGCTAGCTACGTCATGTTCGCTCTGTCCTCTTCATCTACCCGCTTCGTTGACGAACAAGCTTGGCAGTATATTACAAATCAGTTTTAAGCTGTCTAAAAGTTAGGTCTCTTCGTTTTCAGACCTCCGACTGACCCTACTGAATTATTTGGGAATAGAAATGATGAAAGAACCCCCGAACTCCGACGAGGATTTCCAACGCTAAGACTCAAGACTATTTCTTTCTAGCATGGGAATCACCAATAAACCAGCAGCTAAGACGGGCTGAGCTCAAAGTGCGGACCACGCGCTCGGCTGAGGCCGCGGGTAGGTAGTTCTGACGGAGCCGAAGTATTGCCCAGCTCTCCCGCTTCGCCGCCGCCCATCGTACTGAAGGCGTCGTAGTTTACGAAGGCTGGATGGAAGAGAGTTGGCGATGATGGAAGCTCGGGTTTGCTATATGTCTGTGCCTGCGGCGACAAGGGTACTGGTTCTGGATTTAGAGCTGTTGTCTTCCCTTTCGTCGTGTCAAACATATGCCCGACAACACCAGTGGCCAGAGCAACCACAACGCTGACCACTATGGTGGCGATCACCCCGACTGAGAGCGCTGGACCCGAGACAGAAACTGATTCTGTTCCTCCTGCCGTGCTCGTCGGGGCGCTCGACGTCTCAGAGGGAGGCGAGGGAAGAAGATTGCTGGTGCCAAGACTACATATGTCTTGTGTCTCTATTCCCTCGGAGTCGAAGGCGACCAGATTTGTGTCTGCTGTGGGGTTTGCGATTGCGAGAGAGAACTGATTTCTCTCTTCGTTGACGATGGCGTAGTGGCGCTCCAAAAGTGCCTTCCCAGCTGGATCATGTCATAGTTCTGGCCACCGTCTGGAGAACTGTCGTTACCTGCAGGCTGAGTTGGGCCAGGATCGATGAGGAGAGTAGGGTCAGCATCGTCTACGAACCGCTGTCCGGTCTTATGATCGATGTTACTGGATGGGACGATGAGCCGGTCGTTTGTATTGCGGACAGATAAGCCGGTGTCCAAGGTGATGGTTAGGTCACCGCCGTACGGGGCTACACCGTACCAATCATCATAACCGAAGTCCACCATATTCGAGTCCGTAGTCGACAGTGAGATGATGATTATTGGTAAGTTCCAGATACTTGGCCCAAAATGGTTTCCGATGAAGCGTCATTAGAATAGGCAGGCTGGAATCGATGCAGGAAGGCAGAATCTTTGCTAAATGTGAGGGTGGAAATAAAGTACTGTTTGTGCCGTTTGGAAAGTTGAGGGTGAGGTCGCTGATGGCGACGAGCATTCCGCTCGGGTAGGCGGAGCGGTTGGCCGATAGAGTCTGTGTGAACATAGCGCCTTTTATTTTTGCTCTGTCGTACCCGCCAAATACGATGCTTCCATTAAGCTCGGTGTTGGGGAGGTTTATCTGCTGGAGGCCCCAGAACATACCGAAAGTCCGAGCAGCAATCATTCCCGACTGCTTGAGAGTGGTGAGAAATGTGGAGTGGGTCCTAGGCCGATGGCATCTGGGGATGGCGGCCCGCTTTGCCCCAGTAGTTGAGGGCGATGCCCATGGGGAAGTTTGGCAAGCTCACATTGGCGTTGAGCTTGAGGGTGTCGGTAATGAAGCTCATGTTTGGGTAATGTGGACTCAGATCCTGCGGAACTTGCGCATCTGAAGCCACTACTGCTGTCGTGCTCGTGCTTAAGGCAAGGCTTCGGTATTGCCCGCCACGAAGTGTGGTGCAGAATGTCTCAGTATTAATGTCATCCGTCAAGGGGTCCTCGCAATGTCCAGACGCGTTATAGATTAAGACGTTGCTTAGTGGCCTAATTAGTGGTACAGACTTGATCAGCCACAAAGCAGAGGAATGTGTCATACAAATATTATAAAGAATTATAACCTGTCGTAGTGGGACACCCCTTTCTCGCTCACATCAATCCATTGGACTTACCACTGTGGGAGGAAGGCAAAGCTTTGCTCGGGAGTGCCAACTGCCATGGCAGCGCCACGAGTAGAGTCATATTGGAGAGCACCACATTGCCAATTTTGATGCTGATAGGGTATGGCAAGCAGGCAGCATCTGCAGCAAACGAGGTGTGTTCCACGACCCAGATGATTCATAACAATGCACGCCAAAATCCGCAGCCGCTTCGAACAAACGACATAGACATAGAATCGACTGTAGTGCCGCTCTGCTCATGCCACACGGGTGTGACTGAAGGTTGAATTGAAGTCTGTGATGGACGCGGTCCCGGCAACGAGTCGCAAAACAAGAGAAACCAAAAACAAGTTACATGGGAAGGAGGAAGTAATGCATGCCTCAGCAGCACTTGCACCTCCTTGCGATTAGGCATTGGATGTGGTTGTGCCGAAAAGTAGCGGGAAGAGTGGTGCGTTTCCCCGGGGGACACGTCTGATCCTGAGCAGTGCGGGGAGCAGCCAAGGCCAATAGCCCTACGTTCGAATAGTACTAGAAATTTAGATAGTTTTGGTATTTGGGTTCTTTCCGACTTCAGCTGAACATGCGCCTTGCCGCTTGTTGTTGAGCTATGCTTCTTTCGACAAATCCAAGATTTACAGCTATTCTTCACGAGACCACTCAAGTGAGAGAGAAATAGAGATGCAGTAGCTAATTGAACCTACAATGACACCTTCCTTGATGCAAGAAGGCTTGTGGTTAGCACTTGGAGAAGTAGAAGCGAAGTTGCTGCCGGTCTTATTCGAACTCAATTGAATAGCTAAACGCACGCAAGCTGAGAGGAAGGCTCGGTATATCCATTAACAGAGCGCGGCATCGACCACAACAGACTTGGGAAGTTGGAATGGATCTTAGTCAAAACAGCGACCCCATTTTCCTTCTGTCTTGTCTCAGACGTGCATACGGATAGAGGTGCCTTATCTTTGGCGCCCTTTCATTCCATGGAGGTGAGAATACGTGGGGGCTGGTGGCACCCCCACGTACACTTCAAGTCCTTGGCGACCTAATTAGAGACTCAAGCAAACGCTGAAGTCCAACTCCCCGACCTCATCGACGCCATCATATGGCGAACGGTGAAATGAAAAACGAGAAGTATGTCAATCGTGATTCCAAAGTGCCGAGTCGGATGCAAATAAGCAGAAAGCTATACGCAGAAGCACTGCTGTGTGCGATACAGAGGTGCAAGTGGGAGTGAGAAGTCGTGGTTTGAGAAGCATGCCAAAATTCGTAAAAGTGGTAACAACGACCATAAGGAGAAGGAGCGGCCACCGAGAGCACTCCGAAGAGGCAGCTTGGCGTCGAGAGTGGCAGCTGCGACCCATCCCTTCCCTCCACCTACCCAAAAGATGACCTGACAAGTCTGGGTCAAGCTAAATTTCATTGCCTTTTTTCTTCTTTGACTGGTTCAAGCAAACGTGTGGAATTGACGACGAATGCTACCCACAGAAACACCTGCGTTTTGGCACTGCGGACATTTCGCCCTTCACCGCCCTCCCTTCAGATCAGCCATGCGCTAGGGATACGAAGGGAGGGATGTGCGCCTCACGCGCCGTTCAGGGCGTCATCCCGCTGCAGCCGCCTGCAGGGCAGGTAAGCTTGGCGTTGTTAGTTGGAGCACAACAGCGAAAACCTGGCGTTGGATCCTCCCTTCCCTCATCAACCGACGTTTTTGGATGTGTGCCCGTTGTGTTGATCTTTGATCTCATCAACCTCTTTTACGCCGGCCAATTGCATCGTCGACGCCCACTTGGGCCTGCCAGATAGACAGAACCAGCCACGTGCCAGCCCAGTCCAGCGCATCCAGGCGTTTGGGCAGACTTGGCGCTGCTTCGTCAGAGTACCACCCCCACCGCCAGGTCGCAGACGCAGCGCAGGTCGTCGCGATGATTCTGTCGCAGTTCAGGCCACTTCGCCCCTACAAAAACCTACTCGCCCTTCTCGCCTTTTTGCTTACCGTGTGGTATCTTCTGTTCTGGTCAGGTAGCTCAGGAAGCGCACTGGAATCCGTGCAGCTCGAAAAATACATGCAGCAGAGTCCAAGTGTGCCGGCAACCCTGGTCAAAAGCAGCGTGGAGTGGAGCAATATCACCCTTCGCCATCCGCCCAAGGAGCCACTGATCCAGCTGCCGGTACTAGACAAAAGGAAACGGCTCCGTCGCGTGCAACATGCCTTCGGTCCCGAGTCCATAGCTGACCGACGGGTGCGCGAGGAGCGAAGGCGGGCGGTGCGCGGGCGCACCATCAACGACTGGAACGCATACCGCAAGTTTGCCTGGAAGCGCGATGCCCTGATGCCGATCTCGGGCGGCGGGAGGGACCAGTTCTCGGGCTGGGCGGCCACCCTCGTCGATTCGTTGGATACATTGTGGATCATGGGGCTGAAGGAAGAGTTTGACGAGGCCGTGGCCGCGGTGGCCGAGATCGACTTCGGCACGTCCACCACCTCCACCGTCAACATCTTCGAGACCACGATCCGCTACCTGGGCGGGCTGCTGGCAGCATACGATCTCAGCAAGCGCGAGGTGCTCCTCCAAAAGGCCATCGAGCTGGGCGACCTGATCTACAGCGGTTTCAATACGCCGAACCGCATGCCTGTCGACAACATCAACGTGGAGGGCGCCAAGGGCGGGCAGGGTCTTAATATTGAAGGGAGGGTAGTGTCCGCCTCGCCGGGAACTCTCACGCTTGAACTGACTCGCCTTTCGCAGCTCACGGGCGACCCCAAGTACTACGACGCCATCGCCAACGTGGTCGAGCTGTTCTACCTGGGCCAGAACGAGACGGCACTTCCTGGGCTTTTCCCCATGTGGGTGTCCATGTCTAACGCCGATGTGACGTCTGGGTCTACATTCACCCTCGGCGGCTCTGCCGACTCGCTGTATGAGTACTTCCCCAAGATGTACGCGCTGCTGGGTGGTTCCGAGCCCAAGTTTGAGACCTTAACGACGGGGTTCATGGAGACCGCCAAGAAATATCTCTTCTTCCGGCCTATGGTGCCCAACAACGACGACATACTGATCAGTGGGACTGTCAACGCATGGAGCAGCAACGAGACCCAGTTGGGCCCGGAAAGCGAGCACCTTACCTGTTTTATCGGGGGCACTTTCGCCCTGGCGGGCCGGTTATTCAACCGCGAGGAGGACGTGGAAGTAGGTGCGCGGCTGGCAAGAGGATGCGCGTACGCTTACAGGTCTTTCGCGACTGGCATCATGCCTGAGAGATACAACATGGTACCCTGCGACCCCGACAAACCGTGCAAATGGGACGAGGAGAAGTGGGATACGGAGAAAGCAAAGTGGCCAGAGTACTTGCCGCACCTGCCCAAGGGGTTCACGACGGCTAGGGACCCGCGATATATCCTCCGTCCTGAGGCCATCGAGAGCGTTTTCTATCTCTGGCGGATTACGGGCGAGAAGGAGTGGCAGGATTTCGCGTGGGACATGTTCCAGGCGGTGGCCAACGGGACAGCAACCCCGCTGGCGAGCGCCTCAGTGCGTGATGTGACTATTGCGAAGCGCGAGCTGGAGCAGGAGGATTACATGGAGGTGAGTTACATTTCAAATGATGTGGTAATCGATACTGACCCTTCTATTCTTTGCGTGCAGAGCTTCTGGATCGCCGAGACGCTCAAATACTTCTACCTAGCATTCTCCCCGCCAGATGTGATCGATCTTGACAAGTACGTGCTCAATACCGAGGCCCATCCTTTCCTGCGGCCGTGATTTCTTGATATTGCCGGGATCGTCCCCAAGGAAACTGGAATAGTGTGGATAGGAAATAGCATTCATGGGAGCGAGATCGCAGCTGCATCTGTACATCCCTCATTACCAAGCGAGCATGCATTGTTTTAGGCGTTTTTTTTATGCTGTTTTGGACTTTGGTTTATGTCTGTTGGCATCCAGAAGAAGGGAGTCGGTATAATTTTGGACAAATAGACCCAGTTGTCATCTGGCATCACCCGCCGCCACTTCTAACTGAAATCCTTTTCTCACGAATCATCATCACCTGGACAGGCATTTTCAGGATTCTGGCAACAGTCTTGTTGTTTTCACCAAACCACCCACTACTCTAAAGACTCAATAAATGAGTGAAACGAATCGAAGTACCATCATCATCATCATCATCGCCATCCTTTCAATCTCTTTTTTTCCCTCACTTCCCAGTCACAATCGCCACCCCACTCCCCCGTTCTGAACTCTCCATTCCCAGAACCCCAGGCCTTGCCAAGTCTCTCGGATTGCGAGGCTTTGTATTTAGACGGGGTTGTTGTTAGCGACAAAGCTGGTCGGACCGCTGTAGCTCTGGTATCCCGCCGCGTTGATGGGCCACTGGCCGTTGGGCGCAATGTGGCTGTAGGTCATGCTCGAGCCGATGATCCGGGCATCGGTGATGGCGATGCGCTTGTCGCCGCCGAGGGAGTCGTTGATGCGGATCTGGACTGAGGGGTTGCTGGTCGTCCAGAACCCGGAGGCGGCTGGGAAGGTCTTGACGCCTGAGCGGGTGTGGCTGGCGGTGATGACGGCGCCGTCTGGGATGGAGGTCAGGGTGGCGGAGTAGCTTTTGGTTTTGAAGTGTTAGTTGAGGTGATGGGTGGAAGAGGGAGAAATGGATCAGAATTAGAGTGAGAGAACACAATGTGAATGCAGGTAACGGGGAGAAAATTTGACAAGCGGGGAGGGAGACGTACTCGCAGTGGTCCGGTGGGCCAGAGCAGGCGGCGAAGAAATTTGTCACTTGGAAGCCGGTGACCTGGCGCTCCTGGATGGGCGAGGCAGCGACAAGGCTTGCGGAGAAGGTGGCGATGCCGGCGAGGATGGTGGAGAACTTCATTTTGAATGGTGGTTTGGATGATTGTTTAGTTTTGGGTTGAAGAAAAGTTGATAAGAAGTGTTGGCGAGAAGGCAAGTGTCGAGTTTGTTTGTGTAGCTTGATGAGACAAAACCTCATTCTCCTTTCGAGACATGCCCTTCTTATAGTTTCATCGCCTGTCGCTTTTCGTCTTTCTCTTCTTGCCTGACACCAATGTGTCAAGAGCCATAGCCACGATCATCAACCCCTCGTCTGATGATGCCTGGAGCATTGAAACCATCACGTCACCGTCAACCATCATGCCATCCTTCCCAAGTTGTTGATTGAAAGGGGATGGATTGCAGCCGCGCCGCGTCCCAAAGTCCCTCCCCTGAGGATATTAGCTACCGATTCGGCCAAACTATGGTGTCACGTTCCTATAGCAAACCTGGTTAGTAATCCCTGAAAAGAAAGTAAGCTTACGCACTCGCAGGGCTGCAGCAGCAAGTACCAAACTCTAAGGTGACTTGGTTGGCTTCTTTGATTGGTAAAAGAGTGATTAGGCTCACCAGATCCTATCAATGCATACGGTATACCCCACGTGTTTTTACAAAACGGCGAAACATCCTTGGACTGGGAGGTGCTGCTTCTAGAACGATCCTTTTGCAAGGACGGGGATCAGGGTTCAGGCTCGGATTCCGGGGAGGCTCGGATTCTGAATGGGGCGTTGTTTATAAGCCTTGGTGGATCCTGCTCTTCCCCTGTGCTCGTATTCCCAGGACCAGTCAGTTGTTGTTTTAATGCTTCACTTAGATTCAAAATCAGTTTCTACACGTTCGCAGTTGACACCTCACTGAGTAGGCAGCTGCAACAATAACTCTACATGCTAAATAGTAACACAACAGAGTCCCTTTTCCTCTGCCATAGAGCAGTGATTCAAGAACCCAAGAGCTCTGAAAACTTGTAGACCATGCCCCTTATAGAAACATGTGCATTGACGAGTCGTATTACCTGGGTCTTGGATTCAAAATCCCAGTCTCCGCACACATATCATCAGCACGGCTTATTTTCAATACGTAATAGCTTGCTCCTCCGGGCCAGTTACTTGCTTTTGAGCCTAACAATAAGGCTGCCAATGCGGTTTGTCCGGATACATGTGGATATAAACGATGCCGCTGACCTGGTTCTCAGGCCACTAACCATGTGACGATCAAAGGAACCTATAACATCAATGAGAACATCACACCGCTTAAGAAGTGCAGATAATTGTTAACCTCATTCTCTCGCTATGTTACATTTTATCGTTAGTCCATGTTACAGTGGTAGCAGCCTTTTGACTATTGAAGTTTGACACCGGGTTCACATATCCACGATATCACGCTGTGCTTACTCCGAGCATCAGCTTGCCGCGGAAATGTGTGTACATTCTAGCTGCTCCAGGGATTTTACCATCTAAACAATTGAGGCAGAGACTTCTGATTCCAGCGACGGCTTCCGGGTTGTTAAATCGGACGGCGACATAACTCTAGTCGGATGGCTCAAGTAAAGCCCGGACAATCGGCGTTCAACAAGATCAGTCCACCGTCACTGTGAAGGAACCATGATAGCTTTGGTGGGAACTATACAGACAGCGTGTTATAGCAGAATGTCTTGAGCCCGATAAGCCCTGTTCTGCTGTCTAGTTGTCCTTGAGGGCGAAAGAGTATGTCTCAAAATCGCCATGTTGGGATATATCTTTGTTCAATCATTGCAACCTTTATACATTTGTGTCCCTTTCACCATGCGGGTACTGAGCGATGGATTTACCTTACAAAGATGTCTCCAGTATCTCAGAGACATGCTTCGTCATCATTACAGGGTACCTGCGGAGGTTTATTGATGCAACCGCAGCCTGGTATTCGGGGGGATTAAGCAGCGTGCTTCTCAGTATCACCTGGTGGTGACTTATCTTCGTTCACTCAATGCAACGGTGGTCTAATTCACCATAAGACTGCCGACTCTGGTCACCTAAGGCAGCAGTAAATGCATCCGAATACGGGTTCCGAGTATACATGTAAAAAAGGTTTCTCATCACTGGTATACTAAACACCGTGTGAGGTCCAGGTAACAATGATTCTCTTGTCATCGATAGTGAGTGTGATTTGAGACGGGTTCCCTAATATTTATAAGAAAGAAAAATGCCTTGTCATCACTGTAACTGTTGCTCAGCAGCAGGAGGTGGGTCGCATTCATTCATGCCTCTTCTCTACTTTCAGAGGCCGACGGGGCCTCGTTCCGTACTCTGATGTGAGAACCCAAAGTTTCTCGTACAACATGATCACTCCGCCACCGCTTGTTCCCCCGTGACCCCACTGAGAAACTTAGCACGCCATTCGGTACAGCAATCCTTCAGAGACCCCCAGATAGGTAGTAGAGCCCATGTCGCCAAACATGCCATGCCCCCCGCCGAACGGAACCTGGTCTTGCCTAGAGAGTGATACCTGTTCACGCAATTAAAAAACCACGTAACGCTTGGCAGCACAATATTTCTCCGCCGGCAGCGTGGTCAAGCATTACGTTGAATGTTCTGCTTTTGGCAACTTGAAGTTCAAAAGGGTTGGCAATATGTCGCCAGCCTGAATGGTAACCGCTTGGCTGGACGCGAGGCCGGAGGAGGTTGCACCAACTAGACTTATTCGATGCGAATCCAACTTGGGAAACTACCTTACGAAACCGCTTCAAATCAAAGCGCACATTTACATACGTGATTGCATGCGCGCATCCTGCCCCCGTCCCCAGCCAGCATCCCGCCAGAACTTGAACACTCCGCGGGCCAAGTTCCAGGCACTTGCAATATGTCTAAACGAAAATATTCCCCGCCCCGTCCTGTCCTCTTTCCATCCGCCCCATCCCCATCACCTAGTCTAGAAAGCTCACAGACTTCTCCCTCCCGAAGCCAACCGAGGCAGCGCAACACTCTTCCCCAGGCTAGGCACCACCTCCTGATCCGTCCCACCGAAACATTCACAGGTCCCCTTGGGCTTATCCTCCTCCGGCACATCAATTTCATCATCCCCGCGGACTTCATTCCACGCGGCAGAAACATCCGTTCGCTGCTGGTACTCGTTCAGCGAGTCGCATAGATCCAAACAACCCTGCAGGGTGGGCAGAATTGTCGTCAGCTGAATGAATTTGCTAGGGCTGTTTGGTCTTATTTCGACATTGCAGAGGATCAGGTAAGCTAGGTTTGAGCCACTGGGGGAGGGTTGGACGGCGGTATTATTTGCTGATGGGCAGTCCACTATGGATGTTCCGTTCTTTGAGGAGACTGGTGGTGTTGGTGTGGGTGTGGGTGTTGAATTTGTTGTCCTTGAACTTGACATTGTTGTTGACGGTATTGATGGTGGTGGTGATGGCGGTGGTGATGTGCTGTTATTTTCTGCATCTTCGCTCTTGTCAACATCCGTTCTATGAAAACATAATAGACAATTGAAAGAGAACTCACTCGTCGTCGTTTTTGGATTCTCATCCGGCACCCTCCCCAGCCCAAGACTCAACCCCGTCCCCACCGCCACCGCCAACAGCGCCGCCCCAGCCAGTGCAACAATAAGCCAGAACGTCGCTCTCCGTAACCCACATACCCTCTTCCCTGATCTACCTTCCCCAGGTAACGCAGGCAACGCGTCATTCCGATATTTATGAGCGTAGCTGGACGGAGCAAAAATGACTTGCAGTCCCGCAGAATCGGGCTGGTAGTGAGGCACGACCTCTTTGGTGGAGTGAGAGTGTCTCCATGGCCGCCCCGGGACCGACGACCCCGACGAAGGGATGCTGATGCTGGGGATGCTGGCAGCAGCTGCAGCTCGCGAGCTACTGCCCAGCATCGGCCACACTCGTTCGGGGCCCGTGTGGTGTGCTGGGCGCTGGGTATGTGGGACAGAGACAGAGATAGACACCTGACTGAGCAAGTGATGGTTCAGCTCAGATAGGTAGGCGGCATTGAAGAGGCACTAAAAAGAGAGAAGAGGGTGAGCAGAACCATAATTAGAAAAGACGGTAAGACCCAAGAAACAGAATTAGAATCAGGAATTTCAAGCTGGGCGGAGGCGGGGAGTTTATTTCTTATTTTTTCCCACCCAAGCAAGCGGGAATGTTTGCTGATTTGATGTGCCATATCAGCCATGCATCCGGGGATCTCACTCCATTCTTCCGCTGTCTTCCATATGGTGCCAACAAAGATCATTGCCCCCATCAACATAATGGATTGCAATGTCCACATAGACCCCACTGAAACCCTATGTTTCATGATTATAGAGCAGTAGCTGATCTGAAGTTTTTGGGTTGGCTGAAAGTCTTCTTGGGGTCCCGTATGCAGGTAGCCGCCGGTGACGGGTCTGCAGTGCCGCTCGGCTAGCCTGGGTGGTCGCAGCTGAGCCTGGGCGGTCGCAGCTGGGCCTGGCCGCGCCGTGTGGCCGGCTGAAGAAATGATTGGCACCGCGACGCGAGGTTGAACTGTTAGTGTACTGCAATTTACTAGTTAGTCTGGTGGCGACCTGCATTCGCGCCTGAGCCTCAGGCCTGCTTTTTTGACACCACTCACTGGGGGACTGTCTCTCATGTGTTGGTGTCCACATGCAGCCGGTTCTTGAAGCCACTGCAGAACACTAACAGACAAGCCTCAACATTAGCAGTGGCTTGAAATGCTTGGTATGATACGCAATTGTGTAAAAATGATATGACGGAAAAATGACTAATCAGTCAATGCGTGGATGAATTGACCCTCAAATGTCTGTCTACACACACGTTGACGGCTGCTGGCAAACCACAGAAAACTCAAACCAACAATCCTGTTGGAAGAAGCGAATGTTTGTTGGTCGCATATAATAGGGCGAGCTCGGTAGGGCTGCAGCTAAGTAAGCCTGCCAATAATGCAAAGGATGATAAATCACCTACCACTGCACACCACTTTTTAAATCCTCGCATATAGCAGATGCGGTTTAAATGTGTGACTGCTTTGCCTCAAGGGCACCAGTCGGAATGCTACCTCGGTCACCCGGTGTGGTGAGGGATATTTGCTCCATCACCGACAGAGACTCTGAGAGATATAAGATGTTGGTTGAAACAAGGTTGCAAGGTCTGGTAGCAAACTTTGTCTCCCTTGATGGGGTTACGATAAGCGCCAGACACGTCCCAGTCTTTCGGTGTCGAGTTATCACCAAGTTCCCGTCCCGCTCGCGTCATTGCCGACCTGGGCCACCTGGTATCCATCTCGGGGCCGTAGGGCAGGCACCTTTGGCATGAATCGTAACATCGATGCATGTGGAAGATGTAACTCCTTTCCCCCAAGGACACCAGTCAGAATGCTACCTCGTTCACTAGTGTGAGGATATACGCCATCCATCACCGACTGGAGCCACTGGAGACAGACACCATGGAGAGATATAAATGCCAGTTGACCTGACTTCAGGTTGCAAACTTTGACTCCGATAAGAAACGGTAAGCGCCAGACGCGCCCCAGTCCCAGTAATCACCAGTGATCTTCTCACGTCATTGGAGACCTGGTGTCGATCTCGCGGCCATAGGGGCTATAGGGCACACAAGGCATTGAATGGTGATATCGGCAGATGTATCTGGGTCCTATAATTCGTCGGGCCGACAAGCAATCACTCCCAGTATCGGGTAGGTGGGTGTGCTGCAGTGTCCCTGACTGTGCCGCTCGGTCCGTGTCAGAATACCTGCATCGATTCTCCCCTCCAGAGTGCCCCACGCGGGCTGGACTGGTGTCGGCCAGAGGCACACACAACAGGTCGTGGTTGTTGTTGTTATTATAGGGGCTCTCCAATCTACAAGAAAGTCTGCCGGCCTGTGGAAAAATCTTCATGGGATCAGCCCAGCTAGCCCAGTCGTACCCCAGACGCCGGACAATACAACCCCCCTTCTCCCCAATGCGTGACAGAAATCGAACGCTGAACATAACAAATTGATACCTGATGCTACCTCCTCCCGCCGCGGCTTCCACCAGGCGCGCCGCCCATGCCGCCCATGCCGCCCATACCACCCATCATGCCAGACATCTGCTTCATCATGGCGTTCATGTCCATCCCGCCCATCCCTCCGGCACCGCCACCTCCGCCAAACATCTTCATCAAGCTGCCCATGTCCGGCATGCCGCCCGCCCCGCCCGCACCTCCACCACCCATACTCTGCAGCCGCTTCTGCATGGCGGCCATCTGCTGAGCCTTGTTGCCGCCGCCCATGGCCTGCTGGGCCCGCTGCATGTTCTTCATGTTGCCGCCCATCTTCTTAGCCATGCCGGCCATCATGCGCTGCTGCGTGAGCAGGTCCTCCACCTCGCGGACTGTGGTGCCCGACCCCCTCGCCACGCGCGTCATGCGGGTGGGCTGCTCGACAAACAGCTTGCCATCACAATCGAGCTCCTTGTCGGTCATGCTGTCACAGATATAGATCATCCGCTTCAGCTTCATGGACCCTTCCTCGTCGTCCATGCTCTGCATCATGTTGCTCATCCCCGGGATCATGCCCGCCATCTTGCTCAACGGGCCCATCTTCATGATGTTGGACATCTGATCCCTCAAATCCCGAATCGTAAAGATGCCCTCCGTGATATGTTTGATGGTGTCCTTTTGGTCCAGCTTCAAACTCTGCACATGCTCCACCAATCCCGCCATGTCGCCCATGCCCAAAAGCTTGCTGATGAAGTTGGTCGGCACAAATCGTTCTAGGTCCAGCATGTGCTCGCCGGTACCAATAAATACGATGGGCGTGTGCGTCGCGGCAACCGCTGAAATGGCGCCGCCGCCCGCCGCGTGGCCGTCCGTCTTGGTGATGATGATGGCGCCGAAATCGGCCGCCTCCTTGAACGCTTTCGCCTGCGACTCGGCCTGCTGGCCGATGGACGAATCCAGCACCATGATTGTCTCGTCCGGGTGGATGGCCTGTTGAATATCCACCATCTCCTGGAACAGCGCGCTCTCCTGTCGGTGGCGACCCGACGTGTCAACAATAATAATCTCGAAGCGCTCCTTCTTGAACTTGTCGACACCCTCGCGTGCCACAATGGCCGGGTCCATTTCTGTGAGAGAGCCGTAGTACGGGATCTTGGCTTTCGTCGCATTCTGCTTCAGCTGGTCGAAGGCGCCCGCGCGGAACGTGTCGGCACACACGAGGCACGCCCGAAACCCGCGGGCCTGGTAGTGGCGCGCGAGCTTGGTGCAGGTGGTCGTTTTCCCCGCACCCTGCAGGCCGACGAACATGATGACGTTGCTCTTGCCCTTGCGGGGCTTGAAGGGTTCGGCATGGGGGTCGACGAGGGCGACGAGCTCGTCGTAGACGGCTTTTTGGATCAGGCGCTTCTTGTTCACGGCCGCGGGGAGTTCTTTAAAGTTGACGGTCGATCGGATCGATTTGCGCAGCTGGCCGACCAGGCGCACGTTGACGTCGGCTTCGAGGAGGGCGGCGCAGATTTCCTTGAGCATGCCATCGAAGGCCTTGAGAGGGTCAAGTTAGTGGGCGTCTCATTGGGTACTGGAGGAATGGAAGGGGAGAGACGAAGAGGGAAGGCGCAATGGACATTGGAGAGCGCACCTTTTCGTCGAGATTCGGGGCGCGCGTGAGATCGGACACGGCCGCGTTGATGCGGCGGCCGAGATCTTGTAAAACCATGGCGTCTGTGTGGTGATGGGCTGCGAGGCAGCTTGGTGATGATTGTTTGCGCCTTGACTCGACTGACGTGCTGTCGATAGAGCTAACCGTAGGGTCTGGCCTCGTCTTTCTAGGCAATTGCGAAATAGTGGGGCGAAATTCGCTTGCCCCGCGGGCGGTGAGCCTCGAATTGCGGGGAGTGCCAAAGTGTTCATTTCTGGTGCCAGCTGGCTGCGGCTGACGACGGACCCCCACCATCCACAACTCCACATAGACAACATGTGCCGCAGTCTGGACTGCTGTTTTGGCGGGCGCCTGGCCTCAGGTTTCAGCAGTCTAGGCCTCCTCAATAAGTACTCGTTCTTTCGTATTCCAGTTATCGCCACTATGTCTAACCTAGGTAACACGGCCTCGCGGTCGCTGAACATGCTCTGCTTAGCCGCCACCCGTCATTAATCAAAGGAGATACCGGCGCAAGGGAACCCGCAAAAGTCGTCGTCGTCGTCGTCGTGATGGGCTGACCGATACAATCTCTACAGGAGCTCGGTAGCCCGCAGAAGGAGCAGGCGTTGCAATTTCAATACTATAGCTCTATATCAATTTATCACCGCTCTCCCATGCCCTAGGAGCAGTTGTCGGGCGTCGCTTGCGACACTCAGCGAAGATCCACATTACCAATAATGCTAGCAAGACGGCTCCCACCACAGCGGAAGCGGTGCCCGCCTTTACACCGGCGCTTGCTTGCCCGCCATCGCTCATACCATCGGTATTGTCCCTGGTTGTCGCGGCCGAGGGAGACGCACTAGATACCGCCTTCACCGGCGGCGATGGCAAGTTCACTGGAGGACCGACATCCGTAGCTGGCCCCCCGATATCGATGACGAGGATATCGGTCGGCTTAGCTATACACTAGGGGTAGTTAATAGTATCTCCTCGAGGATGGGCGTCTGAGAATCAGTACTGTGACCCACCGTCCCAGTTGTCCTTCGGTCCCAGGACTGGGGAGCTAAGGAGAGGGATGTGCGTGAGTTTGGGATCAGAGGTACTGCAGACGTTGACCTAAAACCGACGTTATTTATTACCCCTTCTTTATAGTACCGTTGTCCCTTCTCCCATCCGATTCCCTCCCGGACTACTGCAACTGATGGCTAGCTAGAAATAAGTATCAACGACCGAGTCCTGATTATCCACTACGGTAACAAGGGTTGTGATTGTAACTTGCGCGCTTCGACGAGCTTTATATGACACCAAACTGTTGTATAGAATGGCTTTATTCGCTGGCTGTCCGTGTCTGTAGAAGGCGGGTAGAGATAACATGAAAGCTGACTTGATTCGACATTTCTACAGCGCTTTCAGGGGGGGGGTTACTTATTAGTTGCGGAGGAGGTGTGGTTCATAGGTGTTTACCCAGTCTCGTCGCCCGGCCATCTGATCCCTCATCCTTGTCTTGATTCGTGCTATCGCTCAATCGCGATTGCCTGCAGTAGATGTATCGTTAGCATGATAACTATTGCTCGGACTCGTGATGGTCGGTCTTTGCTCTCTCATGCAGCTTCGCGAAGTGGGAAACGGCGGCGCCCTCTATGTCTTAACCATCTGTCCCCTTTGACAGTATCGGCGTCGTCTTTATCAATCGGCGCGGGGCAGACGACCTGTCCGAGGGTGCGGAAGAGTTCCTGGCTGTGGACGGGGAGCAGGTGGAAGTCTTTAGATGGGCACGCCGTATGGAAAGAAGCTCGATGATCTAACGGTTGGACCGGTTGACGTGTGGCTAGCCCGTGCCCAGGAACCATACACCCGCTAGAAAACAAAAGTCTCACCTGGGACAGACCAGATACAGTACATTACATACCGCTTGATACAGTACATCCTACCTACGACCCTACATGGGGGGCATTGTTGACGGGGCTTTGGTCGAGATAAGTACCGAGTGATCGACGCCGCAGCGTTGGTGCCTACGGTGGTGCACCAAACGTTGGCCTCGGAGGGGAGGAAGAATTCTTACACACGGCGAAAGTTTTCACCGACCCTGAGCGCGCTTTCCAGTCGATCTAGTCCCGTGGTCTCGTTTTTACACTAGAGGTCATTAGCCCAGTTACAGGTAATGCCCATCCCATTCCCGCATGAGCATAATCTCTTGGCATGTTTCTGCTGGACAGAAAGGGAAGAATAAAAGGGTATGTACCTTGTAAAGCGGGGTTTCCCACCAAATGCACATCTCGGCCTGTTCGCGTCCAACCAGATATAGAGCGGAACTTCAGTAGTTAGAGAGGCACATGCCCGCGAGGACAGGACAGTCGGGGGCAAACTGGGCGGACAAACCAGATATTTGATGTGTTGCTGGAGAAATACCCTTTACGAACCTTGACCACTTGACTGACAGCTCGCTGGTGCCTGGGAATCCGGACTGATACTACGGTGCCCGACCTCTAGCGCGTCCTGCCAGGGATAATGCTGTCTCTTGAGATGTCGTGTTACCCGCTGCCAAGCGGAACGCCCAGCGGGCCCACCGCTTGCGCCGATGCCCAGACAGCTGGCGCGGTTGGACGCTGGTAGTAGTGGTGGTGGTGGCAATGCATCGGGTGGCGCCGGAGCACCGACGCAGAGGCCCGTCACTGGCGGGGGGCATCAGACCGTCGACGGCGGCCTGGTTTCCGCCGTATGCCAAGGGGAGACAGCTCAGGGGCGAGTTCAACCCGGTGCACTGTCGGCGCGGCCCTCTCGGACCACCGCCTGACCCCTTTCTCCAGACGTCGTTAAGAGCAAGGTTGCCGATAACGAAAAGTATGAGAAAGAACTAGGCTCCTGTTCCAAAGGGCAAGCTGCAGGGTACAACACGTACCAATGGGGTTGGCTGGAGGCTGCCGTTATCCAGGCGGCTGAAGATGTCACTCCTAGTAGAGCAATAGCGCCAGAGAAGGCAATCTTCCCGGTTCTCCAAGTCAAGTGATTTGGGTAGACCGCTGAGGCCGACTTTGCCCCGAGTGAGTGGCCTCCAAACGGAGGGTTGCTGGTAATCGCATAGGAAGTTATTTCTGTTGCAGTTTTGACCTGTGAAATTGTAAGCAAAATGTTATGGGAACAAGGCGCACGGTGGTTTTACACT